>OY728161.1:1565842600-1567117852 GCA_963277665.1 Viscum album
ACTTGGATTTTCCAGAAACAAAATTCATGCTTGCCCGAAAGATTGCAGTTTATTCTGGGAAGAAACCGCTGAACGAAATGAATGTATAAAATGTGGCACATCTCGCTGGAAGTCAAAATCTGATGGAACACCATCCCGCGTTCCACAGAAAGTAATGTGGCACTTTCCATTGATCCCCAGACTCCAGAATCTTTTTATGTCTGATGACATATCAATAAAAATGAGATGGCATGATACCGAGAGAAAGAAGACTAATGATGAGTTGGTTCATCCTACAGATGGATTTGCATGGAAGATATTTGATGCTCGACATCCTGATTTTGTAGCTGACGCGCGTAATGTGAGGTTGGGTCTTTCATGCGATGGTTTTAATCCGTTTGGGCAGATGATTACTTCGCACAGCACATGGCCAGTTTTTATACACATTCATAATCTTCCCCCATGGTTGTGTATGAAAAAATCTTTCACTTTCATGAGTATACTCATATCTGGTCCTTCTGATCCCGACATTGATATTGATGTACATGCAACCTTTAATAAAAGAGTTTAAACTTCTTTGGGATGTGGGTGTGCGCACATACGATGCATGTTCGAAAGACATATTTCAGAGTTGATTGTGAACCTGAAGTTGTGGTTGGAAATATATAGAATCATTCATCCATGTTCTCAATTCTTTTCGTTTACCTCGAGTTGGGTTGTTAAGGTTGGTAATATTAATTTTTATTTAGTATTGATCACAAATATGTTTTAGCTGACTTGACCGTTATGTGAATTTTCATTGTTTATTGGTTGCTGTTTTATTTGAATTGCATTTTCTAATTTGGAATTGAACTATATTCAAACCAAATCAAACAATATTTCTAACTTGGTGAACATTACAACTTGTATGTTTTATTAAATTCATTCAAGCTCTTCTAAAAAAATTGATAGCTAAATTACCAATGAATCCCCTCATTCCCTCATATATTTAGTTTTTTTGGTTTACACATTAATTTTCTTTTTCTAATTAATTACATATTTGTTTTCAAATGCAAGAAATACAGCCAATTGAAGAGAGACGAAGAAAAAAATGGCGGAGAATAATCGTCGGATGGAGGAGATGGGCATTCCACCATTAGTGCCTACAGTGAGTACTTAATTTCAAATATATATATATATATATATATATATACAGAATATATAATGTCATGTGATTAATTTTTTTGTAAACTTTTTTGTAGGATCCACCGTTACGTCGACAGTTATTCGACGAGGAGCCTAGTACTGGTCCTAGTACTCAGGCTGGTGGTACGAGGAGGGTTCGTACCAGAGGTGGACGTAGAGCTACGCGTGCCCGACTAGACCCTGCCCCTCCCACTGACATTTTAGCCTTCCCACATTCTGATCCCGATGTATCGTTAGGGACACACGGGGTATTTAGGCCTCCCATGTTTTCACTACCTTCTGCATCTTCTGCCCCATCATTTTCACATCCCTTGATGATTCCCACTCCCCAGTCAGCATCAGGTCATACAGTTGTTCCATCTTCTTTTCCTTCTACTTCTGTCTCTCCGAGCTTTTATATTCCATCGTCTTCAACTCCTGTTCCACCAGAGGGTGTTCCATCAGGTTCTATGGATCTGGTGCCACTCATTGATCAGACTAGCACAGCTATATTTATAAAACCCTAACAAATTTTTATAGCAATATTTATTTTCATTATAACATGTTTTGATAAAATATTTTTTTTTATTTCATGAAAGATACATCTACTGACAGGAGGCGGGGACGGGGCCGTACACGCATGCGTTCGGTGTGGAACCGTCGCAAACAGGTTATGGTGGAATATAATGAAGACAATCAGATGGTTGAGAAAACAGGGCAGCAATGTCGGAGTTTTCTGGCGACGCTTGCCAAATACTCCGACATCATTCCCGTCATCCCGCTGTCGTGCAGACATTTTCCACATGAGGTCAAAGATAGATCTTGGGCAGAGATATGGGTAAAAAAATCTGTTGTATTTAATGCCATGAATTATTTTTGTATTTATATGAATTAATATTTTGATTTTAGCTTCGATTTAATTTTCCTGATGGTGAGGGTGAACGACTGGAACGTCTAAAGGATTTAGGTGAGCATTGGAGAGCCTACAAGCATGAGCTGTATATTGGATGGCGTGCTAGAGTTGGCACTGAGTTAGAGGCGGTACTAGTCATGGATGATTGTCCTATAGAGCAGTATCGTCAGATGATTACTCATTGGACGAGTACCCAGTTTAAGGTATGAATTACATTTTAGGTATTTAAATAATAACTTTCAAGTTTTTCATTAATATTATCCTTTGAATTATCGAATTTTATTTAGGAATCATCTGGAAAAAATAAAAAAAAACATTGATGAAAAAAAATACCTCCATACACTAGGACACACGACGATGTCGGATCATGAGAGGTAGCAGGTATGACAATTGTTTATAAGTTTTCTTTACGACTTACATTTTCTTTTGTTTACTCAATTATTTAATAATTTTATAAAGTTTTTATATAACTTTTGTTTTCAATGTCATTGTAGAGGCAAGTACAAAATATTGAAGGACGTGTGCCTCGAGCAAAACGGTTTTGCTCGAGTAGACGAAAAAAGGATGGAAGTGCTGTCAACGAAGCGACTCAGCAGCAGAATGTAAGTTTTAATCTGTTGATTTTATATTTTAATATATATTTTGTAACTTAATAATATATTTATATTTGTAACAGGATGCATTAGAGGACCTCGATGCCCAAGAAGCAGACAATTTTGGGCCATCTGATCACTTACATCAGGTGTTGGGAGAGGATCATTCTGGCAGAGTACGCTGCCGACCTAGGATAGCCCCGACGAGGTATTGGCCTGCCTCAGGTACGGGTTGTAGTGCCACCGAGCTGCAGCAAGTTAGGGCACAGGCAAAACAGGCTGAGAAAAGGGCCACAGAGACGGCAGAACAGTCTGCTAGGGAAAACAGTGCATTTATGAAATTTATTGAAGTTCTACATCCAACACTTCCAGCAGAGGCCAGCCCAGTGATTGATGAATACATGTCGTCGATACATTCTATTTATGGTGCACCAGGTGGCAGTTCCAGTGGTGGTCAGGCCGATGTCCATCTTGAAGATGATGATGGCGAGGAGTCTGATGCAGAAGAGGAGGGAGATGAGGAGGGCGAGGAGGAGGGCGAAGGCGAGGAGGAAGGCGCTGTGGAGGGTGAGGACGATGAGGAGGACGATGACGAGGGTGATGATGATGATGATGATGGTTATGGTGATGCTGATGTGGGACATATTGATCCATTACATTTTTGACTTATATTACTAAGATTTTATGTTTAATCTATTCTAGTTGTTGGTTTTATCTAGACTCGTAGTATAGTATTGTAGTTGAGTTATTTTTATATATTGTCTGTTTTTATGGATGTTGTTGTCTTTTAGTGGTTGTGTGTTTGAGAACTTCCTGGACAACCCCCCTCATTCATGGACCCTGGACAACCCCCCCTCCCCCTTGGACCCCGAACACCCCCCGAACACCCCCCTGGACAGCCCTGCGGACAGCCCACTGGACAGCCCCCCTTACAGCCCCCCGTACAGCCCCCCACCCTCCACCCTAGACCCCGGATAGCCCCCGGACATCCCCCCGGACAACCCCCCCACCGCCCACCCCCTTCGACCCCGGACAACCCCCCAAACACCCCCCGGACAGCCCCCTGAACAACCCCGGACAACCCCCTAAACAACCCCTGAACAACCCCTGAACAACCCTCGGAACAACCCCCGGACAGCCCCCTGAACAACCCCGGACAACCCCCTGAACAACCCCCAAACACCCCCGGACAGACCCCGCCCAGCCCCCCCACCCTCCTCCTTGGTCCCCGGACAGCCCCTCGGACACCCACCGGACAGCCCCCCCGGACAGCCCCCCGGACAGCCCCTCCACCTTCCTTAATTTCATTAGCTCTGAAATGTTTCATAGCACGACCAACTAAAATCTAATCCATACTAAATATGATATAAAAATATTCTATATGAATTTCCATAAGATTTTAAGTGAAAACAAAAAGTGACTTACGAAAAACTGACCAAATGCATTCGAAATGTGTTGATGCTTTAGGACAACGATCCATGGGTCATATGTGACGTGTACGAATCAACCCCGCCTCAATCCGAGGCGCGGTGTGGTCGGAAAAACTCAAAGTGTATGTCTTCTGTTTCAAAAGGACATCATTTTAAGTGAAAAACATCAACTGGCATATGGAAAACCGGCCAAACGCATTTGGATTGTGTTGATACTTTAAGACAACGATCCATGGGTCATTTGAGACGTGTACGAGTCAACCCTGCCTAAATCCAAGATGCGGTGTGGTCGGGACCACTCTAAGTGACTTTCTTTTGTTTAAAATGGACAGTATTTTAAGTACATATGGAAAACCGACCAAACGCATTCGGTTTCTGTTGAAACTTTAGGAGAACGATCCATGGGTCATATGTGACGTGTACGAGTCAACGCCACCTCAATCCGAGGCGCGGTGTGGCCGACACCACTCAAAGTGTCTCTATTTTGTTTAAAATGGACTTCATTTTTAGTGAAAACAAAAAATGACATACGGAAAACCGACCGAACGGATTCTGATTGTGTTGATACTTTAGCACAATGATCCATGGGTCATATGTGACGTGTACGAGTCAACCCCCCCCCCCCCCTCCTTGGACCCCGGACATCCCCCCGAACACCCCCCCGGGCACATGGAATGTCCAAATGACGTGTCATCTGCTCGACCACTTCAGAAATCACTCACCCGTATTTGCCGTCTGATTTCAGGTCATTCCGACTTTGTTTGGCCCGTTTGGACCCCCCTCACGCGCGTTTATGAAGCGCGTGCATCACTTAAAATACGAATATTGAGCCGTACCGCGCAAACCGCACGTCCGATTGACGTGACGTCTACGCGTACACATCATGAATAATAATTAGAATTTTTCACGGTGGTTTTAACTCAATCTGAGGTCGTCCTCTATGAATTTGACCGTTGGACGCCCGTTTTGGCCGTTTATGACACCAGAACTGCGTTGTCAGTCACCGCGGGCACACGGCACGTCTGATTGACGTGCTGTCTGCTCAAACACTTCAGAAATCACTCTCCCGTATTTGTCGTCTGATTTCAGGCCATTCCGACTTCGTTCGGCCCGTTTGGACCCCCCTCACGCGCGTTTACGAAGCGCACGCATCACTTAAAACACGAATATTGAGTCGTACCATGAAAACCGCACGTCCGATTGATGTGCCGTCTGCGCGTACACGTCAAGAATAATAATTAGAATGTTTAACGGTGGTTTCAGGTCAATACGATGTCATCCGCTATGAATTTGACCATTTGACGCCCGTTTTGGCCGTTTATGACACCAGAACTGTGTTGTCGGTCACCGCGGGCACACGACACGTCCGATTGACGTACTGTCTACTCGACCACTTCATAAATCACTCACCCGTATTTTTCGTCTGATTTCAGGCCATTCCGACTTCGTTTGGCCCGTTTGGACCCCCCTCACGCGCGTTTACGAAGCGCGCGCATCACTTAAAACACGAATATTGAGCCGTACCGCGCAAACCGCACGTCCGATTGACGTGCTGTCTATGCGTACACATCACGAATAAAAATTAGAATGTTTCACAGTGGTTTCAGCTCAATACGAGGTCTTCCTCTATGAATTTGACCGTTTGACGCCCGTTTTGGCCGTTTATGACACCAGAACTGCGTTGTCGGTCACCGCGGGCACACGGCACGTATGATTGACATGCCGTCTGCTCGACCACTTCAGAAATCACTCACCCGTATTTTTAGTCTGATTTTAGGCCATTTCGACTTTGTTCGGCCCATTTGGACCCCCCTCACGCGCGTTTACGAAGCGCGTGCATCACTTAAAACACGAATATTGAGCCGTACCGCACAAACCGCACGTCCGATTGACGTGCCGTCTGCGCGTACACGTCACGAATAATAATTAGAATGTTTCACGGTGGTTTCAGCTCAATCCGAGGTCGTCCGCTATGAATTTGACCGTTTGACGCCCGTTTTGGCCGTTTATGACACCAGAACTGCGTTGTCGGTCACCGCGGGCACACGGCACGTCCGATTGATTTTCCGTCTGCTCGACCACTTCATAAATCACTCACCCGTATTTTTCGTCTGATTTCAGACCATTTAGAAATTGTTTGACCCATTTGGACCACCCTCACGCGCGTTTACGAAGCGCGCGCATCACTTAAAACACGAATATTGAGCCGTACCGCGCAAACCGCACGTCCGATTGACGTGCCGTCTGCACGTACACGTCACGAATAATAATTAGAATGTTTCACGGCGGTTTCAGCTCAATCCGAGGTCGTCCGCTATGAATTTGACCGTTTGACGCCCGTTTTGGCCGTTTGTGACACCAGAACTGCGTTGTCTGTCACCGCGGGCACAGGGCACGTCCGATTGACGTGCCGTCTACTCGAACACTTCATAAATCACCCACTCGTATTTGTCGTCTGATTTCAGGTCATTCCGACTTCGTTCGGCCCATTTGGACCCCCTCACGCGCGTTTACGAAGCGCGTGCATCACTTAAAATACGAATATTGAGCTGTACCGCGCAAACCGCACGTCCGATTGACGTGCCGTCTGCGCGTCCACGTCACGAATATTAATTAGAATGTTTCACGGTGGTTTCATCTCAATCTGAGGTCGTCCGCTATGAATTTGACCGTTGGACGCCCGTTTTGGCCGTTTATGACACAAGAACTGCGTTGTCGGTCACCGCGGGCACACGGCACGTCTGATTGACGTGACGTCTGCTCGACCACTTCAGAAATCACTCTACCGTATTTTTCGTCTGATTTCAGGCCATTCCGACTTCGTTTGGCCCGTTTGGACCCCCCTCACGCGCGTTTACGAAGCGAGCGCATCACTTAAAACACAAATATTGAGCCGTACCGCACAAACCGCATGTCCGATTGATGTGTCATCTACGCGTACATGTCAAGAATAATAATTAAAATGTTTCACGGTGGTTTCAGGTCAATCCGAGGTCGTCCACTATGAATTTGACCGTTTGACACCCGTTTTGGCCGTTTATGACACCAGAACTGTGTTGTCGGTCACCGCGGGCACACGGCACGTCCGATTGACGTGTCGTCTGCTCGACCACTTCATAAATCACTCACCCTAATTTTTCGTCTGATTTCAGGCCATTCCGAAATCGTTCTGCCCGTTTGGAACACCCTCACGCGCGTTTACGAAGCGCGCGCATCACTTAAAACACGAATATTGAGCCGTACCGCGCAAACCGCACGTCCGATTGACGTGCCGTCTGCGCGTACACATCACAAATAATAATTAGAATGTTTCACAGTGGTTTCAGCTCAATCCAAGGTCGTCCTCTATGAATTTGACCATTTGACGCCCGTTTTGGCCGTTTATGACACCAGAACTGCGTTGTCAGTCACCGCGGGCACATGGCACATCCAATTGACGTGTCGTCTGCTCGACCACTTCAGAAATCACTCACCCGTATTTGCCGTCTGATTTCAGGTCATTCCGACTTCGTTCGGCCCGTTTGGACCCCCCCCCCCCACGCGCGTTTACGAAGCGGGTGCATCACTTAAAATACGAATATTGAGCCGTACCGCACAAACCGCACGTCCGATTGACGTGCCGTCTACGCGTACACTTCACAAATAATAATTAGAATGTTTCAAGGTGGTTTAAACTCAATCTGAGGTCGTCCGCTATGAATTTGACCATTGGACGCCCGTTTTGTCCGTTTATGACACCAGAACTGCGTTGTCGGTCACCGCTGGCACACGGCACGTCCGATTGATGTTCCGTCTACTCGACCACTTCAGAAATCACTCTCCCGTATTTTTCGTCTGATTTCAGGCCATTCTGACTTCGTTCGGCCCATTTGGACCCCCCTCACGCGCGTTTACGAAGCGCGCGCATCACTTAAAACACGAATATTGAGCCGTACCGCGAATACCGCACGTCCGATTGACGTTCCGTCTACGCGTACACATCACGAATAATAATTAGAATGTTTCACAGTGGTTTCAGGTCAATCTGAGGTCGTCCGCTATGAATTTGACCGTTTGACGCCCGTTTTGGCCGTTTATGACACCAGAACTGCGTTGTTGGTCACCGCGGGCACACGGAACGTCCGATTGACATGCCGTATGCTCGAACACTTCATAAATCACTCACTCGTATTTTTCGTCTGATTTATGGCCATTCTAAAATCGTTCGGCCCGTTTGAACCACCCTCACGTGCGTTTACGAAGCGCGCGCATCACTTAAAACATGAATATTGAGTCGTACCGCGCAAACCGCACGTCCGATTGACGTTCCGTCTGCGCGTACACATCACGAATAATAATTAGAATGTTTCTCGGTGGTTTCAGCTCAATCTGAGGTCTTCCGCTATGAATTTGATCGTTTGACGCCCGTTTTGGCTGTTTATGACACCAGAACTGCGTTGTCGGTCACCGCGGGCACATGGCACATCCAATTGATGTTCCTTCTGCTCGACCACTTCAGAAATCACTCACTCGTATTTTTTTTCTGATTTCAGGCCATTCTGACTTCGTTCGGCCCATTTGGACCCCCCTCACGCGCGTTTACGAAGCGCACACATCACTTAAAATACGAATATTGAGCCGTACCACCAAACCGCACGTCCGATTGACGTGCCGTCTGCGCGTACATGTCACAAATAATAATTAGAATGTTTCACGGTGGTTTCAGCTCAATATGAGGTCATCCACTATGAATTTGACCGTTGGACGCCTGTTTTGGCCGTTTATGACACCAGAACTGCGTTGTCGGTCACCGCGGGCACACGGCACGTCCGATTGACGTGCCGTCTGCTCGACCACTTCATAAATCACTCTCCCGTATTTTTCGTCTGATTTCAGGCCATTCCGACTTCATTCGGCCCGTTTGGACCCCCCTCACGCGCGTTTACAAAGCGCGCGCATCACTTAAAACACGAATATTGAGTCGTACCGCGCAAACCGCACGTCCGATTGATGTGCCGTCTGCGCGTACACATCACGAATAATAATTAGAATGTTGCACGGTGGTTTCAGCTCAATCCAGAGATGTGGTGTGGCCGAAACCACTCAAAGTGTCCGTCTTTTGTTTCAAAAGGACATCATTTTAAGTGAAAAGCATCAACTAACATACGGAAAACCGACCAAACGCATTCCGAATCTGTTGATAATTTATCCCAAAAATCCATGGGTCATATGTAATGTGTACGAGCCAACCTGGGATGAATCCGAGTCACGATGTGTCCAGGATAAGTCTAAGTGTCTCTCTATTGTTTAAAATGGACACCATTTTAAGTACATACGGAAAAACAACCAAACGGATTCGGTTTCTGTTGAAACATTAGGAGAACGATCCATGGGTCATATGTGACGTGTACGAATCATCCCCGCCTCAATCCGACATGTGGTGTGGCTGAAACCACTCAAAGTGTCCGTCTTTTGTTTCAAAAGGAAGTCATTTTAAGTGAAAGGCATCAACTGACATACAGAAGAATGACCAAACGCATTCGGATTCTATCGATACTTTAGCACAACAATCCATGAGTCATATGTGACGTGTAAAAGTCAACCCCGTCTTAATCCGAGACGTGGTGTGGCCGACACCACTCTAACTCTGTCTCTTTTGTTTAAAATGGACATGATTATAAATGAAAAGAACAACTGGCATACGCAAAACCGACCAAACGCATTCGGAATCTTTTGATAATTTATCACAACGATCCATGGGTCATATGTGACATGTACGAGCCAACCCGGGATGAATCTGAGTCGCGGTACGGTCTGGATTAGTCTAAGTTTCACTCTTTTGTTTAAAATGGACAACATTTTAAGTACATACGGAAAACCGACCAAACACATTCGGTTTCCATTTAAACTTTAGGAGAACGATCCATGGGTCATATGTGACGTGTACGAATCAACCCCGCCTCAATTGGAGATGTGGTGTGGTCGGCACCACTCATAGTGTCCGTCTTTTGTTTCAAAAGGACGCCATTTTAAGTGAAAAATATCAACTGGCATACGGAAAACCGACCAAACGCATTCGGATTGTGTCGATACTTTAGAACAACGATCCATGGGTGAAATGTGACGTGTACGAGTCAACCCTGCCTCAATCTGAGGTGCGGTGTGGCTGGTATCACTTCAGGTGTATTTATTTTGTTTAAAATGGACATCATTTGAGGTAAAAATATATGGTATAGAAAAAACCGATCAAATTATGAATTGAATTTCGGATTCCACATATAATTGTCATCTAAATTTTAAATTGAATTCTATATGAATTATGTACGTTTATAATTACATTATGAATTCTAATTTAATTATGGATGTGTATAGTTTCAGGATCCATTATATGTTTAATGTGTATGAATTTGTTCGTAATTGTATATGTATGTTTTATTTTATTGCAGGTACAATAATTGGATTGAAAATGAGGTCAAAATGAGGCCTCATGGAGAGGGGCCAGATGGACAGGGGATGTGCAAATTGCAGGCTGCTGCAATTTGCAGCATAGGATATGCCAACGGTTTAAAACCGTTGGCATATAATCCTAAAGAAGTTTTTACCAACGGTTCATTGAACCGTTGGTAAATATCTCTTTTCCCAACGGTTCTAAACCGTTGGGAAAGAGTTCATCCATGGGGATATCCCAACAGTTTGGGGAGAACCGTTGGGAAAACTATCCCAAAACTGATATTTCCCAACGGTTCTCCTAAACCGTTGGGAAAAACTATCCCAAAGGTTTTCCAGAACCGTTGGGATAGGGTGGCTTTTCTCAGCCTATACCAACGGTTTCCAGTAAACCGTTGGGAAAACCTTTTCCAAACGGCTTACTTCCCCACGGTTATCAGAACCATTGGTATATCATATACCAACTGTTAGAGGGGCTTTCCCAACGGTTGTGAACCGTTGGGAAATATTATATTTCTAGTAGTGAATGTTTATTATACTATGTTCTTATATTTTCAATATAGTATAAGAATAAAATATATTTGTTGTTTTCTAAGACTACAAAACTAATCGATCTTGAAAGGATTTTTCTCTTGTATCTTTTACCAGTGAAATAAAAGTAAACACCGACTTATGGTTAGTAGAGTCAGGGTATTACAAAAACGTAACATCCCAAGAAATAGTAAACAACTAATTTATAGATATAGTGGAGGTTGGGTTATAGGAATAAGGGGGATTAACTTGATGTTCCCTGGGTTAGGTAAATTTATAGATGATTCATATTCAAACACTCCATGTCTAGTGGTATCTTTATTAGCCATACTCAACACTAACATAATTTCATCATGGGATTTATTTACAATTTGGTCATCAAACGTATCATAAGAAGTAAAATAAATATACATTTGGAAATAGTATTAATTATAGTAGTATATTCTTCCCTCTAAATAGCATCCAATGTCTTAATAGTTTTATCCTCCATAAATGGCGGCAAAGGATATAATTCTAGGACCCTTTTCATGGTATATTCATAACAATTTGGATGATTATCTCTAAGACTTTTGCCTCCTTTGAGTTAAAAAATATATTTCCCACACATATCCAATATGTTATAAAGGGAATATCCATAGTAATATAGAAAAAAATTGAATCCCTATTTAATAAAATAACAAAATTAGTCTTAAAAATTGAAAAAAAACATCCTTATTTCTTATATCACTATCTTGAAGACTTCCATTCAAAAGTGTAATACTTTTAAAAGTTCGATAAATCACCTCAACTAAGATTCTAAGAGCTGATATTCCTCATTATGAAATAATATTTTGAAGGAAAATAGATGAAGATATAGAAGGGTTTTCATTAGAAACAAAAGAATTTCCATTTATGAGAAATAATTTGAATTTCATCCTTCTTATGAACTTATTATTTAGAGGATAAATCTTCCCAATACTTAATAAACTCCAATAAACTATGAGAAACATTAGATATTTTATCAAGAGAGTCATTCAAATAATATAACATGTATTTATTTAATAGAACAAAATGAATCTCATTTATTTTAATATTCTAAATTGTATCCCTTTCAATTGATATAATAAAATTTACATCATCTATAAATTCTATTCTAAAATACTACAAATTAATTAAATGAATTGTATCATATTATAGTGTCTGGATTTTACATTCCATCATATCCACACATGAAGAAATATTCACTATTTGTTTCTTAACAACTTTATTTTCTCTAAAAATAGAAGCATAAAATTCTTTTTGAGTTGGAATCATTCCTTTAAAGAATTCAAACGATGATTTCATATTCTTCTTTAAATAATAAAAATTATAATTTAATTCATTTATAAGAGATTTGGTTTCTTCTAAAACTTAATATTATATGTATTATTGGTCAGGGATTGGATTCTATATCATTCGAGATTTGCATTTCAACTTTTATTTCATCTCATAAAAATCATATTTTGAAATTGAATTTTATTTCCATGTTTTCAATTCTTCATTTAGGTCATAAAAATAAGTTTTAAAAACCATATAACTTCTCATATCCTCAAAATAATATTTTTAAATTTAATTATATTTAATTTTTTTAAACTACATTTTAGTTTCCTTAAGCTCTTTCATTAAATCAATAATGTATCCTTTCATATTTTAAAATTCATGAAAAAAATAAGGAGAAATTTTTTGAACATACACCTCAAAATCAGAATTAGATTCATCTTTATTAACTCAATTCACATATTCTTCTCTTTAATCATCAATATGAGATGTACCTATCTTAGATAGGACGTTCCATCCCTTCCCACCAAAGAAATTTTAGTATTTTTAGCTTCTATGTACTTATTATTCTCTCAAAACTAAATGATATTTATGTATGGGTTCTAGAGGAGACCATGAAGTATATACTTCTTCAAAAAATAATCTATGCCCGATTTTTTTCCATATTTAACTATTGAGGTAAATTTTCTCTATGTAAAAGAATAATTTCAACCCTCACTCCAAAACCAACAACTTACCCTTTAACCAAGCTTCCCTTTTCAATCATAGGATCACCATGATTCTCTAAATTACTAACAGGCCTTATGATTGTAGACCAATAAAAAAATTGATATTCATGCTAATAATCTAGTGGTTTTGTTGTTATGACTTAATCAATAGGCAAGAAATACCTATCCAACGTAAAAGTATATAGAAAAAACACTGATGTGGACTCTCTAGATGACTCCCCCTCAACAAGAATAGATAACTCCACATTATCAAGAGTGTATAATTAAAAATATCCATTTTTCAGGAGGCGCAATTTTCTTTAAATATACATTCCAAGACTATCCAATCTTCTTCAAGAAATTATATCACCTGGTATGTAAAGACCCGGAAATTTCATGGATTTTTTTTTCATAAATTCATGGGAATTTTACGAGTCCTTAGCCTCTAATGGCGTGCGATTCCGAGGCCCGGAGTGCCCAGAATAATCCGTCGAAGTTGTGTTATGATTAAATTAACGCGTGTATGAGGTTTTTCTGAAAAAGTGGAATAACTCTTAAATGTTTACTCAAATAAAAAATCTAAGGCCACCGTTGCGCTCAGGATGGTGGGTTTACCCTAGGCGTGACTTAAGTTTAGTCGGTGCGGGCCTCATGTGAGAAAACCCGAAAATGGCATAACCATAAATAAAATAATTAAATAAAGTTATTTTATATTTAAAATGCTAATAAGTTACAAAAAATAACTTGGATTAAAAATATGATACCACCAATGAAATCGTGAGGGTATTCTTTCTTTAAGAAGATACTAACTTGGGTTGGCAAGGACCACCAGAGAAAGTTAGTTTTTGGATGGAAATAAAATAATGGAGTGACAATTATTTTATTGTAAAATTCATAATGTTTAAACGGTAACTTGGATTGGAAATCTGAGAGTACCGTTGGGTTCGTTGGGGTGTGATTCACTTAGGCAGAGCCTAACGTCAACAGACGCGGGTCGAGGGTGGCTGATATTAATTTTCCGAACTTTTTTTCGGGTAAGTTCAGTAAACTTGTGAGCAACATTTTATATCTTTTGAACCGGTGCTTGGAATTGAAATCCAAGGGCACCGTTGAACTCACAGTGTTGGTATTCACTTAAGGAGACCTTCACAACAATTAAAGGGGCCGACGCCATGTGCCGGCCGTTACGAACAAAGGGGGGGCACCCCCCCACCCCCCCCCCCCCCCCCACGGCGTGGCCAGCCGGCCAGACCCCACGACCAGCCACCGCGCCATGTGGCCGGCTGTCCAGGCCCCACTGCCTGCCGCTGGGCCCCATGGGCGGCTGGGCCAGGCCCCACGACCCGCTTGGCTGGGCCCCACGACCTGCTGGGCAGGCCCACATGGCCAGCCGGGTCGGGCCACGCGGGCCGCCCCTTTGGGTTGGGCCACCCTTCGGGCCAAGCCGCCTTCGGGATGGGCCGCCCACTCGGGCCGAGACGACCACTTGGGATGGGCCCACCAATCCGGCTCGGTAGCCCACTCGGGTCGGGCCGCACCCTTGGACCGGGTCAGACCCGCGGGCCGGGTCGGACCCACGGACCGGGTCGGACGCGCAGACCGGGTCGGACCTGCGGAATGGGTCAGACCCGCGGACCAGGTCAGACCCACGGACTGGGTCGGACCCGCGGACTGGGTCGGACCACAGTTCAGACAGGGTCGGGCCGGGTTGGTCCGATTGGGTCGGACCGGACTCGGACCCGCTATGGCCCGATTACACCTTTTCACCCGCATTTTGGGATACAGGTGTCCGAACGACGAACCGTCTACGGAGACAGAAGTCTTAGAGTAGGATGGTTCTTTTGGAATACCCCACTTGAGGTTTGGGTGATGTTGGGATACGATTGGGTTGGTTTGAACCTAAATACCAACGGGGCCCCCTGGAATGGAAAAGGAAATAACTCATAGATCGGGCATCCGATTAACGCACCGTCTATCCCGTTGGGTTCCTTGTGATGAGACAGAACTACGTGATACATCAAATAGAGACATCTTGGTAGTTGATGTATCGAAACCTAGCTCGAGGAGTGGACCCTCCCGGAATCGAGCGTACTGGACCTAGATCCTCTGTGGGTTCGACAGGGATGAGACCGGACCTGGATCCTCCATGGGTTCGACAGTGACGAGACTGGACATGGTTCCTCCATGGGTTTGACAGTGATGAGACTGGTCCTGGATCCTCCGTGGGTTCGACAGTGACGAGACTGGGCCTGGATCCTCTGTGGGTTCGATAGTGAGGAGACT
Organism: Viscum album; assembly: GCA_963277665.1. Classification (NCBI taxonomy): domain Eukaryota; kingdom Viridiplantae; phylum Streptophyta; class Magnoliopsida; order Santalales; family Viscaceae; genus Viscum; species Viscum album. The sequence continues at coordinate 1,565,857,923 of OY728161.1, forward strand.
GGTAATGGATCCTCTGTGGGTTCGACAGTGATGAGACTAGCCCTGGATCCTCTGTGGGTTTGACAGTGATGAGACTCGACCTAGATCCTCTTTGGGTTCGACAGTGATAAGACTGGACATGGATCCTCTCTGGGTTAGACAGTGAGGAGACTGGACCTGGATCCTCCATGGGTTCGACAGTGACGAGACTGGACCGAGATCCTCCGTGGGTTCGACAGCAACGAATTTTGTACTAAGATCCCATGTAGGATCGACATCTTCGACAGACTATTTTTTTAGGTTTCTATGGATATCTTTCGCTCGACAGTGATTGATGATTCAGTGGCTACAACTAATCATCTCTTACTCTCTTTTAAGTTGTGTATACTTGGTGTGAGCTGAGTCATTACCTTCGTGTTTACCTCATGTATGAGATGTGTACTCTTGACAACTTAGGTATATGTATGGGCATATACCTAAGTAAGGGTGGATGTTTTTTCGTGGATGTGTTGTCGTGAAGCCCATGTGGCTTTCTTCTGTGAGATGTACCTATGGGATACACCTATTGTTGTACTTTCTTTGTGGAGTGTTTCTACACTTGTGGAACAGAATGTGGTTTGTCTTAAGAGTTAGAGCTGGTTTGTGATTGGTAAATTAGGTATATGTATGGTCATATACCTAAGTAGGGATGGTTGATACTTTGTGATTGTATCCTAAAAATGTGTTTTACCCTTAGTGTATTCTGGGAGACCTTCGGGGGTCTTTGGGTCCCCTACTGAGTATTTTTATACTCACCCCTACACGGGCTTCGCCCTCACATTATTGGGTTCTGGGCAGACGACGACCAGCAGTGATCGAGGTTGAGGGTGACAGACGGGAGGCTGCTCGGAGCTTGAATATACGAGACGTACCTCAGGGATGAGTTGTTCGAGATCTGTATCTACCCTTCAAGTAGGATTCCCTATTGGACGATCCAGGCATTGTTTTCCCTTTTTACTTGTACGCGTTCTTGTTGTTCAGTTGGTTTTGTATACTGGCCCACTTACTTTCAGCACTACCTTTGTATTCAATTTTACTTAGTGTTTTGCTTCTAGGTGTGTACCATGGTTGTGTGTGACTAATTTTTATATAGGAAATTCCTTCCCAGCTTAGGGATTTACACCTTTGGTTCTAGTCGCCAGCCCCTGGCCTGTGGAAGGTGGGCTTGGGGTAGTCACAGCATGGGTCCTGAGTAAGGGTCATGAATAATTGGTATCAGATGAGTCGGTTCTACCACAGAACATGGAATCTGATTCTTTTAATGGCAATAGTGTTAAATTTTTTAGGTGTGGTTATCAGATTAGGGAAACCGGTGTTGGTGCGGTGACCGACATATCCATACATTAGGACTCTGACTTCTGATTTCTGACTCAGTGCATGAAAACACGGATTTCATGTTTGTTTCCTTTGAAAATATTACTTTGTAATTACTTTGAGTCAGCTCACGAGGTATACTTTTGATCATGGAACACTTGTTTCTTTTAAGGATGTCTTCACTTAGTTAGTCAGCATGGGTTCCGAGTAGAGAGTACGATCGTAACCCACTGAGTAACGATGCCTCGGTGCAGGGCTCCATCACAGCAGAGGCTCCATAGGTACCACTAACTGTTGGGGTACTGTTGCAACCAGCCCCAACCGTAGAGGTTGAGTGCCAGTTGAGAGTATTACATGGGTTCTTGTGACAGAGGCCTCTGAGGTTGCAAGATTAGATAGATTTTCATACGGCTGGGTACTAGCTGGAGTTTGTAGAACGAGTTTTCTACATAGTTGGGACACCCACTGACATGATGGTACACCTAGATGTTAGTATCTTTCAGGGAACAACTGAGAGGTGGTGGTCCCTGATGCTCCAGTTTTACGACGAGGCAGTGGAGTAGGTCCTTCAGCGGATGGTGGTCAGAGTCATCGAGCGCTACAACCACCACTCCTAGATGGTTCGCCTTGATCTCTGGGAGCATGTGGAAAAGAGAGGGACTAGCTCCAGACATAGAGACCGTTGTTCATGATTCTTCTAGCTTCATTGATTTCATTGACTGTGGTTGCTTTGTGTCTTTGAACTTTGAACTGTAGTAAAAAAACACTTGTCCTTATAAGGTTTTCTTTCCAGCCTTTTTGTGTGGTTGATACTAAGAGGTTCTGGTTAAAACCATTGACTTGACCCTCACATTCGAGATTTATACTGGAGGAGACCCAATGAACACACACTGATGCCGACCTTGCGACTCAACCCTTGGAGGTGGGAGTAATGGTTGGATATCTTGGAAGTAGCGTCGAGGCCTTACGATGTCGTCCATGGCATGAATTAGAACCGTTTATTCTAGGATTGACTGTATTAGGCAAAGGAAGTGGTACATCTAGGGGATGAGACTGGATTTCTCTTTTCGGAAAAGGAGGAATCTTATCAGCTCTTTTATGACATAGGTGAATAAGGGTGTACTCGAGTTCTTTACAATTGGATAGTCTCTCCCATAGTTCTTTAAGCGAACTATTTACGGTTTAATCTAATATCAATAGTCTTAGGTGTGTCTTCTCATAGAAGTACCTGAACCTGAGATAGCGACGTTGGCTCGAGTTCCTCCAGGACAAGGACTTTGAGATATTCTATACTCCTAGGAAGAAGAACGTTGTTGTGGATGCTCTCAGTAGGAGATCTGGTATACAACTACTAGGAGAGGCGACATAGCAGCTGGCTGCCTTGCAGATATCCTTTGTGGATAGGGATGGAGCAGCCTTTATATAGTCTCTTATAGTCACTCCTCCACTTCTTTAGCGAGTCAGGGAGGCACAACATGGGGACACAGACTGTGAGACGCGACGTGCTCAGTTATCCACAGGGTAGGCACCTGATGGATTTTCTGAAGGTGGGGAGCACGTCATCATCTTCAGAAGACGTACGATGGTACCAGTTGCACTTCAAGAGGAAGTGTTGCGGGATTTCCACAAATCTACTTTAGCGGTACATCGAGGAGTGGCGAAGATGTATCAGAACCTCCAATGACAGCACTGGTGGCCAGGTATGAAGTAGGCGGTAGCAGAGTTTGTCTCTCGATGCCTCACTTGTTAGTAAGTGAAGGGATAGCATTCGGTCCCATCAGGCCTGGTTCAACCTTTATTGTTCCCAAAGTGTAAGAGGGATGAGATATCCATGGACTTTGTGATGGTTCTTCCATGTATATCCAGGGTAAATGACTCTATTTGGGCGATCTTTGACCGACTCACCAAGTCGGCCAACTTCCTACTGACCAGAGATGGTACGAGCTACCACATAGAAGGTGCAGATCATCCAGGAGTGGATGAAGACTGCACAGAGAAGATAGAATTCCTATGATGATAGGAGATGGAGACCACTGCAGTTCGAGGATGGTGACCACGTCTTTCTACGGGTCTCACCTCGATGAGGTTTATGGAGATTTGGATGAGGCGACAAGTAATCTTCACGATTCATCGGATCGTTTCAGGTCCTCAGCAGCGTAAGCGAGGTGGATTACCACCTGGATCTTCCACCTTAATTGCACTGGGTGCACGATGTCTTCCACGTATCTTAGTTGAGGAGATACATGCATGACCCTTCTCACATCATCGACCACGAGGAGATGGACATCGATGACGGGGAGACTTTCACAGAGGTTTCAGTGGAGATTGGGGATCGACAGAAGCGGGTCCAACATGGATAGTCGATACCTCTGGCGTGAATACGCTGGCATCATGGGAACCTCTAAGAGAGCACATGGGAGCGGGAGGTTTAGATGCATAATCAGTTCCCCCATTTGTTCCCTTATTGTGAGTTGTGGCTTATGGGGACATAAATCCATCAGGTGGGGGGAATGTAAAGACCCGGATATTCAGTGGAATTTTTTTTTCATAAATTTAATGGAATTTTATGAGTCCGCAGTTTCTGACGGTGCACGATTCTGAGGCCCGGAGTGCCCGGAATGATCCGTCGAAGTTTTGGTAAGCTTAAATTAACGTGCGTATGCAGTTTTCCTAAAAAGTGGAATAACTCTCAAATGGATACTCAGATCAAAAATCTGAGGCCATTGTTTCACTCAGGATGGCAGGTTTACCACAGGTGTGACTTAAGTTTACTTGGTGTGGGCCTCCTATGAGAAAACGCGAAAATGACATAACCATAAATAAAATAATTAAATAAAGTTATTTTATTTTTTAAATGCTTATAACTCATAAATGGTAACTCAGATTAAAAATCCAAGACCACCACTACACTCATGAGGGTAGACTTTCTTTAAGAATATAATAACTTGGGTCAGAGAGGTCCATCATAGAAATTTAGTTTTTGGCCGCAAATAAAATAATTAAGTGAAAATTATTTTATTGTAAAATTCATAACATTTAAATGGTTACTCGGATTGGAAATCCAAGAGTTCCACTGGGTTCGTTGGGGCATTATTCACTTAGGCAGAGCCTAACCACAACTAGCATGGGTCGAGGGTGGATGATAATAATTTTCCGATGTATTTTTCTGGTACGTTCAGTAAACTTGGGAGTGGTGTTTTATATCTTTTGAACCGGTGCTCGGAATTAAAATCTGAGGGCATCGTTGAACTCGAAGCACTGGTATTCGCTTAAGGAGACCTTCACTACAGTTACAGGTGCCGACACCATGCATCGTCCATTACGAACAAAGGGGGGAGAAACACCCCCCCCCCCCCGCCCCACGGCATGGACAACAGGGCCTTGTGGCCTGCCACCTGCGGCCAGCTGGCCAGGCCCCACATCCAGCCGCCGGGCCACGCAGACAGCCGGCCAGGCCCCACGGCCAGCTTGCCAGGCCCCAAGGCCTGCCGCCGGCCGCGCGACCAGCCGGACCAGGCCCCACGGCCGGCCGGGCCAGGCCCCCATCAATCCGTCGGGTCGGGACACATGGCCAGCTAGACCGAGCCCCGTGGGCTGCCACTAGGCCATGCGGGCCACCGGACCGGGCCACCCCTGCGAGCTAAGCCACCCCTTCAGGCTGGGCCACCCTTCGGGTCGGGCCGTCTTCGGGACGGGCCGCCTACTCAGGTCAGGCCGCCTACTCGGGCCTGGGCGACCCCTCGGCCCAGGCCTCCCCTTTGACCGGGTCGGACCCACGGACTGGTTCAGACCCCGGTTCAGACTAGGTCGGGCCAGGTCAGACCGACTGAGTTGGACTGGACCCGGACCTGCTATGGCCCGATTACACCTTTTAGTCCGCATTTTCAGCTACGGGTGTTCGGACGAAGAACCGTCTACAACGACGAAAGTCTTAGAGCAGGACAGTTCTTTTGGAATACCCCACTTGAGGTTTGGATTCAGTTGGGGTATAGCCGGGTTGGTTTGAACCTAAAAACCAACCGGGCCCCTAGAATGGAAAAGCCAATAACTCACAAACCGGGCGTCGGATTGACGCGTCGTCTGTCGCATTGGGTTCCTTATGATGAGACGGAACTACGACATACATCAAATCGAGACTTCTTGGTATTTGATGTATCGACACTTGGATCGAGGAGCGTACCCTCCCAGAATTGAGCATACTGGACCTGGATCTTCTATGGGTTCGACAGTGACGAGACTGGACCTGGATCCTCTATGGGTTTGACAGTGACGAGACTGGACCTGAATCCTCTGTGGGTTCAACAGTAACAAGACTGGACCTGGATCCTCTGTGGGTTCAACAGTGACGAGACTAGACCTAGATCCTCTCTAGGTTCAACTATGATGAGACTGGACCTGGATCCTCCATGGGTTCGACAATGATGATACTGAACCTGGATCCTCTGTGGGTTTGACAGTGAGGAAACTAGACCTGGATCCTCTGTGGGTTTGACAGTGATGAGACTCGACCTAGATCTCCTGTGGGTTTGACAGTGATGAGACTATACCTGGATCCTCCGTGGGTTCGACAGTGAAGAGACTGTACCTGGATCCTTCGTGGGTTCGATAGTGATGAGACTGAACCTGGATCCTCCTTGGGTTCGATAGTGACGAGGCTGGACTTGGATCCTCCGTGGGATAGACAGCAAAGACTTTTGTATCGAGATCCCACATAGGATCGACATCTTCGATAGATTGTTGTTTTAGGTTTCTACAGATATATGTCGTTCGACAGTGAAATATGATTAAGTGGCTACAACTAATAATATCTTACTCTCTTTTAAGTTGTATACCTGGTGTGAGCTGAGTCATTACCTTCGTGTTTACCTCATGTATGAGATGTGTACTCTTGACGACTTAGGTATTTGTATGGGAATATACCTAAGTAAGGGTGCATGCTTCTTCGTGAATGTGTTGTGGTGAAGCCCACGTGGCTTTCTCATATGAGATGTAACTATGGGATACACCTAGTGTTGTACTTTCTTTGTGGAAAGTTTATACACTTGTGGAACAGAATGTGGTTGGTCTCAATAGTTGGAGTCGATTTGTGATTGGTAAATTAGGTATATATATGGGAATATACCTAAGTAGGGATGGTTGATACTTTGTGATTGTATCTTACTACTGTGGTTTATCCTTAGTGGATTCTGGGAGACCATCGGGGGTCTTTGGATCTCGTACTGAGTATTGTTATACTCTCCCCTGCACGGGTTTCACCCAAACCTGGTTGTGTTCTCTGCAAATGATGGTCAGTAGTGATCAAGGCTGAGGTTGATGGACAGGAGACTACTTGAAGATGAACTAGACGAGAGGTACCTTAGGGAAGAGTTGTTCGAGATCTGTACCTACCCATCCGGTAGGATTCCCTGGTGGAAGATCCACGAGCTGTTTTCCCTTTTTACTTGTACTTGTTCTTATTGTTCAGTTGGGTTTATATAATAGCCTACTTACTTTCAGCACTACCTTTGTATTCAGTTTTATGTGTTTTGCTTCCAGTTGTGTACTCTGATTGTGTGTGGCTACTTTTTATAAAGGCAATGCCTTCCCAGCTTAGGGATTTACACCTTTGGTGCTAGTCGCCAGCCCCTGGCCTATGGAATGCAGGCATGGGGTAGTCACGGCATGGGTCCCAAGGATGGGTCGTGACATGGTATACAATCTATGATATTTAATTTCCACTAATTCATTCAAGTAAACATAATTTTTATCAAAAAAGAGTTAATATCCTTCTAAAAGGATATAAACTCATCTTTCTATTATTGTAGTGATATATATAAATATATATATATGTGAATATTCATAGAATAAAATTCAATTTCTTATCATTCAATATATGTTGAAAAATATTGATGTCTACAATCAGGACCTCTTCAAACTCTCTAGACCTTTGGGAAATATTAGTTTGAATGAATTTTTCAAGAAAATTTTGATCAGATTCCATATCCTTGAATGGATTTTTCTCTATTTTCATAGTTCTAAAAGATAGCTCAAAACATAAGTAGGTCTTACTATATCAATATCTTCTAATTATTGATTGATTTTAATACCTACCTCATTTTAACAATTAGAAATTCAACGATTTATATAGAAGAAATGGAGAGGTCCTTTCCATTAACCATCAATATTACCAAATCTTAATTTATCACAAACTCATATATAGAATTCTCATAAAACTCTCAACCTTAATTTTCAAATAAATATACAATTTTTTATCAAGAATGAACTACCAATATTGAAATATCAAAAGTTAATTCAACGTCATCTCTATATGGTTCAACCAAGGAAAATCAATAGCATTACTAAGAATAACTTGATGCTCAAAACTTAGGGATTTATCCTTTTTTGAACTAATAGACACTCCTTACTCATCTCTATTTTTCATTCCCATGACCAAGAAAGGATTGGAGGTTCAGAATATGGTTTAGGGTTAGGAAATTGTTTTTAAATGTTCTCAATTGAGTGGTTTGGTTCGATCCAGTATAGAAAAATACATAGTAATGAGAAGAAGACTAAATGATGTTTGATAGGAAAAATATATATAAAAGAAATATTTATTTAATAAAACATATTAAATAGTTTTATATAAAATATATCACTTACAATTAAATACACTAAATACCAAAGAATAATTATTAAAATAGTGTAAACAAAATAAACTATTAAACATAAAATAAAACATAAATAAAAACTCTCTTAAATTGAAATAAACATAATTCTCTCTTAATGAAATAAAATATATCTGCTGGAAGAGGCTTAGTTAATATATCATCCAAATTAATCTCATTATTAATGAATTATAGAGAAATATCACCTTTATGTGTGTGGTATCTCAAGAAGTGATGCCTTAAATCAATATAATTAGTTCTAAAATATATTCTTTGATTCTTTTAAATACTTATAATAATAGTGTTATCACATTTGATTGGTAAAAGATCATAATTGAATCTAAATTCCATCAAGTTCTATTTTATCCACAATACCAATTCACAACTACCAGCTACTCCGAATTCACCTTTGGTAGTAGATAACGCAATAAAACATTACTTTTTACTAGACTGAGAGATCAATGCTTTACACAATGAGTTGAAGTTTAATGAGTTACTCTTTTTAATCTAGTCTAGACCCCCTAAATACATAATCGTGATATTATATTAAATCTAATCTCTATGTTTTTGGAAAATTAAAGATAAATAAATAAATTATTTCAAATGTATTAAAATTATTTTGGCACTAGTTAAATAATATTTTTTTTGGAATTTTCTTAAAATATAGCACATAAACAAATAATAAACATGATTCATAGTATACTAATATTAAGATATGATAAAATATCAATTATTACTCTATAAAAATTGATTTCAATTAGTTTACCAGCTTCATAAAAATGATGTTTAATATTAAAACTCATATTAGAAACATATTATTTACTACTTTCAAGTTTAAAATTCTGATGTAATACATTTATGTATTTAATTAAATGTAAAACCTCCCAAAAATTCTTTTTTATAAATTTTAAAAAATAAATAAGAAATTTGATTCTCCCATCATGGTAATTTAAAATTTATTTTTAATGGGTTTTGAAAATTCATTACAAATTTTCTAGTTTGTTGAACCAACAATAACACCATCAATATAAATTTTAATGAGTATAATGTTTGAGGATGAAGTTTTTTAATAAAATGTAGGATCTTATAAGCCCATAGAGAAACCATTTGATAAAATAAATCAAATAATCATTTCATAACAAATCTAGGTCATTTTTTAAGATAATAAATATATTTTGTATGTTTAAAAATTAAATTAGGAAAATAAGGATTTTCAAAACTTGGAGGTTATTCATTATAAAATTCCTCCCATTTTAAAAATGTATATTTAACATAATGTTTTTAAAAATATCAAGGTATTACAATTAAAATCATATTTTTAGGTATTATATTTATTTTTTATAAAATAAACCTTATCCTCATTTGACACAATAAATCTGTATCTCTAATTTTACCATATAATCTTACTAGTCCAACATGGTTCCTTTGATATTTGGATTTATTTTCTTTCCAAAACTCCATACATTACCAACTTACTTTCTATATTAATTACTTTAGTTTTTTTTGATATTAAAAACTAATAAGATCAATATTTATCTCCCTAATTACTAAATTAATACACTCATCTCAAGAAATTAACCACTTTGAGCTATAAACTCTTTATGAAAACTTGAAAGAAAAAAATAATATCCCTTAATATCTATGGGATTCCAAATAAATTTGTATTTATTAGATATAGGTCCAATTATATTTGAAAAATTATAGATTATACTTGCTTTATAAAACTCACTTTAGAGGCTTGAATTAATCTTGATCCTCTACTTTATGTTTTTGAGGTGTCAGGAGTGCTTGAAGTAAATTTTGGAAGAATAGTATAGGAGAAAATGGGTTTACATTAAATTATATCTATAAGAACAAATAATATCATGGAGTAATATATTTCACTATGTTTTTTTATTTTTTTATATATAGAGGAGAGTAGTTTACTTGGTATGGTTAGTTTCACTTTGATTTTTTTAATTTTAGTGTGATGAGTTAGGTTACGCTATAAAGATTTCACCATGATAATTTTTAATTACTTTGGTTTTTCACACCATAGAGTTATAAATTATTTTAGTGTTTTTCTATTTATAGTGGTTTCACTATAGTGTTTATTGTTACACCATGATTTTTTAGGATATAATTTGAATTAAGAAGGGGAACAAGGTTGGCACTGTGAAGTTAGTGGATATGGTCATTTTAGCAAGATGATACCTATTTAAATGGGATACTAGTTGTTTTTTTTATCAATTTTAGAATATTTATTCCCAATGGTATTTAGATAGATCGTGTCGTGGTTTTTCAAAACATACCATTGTTGCACTATAATGGATGTTCTTGCACCATGATTGCAATATTTTGAATTTAAATTATAAATTAATGAATATTCTTAAATAATTTTCATTTATTTATTTTTAATTCAAGCCCTACATTTCGTGTTTATTATTTTTTCTTCTCCTTGAACATATCTAAGTGAATTTTTGGCCTTATAGTTGTGCGATAAAATTGCTTTCAATTCATGGTTTCATTCTTTTTTATTCTTTTATCCTTATGATATTATTTCCTTTAAAAGGATATAGAACAAGATTTTTGCTATTTCTTATTGGTTTTTTGTCAAGTTTTGGATGGAGGATTTATATAATAGGTTTTATGGGGAGTCCTTATGATTTTAGTGGTGTTTGATCACAATTTTATCCCCATTATTATACAAAATTTTTTGAATTTATATTTTAGGTACGGGTTTATGTCTTTTTTCATTTTATTTTCTATATTGATATTGAATTTTTAGGATTTATATTTATTTGGGTAAGGATATGTAATTAACCTAATGAATATAATGAAAAATATATAAAAAAAGTGATGGAATTATTATAACGAGCATGTTTTAATTATTTCATTATCATTTCTATAGTTGATTGATGCTGGTATGATGTTTTATATTATGATTTGATATTGATATTGATATATTTAGGCATGATTAAATTTCATAAAAAACATAAATATAATATTTATAAGGTAGAATGGAATTCATAAATATTTATTTCCTACATTGATGTGTTTTTTTGTTAAAAAATGTTTATGTTGATATATGATTTTTTCATTGGATATTTCATGATTATTGTTGTATTTATGTTTTTAAATGGATTTATTATTATTTTGTTAGTGAAAATATCTTTATTATGGTTGGTTTGATGTTTTTTAAGGGGTGGCTTTATGGTTTTTATCATGGTAGTTTAGAAAGAATGATATGGCTATGTGTGGTTGTTTACAAGTGATGTTGAATAATTTGAAATAATAAAAAATGATTATATATATATATAAATAATTGGAATGAGTTATAATGATATGAAATATGGATTGGAAGTAATAAGTGAATTTATGGATAAGTGGTATGGGGTAAATGGAATTATAAATTATTAGGTAAAATAGGTTAAAAGATTTTGTAATATGGCTGGTAATTATTAATGTGGGATTGGTAATGGAATATGAATTAGAAAGACGATATGTGGTTTCTGTAGGGTTGTGCATGGTAGGTTGTCTCCTATTAAAAAAAATTAATTTTGGCATGCGGTTTGGATTGTGTTGTGATGGTTTTAGTTTTACAGGTATAGGTGGACCCTAGGTTGGGTTTTGTGTGCTATATATATTCATTATAGCTCTTGTTATTTCATACACCCTACAACCCGAGTTAGGAAACATGACCAATACATATATAATGTTTTGGTTTCTAGTTATATTTCTCAAACATCTATGATAGAGGTGATATGGTAGGCTGACTACACCCCTTCCCAACACTCTCTTCGAGACTTATCGTAGGTTGTGATTTCCTGAGGTTATAATATGTGGTGATGTATTGATGATGAGGTAGTGTTGGGGATATATGAAAACAGTGTGGCTATATTATTATGTGGTAGTAGTATGTGGTATTCTATAGTTATATGTTATGTAGTTTGGTTATGATGATATATAAGGGATATGATCACTCTTTCATATCTCACATATGGTGACCCACCTTTTTCATTCATGTTTTTAACATAATTACTCAACAAAATATAACATTAATAACTTCTAAGGCCCTTTTAAGGTTTAGGGTCTTAAAAAATAATAAAATAATATATAAAGTATATAAATAAAATAATAAAAAAATTACTTAATTATCTTGAAATACCCATTTATTATGCTATCCTATGTCGGCTCACTAAAATTGATTTCCTGAGGACATACATTAATAGAAGAGGGTGAATATAAAGCCCAGTAAAGGATAAAAACAAAAATGGAATATGATAAGTCTTCATGAATAAAAAATAGGAATAAAATGAGATCATAATCATATGTATATGATATATAATAAGGAAATTTATCTAGAACATAAGAAATGATACATTCATAAACATATCCCCAAGGTTCATTACATAGGTGTTGTAAAACATATTACCAAGGTTATTCACCAAGGTATCATAAACATGTTATCTATAGAGATTAATTGCTTACCCAATTAATTTTAGAAATATCATCGGGAAATATTAATATGTATAAATTCATTTCTTCAACATATATCAGTTATCATAAGAAATAATTTCTTCAATGAACTATAGGAAATGATGAACAAGTTTTATATAATAGTCATTGAGTTGTTAAGTTGGTAAAAACATGGAATTTTCATTATTTTAAAACCATGAGAAGTGAATGTGGGTTTTATATATGTAAATAAATAATAAATTATGTATAATTACATATATAATAAAACTCTTCAATGAAAATAGTTTTGGGTATTTATAACATAAAAGAGGCATGGAAAATCAAAGAATGATTTCGAAAACATAACATGTATAAAAAAGTTTTATAACATGGGATTACTGAGAGAGAATGGAAGTATCTCATTATTAGGGAATAAAATTTGAAATAAATTAATGATGAAAATCACATGAGAAAAAAATTAATTAAAAATCAAAAGACTTATTAGAAGGAAATACTTGCAAAAAAGGAAGAGAATCTATCACTTTCAAAGTGGATTCCTAAAGATTGAGATGTGATTCTTGGAACATTAAAAAATAATTGGAAAGAATATAGTGAGTGAAAATAAGGTTAATGTCATTCTCAAAGTATTTTCAGTGAATAGTAATATAATAATGGGTGGGAATTTATTGTAAAAGAGGGATAATTATTTATTAATTTCTAAACTTAGGACTTGGACTTCTAGTTAATAAAAAATGAAAAACCATTGACCTTATTATTGTTTTTTACCATGGTTTTTTCCAAGAGGGAGGGTTTTTTAATATTTTAATAGATGAAGGACCCAATAATTTTTAGTAATAATATTTTTATGTTGGAATAGATTACTTTTCATAAACAATTGTTTTTAATCCTTTAAGAATTTATTTAGGTTTTGAAAGATTCATTATAGGTTTTATAAAATTAATATTATCACTCTAAGATAACTTATTTTAATGAATAATACTATTCTTGGTTGAGAAAACCTTTATATTATTTGTTAAATAACTTTTACATAATTATTATGTCATAATACTTACTGTATATTTATACCATATTTTACTTTTTACCAAAAAAATCAACCATCTCAAAAAATTATGAAAAAATTACCATTGGATAATTTTGATGTTTTGATTTTAAAAATGATATCAATTTTATTAAAATAATTTTCTAAATATGATAAATATTTATTTTAAAAAAATTATTATTTACTGATAATTAATTTCTTTATGAAAAGATCAACTTTCTATGACATAGAAATATTATTTGGGACTTTATAAAATTATATTATCATTTATATCACAATAAATAGTATTTGATAAAATAATTGTATATAAGTAAATTTTATTTAAATATTTTAAATTTATTATTAAATTTATATTAATAAAACATATGTATGTATATATATGTCTTAATTATGTTAAATATTTATTATATTATATTAAACAATTTTATTTAATAATATTATGATATAAATTCATTGAATTTTTATTTAATATGGTACCCAAAAATATTACATTTCATCCTTAGATAAATTCATCCACAAATAGTAAAAGAGATATCGTATCATAGTAGACATCATTTAATTCCTAAAAGAATTTAAAATTTATTAATAAATATCCCCTAGATTCATAACCCCTTATTACACCGACATAATCTCTAAACTTAAGGTGTGTAATGGTGGTACTTTCATGGGGTGGTTTAGCTAACATTGATTTGGCACTGATATTATCTTAATTGAACTTCACTTGTATTAGATTCTAATCTAGCCTCATTATTTGAATCTTTACTTGGGATTGGTCAAGTATAAACCTCGGTAATGATATCTATATTCCAATATATGATAAATAGGCTTTATAAGGAATGATTCTACTGGTTTTGGCCATCGTTTCTCCCGTATACATCAATTACCTATTTCCCATATGCTTTATATATACTAATTATAAATGTAATATCATTACCAATAGTCATAAAGTTCAATAGTCATTATGTCCAATGGTCACATTGAGCAACAGCTATATTAACCAAAGATCATATTAACCAACATTCATATTGACCATTGGTCAGGTAACAGTCAGATCCTAATAGTCACTTTTACCATTACACGATTTATATACATCTCCATTATCTCACCATATTATATGATACTTCACTTTCAATGTTTTTATAATTCCCTTGGTAATTTCAATCATATTCTGAACACTTCTATTTATTTTTACTATTTTTAAATAACGAGAGATATTTATGGGATAATTCAAGCCTATAGAGTTTACCATTATGTATTCATCATTATTTTATGTTTATCAACCTCTAATCTTATTAGTTTCTATCATCATTATCATTACATGATGTGTAGTGTTTCTATTAAATTTAATAGTTATTCTATGTTCTATGAACAAAATTAAATAGTCATTTTTAAAAATTATTTATTTTACAAATATTAAAATGAAAATTTGGGGTGTTACATTGTTGGGAAACGAGGGTGACTAGTTCATTAGAGAAAGTGGGTATTGGGTATATTACTATATATATTCTTTTGATTTTAATTTTAACTATTACTGTATGTGGATTCTGTGAGTTATCCTTAGTGAGGTTTTGTAGTAGATGGTTATGTGTAGGGGATGTGTTGGATTTGTTTTTTGTTCACTAATTCATTAGTATGTTTCTTGTATATTTTCACAAGAGTTATTAAGGGAGGATCCTACTGAGTAAACTTGTTTACTCACCCCTATATTATATATATAATTTTCAGAAATTTATATGATGAAGATGGTGATCAGGATAAACATTAGTAGATCCTAACATGGAGCTATTAAAGTTGTAATTACTTTCATAGGAGTTATTTATGTTTAGTATTATCCTTTGTTATTATGTTAAATTATACTAATTATGAGATTATGGGATTTATTTTATATTATATGGATTTAATTGGTGGTTTATTTATTTTTTTCCTTTGATTTAGAGGGTGATTAATCCAACATATGTGTTTTCATACCATTGGTGATAGTCTCTAACCTGTGACCTATTTGAGGCGGGCTTCGGGTGTTGAAATCGACCTCTCTATCAACCCAAGAGGGGTTTTAGGTAGTATAGTTGGTTATTGAGAGGTATTACAGTTATGGTATTCAGTTAGGGTTTATTTTAGAGCTATAAACTAGAAAATACTTCTTTGTTTTGGTTGGAAAATAATATTAATGAAACATAGTTTTTGATATAATAAAAAAATATCATCTAGAATGTAGATGTGTTGGGACCCTATGATCTAATGCAAGGAATTTAAGCTTACCAAACATACTATAGTGTTATAATTAGAATTATAGGGTAGATACCTAGGTTTATTACATGAATCATAATTATTTGAGTTTTTAATTTAATTAGGGGAGATGCTGGAGAATTAGAATGAATTAAATAAAATTCTCTTATATTAATTCCTTATTCCTGCCTTATGTGTTCCTATTGATTTTGTAGAGATGGTTGGTGTAAGGAACCATCATGTGGATCACATGGGATATGTAAAAAAGGATACTCTAGTTTTTTTAGGTAGGTTGAACCTGAATTTAACACCCCAATATTTTACGGTATGTCTCCTTTTTAAATTTAACCTCTTCGATAGCTTCCATTACACACAACACTAAGATTAAACGAACAACAATATACTATTAATATTATTATATAAAACGAAAAATATATCATAACTATTAAATTGGTGGTTATTAATCTGATTTTATAAATTATTAAAAAATATGATTGAATTCATTGGTAAATAAGGAAAAATCAATTGAATATAAAGAAAATGAAATGTATTTACAAAAAACTATGATAATGTAGTGAAGATGATTTATCATACTAAATTAAATTAACTAATATTATTGAATGATCTTAATTAAAATTATATATAATATATTCAATATAATTTTTAACATTAATTTTATGTGTTTTATAGACATGATAGAAAAATAAATCCTATTTTATGTATTAATGGACTATATTTTTTCTAAATGCAGTTTTACCTCCTTTTGTTGGAGAAATTGTTTTAAATATAGTTTTTGACAAATTTATAAATTATATTTTAAAAACATAACTTATTAATTGAAATATTTATATTAAAATTTAATTTGGTTTAATTTTTGGTATTTTTCTGATAAGTTTCATGTTTTGATGGATTGTAAAAAAAATTAATTGAAAATAGTTTTTTCATCTAAATAAATTATAGAGATAAATTATATTTTTTATTAATTTTAAAGTATAATTAGATAAATTTTATATCATTTAATATAACTTAGTTTTTTGGAATAATTTTCACAATGAATTTACATATAAAAACATTCAATTTTTTGAACATTTTTCATTTTAAACCCCGTTGTTTCATCCCATTTACAGAATTAATTTTAAATTAATATATACAAATTATGTGAATTGAAAAATGAAAAATGGATTCCATATTTTGAATCATAAGGTCAAAATTTATTCAATATTTCTATTTTATATTTGTAAAATATTAATAGTAACTTTAGTAATTTTTGTTACCACACTTAAGGGTGAATCAGGTAATTAAGGGTAAAAACAATATTATAAATATTAGAAAATTACACCAACAATTTTAATAATTATATAGGATGATTTATTGTTGCATAAAAGAATTATTGGACCGATTTTATGGACTCTTGGATCTGCTTGGATTACTTTAATCATTTTATAGTATTTTATTTTTAGAAAAGTCAAGTATGCCATACTCATGTTTTTAATAAGTGTTACATTTTTTATATGTAATAATTCAGATATATATTTAACTACAAATATTAATTTTAAATATAAAATTTTTATATTATTCATCTTAATTTATTTTTAATTTTTAATAAATAATTAATTACCTTAAAGGCTTAGACAAAGATAATGCAGAATTTTGTCAATTAATGGGAATATCAAATTAATGATAATAAAAATATTAAAATAATTATAATTTGAAATAATTAATCTTATAAAAAAATTAATATATAAATTTGAAATCATAAATATTTGGTAAAATAGTTTATTTTTAGATATAATGTTGTTATGATATTTTTAAAAACTTATGTAATCAATAGTACCAAATTTGTCATTAATCATATTTTAAAATAAATAATAATTTATTAAATGATATAAAATTCATAAAAATATAAAATTAGGAAAAATTATAGTTATAAGGTTTAGAATTCTATAAATAATACATTTATGGTTCTTTTGGAATTTTATCATAACTATATTAACCATTATGTAGTAAAAACACATGTTTTCACGGTTAGAGTTAAAGGGATTAAATAAGGGTTAAAGCTAAACAATAAGGGTATGAATGTGACCTAAACTTGTATGAAAATTATTTTTTGATATTATTTAGACCCATAATAATATTAAATTATAAATACAATACTTTTATCAATTTCAAAATGAAATTTGATTTATATTAATTTAATATTTATGAGCGTTTCCAAAAGTGCCCCTCACCTCAATTATAAAAGGGCACCTCCTCCCCCACTTATTCATGCCACATTTAACCATATGGATAGAAGAATACCTATCTATTTATCTTATAAAAATCCTTATAAAATTTATCTAGGTTCTGGTATTCCCAAAATACAAACTTTATATCCATTAAAAAGTGATCTAAAAAAAGTCCACTGAAGAAGAGGTAAATGTTTCACCAACTCATTCAAGTTCATTTGTTCCTATAATTCATATTTTGGTGTTGATTAAATTATAAAGTAATAAATAATGTATCATATATATGATTATATGTTATTATTATTATTATTTTATGACCATATTACACCTTTTATTCATCATACAAAATATTAAAACATCGCGTGTGTGTACTTAAGACTTATCGCCTCCATGTCGTGGTGTAATTTATTTTTCATCAACACTTTATTTGGAATGGGTATAATGGTAGATATAATGGATAAAAATAATAAATATGGCATTATATTCATTATTTAAAAATTAATATAACATGCACTTCCTTACCCTTTCACCATTAATGGAATGATACTGTCGCTCATGCATAGGTACGACATATCGTCTCCACGACACGATGTGATTCATTTTACATGTTAAAAATTAAATAATTATTATAAAAATGAATATAATAAATAAATATTAAATCTATAAACTTAATATAATTCTATAGATTAAATAAATATATCCTATTCATAATAAACATTTCTTAAATGATAAAACATTCATAGAAAAATAAAGAAGTTAAAACCCAAACCAAGGGTAATAACAAAATATTATTAACAAAGGACTGATAATATAATATAATAGGGTAAGATAGGATTTCCTAAATATGAAAATGGATTTGATATAAATTAATAACATTCTTTAAACCATTATAAAGGAGGTTCATATATGTATAATGGAAATCTAACCTAAGGTAAGGGATTTTTGTCTCACTTTTATTTCTTTGGGACACATACCTTATACACTACTTGTTTCTTTTGTGTTGGGTATATAATTCCCAGGAAAGCATTTTATTATTATTATTCTAAAGATAAATTTAATTTTATTTAATTCATGGGGCATATGATGCTTCTGATGATAAATTCGTAAGGGTTATTTTGCAATATCATTATTATTCAGGATTGTTTATGTTTAAGTATCCACTAGGTAAAATTTTTCTTTCAAGTCCATGTTTTCTAAAAAAGTTTTCAAAAAGTTTTTTAATATTATCTTATAAATGTTTAAAGTCTTTTTACCCATGTTAAATTCTTTATAAAAAGTTTTTTAAGGAACCATTTTTTCTTTTTCCAAACAGGTTACTTTATGAAGTTTCCATTTTAATTTTAAAAAGTTATTTTCAAATACAATGTTTTCTTTTATAATTGAATTTTTTTAAATAAATGGGTTCAAATTAAAAAAAAGTGTATTTCTCTAAAGATGTTTTTAAGTATTTTATTATATTATTTTCCTCTATGTCAACATATTTTTTTGGATATTATGATTTTATGATTTTTATCTATTATGATATCATCTATAATATTTTATTAAATGGTTTATGATCAGTTTGACTATGGGTGTTCTTTTTTTATTTCATTTTCCATATTAATCAGAATGATTTGTGATTATTTTTGTTGATTAGGTAAATTTATTTGTATTTCGTGTGTATATATTGTTTATCTTTCACCCCATTCATATAAGGAATGATTTGGGCTTAGTAATGGATAGTAGAGACCCAGTATATCCCCTCTATGTATCAGTAGGTCTCATGATAAAAACTAGTTTGGATATTGGTGATGCCTTACCTTTTTATGCATGGTGTCTTGGATGAAAACTTGATGGCATGTTTATGATGTATGGAATTATGCATTCCCTCATTATGAGATTAGTTATTGATATTATCTAGGATTATTAAACTAGTAGAATATCCATGGTTATGTTTCCAAGATACTCTGATTATTTCAATGAAATTTGTTTTAGTTATTTACCTTTCCATACTATTTATTCCATATTTAAATATATATTCCACTGTACACTTACCCTTACTGAGTATTGGAGCTCCCCCTTTCATATGTTTCATTTTTCCCTAGGATTCTATGATGTATGTTATGACTGATATGAAGGGTTACACAAAGTGAGAATAATGGATGAATCAACGAAATTATTTGTGTATTTTATATTTTAAAATGTAATGTAGATTTTATGTATGTATTTAGTTTACCAAAACTACTAAAATATTCGATCCTTTGGGATGTAATTTCCTGATTCTTATAGAAATTTATTAATGTAACCACTGAATTTGGACCGCTGGGGTTGGGGGATTTACATATGGTATTAGATAATGTTTTGTAGAAACCTTGTGAACTAGACTGATTATAGAACAAAAACCTATGACATAATTTAAAAATATATCAAAATAAACTAGGATTATGATTTAAAGATTAGGTATACCTAAATTTAAAATTTAGGTTATATGATTCATTATTTTTTAGATTATTCATTATGTTTCATTATTATATAATCTAATCTAGTTTATTCCATTGTTTAAAAATGGAACCTAGTGTAAGGAATGGAAACTGTATCGATGCACATAATCTATTTAGGTATTTACCTCCTATGCAAGATAATGATATTGAAGCTAGAGCTACTACTCATTCTGAACAACTTATAACTCTACTGGGATAAATGACTTAGGTTATGAATAATAAACGTACTTATAAGGCGTATCCTGATCTATAATGTAGAGGAAAAATGTTTGACCACTTAATGAGGTAATAACCTCCATAATTAAATGGGAATAAAAATACATTTGTAGCTAAGCAATGGATAAGTTCCTTAGAGAAGATATTTATTTCCTTAGGATGAAATGAAAGGGAGATTCTTGACATATAAGTTTATTTTCTCTTAGAATACGAAAATTAATGGTGTTCATTGATTCAAAACATGAAGGAGGAGGAGAAAATATAAAAAAAGGAATGGATGAATTTTAAGGAAATTTTCTTATAAAAATATTTTACTCAAGAAAAGATTGTATGTTTGGAGAGGAATTTTCTGAGTCTGAGGAAAAAGGAGGATGAGAATGTTACAAAGTATGAATCCAACTTTAAGAGGTTATCATGGAATGCTATGGATTATATATGTAACCCAAGGAGTAATATTGATCATTTTTTATGGATTAAATAAATTTAATTGAAAGGAACTTTTTTCTCAAACTTCCTCATCATATGAAAATATAGTCTCATGTTTTTTAAGAATTAAAAAATAATTATCTAAGTATTATGAATTTAATGGAAATAAATAGAGGAATAGAACAGCAGAGAAAGAGATAGATTAAGGGAAAATGGAAGGATTTTCCCACTTGTGATAATTATGGAATGAAACACTATGTTACTTGACTAAAGGGAATGATAGTTTTTTATAAGTGTGGAGAGAAAGGTCACTAGGATAATAATTACAAGGGAAATAAAGAAGATATAAATATTAAATGTTTCGACTATAAGGATATAGTCCATTAATAAAAATAATTTCCAATGCTTCATGGGAATATACCTTAGAATAATCTAACGATTCAAGGATAACCTTATGCTATTAATATAACTGAAATGGAAGGATTTTTGTGATTGTGTTTTTGGATCCAAGAAATATATTATATGACATTATTGTTATAATAATTATGAAACATATAAGGTTTTTACTCTAGTAATTATTCTTATAGGATTAGAAAGAATATGTTGAATGGTACTAATGACCATGAGAGGTGATTTAGTGGAATGTTTCCCTTAAAAAACATGACTGAGGTAAGATAACACTTAATATATGGTTGATGTTGAGATAAAGGAAAAGTTTTAGTTAATATGAAAGTTGTTAGTGATTTGATGGTTTATGTTATATTTTATGGTATTACTACTTGTTTGGATTTAGGAAATATAACTGCGATTTATTATTAGAAGCATAAATGTTTTCATTAAGATTTAACAGTGATAGAGGTATTAATATATTTTGTATGTGAAAAACATAACTTCATTGTGTTGTTTGGGGAAAATATAATGTTAAGTTGATTTTTGGAAATTTAGTTACCATATAAATTTTTCGGATTTGAATTTGTAAAAATATATTTTTGATGAGTTTTAAGGTAACGACATATTGAATGGATTAAGTTAAACATTAGATATTATTGTTTGAGGTTAAAATATTATTTATAATATTGGGTAACCAGTGATAAACATTTTGGTTTCAATAAATATTTAAAATTTTAATGAATGACTCATGGATCTTATGATTCAAAAAATTACTTCAGGTGTCGAAAATTCTTTTTGAAAATTAATTTCCAGTAGAGAGGGATGAAGTTAAAATATATCGAATCACAACAAAAGGATTATATAATGCTTATGAAATGGGAAGAAAAAAATTATTCACTTATCTTTATAGTAAAATAATCCCTCAACTCCAGGAAAAGTATTCTGGAACAAAAAAATTTGTACATTTACTTTTCTTTATTAGAAATCAATGGCATTTTAACGGATAAAAAATTTGAGATTTTCTGATTTTTAATTATCTCATAACCCTATTCTCTATAATTCTCTATGAAAACATGATAGTTATATTTCTCTTCTGTGTACATGTTTTCATATATGGAACTGTAGTATGTGTTATCACAAGCGACATTCGTAATCCCCTTTCCTTATTTAAAATTGAAAGTTACATTAATCCTTTTTCCAATGTGGGGTTTCAACAAAGATATTTTTTAAATTCAAACCCCTAGTTTTTGAGCTAGAGTTAAAAATGATAGTAAAAATTTTATTCAAGTAGGGGAGAATGTAACACCTAAAGATTTTACAGTATGTCTCTTTTTTAAATTTAACCACTTCTATAGCTTCCATTGCACACAACACCCAAATTAAATGAACCACGATATACTATTGATATTATTATATAAAATGAAAATTATCTTCTATCGATTAAATTTGTTTTTATGAATAGGATTAAATAAATTATGAAAATATATGATTGATTTTTTTTGGTTACCAGTTAATTATAAATAAATATAAAAAAACAATTGAATATAATGGAAGTATTTTTATGAAAAAATATTATTATGCACCAAAGATGTTTTATCCTAATAAATTAAATTAATTACTATCAGTGAAAAATATTAATTAAATTTATATATAATATATCCCATACAATTTTTAGCATTCACATTAAATGTTTTCTGGACTTGATAGGAAAATAAAACCAATTTTGCACATTAAAAGGCTATATTTTTTATTAAGGCATATTTACAGAGTTTTGATGGTGAACTTGTTTTAAATATATTTTTTAAAACTTTTATAAATTTTATTTTAGAAAATAAACTTCTTTTTTGAAATTGAAATATGTAAATTTACTTTGCTTGAATTTTTTGGTATTTTTATGATAAGTTTCATGTGTTGATGAATAGTAAAAAAATAATTAATTTTAATTGAAAAAATATATTTCATCCAAATAATTTATAGTGTTAAATTATATTTTTGATTGTTTCTAAATTATAATTTGATAAATTTTATATAATTTAATTCAACTTAGTTCATTGGAATAAATTTCACATATAATTTGGATATAAAAACATTTCAATCTTTTGAACATTTTTACTTCTAAAACCAGTTGTTTCATCCCAACAGTGAGATTAATTTTAAATTAATTTCTATAACTTATGTGAGATGAATTTTGAGAAATAAATTCAATTTTTTGAATCATAAGGTCTAAATTTAGTAAATAGTTATCTTTTATTTTTGTACAATATGAATAGTAACTTTAGTTATCACGACCCCTTCCCTCTAAAGATGCCTCTCTTAAGCTGGAAATGGAGAAAGAAGGATAATGAACCCTGATTCCCACCTCCAGTAGGCCCCAGGGTGGTGACCTGTACCAAGAGTATAGGAATCTGACAATGTGGGGAGCATTTCCCTTTTTATATTAACCATGATCTGGAGATAAGATGTATCAAACTCAAACAACTCCAATACATATATATAAAAGAAGCTTAAACCCATCCCACATCGTTTTCAAAGTAAAACTACTAGAAATACAATTAAAAGATCCAATGTAAATATCATAAGAACAAAGCTAAGTAGTGTCACATCAACTATCCCAATGCATGAGCTAGTTATGTGCAGCACAGTCTACGCAATCTCCTTGAAAACATGAAAATAATTTTATATACGTAGGGTGAGCATACAAGTATACTTATTAGGAAAAGCCAAAGTCTCTCGTGCACAAGTCAGGGACGTATATTAATTCCCCTATGAGAAAATAGTAAAAACAAAAAAGCAGTTAACAAGGTATACTATACACCCCAACATCACCAAAGGCATGATCACCAAATAACGCAAGTCAAGTAAAGTAAAGTAGTAAGTACATCAATGACAGGGTACCCCAAACCACTTCCCACTATTTAATTGATCATCCCTAACAACAAATGTGTTGATGTTACCAAATTCTTTTATAATCCCCACTGTCACAACCTTCCCATAGACACTTGGGCCACATACCATATCCCACCCATAAACACCTAGGCCAAAAAGACATCACATCCATTCCACAGACACTTAGGACACAAAACCCCAACCTCATCATGAAGACACTTAGGAAATTACAACATATCTCATCCCAAAGACTCCTGGGAAGCACACCTCACCCAAAGACACCTAGGCCTCAAAACCGCACCACAAACTGCCCGAAGAGTCTTGGGCTACCAATGACTGTAAGAGGGATCATAGAAGAGCTAATAAACAGCCATCCATTCTCTTATTAGGATGTTGGGAAAGGACACCCTCCCCCATAAATATGGGTGTTTTCAGCACATATTGCTCAAAAAAGGTAGGATTCCTATATAAAATCACATGAAAGTACAATAATATATATATATATAGGTAAAAAAAACTCATCCCATCCTATGGGGTTTTCCAACTAGTAACCATCCTACCAAATGATCTTTACTGCCACCTATAAATGCCTTTATCAACACCAGAAACAATCACTTTGAAAGTTGATAAATTAATGAAACTTTACTACAAGCCACAACTCAAAACATACCTTCAACCACTTCATTTAACTATTTATCATTAGTTATTTATTCCATACCTTCCCCAAGAAAATACTAAAAATAACACACAACTATCCTCACAACTAAGCCAAAAAAGAGGAAGAAAACTTATGATAAAACGTCCCTCATATCACCCAATACAACCAATTCCATTATCCTTCTTCAAAGTCATGTTTCCCTGTCTTTACTCCCAACAAGAAAACCCCCAACACACCTCATCACAACCATACTAGGAAGCCCCTCTACATAACAACACCACACCCAGCACACCCTGTAACATTAACATTGTATAACCTAAACCTGCAACCCCACTACTCAAAATCTACCCATACATTCCATAATCAACCAATCTCTCAACCTGAGATCCCATTTCACTGCCTCTATCACCCCAGTAATAGTTGTTCTTCCTACCACATCACCACACAACCCGTACAAAGCACAAGGCAAAAAATATCCACACATAGAACACAACCACATCAAACAAGGCAAGGTGTATTTAGTTTTCATACACTCGTTATTTAATTTCACATTGATAAATCAAGGGTTATCATAGAATAAGTTTAATCCTGGGGCATCCATTTAATTAACCAAATATATGTGATTAATTAAGTTTTATTGTTCATAGTAATTTAAGAAAATATTAATAACAAGAATTCATGAGTCCAGAGCACAAACATAGACCACCAAAGTCCATTATTTTTAGAAGGAATACACCAAAAAATCACAATAAGGATCAAATACAACATATAAAACAACATAAGCTTCATCATCATCTTCCCCACCCCTCATTTATTAATAATGTGACTAAACCCACTATCATAAAAATTCTAATTATCTTTGTAATGTATTAATTAAAATTTTTAATTCGACCATAATCACAAAGATACATTAGATTTACCACCTCTCATGATATACAATTAAAGAGGAATGAAGGGAATCCCTACCTTAAAAAATAGATGATCAACAAATCCACCTTGTACCAGAAAATAGGGGTCACACAAGTTATAAGAGACTCTAAGGGAAAAATCAAATGTCATATGTAACACAACAAACAACTCCATGGGGAAAGAAGGATTCGGGTGCACTAAGAGAAACTGGAAACACACTGGGAAGAGAATATATTAGTTTATAAGATCCAAATCCCATATCAATAGAAGGAAACAGTTTCAAGGGCCATTAAAGTCAGATCATGGTTAAGATTATATGGTATGACTATTTCAAAGTCCAGGGAGCTTTAGGATATTAAAGATATAATTAATATCATTTTAAAAGCCTTAAGAAATTATCAAAAAATCTTCTAAACTCAATTTACATCAAATAAAACATAAGAGGGGTGAAACTGGAAAAACTGGAAAAAATGGAAAAAGCTGGAAATGACTCACCAAAGGGTGAGTCAACAACGCGAGTCACCGATAATGAGTCATCGATGCCCGACTCAATAACATGAGTCCCCAATGTGTCTCATTAACATGAGTCACCAACATGACCCACTGATATCAAGTCACTAACATGACGCACCGACATGAGTTACTAACAAGACCCATCGATAGAGAGTCACCAATGCGAGTCACTGATACAACTCACTAATGACACTCACTGATCCCAACCTACCGATTCCATGACCTACTGATCCCCAACCTACTAATGTTGTGACCTATCTATGCCCTAACCTACCAAATCCCTAACCTACCGACGATGAGCCACTAATGCTGAGCTACCAACCCTAGATATCGATGTGAGATACCAACACAAGATAACTATGCCAACTTATCAATGGAAAAACTGGAAATTTGGAGAACTCTTGAAATGAGTAATTGTTGCCTCTCTAAACACCCAAAGACACTATATTTTGTAAAAGTAATGGACTGGATAGTTCCAGAACATTACATCAGATACCTCTCAAACTATTCTCATCCTTGAGAATTTAAACCAAACCTAGAAGAAAGAGGGGTCTGAACAACTGCCCCAGAGGACACCTATCGAGAATAGACCACCCTATGTTGTTCGAAAGCTAGAGTGAAACCTCAACATCCAAGAACACATCCTCAAATATTTACTACCCCAAATGACCACATGACCACCACACAATCATAGTAACCATACTTTCTAGACACATGGATTAATGAATTCCTTCCTCCATGTCAAGATATTAACCGTTTTGGGTGTAACTGTCTTTCCCACATGGGTTTAATCACATCTCAATTAACGAATATCTATTAGGAATTTTGTCCTCCCCTTTCTACATGTCAGGACTTCATCACAAATTATGGAAAAAAGAAACAACTCATCTCATTGAAAACATGGTTCAAGCACTACATCACAAGCCAAACACACAAGAAAAAATCAATCAAACTCTAGGTACTGGGCACACATTTGTGTCTCCCTTTCCCAAGTACTCTCATCTAGGCTACCATTTCCCCAAAACACATGAACCAAAGGAATGGTCCATTCATGTAGCAACTTATCTATATGATCCTAGATCTCCATTTTCCACTCAATAAATGTTGTGTTTCCCTCCCTATCCAACTCTCCTCAGTCAATGACATGGGAGTAATCAGGAAGATACTGACGAATCTAGGTGATATAAAAGATATTGTGGATCCTCTCAAACTGTGGTAGAAACACCAACTAGTATGCCACCTCTCCAACTCTCCCCAACACTGCCAAAGGTCTAATTAACCTTGTAGAAATCTTTCTCCCTCTATTGAACCTCTGTTTTCCACTTCGAGGGTAAAACATTAAGAAAACATGGTCCCCACCCTCAAACTCCAAGGGCCTCCTCCTATGATCGACATATGACTTCTGTTGGTCTTGCACTACCTTCATCCTCTCAAGGACAAGATGAACCTTTTTAGTCGTACTCTGCACCATGTCTAGACGAAGAACAGTTGCCTCCCCAACTTCAGTCCAACACAAGGGTGAAGAACACAATATCCCATATAAATCTTCAAATGGAGCCATGCTAATGGAATAGTGATAGCTATTATTGTAAGAAAACTCTACCAAGGGTATTTTTCTAACCCAAGACCCACCAAAGTACAAGATGCATGCTCGCAGCATGTCCTCTAACATCTATATGTTTTTATCTGTCTGGCCATCTATTTGAGGATGGAAGGAAGTGTTGAGGAACAACTGAGTGCCAAAAGCATGCTATAATACCCTCTAGACTTTTTTGGTAAAATGTGCATGCTGATATGAGACAATGGATTTTCAAACTCAATGCAGCTGCATCACCTCATCTTCATACCTTTTGGCCAAGGAATCCACTACGCTAAATTCCAGAATCATTAATAAGTGAGCCGATTTCATCAGCTGATCCTCTATTACCAAGACTGCATCACATCCTACCTGAGCCCAGGGTAATACTATGATGAAATCCATTTTGATTTCATACCATTTTCACTCAGGAACATCTATGTTCTGGAACATATCACTGGAAGAATAGTGCTCATCCTTCACTTGCTGGAACACCAAGCACTTCACTACAAACTCCACCATTTCATGCTTCATCTTAGGACACAAAAAAATGCTCTCTCAAGTTGTGGTACATCTTGGAAAATCCTAGGTGTACTGTTAAGGGTGATTTGTGATACTCACAGATAACTCCTTCACTCATCGCCACTGGGGAAAAAAACATTCCATTGAACAACATCTGATTCTATCCATCCTTTAACCACCCCTCTTGAGCATCACCCAAGTCAATGCAACCACGCATCACCTCTTCCTCCGAGTATCCCCACTGAGACTCCTATACTTGCTGCCTCAGAGATGACTACACCATCATCTAAAATAGAAATCCTCTATCTCCATCCATTATTGTATCTATGTGAAAGTGATACAACTCTTCCATCTCCCTCCAGGCATCTACAGATTCACAAACAACCTCCTTCTGTGATTTCCTAAACAAATCATCAGCCACAATATTCCACTTTACTATGGTGTAAGATATATTAAAGTCGTAATCTTGGAAAAAATCTATCCACCTCCACTACTGCAAGTTCAAATATCACTGGAAAAAGATATGACTCAAGCTCTTGTGATCTATGAACACCACAAATCACTCCCCAGTGAAGTAATGTTGCCACAACATTAGTGCAAACACAACCACCTCTAACTCCAAATAATGGGTGTAATAGTTAAGTTCATGGGGACGTAACTACCTACACCCATAAGATATCACTACCTATTTCTGCATCAGCACAAACCCCTAGCCTAGGCGAGGAGTGTCCCAAAACAACACAAAAATCACCCCTTCCTCTTGAAACCATAACACTAGATCACTGACCGAATTACCCTTCAGGTAGTTTAAATCTACAAAAAACTTTTCACACCAAAAAAATACCTTGTCCTTTCTTGTCATAGAAGTCAATGGAGCTACTACTCGAGAGAAATCAGGTACAAATCTTCATTAATATCCTAAAAGACCAAGAAACCTACAAACCTATGCCACCTTCTTAGGTGATGCCCAAGAAACAATTACCTTGAACATAGATATATCCACTTCTACACCATGTTGATACACCACATGTCCAAGGAAGTGGACCTCCAATGTCCAAAATTTTAACTTGGACTACTTCCTATAGAGCGGGTGCAGTCGAAGAACCTCTTAAACAGTTCTAATATTCTTGGTTTGATCCTCCTCTAACTTCGATTAGATTAGGATGTAATCAATGAATATGATGATTAAATGCTCTAGGAACTCACGAAATATAGAGTTCATAAGTCCCATGAACATGTATGGTACATTTGTAGCATTGAATGACCTTACCAGGAACTCGAAGTGGCTATACCTTCATCTAAAAGTAGTCATTGGGATGTCACCCTTCTTCACCCTCCTCCAATGATACCCAAACAAAAGATTGATATTAGAAAACTAACTTGATCCCCCTAGTTGGTTGAAAAGATAATCTATCCTCGGTAGAGAGTAATGGTTCTTGATCATCACCTGATTCAACCTTTGGTATTCTATACAGAGCCTCAACCCACCATCTGCGTTCTTTGAAAACAATACTGAAGAACACCATGATAACACACTGGGTTGGATAAAGCCCTTATTCATCAAATCATCGACCTGAATCATCATCTCCCAAGGATCTGAAGGTTATATCTGATAGGGAGACATATAAATCATACAAGCACCAGGATGTAAGTCTATCCAGAACTCAACATCACGTCGAAGGGGTAGATTCACAACCTATTTGGAAAAAACATCACAAAAATCCTTAACAAATATAAGGACCCCCACTATCTCAACTTCCACTGATTCCACTGATAGCTCGTCCTACAAGGAAAAAAGGGGCTCTATATGCCGACTTCCCATTAGATAGATCCACTCTCTAATGAAAGCTACACTCTTTCCATCCCTGTATAAAAACATGAATATTCTCCAGAAGTAGTAAATAACACCATGCATGGAAAACAAATAGCCAATTCTAAGGATGACATCGTATGGCTACATCTGTAGAAGAAAGAGACCCCTACTGGACTAATGTGGCCCCAACACCAGTCTACATTCTCAAAAAACATCAAAAATGTTGGCATAACCATTTACTAGTGTACTAAACACCAGGAGCACAACAAGCTTCTCTACTTTCAGTCCCCGATCAGGGACTGGATTGGGTGAAACAAAGGAGTGAGAATAGCTTGAATCAAACACAACACAAGAAAGAGTAATGACAAAACCCAATCGTACCTAGAACTATATTCGGCCCTGCTGGAACTGTTGCCTCTATGGCATGTAACTGAGCATGAACAAGACCTATATTCCTCTACTATTGACCTCCTCCTCTAAAACTTTTGGATATATGTACTTGAGGAACACAATGAGGTTGTACTCCGCCTACTACATCTCCCCTTGGTGGTGTAGGAGCCTATTTTCACTACTGCTAAAATGGATTGGCCGAAAACTGCTACTGAGGTGGGCATTGAACCTACCAACCTCCACCATACTAAGCTCAAATAGCGACTGGTATCTGACTCTAATGGTTTCCATGGGATATATGAGAATAAAACCTTAGTCCCAATCCTATGGTAAAATCATGAGGACCAGAAGGTTTAAACTAAAACTGCTGAGGTTGACTCACCGCTGGCTGAAACCTTGTAGTCTTTAGTCATTGAGACCTACCACTAGTGGCCTTTCCCTATAAAGAACCCTACTATCTCCCCTCTTGTGGTAGAACTCCCCCATGAATTTATTCTCTTAACTACCTCTACCTTTTTCTCGACCTCTAGGTCTGTCGGTAGGGTGAAGGGAGAGACTGCGTACTATAAAGAAGGATGAATTCCCTCTTCTAAGAATGTTTCCTAGGACTCCTCTTCAAGAAAAAGATCCTGAGCAAAGTGAAGGAGAACTTTGAACTTGATCCCTGGTTACCATACCGACATACTCCCTTTCTAGAGTGAGAGTAGCTAATATCGCTTCTCAGACTTCATGGTTGAAGAAATGAATTCTACCCAGAAATCCTTCTCAGAATTGACCCACAGAACATCAGCCACCTTTCTCTCCACCAGGTACAATATCCACAACTGATGCGCAGCTCCCCACATTTTACTAACCACCAACAGAACCTAGTACTCTGTAAGATCCTGGATTAGGTGGAAGGTGATATCAAGCTCCTCGAGCCATCTATCCATCTCCATGTCTGAGACACTGACCTCATACTTTCCTAGTGTCTATCAATGGAACGCATGCAATGTTCTCTTCCACTAGTTGTCCTCCTCCTCTAGATCAACCATCCCTTGATCAGCTAGATCAGCCTGTTGAACCTCTACTACCTAAGCCACTCATGGACAATGACCATGTTCTATAACTGAAAGGTAAACAAGGAAATTATAAGCCCATGTAGTATGGAATTTATTTAGGATTCATTTTAACTCATTGTTTACTTTAATTTTATGAGAACACCCAAAAAAACAATAACATAAGTCATTATGTTGAATGTACCTTTCCTAGGGTATCTACCCTACAAAAGGCGTAGCCTCACTTGGTCGTTTAGTAAGCTCAAAGTCCTTTCATCAGATCATGGGGGACCTAAAATCCCCTGTCCTAGCCGATATTCTTTGACCTATGTCATGCACCAAGATTACCTGAAACTATTTCCCTAACAACCCATGCAATCCTCACTATTCCTAACTTTAAATTACATCCTCTCTATCAACCATCACCTTTGATATCATTCTATCACAACCCCCTCCCTCCAAATATGCCACTCCTGAGTAGGCAATGGAGAAAGAGACATAATGACCCCCAATTCCAACATCCAGTAGGCTCTAGGGTGGAGACCAACACCAATAGTATAGAAATATCACAACATGAGAGGTGTTACCCTTTTATAGTAACCAATATTATATGAGATAAGACATATCAAATTCAAACAACATAAAGAAATATATATAAAAGAATCTAAAATCCATCCCACACGCATGTTTAAAGTAAAACACCAAGAAATAATAATCAAAGATCCAAAGTAAATACCTAAAGAACTAAGATAAGATGCAACACAAAAACTATCTTTAAATTTCATCTAGTAAGGCCTAACATGGTCAATGTAATCTCCATAGAAACCTAAGATAATGTTTATATACATTGGGTGAGTATACAAGTATACTTAGTAGGAAAATACAAAGTCTCTCATGCACAAGTGAGGGAAGAATACTAATGCCCCTATAAAAAACAATAGAAACTAAAAATCACTTAACAAGGTATACTATCCACCCCAACTTCACCAAAGGCACACTCAAAAAATAATTCAAGTAATGTAAAGTAAAGTAGTAAGAACATCGATGATAGGGTACCCCGCACCACTTCCTACTGGTTAACTGCTCATCCCTAACGATGAATGTCATGATGTTGCCACACCCTTCCACAATCCCTACTACCATAACCTACCCACACACACCTAGGCCGCATACCATATCCCACCCACACACACCTGGTCCAGAACCACATCACATCCTTCCCACAGACACCTAGTCCAAAAAACCAAAACCTCATCCCAAAGACACATGGGAAAGTATAAAATATATCTTCCCGAAGACACCTAGGAAGCACACCTCACCCACAAAAATCTATGCCTCACAATCTAACCACAACCTACTCAAGGAGTCTTGGGATACCAATGCCTAGAAGAGGGAGTAGTGAAGATCCAATAACCAGCCATCCATCCACCCACCAATATATTGGGAAAGGACACCCTCCTCCATAACTATTGGGTTGTTAGGAATATATTTCTCAACATGGATGGGGTGTATATAGAAAATAACAAGGAAGTACAATTATATATATATAGGTAAAAAACACTCAGAACAACCTATGGGTTTTTCTAACTAGTAATAATCCCACAAGACCGCCTTTACTGCTACCTCTAAATGCATTTATCAATAGCAGAAAAAGTCACTTTAGAAAATGATAAATGAATGATGTTTCACTATAATTGACAACTCCAAACATACCCCAATACATTTCATTTAACTAGTTATCATTCTTCATTTAAAAATTTATTTATTCCATCCTTACCTGGGAAACTTCCAAATATAACACACACCTGACCTCACAACAAAGACAAATAGAAGAAGATAACTTATGATAAGACATCCCACTTAGCACCTAATCCAACCAATGCTGTTATAATTTATCAAAGTAATGCCACTCTATCCTTCCTCTTAATAAGAAAACCCTCCCAACAAAACTCATCACAACCATACTTGGCGGCCCCACTGCATAGCAACATGTCACCCAACACACCCAATAACATAAACATAGAACAACCCGAACCTACAACCCCATTAATAAAAATGTACCTATACATTCCACAATCAACCAATCTGTCAATATGAGATCCCATTTCATCTATTGTATCACCACAACAACAACTGTTCCTCCAACCAAAACACCACACAACCCATACAAATCACAAGACAAAAAATATCTACACACAACACACACCCACCCCAAACAAGGAAATCTATATTCAGTTTTAATACAAACTTTCTTTAATTCCATTTTTATAAATTAGGGGTTATCACATAACAATTTTGATACTAGGGCATCCATTTAATTAACTAGATATACAGGACTAATCATGTTTTCAAGTTCACATCCATTCAACAAAAGATTAACAACAAGCATTCGTGAGTCTAGTGTGCAAAGAGAGACCACCAAAGGATATGATTTTAAAAAGGAATATGGCCATAATAACAAACATCATGGATCAAAGATAATAGATAAAAAAACAAGAATCATCATCATCATCCACACCCTCATTTATTACTAAAGTGACTAAAACCGCTATTATTAGAAGTCTTATTATCTTCATAACATCTTAATTAAAAATTGTGATTCGACCATAATCACAAAGTGGAATTATCTTACCCACCCACAAGATAAACTATTAATGAGTAATGAGGGGAATACCTATCCTAAAAAATAAATGATCAGTAACTTCTCTTTGCACCAAAAACAGAGGGCCACAAAAGCAGCATAAGATTCCAAGGGAAAACTCAACTAACATCAACAACACAACACATGACTCCATGGGGAAGGAAGGATCTGAACACACCAAGATAAAACATAAATACAATAGGAAGATAATATATTATCTTAAAAGAGAGAAATATTATATCAATGAAAGGAAACAGTTTCAAGGGCCATTAAAGTCAGATCATGGTCAAGATTATGTTGTTTGACTATTTCAATGTCCGGGGATAATTAAGATATTAAATATATAATTAATATCCTTTTAAACTCATTTATAAATTATCAAATAAGGTTCTAAAATTTATTTACATCAAATAAAATGTTAGAGGGGTGAAACTAGAAAAACCAAAAAAAAGATGGAAAGAACTCACCGATGGGTGAGTCATCGACGCGAGTCACTAAAAGTGAGTCACCGATGCCTGACTCACCATTTTGAGTCACCGACATGAATCATCAACACGAGTCACTAACATGACCCACCGAAAATGGGTCACTGACATGACTCACCAGCACGAGTCACTGATGTGACCCACCGATAGCGAGTCACTGAAAGGACTCACTAATGCCACTCACAGATGCCCGACCTACTGATGCCCTGACCTACCGATGGCTAACCTACAAATGCATGACCTACCAATTCCCTGACCTACCAAATCCATAACCTACTAATGTTGATCCACCGACACTAATCTACCAAAGCAATCTACTAATGATAACCTACCGATGGAAAAAATAGAAATTTGGAGAACTCTTAAAATGAGATATTGTTGCCTCCCAGAACACCCCAAACACTTGATTTTGACAAATTAATGGAATGGAGGGGTAAGGTCCAATAAATTAGTAATTTATATTTCCATGGTTAAAGGTAAATTAGGTAATTAAGGGTAAAAATAATATTATAAATATTATAAAATTACCCTTACACTTGTACTAATTTTATTGGACAAGTTATTGTCAAACAAAACCACCGTTGGGATAATTTTATGGTCTCTTTGAGCCACTTGGACGAATTTAATCCTTTTATATTATTTTATTTTAAGAAATATCAACTATGAAATTTTCATGTTTTTAATAAGTATTACATTTTTCATATTTATCTATTCAGAGGATATATTCAACTAAAAATATTCATTTTAAAAATAAAATGTTTATTTTTATCATGATTTTTTTAAAAAAAATATGAAATAAATAATTACCTTAAATTATTACACAATGGTGATGCATAAATTGTTTAATTAATGGTAATATCAAATAAATGATAATAAAAATACTCAAATAAGTATAATTTTAGATAATTAATTTCATACACAACTTTTATAGATAACTTTTAAATATTACTGATGTGTTAAAATAGTTGGTTCAGATATATCATGTCATGATATTTTTAAAAAGTCAAGTGATCGATAGTATCAAAACAAGAATTATAAAAACCCCTCTAATAATATGGATCTTCATTCCCTAGGAATGAAAACCCTATCTACAAAGGGTTTTTGACTTTTCTCTTGGAATTTCTATCCTCCGATCGACCTTTTCGAATGAGGTTTGATGAAGTATTTTCTCTCCTTTTCTTCTTTGAATATTTAGGTGACAATCATTTTATTTATCATTAATGGTGTATTATACCACTCCCATTTATTCACTGAATCATCCTTCACCTTCATTGATATCCTCCATAGCTATACATCCCTCCTTGGCCTTAGATCTATTTAGATCTAGTCTCTCTCGGCTTGAAGCGTCTTCAACAGTTCGATGTTCGGGTGAGATGGTCATCAGACAGAACCTCTCATATGTCTCTCTTGTGAGATGGTGTTTGTAGCTTCTTCAGACAGTGTTGGTTGGCGGCCAAGAAAAGGATTTTTCAGAATAAAATTTTTTGTTTATAGATATTTATATATCTAGGACTTCCTGGATGGAATCTCTTTTCACATTTGAGTGCTTATGTGTTTTCTCGTCAAATTAAGGCTATTCAGCATCTCTCACTAGCGGTGGTGCTTTATTTTCTTTAAGGTGATGATACTCAAGGTTTATACATTGAATTATTTGTTGTATGATGGTAGGGTAATTTTGGTCATGGTTTGTTTTCTGGATGGTTTCAGAGATTCAAGTGGTTGGTTTACTAATGAGAGATTTATTTTTTCTAGGATTATTTCTATAGGATTTTTACTGCTTTCTACAGATTTTAGCGTGCTATTCTGATTTTGTCAGTGATGCAATGCTAGTTAAGGGAACTGATTTTGGTTAAGTGTGTAAGATGTTGGTGGAATTTTTATTTCATTGGTCCATGTCATTCTTGAATGGCATTGGTTTTCAGATCTCTTTCATTTGGTACGGTGCATCTTTTTGTAGGTGTTGTTGGGTGGGAGTCCCCGAATGAAGGATGGGTTTGCTGACACTCTTCTTTCAGCTATTAATTCTTTAATGGATGGATAGTCAGTCTGCCTTCAATGTTCTTCACATAGTTTTTGGTATGATTTTTTGCTGCATCAAGATTGAAATGTGACTTCTTTACTTCATTGTCGATGGCTCGAAAGAGATATAGGTGTGCTGACACCTATCATATGTTCATCCCTCCACATTTCAGTGTGCATGGTATGTACACTTTTCCATGTTGTATCTCATCTTTTTTTATTCATGAATCACTTCTCATCCACTCCATCATGAATTCGAACTATGATTCGATTCTCAGATGCTCCGGTGTGATTTGGCTCTATGGTGAGCTTCTATACTATTATGCCGTGATTTGACATCGTGATGCTCTTCTCATCTACTTTTGTGTGACTTGGATCTATGATGCACTTCTCAGCTACTCCAATTCAATTTTTATGATGCATATTCTTGGTAGGGGGAACCAATTTATCTTGATTGATTCATCTGTTGCATCACTTGGGGGGGGACCTTTACTGATGCTTTCTCTAGGGATAAATGACCTTTATCGATGCTTTCCTTGATGCTCGATGCCCTTTGAACATTCAAAGAGCAGGTTTGGACCTTATGGCCATGTTTCTTAAAGGATTATTTTCCTTTATCTTATAATGGGTTCCCTCTTCACCCATTTATTTTTTAAAAGGGGTTCCCTTATTTTTCATTTAATAAAAAGGGCTTGACCCTCAACCTTTCCAAAAAATATAGTATCAAAATTGACACTAAAGATATTTAAAAATAATAATATTTTATTATAGAATCACTGATAAGGAACAACTTTATCTATGATTATAAAAGCACCGATAAAGGAACTTTTATCCGTGCTTTTAAAAACACTATAAAAGTTCTTCTTTAACAGCACTTCAAAATGAACAAATAAAGGGCCATACTACAGTGTTCTATAATAGCACACTACAACACTACTACAACGTGCAATAAAAACACACCATAGCACAAGAAACACGAGATTTATCAATAAAAATAAGTACCAATACAAGATTTAAATGAATTGAAATTTACAACATAAACACAAGAAAAAAAAACAATATTATAGAGATTTAAAACACTAGTTTATACAATTAAATAAATAAATATTATTATATAAATTCAAAAACACCAATATTTCTTTATCATTTAATCTTAACCCAAATCATGAAATTTCTAAACAAACCACACCTTCTTGAGGAAGATAACACGCTTGTATAAGAAAATAATTCTTATGTTAGTAACAATATAAATAAATAAATAAATTTAAAGTGTTAATTTTAATAAAATTGATGTCAATTTTAATTAAAAAGACACACTTGGATTCATATCGGTCACACTATTCATTATATTGTGGGTTGGCTTATTCCAACACATCTTAAATTAGTTGTGGATAATTTTCCTATAGTATCAAAATAATATGAATCTGTTTTCTTAGTTATGAGTATGTTAGTTGTCTTTTTTACTAAAATGTAATTTTAAAATAGAAACACACAATTTTGACTCATTATGATCTCATAGTGTATTGATCTAATGTGAAACAGATTCCAACATGTCAAAAATTTATTATGAATCATTTTCCTAAATTATCAATAAAATCTGATCTTGTTTGATTAGTTTTCAGTGAGTGACACTTTTTGAACTGAAATGTCAATTTAAAACTGATAACAGACACTTTGAGTCATACTAGGAACATCGTGTATCATATTGAGGTGTGACTGATTCTTACCCATAAAAAATTAATTATTCATCATTTTAATAAATTATTAAAAAAATATGAATGTGTTTTCATAGTTTTGAGTAGGACAATTGTCCATTTTACTAAAAAAATGTAAATTTTAAATAAACTGATGTAGTTTGAGTCATACCGATCACACCATGTGTCAAATCGAGGTTTGACTGATTCCTACATGTCCTAAATGAATTATATGTCATTTTCCTAAAGTTTCAAAACAATATGAATGTGTTTCACTAGTATTGAGTACGTCACTTGTCTTTCTTACTAAAATGTCACTTTAAAATTGAAACACGCACTTTGACTCATACTAATCACATTGTGTATCAGATTGATGATAGACTAATTACTACAAATTAAAAATGACTTATGGATCATTTTACTAATGTATTTAAACAATTTGAATGTGTTTACTGAATTTTGAGAAGGTCACTTTTCCTTTTTACTAAAAATAATGACAATTTTAAATAAAAAGACACACTTTTAGTCATATTGTTCACACTGTGTGTTAGATTGAGGTGAGAATGATTATTACATGTCTCAAATGACTCATGGATAATTTTAATAATGTTTCAAAACAATCTAAATGTTTTTATTTGTTTTGAGTATGCCACTTTTCTTTTTTACTAAAATGCAATTTTAAAATTGAAACACATACATTGACTCCTATCGATCGCATTGTGTATCGAATTGAGGTGAGTCTAATTAATACAAATAAAAATTACTTATGGATAATTTTATTAATGTATTTGAATAATGGGATTGTGTTTTCTCAGTTTTTAGTAGGTTAGATAGAATTTTTACTAAAACTGAAGTCAATTTAAAATAAAAACACGCACACGGAGTCATACCAGTCACACCGTCACTCAGATTTACGTGTGGCTAATTCAATCCCATATCAAATCACTTATAGATCATTTTTCAAAAGTATAAAACAATCTGAATGTCTTTATTAGTTTTGAGTATGTCACTTTCCTTTTTTATAAAAATGTCATTTTAAAATTGGAACATGAACTTTGACTCATATCGATCACATTGTGTCTCAGATTGAGGTGTAGATGATTCCTACATATCACAAATTACTTATGGATCATTTTCATAAAGTATTTAAAAAATGTGAAGGTGTTTTCTTGGTTTTCAGTAGGTAAGTTGGCCTTTTTACTAAAAGTATTGTCAATATAAAATAAAAACACATACTTGGAGTCATACCAGTCACACCGTGCATCAGATTGAGGTTCAGATGATTCATCCATATCTAAAACAACTTATCGATAGTTTTAATAATGTATCATAACAATATGAATTTTTTTCTTGTTTTGGAGTATGTCACCTGTCTTTTTTACTAAAATGTCATTTTAAAAATGAAACACACACTTTGACTCATACCAATCACACTATGTGTCATATTGAGGTGCAGCTAATTCATGCACACAAAAAAACGAATTATGAATCATATTAATAAAGTATTTAAACAATTTTAATGTTTTTTATTGATTTTGAGTTGGTCAGTTGTCTTTTTTACTAATATTGATTTCAATTTTAAATAAAAACATGCACTTGGAGTCATACAGGTCACACTGTTCATCATATTGAGGTGTGGATGATTCATGCACGTCTCAAATCACATATGGATCATCTACCTAAAGTATAAAAACAATATGATTTGTTTGATCAGTTTTAAGTGTGTCACTAGTCTTTTTAACAAAAATGAAATTTTAAAATTGAAACACACAATTTGACTCATACTGATGACATTGGGTATCAGATTGAGGTGTGGCTGATTCCTACACATCAAAAATGACTTACTGATTTTTTGTAAAGTATTAAAAAATTTGAATGTGTTTTCTTGGTTTTGAGTAGGTCAGTTGGCCTTTTTAATAAAAATTGATCTCAATTTTAAATAAAAACCAGCACTTAGAGTCATATCAGTCACACCGTGGGTCAAATTGAGGTGTGGCTAATTCATACACATCTTAAATAATGTAGAGATCATTTTCCTAAAGTATAAAAATAATGTGAACATGTTTGTTTGGTTTTGAGTAATCCACTTTGTTTAGCATCATATGTTCTTCATGGTAGTTCATTTTATACTCGTAGTATATCATTCAAAAGACCAAGTAGTTCTATAAAGATGTGGTCACTCCATCTGCTTTCACCCTTCAAAATATATAACTTCAACACAACTGACAATGTTTTGTATATAGTACAACAGGTATACAATGGTTTCTTGGAACATCTATTTAACTCCAAAAACTACTTTGAACAATCACAAAGGTCATCTTCAATTTTCATTATCATTTATTCCATGCGATCTACAACATATTTTACAAAGGTATTGATATCAAATTATTCATAAAACATAGTGTCATCCCAATAGATTTAAAAATTAAGTCTTCCAATATGTTTAGTCTAACATTTATAGATTTCAACTAAACTATGAAAAATCAAATGTTCTTATAACTCTTACAGACTAATTTTTCTAGAAAAACAATAATGTAAATACAGATAGAGGATTTTAGAAGGGTCATCTGCATTATCTCTTGCAAACTTGAGGAACACTTTAACCCCATATTTATATTCTTTTTTTAAATGATTATAATTCAGCCATTTTCAGTTTGTATCCATCCTATTAGGTTCAAAAAATATTAATTTTACATAATATATAAATAAATACACATAATATATTCATTATCAAAAGTGAAAGTTATAAAAAATTATAATAAGGAAACTCAACATTTGACTATTTCAAAGTATTTCATTATGTTGAAGAAAATGGTAAATTAAATTTATGAAAATAATTACTCCACATGAAATCTTTCTTAAAACCCCTAAAAAATGAAAATATAATATAGTAAATTAAAGTGAAATAAGAAGCTCAAATATGATAAAAAAACAATAATAATCTCTCATTCAATCAGAAAAGATTAGTGGATTCATGGATCAAAGAATAATGCTAATGATAAAAGGGAGGGAACTATCATTTTTTTAGCATTTAGATTCATTTGTAAAGAAATGAATAAATTTTGTTTCAAGGGGATTAATACTTCGATGAAGGTAAATATGTATCATCTCTACTAGAATATCTGAGCAACTTGATAATCCAAATCCAACAATAAGGGCTTTTAGAATTTGAAAAAGTAGATGGAGGATATAATATAATAATCAATAACATCACAATCAATAATAATTAAAATGAGATAAATATTATTTGATTTTTTTAGATAATGGAATGTTACTTGTCTACATCACATTCCTTATGTTCCAAATTGGAGAAAGATAATCTAATATCCAGTGAACACTTCTAAATGTAGTACAAACACTAACACATTACATTATACCAAGAATAGAAGTCAAATTTGTTGGAATACCTTAAACTTGATTATGAACCACATAGAGAGAGTGAGGGAGAGAATGATTCATATAGATGGAACATAGGGGATGCATCATATTTTTTATTAATCTTGTTATTAGTTATATCTTTGATATGAGGATAAAAAATAAGAACATAGATGGATTCAATATGTTGAATCATATAAAATAATATGATAATGAGAGGGATATAAAGGCGGATAATAAGTTGTATTACCATTAAACTTTATAGGTGTAAATCAGAAGATAGATAGTGTAAGGACCCTAGAAAGAATTACCCAAACAACCCCAGGTTATATAATCGCATGACCTCTAACACACCTCAAAGTCACTAAAGGATGGTTTAAACTTTGTGTATAAAAATGATAAATGGGAGGTGGGTCCCCTAACCCAAAATAGAAACAATTAATACCAGAGGTCGAACAACATTCATTCATGAACTATGGGGTTAATGGATATGCAGACCCAAAATCATCATTACCTAAAATAGACATACCTGTTAGACAAAAAAAATGGAAATAAATGATTTAATAGCTATATATACTCACATACATGTCATTCCAGTATAAAATCACACTTATATCCTCTAAGAAATATCAAATAGATAAAAATGATATTCAAACATAAAGTGAACTAAAGGCACTATCATGATTCCAAAAGTGAAGGCTTGATGTGATAAAACCTCATGTGCATAACTGGGGATGGACCCTTTTAATATGATCCATAAGAAAACTAAGGACCATAGTAAATTCTAAGAGGAACCAGATCCTATGATAAATATAACCAATAGAGTTACATGCATCACTCCACTAACCTGTTTCATGAAAAAATAGCATCTAAAGTTACATGTCTACTGAGGTGCCCATGAAAGGTGTTAGTATATATATAATCATTTGGGAACCACCAATGTGCCTCAAATAAGTAGTAAATAAACAATAATATACATGAAAATTTCTACAGACATATATACATATATGAAAAAATTATTTATTAAAAATATATAAAACATATTATTAAAATAATAATGAATAAACCAATGGTTTAGTTTTAGATATAACTAATAACCCCATATATCAAGAGGGTCCATACATCGATAGTTAATCAAACAACAGATCATAAAAAAATCTTTCCTTTCATAATCTAAAATCAAAATAGTATACAATCATTGGACCATAAATAATAACATCATAGAAGAATAAATAAAATCAAAACAAAATATATATAAAGAAAATTAGAAGG
Organism: Viscum album; assembly: GCA_963277665.1. Taxonomy (NCBI): domain Eukaryota; kingdom Viridiplantae; phylum Streptophyta; class Magnoliopsida; order Santalales; family Viscaceae; genus Viscum; species Viscum album. The sequence goes on from OY728161.1 coordinate 1,565,901,149, forward strand.
CCTACCTTGCTAGGTAGAAGAAAATCCAAGACCCTCTTCAAAAACACTAACTGAAATTAAACACTGGATGTCAGAAGAGATGTTTAACCAATAAGAGGTAGTCAAGATGTGTGATTTGAGCTTCGATTCAATGAGGAGTGTCGGTAGTGGGTGGTTTCTGTGGAAGATTTTTGATATCACTATGGGTTCAAAAATGGTTAGGGTTTTTTTTAAATAGATCCAGACACTTTTATTAGTGCTTAAAAATAAGTGCTGATAAAGCATCCTTTTATCGACACTTTTTTATCACTGATAAAGGTAGGTATTTATCAGTGCTGATAAAATCAATATTTATCAGTGCTAAAGTTATAGCACCGATAAATATTAATTTTATCAGTTTTTTTAGAACTGATAAATGATTTATAATTATAATAATAAATAAAATATTTATATATTTATATATACTTAATAAATAAATATAAATATAAATATAGTAAATATATTCCCTTTTAAATATATTTATTTAAATTTTATAATTATTTATATATAATTATATGTTTTTTTAAAAAAATATTTATATCATTTTCTATATTTATATAATTACAAATATATATATTTAATAAAAATATATAAATATAGTAAATATATTCAATACCTAAGTAAATTTATTATAAATTTAATAATTATTTAATATAATTATTTATTTTTAATTATATAAATAATTTAAAAAAATATTCATTTATTTATAATTTTAAATATATAATTGTATTAATATAGTAAATATACATTTATAAATATATTTAATTATAAATAATTTTTACAGATATTTTTTAACATTATTAATTAATATCTAATTTTAAGTGCTTGCATAGATTTTAAAAATGAATGAAATTGAATAAATTAATAATAAGTACACTTTAACCATATTGAAAGAATGGATAGGTTTTGGTGTGTGAATTGTATATAAAATGTATTAATTACGTATATGAGAAATTAATATAATAGGGATTTTATTTATGTTAAATTGAAAAATCAAACTAAATTCAATTATATGTTTAGTATTATGTAATTAATAAATATTTTAATATCAAATTAATTTTTAATTATAAACCATTATTCAATAAATAAATGACTATTTAATGTAATGAGCATAAATATTATATATCTATATATATCATTTTTATATACATTAATATATATATATATATATATTTATTATATACAATTTAATAACATTAATTATCATAATTATTGAATTAATAAAATTTTTAATATCTAATAATGTATAATAAATTTATTTATTTTTATCAGTAATTATTTAATTAATAAATTTTTTAATATTTTCTTAATAAACTCTTTATTTATTTTTTTATTTAATTATATCATTTTATTTATTTGAAACTTTATCGGTGCTAAAAAATCGCTAATGATATAAATATTTCAAACAAATTCATTAATATATTATGAGATGAGCATACCCTCCTGAAAATCCATCATATATACTAACTACGTACTGTGAACTAAAGCATTTCAACTGATGACACAAACGCCATCCAAACTCATGCATCTGTGTTGGTTTTCCCCGCACCTTCAACCTTCTCCATGGACTCCTTCTCCTCGCCACCAGAATCAGCTCCTCCCTTGCCGTTAACATTACCAACTTCAACGACGAACAAACTCCATGCTGTCATTTCCATAGATTTAGTCACTGCAACAGAAACCGCCACCGAACGCTTCTCCTCCCCATCTTTTTCTTCAACCTTACTCTAGGGTTCCAAAATGATCTCTGCCTTCGCTAACATTCCACCATTATTCTGGCCCACAGACTCATCATCACCGATATGGATTCTAACAATGGACATAGGAGTGGTTCCTGCTTTATTGATCTTTCTGCATGCCGGAGAGAGCTTTGAAGCTACTGCGTTGTTGGTAGAGGGCGCCTTGTCTGCAATACCAGATCCACTAGAAGAGATTTGCTGGGTAGGGCTGCTCTGTTTTTGTGTTTCATCCCCTTCTTTTCCTCTACCATTTTTGCTCTTAACATTTTTTAGTGCTCATAAACATGTCATTTAGCATCATTTTTTCCTATTGCTGATAAATACATGCACTATTAAAGGTCAGTTTTTTAGTGGTGTTCAAGATGATTTTAAATTAACTATATGAGTAATAATAATCATTATATGAATTTAAATTAATATTTATAGATATAAAATCTATAAATTTTATTTAAATCATTCATCATTCAGTTTTTTTAACTAATTAAAATGGAAAAACATTACAAACTTTAAAACAGTTTTTAGAAAAAAATGTGTTTTAAACCAAAAAATAAATATATACTAAATTCCAGTATAAAGATGATTCAAGTATAATAAATTTTATAAAATATTACCAAATAATACTTATTATACTTTAAATCAAATTCAAATCATAATGTTACCTTTAAATTACTTAATTTATTGAAAAGAAAAGTTAGTTTTACAAAAAACGGTATTTTTCACTATTCAATAAAAAATCAATATTTAAAAAAAATACAAAAAAATCACACTAAGTTACTTTTTATATACCAATTTCAATAATTAAATTCATTTTTTCAAAATAATATTCTATATTTATAAATTAAACTTTTAAGTGAAAACATATATGATAATATTTTAATTAAAACTACTTCCTTTTTTATTTAAATATTTATTAATATTTTTATAATGAACATAACTATCAAATTAATATATTTTAAAAAACATGAAAATAATTTATTCTATAATTACCTGGTTTTTTACATTTTATATAAAGATGATGGCACATTTTATGAGAATCTAGACACCTCTCAAGAAGCAAGAGTGTGTGGGATTTAAATGTGCATCTTGTTCTATAACAATTGATGGAGTCCAATATAGTGTCATTAGAATATAATTAAATTTCTTTCAATCCCAATGATCTTCTAGGTTTAGTGTTTTAGATAATTATGTCATAATTTACACATAACAATACTATATATTACAAACTATACACTTCTGATTAGTATCAGTTTTTTCAATAATATAAAACTTTTAAATTAAAAAACGATTCATTTTCCTGATAATTCTCCGTGGATTTCAACATGACTTTTTATTTTTCTTTTCCCATACTTAAACCCTATGAAATTTTTTTTGATAATGTCTGATGTGCATAAAACTTAATGTAAAAGACATAAAAAAAATACATTTATTAGTCTAGTCAAAACATGAAAATCCATGAAATAACTTTTCTAAAAACAAAATTATTTACCTAGAAATGGTGTTATATTTGTTTTAAAAAGATCATTTACCTTACCTTTTGGAAACAAGATATTTCCCTTAAAACGCATTAGAAAGAATAAAAACGTTAGACCGGTCTTTTAGCACATCATCTTCATAGAAACCTTATATATCCCTTAAAATTTTGAATAGCCATCAAAATGACATCCAATATAATTACTATAAGAACATAATCATTAAAAAATAAATCCAACAGTTATAATGGGTCTTACCTATCATTTAATTATCTATAAGGAAGCCTAACCCATCATGTATTGAGTTATAATAGGGCTCTACCCATCATATCTTAAGCTATAATGGGGATCATCTCATTATATAAGTTGTATCAGGCTCAACTGTTATCATAAACAATGTAAAAGGGACATATCATGAATAAAACATTTTAATCTTTCACTTTTTAATTATATAACCATTTAAAACTATTGTAAACCATTATGAAAAAATATTTCAAATATAATAATATTATTTTCTTTTAAAAGCCTATTTTCAATACCAAAATACCCAGAAATAGGGATTGAGGTGTATTTAACAAAACATGAAATTTTTTAATGGAATCCAAACATAAAATAATTGTTATGGTGGTGGTAAAATACCTTGTTGTTGTATATTTTAAAATAGAATATTCTTTTCATCTTTTATAAAGAAATTCAATCATATGGAAAAAATATTCTTTTTTGGAAACCCATGAAAAAAATTCAAAGATGACATGAAAATGTCTTTTATAATTCTTTTTTATCCATAAAAATTTATTTGTAAAAAAATTTTAAAAACAAGTACATGTAATATAAATATTAATAAAATAATACTTTAAAACATTTAAAATTAATTTTTAAGTTAAAGTGTCCCTTATATAAAACCTTAAAAATATTCTTTTTAAAAAAATTGTATGTAATGTGAAATATGATCAAAAATTACCTTTATAATCCATTGAAAAATAAATAATAATTTTTCTTAAAAATTAGAATAATATATTCATATAATAGAAATATTTATAAAATAATTATTTAAAACATTTAAAATGAGGTTTTTTTGTTAAAGTGTCTCTTATGTAAAACATTAAAAATTTATTATTTAAAAATCATTATAAAGAAAGAAAAATATGGTAAAAAATGAAATTTATCATTAATTTATTAATAAATAATAATCTAATTGAAATATTTATAATAACATGGACATGTAATAGAAATTTTTAGTAAATAAATCTTTAAAATGTTTAAAATGTGGTTTTAAGTTAAATTGTCCCTTACCTTGAGTCTAATTTGTCACGTGTGTTATTTATCTTCCTGAATAATAAAATTATGTTGATTATTTACTTTATTAATAAACTATTTCAATTTTTTTATTCCTTTTTATATTATTTCTTATGATGTTATATTCAATTACTTAATCATTTATGTTCAATCAGGCGTTTTGATGATATTCGACTCATTTGTCAAAAATCACTTCAGAAGGATGAATATGGAATATTGATAATTATTCCATCATATCCATAATATTAATCATGAAATTTTTATCATTTTTATACATCAATTATACATTTAAAACCAATCATGAAATATGGTTATGTAAAATGAACTATGTTATGATCAGGGAAATGGTTGGTCGTACGTACGCTTGAGTAACATTTCCACCTTTCAAGAATCATTATTAAAAGAAGGTAAGTAATATTTTAACATTAAATAATGATAATAATATCATAAATACAATATTATTTCTTTAAATATACTGATATATATCATATATGTGATGTGGTGATGAAAATAGAATCACATCACTTTGTTGAGGTAGTAGTCCACATGTACCCACGAACAACATTATCATTTTTCAGTGAGTAAAAAGGTGAGAAATAAAATGATATATTATGTTTTTAATAATTTTAAATATTTAATTAATATAATATATGGACATTAATTACATTATTGTAATGAGTTGTGAGAGGTGATGATGAAAAACTAATTACACTAGCTTGTTTGGAGGTAGATAACCATACACAAGAATGATGGTTCCATTTCCAATTTTATGTAAGAGGATATAAGTTTAGGTTTTAAAATTATCATAAAAAATATTATTATATGTAATATAATTATTTTATTATATCATCATGGATTAATAATATTTTAATGAGGTGGTATAAGAAAAAACCAAAAATGTTTGTTTAAGAATGACCCCTCTTTTTCGAACCACCTCTTTAGGATTATAACTAATGACTTCCTAGATTAGATTTTTCATCAAAAAATGGAATATAGGATGTGGTTAGGGAATCATTTAAAGTATTTTGGAAATTTTTATCCAATTTAAAATTATTTGAATGTGTGAATAGGAGAGGATAGTGGGTGGTCTTTTATACGTGGGGGAGAGTACATAGTTGGAATTTTTTAAAAGATAATGTTATAGCCACATTTTACTCACAAAAAAGAATAAAAATTGAAACATTATCAAGAATAATATGACATAAGGTCTAAATATTGATATTGAATGAATTTTAGACGAGTTTTTAGGTTATTTAAACCCTTTTTTAGTTTAATAGGGTAAACCCATTTTAAACTTAACTACGAAAAAATATTTTTACTGTTTTCACTATTCATTATGAAAAATATTAATTTTATCTTATTAAATAATATAAATTCTTATGATTAAAAATATTGAATCCATTTTACCAAATTCAATTCATATAAGTGGTAGAATTTAATGTAAAATTAAACCCATCTACATGAAGAAAAAGTGGATTTTCAAGAAATTTTTTTTTCAAGAATAATATGGTTTTATATTAAATCATTAACTTTTAATCACCATTATATGAGTTTAAATTAATATTTATAGATATAAAATATATAATTTTCCTTTATGTCATACATTTTTATGGTTTTTTAAAAAATTAAAATATATAAATATTATACACTTTTAAATAGTTTGTTAAAAAATGCATTTTAAATCAAAAAATAAACTTGTACTAAAATCCAATATAATGATTTTTAAAATTTAAATAATTATATTAAATATAACTAAATAATGATTCATTTAATTTTAATCAAATTCAAATCATAATAGTACTTTTAAATAACTTAATTTGTTGAAAATAAATGATGGTTTTATAAAAATTAGTATTTTTCATTATTCCCTGAAAAGTCAATATTTTCTGAAAAATCCCAAAATTTTACCCCAAGTTTATTTTGATATGATATTTTAAAATATTAAATTAATATTTTCAAATTACGTTTTTCTAATTTATAAATAAAGCTTTTAAATAATTTTTATAATAATTATTTTTAATTAAATAACATTGTTTTTTGTTTTAAACATTACTTAATATTTTTATAAGGAATATAACTATATAATTTATAAATATTGATAGAAATGAAAATGATTAATTTTGTAATTACATGGGTTGTTACATTCTCCCCGCCCCCATTTGAAATTTTGTCTTCTCAATTTTATTCATTTATTAAATAAGCGGCGATATATTTCCCTCATAGCATTTTTAGATTCTCATATTGCTTCATAAACCACATGTTATTTCATAAAACCCTAACTTAATGGATTTACTTATTATAAAACACTTTATCTAAATAGTAAAGAATTTTAAGATGGTGCTCCTTATAATAAAGATTATGTTCTATGTGAACCACTTTAGGGTTAAAAATATGAGATGAATCTGACGCATATTTCCTTAACATTGAAAAATGAAATATGTTTTGTACCTAAGATAAACTCAGAGGAAATGCCACGCAGTAGGTAACTGATCCAAAATTATCTAGGATTTCATATAGTCTAATGAACTACAGACTTAACTTCCCATTTTTACCAAAATAGAATACACTCTTCCAAAGAGATACTTTGAAAAAGACATGTTCACATACCTCAAATGAAAGATCTTTCCTATATATATCCACATAACTTTTTTGCCTAATCTGATCCATCCTTATATTTTTCTAAATCAACTACATGTTCTCATCTATTTACTCTAGAAACTTTGGTCTCATCAACTTAATCTCTCCTACTTCATCCCAAAAATCTGGTGTCTGACACCGCTTTTTATATAATGCCTCTAAAGGAACCTCATGTAACCTAACTATATCTATAAGATATAGTCAAAAAATATCATCTAAAAACATAGTGTAATTAATCATAGGGAAACATATAGATTTAGTTAATCGATCCAAAATAACCCAAATTTTATTTCTACCTCACAAATTATTTGGTAATCCCTCCATAAAATCCATGGATATATTTTCCCATTTATACTCTATCTATGGAAAAGGTTGAAAAATCCCCTTATATAATTGTTGATCTGATTTAACATATTAAAAATTAAATTATTTTTTATAAAGTTTTCTATATATATTTTCATTCCATCCCATCAGTAATACTCTTGAAGTTCAATGTACATCTTATGGAATCCAAGATGAATAGAAAATGTGGAATTATGCGCTTCAATCAACAATTCTATCTTTAATTGGGATTCACGAGGATCATATATTCTATTTCCAAATCTTAAAACACATTATTTATCAACATTAAATTCATAAAACATACCCTTCATGAAAAAATATACTTTTTTTGTAAAACATTATCCTCCTTCTAAGCTTGATTAATTATTTTTGACAAAGATTACTGTACTAACACCTAAAAAATAGTAAAGGTTCCTACATACACAATATATAAGAAACAATTTATCAAATAATTAACCATGGGGTATTGTTCCAAATGTAACATGGTTAATGATAGATGATGTTTTCAAGTCAAAGAATCAATTGCTCTATTTTCTTTTCTAGGATGGAAATGATTCATGAAGTCATATTCCTTAATCATTTCCATTCATATTAACTATCTCAAGGTCAATTAATTCTATGTTAATATAATCTTCAAACATTTGTGATCAATATATATTTCAAACTTTACTCTAAATAAATGTTGCCTCAATTTTTTTAAATAAAAAACACAACATTTAATTCTAGATCATATATAATATAAATTTACTCATGTGGTTTCAGTTGAGGTGAAGCATAAACAATTACATGGTCATTCTACATTATGACACAACCAAGTCCTTTAAAAGAAACATCATTATAGATGAATTTTTTTCCATTTCTATAGGGAAGGGACAAAAATACAACATTAACTAATATTTTCTTATTTCTTGAAAATAATCATCAAATTATTTTTTCCTTATTAATTTAACTACTTTTTAATTTAACTTAATCATTAGGCTAGAAAAATAATAAAATTTTGCAACAGATTGCCAGCAGTAACCCAATAATAAAAGAAAACTATAAATCACTATGATATTTTATAGTCTTAGTCATTATTAAACAATATTTTTTGTAGGATTTATATTTATTCCATGTTTATAAATAATATTTCCAAGGAAGGAAATTTATTGTCACTAAAACTCACACTTACTAAATTTTAAATATATTTTATTTTTCATAAAGGTTTTCAAAACAACCCATAGGTTCCTTTCATGATCCTCATGAATTTTAGAATATAAAAATATTTCATCAACAAAAATAAAAAAAGAATATCTAAATATTCATTAAAAAACCTATTCATAAAATCTGTAAATACATTTGGATTATTAGATAAACCAATGGCCATAAATATAAACTCCTAATTCCCATATCTTGTCTAAATCATAGTCTTCAGAATATTTGTCTTCTTAATTTTCAATGGATGCTACCCTGAAAAGTGATCAATAATTTTAAAATATTTTTATCCCTAGATCTGATAAAAAAATACTCAATATGAGGCTAAGGATAATTTTTCATAATAGTGATGTTATTCAAGGCTAGATAATCAATGCAAAGTCTCATTAAACCAAATTTCTTTTTAACAAATAAAATAATATCACCCCATTGTGAATTTCTAAGATGAATGAAAAACTTTATCTATAAACTTATTCAATTTATTTTTAAATTATAAAATATCTACATAACCCATTCAATAATGGGGTTTTAAAATAAGCATAGAATTAGAAAAAGTCAATATTAATTTCTACCTCTCGATCAGGAGTAACACCAGGTAAATTAATATGAAAAAAAATCCCTTTAATTATTCACTACTAGAACATCACTAATTTGAACAATTTATTTCTTTTAAAAAACATGAGTTTTTTAACATTTATTTTCATATATAATCAGTTTCTCAGCTTCTAGATATGTTTTCAAATGTATTAAATCATTGAATAAAACTATCGTAGATATTAAATATATCTTATCATGATAAAATGAAATCCAATCCATGCCCAAAATAATATCAAACTCTATTATAGGGATTTCAATAGTATTTTAAAGAAATAAATTTCCACTAATAACAACTATAAGATTTCAATAAATCTATGTTGAATTAATATTTACACTTGGAGTTTTATGTGAAAGTTATATAATCTTTTCATATGGTAATGCTCCAAATTTTCTTATAAACTTCTCAAAAATGAAATAATGAGAAGACCCATAGTCAAACATGGCCCTGTTATAATTTTAATAAATAATTAACATACCTATCACCACTTCATTTTATAGTACAACATCAGATGTAGTAGTGAAAAATGAATTTTATGAACCTCCTTTTCTTCGATCTTGATTATTCCCATACTGTGTGACTAAATTTAGACACACACTAGCATAATGACCCAAATCCTTACAAATAAATAATTTCATCCTTAGATTATCATTATTTATCTGATCATTTTCCATGCACTCATTATCTGCATGTCCAAATTTTTTACATCAGTAACACTTACCATAATTTAAAATACATTCCCCATTATAATTTTTACCACTCTTATAATAATATTGGAACATTATTTTCTTACCTCTGGATCTCTTTGATGAATGCATCCCAAATTCCTTCCACCCAAACCTTTTTTCTACTCGTTTTCCTGGAATACAGAGTCATTTATTAACTCTATTTCTACCTTCTTAGAACATCAAACAAGTTCTTCATAACATTTTAATTATCTAGAATCTAATTACCTTGGATATCATGGTTTCAACCCTGATTAAAACTGATTAATATTTCTATCATGATCCTAGATAAAATATGGTATATAACTATCTAATATTTTAAGATTTTATTTTTATAAGATTACTGAATGTTCATCCTTTTTCATTGATTTCATTAATTTTTTCTCTATATAGAGCCGAAAAACCTTAGGGAAATGTTTCTCAAGGAAAATATTCTTCAATGTGTCTTATTCAATGATATCAAGATCATCTTTATCTTGAGTATTCTTAACAAAATACCACCATTGATCAGTTTTAACTTTTAAAAAATAAACAACAATATATACCTTTTGATGTTTTGAACACCTCAGGACCTCAAATTTCTTATAAAGTTCATTGATTCATTTATTGATTACCATTAGATCTGAGGTTCCACTAAAATATGGAGAATGTTGTGTCATAAAATGTTCCTTTATCATCATGTTCCCCTTTATAAGACATGGATTATCTATATCATGGATACCACCACCATTTATATCTTGTTTCAATGTATCTATCATAACAAAAAACTACTAAATTCTAATTCCAACCATCATGAGATGCTGATTTGTAGGAATATTTTCTTCTTGGTTCCTTCCTGCTATAGAATCCCTATTTCTTCTATAGAAAACCATTCCAAATAGAAATTATTTCAACAAATAAACATTGTAAAATTAAAATTCTATAACATGATAATCATATATTAAAATCTCTTAAATTTATTTACTTACAATATCTTAACCACTAAAGTTAACTAAACCCTGATCTGATACCAACTATAAGGACACAAACTTAAACATTCCATATTCTTGTGTTATTATACTAGAATTCACATTCTTTCATTCCAAAAGATATTTTAGGTTTAGTTTTTTGGATAATTAGTTCATTACCCATACATAAAAACACCATATATTAAAAAGTTGACACTTTTTATTAGCATCAATTTTCCCCATAAAAAACTTTTAAAATAAAACATGTTTTATTTTCATTAAAATTTCTCACATCTTTATACATGACTTGTTATTTTTTTAACCATCCCTAAACCCTGTAAAAAACCTTCAAAAATCTAGTATGATCCCTAACATATCATTAAAGGACATAAAAATGAATAAATTTGTTAGTCAGGTGGAAAACATTAAAATCCATGAAAAAACATTTTCTTAAAAACATAACTTTTTACCTAAAAGGGCCTCATATTTATTTTAAAAAAGTTATTTGAGTTACTTATTAAAAATAAATTATTTTCATGAAAACTCATTAGTAATAATAGAATAGTCATGTTGGTTACTTGGGACATCATATTCATATAACCCTTGCAGAACCCATACAATTTGGAATAACCATATGGCTGAATTAAAATATAATTATATATGAAACATAATCATTACCTAATTTATTGGAGAGATATAATGGGGCTCCCCTTTCATATAATGAGTTATAATGGGGTTCAACTGTCATATCATGAGCTATAATGGGGCTCAACCCATTATATCTTGAGCTATACAAATCCTCAACCCATTATATCTTGAGTTATAATGGGAATCAACCCATTGAATAAATTGTATCGGGATCACCCATTATCATAAATAATGAAAAATGATCATATCATGAATTAAAATGTTTAATAAATAACATATTATTTCTTTAAATATACTAATATATATCATCCATGTGATGTGGTGATGAAAATAATCACATCACTTTGTAGAGGCGGTAGTCCACACACATGAAAAAATGATGTTATATTTTTTAGTGATTGGAAAGGTAAGAAAACAAATGATATATTAAATTTTTATAAAGATAAATATTTCATTAAAATAATATATAAACATAAATTCCATCATTATAATTATCTTTGAGATGTGATGAAGAAAAATGAATTACATCGGTTCGTAAGGTTCGTTGTACAAACAGATGATGGTTTCATTTCCCATATGATGGAAGAGGATATGTATGTATGTTAGTAAATTAATATAATAATATCTTAGTATATGTGACATACTTATATAATTATTTAATCATGGTTTAATAATATTTTATGTAGGTGAAAGAAGAAATAAAACAAAACTTCTCAGTTATGAATGATACCTTTAATTTAGACCATCTCTTTAGGATTATACCTAAAACCTTTCTATATTAAATTTATGATGAAACACTTACTATATGATATAATTATTTATTTAATGAAGGTATTTATATAGTTATTGGATGAACCATAATGTATTTCAATATATGAAGAGGAGAGGACAAGTGATGGCTTTTTATAAGTGGGGGAGAGGACGAAATTTGAATTTTTGAAAATAAAATTTTATAAACACATTTTACACATCCAAAAGGGAATAAAAATAGACTAATATAAATACTTAGATGATATAAGGCCTAAATATTTCCAAAACATATAATTTAGTTAATTTTATAGGTCATTTTAACCATTACTTTTTAAGTTTAACCTTTGGTGAACCCTTTTTAACCTTAACCATAGTAAACTATTTTTATTATTTTTACTATTAATTATGAAAAAAAATTGTTTACCTTATTATATAATATAAATTATTCTGCTTCAAAAAAATTAATCCAATTTAACAAATTCAATTCATATAATTGGTTAGATTAATTAAAAATTTAACCTCGAGGCGTGATAAAAATCTGTTTTTTCAAGAAATGTTTTCTTCAAGTGTAAGATGATTTTATATTAACTATATGAGTAATAATCATAATTATATAAATTTAAATTAATATTTATAGATATAAATCAATATATTTCATTTAAATAATTCCTCATTATTTTTTTTCAATTAATTAAAATAGAAAACTTTATGCACTTTAATACAGTTTTTAGAAAAATGTGTTTTAAACCCAAAAATAAACCTATACTAAAATAAAGTATAAATATGATTCAAATATAATTAATTGGGTTAAGTAAAACTTACGAATAATTATTATAATTTAAATAAAATTCAAACCACAATGTTTCTTTTGTGTTACTTAATTTATTGAAAAGAAAAGATTATTTTATAAAAAAATCAATATGTTTCATTATTCACTACAAAATCAATATTTTTTTAATAAATAAAAAATATCACACTATATTTATTATTATATACTAATTTCAAAAATAAAATTCATTTTCCATATTAAAAGTCTATAATTTAAAATTAAACTTTTAAAAAAACTTATAAGAAAATATTTTAATTAAAAGTATTTCCTTTTTTATTTAAAAATTAATTAATATTTTTATAATGTATAAAAATATCAAATTCATATATATTGACAAACATGAAAATGATTTATTCTATAATTACAAGGGTTGTTGCATTTTATATGGAGATGATTCCACATTTTATGAGAATCCAGACACCTCTCAGGAAGCAAGAGTGTAAGGGGATTTAAATGTGCATCTTATTATATAATAATCTATAGAGTACAATTTAGTTCAATTGTTTTTTTAAATGGATATATTTTATTTTATTAGAGTAATAGATTGGTTAGTTGATTTAAATTCCCATATCTATTTGTTTATGTGTGATGATTGATGTTTACATCTCTTAATGGGTGAGTACATCTCTTTAAATAATGTTGTGATGTGAAGGGTGGAAAAGAACAAACTTTAGAACCAATGGTTGGAACTATTTCTTATAAATTTAAAGTAGTCACATTGGGTACTAATGACATAATTAAAACTATATATATTTTTTACCATTTTAGATTGATATCTAAGCGTTTCCCATAACATTTTCACCAGTTTGACACCTAAAATGGAAGTGAAATTTTTTATTGATATTTTTCTAAGGATAAATCCAAATTCAATTCCATCATATAAAATGGTACCAATGAAATTGAAGTAGTTTAAGGTTTGATTAGAATAATTGCTAATTATAGGGTTTATAAGAGAGAGTACGTTACCTTGGTCTACTCTAATTTTTTTCATGAAGGTAGATGGTTCGTTATGACTCTACATTGATTATCATAAGATAAATCAGGTTTCTATAAATAATATATATACACTAACTTGTATTTATGTCATTTATTATTATTTTAAGAGAGCCAAATGTTTATATAAAATTAATATATGCTCTAGGTATCACTAAATCTAGGTTAGGAAAGAGGATATACCAAAAAAAACTTCCAAGAGTCGTTACAATCATTATTAATATGTGGTCATGACCTTGTTCTTAAAAATACACTAACATCTTTCATGTAATTAATAAAATCATGTATTTTAATTATACCTTGAATCTATCGTTATTTTTAATTGTGGATGAAATATTGGTGTATTCTCAAACTTATAAAAACATGAGGAATATTTAGATATTGTTTTAATCATTTTTTTGAGACCATTGATTGTATAAAAAAATCCCTATGTGTGATTTTTATATACCAGAGGTACATTTCCTTAGACATGTCACTTATAAAAGGAAATTCTTAGTAGATAATGACATGGTTTAAGTATTTATCTCTTTTAAACCACCAAATAATGTCTTTTAAATATGATGTTTCATCATGTTAGTTAGGTATTACAAACACTTTGGTCATGGATTTTCATAACTTTCCTCTCCAATGAAAACTTTGACAATGAAAGGTGTTCTTTTCTAATTGATTGATGAGTTCCAGGAATATTTTCAATATATTAAGGTTTAGTTTACATCAACACCCATCCATACATTTCTAAATTTAGGATGAGGATATTCAGTCTATTATGATGCATTCAGATCTGGTTTGGGATGCACACTCATGTATGGAGAACATGGTGTAGCTTATGGGTCATGATAGTTATAAGTGAATGAGAAAAATTGTCTGATGTAATATTTGGAGTTAGTTGTTGTAGTTCATGCCTAAAAACTTGGTGTGATTATCATTTTGGAGATAAGTTCATAGTATTCACTGATCATAAGAGCTCAAAAAAATTCTTCTCATAGAGATTTTTAATTCTAAGCCAATGAAGATGGATGGAATAACTTTAGAACTTTTACATTTAAATAAAGTATAAATCAGGTAAAGAAAATTCAGTGGCTGATGTATTGAGTATAAAATCATATATTCAATTCACTAAAGAGTATTCTGATCAGTGGAAACCGATTATGGTTATAGTTGATATATATCAAGATTATGATGAACAATGTAATGTTGTATTTTTTATTTTATGTTTCTTTTATTCATGATTTTATAGAATAAGTTAAAGATGCTCAAGCATCTAATCCTAAATCTATAACCATGTGGTTGAAACTCAATGGTGGAGGGAACATTAAGGGATAACCACAATATGGGATATTTTTCCTATGTTTTAGAGATAAAATTGTGGTTCCTATGACTTATTAAGAACAAGACCTTTTTTACCACCACTCAAGATGGGTTATTCATTATCAAATTCAGAATACGTGTAAGGTTATGAGAGCATAATTTTAGTGCGATTTCATGAAAATGAGGGTGTCATAGTATTTCTCGACATGCCCCACCTATTAGTAGGAAAATTTGGAGAACCAAAAAATAGTTGGTATATTGAAATCTTTACCTATACTAGTGTGGAAATAGGGGAAAATTACTTTGGATTTTCTTTCATAGGTATATCAGGAATATTTTAGAAACATGATTCCATATGGGTGATTATAGATTATCTAAAAAAGTTTCCTCACTCCATCCTTATTATTGAATCTAATAAGGTGGAAGAGTTATTAAAACTCTAAATTCAAGTAGTTGTAAATTTATAGAGCATATATGATTATATTGTGTCTAACCAAGACCCCAAGTTTATATCTCAAATTTAGAAAATCTTATAGCAATCCCTTGTAACCCATTTTAACATAAATATAACTTATCATCCTCAAATAAATGGAATATCTAAAAGGATGATTCAATCATTGGAAGAAATTATTAGATCTTATGTTATGAATTTTGGTGGCTCACGGGATAATCATATACTATTAATAGAGTTCTCATACAATCACATTTATTAGCACTCGAAACATAGGTACCCTTTTAAAGATTTATATGGATGTCCTTGTGTTTTTCCACATTGTGAGGTGGAATCAGATGAGAATTAACTCATTAGACCTAACTGTGTGCATGAGATGATGGTGAAGATTAAGATGGCCAGGAAAATAATAGAAATGACTCAGATTAAAAAAAAATATTATGTTCATCATTGTCATAGACTGTTATAATTTGATGTGGGTGATCATGTGTTCCTGAGATCTTCTTAAAGGATAATTAATCATTATTTTGGGAAGTAAGGTAAACTGTATCCTTGGTCATTGGGAATTTTGAGATACTAGAAAAAAAAATTGAGTGTCTTATCAATTGTATTTACCAACAATATTTTTCTCTGTAAGTGAATTATTTTATGTATCTTAGTTTAAGAAGGCTCAGTTTGATCCTGAAAATATTATTCTATGAGACTATATTAATGTTGATCCAGATGTTACATTGATTAATGTATCAAAAAAGATTTTGTATAGATAATAAAAGTTGTTTCATGGTAAAAGTATCGATTTGGTATAGGTTTTAAGGAAGCATGGTCACATTTAGGAAGAGACATGAGATCTTGATGAGGAAATGCTATAATAGTGCCCTGATCTATTCCAAAGCAACATTAGTATCCAAAATTTTTAGGATGAAAATACCAATGGTGGGTAGAATTTAACACCCTTAGTTTTAGCTAATTTACCCTTTTATTATGTATTTTTGATTATATAATACTTGTGTTGAGTCTTGGGAGTTTTTGGATGGGTTTTTAATGTTTTTTAGTGTTTATGGTGGTTCATGATTTGAGAATAGTTGGGAAGAATCATAAAAATTAATAGGAAACTATACAAGATGTTTTTGGAAGGTGAATGTATGTTATGTAATTTTACTAAACCATGTGCATTCAAGGATAATATATGTGAGTAGAGATAGTGGGAAAATCATGGTTGTTGTATGATTTGTCAAACAATGCAAACGAACTGTAGAAGGGGGTGATATAGAGATAGTATCATCACACGGTCGAGGCATAGTTTACAAAACTAGATGAAAAACCCATGTGTCTCCCTATCTAATGTTCAGTATCATGCCTATGTTTGGGACTTGTTTTTTTTAAACTACATGGCCTAAACATGATACATGAATAAAATTATCAAAAAAATAGACTTTAACTTGTATTTTCACTATGTAACTCTAATAATTCATCAATTCTATTAGGCTCTTAAACTTATATACTATTATTGGAATACTTGATGATTTCCTTTGATTTGGAATACGTTTTTGATGAATCAACGTGTGTTAGATTTTTGGAATCGATGGTAAGTCCTCATTTTTTCTTATTTCCTTTAGATCATCCCATATTCTCTCCCATGTATCCATAGATGTAATCTTTTATATATAGATATGTTTCTTATGATGTGTATTTTGATGACATGTATTTGCGACATAATGATGGGATGAATTCTCAAGGTCCAATCTAGAGGTTTTATTTTTTTTATTCATTATCGTCATCCATTGGGAGGTAGGTGGATTCTCTTCCACTCAATTTACTATATAACTTGACAATGTGGTTTTATTAAATTTCTTGGATGAATTTGAAAAGGAATTTTTGAATGGATATGGTAATTTTAATGTATTTCATATAACCCTCATGCTATATAATTTTAAATTATGGTTTTAAAATTTATGTTTTGGTTTATTTCTACAAGGTGTTTGATAAAATATTTTAAATAGAAGAATTGATTTATGTGGAATGGTATGATATGATAACCTGGAATACATATTGGAATGTATTCATGTGTATTTAGGGCATATCATGGTGGTGATGTGTCGTCATCAATATGGGATAGAGCATGTTCATGAAGTTCCACCATCAATGTAGTTCACTAAGTGACGACTTGGTGATAGGTTGAATCACCACTCACAAGTACAGAGATATTGATGAAATATATGTGTGCATTTGTGTGTGGGAATTAACATGGGATGGTAATTTTATGTTAAAATAAATGCAAATAATATTTTTTAATTTTTTCTTACGTGGAATTTTTTCATGTATTTGTACAAAATTATTTTTTTCTAATCTATTTTATGTAAAATTTACTAAAAAGTTATTGTCCTAGTTTCATGTGTTGGGATGTCTCTAGGGATTACCTATTGAGTATTATAATAACCCCCTTCTTGGTAACTTTGGTGTGTTTATATATGTTGTTTACCAAGATATAGGAAAGGGAAATGTGTCATACTTCTTTAGTGATGCATCTTGATATGTGGAAAAATAATGTGGTGTTGGATCTTCGAGATCATTCAGGTAATGATTGTGATGATTCCACTTGGGTTTCATGAAGACATGTTTTCTTTAGGTTCTTTTTGGTTGATGTATCTTATTTCCATTGTTACTATAATGTTAGTAGTATTTTAGTTTATATTTAAAAAGTTTTCATATCATGAAACATATAGGTTTTTTATATATTTTTATTTTTTTTATGATTGATTGTGTTTTTATTTTATAAGCTTCTAATCATCCCCAAATATTCAAGTAATCAATTGGAATTTATTATTATCTTCTGGTGACTTAGGGATTCCACCTATGTTTAGTGGCACTTCGGCTCTTTCCAAGACAATGGTTAGGGTTCGGATCTTAGACAAAAAGTTAGAAATAATAGGGTGTGGGGTGATCTTGGGTTGAAAAATCCTCAAAAAAGTATTTCCAAAAATTCTTTAGACATTTTGTAAGTGAATTGTTCTTGGGTTTTTAGTTTTACCATTTTTGTTTTTACTTTGGTAAATTGTTTTTAACCATGTAATTTTGATTTTTTTAAAATAATAGATAACCCCTATTACAAAATTTTAGAGTTACAAACCAAAATTTAATATTCATTTAATCAAACTCAATTTCTAAATAAGATAAAGTTAATAGTTAAATTAAATCATTTTATGTATATGAAATCAATTTTTGTAGAAAAATAGTGTTTTAACCATTATGTGTTCTTAATATTTATTATCATTTATTCCCAATTAATTTTTTTAATATAGTTATATTTATATTTAATAATAATATTATATTTAGTATTTAAAATATATTAATTTAATTTATTATATAAAAATTACACTATATTAATAAAATAATTTCTTTAAAATAATAGTTTTTCCATTATCATGGTTATTAACTTTAATCTTAGTAATCATAATTTTATACCCAAAATTGAAATTGGACTTATTAAATTATCTGATAATGTTGATCTAAAATATGAAATAAATTTTTATATATTTAATTTATAAGAGTTATGAAAAGTAATTTTTAATATAATTGAATTATAGGAGTTCATAGAGTAAAATATTGTTTATGTTTTCAAAATGATATATATGGGATTTATAAAACCAACATAGTAATTTTAAATGATAAATTTTACTTATATAAATATATATTATAGGAAGTGGTTAAAAAATTATTCCATTCTTGTATTATGATAATTTCATGACCCGCAGGAGTGGTGAACCATGTAAAGTTTTCCATTTGATTTAGAGTTTATTTCATCAGTTCCCTTGTAGTTGGGATTGGGTCTTTGTGGGATTTTTGTATCAGTGTCTGTTAGTCGATTAAGTTTCTTAGTTATTATGGTGGGTAGACCCATCGTGGGTCCTACTAAAATTCCCACTAAAATGAAATGGTGTCAGTTTATTCCTTGTGGTGGGGAGTCCGTTTGGGACTCCTCGTGTTTGTGTTACGATTCTGTCTCAGGTTTAAGTTGTTTCTTTTGGGGGGGAGCCTATGCATGCCTTTCCATGTTGTTGATCTGGTTGAGGTTCTGGTGTCATCTTGGTGATAAGTGGTCTTGTTTGGAGCTATCTAACCCGAATCCTCTCTTTTGAGTAAACTGTTGGGGTCAAAGCGTGCCAACAGTGTTTTGAATCAAAGTTATGGTATCCTCATTGGAATTCATCACCTATATCTCTTAAAGTGATTGAGAAATTTTAGGATATTTATGTCGTTTTGTCCTAGGAGGTTGAAGTGGTGCATTATTAGAGTTTCTATCTTTTTATCATAAATTGGAGGTGACTTATCATTGGGGGGAAGGCATCACTTGGTGGAGAGTCCATTTTAGGTCTCCTGAGTTTATTTAGTAAGTCTATTCATTTTTTTAATAGTGTTATGACTCTTTATTATTGGTTGTTCTTTGGAAATCTCCTTGGAATGGGAAGGGGGATCGACTTCTATGTTGGGGTTAGGACTTATTGTGGCTTTTCAGAGGAATAAAGCATTATGGTGGGGAGAATTTTCACACCCGATGCTTCTAAATTATTTATTTTATTAATTTTCTTAGCATCAGGTAGTTCAGGTTGAAGTCTGGCATAAATTATTTAATTATTATTTGAAAACACACATTTTAGGCACAGTGATATCAGTTTCATGGGAAGATCATGGTTTGGGAAGACCACACGGCTTCACCTAAGTTGTTGTGAGGCTTTCCTGATGTTTAAAAATAAATAAACAAAATAAAAATGAAATTATTTAAAAATAATAATACTAATATTATTAGTATTGTGAATAATAATAATAATAATATTATGTTTATTATTATCAAGTCTATTATTATTTAATTTATTATGATTATTATTATCCTTTTTATTATTATCATCATATTATTATTTTTATTATTTTATTTTATTTTTATTTTTATTTTATTTTTTTTTCTTTTAGGGTTTATCCAGTGCCCCCCTTCCCCTTCATGTTACACCTGCTCGACCTCCTCCCTACATGCTACTGGTTGGCACACTACCCTCCTACATCTGGAGGTATCCCCTCCCTCATGCTACCCCACCATTCGTAGTCTACCTCTCCCTTGTCACATCGCCTTAACCTCCCCTTGTTCGCTGCTATGGCCATCTCCCATCTTTCTCTGATGGTATTTTCTACAGCGCACCGCCTGGGTTCTTTTTTACCATAACCCACACCCACTGGCCTTCAGATCAATATGGTGTGCACCCACCCTACAATCTAGCCCTATCCAACACAACACCCTTTCCTACCAGTGTTTTTTTCGGCAACCATGACCCCAGTCACTGGCCTCTCCTTCGATGCACGCGCCTTCCCTCAGTAAGACCTTACATCCTCAATGTTAGGGTCTTGGTCTTTGTTCCATTGGGTTTTTAGGATTCTAGTAGTTATGGTGTCAAATTTGGGTGTTAATATTGGGTATTTTTGTTCAAAATTGGGGATTAGGGTTTTTTACAATACACTTGTAGTGTGTATTAGGTGTGATTGAAGATTTACACAATATTTGGGAATTTATTTACCTAAGGTAGGTGGTAATATTCCCTAACATTCTTAGACGATTTAATTTTTTTATTTAATTAATTTTTACAAGTCCTATAGTTAAATTGGGTGGTGAAAAATGTGTTCTAGAAATATTTTGAAATGCACATGTGATAGAATTGAGTCTTCTTTTAAAAATGGTCATGTTTTTCATATGGGTCATGTTGTATGAATTCTTAGAGACATTCAATTAATAATTTTAAGTGTGAAAAGTATTTTTTGTTAATACTTTAATATGTATTTTTGTTAGAAATTAATTTTACATCAAAATAAATGGTTGTGGGTCGTATGTATCATATTATAGTATTTAGTGAAAATAGTTTTAGACCTTGTTTTGAAAGTGCAAAATATTTTTCTAAAGTACTTAAGGTTCAAGTGTATTAAAAACATGGTTTGAAAGAAAAATTGTATTATTTTGGAATTTTGAACTTATAGTGAACCTTTGAATTTCAATTTTAAATTTTTTGAGTAATGGAAAACATTTTTTGGTATGGTTGTGTTCTGCATTCAGTTTTAAAGTGGCGTTTTTATATGAGATCAAGTTAGTTTTTGGTGTAAACTCTCATGTGCTAATTTGAAGTTTTTTTAAACTGTTTAATAGGATTTATTTAATTAAATTTGATGTGTGGATATGTTTTTTGATAGGTTTAAACATTTGTTAAATTTTAAAGTGACATTTTTATGTGAAAATTGGGCATTTGTCTTGTGCAAACCCTTGCTGTACTATTTATAAATGTTCTATTAATTGTTTAAATAATTTATCAAGACATTCATATGATCAGAATTGTGATTTTAAATTCTTTTATTGTGTGTTTGGTCTAAAAAGGGGATTTTGAGTATGTCTTTAGGTGTAAAATTTTGTGGCACCATTGAAAATTATTTAGGAAACATTTTAAATGAACTACTAAATTGCATAAGAGGTTTCTGGCATGTTTATGAAATGATTTTGTGTGTGTATATTTTAAAAATGGGGTTTGGGTGTGCAAGTAGTGGCACACTATGTGTACCTTGTTTTTCTTGACTTGTGGGTGTAAATGAGTGGTGGTAGTGATATGTGAATGTGGGACTTTTTTTTATCACAAAAAGGTGATCCTAGGTAACTAGGTGGATGAACTAGGACTAGCTAGCTAGTGATACGAAAGTGGCTATGGCCTGGTTTCACATAGAAGGATTGACAAATACAACACTATATAAATATTTGGATAATTATTGGAGACCACTAGGGTTAGATGGATTTCCCCTATTAGTGACTTTTGAATGAGAATGCATGTTTTTGTGGTTTCTATACCACATTTTCACTGAGATTTGTTGTTCATAGAATACCACTTGAGCTAGTTTGACCCAAGGTATTTACCCATAGTGCACTACCTAATATGAAGGGGTGAAAAAAATTGGAATACGGTGAACCTATTTTGTTTGGATGTGTGTGTGCGTGTAGTTTTAGAACCGTTTTCTTTTAAAAAATTGGTTTCATTGTTTTTCTTTGTAAGTGGTTTCTTCTCTTTTTTTAAATTTTTTTTACTCACAAATGTCTTCCCTGAAATGTTTAAAAAATATTAATTTTTAAATGAGAATATTATATTGTCTTACTTTTTTTGGCATTGAATAATTTATCCAACTGGAATCCAATTGGTCTTTATACCACACACTACATACACCTTTGGATGTTTGTAGATCTTGTTGCCTATTTGTTTCCGGTTAATGAAAGGCGTATAACTTTTCCAGTTTGGGTTTCTTAAATATCTTATTATGGGTCTTGGTGGTGGAGGCTTGAGGATATGATCCTCATGTTTCATGGAGGTCAAGGGAGATGTCTTAGTCTTCCCTTTTTGTTGATTCCCCTTTTTAGTTTGTTTATGTTTCTAAAACATAATTTTTTTGGTAATTTTTATGGGAATGTTTGGTATAATTTTACAGATCTGATTTTTAATTATATTTATCCTTTTAAATAAAATTAAATTTTTTTAAATCGTTCCCATGTAATTTTTTTGATACCAGGGCACTTGTGCAAGCCCGTTGGGATCAGGAACACCCTTTAGGCCTTACTGTGGACCGGGCCGGGTGCCAGTTCGGATGACGTCCCAGCTTTTTCTCTGACAAATACTATCTAAATGGTTTATACATACCTTCTAAATTACGATCAAACATAACTTATCAAACCTTGAATAATCCAAAAAAACATCATAATCTCCATATTTATCCAAAATATAATCTCATTCCAATGGTGATGCCTTAGACCTGTGCTCCTAGATCTGGTTCTATAAACACATAATTTACATACTACATTAGATTCCAATTTTATATTCCTAGACATAAATTTCTATATTTACATGTCTCAATAAAAATATTTCATTACATATATACCTTTTACCTTTCATATTTATATCTTCATATAATTAGGAAAAATCATAAACTAATATAGCCTATGTCTTCTTCAACTAATGGAAATTGTTTTTTCAACTTGATAATAACTACTTAATCTATAATATCTTTTGAAAATCTCCCCAAAATTATACACACAAGGTATCCTATTAAACATATCACGTGTAAAATATTTATTCATAACCTGGGTAAATGGAAATATAGGAAGGGGTCAACTCAAATTATTATAAGGGGGAAAATATACAATTGAGGAAATCATGGAATAAATATTATAGCAGGAGTAAGTAACCATCATAATACCATAATCAATATAAAATAAAAGCATGTTATATCTATGAAAACAAATGAAGATATGAATAAAAATAAATAATGATCAAATAATGATGGAATACATAATTTTAGAATAAAAAAACGTTTCCAATTCCCTATTCCAAGACACTATGCTGATATGGGGAGATTTATACACCAAAAACCATGTTTTTTTCTCATGAGACCCATCGATGCATCACAAGGATATATAATGCTGGGACCCTACAACTACTTGTTTAAGACCAATGAATTCATCTTATAATAAAATGAATAAATAATTCATAATTTAGTTTTACAATAATCATCCATATTAGAATAATAACATAAAATATGAAAATACTTTTTCCCATGTCAATAAAATGGATAACATGATCCTAGCCCATCCGGAGGGAGAAAGTGGATGGTCAAACACCACAAAATCAACTTGTTGAGAATTATCCATATTGGAATAATAATATATAGAACACAAATAAATTTACCCATGTTGATAAAAGGGGTAACATGATCATAACCTATCCTTATAAAGAATGTGGAGGGTCAAATAATACATAATAAACTTTCCAATAATCATTTGTATTGGAATAACAACATACATAATGTCAATATTTTTTTCCAAGTCACTAAATGGTATAACTTGATTATAACCCTTCTGGAGGAATAAGGTGGATGGTTGAATAATAAACTGCCAACTTTACTAAGTAATCAATAAACATCAGTATTATAATAACATATAAATCGATTTTCAATAATCCCCCAAATAAATAAATGGAATATCTTTCTATGTAAGCATACCTTAAGTTAAAACCATATGCAGTAGTGGTATATGGTTAAGTAAATGATGGAATGAAATGATCATAATACATCCATATGATGAAGGTTGGTCATTAAAAAATAACTTAACCCTATTTCAATAAAGTAAAAATAGAAGTATGTTGACCTAGATGAAAAACATCCTTGAAAAGAATCTTTGAATGATACCACCCAATAAGGGATCTAGAATTGTATTGTTTGATACCGTGAGTTTATTAACCCAAAAGATAAATATATATTAGAGTATAAATAGTGAAACATAAACTCTATTAGTGTAAATAATTTTGAAAATGAAAGGTAAATTCACTTGAAAACTTAAAAATATTTTAAAAAATATTTTTAACATTGATGTAAAAGAAGTTATTATGAGCCACATCTAAGTCTTTTTCAAAAGGTGAAGTGAAATTTTTTTGAAGACCATTAATCTTAAAAAATATATTCAATAATAGGGAATTTAAAAAACACAATTTTTATCTTTTATAAATGTGTATAGGAATGAAAAATATATAAAAGTGAAAGGAAACCCCATTTTTAATATCTTGAAAATTACCTTTGTTCAAAACAAACATTGTAAAAAGAGTAAAAAAACCTAAATTTTATTAAAATATCATTTTTACAAATAGGATTATAAAATAACATATAATAAATTAATATAGCGGTAGAACCCAATCATTGAAAAAATATGTTCATGATGAAACAATATAACTTAAGGAAAGGGGATTCAAGTTATCAATATCCCTTACAAGTAACGTACTACTTGAAGTAAAAAATATTTCAAAAAGATGTATTATATGGTATTAATGTAAATTCATATAAAAAAATATATAATAGCACATAATATATTAATTTTTCCGAATATACCCAACTTTGATGGTCAATAATAAAATCATAATTCAATTAATGAAAACTGAGTTACTAAAAATCTTTAAAACATTTAAAAATTGAGTAAACTCCATTTGATAAAAGGGATCTTATAAATCCTTGCCCCTTCACATTAGTTTAAGAATGTATTGAGGTGCTAATAGGCCTTAAGTGACGTTCCAAAGGTACTAAAGGTAGGAAATAAATGCTGAGGGCTTCAAGAATAAATTGGGGAACAATTTTTCCTTGAGATAAACCAACCAACCAAACAAGCCATTACCAAAACAACTACATGAATCATGTTAAAAAAGTGACCAAAACCATATATTACCAATATTTAACCAAAAGACCAAACACATACTTAACATTACCAAATACCAATACCACCAAACCAAAATAATACCACTATCAGAGTACCATGAGGAAGACTAAACAACAAGGCTCCAAAAGATCGAGGAAACCATCCATAGATCCACACCAAGATCCATGAACCAAGCTCTACAAAACCACCAAATCATCATGATGAACCACTAGAAAAATGAGATTCTTTACTCTTACCTGTGTCCCAGAATACAAAATCTACAAAATCACTGAAGTGTCAATGAAGGGGTGAGTAAAAATACTCAATAGGACTTCCCCAAATGATTTTCCTACACACTCCACTAGGATTGAACACGTTAGCACAATTTATATAAAAAAATTTATATAAAGTCAATGAACTAGTACAACAACGAACAACAAGACAAAAAAAATCTTTACCCAAAGTAATTTACCCATTTTATTAACTAACAAAGGAAATAAAACAAACAAGTCATTACCCATTCCATTTTTCATAACTACATACATATCAAAACCATACACACAATTATGTCATAAAACCAATACCATTCACTAAATAATGGTACTACTTAAATGATGTTACCTTCTTGACCAACTCATCTCTTCCGTGGTGTGGGACTTCACACTCATCCCTAGTGTGGGACTCCATACCCATCACCCTCACTTTTTATAATGGTACATTCATGGTCATCTCCTTGATGGTGCTATATTCCAGAAAACCATCCATGAAACTCACGACAATAAATATTTACCAAAATCACCACAACATTTCAATCCAAAATTACCAGAATCATATCACCCAAAAATTTCTAATACTGAAATAACCAATTATTCCTATAAACATTTCAATATAACATGTAAAGTTACATCAATAAATCACACCTTTATTGAATACGCTATCAAACTATTTTCTATGTTAACCCACATTTCAATAAAACAACATTTTTTTATTGAATCCATCATCATTTATTGTCTACCTTTGGTGCCTTGGGAATGTCGCTTAAGGCCTAGTATCTTCTCACCGCCTTCTCAAGCCAATGTGAAGGGGCAGGGAATTACAGAACTGATTTGGATTAGTATTTCCATTAAATAAAAATATATATGATAAATATAAATTATTGGGAATTTAATACACCATTAGAAGGTAAATATGGTTCATAACATAAAAATTCCTCAAGGAATTAAAGTTTGAGACAATGAACACTTAGGTCTTGAGTAACATTTTAATCCAAACCCCTTGAAAGAGTGGTCTTGTAATTGAACTTAAAATACCATGATTAAAAGATAAATTATTATATTATATATATAATAGGTATTATATTCCCCACATAAATGAAATTTTGTGTGTAATACCAAAAATGAATCAAAGAGATTGATTTGAGATGAAAACCCTTAACTTTTACCAAATTAATTTTGTGAATGCGCCTATAATCATTAATAATAAAATTAATTTTATTTCATACCTTATTAGTAACATTATTAATCCATATTTAATTTAATATGGACAATTTATGACATATTATATTTATTTATTATATATTTTTCACTTATGTTTGTGTGAAAATTGAATGGATGTCGGCTTATTTTGGTAATTTTAGTGATCAAAGATGAATTTTTAATAATAAGTTATTAGTTAATATAACCATTAAAAACTAATTTTTTTTTAAATTTGTTAATAAAATATAATAATAATATTAATTCTGTTCTCAAAGTCATTCATGATATAATTTTATAGCATTATTCAAGTAGATGGTTAAACTAACCCCAAACAAGAATACACTATATATCAATGGGTGAGTATGTTTAATGAAGTTTATAATATCATTATAACATAAGAATAATAATTTTAATTAAATTTTTTTATAATTTTATAAATAATATTATAATAAATTTTTTATACATAAATAGAAACAATTTGAAAAATGAAAAACTTCACTTTGTTGAACTAGTAGTATACACAACGCATTGTTAACATTTTTTGTTTTTCCAAGGGTATGGAAATGAACAAATAAAGGTTTTTACATTAATATAATAACCCTTAAGGTTAATAATGATATTTATTTTATCATATTAATATGGAATTGATATTTTTGGGATAGAAATATTATGAATATAATGTTAAGTATTATGTAATACTCACTTTGGGACTTTGACCTTTTTCTTGAAAGTCTCATTAGAAATGAAGGGGTTTAGATAACTTATGGTGACTGGGGGATTATGAACATGAGATATAATTATAGTAGAAAAAGAATTAAGAGTTTTAGGAAGTAATTATGAGAAATTTCTATGGCATAATGGGGTGTAAGTGTCCCCTATTATATGTAAAGAAAATGGTAGTTTTTAGAATACCATTTAAATTGAAATAATATTTTTACACTATTCAAGGTTAAAAGACTCCAAAATTTATAAATAATGGATTTTGGGGTGATATTTGGTCGATAAATCCTTAACCAAGAGTTTTGAAACATGTTTTAAATATATTCTAAGTCACATGGTCTTAGGTTTTTACTTTGGTAACAAATTTTTATCTAAGTAATTTGTGTTCAACTAAAAATATAAAATAAAAACACATAAAAAATTTGGGTGTGATGAAACTAAATTTAATATCCATTTAATATAGTTCAATTTCTAAAAAAATTACTTTTAAATTAAATGATTTTATATAAGAAAATTAGTTTTTTGTAGAAAATGGTGTTCTAAGCATTATGTATTCTTAATATTATTTAGCATTGGTTACCAATTAAATGTTTATAAATTTAATTACATATGTGTTTAAATGTAAAATTATATTTATCATTTAAAAAAAATTATTTTAATTTATTATATAAAAATTAAACAATATTAATAAAATCATTCATTGAAAATAATAGTTTCATTATTATCATTGTCATTAACTTTAATCTTAGTCATCATAATTTTATGCCAAAAAATGAAATTTTAATTATTTAGTGCAATAATTTTGTTTATTAAAAATATTAAATCCATTTATATAAATATAATTTCTATAAGTTATGAAATGTAATTTTTAATATAATTGAATAAAAAAATTAGAGTAAAATATTACTTATGGTTTCAAAATGATATATATTAGTTTTATAAAAAAGTTGTTTTAAATGATTTATTTTACATATAAATATATATATTAAAAAATGGTTTCAAAAACACTTATTTCATTCTTATATTATGATAACATTATAAAAGTGACAGTTTTTAGCAAAATCAATATTTCTTCACTATTCACCTAAAAACCAATTATTTTTGAAAAAATATTGGAATTAATATTGAGATAATATTGTTATTATAAATCCAAAAAAATTATGTTCATTTCTTCATATTAAAATATAAAATTTATAAATTAAATTTTCTAATAAAATCATAAAATATAATGAACTTCTCTTTTTATAGGTAAATAGTTTTTTAGAATATTAACCATTATCATTCATATTTTATATCTTTTACCAAACAAATTTGTATTGACCAATTATTAATATAAAATATAATTTATCACCATTAATCATTCATTTCTTTAAATATAAATTCATATCACTTAAAAATGAAATTTTTATAAAAATAATTTTCTATACAATAAATGATCATATTATTCATTATAGTTAAACTATTTGGATTTAATTCATATTAAATTTATCCTTTTTTATTTATACTTATATTTTATAAATAGGTTACACATATTCAAAATTTATAATTAAATATCTTAGTTTTAATAGTCATACATAATATTAATATTTTTATCTAAATATATCATTATTTTTTATGTTTTATGTTTAATGTGGGAAAGATATCGAAAATATTGAATTATTTAAAGGAATTCATATATTAAAATCTCTAAGTTCCACACTTTTTATGTTTTTAAGGTTATTTTCAAAGAAAAATTTTACTCAATATTATATAAACTTTTTGTTTTCAAAGATACTAAATGGAAAGGGTATTATTTTCATAAAGGAATAAAAATAATTTTAGAAATGATTTATAACTTCATTTTTACACAAAACTATAAGGAAATTGTTTATAATTTTTTTTCTCACATTCTATTTTATTTTACCAAAAGGATTTTATTAGATATAAAACCTTCATTTATGATTAATTGATGATATTATTTCATCCTTCACTAATTCAAGGTTTCATGGTCAATAATTCTTTCATGTTCATATTCCTTATGATGATCTATAATTTTATTGGATATTATTTTTTTATTTATGTCCATATTTTAAGTATCATAAATATAATCTATATTATTTATCTCATTTATATGTTATCTCAACTGTATACCAATTATATATATGAACTCACATGAAAGAATTTTATTAAGAGTTATTATTTAGTTGGTCGCAGAAATATTACATATGTTTTACGCAGTATGAATAAATATTGAATTATAAAGAATTTTTAGAATGAATTGAATTGATCATTAAAAATATGATGTATTCATGGGAAGTTCAAGCAATAGTTGAGGCCTTTTATAGATATCCCCATGTTGCATCAATGGTTCTTAAGAGACAAAACTATTCGCATGCCATATTAGATGGGTTTCTAGTTTATATATACTGATTTATTAAGAATGATGTCTTAACTAAGACCTTAACAGTATGATTCATAATAACTTGGTTGAGGTATTTATGAAAAGTTTATGAATATAAGGATTTATACGTTTTCTTTATTGAGTATTCAATTTCCATTATCCATGTGATTTTTATATTGATATTATACATGGATATTCATTGAACTAATGTTTTTGGTTGATGGGAATGAGTTTTAATTATCCATTCTTCTATATTGATTATAGATTATTTACTCATGATAGACACCATTGTACATAACCCTTACTGAACATCTAGGATCAACCTTCATTGTTTTTCTTTTCCCAAATATATAATGAAGGATATTTTGATTGATTTCAAGGTTGAAATATTGTTACTTATAATATGTTTTTTTATTTACCATATAGTATAGGAAAAAAATATGTATCTAGTTTTCTAATAATACTAAACTGATCTATCTTGAAAGGCATTATCTCTTGTATCTTTTACCAATGTAACAAAAGTAAACACCAACTTAGGGTTCCTAGAGTTGAGTAATTACAAAAATTAATAGCCAAATAAATAATAAACATGTAATTTATGGATCTAGTGGTAGTTGTGTTGTTGGAATGAGGGGGACTATCTTTAAGTTGCCTTGGTTAGTTAAATATATAGATGATTTATATTCAAACACTCCATGTATAGTGGTATCTTTATTAGACCTACTCAACACTAACATAATATCATCATGCTATTTATTTACTATTTTTTCATCAAACTTCTAATCAAAAGTTAAGAAATCTATAGTTGGAAATAATATTAATTAGATTAGTATATTATTCCCTCAAAATAGCTTCAAGAGTCCTAATAGTTTTATCCTGCATAGATTATGGTGGATGATACAATTATGAGACCCCTTTCATGGTGTATCTATAAAATAGTGGATGATTATCTCTAAAACTTCTGCCTCCTTATATTTTAAAAAATATATTTCCCACATATATTCAATATGGTAGAAAATGAATCAGCATAGTTATTTAGAAAAAAAATTGAATCCATATTTAATAAAATGTCCAAAGTAGTCTTGAAACTTAAACAGCTCGTCCTTAGTTACTATATAACTATTTTGATTAACTCTACTAAAAAGTGAAATAATTTTTAAATTTTGAGAAATAACCTCAACCAAGCTTCTAAGAGATTTTATTCCATGTTATGAAATAATATATTGAAGGAAAAGAGAAGAATATATAGAAGGTTTTTCATTAGAAACAATAAATTCTTTGCCATTATCAGAAATAGTCTAAATTTCAGATTACTTCTGAACTTCTTCATTAGAGGACGAATCCTACCAATACTTAATAAACTTAAATTAAATTCTAGAAACATTATAGATTTTATAAATCGATTAATTAAAATAGGCTAACATGTCTTTATTAAATATAACAAGATGAATCACATTTTTTTAATATTCTAAATTTTATCCCTTTCAATTTATATAATAGAATTTACATCTGCTATAAATTCTATTCTTAAATACAAAAAAATAATTAAAGTGGTTATATCATATTATAATGTATGGATTTTTCTTTCTATATTAGTCATAAATTTAGAAAAGTTTTCTAGTTTTTCCTTAACATCTTCAGTTTCTCTTAAAATAGAAGGATAAAATTATTTTTGGGTTGGAATCATTCCTTTAAAGAATTAAAACTATGATTTCATCGTCCTCTTTTAATAAATAAAATTAGTATTTAAAACATTTATAATAGATTATGTTACCTATAAAACTGAATATTAGATGTATTATTATACAAGGTGTGGATTTCTTATCATTCCATACTGACATTTAATCATTTATTTCAGCTCATAAAAATCATATTTTGAAATTGAATTTTATTTCCATGTTTTAAATTCTTCTTTCAGGTCATCAAAATAAGTTTTAGAAACCATATTACATCACATATATTGAAAATAATATTGGGAAATTTAATTGTATTTCAATATTTTAATTACATTTTAGTTTCCTTAATCTCTGACATTTAATCAAAAATGTATCCTTTCATATTTTCAAATTCATGAAAAACATAAGTAGATAAATTTTGGCCATGCCCCTCAAAATCAGAATGAGCTTCATTCTTGTTAAATAAATTAACATATTCTTATCTTTAATAATCAATATGCGATGTAATTATCTTATATTTAACGTTCCATCCATTCCCACAAAATAAATTTGAGTATTTTCAGCTTCTAAGTACATAAATTATTCTTTCTAAACTAAATGAGATTTAGGTACGGGTTATGGAGGAGACTAGGTAGTATATACTTATCAAAAACTGATCTACTAAAAACAAATTTTCCATATTTAACTACTGTGATAAATTTTCACTTAGTACAATAATAATTTCAACCCTCACTTCAACACCAACAACATACTCTTCAAATAAACTTTCCTTTTCAATAATAGGATCACCAAGATTCTCTAAAATATTGACAAGCTTGATGATTATAGCCTCATCAACAAGTTGATATTCATGAGAATATTATTTCACTTTAGTTGTTCTAACTTTATCAATAGTTAAGGAAGATATATACACCTTATAAGTAGATTGGACAAACACTATAACAGACTCTCTAAACAGCTCCCCCTTATCAAGCACAGAGAACTCCACATTATCCAGAGAATCTCATTGAACATATCCTGTTGAAAGAGGCAAAATTTTCATTAAGTAGACATTCCAATACTATATAATATCCTTTAAGACTATATCTCTTATGGTATACAATATGTGATATTTAATTTCCACTAATTCATTAAAGTAAGCATTATTTTTATCAAAAAGAGTTAAGATCCTTCTAAAAGGATAGAAACTCACCTTCTTATTCTTGTAGTGATATATATATATATATATATATATATAGAAATATGCATAGATTAAAATTCAAATACTTCTCATTTAATATAAGTTAACAAATATAGACATCTAGAAACAAGACCTTTTCAAACTCACCATCATTTTGGGAAATACTAGTTAAAAGAATTTACAAGAACCTTTTGATCAGATTTCATATCCTTGAATAGATTTTTCTCCATTTTTATATTTCGAAAAAATAGTTCATAACATTAGTAGGTACTAATACATCAATACCATCTAATGATTGATCGATTTTAAAACTTCTCTAATTCTTACAATTATATATTCAAAAATTTCTATAGAATAAATGTAGAGGCCCTTTCTGTTTACCTTCAAGATTACAAAATATTAATTTAAGAAAATCTAAAATATAGAATTCTCATAAAAATATCAGACTTAATTTTTAAATTAATATATTGCTTTTTTATCAAACATGAACTACCAATATTGGAATCTATAAATTTTATTCAATTTAATCTCTATGCAATTAAACCAAGGAAAATCAATAGCATTACTTGGAAGAACATGATTCTTAAAACTCAAGGATTTATAGTTTTTTGAACTACCAGACACTCATTCCTCACCTTTCTTTTTCATTACCATGACCAGGAACAGATTTGAGGTTCAAAATATGGTTTAGTGTTAGGGATAGAAAAATTTCTAAAGGTTCTCAATTGAGTGGTTTGGTTCGATCCAGTATGGAAAAATATATAGTAAAGAGAGGAAGACTAAATTATGTATGATAGGATAAAGATTTTTAAATGAAATATATATGTAATAAAACATATTAAATGGTTTTAAATAAAAGATATCACTGATAGTTAAATACACTAAACATTCTAGAGGAATTATTAAAACAGAGTAAACAAAATAAACTATTATATATAAAATAAAACATAAATAAAAACTCATTTAAATTCAAATAAACCTAATTCACTCTTAATGAGATAAAATATTTCAGCTGGAAGGGGATTTGTAAATATATCAGCCATATGATACTCAGTATTAATTAATTCTATATAAATATCACCTTTGTGTGTGTGATATCTCAAGAAGTGATGCCTTAAATCAATATACTTATTTTTATAAAGTATTATTAGATTATTTAAAATATTGATAATAAAATTTTTATAACATTTGATTGGTATAAGATAAAAATTTAATCCATATTACTTCAAATTCTATTTTATCCACAACACCAATTCACTACTACCAGCTACTATTTATTAAACCTTGGTAGTTGGAAATGTAATAAAACATTACTTTTTACTAGACCAAGAGATCAATGCTTTACCCAATGAGTTAAATCTTCACAGGGCACACTTTTTTATCTAGTATATACCCTCTAAATTCAGTATCATCATTTGATATTAAATCAAATCCAAAGGTTTTATAAAAAGTAAAAATAAATAATTAAATTACATCAAATCTATCAAAATTATTTTGTCACCATTTAAATAAGTTTATTTTGAATTTTCTTAAAATATAGCACACAAACATACAATAAACATGATTTATAGTATACTAACGGTAATATATGATAAAATCCCAATTATTCCTTTATAAAACTTGTTTTCCATCGGTTTACCAGCTTCATTAAGATCACAGTTAATATTAAAAATTATATGAGAAACATATACCTTACTATTTTCAAGTCTAAAATTTTTACATAATACATTTATGTATTTAATTAAATTTAGAACCTTCCAAAAATCATTTTGGATAAATTTAAAAACAAAATAATAAATTGAATTCACCCATTAGGGTAATATAAAATTTATTTTTAATCGGTTTTGAAAATTCATTACAATTTCTCTAGTTTGTTGAACCAGAAATAACATTATCGACATAACTTTTAATGAGTAAAATATATAATGATAAAGTTTTCTTCAAAAATTTAGGATCTTATGATCACATAGAAAAAAAATTCGACAAAATAAATTAACAATGTATTTGATACCAAATCTAGGTTCTTTTTTAATACTATAAATATATTTAGTATGTTTAAAAATTAAATTTCGAAAATGTGGATTTTCAAAACCTAGAGGTTATTAAATATACACATCCTCTCATTTTAAAAATATATATTTAACATAGTGTTATTTGAAAATAATAGGTTGTGATGCTTAACATCAACGTGGAAAGTATTATATTTTTTTATATGAGCTAATCTTTATTATCATTTGACACAATAAATCTGTATCTTCTAGGTTACCATCTAATCCTACTAAAGCAACAAGGTTATTGTGATTTTGGGGTTGGTTTTCCTTCAGAAACTCCATGAAGTACCAACTCACTTTCTATCTTAATTAAATTTTTTTTTGATATTAAAATATAATAATATCTATATTTATCTCACTAATTCTTTAATTGACAAACTTCTTCTCAAGAAATTAACCTCTTTGAGATATAAACTCTTTATTAAAAGTACGAAGAGAAAAATAATATCCCTTAGTCTCTATAAGATAACCAATAATTTGGTATTTATTATATGTAGGTCTAAGTATATTTGAATAATTATATGTTATATAGGCTTTATAAACCTCACTTTAGTGGCCTGAATTAATCTCCATTCACTACTTTATGGTTTTGAGGTGTTATGAGTGATCGAAGTACATTTTAAGTGAATAGTGTAGAATAATATGGGTTTAAATAAAATTTTATCTAGAGGAATAAATCATATCATAGAGTTATACATTTCACTAGGATTTTAAATTTGATATTTGTGGATGAGAGATGTTTACTTGGTCTGGTTAACTTCACTATGATTTTATGATTTCATGGGTGATGTGTTAGGTTGAAATGTAAGGATTTATCTATAAGAATTTAGAATTCCTATAGTTAGTCACATCCTGGAGTTATACATATTTTTTTAGTTTTTTCTTTTTTATAATGGTTTCACTGTATTGGTTAGCGTTACACCATGATTTTTAGGATAGAATTTTAATTAATGAGGGGCACCAAGGTTTGCACTATGAAGTTAGTGGATATGTTAATTTTAGCATGATGATCCTTTTTTAAATATGATAATGTTTGTTTGTATCAATTTTAAAATAGTTATTGACATTGGTATTTAGACAGATCGTGTCATTATTTTCAAATCTAACCATTATTGCGCTATGATGAGTGCTGTTTCACCATGATTGCATTATGTTGAATTTAAATTATAAATTAATAAATATTCTTAAATAATTTTTATTTAATTGTGCTTAATTAAATCCCTAGGTGTCTTGTGTCTTATTTTTTGTTCTCATTGAACATATCTAGGTGAATTCTAGGCCTCATAGTTATGTCCTAAAATTACTTTCAATTCATAGTTTTCTTCTCTTATATTTTATTATACTTCTTATATTATTTCACTTAAAAGGATATGGAAAGGTATTTATGTGACATTTTAGTAGATTTTGGTCAAGGATTAATAGAGGATTTATATAATAGGCCTTATTATAAGTCCTTATGATTTTTGTGGTGTTTGATCACCATTTTCTCCTCATTATTATACCATAGTTGTTGAAGTTCTATTTGAGGAAAGGGTTTGTGAATTTTTTCATTATATTTTCTATATTGATATTGAATTTTCATGATTCATATTCATCTGGGTAAGGAGATGTAAATTACCTATTGAAGATAATGAAAAATACATAAAAATGATGGGATTATTGTAATGAGAACGTTTTACTATTTTCCTAATTATTTATGTTGTTGATTGTTACTGGTATCATGTTTTATATTATTATTTGATATTGACATTGATATATTAATACATGATTAAATTTGATAAAAAACATAAATATCATATTGAGCAGGTGGAATTGAATTCGTAAATTTTTATTTCCTACTATGATGTGTTTTTTTGTCTTTAAATGGACTTGATGGGGATATAAGATTCCTTCTTTAGAGATGTCATGATTTTTGTTGTATTGATGTATTGTAAATATATTTATTATTATTTTGGTAGAGTAAATATACTTGTTTTGGTTGGTTTTATGTTTGGTTAGGGGGTGGTTTTATAGTTTTTATCATGGCGGTTTAAAGAGGATGATGTGGCTATGTGTGGTTATTTCCAAGGGACTTGGAATGATTTAAAAATAATAAAACAAAATGGTTATATATATATAATTGGAATGAGTTATAATTATATGAAATATGGATTGGAAATAATAATTTAATTGATTGATAATTGATATGGTGTAAATGGAATTATAAATGATTAAGTGAAAGAGGTTAAAAGTTTTCTTAATATGGTTGGTAATTATTAATGTGTAATTGGTAATGTAATATGAAATGGGATGATGATATGTGGTTTATGTATGGTTGTTCATGGTTGGTTGTGTTTTCTTAAATAATTAATTAATTTTGGTGTGTGGTTCAGATAGTGCAGTGATGGTTTCAGTTGTAGAGGTATAGTTGAACCCTAGGTTGGGTTTTTGTGTTATATATATTCATTATAGCTCTTGTTATTTCATACACACCACAAACCAAGTCAAGAAACATTACCAAAACCTATTTGATGTTTTGGGATCTTGTTATATTTCTCTAACATCAAGGATAGAGGTGATATGGAAGGCTGAATACTCCTCCTTCCTAACACTCTCTTCTAGACATAACTTTGGTTGTGATTTTATGAGGTTATGATATGTGGTGATATAATGATGATGAGGTAGTGTTGTGGATATACGATAACAATGTAGATATTTGATTGTGTGGTAGTAGTATGTAGTATTATATAGTTATATGCTATGAGGTTTTAGTTATGTTAATATACAAGGGATATGACCACTCTGACATGTCTTACTTTTGGTGACCCACTTTTTCATTCATAAATTTTAACATAATTCCTTAGAAAAATTTACATTAATAACCTCCTAGGACCCTTTTAGGTTTAGTTTATTAGAAACTAATTACATAATACCTGAAGTATATAAATAAAATAATAATAATAAAATTTACTTAATCCTCTTGAAATACTCGTCTATTATTATATCCAAGGTTACTCACTGAAATTGATTTCTTGGGGACATACATTAGTAGAAGAGGGTAAGCATAAAACCCAGTAAGGGATAAGAAAAGGAAATGGAACATGAGCGGTCATCATGGATAAAAAATAGGCATAACATCACATCATAGTCATATATATATGATAAAGAATAAGAAAATGTAGCTACAATATAGAAATGATACATTACTAATCATATCACCAAGGTTCATTATTTAGGTGACCAAAAACATATTACAAAGGTTATTCACCAAGGTATCATAAACATGTTATCTCTATAGATTAATTCTTTTACCAATTAATTGGAGAACATTACTATTTAAATATTAATATGTATAAATTCATTTATTCCATATGCTCCTGTTATCATAATAAATAATTTCTTTAATTAACTATAAGAAATAACAAACATGTTTTGTATAAAAGTCATTGAGTTGATAAGTTCTTAAAAACATGGAATTTTCTTTATTTTAAAACCATGAGATTTGAATGTGGGTTTCATATATGGAAATACATAATAAATTAAGTATAATTAAATTTATAAGAATATATTTATATGAAAATAGTTTTGGGTATTTATAATATAAAATGGGTATAGAAAATCAAAGATTGATTTGGTATCATAACAGGTATAAAACGGTTTATAGAATGGTATTACTGATAGACATTGAAAGTATCTTATTATTATGGAATAAAATATAAATAAAGGAATGACGATAATCACATTAAAACTTAATCAATTAAAAATCAAAAGAATTATTACAAGGAAGTACTTGGGAAAAAGGAAGAAAATAACTTACTTGCAAATTGGATTCCTAAAGATTGATAGGAGCTTCTTAGAACCTTAAAAAATCATTATAAAGCATATAGAGAGATAAAATAAATATAATTTCTTTCCCAAAGGATTTTCAGTGAATAGGAATATAATAATGGGTGGGTATTTATTATAAAAGAGGGATAATTCTTTAGTAATTTATAAACTTAGTCTGGAGACATCCAGTTAATAAAAAAATGAAAAACCATTGACCCTATCATGATTTTTTCCATGGTTTTCTCCAAGAGGGAGGGTTTTTTAAAAATTTAATATCTTAAGGACACAACTTATTTAATTATAAATATTTTTTAGGTGTAATATATCCTTTTCATAAAGAATAGTTTATTAAACCTTTAATATTTTATCTAGGTTTTTGGAAGATTCATTATAGTTTTTTTTAAATTAATATTATCACTCTAAAATACCTTATTTTATGAAAAGTAATATTTTTTTATATAAAGACTTTATATTATTTATTAAATATCTTTTACATCATTATTATGTAATAATACTTACTGGGTATTTATACCATATTTTACTTTTTTCCAAAAAAATCAACATTCTCATAAAATTATAAAAAATAAACATTAGATAATTTTGTTGTTTTGATTTCAAAATTTATATCCATTTGAATAAAAAAATTAAAAATATCAGAAATTTATTTCTTAAATAAATTGATTATTTATTGAGAATTTCTAGTTTTTATGATATGATCAACTTTCTAAAAATTAGGAAGATTATTTGGGTCTTCATAAAATTGTATTGTCATATCCTAATAAATAGTGTTTTGTAAAATATTTTTATAGAAATAACTGTTATTTTAATATTTTTAATTTTTTATAAAATTTATAATAATAAAACATATGTATGTATGTATATGTCTTCATTGTATTAAAAATTTATTATATTATATTGAACACTTATATTTTATTGTATTATGAGTTAAATTAATTGAATTTTTATTTAATAAGGTGCCCTAAATTACTAAATTTCATCCTCAGCCAAATTCATCCACTAATATTAAAAGAAATATTGTATTAGAGTATACATAATTTCATTACAAAAATAATTTAAAATTTATTAATATATATACCCTAGATACATAACCCCTTATTACCATGACATAATCTCTAAGGTTAAGGTGTGTTATGGTGGTACTTTTATGGGGTGGTTTAGCTAATGTTGATTTGGTGGTGATCTTAACTAACTTGAACTTATCTCATAGTAGATTCTACTCTAGCCTCATTATTTGAATCTCTACTTGGGATTGGTTAAGGGTAAACCTTGGGAATGATATCTATATTCCAATATCTAATAAATGGGATTCATAAGGAATGATCATACAGGTTTAGGCCATCATTTCTCCCATACAAGTCAATTATCTCTTGTCTATACCCTTTATAAACACAAATTATAATTGTAATATCTTCAAAAACATTCATAATGTCCAACGATCATAATTTACAATGGTAATATTAACAAATAGTTATACTGACCAAAGATCATATGAACCAACAGTCATATTGACCCATGGTCAATTAACAGTCACATCCTAACAATAACTTTTCCCATTACATGCTATGTATACTTCACCATTCTTACACATTATTATATGATACTTTAAAAATAAAGGTTTTATACTTCATTGGGTAACATCAATCATATTCCTGACACTTCTCTTTCTTTTTTACTATTTTTTATAACATGAGTGTTCTTTATAGGATAATTCGATCCCATAGAGTTTACCATTATGTATTCATAATTTTCATGTTTATAAACCTATACTATTATTTTCTGTCATCATTATCATTACATGAAGTGAAATGTTTCTATTAAATGTAATAGTTATTCTATGTTCTCTTAACAAAATAAAATAGTCATTGTGAAACTTGAGTTCGTTTACTAATATTTAAATGAAATTTTGGGGTGTTACATTATCAGGGCATGAGGGTGACTAGTTCATTAGGGAAGTGAGTACTAGGTAGATTATTATATATGTTATTTAGATATTTATTTTATATATTCCTCTATGTAAATTTTGTGAGTTATCCTTGGTGAGGTTTTTTTGTAGACGGTCAGGTTTAGGGGCTGAGTTGGATTTGTTTTTTTCACTGATGCTTTAGTATGTTTCTTCTACATTTTCATAAGAGATTTTGGGGGAGGATCCTATAGAGTATACTTTTTAATAACCCCTATATTCTATATCCAATTTTCAAAAATTTATATGATGATACTGGTGATTAGGATAAACATTATTATCTCATAACATGGAGCTATTAATGTTGGAATAACTTTTATATGAGTTATTTGTTTTTGGTATTATCATTTTTTCTTGTGTTATATTATATTAATTATAAGATTATGGGATTTATTTTATATTATATGGATTTTATTGGTTGTTTTTATGGGTTTTTTCTAGAATTTATAGGGTAATGACTCCAACATGTGTTTTTTCATACCATTGGTGCTATTCTCGGACCTATAACCTATTAGAGGCGGGTTTGAGTGTTGAAATCAACTTCTCTATTAACCCAATATGGGTATTAGTTGGTACAATTGTTGATTGAGAGGTATTAATGTTATGGTATTGAGTTTGGATTCATTTTAGAGTTAGGAACTATAAATTATTGTATTGCTTTGTTTGGGAAATAATATTAATGAAACTTAGTTTTTGATATATGAAAAATATCATCTATAATGCATATGTCTATGGACCTTGTGATCCGACACACGAACTTCAATCTTACCAAACATATTATAGTGTGATAATGTGGATTATAGGGTAGATACATTGGTGTGGTATATGCATCATTATTATTTGTGTTTGTAACTAAATTAGGGAAGATGTTTGGGAATTAAAATGAATTAAATTAATTTCTCTTGTATGAATTCCATATTCTCCCCTTAGGAGTTCCTATTTCTTTTGTAGAGATGGTTGGTGTGAGTCACCATCATGGGGATAAAATGGGAGATGTGAACAATGAAACTATGGTTTTTTGTCGGTAGGTTGACCCTGAATGTAACACCCAAATATTTTACAGTATGTCTCTTTTTTAAATTTAACATCTTCTATAGCTTCTATTACACGCAACACCGAGTTTAAACGAACCACAATATATTATTAATATTATTATATAAAATGAAAACTACCTCATAGATGATAAATTGGTGATTTTTAATTGGATTATCTAACATAGAAAAATATTTGATTTAATTAATTTTTTTCCAATTAATTTTAAATAAATATAAAAAATTAATTGGATATAAAAGAAATGTTTTGATAAAAAATTATGATTATGTGCCAAAGCTGTATTATCATAATAAATTAAATTAATTATTATAAATGAATGATATTAATAAATTTAATATATAATATATTCAATATAATATTTAAAATTAATATTATGTGTTTTCTAGACATGATAGAAAAATAAATCCAATTTTACGCTTTAAAATTCTATATTTTTTCAAAATTTGGTTTTACCGCCTTTTGATGGCGCACTTGTTTTAAATATAGTTTTTAACAACTTTATATATTATATTTTCCGAAATAAACTTCTTATTTTAAATATTAATATTAAAATTTACTTTGGTTTAATTTTTGGTATTTTTTAATAAGTTTCATGTTTTGATGAATAGTAAAACAAATACAGAATTTTAATTGAAAACAGTTTTTTTTCTAAATAAATTATAGTGTTAAATTATATTCATGATTAGTTTTAAATTATAATTAGATAAATGTTATATAATTTAATATAACATAGTTAATTTTAATAAATTTAACATTGAATTTAGATATAAAAACACTTCAATCTTTTGAACATTTTTTCTTTAAAAACCCGTTGTTTTATCCCATCTGCAGAATTAATTTTAAATTATTTTCTACAACTTATGTAAATTTAAAAATAAAAAATGGATTCCATATTTTGAATCAAAAGCTCCAAATTTATTAAATATTTCTCTTTTATTTTTGGACATTATGAACAGTAACTTTAGTAATTTTTATTAGCGTAGTTAAGGGTAAATCAGGTAGTTAAGGGTAAAAATAATATTGTAAATTTTAGAAAATTACCTTACAGACTATAACAATTTTATTTTATGATTTATTATTGACCAAAATCAATCTTGGACCGATTT
This sequence comes from Viscum album, assembly GCA_963277665.1. Classification (NCBI taxonomy): domain Eukaryota; kingdom Viridiplantae; phylum Streptophyta; class Magnoliopsida; order Santalales; family Viscaceae; genus Viscum; species Viscum album. The sequence continues at coordinate 1,565,944,762 of OY728161.1, forward strand.
TAGGGACTCTTGGATCCACTAGGATTACTATAATCCTTTTGTAGTATTTTATTTTAATAAATTTCAAGTATATCATACTCATGCATTTAATAAGTATTAAATTTTTTAAATTTAATTATTTATAGGTATATTATAATATAAATAGTAATTTGAAATATAAATTTTTTATTTTCATCATCATAATTTATTTAAAATTTTTAATAAATAAATTATTACCTTGAAGTCTTATACAATGATTATACAAAAAAAAATTTAATTAATGGGAATATCAAAAAAATGATAAAAAAATTAAAATATATATAATTTTAAATAATTAATGTTAAAAAATGTTCATAGATAACTTTTATATCTTATTTATGTGTTAAAATAGTTGTTTATAAGATATCATGTGGTTATAATATTTTTAAAAATTCAATTAATCAGTAGTATCAAAATTGACATTAATGATATTTTAAAATAAATAATATTTTATTAAATGATATAAATTTCATAAAAATATAACATTTGGAAAAATTATTGGTATAAGTTTTAAAATTTCATAAATAATTCATTCTTTCTTTTTAAATTTCATAGTAACTATAGTAACTATTAAGTTGTAGAAACACATGTCGGTATGGTAAGAGTTAAAAGGATTAAATAAGGGTTAAAGCCAAAAGATAAGGGTATGAATGTGACCTAACCTTGTATAAAAACTATTGGTCGAGATTATTTAAAAACAAAATCATTTTATATTATAAATAAGTCACTCTTTATTCATTTTAAAATTAAATTTATTTTATATTAATTCGATATTTTTGTGAGTTTCCAAAAGTGACCATCACCTGAATTATAAAAGGCACCTCCTCCCTCAATTATTCATACCACATTGAGACATATAACTAGAAAACACATAGTCATTTATCTTATCAACATCCATATACAAGTTTTTTAGGTCTTGGTCTTCCAAAAATACAAACTCTATATCCCAGAAAAAGATATCTAAAGGAAGTCCATTGAAGAAGAAGTAATTTTTTTACCAACATATTCCTGCCCATTTATTCCTATAATTCTTATTTGTGTATTGTTTCCATTATAAATTAGTAAATAAATTATAATATATCTGATTATATGTTAATATTATTATTTTATAACTGTATTACACCTTTTATTCATCTTAAAAAAAATGAAACCATCATGCGTGACTATGTACGACTTATCATCTCCATGCAGTGGTGCAATTTTTTTTTCATCACCAATTTATTTGGATGGGTATAAGGATGGATATAATGAATAAACATAATAAATATGATATTATATTCATTATTTACAAATTAATATACAATACACTTCCTTTCCCTTTCACCATTAATGGAATGATACCATCCCTTGTGTGTACGTATGACAACGTGATGTGATTCATTTTCCATGTTAAAAATTAAATAATTATTATAAAAATGTATATAATAAATAAATATTATATATATATTAGCGTAATATAGTTCTAGAGATGAAATAAATATATCTTATGCATAATAAACAAGACTTAAATGACAAAACATTAATATGAAAATGAAGGAGTTAACACTAAAAACAAGGGTAATAAAGAAATATTTTTAACAAAAGGGTTATAAGATAATATAAGAGGATCATATATGATATCTTAAAAATTAATATGGTTTTTATAGAAATTAATACCTTTCTTTAAACCATTATACAAGAGTTTCAGATACATAAAATTAAAATCTCTCCTAAGGTAATGGATTTTTGTCTCACTTTTATTTCTACGGGACACAAACATTATACAATGCTTGTTTCTTTTTTTGTGTATATAATATCCATGAAGTTATTTTATGATTATTATTCTTAATATTAGGTTATTTTAATATCAATTTAATTTAATTTATTAGTTGGTACATATGATTCTCTTGATTATAATGTGTTATGGGTTATTTCACAATCTCATTATCATTTTGGATTGTATATATTTATGTATCCACTGGGGAAACTTTTTCTTCCTAGTCAATGTTTTATAAAGAAGTTTTCAAAAATGGTTTTAATATTATCCTACAAATTTTTAAAGTCTTTTTACCCATGTTCAACTTTTTATAAAACATTTTCTAAGGAATCTTTTTTTATTTTCCAAATAAGGTTCTTTATGACTTTTTCAACCAAAATATAGAAGGAATGATTTTTTTTAAAATTATGTGGAATGAGAACATTTTTATACAATCTGAACACCTTAATGTTTTGATGTTTACATTATATGTTTAAAAAAATTCAAATAAAATTTTTTCTTTTATAATTGTGTAGCTTTTAAATAAATTAATTTAAAGTAAAAAAAAATTATTTACCTCAAGATGTTTTTAATGATTTTATTAGATTATTTTCATCTATGTCAAAATACATTGTTGGATATTATGATTTATTGAGTTTGATCTGTTATGATATCATATAAAAAATTTTATTAAACACTTTATGATTTGTTTGACTGTGGATTTACTTTTTTAAAACCATTCACCATATTACTCAGAATGGTTTGTGATTATATTTACTGATTAGGGAAATTTATTTACATTTATTATGTATATATTGTTATTATTTCACCACATTCATATGAGTAATGATTTGGAATTAGTAAGTGATAGTCGGGACCCACTATATCTCTTTTATGCATCAGTAGGTCTCCTGATAAAAACTATTTTGTGCATTGGATGAGGACTTACCCATTTATATATGGTGTCTTAGATGAAGCCTTGAAGGTATTTTTATGATGTATGGAATTATGCATTCCCACAGTATTATATTATTGATTGATATTTCATTATATTATTTAACTAGTGGAATATCCATGGTTATGCTTCATAGCTCTTATGATTATTTTAATGTAATGTGCTTCAGTTATTTACCTTGCAATATTTTTTATTCCATATTTACTCGTATCTTACACTATATGCTTACCCTTACTAACCATTTAAGCTCACCCCTTTCATACGTTTTATTTTTTACCAAGATTCTGAGAAGTTTGTTATGACTGATACGTAGGTTTAGACAAAGTGGGAATAATGGAAGAGTCCCTAAAACTGTTTGTGTATTTTATTCTTTAAAATGTAGTGTGGATTTAAAGTATGTACTTAGTTTACCAACACTACTAAAATATTCAGTACTTTGGGATGAGATCACTTGAACCATATGTAAATGTAATAAAATAACCACCGACTATGGCCTACTAGGGTCAGGGTCTTTACAGTTGGTATTAGAGGATGTTTAGTAGAAACCTTGGGAACTGGAATGATTATAGAACAAAACCCTATGAAGGAATTTTGAAATATATCATAATAAACTAAGCTTATGATTTAGAGATTATTTATACCTAAATTTTCAATTTATGTTATGTGGTTCACTAGTTTTGAGATTAAAAGTTATGTTTCATTATTTTATAATATAATCTAGTGTATTCCATTATTTAAAAATGGTGCATAGTTTAAGGAATGGAAACCATATCAATGAACATAATCTATGTTGGGATTTACCTTATATTAAAGATAATGATATTGGAGCTAGAGCTACAAATGGTGAAGAACAACTTATAAATTTACTAGGAAAACAAACAAAGGTTATGAATAATAACCTTAACCGTAAGGAGTATCCCGATCCAAAATGTGGAGGAACAATGTTTGGCCACTTCATGAGACAACAACCTCCATCATTTAATGGGACTACAAATCAATTTTTTTCTAAGAAATGTATAAGTTCCTTAGAGAATATATTTATTTATTTGGGAAGTAACGAAAGGGAGAAGGTTTACATGGATTTTTATCGTCTCTCATGAGATGTGGATCAATGGTGGTCATTGATTCAAAAAATGAAGGAGGACGAGGAAATATAAAATGTGGAATGGATGGATTTTAAGGAAATTTTCTCGAAAAAATATGTTCCCCATGAAAAGAAAGGAGATTTGGATAGGTAATTTCTGAGCCTGAGGAAAAAGAACTATGATAATGTTGCTAAGTACTAATCCAACATTACAAGGTTATCAAGGCATGCTGCAGACTATATATGTAACCCAAAGAGTAATATTTATCGTTTTTATGGGTTAAATGCATTTATTCAAAAGGTACTAGTTTTTAAAACATCCTCACTATATGAAAATATTGTCTCATGTGTTTTCATGATGGATAAATAATTATATAAGTATTATAACATTAATTGAAAGAAATATAATAATATAATAGTAGATCAAGATATATAAAAAGGGAATATTGGAAAGAAGGATTTTCTCACATGTGATAATTGTAGAAAGAAACACTCTGGTACTTTCCTTAAGGGAATGGGAGTTTGTTATAAGTGTGGAGAGAAAGTTCATGAGTCTCATAATTGCATGGGAAATAATGTATATATTGATATTAACTGTTTCAAATATAAGTATATAGTCCACTATGCAAAAAAATTCCCAAATAATCAAGGGAATATACTTGAGAAAAACATAATGGATCAAGGTCAAGCTTATGTAATTGATATAACCGAAATGGAATGATTTTTTCTTGTGTTTTTGGATCGAATAAATATATTGTATGACATTATTGTTACAAAAATTATGAAACATATAAGAATTTTACTACAATAAATCTTTTTTTAGGATTAGAGAGAATTTGTTGAGTGGTACTGTTGACTACGAGAAGTGATTTAGTAGAAAGTTGATATTTTGAAAAAAAACATGATTGATGGAAGACAACACTTCATATATGCTTGATATTGAGATTATGGAAAATTATTGGTGACTATGAAAGTGGTTAGTTATTTGATGTTTTCTGTTATCTTTTATAGGATTAATACATGTTTTGATTTTGGAAATATAATTTTTATCTTATTATTAGAAGCATTGATGTTTTCATTAATATTTAAAGGTAATGAAGGTATTAATATATTTGGTATGTGACAAAAAATATCTTCATTGTTTTTTTGGGGAAAATATAATGTTACATTGATTTTTTGGAAATTTATTTACCTTATAATTTTTTTTCTTTGAATTTAGAGAATAAGTTTTGGATGAGTCTTAAGATAACGAAGTATGGAATGGATTAAGTTGAACTTTGGATATTATTGTTTAAAGTTAAATTATGATTGATAATATTGGGTAACCTATTATAAAAATTTTGATTTTAATAAAAATTTAAAATATGAAGGAATGACATTTTTATCTTATGTTTCATAAAATTACTTCAGGTGTGAAAAATTACTTTTGAACATTAATTTCCATGATTAAGGGATGAAGTGAAAATAGATCAGATCATAACAAAAGAATAACTTATTACATGGAAATAAATCAAGTAAGTTCTTATCTTTCTATTAAAATAATCCATCAACTCTAGGAAAAGTATTTTGGAACAAAAAAATTATACGTTTATTTTTCTTTCTAATAAATCAATGATCTTTTAACCGATCAAAAATTTAGGATTTTGTGATTGTTAACTTTCTCATAACCATGTTCTCAATCACTCTCCATCCTAACTTGATAGTTATTTTTCTCTTCTATGTCTCAAACCCCTAGTTTTTATCCTGATATCAAATTGAGAGGATGTAATTTATTTATGGAAGGGAGAATTTAACACCCAAATATTTTATGGTATGTCTCTTTTTTAAATTTAACCTTCTTCAATAGCTTCAATTTCACACAACAATGAGCTTAAACGAACCACGATATACCATTAATATTATTATATAAAATGAAAAATATATTCCAACCATTAAATTGGTGGGTGTGAATAGTATTAACTAACTTATGAAAATATATGATTGAATTATTTGGTTACCAATTATTTAAAAATAAATATAAACACCCCAATTCAATATAAAGGAAATATTTTTATAAAAAAATTATTATGCTCCAAAGATGTTTTATACTAATAAATTAAATTAGTTATTATTAATAATATATATAAATATAATATCTAATATTATTTTGAACAATCAAATAATTTTTTTTATAGACATGAGAGAAAAATAAATCCAATTTTACACATTAAAAGGCTATATTTTTTTTCTAAAGGTAGTTTTACAAACTATTGATGGTGGACTTGTTTTAAATATAGTTTTTTAAACTTTTATAAATTATATTTGACAAATTAAATTATTTTGTTATGTATAATATGAAAACTTACTTTGGTTTAATGTTTGGTATTTTTCCAATAAGTTTCATGTGATGATGAATAGTAAATAAATACTGAATTTTAATTGAAAACAACTTTTTCATCCCTATAATTTATAGTGTTAAATTATATTTTTTATTGGTTTTAAAGTATAATTAGATAAATTTTATGTAAGTTAATATTACTGAGTTCATTGGAATAATTTTCACATATAATTTTTAAATAAAAACATTTCAATCTTTTGAAAATATTTATTTTAAAAACTTGTTGCTTCGTCCCTTTTGAGGGATTAATTTTAAATTAATTTCTAAAAATTCTATGAATATAATTTTGAGAAATGGATTCCATATTTTGAATCAAAAGTACCAAATTTAGTAAATATCTATCTTTTAATTTTGGACAATATGAATAGAAACTTTAGTACTTTTTATTACCACGATTAAAGGTAAACTAGGTAATTAAGGGTAAACAAATATTATAAATATTAGAAAATTATGCTAAAACATGTAATAATTTTATTTGATGATTTATTATCTACCAAAACCGTCTTTGGGCCAATTTTATGGCCTCTTGGATCCACTTGGATGAATTTAATCCTTTTATATTATTTTAATTTAAGAAAAGTCAAGTATGTCATGTTTATGTTTTTAATAAGAATTCTGTTTTTTATATGTAGTTATTCAGATGATATATTAAACTACAAATATACATTTTTAGGATAAATTTCTTTTATTTATCATGATAATTTTTTTAAAATTGGTAAGAAATAAATAATTACTTTAAAGTTTTACAAAGTGATGGTGCATAAATTGTTTAATTAATAGAAATATCAAATAAATGATAATAAAAATATTAAAATAAATATAATTTTAGATAATTAATTCCATAAACAAGTTTTATAGATTAATTTTAAATGTCAGTGACATGTTAAAATATTTGGTTCAAATATATCATGTGGTTTTGATTTTTTTAAAAATCCAAGTGATGAAAAGTATCAAAACATGAATTATAAAAACTCCTTTAATAGGATGGATCCACATTCTCTAAGCATGTATAACCTCAATAATATGGGTTTTTGAATTTTCTATTGGTTCTCTTATCCTCTGATTGGCCATTTCAAAGGATGTTTGATGAAGGCTTTTCTTTTCTTTTCTTCTCTGAAGATTTGGGTGATAGTCGGTTCTTTATCATCAATGGTGTCTTTTCCAACTCCCATTTATTCTCTAAATAAACATTCAACTTCATTGATATACTCCATTACTATAAAAACATCCTCATCCTTGGATCTATTTAGATTTGGTCTCTCCTGGCTTGATGTGTCTTCCACAGTTCGATGTTCGAGTGGGATAGTCGTCGGATAATGCCTCTCGGATGTCTCTCTTGTGTGATGGTGTTCATTTCTTCTTCAGATGGTGGTTCTTGGTGATCAGGAAAAATATTTTTTGGAATATGACCACTAATTCATGGATCTATATAGATCTAGGATTTCCCTTCTTGAATATCTATTCACATTTCAGTTGTTGGGTTTTTTCTCATGAGATGAAGGTTATTCAGTGTCTATACCCAACAACGGTGCTTGATTTTCCTTCGGGTGGAGATGTTTGGGAATCAAACATTGGATCATTTTTTTTATGTTGGAAGGGGGATTTTGGTCATGTTCTATTTTTCGTACGTTGGTGGTAGTTCTAGTGGTTGGTTTTCGGAAGGGTGATTTACTTTTTTTAGGCTTAATTCTTTAGGATTTTGCACTCTTATCTATAGACCTTAGCATGCACTTCTGATTGAATCTGTGATGTGATGCTGGTTCGAGAAATAGTTTTTTGTTTAGTGTGGAAGATGATGGTGGAATTTTTGTTTCATTGGGTTGTGGGATTCTTTGATGGAATCTATTTTTTGTTCTATTTCATTTAGTGTGGTGGAGATTTTTACATGTGTCGTTAGGTGGGAGTCCCTGAAAGGGGGACGAGTGTGTTAAAACTGATATTTCAGATATTAGTTCATTGATTAATGGATATTCACCATACCTTTTCTATTATTAACTTATTTTTTAGTATGATTTTGTGCTACATCAGAATGGAAATGTGGCTTCTTTTCTGCACTGTCGGGTGGGCATCTCGAAAGAGAGATAGGTGTGCTGACACCTATCATCTGGTCATCCCTTCACATCTCAGTGTGGGTGGGATATTTTTTTCTTCCATGTTGTGTATCAGATTTTGGATTCATGATGCACTAATCAGTCATTCATTCATGATTTGACACCATGATGTGCTTCTCAGCTGCTCCAGTGTGATTTGGCTCTGTGATGCACTTCTCAACTATTTCAGTGTGACTTGGGTCTATAATGTGATTCTCAGTTACTCCAATGTGATTTTAATGATGAATGTTATTGGTAGGGGAAACAATTTATCTTTACTGATTCCTCTATTTCATCATTTGGGGGGGACAACACCTTTACTGATTCTTTCCTTGACGCTCGCTACCCTTTGGACATTCTGGACCTTGATTGGACCTTCTAGTCACGTTTCTTCAAGGATTATTTTCCTTTATCTTTTAATGTCTTCCATATTCACACATTCCTTTTTTAAAATGGGTTGCTTTACTTTTCATTTAATAAATATGGATTTACTCTTAACCTTTTAAAAAAATAGTATCAAAATTGACATTAATGATATTTTAAAATAAACAATATTTTATTAAATGATGTAAATTCATAAAAAACTAAAATTCACACATCAGATTTTTATAATGTTGAAAATTTTATCAATGATGAATTTATGGTTTTTTTGGAATTTTATAATAACTATATTAACCCTTAAGCAGTAAAAACACCTGTTGTCATGGTAAAAGTTAAAGAGATTAAATAAGTGTTAAAGAAAAAAGATATGGGTAAGAATCTGACTTAAACTTGTATAAAAATTATTTTTTGTGAGTATTTAGACCCATACTCATATTATATTATAAAATACTCACTTTGGGGAAATTTTTAAATGAAAATTAATTTATATTGATTTAATATTTTTGAGAGTTTCCAAAAGTTCTCATTACTTTAATTATTAAAAGGGAACCACCTTCCACACTTATTCACACCACTTTGAGCCTTATAGATCGACCAGGACATAAAGATTTATCTTCTAAACATCCTTATAAAATTGTTGTAGGTCCTAGTATTTCAAAAATACCAACTATTGATCTTTTAAGAGGATATATAAAGGAAGTCCACCGAAGAAGAGATAATTGTTTTACCAACTCATTCATGTTTATTTGTACTTATACTTAATATTAATGTGTTGTTTCAATGATAAGATAATAAATACTTTATCATATATATTCTTAGATATTATTATTATTATGGGAAAACCTTATTCCACTTTTTATCTATCTTATGAAAAATGAAAATGTCATGCGTGCGTACATATGGCTTACTATCCCCACGTCATGGTGTAATTTGTTTTTCAACACCTATTTATTTGGATGGGTACAATGATGGATATAATGGATATAAATATTAAATATTAAATGATATTAACTATTCAAAAATTAATATATCATTCACTTACTTACCCTTTCATCATTAAGGGAATGATATTGTCGCTCGTGCATACGTACGACCTACTATCTCCACAATGTGATGTGATTAAATTTCCATGTTAACCATTAAATAATGATTATAAAAATGTATATAATGAATTAATATGATATATATGAACATAATATCATTATGAAAATTAAATAAAAATGTCCTATGCATAATAAATTGGAATTACATGACAAAACATGTATAAGAAAATGAAGTAGTTAAAACCTAAAACAAGGGTGATAACAAAATATTATTAACAAACACGTGATAAGATAATATAAGAGGATCATATAGGATATCATAAATGTGAGTATGGTTATCTTATAAATTAATAACATTAATTAAACTATTATATAGAAGGTTCAGATACGTACAAAGAAAATAAAACCAAAGGTAAGAGATTTTTGTGTCACTTTTATTTTTGTGGGATACATACCTAATACACTACATATTTATTTTGTGTGTTGTATATACTTCCCATTAATTTATTTTACCATTATTATTTTGATAATTATGGTATTTTAATATCCATATAATTTTATGGCATTCATGTGGAAAATGATTCAACTTATTATGAATTGGTAAGGGTTTTTCACAATCTCATTATTATTCGGGATTGATTATGTTTAAGTCTCCACTTGGGAACTTTTTTATTGCTAATACATATTTTCTAAAAAAACAAAAAGGTTTTTACTAGTATCCTACAAATGTTTAAATTATTTTTACCCATGTTTAAATTTTTATAAAATTATTTTTGAGAAATCTCATTGTCATTTTCCAAATGAGGTACTTTATGATTGTTTCGAGAAAAATACTTAAGGAATGTTTTTTTAACTTATGCAGAATATGTGGATTTTTCATCATCATAAAGACTTAATGTTTTGATGTTTACTTTACAAGCTTACAAGTGTTTTTCAAATAATTTTTTTATTTTATAATTTAATGGAATTTAAATAAATATTATCAAAGTAAAAAAAGGGTATTTCTCTCAACGAGTTTTTAATTATTTTATTATAATATTTTTAGGTATGTCAACGTCCTTTATTGGATATTATGAGTGATTTAGGTTGATCTATTTTTATATAATATTTCATATTTTATTAAATGGTTTATGATTAGTTTTACTATGGATGCATTATTTGATATGACTCACCATATTACTCATAATGGTTTGTGATTATGTTTAATAATTGGGTAAAGTTATTTACATTTCTTATACATATATTGTTTATATTTCAACCCATTCATATTAGGAATGCATTGTAATTAGTATGTGATGGTCGGGGCATTCTATAGCCCCTCGATGCATTAATCGGTCTCATGAGACAAACAAGTTTGGGTATTTGCTGAGGCCTTGCCCATTTATGTATGGAGTCTTGGTTGAAGCCTTGATGATACATTTATGATGTCAAATATTATGAATTAATTCATTATGATATTAGTTGATATTCCATGATATTATTCAACTAGTATAATATCCATGGTTATGTATATTATCTCTTGTGATTATTTAAATGGCATGTGTTTCAATTATTTACCTTTCTATATTTTTTAATTCATATTTACTCATATCTTCTGATTAACGTTTACCCTTACTAAGCATTTGAGCTCACCCCTTTTGTATGTTTCATTTTTTCACTAGGATTATGAGAATTATGTTTAACTGATATGCAGGGTTAGGCAAAGGTATAATAGTGGAACACTAAATGAAATTCGGTGTGTATTTTATTTTTTAAAATGTAATGTGGATTTAACGTATGTATCTATTTTACCAACACTACTAAACTATACAGTCCTTTTGGTATGTGATCACATGTATCTTATGCCAATGAAATAAATAAATCACCGAATTTGGGCTACTGGGGTCGGGGTATTTACATTTAGGAGGTGGATTATTAGAGGAAGCCACTATGTGAGTTTCAATATCAAATATTTCCAAAGTATGAGGGGAATATCTTCACTTAGAATATATATTGGGTGGTGAAAGATATAAATATTTCATTTGGTTAGATCTAGGCAAGGAAGGATAATTGGATTACTTTTAATATTAGTTTTTGGAGGTGTGTGTCTCAATAGCAGTTGGTCCTATCTCTTAGTGATCATGGGGAGTAAGATATATCATGGGAGAAGTTCCACAATCAATTTTATGTTTCTTTGACATTGAAATCCAACGATATTAGGAGATAATTTTCCTCCAACAATGGATATTATGTGTGGGGTGTCTTGGAATTTAGTTTGAGGATCTTTTTCACTATGAACCTATTCTTCTTCTATATGAGGAGGCACTATTAGAAAAAGAAGTTTTTTCAATGGGTTATTTGTGAGAGAATAGAAACCCATCGCAAATAAAAAAATAATGAGTTATTTTACATTAAATAAGTATTGCCGCAAATAACTCTATATTTCGTGGTATTTTCCATACAAATCCTCATTACATTGAAAATAATATTATTTACAGTGGAAAGTGGGTCCTGTCACAAATTCTTTTTTGGTAGAGTAAATAATGCATAAATATGGTGGGTAGCATTTGGGGGGGGCTCTAGGTATCTATCACAAATTCCTTTTCATTTGTTACCATAACTATTTATGGTGGGAAGCATTTACAACAGTTTTCATCGAAAATATTATTATTTGCAATGGGATTTCTATGAAAAATATTTTTTCACCAATAATATAACCTATATATGACCTCAATCATCATCCTCCCATCACAATTTCTAAACTCCTCCCTGGAGATCCTATTTTGATTCCTCTCTCACATCTCTCTCTATAAATTTAATTTTTTATGGAATGTTTTCATAATCACATCAATATATTTATTCCAATCAACCATCAATTTTAAGGTATTTATTTTTTTAAAATTAATTGTTAATTTATTAACTTTACTTTATATTGGGAATAAATAGTAATAAATAACAATAATAATGAATAATTATTTATTAGTTTAGAGTAATTACTAATAATTATAAATAATTAGTGACAATTACTAATATTTAAGAATAATTACTAATAATTAGAAATAATTAGTACTTATTAGTAGTGATTAGTAATAATTAGTAGTAATTAGCAGTGACTAGTTGTAATTAGAAATAATTATTAGTTATTAGCAGTAATTAATAGTAATCAGTAGTAATTTTAGAAATTAGTAGTAATTAGTACTAATTATAAGTAATTAGTACTAATTATGAGTAATTAGTAATAAAAAATATTAATTTTTGGTAATTAGAAATAATTACAGGCAATTAGAAATAATTTCTAGAAATTAGTAATAATTAGTAATAATTACTGGTAATTATAATAAATTTGTAATAACTAGTAATAATTGCCTATAATTTGTAGTAATTAGTAATAATTACTGATAATTAATAATAATAAATAGTAATGTTTCCCAATAATTAGTATTAATTGGTGATAATTATTGTTAATTAATATTAATAACCGATATTAGTAATAATTTCTCGTAATTAGTAATAATGAATAATAATTACCAAAGATTAGTAATAATTACCGATAATTAGTAATAATTAGTTGTAATTACTAATAATTAGTAATAATCACTAATAATTAGTAATAATCACCAATAATTAGTAATAATTACCGATAATTTGTAAGAATTTGTAATAATTAATAATAATCACCAATAACTAGTAACGATTAATAATAACCTTGATAATTATTGATAACTAGTAACAAATACAAATAATTATCGATAATGAGAATTAATTACCAAAACTTTGTAACAATTATCAATAATTAGTAATAATTACTGATAATTAGTAACAATTACTGATAATTAGTAATAAAGTAGTAATAACTAGTGGTAATTGGCTTAGTGGTAAGTACCCCTTAATTTTACATGAAAAATGGGGGTTCAAAACCCATTGGACGTAGGGTACTGTAGCGTACTATAGGAGTGGTGTCACTGTAGCAACAACGGGCACTGTAGTGGTGGTAGGTCACTATAGCGGAGATAGGGTACTGTATTAGCGGCGGGTACTGCACAGTACTGTAGCAGCATGTGTACTGTAGTAGCACTATTCACAGAATGGGCCTTGGGCCAAAAAAATGGGCCTATGGGCCATGTAATGAGATAAATTCTCACTGGGCCTTCAGGCTATGTAATGGATCTCCCTCTACCCAGTTAAAGAGGTTTTTGCTTTGATTTAATAATAAATGAGGCTTTGGCCCCAACCTTTAAAAAAATTTGATAATTACTAATAATTAGTAACAATATCGTATAATTATTAACAATTAGTAATAACTAGTAACAATTAGTTATAATTTATGATAATTAGTAATAATTAGTAACAATTACCGATAATTAGTAATAGTTAACAATAATTATTATCTAATAGTAATAATTAGTAATAATTACTAATAATTGCACATAATTAGTAATAATTTGTTATAATTAGTAGAAAATATTAATTATTTTTAATAATTAGTAATAATTACTAATAGTTACTGATAATGAATAATAATTACTAATAATTACTAATAATTAATAATAATTACTGATAATTATAGGAAATTGTTAATAATTACATAAAAATTAGTAATACTTACTGATAATTAGTAATAATTAGTAATAATTATTAATAATTACTAGTAATTGTTTGTAATTAGTAGAAATTACAAATTTTGTTATTTTTTATGTTTTTCTTGGAACATCTCTTTCACTTATCAGATTTATCAGAAGTAATATTAATATTTTAAATTATTATTTTCAAAATTTATGGAACATAGAAGTAGACACTAAATTTTATTATTAGCTCAAGATAGGATAAATCATCATAGAAATCCAAATAATTCTGGTATAATTGCTATATATATTGAGGGTGTCAAAACTTTTTTGTCATTTTAATTATCAAAAATAGAATTTGTTTTAAATTGTACAATTAAGTATTCATATAAGAAATGTGATTTATTAATATTTGGAATATTTGAAAACATTGGGGTTCCCCTATTGTTTTTCAGTTTTCCGAAATATTAGGTTTTTTGGTATCAACATAGAGAACACAATTTAAGAGAATATATAAATAATTTGGTTCTATATCCATCACAATTTCAAAATTTAGTACATGAGGTTATTCCAGTGTCTTTAATAAAAAACTCATAATGATAATTCAAATCCTGAGGTAGATCCATCTCAATTTTAGGAGTTTTTGAAATCTACTGAGGATGCCTTATATCATAGTTTCAAGACAATTGAATTTCAATTTTCTACCAAAGTTAGGGTTATTAAATCAGATAATGTAACATAAAATAATTATTTGGATCAAATATTTTATTTGGCTAAATCATTGTTACTTGAGGGAAATGTGTTGTTTACAAATTTATATGAAAACAAGAGGTTGGTCTGTAATTTCTGTCTTGGTTATAAGAAGATCCATGCATTTTTAAATGATTTCATCTTGTATTATGGTGAAAATGATTCATTGGTTAATTTTCCTAAATGTAGAAAATCATGGTAAAAAAGGAACAATAAGGAAAGTATCCATTTATTCTTGTTAAAGAGTTGATGTATTTCATAATTACAGCTAGATTGCAAAATTTGTTTATGTCTCACAACACTAACTCATTGATGACTTAGAAAAAATCCAATATTTATATCAGTAAAATATTAAATCATCCTTATGATGGTGATTCCTGGAAAGTTTTTGATTAGGTGCATCTGTCCTTTTCATCAAAATCTCATAACATGAGATTGGGTATTTCTACAGATGGTTTCTATCTATTGGGTTCTTATGGTAGTAAATATTCTTAATGGACCATATTTATTATTCTGTACAGCATACCTCATTATATATTGATGTTTATTTTAATCCATTGATTTATGATTTAAATTTATTATGGAGTGACAATTTTCGTACCTATGATGGAGTTGAAAAACAGAATTTCAAAATGAAATATGCATTAATGTGGACAATTAGTGACTTTACATTATATGACATGTTATCTAGGTGGACTACACATGGTCCAAAATCATGTATGTTCTATATGAGCTAAATAAAAGAATTTATACTTTTCAATATAAGAAAACCTTGTTTTATCAACTGTCATCAAATATTTCTTCTGGCAAACCATCCTTTCCAAGGTAAAATAATAATTTCATAAAAGGTATAATAGAAAGAGTTGTACCTCCAAAAATGATATATGGTATTGATATAAAATATATTTTCTCTTCATTACCTCTTATTATTATTGTACTAACTATTAACTGATAAAAAATAGATGGATTTTTGAAATATCACAGTTGAATAAAGTAGACTATTTTTTTGGATCTTCTATATTTGTCAAATTTTTTGGGTTGTCACATGGTAGATGTCATGCATATTGCGAAGAAATGTTTTGGTAAAAAAATTTATATAGTGTTGAACATACTTGGTAATACTAAATATAATGTAAAGTCATGATTATATCTTTCCCAAATTTTTAGTCATTTAGAACATGAGTTATTTGAAAATGATATATCATAGAATTTAATGAATCCAAAAAGACTTATGAACATTCTAAAGAAAATAATTCATTATTCTATAAGTGGATTTCATATTTGAAGTTACCATATATTTATGTCTCTAATTTGGCTTGATGTGTCCGAACTGGTCATATTATTAGAATAAAAAGTCATGATTTTCATGTTATAATGAAAATACTATTATTAATTATTCTTAAAGGTTTTTTGAATTATTTGATTTGGGATGTGATGACAGAAATATTATATTTTTTGATACATTTATATGATGTTAGAATAATATGATGCACTAAGTAGGATTTAATAAGATTTTATAAATTTTATATAAATATGGAATAAAATCCACTAACTTTCTTTCATTTAAAAAAAATATTGACTATTACAATTTCCATGTGAAGAAAAATGTGGAGTACCAAAATATTTCTACTAGATATACCCATATGAGAGTTTTGTGTAGAAATTAAATAAAATGGTATATAATAAATCATTAATTGATGTGTAAATTGAAGAATAATATTTATAAGAGGAAATTTTGTTTTTTTTCTCTCGTTATTTTCATTCTGAATATACTTAAAAACATAACTGAAGGAACTATGTTTGGGGAAATTTTTATGATGTAATAAACCATCAATTATTAGTATTTAGTAAACCTAAACATGATTTTAGTGGAGTTTTTTAATGACATATGGTAGATGATGAATAATAAAAATATCATATATATGCTATACTAAATTATGAAGTAATAGAATGATTTGTACAGTGAGTTATACTTTTACCACTTCTTTATATTTTTTTAAAATTAAATTAATATTAATTAATTTTTTGATTATATGAAGATAATATCAATAAAAATTTTACACAAATTACAGCGTATTATCTTGAATAATAAGAAAAAAATAATTTTTTTAATGGTTTTAAAGGTTGGTAAAGTAAATTTTTATAGTTGAACATATGAAATCAATTTATTATTTGTAATATTATTAATTATTTTATAAAATTTCAAGTTATCACAACATACAGATAAAATTTAAAGTTGATTATGTGTATTGAGTGACCCACCATCCAAATTGGTTAAATCTTATAATTCATATATGGTTAATGGATTTTGATCTCATACACATGCAAATGATCAATCAAAAAAACAATTAAAAATAGTGTTTTCATGAATGGATATCATCATTATGAAAAATAAGTTTACTTTTATGGTTTACTAGATGAAATTTTTGAGTTATTTTATCTTGGATAGAATTATGTAATAATGATTAAATGTTATTAGTTTGATAATGATAGAGTATTTCATGTTTATTTATGCCATGGAATCATTGAAATTAAATATAAATTCCTTATTATAGAAAATGAACCATTTATACAGGCTCATCGAACAATTAAAATTTATTATAAAAATTATTAAAATTATTTAAGTAATTTTATTGACTAGTTATGTATAATAAAAATTAATTCTCAAGAAAATAAGGTTATGAAAAGTGAAATTGGTTCTGTTAAAGTGTTATAAATTGAAATTTTTAAAGAGAAAACACCAAGTATATATTTTTCCAGAAGATATTCAAATATTTATGATGAAAACTTATAGTTATGGTCCAATGGTGTTGATACTATTGATGATGTAACCAATGAATTTGAAATAGAAAGGGATGATGAAGGTTAGTCTCCTATGGAAATTGATGATGCTGAGGAGAAAAATGAAGATATTAAAATAATAAAATATGAAGATGAGGATGAATATGAAGAGTGAAGTATTTACATGTTTTATATGGTCATAATTAATGTATAATACACGTTTAAATTATTTGTAGACAATATTATTTTTATGTTTAAAATGGATGGAGAAGATATCAATGATATTTTGATCTTCCTAGTAATCAGCTCGATGACATTTCATCAGAATCATATGTTTCTTCCACTACATCATTGACTCTGAAAGGTTGTGGTCTATCTTGATTGATGATACCTTACCTTATACCTAATCAATGTCCAACTCTTGATTTAGATCCATGTACACAAAGGTATTCTTAGTTGAGTATTTTAATTAATTTTCATTGATTTATTTATATAAAAAATTGTTTTGTTATTTGTTCATTTTTTTCATGGTTTTCACATATAGTTATTGGATAGGGTGTGAAATTCTATGTAATTATCTTTCCATACCATGGATGATGTGGGATCGAATTCCCATTGATTCCTTCATCTCATATTTGACCACTGGATGGTATAAAAATAAATAATATTTTATTGAAATTTATTTAATTATTAAATTTCCATTATTAATTATTTTTAGAATTTATGGTATCTCATTGATGATATCATAAGATCCATCATCTGGGAGTCATGGGAGATCTTTATGCATGAGCATTATAATCATATTTTTTATAATCTAGGAAAGAGTTCTATGGAGAGAGATGGATTCATTGTTTTTTATTTGTCTTGATGTATTCATTAACATGATTACATATAATCCCATGTTTTGGATGGATTTTGTCCCACTATATATGAGATACTTTTTGAAGGAGATAATCATTAGGTTGATAGAACTGAGGAACAAAGAGGTCACACATAGAGTAGGTAGTTGTACCTTTAGTATTCATAAATGAAATATGGTAATTATTGTTATTTAATAATTTATATATAATTTAAATGGAAAATATTTATTTTATATTCATATTTGAATTTTATTATCTTGATGTTAAGAAATTCAATGTCATTAAGAAGATGTAAACAGATCCTACCTCTAGCTATATTACTAGTGACTGACATTGTGAGATTAAGGATAGTGTAATATTTTTTATTTTTAAAATTAACATAAATTTTTATTTTAACTATTTTAATTTCAAATTGTGTTTGATGTAGGAATATAAGATTAAAACTTCTCACACACATTATAGTCAAATTGAGAGTAAGGGTAGGGACACCTATGAGTTAGGATTTGATGAGGTTTCTTGGATAAAGGTGGCCCATCATGGTATCAAGAAATTTCAAGTGATTGGTATTGGTTCACGATTGATTTCTTCTATTTATTATGGTAATAATGCATGGTCATCCTCTAACTCAAGGGGATCCCATGTTGAGTTGTCATAGTCATTTATAAAGTATGAGAGAGGTTGTGATATTAGAGTGAGATTATGGAGAGAATTGATAGAGAATAAGAGGATGTTTTCTAATAGTAGTAGTAATATGAGTAATATTGATGTAAGGAGTAGAATCATGAGAATATATGATAGTATATTTGATCACTTGCACATGGTATAAGGATAGAGTTCACCCCACTGAGTCATTTGGATGATCCTTCCTATCCATGATGATCAATGATATTTTATTGATAAAAATATTATAGTGAATTTTGGATAGACATATTATATGTAATATGGTTATTAATTTATATGTTAAAAGTATTATATATTTTGGTTTTTAAAAATATGTTTGATATTAATATTTTTTTTACATTTTTATGATGAAAATATGTTTCCTTCTTGAAAATATATTAGTAGTGGAAATTTTTCACACCCCTACCTTGGTTTTTATTTAATTTTATTTTTATTGGATATGGTTCTTCTGGTGGTGGGTTCAATTGAGTTCCAAGCATGATTTTTTTATTTTTGGAGTTTCCAGTGGATTTTTAGATAATGAATGGTTTGGGGGTTAACCGTATGTCTTGTGAAGGTTGAGGGTGTTTTATGTTGTTTTTCCTCTTTCATGGTTTTTTTGGAATGGTTTGGAGAATGGTTTGGGACAAACCATGCAAGGATAAAGAGAAATAGTGAAGTCCCATTTAGTGTTAGGAACAAGGAGCATGGCTTGCACATAGTTAGGGTAAGATGTGTGGAAAGCATGCAGGAACGATTTTCAATTTGGTAGAGCCATTTTTCATGGTTGGCATATAGTTTCCAAAACTGTGTAGCCAAAAAATGATGGGTGTCCCTCTTCTTAAGTAGGGTGTGCGCTGTTGGAACAGAATTTAGTAAACTGTATGACCAAACTATACGGGTTTCCTAAGTTATTAAATATCTTGAATTTCCTCTTTACCCTACCTATTTTTCACAAATTTTGGGTTTTAATCCCATTTATCACCATAGGTGCACCAAGGGGCTCCCAAAAACCCTCCTCTCTTGATATCCTCCTACTATTAAAGCTCATCTAAGGTTCTTATGGTTAGTTGGTTTTAGTTTTTGGCCAATTTTATCTTATTCTTCTCCTTCTCTCTTGATTCTTGGCTCGTCCTTGGCTTGGTTCACTCTTGGCCAAACCCTAGGGTGATATTTGGATAATTTGGTTGTTTCCTTGGATTTTAGGATTTATATATCATTCCCTAGGCCTATTTATTCCTTCTCTAAAGCTTTCATTTTGTGCACACATCGCCGAGGTAGGTGTTTCCATCCATTTCCTTTTTAGGACATTTTGATGATGCTTGATCCTTCCATTAATGCTTTTAAAATTCAATAATCTTTCTTGTGGAATGATATTGTGACTTGCTTTGGGATTTATGTGTTTCCAATTTTATTCAAATTATTTTAAATGGGTTTCCATAGGTATACCTATATGTATATGCCTGAAAATTGTTTGATAAAACACCAATTGTACTTTATAAATGAAATTGGGCATGTTTGGTTTGTGTTTGGCCTAGTTTGGGCATTTTTTATTTGGATTTATATTTTTAATTGAGTTATATTAATTTCTCTGATGAATTGTTATGGTTTTTTTCTTATAAGTGCATTTTTGTGATTTTTTGTAATGATAAAGGTAGTTTTCTAATATGTTTTTTGGAAAATGTAATGGTTTATCTTTAAAGTTCCAATGTATATGGGCATATCCATATGTGCATGAGGAGAATGTATGTGTATTCACACAAAATATAATGTCTTACTATTTAAATTCTCACCTTGAAACCTAGATTTTAAAAGAACCTTCCCCACCCCTTTCTTCTCTTATTTTGACTGTCTTCCTCAAAATTGATCTTATAAACTTATGCCTTATATAAATGGTTCCATTGGTACTAAATGATATTAAATGTGGTTTTAAATTTACCTTCCATATTTTCTCCCATTTGTAACCTTGTAATGTGAATTGGTTTCTAAATGAATTAAAATATCATTTGAAACCTTTGAGTGTGTTTTATGGTTTCATCTTAGTTTTGGAAATGGTTTTGGAAATGGATTTTGGATTATAAATCTTAAATTCCTAGTTGGTATATTAGTATGTTTTGGAAATTGGTTTCAAATATCATATGATGTGAAGTACTAGTTGTAAATTGTGTGTGGCATGATGTTTGTTGGGAACCTCTACGGTGGTCCCTCCTAGGAGAGGGTCATTGCATAGGTGGTGTCAGTGTTAGGGCTAAGAAATCATGGTGGATATCGGTTATTGACTTGAGGAATGTATGTGAATACCTATCCACCCACCATGTACTATTATCATGGGATTCTTGGGTATCATCTAAAGGTTCGTGTGATGGTTTCTTATTGACCCCGATTAGATGGGTATATACCCTCTGGATTTTCTAAGAGATTAGGTGGGAGAGGAAACTAGATTTCCTAGTTTAGAGTATACAGTTGGTAATTGATAATGGAGTTGCACCATATTTCGTTAGGTGAGTCCAATATGAGTATATAAATGGATTTATTCTAGATATATTTATGAAAATACCATGATTAATATCTTTATGTTCTATTTTATTCTGCTAACCTTGTTGTACCTATAATGTTATCTTGTGCCTACTTGTTCTGTTTCCTTAAATTCAACAAATCCACAATCTATCACTTGGTTTGCTATATACTTTTGTTTAGGGTTTTAAACTATATTTTTAAATGGAAAACTATTTTAAAAAGGTAGAAAAGATTGTGTGGTTGGAAACATGGAGTTTCTACAGAGTTATATTTGATTCTTCCAAAAATGAAAAAACCCTCTTTTCTGTATATATTTCAAACTAATGTTTTTGGACTATTTTAGGAAAGGAAATGGATGGAATTTATGGTGATTACCAACTAAAATATTGTATGATCACACCTTACTTGTTTGAATCATCATTGATGGACCCAAGATGTTTTGTAGGTTTAGGTTTCTGGTTTGAGTTTCCTTTAGAGTTGGTAGGTCTTGTCATTCGTGGTGACCAAGAGGTCACATGGAGATCTATTTATGACCAATTTGGTTTGGACTCATTATGTATTAGTTTTTTTGTTCAACTATAATTATATCTAGATCTAGTTATGATTAAAAATTTATTGAAGTTATGTATTTATTGGTTTTATTTGTGTGATATTTTTTAGTTAGCGATCCTAGTTTTTATTGCGAAAAATAATTCCCACATTGATATCCTTAATGCCTAGAACAAATCATAAGCCCAGGAGGATTGGTAACACCTCTTTTTCCATATTGTGGATCGTCTTGGGTGTCAGGTCGGATGGAAGCACAACCTGGTTCAAGAAAAAATAGTATCAGAGGACCCCTTTTTTATTTGGGGAATTAGGTATATTAGATATTAGAACTATCAAAAATTGGGAGGTAGGTACGAGAAGAGCATCACGAAATCGTGATAGTTCTGATCCTCAAGTTTCTAAGGGTAGTCCAGGTTTTGAGTCTTTCATTTGGTCTATGTGGATAGGGGATGGAAACAAAAGTGAGACAGTGTGGTTTGGTGGTCTCACATAGAATAGTGACCTATGTAGATCCTGAGTGTATGTATTAAGATATTCCTAGTGGATGGTTATTTATTGGGGCATGGTCTACTAACCATCTCTCTAAGTAATGTAAAATAATATTTCCATCTCCTAGGAGTTTCGGGTGAGTTGTATTTTGGTTGGTGTGGGAGATTTTGAAAATAGAAAAAAGTTTTCGAGAATAAAGGGTTTCCAAAAGAAAAATGGATTCATGGTTTGGATTTATTTTGAATGAGGAATTTAGTGATTAGATCAAATTTTATAAGTGAGTTGGGTATTTAGAAAATTGGCTTTGGGATTTGAAATGTTTTGATATGGAAATAAAAATGGTGGTTTTTTAATTTACGATTTTGGTTATGTTTTTAATGTTTGTCTTATGAGCTGGTTGTTGGATAGGGATGTTATTTTTATTGAGTTTTGATTGGATGTTGATTTTGGTTTTGTATTCCTTTTGTTGTTCAAAATATGTTTCCAAGAATGGTCCATGAGGTTTCTAGTGAGCCTCTTCTTATTTTTTCCTACACAGACTCCCAATAGAGTGGTGGATTCGATTTAATCTCGATTTTTATCTAGATTCCACGGTGATTAAGTTATGTTATAGGTAACAGAGTGGCTTGGTAAAGGGAATTATTTTTTCAGGTCATTGGGAACTCCCAAAGTTGTGAGAGATTGTGTAGTTCTAAGTTCATTTGAGGGTCTAAGTTTGGATTTTTGGAAGGTTATTTTCCCATCATATTTTCAAGATGGAATATCTTGGGAAGTGTTTAAGACCAAATTCATCTAAAGTTTCATACTAGAGGAGTTGAAGGCAAGGAAAGGGTGAGATCTCTTGGGAATTCAACAAGGTTAGTGAATAGTGAAGGCTTGTGTTGATTATTTCAATGAGATGGTTTCTTTCTCTCAGGAGGTAGCATAAAAGTATTAGCTGAAGTATCATCTATTCATCTGGGGTATTCATCTTGATATCAAAGATCAATTTATCTCATCTACTAAAATGTAGTTCAAAAATTTGGTGGAAGAGGAATTTTTGGTTGAGCTGGTTTTCAGATCCCCATCAGTGGCAGTTGGTGCTCATGAAGGTTCTCTATATAGAGAGAGTTGTATACTAGAGTAACATATTCTTAAAGAGATTACTTTTTGGTTTTGAATTATTGTCATTGAATATTCTCTCATGTGCTTGAAGTGTGGTCGGTCTGGTGATTCGAAGTTGTCTTGTCATACTCCTTTGAAGGCTTTCCATTTATGTGGTTGTTTGGGTAACCTAGGTAAGTTGTACAAGTGGAGTTATTTGAGAAAGACTTTTTGATCAGGGGGTCTCATCTCTTGAATATGGGGCAATATATACTTCAGTACATTAGGACTCCATCCATAAGACTTGGAGTGAATATCTTCATGTAGTCTAGAATCGGTGGGTGGTAGTTGTTAGACCAGATTGTTTTCTATGATTCTAGAGTGGAGTCTGTTTATTTTTTTCTATTGTACATATCTTGGTTGTTTCATGTTTTTATTCCTTGTAAAGTTATTATTGGTTATTATTATTTATAAATATGTGGTTGTGTTCCATTTTAAGAAACTTGTGTGGTTAGCCTTATGGATTGGTTTTCATTTTTTGTTGTGCTCATTTTGGATATGTTTATGTTCTGTTAAAATGATGAATTGTAGTTTGGTTCGTTTTTAGGTTCAAATTCCAACTTTGGGACTTTCCTTATGATGAGGGTTTTGGGTTTTTGTTTGGATATCCTGGTGTTTTTACTATTAGGTTCTTTTTTTGAGTTCCATGATTGGTCTAAGGGAGTAGGTTCTTAAATAGTGGGAAGACCCACCAGGGATTTTGTAGTGGTTTATTTCGGTGTTGGTTAGGGCTAGTGGGGTTCCTGTAGTAGAAAGAAACCTCTCTTTATCTTCCAAGGTTCTTCATGTTGTGGAACTCTATGTATTGGGTAAGGTGTTACTTGTGGATAAAAATTTCACCCAATGGTTTCTGGTTCCATTTGGTTTTGATCGGTTTCATCTTTGAGTTTGAGCTCTTGTTCGGATGAGTGAATTTCTAGGGGGATAAAGTGTTTTTGGTGGGGGTAATCTCCACACCCAACCTTGGTTTTTATTTTTATTTTTTCATTTATTATATTTGGTTATTTTTTTGTAGGTTTGTTTTTGAGTTTTCAGCTGGACTTTTTGAGTTTTAGAGTTTCTGGGTGGGGTTTTAGCCTATACATGGTTTGTCTGCATGGTTTGGGGGTTAATTGTGTGGCCTATGATGGTTTAGGGTGTTTCTAGTTGGTTTCCTTCACACATAATTTTCTTAAAACTGTTTGAACATGGGTTTTTCCAAACCATGAGAGGAAAAGGAAAAATGATGCAGTTCCTTTTAGGGTCAATGACAAGGTTCATGGGTTACACACGATTAGGAGAAACCATGCAACAAACCATGCATTTTCAACTAATTTATATAAATGGTTATGGTGTCTTATTATGGTTTTATGCCTATGTGTGATTTCTTGTGATTTTTGGGAATGATATCAGTGGTTTTCTAATATGGTGTTAGGAAAACTTGATGGTTTATCCTTGAAGTTCCATTAGATGTGGGAATATCTATATTTGAATGGGGAACACATATGGATAGAAAATATTAATAATGTATTTTTGTTGAAGTTCTCACCTAGAAACCCAGATTTCAAAAGAACCTTCCCCTCCCTTTTATTCTCTTCTTTATCCCTTATTCCCCCAAATGGTTCTTATAAACCCCTATGTTTTCTAAATTTTTCTTTTAGTTCTAAATGAATTTAAATGTTGTTTCAAATGTGTCTTTAAAATTTTGGTATGTTTGAAACCTTTTAATATGAATTAGTTCCTAAATGAAATAAAATCCTATTTGGAACCTTTGATTTTATTATATAGTTTCATATTATATTTGGAAATTATTTTGGAAAAATATTTTAGTTTTTAAATATTAAAGGCTCAGTTAGAATCTAAGAATGTTTTGGAAAATGGTTTGAAAGGTCATATATTGTGTAGGACTAGTTAGAACTTGTGTGGGGACTGATGTGTAATGGGAACCTCTATGGTGGTCCCTCTGAGAAGAAGTTCATTGAATAAGTGTTGTCAGTGTTTGGGCTTTTCAAGCTTGGGGGATATGGTTTATTAGTTAGATCCATTCATGAGAGGACCTCCCCACTCACCACATACTATTATCATGGGATTCTTGGGTGTCATCTATTGGGTCTTGTGACAGTTTCTTATCGACCCTAATTAGATGGGTTGGTACACCCTGGATTTTCTAAGAGTCTGGGTTGGACATTCGACTAGATTGGATAGTTTAGAGCGGCTGGTTGGTTATTGACTATAGAGCTTCACCGTATGTTGATAGGTGAGTCTGATCTAAGTAATTATAGGGATTACTTTTAGATAATTTAACAAATTACCATGATTATTATCTATATGTTCTCTTTTATTCTGCTTCACTTATTTTACTTGCTCTGTTAGCTTGTTCCTTCTTATTCTGATTCCTTATTTTTAGCATAGCCCCTTTTGGTCACATTCTTTACTAGCTTCCTTTATTGTTGGGTTTTAAACTAGATTTAGAAATAGAAAACTATCTTAAAATGGGAGAATATTGTGTGGGGTCAGAAACGGGGAATTTCTTTAAATATGTGTTTGGTTATTTACAATTGTAAAACCCTATTTTATATAAGTATTTCTGTCACGACCCGCCCTCGGGGTCCGTGCCGTGACTACCCCAAGCCCGCCTTCCATAGGCCAGGGGCTGGCGACTAGCACCAAGGCGTAAATCCCGGTTAAAGGGAAGGAATTGCCTTTGTAAAGTAAACATACACCACAGAGTAAGCAAGCGGAAAGTAACACTAAGCAAAAACAGAGTACAACTAAAAGTGCGGAAAGTAAAAAGGGGCCGGAAATACAAGCCCAACTGAAAAGTACAACTCGAAAGGGAAAACAACAACTGAAAAGTAAGGCAGCTACGCCGAGCTGTCCACTGGAAATCCCACCTGAAGGGTGGGTACAGATAGCTCCTCTGCTCCTCGGGTCCCGCCGTCTGCTCCAAGTATGTCCCGCCCAGTGGTCTACCTCTGGGTACCGCCACGTCGTATAGTCCACCTCCAGGTACCGTCCAGTCCTCGAACCTTCGGCTTCTGTCAGCTCTGTCCGTCGTCTGAAACCAACACAACGAGGTGCGGGCATAGCCCGTGCAGGGGTGAGTATAACGATACTCAGTAGGGACCCCGAGACCCTCAAGGTCTCACTAAAACCAACAAGGATAAACACAAGAAGATCTCAACAGATAAACCCTACTTAGGTATATGCCCCTACATATACCTAAGTTATCAAGTAACCCATCTCAATCATGAGGAAACACAAGGATTGTGAAAACGACGGATAACCACTACCCGGGTATATGCCCATACATATACCAAAGTTAGCAAGTGACCCATCTCAATCATGAAGTAAACACAAGGTCAAAAGTCTCAGCTCAAACCAGGATTTTCATTATCGAAACCGTAACTGCTGAAGAGCTCCGTCTCTGGAGTGTGCAGTGGTCCTGTCACGACTCCGAGGTACTGCTCACTAACCTAAGACTGCTGAAGTACTCCTCCTGTCGAGTACTGCGGGCCAGCCACCCAAACACAGTAGTGCTTCCCGCCGAGGTATGTCACCCAAACACCGAAGTGCACACCCCCTAGTAGCCTGCTGAGGTACTCTCCGGACGAGCACCGCGGGTCTGCACTGTCACACAGGTAGTGCTCCGTCCTCCATGGGTCTGCACCTCAGAAAGTAGTGCTCCGTCCACTGGGCTAGTCGACTCACCCCAAGTCGAGTCGGTCAAGCAGTCGTCAGGTCTCAGCCAGCTACACGGTCTCCGTACTTCGCACGCTCGTCACTGGGAGGGTCCGCTCCACGAGCTACAGGTCGATACTCCAAGTATCTCAAAGTCCCACGAAGAAGTATCTCAAAAGTCCGTCTCGTCACAGGGGTCTCAACGCAACAGTCGGCGCGTCGATCGGACGCCCGGTCTGTGAGTTATTAGCCTTTTCGTCCCAGGGGCCCGGTTGATTTCGAGTGCGAACCAATCCCGGCCGTATCTCAACTGTACCCCGAACTCCCATAGGGTATACTCATAGGGACCGTTACTAAACGTAAACACCAACGCCGCTGACGGTTCGTCAAACGGACGTCCTGTCTGAAAGATATCAGCTTTTCCGTTCCAGGGGCCCGGTTGGATTTCGGGTACAATCCAACCCGGCCATACTCCGACTGTATCCAAAACTCGGGCGGAGTATGTCAAAAGTTCCGTCTCATCAAGAGGAAGTCAACGAAACAGACGGCGCGTCAATCGGACGCCCGGTCTGTGAGTTATTGGCTTTTTCGTCTCCGGGGCCCGGTTGGTTTTTAAGGCAAAACCAACCCGACCGTACTCCACCTGCGTCCAAACCTCGGGCGGAGTATGCCAAAAGATCCGTCTCACTAAAAGGAACACAACGCGACTGACGGTGCGTCAATCGGACGTTCGTAGCTCAAGATATGAGCGTTTCTGCTCCGAAGGCCCGGTTGGTTCCGTGAACGAACCAACCCGGCCGAACTCAAAGTAATCTGAAACCTTGAGTGCGATATACCGAAACGACCGTCTCGATCCAAGGATCGCGTTTCCGCAGACAGTTCGTCATTCGGAGGTCCGAGGCTCAAGTTATGAGCCAAAAACCAAATCTGGTTCGAAACGGGGGGTCCGGATCCGGGCCGACCCGGCCCGACCCGGCCCGACCCCCCCCCCCTGGGCGGCGAGCGGCGGCGGCGCGGCGGCCGGCGGCGGCGCGCGGCGGCGCGCGGAGGCGGCGCGGCGGAGGCGGCGGCGGGCCGCGGCGGCGGCGGAGGCGGGCCGCGGTGGCGGCAGCGGCGGGCCGCGGCGGCGGCGGCGGGCGCCGCTCGTGGGTGACACGCGGGGGGCAAGGCCCCCGCTTTGCTGGAGGGCGGCGCGGCAACTGGCCGCGCCATTTTTTTAAAACCGCCCCCCCCCCCCCCCCACGTGGGGGGCCTGCTGGCGGTGAACCAAGGGGGCCGGCTGCCCCCTTCCCTCAAGAACCCCCCCCCCCCCCCTCATTAAGAGGGGGGTTTTGTTGATCCGGCCGGGGAATTTAATTCCCCGGTTTTATGACATCCGGCCGGCCAGCTGGCCGGCCGGTTTTTACCAACGGGACCGGAAATTCCAGTCCCGCCCCCGACTTCCGACGCCGGCGGCCCGGCCGCCGGTCTTCCCTTCCGCCGCGGCCCGGAACCGGCCGCGGTCTCCTCGTCCCGCCGCGGCCCGGAACCGGCCGCGGTCTTCTCGTCCCGCCGCGGCCCGGAACCGGCCGCGGCGTTCGTCATCCGGCGTGGTGCGACGGCACCGCGCCCCTTTGCCGTGCCATGATATTTCTTCAACGCGACGCGACGGCGTCGCGTTCTTGTTGTTTCTTCCATGGTGCGTGCGACGGCATCGCGTAAGATAATTACACGTTCATCCGCGTGGTGCGACGGCACCACGCCACTTGCTTTCCTCCGCAAAATAATTAAACAAGAACAAAGGAGGGGGGGTTCGGCCGTGTTCGTGCGGTCCGGCCCCCCTCGCGTTAACTATAACACTTAAATAAAATATTTAAATGCCTCACGTAGACATGCGATCCACGAGCAAGAAAGGAATAAGGAAACCAAAAATTAAAACAACAACAACTACCTCGGGTATAAGTTCGAGGATTTGACTATGTCCGCGGAAGTCGACGTCGCGGAGATCGGGCGTCGCGGTAGTCGTTCGTCAATTCCGTTGACGAAGAGATACGTCCGATGAGGCACGTCGTTGGCGAATCCTTGTACGCCGACGAAGGTTGTCCGAGGAAGGTGCGGTGTTCTCTCTCGTTGACACCAAAGACGAAGAAGAGCGGAGCGGCGTTCTTCGTCGGAACTTGAGCGTTCTACGTCAAGTCTTGAGGAAAGTCAAACAAAAAGGAAACAACGAACTCAAGAACCCTTACCTCGATAGTCGCACGTTGACGGAGTCGTGGAATATCGGTGTCGATTCCTTTGACGTCGGAGGAAGAGTCGTTGTCGATGGCGTTCGTCGCGGAAAACCGTCGCGGAAGAGATGACGCAGAAGAAGTACGTCGCGTCGCGGATACGGCGTCGCGGACGGATCGTGTTCTTCGGCGGAGAAGTTCTTCGTTGAAGAACAACGTTCTTCGTTCTTCGTCAGAGCTTGAAGATGAAGAGAAAGCTCTCAAAATGACAAACAAAGAACCCAAAATAAAATAAGACTACCTCTTATTTTATTAACACATAACACAAAAGAATTTCAAAGGTTTGAAATTCAAAAAGGGTTTAACTCCCTTAATTAATTAAGTAACTCAAGTTGACAACATTTAATGCAAAGAGTTAAAAGGGAGGTTTTGAGAGAATTTGAGGAGTTGGGGTTCGTGTGGACCCCACCTCACTTAATCCTCCCAAGGGAGGTTAAGTGGATGTGGGTCCCACTCCCAACTCCCTTTGGTAGGACTTAACTAGTTAAAAGAAATAAAATTTGTTCCTCACAAATTTTATTTAACTTAAACTAAAAACCCAAAAACTAACTTTCAACCCGCAACAAACGCAACTCCCGAAAAGGACTCTTTAAGCGAATATCGGCGTTGCGAGTTCATCGGTGCCCTCGGATTTCAATTCCGAGCACCGGATCAAAAGTTAGAAATTCCCGCTCGTTCGTTCACTGAACGTACCCGAGCCAAACTTCGGAATTTAATTCCGGGCACTCCGGGCCTCGGAATCAGGTGCCGTCTGAAACCGCGCTCTTGTAAAATTCTAAAGAAAATTAAGAAAAAATTTCCCTTGAATTTTACGGGTCTTTACATTACCCCCACCTCAGGGCTTTACGTCCCCGTAAAGATACAACAAAAACTAGGGAAACAAAAGAGGGTACTGAGCACGCATCTGAGCCTCCCGCTCCCATGTGCTCTCCTGGAGATTCCCGTGCCGCCATCTGTTGCGCACAAGAGGAATCGATCGTCCATGTAGGACCCGCTCCTGTCGATCCTCTATCTCCACCGGGACCTCCGTAAAAGTCGCCCCATCGTCGACGTCAAGCTTCCCATGGTCAAAGATGTGCGTCGGGTCGTGCACGTATCTCCTCAGCTGAGACACGTGGAAGTCGTCGTGCACCCGGTGTAACTGAGGTGGTAGAGCCAGGCGATAAGCCACCTTACCAACCCTGCTGAGGGCCTGGAAGGGTCCGATGAAGCGTGGAGATAACTTGTCGCCTCGGCCAAATCTCCGAATACCACGTCGAGGTGAGACCCGCAAGAAGACGTGGTCACCATCCTCGAACTCTAGTGGCCTCCGCCTCCTGTCAGCGTATGACTTCTGCCGGCTCTGTGTTGTCCTCATCCGCTCCTGGATGACATGGACCTCCTCTGACGTGGCCCGGACCATCTCTGGTCCCACAAGAGCTGCGAGATCTCTTCTTTGCCGATAAGAGAAACCTGGTCTCATCCCATGGATGAACCACATTCTTTGCCTAAAACAGTCAATCCTAACATGGATGATACTAATCCATACCAAGGATGACGTCGTAAGGCCTCGACGCTACTACTAAGAGATCCAACCGTTACTCTCGCCTCCAAGGGTTGAGTCACACTGTCGGCATCAGTGTGTGGTAACTGGGTCTCCTCCAGTAGATGTCTCACAAGTGAGGGTCAAGTCAACAGTCAACTGGAACCTCTTAGTAACATCACAAAAGAGGACAGGAAAGAAAACATCACAAAGGTATGCGTCTTTTATTATTGCAGCTCATATTACAAGACGCTACACAAAAGCAACATCAACATGGAACTAGAAGTACAAAAGACGTATCCACTAGTTCCTCCCCTGTCCACCTGCTCCCAGAGCTCCAGCATTTGTCGCTGCCTCAACCTCGGTGGCTCCTCAAAAGCCTATGGATCAACTGTACGAGGAGTCGGACAGTCACGTGCCAGGTGCCCCTTTCCACCACAGGAGTAACATTGTCTGTTTCTGGCACGCCTGGCTCTGACCCCACCTCGGGTGCCCCGCACCACCGGTCCTAAAACCCGAGATCTTCCAACTGCTGGTCTGGTCCTCCTGGACCTCTGCATCATCTTTCTACTGCCCACAGATGACTCGGCTTCTGATCGAAAAACACGCGGCAAAGGCAGAATCTCCTGTACACGCTCGGGGTGTAGAGATACTGGCACAAACTCCACCCTGAAGAAGGTCTCGAAGTCTTCCCATGCGAAGTTCATCTCATCGCAAAACTGAAACAAGTGGCTCCACCACCTACCTGCTGCTGCCTGAAGGAGGCTGGTAGCAAAGATCACCATGAAGTCTGCCGGCGTCCCCACTAGCCTGAAGACTCTCACCACAGCCTCCAGCCAAACCTCAGCCGCCTGCGGGTCCGTCTCTCCCCGGAACCTGGGTGGCCTCTGGCGCTGGAACTCGTGCAGCGCGCTCAAGCGTCGTGCATCGCCTACTGCTGGGGCTGGTGGCATCGGTGGCCCAACGTATGGTAGTACCGCTGGTGCCTCCGCTGGTGCCTCAACTGCAAGAGGGCCCTGTACCGAAGCCTCGTCGCTCGACAGACTGTCAGCACGCTCATCCCTCCGGGCTCTAGCTGGTCGTCTGAGAAAAGACATCCTGAAAGAAACAACGTAACACGATCAAACGATTATACCTGGTGAGCTGACCTGGTTTGAGCTGTTTTAAGGGGAAAAACCTTTGAAAACACACACGCAATCAGTGTTTTCGTGCACAAAGTCGGAAATCAGTTGTCAGGGTCCTGGTGTATGGATACGTCGGCGGCCCGCACCAACACTGGACTCCCTGAACTGAAAACCACACTCGGTACCCTTAACACTATTGCTTCACAGAAAGAAAGATCAGAGTTATAAGTTCTGCGGTAGAACCGAACTCCTCTGATACCAATTTGTCACGACCCGCCCTCGGGGTCCGTGCCGTGACTACCCCAAGCCCGCCTTCCATAGGCCAGGGGCTGGCGACTAGCACCAAGGCGTAAATCCCGGTTAAAGGGAAGGCATTGCCTTTGTAAAGTAAACATACACCACAGAGTAAGCAAGCGGAAAGTAACACTAAGCAAAAACAGAGTACAACTAAAAGTGCGGAAAGTAAAAAGGGGCCGGAAATACAAGCCCAACTGTAAAGTACAACTCGAAAGGGAAAACAGCAACTGAAAAGTAAGGCAGCTACGCCGAGCTGTCCACTGGAAATCCCACCTGAAGGGTGGGTACAGATAGCTCCTCTGCTCCTCGGGTCCCGCCGTCTGCTCCAAGTATGTCCCGCCCAGTGGTCTACCTCTGGGTACCGCCACGTCGTATAGTCCACCTCCAGGTACCGTCCAGTCCTCGAACCTTCGGCTTCTGTCATCTCTGTCCGTCGTCTGCAACCAACACAACGAGGTGCGGGCATAGCCCGTGCAGGGGTGAGTATAACGATACTCAGTAGGGACCCCGAGACCCTCAATGTCTCACTAAAACCAACAAGGATAAACACAAGAAGATCTCAACAGATAAACCCTACTTAGGTATATGCCCCTACATATACCTAAGTTATCAAGTAACCCATCTCAATCATGAGGAAACACAAGGATTGTGAAAACGACGGATAACCACTACCCGGGTATATGCCCATACATATACCAAAGTTAGCAAGTGACCCATCTCAATCATGAAGTAAACACAAGGTCAAAAGTCTCAGCTCAAACCAGGATTTTCATTATCGAAACCGTAACTGCTGAAGAGCTCCGTCTCTGGAGTGTGCAGTGGTCCTGTCACGACTCCGAGGTACTGCTCACTAACCTAAGACTGCTGAAGTACTCCTCCTGTCGAATACTGCGGGCCAGCCACCCAAACACAGTAGTGCTTCCCGCCGAGGTATGTCACCCAAACACCGAAGTGCACACCCCCTAGTAGCCTGCTGAGGTACTCTCTGGACGAGCACCGCGGGTCTGCACTGTCACACAGGTAGTGCTCCGTCTGCCATGGGTCTGCACCTCAGAAATTAGTGCTCCGTCCACTGGGCTAGTCGACTCACCCCAAGTCGAGTCGGTCAAGCAGTCGTCAGGTCTCAGCCAGCTACACGGTCTCCGTACTTCGCACGCTCGTCACTGGGAGGGTCCGCTCCACGAGCTACAGGTCGATACTCCAAGTATCTCAAAGTCCCACGAAGAAGTATCTCAAAAGTCCGTCTCTTCACAGGGGTCTCAACGCAACAGTCGGCGCGTCGATCGGACGCCCGGTCTGTGAGTTATTAGCCTTTTCGTCCCAGGGGCCCGGTTGGTTTCGAGTGCGAACCAATCCCGGCCGTATCTCAACTGTACCCCGAACTCCCATAGGGTATACTCATAGGGACCGCTACTAAACGTAAACACCAACGCCGCTGACGGTTCGTCAAACGGACGTCCTGTCTGAAAGATATCAGCTTTTCCGTTCCAGGGGCCCGGTTGGATTTCGGTTACAATCCAACCCGGCCATACTCCGACTGTATCCAAAACTCGGGTGGAGTATGTCAAAAGTTCCGTCTCATCAAGTGGAAGTCAACGAAACAGACGGCGCGTCAATCGGACGCCCGGTCTGTGAGTTATTGGCTTTTTCGTCTCCGGGGCCCGGTTGGTTTTTAAGGCAAAACCAACCCGACTGTACTCCACCTGCGTCCAAACCTCGGGCGGAGTATGCCAAAAGATCCGTCTCACTAAAAGGAACACAACGCGACTGACGGCGCGTCAATCGGACGTTCGTAGCTCAAGATATGAGCGTTTCTGCTCCGAAGGCCCGGTTGGTTCCGTGAACGAACCAACCCGGCCGAACTCAAAGTAATCCGAAACCTTGAGTGCGATATACCGAAACGACCGTCTCGATCCAAGGATCGCGTTGCCGTAGACGGTTCGTCATTCGGAGGTCCGAGGCTCAAGTTATGAGCCAAAAACCAAATCTGGTTCGAAACGGGGGGTCCGGGTCCGGGCCGACCCGGCCCGACCCCCCCCCCCCCCCCGGGCGGCGCGGTGGCCGGCGGCGGCGGCCGGCGGCGGCGCGCGGCGGCGCGCGGAGGCGGCGCGGCGGAGGCGGCGGCGGCGGAGGCGGGCCGCGGTGGCGGCAGCGGCGGGCCGCGGTGGCGGCGGCGGGCGCCGCTCGTGGGTGACACGCGGGGGGCAAGGCCCCCGCTTTGCTGGAGGGCGGCGCGGCAACTGGCCGCGCCGTTTTTTTAAACCCCCCCCCCCCCCCCACGTGGGGGGCCTGCTGGCGGTGAACCAAGGGGGCCGGCTGCCCCCTTCCCTCAAGAACCCCCCCCCCCCCATTAAGAGGGGGGTTTTGTTGATCCGGCCGGGGAATTTAATTCCCCGGTTTTATGACATCCGGTCGGCCAGCTGGCCGGCCAGTTTTTACCAACGGGACCGGAAATTCCGGTCCCGCCCCCGACTTCCGACGCCGGCGGCCCGGCCGCCGGTCTTCCCTTCCGCCGCGGCCCGGAACCGGCCGCGGTCTCCTCGTCCCGCCGCGGCCCAGAACCGGCCGCGGTCTTCTCGTCCCGCCGCGGCCCGGAACCGGCCGCGTCATTCGTCATCCGGCGTGGTGCGACGGCACCGCGCCCCTTTGCCGTGCCATGATATTTCTTCAACGCGGCGCGACGGCGTCGCGTTCTTGTTGTTTCTTCCATGGTGCGTGCGACGGCATCGCGTAAGATAATTACACGTTCATCCGCGTGGTGCGACGGCACCACACCACTTGCTTTCCTCCGTAAAATAATTAAACAAGAACAAAGGAGGGGGGGTTCGGCCGTGTTCGTGTGGTCTGGCCCCCCTCGCATTAACTATAACACTTAAATAAAATATTTAAATGCCTCACGTAGACATGCGATCCACGAGCAAGAAAGGAATAAGGAAACCAAAAATTAAAACAACAACCCCTACCTCGGGTATAAGTTCGAGGATTTGACTATGTCCGCGGAAGTCGACGTCGCGGAGATCGGGCGTCGCGGTAGTCGTTCGTCAATTCCGTTGACGAAGAGATATGTCCGATGAGGCACGTCGTTGGCGAATCCTTGTACGCCGACGAAGGTTGTCCGAGGAAGGTGCGGTGTTCTCTCTCGTTGACACCAAAGACGAAGAAGAGCGGAGCGGCGTTCTTCGTCGGAACTTGAGCGTTCTACGTCAAGTCTTGAGGAAAGTCAAACAAAAAGGAAACAACGAACTCAAGAACCCTTACCTCGATAGTCGCACGTTGACGGAGTCGTGGAATATCGGTGTCGATTCCTTTGACGTCGGAGGAAGAGTCGTTGTCGATGGCGTTCGTCGCGGAAAACCGTCGCGGAAGAGATGACGCAGAATAAGTACGTCGCGTCGCGGATACGGCGTCGCGGACGGATCGTGTTCTTCGGCGGAGAAGTTCTTCGTTGAAGAACGACGTTCTTCGTTCTTCGTCAGAGCTTGAAGATGAAGAGAAAGCTCTCAAAATGACAAACAAAGAACCCAAAATAAAATAAGACTACCTCTTATTTTATTAACACATAACACAAAAGAATTTCAAAGGTTTGAAATTCAAAAAGGGTTTAACTCCCTTAATTAATTAAGTAACTCAAGTTGACAACATTTAATGCAAAGAGTTAAAAGGGAGGTTTTGAGAGAATTTGAGGAGTTGGGGTTCGTGTGGACCCCACCTCACTTAATCCTCCCAAGGGAGGTTAAGTGGATGTGGGTCCCACTCCCAACTCCCTTTGGTAGGACTTAACTAGTTAAAAGAAATAAAATTTGTTCCTCACAAATTTTATTTAACTTAAACTAAAAACCCAAAAACTAACTTTCAACCCGCAACAAACGCAACTCCCGAAAAGGACTCTTTAAGAGAATATCGGCGCTGCGAGTTCATCGGTGCCCTCGGATTTCAATTCCGAGCACCGGATCAAAAGTTAGAAATTCCCGCTCGTTCGTTCACTGAACGTACCCGAGCCAAACTTCGGAATTTAATTCCGGGCACTCCGGGCCTCGGAATCAGGTGCCGTCTGAAACCGCGCTCTTGTAAAATTCTAAAGAAAATTAAGAAAAAATTTCCCTTGAATTTTACGGGTCTTTACAATTTCAAACTAGTTTTATAACTCTTTCAAGAAAGGAAATGCATGGAATATATAGTGATTACCTACTATGTTTTTTTTATTTTCACACCCTATTTGTGCCACTTGGTGTTGGTATACCCAATCTATTTTTTAAGTTCCAGTTTCTGGTTTGATCTGCCTTTAGTGTAGGTTAGTATTGTGGTTGGTGGAGACCAAAAGGTAATGTGGAGATCGGGTCAATTCCGGTTTAGTTTGGATTCTTTCTTTAGATTTTGTTTTGTTTAGCTACAGTTGTATCTGGATCTAGTTATTTTTACTCATTTATTGACGTTCAATATTTATTTGATTTCATTGTGTTCTCTATTTTAGTTATTGATCATTGTTATTACTGGAGTAAATCATTTCCCTAGTGATATATTTGATACCTGGTGCTTTTTTCCTACCTGAGAGGATTAGAAATGCCTCTTAAGAATTTTTACTGACCGAGTTGGGTGTTGGGTAGGATGGAAGCCCATCTTGGTTTGTAAAAAAAATCTATATCCATTTCTAATAAATTTTTATGATGAAAATGTTATTAGTCATGAATAATGACACATTTTTAAACAAAAAAATATATTTTTTATGGTAAAAATATCTATAAATTATTTTTACAGTTCCATTTTTTACCATGGGTCAATTGCAAGGAGTTGCCAATATAATTGACTCATCATAAATAGTTCATAATCCAGTAATAAGGATAAAGAACTATATTTTTGAAGAATCATTGTGTCTATAAATATACCACCAAATCACCCTATTTATGTTGAAAAGATATCATGAGTTGTTGGAAATGTATGAAGTGAATTAGAAGATATTATAACAAAATGATTTTTCTTGAGTGGTAATTTGTCATAACTTATTTAGGAATAGATCTTTATATGTAGTCTCTCATTTATCTAGGAAGGCAAGTTTTTGATTGATAAGGAGTTAGTCTCACCTATCATCTTCCTACTTCATTGGAGCTAGAAAACTTTTTGGCCTCTATTAAGAGATACAATTTAGTTTACTTTTATTTTAGTGTTCAAGAATATTAAAAAATATAGTGTTTGAAAATTCTTATCGTTCAGTGTAGGTAATGTGATCAATTCTCTATAAACCCAAATCAGTAGTTTACTTATAATCCTTATTAGTAGTAATAAGGTCCTTAGGTTTCTGAGTAGCATAGAAGAGATAGAGTTGACATAGGATAATCCTATAATGTTCCCCATCCTCAGGGTTTAGGGATGATCATGGTTGTGGATATGAACATATTCTTAGTTAGTTAGGTGGAGGAGTTGGGCACGGTCAGATGCATGCCATCAATTTTAGAATTCCAAGAAATATAGATACCATTTGATTTACTATCTGTTGATACTATACCTTGATTTATACTTTGTTTAATTGAATATGTTTACACACCTTTGTTTCACCTTCCCTATTTAATGATATAGGATTTTATGTAGAGATACTTCTAGTGCACTTTTTGTTTTTTACACTAGTTGGAGTACATTTTAGCTTATTTGAGGTGTATCATGGTTGTGATCTAATTATGGGGAATAATTATTCCATGGAAGAGTTCTTCTTATTATAGAATAAAAATATTATTTCATTATTATCATGGATTGTTTTCATTTATTATATGATATTATGGTTTATTTCATATAATATTTGTTTTCTTTGATGTAGAAGGTAAACCTATAGTGTTTTTTATTTCTGAGATCATCAGATAGATCATAGACATTTAGATCCCCTTTTCCATACAAGAAAATTTGCTGGTGGGTTTAATGGTAGTTTATAAGGTAATGTTTCCAATGATTTTTATGAGTTTCTTAATGTGTTTCCAAAAGATGTTATGACACTACCATGGTGACATGACTTTGAATTTTTGATAAAATTGAATCTTGGTGTTTCTTTAATCTTGATTTCCCCTTATTGGATGACACTTTATAAACTATAAGAGTTGTATATTTGGATCAATGATCATTTATTGAAGTGATTTATCAAGCCCATTGTGTTTCTATAGGGTACATTGAGTTTTTCACAATGAAGTTGGATGGTAGTTCCTTTCCTCTCATCAATTCCCATCAATTAAATCAAGTGATATGGAAGAACCATTATCTTATTGCGATAATTGATGATTTATTTGATCAACTGAAGGAATCTAGTTGGTTCTTGAAGATCGATATATTTACTAGGTGTTATCTTGATGAGTGTGAAGGAGGAATATATCTTGAATACGGCCTTCTAGTTTCATTATATGAAAAAAAAATTCAATAATTTTAGTATAATAAACACCCATAATATTTTTATGGAACTATTGAAATTAGTGTTTTGTGAGTTACTATATCATTTTTTATTATGTTCATTGATTTAATTATAATGTATTATAGATCATAAGAGGATCATTTTTAGTATTTGAGGACAATTTTGGAATACCTTTTATGATATTAGTTTTACAAAAAATTATCAAAGTGAAAGTTTTTTATGTGTGTGATGAATTTCCTTAGATTTATTATGTCATATAAAGGACTGGATTACAATCCTTATAATATTTATATAGTAGTTTATTGGGTGTTACAAAAGAACCTTACAATAATTCACTGTTTTCATGGTCTTGTAAGCTATTATAGGATGCCTGTGTCTAATTTATCTTGGATTGTACAACTTTGATAACATTAGTCAGGAAAGATCATACCTTTGTATGGAAAAATTAGTTTTAAGTGGTGTTTGAATACCTAATACAAAATATTATTCTTTCTCCCATTTATTTATTACCATTGTATGGATTCATGTTTGAGGTATTTTTTTATACTTGTCATCTTGATCTGGATTGTTTTCAAATGTAGTAGAGGTTAGTGATCACTTTTTCTTCTTAATAGTTATGCCCCCATGGTCATAAATATGTATAACATGATTTAAATATTACAATAGTGGTTTTTATTCTAAAGATATGGAGACACTATCTTATCAATGATTACTTTTTAGTATTCATAGGTTACAAGATCTTTAATATATATTCTCTTGGCATGATTTGAATTTGCATTAGTAATAATGGGTGATGTTTATATAGTGTTGTAATATTGAGATATCCTATACACTAAGTAAATAAAATGTGGTATAAGATGAATTGAGTAAAAAATCACATATAGATATTGTTAAAGAGTCTATATATATATGGGGGTTGAAGGAGAAACCAGAAATTTTATATCTTGCAATGGAGGAAGATATCCTTAGAGTTTTCTGATATAAAATAACAATGAATTTTTCCTTGATTTAGTGGGTAGAAGAGTCTTCTATAGGGGATCCTGATGTGGATTTGTAGTGAGATCATATCAATTTTTCAGATTCTCTCGAGATATGGTTAGAGGATTATCAATACCAATTATTGTTTTAGGAGAATCACATTGTTCCATTAGTGAATTATGTAGTGTCTCTCTATGAGTTATATATATCACCCATATTAGTGTAACCTAGTATTACTAAGATGCATCATTCTTTGAGGAGTTAGTTTTGATGGCCACATATGAAGAGGTCAATGGTTGAGTCTATATGAATGTGTATGTTTTATTTAAGGTTGAAATTCAAGAATTAGGATCTTATTGGTTTGATAAACCATTATATATTCCTTAATTGAAATGAGAGAAAATTTAAATGGATTTAATTACTAGTTTGTATTAATATCACAAAGTTTTGATGCCATACCATTTAGTGGGGATAATGTTTTGAAGCTTTACTATTTCTTAGAAATCAAGCAGTCAGGTTTAGTTGATTATTTAGTGAGTCTAGGTATAGAAGAGATTTTATAGCTTTATAGGGTTCTATAGAAAATAATATTTAATTTAGATCCTCGTTTTATCTCAAAAGAGTGGAAGATTATATTCGTTGATTTAGGATTTTAGTTATGTTATATCACTTATTTTTATCCTATGTTTGGAAAATATATCTTGAAGACTATTTAGAAGAGATTTGATGTCTTCATAGGTTTATGAGGATAACAATATCTAATTGAGATCCTAATTTAATTCAAGGGTGTGGAAGATTAGATAGTGTGATTTTGGAACTTAGTTTTTTCATAAAACTTATTTTCATCTAGATATGGGAATCAAACCATGCAAACTATTAAGATGCTGGAGAAAATGTTGTGTGCATGTGTACTTCATTCTATAGTTTTATGGGTAAATAATTTAACCTTGGTTTATTTTACCTAGTATAACAACCATCACTATTCCATTTGTATAGTTCCATTTCATACATTGTATATGTGACCATGTAGATCTATTTTATACTAGATCAAGGTTGGAGAGTTAGCCATTCTTGGATTAGATTTTTTTCTAAGCATGTTAAAGAAACTATAGGGGATTCATGATTGGATAAATGTTCTACAAGACTATCAGAAGTCAT
Organism: Viscum album; assembly: GCA_963277665.1. Taxonomy (NCBI): domain Eukaryota; kingdom Viridiplantae; phylum Streptophyta; class Magnoliopsida; order Santalales; family Viscaceae; genus Viscum; species Viscum album. Next base: position 1,565,986,126 of record OY728161.1, read on the forward strand.
ATTTTGATCATAGAATGATAATTTTATATTTGAGTTTGATTATCATGTGTTTCTAAAGGATTATCCTCATCATGGGTTGTGGGGTTGTGGGGTTTTTATTGAGTCAATAAAATTTCTCTTTCATTTTTCAAACCTTTCATGGTGTTGGATCATGTAGATTAGGTAGAATATTTGTTTTCCCTTCCACCACATATGGATAAAATTCATGGAATTAATCATTTATTACAACATTTATAAAATATTCATGATAAATACCATGTAATTAATTAGTGATATTTTTATATTATGGAAGATTTTATAAGTATATATTAGCCTATTGAAATATAGGATCATTGTGAGAAGGTGCTTCATGGGTTCACCATTCATTTAGTATATATATTGTATCGGTGTGGGGTATTAGAAGAGTGTACATGGTAACATGAGTCATATATGTTTTCCTAGTATCCTAAGTATTTTTAAACCATGTTTTTGTGTTTTTAAGATTGATCATATGTTGATGACATTATAATTTTTTATTCTATGTTTATGTTTTTTGGATGGTGAGATTCCCATTTTAGAGGTATCAAATGGGGTGATTCATTTTTGAGGTCATTTTTTTCTTATGATCTTTGAATTTTATTCCCAAGGGAAATAATCCATTGATATTTATTTAATATAGGGGACCATATTTTTTCTAATCCTCTAATTTGGGGTTTGGAGGTGTTAGGAGTGCTCATAATTCTTTTGGAGGTGAATAGTGGAGGATAAGAAGAGATTAACTAAAAGTAAAGTTAGAATAAAAAAAACAAACCATGAAAATACATATTTTTTCTTGATCCATGGATATGGAAGAGAGGATATATCTTGGTTTGGTTAGTTATAACATGGTTTTTTTTCTATGGTCTAATTTTTTAGGTTGCATCAGGATGTTTTTGTAGTGAGAATTTGATATTCCCTTGTATATGGTGGGTGATTTATTGAGTTTTTATTTTATATATTTCAATGTGAGTGGGTTTGGTGTGTTGTGAATACCTTTAGCATAACATTTCAATGTTTTTCTATTTATAGTTGTTTTTCTATGGGGTTTGGTGTTACAACATGTTTCTTTTGAATGTGAATTTAAACTTAAAGAGGGGAGCCAAGGTTTCTGCCCTAAATTATTTGGATATTGTAGTTATGGAACATTGATCCCTATTACATAATTATTCTCCTTGGTTGTATTGATTTAAAAATTGTTTTTAACCCTAGTATTTGGGGAGATCATTTTTTCATTTTCAAGGTCAACCACAATTGCATCATGATGGGTGTCATCATACTTTAATTATGTCCTTTTGGATTTTAAATAAAAATTTAGGCATCTTCATGAGTTGTTTCATTTCATTCTATTTACTCCAATGCCTTGGAATCTTGTGGCACATTTTTAGTGCTCAATTATTATTTCATGGTCAATTTTAGTCCTTTTCTTTATGTAATCGAATTCATTATAATTCAAGCTTACCTTATCTTATATTATTCTATTATTATAGTCTCATTTAACTTTAAAGGTTATGATAGGGGATGTTTATTGTTTTAAGTGGGTTTTAGTTGAGTATTTGATATAGTATTGATATATGTAGGTCCTAGAAGTATTACTTGTGATTTTTTTAGTTTTTAATCGTTATTTTATCCCTATTTATGTGTTTTGGGTTTTGAAGTTTCATTTAATGTAGGGGATTCAGAACTTATTCATTTTATTTTTTATATTTATACGGAATGTTTTTTATTTATATTTCATTGTCTAAAGTTACATAATTAACATAATAAATATAATGAACTAGACATAAACAAAGTGATGGGATTGGTGTAGTCAGAATTTTTTACATGTTTCCTTATTATTTCCTTTATTTATTGACATTCGTATAATGTTTTTTATCATGGTTATTTATTTATATTTATATATTTAAACATTATTAAATTTCATAAATAATATAAATATAGAAATGAGAATTTAGAATAGAATTCTGAAATTGTTATTATTTTCCTTATTATGTTGTTTTTGTCGCTAAAAAGAGTTGATGAGGAAATTGTATTTCTATTTTTCATATGGCATGACGGATATAATATCCTTGTTATAGTTAGTTTGATGTTGTGAATTAAGGGATGATTAGGTCAGTTTTTCTGTGGTGTAGTGTGGTTGATGTGTCTATGTGTGGGAGTTTCTTAGTGAATTGGAATGGTGTTTAAATAAAAAAATTAAAAATTATATATATATATATATATGAATAATTGGAATGGGTTGTGACGATATAAAAGTTGGGATGGAAATAATAAATTAAGTGATCGATAATTGATATGTGTTAAATAGAATTAGAAACGATTAAGTGAAAAAAATTAAAAGAAATTATAATATAATAGGTAATTATTAATGTGTAATTGGTAATGTAATATGAAATGGGATGAAAATATGTTTTTTTATAGTTGTGTGTGGTTAGTCATGTTTTCTAAAAGAATAAAAAAATATTTATGTGTGGTTGAGGTAGTGAGGTGATATTTGTGGTTGTGAAGCTATTTACCTATGAGGTAGATCCTTGATTAGGTGTTCTGTGGTATATATATTCACTATAGTTATTATAATTTCTTATGAATCACCAACCAAGATGGGTAAATTGATTGATGCACATATGCGGTTTTTTCAAGGTGTATTCCCCAAACATCTAGGATTTAGGTGATACAAATGGAAGAATACTCCCCCTTACCCAGTATAACTTTCAAATATAGCATATGATCTGATGACCTAAGGTTATGATAAGTTGATATGTAATGATGATGAGGCAATGTGGTAGATATATATTAGGGATTTGGTTTTGTAGTATTGGTATATGTTAGGTGTTAGATATGTGGTGTTTGGTTGATGTTATGTGTATACATAAGGGATGGGAGTGTTGGGATACATGTCGTTGGGGTTTGAGGGTGACTAGTTCAGTGGGGAAGTGGGTGAAAATCACTTTCAATATATATTCTTCTTATTATTAATTTACTTATTCCTTTATATATATTTCTTAAGTGATACTTGTTAAGGTTTAGTGGTAGCTGACCTAGTATTGGTAACATGTAGGTTACACTGTTTATTCACTGATGTTTTAGTATGATTCTTCCACATTTTCAAGAGATAGTCTGGGGATTAACCTAGTGATTATAATTTTATACTCAAACTTATATATTATATCATATTTTTAAATATTTTTAGGACATATTTATTGATCATTCTAAACATTACTAGCTTTTAATATGGAGCTCTTTGATTTTGACTCACCGTTTTTTGTGTTTTCTAATTTGGTATTCTAATTTTTTCTTATATAACATTTCATGTATTTTGAGATTATGGGATTTATTTCATATTATATGGAGTCTATTGGTGGTTTATTAATTTTATGTTTTATATTTAAAGGGAAATTCCTCACACATGTGTGTTTCAATACCATCATCACTAGTCTCCAACCCATGTCCTATTAGAGTCAAGCTTTAGGGGTCACACTCAAATTCTATACTACCTCGGAAGGGCTATAGATAGGACGGGTCATGGGATTAACTTTTCAAAAAATTAAAGTTTTCATGTTTACTAGTCTATATATTATATGGTATATTTTTAACAACTTTTTATATTATGTAACTAATTATACAAGTATTAATTTTAAGAGTATAGTCTCAAAAAGAAATTTAGGTGTTAGAATTACTTGTAATTGATCAAAACATGCCTAAAAATTATGTTTTCTAATTTTATATAATCCATTCCATTCAATCATTCTTGGAGGATTGATAGGTGTAAAATTTCACAGTCTTTTATATGATAAATAAATTATTGACTTAATTACTATCCACCCCATTCCAATTAAAGTGTATTAGTACTTTAGAGAAGTTTATTATATATTTCATTTTAAAAAACATGACATTTAAAGGATATCAGACATATTATTCATAATAAATACATAACCATTATAACTAAAGTCAATAAAAAATGGTTACCAAGTAATACAACCTGCACTTTCTTCTCATTCATTGACCTACATACATCACCATGTATTAAGTCTAATAGGACACTATAAATTTAATCTTTTCTAATAAAATATAAATTGAATTTTTTTCATAATAATATAGATTCACATGGATGAAATGATTAATAATTAATTGGTTATAACAACCTATATCCAAATAATATTTGAAGTAATTTCCTATTTATATATCAAAAGTGGAAATGAAAAAATTTAGTTATAATTTAATCATTTACTTTGAAATTATTATTTTAAATTTTATATATTATATTATTCATATTTTAAATATATAAACCATTAAATATATTTAATATGATATAAAATATTTCATTTATGTATATAGAAAAAGTTTTATTCTTAATAATCAAATAAAGTCCTTTATTTTATTAAAAATAAACTTAAATAAAAATTCTATTTATGGAAAGATATTAATAATAATTTTATAATTATAGAATTAATTAACTAGGTAGATATTGATCATTTGTTACCACATCTAATGAAAAGACTCTTTATCCATTTCCAACTATAGAACTACTTCTCCCACAGAAAATTATGTTTTTTTAGTATATGTATGTCAAAAAATGTGTGATTCACAAATTGTATCTAATATCCATTATTCAAATTTCAAATAATTTATTTCTATAAAATTTAGTTCTTTATTATCATTTTGGTTAAATTTATAACTGAGAAGGCTTATCCAGTTATAATACAAAACTATATTCAATAAAAAAATGAAATATGTTTTTAATACCATTCTAATCTATAAAAAATATTTATAAAGTGAATATCATGTTTTATAATGAGTCCAATGAATACTTTTATTGATTATACTCTAAATAAAATGATAGACCAAAACATTATATATATTAGTGGTTTATGATATATATATATATATATATATTTATCTCCATGATTTGAGTTATATTTGTATATTCACTTAGTGATTAGTTATATATTCCAACAATTATGCCAATTATATCAAATATAACTTTTTGATATTTGAGTGGAAAATAGCTTTCAAATATTTTTTTCTATAATTATCTTTACAAAATTCGACATGAAACCTAATAGTTAATTGAATTCATAGAATTTTATTAAAAATATCACATAGAATATAAAAACATAATGATTAGGTTTACCTATTTCATCATTCCTTACACAGAATAGTACATGGGTAATCTACTTTGTTATTACCCAATCTTTTGGATGACCAAGGTCTTGATAAGTTTTTATTTTGGATGGAACTTATAGAAACCTTTCATATCAAAGAGCACAAAAGGGGTATGGGTGAATCATTTTTGTAAATATATAATAATAGTATCAATTTGACCTCATTATTAGTTAAAAAAGTAAATTTCTCTCAATCTCTCCCACATTAATAATGAAATCAATCATATGTTGTCACTATAAGTTTTTATAATGTTAACCATTGTGGTTGGAAAACCACTTCACATGAATTTACTTTTACTATCAACTTGAAAATCAATAGGGTATGGGGATAGACTTAAACCCTTTATAAAGTGTCTCTTAATAACTATTGTTCCTCCCAAATAAATAAATAAAAGATAATTGTGTTGAAAAAGTTTACATAATATTAACCACAAAAAAACTCATCAGAAAAATAAACATATTCTTATTTAGTATTAATTGATCCTTTATTGGATATTAAAGAAAAGATATTTATCTTCAAAAAATATTTCATCAAAAATAACTAATCAAGAATCCTACTATACAAATTATTAATGTATCTCAAATTGATATCTTTTAGCCTCTCTAAAAGTATATTAGTTGATCCACTAGATTCATACTTATATATAAAACAAATCACCTTCAAATAATTTTCTAACCTAGAATTAATGGATAATATCTTATAGATCTACACTTATTATTTAATATTTAATATTAATGAATTATTTTATAAAAACATATATATAAGATAAATTAAATACTTATATCTTATTTATATATTTTCACTATTTTAGAAGATAATAAATATTCATTCAAGATAAAAATATCAAAAACCCCAACATGGTCTACTTTTTCATGTTTTGGGGATTATTTTTCAAAGATAATCTCCTTAAAATATTGACCATCATCCTATTTTCTCATTAAAATATATTCATTACATTTTATTATAACTTTTATATATTGAGACAAAATGGTCATTCTATTATTAATTGAAATGTGTTTCTCTTCACTTTCATCTCAATCCACCAAGATAGATAAGGAATCATGACTTAGTATACTCTTTATTACCATGGAATAAAGAGTATGTGACATTAGCCTCAAAACCTAAACTTTATACATGGAGCAGAATTCAACTAATTTTTTTTCTAGAAATATTGATTTTATCTCCCTTAATCAAAACCATCATAATGATCACTTCATTTTTTCATGGTTTCTAGTCATCCACCATGACTTCTCAAATAGTTTGATAAAATGGATTATTTAACATAACCTTCATAACTTATTTTATTTTCCTATACAAACTATGATGTGATTTTCACCTCCCACTTATGGAATCTTATCCTATACCCATTGTTTAAAATCATGCCCTGAAAACCATGGGTATAAGATACACCCATGTTTCAAAGAACTGTGGGTGCTTAAGGCATGAGGATAGGTCTATACCCATAATTTCTACAGAAACCGTGGGTATATTCTATAAATATTTCTTAATACCTATGGTATATTTGGAATTGTTAGTATATGTCTATACCCATGGTTGATGAAATTGTGGGTATAGATGGTTGTCCACAATTCATCTATACCCACAGTTTTTCAATAATGGTTATAGTTTCCTACCCCCATTAGACAGTTGCAACACCATCTAACACATCTTAGAGAACCTGAAAATAAATTAAAAACCACGGTACACATTTAATGTAGTAAACTTATTATATATTTATCATTCAACCATAAAATTATAAAATGTTTTCAAACAATTTAAAATACTATAACATATATATATAATACACATCATTAATTAGTTTTAGTTATCCACACAAGCCTCAACCTAAACTCAAAAATGGAGGGGATCAATATCTCCCTCATCACCACTAGTGGCATCATAATCATCCCCACCATCGGTGCTAGGAGAACCAACATTAGCATCATCATAATAACCATCATCACCACCACCACCACCACCATCATCATCATAACCACCACCACCAACAACAATAATACCATTAGCTCAACCACCACTAGGAACCACATTAACACCACATGGCCTTGAAATCCCAATGCCACTTTCTTTGAATTGCATTGATTACTATAATATTAAATCATTGAATAATATAAAATTGATAAACCATGCATGAATTAAAATTTTTCCATTTTTCTAATTGACCGAATCATTATTTATTCATTTGGACATTTTTGCATTTGGACATTTGTTCATTTGGACATTTGTCCATTTGAACATTTTTCCATTTGGAAATTTGTCCATTTGGAAATTTTTACATTTGGATATTTGTCCATTTGGACATTTTTCCATTTGGACATTTTTCCATTTGGACATTTTTCCATTTGGACATTTTTTCATTTGGATATTTTTCCATTTGGACAATTGGATATTTTTTCATTCATCTATTTGGGTATTTAGCCATTTATACATTTCCAAATTTGAATAATTGTCTAATTGGACAAATGAAAAAATTGGGAAATGGGAAAATGGATAATTGGACATTGGTTAATTTACATAATTGACCATTTTTTTCATTTTTCCATTCCAATATTAATTCATTTTTCAAATTTTCCATTCAAAAAATTAGAAATTAAGCCATTTATCCTTTTGGATATTTGGTTATTTTCCTAATTAGTCATTTTTTTATTTGACCATTTGATCATTTTTTTCATTTTTCTATTTCCTAATTGGTCCATTTGTATAAATGGAAATTTGGATTTTCTAGTTGGAAAAATTACCAAATGGCCACATTGGTAAATGGGCGAATGGATAAATAGCCAATTGGAGAAATTTGGAAATATCCAAATGGTCAAATGAATAATTTACTAAATTTCCATTTGTTCATTTTTTGGATTTCCCAATTTTGCCAATTTGGATGTTTGACCATTTGGCCATTTATTCGTTTGTTCATTTGGTCATTTGTCCAATTTCCCATTAATGGGTCATTTTCAACCTTATAAATATAGATATTATTTTTATTTATATTAAAGTACATGGGACCTCTCATACTCAATAATTTTAGTGTGCCCTAAAGTGTAAAATTTTGTCATAGCAACTGTGGTCTTTTTTTATGCATCCTAATTACAAAAATTCAATAAAATTAATAAGATTTAATCATGGTTTTATAAATTAAAAAAATATAAATAAATAAATTGATAGAAAATAATACTAAAACAAACATATCATTCCAAAATGAAACTAAATTAAATTAATTACACCAGTACCAACCTAAGGAACCCTTGTCGAGATAAATTGAATTAACTTTGAATATATATATATGGTTGATTCTATATATTACCCTCCAACACTTTATCCTCAAAATCAAATCTGAAAATTGGAAAATTTGATCCATAAAATACAATATTTTTTTCGACACTAATAGGGGAATAGATGGTGTCAATCAAATCAACATCGTTATGAAAAATATGTCTTGGTATTACTTCAATAATGACACTATAATCAAGTCATAGATGATCTTTCACATATAAAAACTTGTTTTTTCATTGATGCTAGAATATATAATTAATAATTATCCATGAATTGAGTCATGTCAACAACTCCTAATCCACAATCATCAATAAATGTAACATTCCACATCACTAAATCAAATCATTTGAATTTCATTATTTGGACTCATCCTTGAGATTTGCTCTCTAATAACAATTTTTTCTTAAGAATTCCACAATAAGATAGATTTTTATTTCAATACCTAATATCTGATACACTATAATAATAGATTTTTATACCATTTAACATAACACCATCATTATGTATACTCATTTACACCACTTTAGCACTTGTAATAAATTTATATCCATTGATTATTAAATATTTTTATTCACAAACCAAATAACTAGGATCAAAATCCAACACTATTAGTTGTTGAGACACTTATTCAATAGGTAAATTATATAACTAAAATATATGTGAATAATAAAATTAAATGAATATATATATTTTAAGTTAATTAAATTAATGTCCATACTTTTTATTTCCACCAAGTTGGAAACATTTTTCTAATCAAATTCTATATCTAACTCAATGGAACTGATCAAAGAACTCTACTTATAAATTGTATATTTTCCCAATAAAAAATTATAATTAAAGTTTATGGTAGATTTTAAATGATAGATTATGAGATAATATATAAATATTCAAATTAATTACTTGATATAGTCATCGAACAAACCACTCTTAAGCAAGACTATGTGATGTTCCATGTACCTCTCTTAAAGTCTCAATTTATCCAATGAATATGACCCAATAATTCCTATAGTTTGTGGAAGAGATGGAAATGAGTGCTTAATTTCCCCATACTACTCGTCTTTATTTACCATTGGTCGGTTTTGTCTTGTGATCGCATCATAAAAATACATTGAAAAAAATCCATACATTCTTGAGCTATATAAACTCTCACAATGTAACTTTCAGGATAATTCTTATTTTAGTCATAATATTTATTTTTTCACATATTTATTTTAGTATTATACATCCAAAAAAATAAATAGGTCCCCCAATATGTGTTTCAATTGGAAGATATACTTTTCAATGTAGAGTGCAAGTAAAAAATGATAGATGAATTTTTTTCCCCAACTCACACAAAACTAATGAAGATTCTTGTTACATTATTATCAAGAATTAATTGTATAAAATTTTAGCACAAAGGTATCTATAAAAATTGTACAAGTTAATTTTATCACCCTTAAATTATTGGATAGTAAATCCTGTATTTCTATTGAAATCAATTCATGAAGAGGGTTGTGATAATCATGAATTTTTAGGGGTTTTAATTTCAAATAACTTATATTTAATCATTTAGATATGTTACTATAATATCCATCAGGAACCTTGATATTCTAAAATACTAATAGAAATTAATGTTTTTAAGGTTTCAACACATAATAATCACAAGGAACATTCTATTTATTTTCAATGATACACATAGGATGCAATTATAGTTGAATACCCCAATCCAACAAGTCTCGGAGAGATCATAAGTCATCTTTGGTCTTCTCCTTGATATTTAGAATAATTGAATGAAAAATTTCACATATATTTTTCTCAATGTGAATTATGTCTAAAAAATTATGTATAATATTAGTAGAACAATATGGCAACTCAAAAAAATATACTTTTTCCAATTGTAAGTGGCTTCAGTTCCAACATTATTTCTCTTTTTAAATTTTATTTGACCTTTCCCGGATGAAAAGAAAGAATATTTCAATTCATTAGGAACATTAGATCCTAACATATGTTAAGGTGGTTAATCAGTTTCAATGGTATTATCCAACATCTGGTGATTATTCTTCTATTGATGATCTATTGGAAAGAACCGTTGATGCCCCATGAAACTAAAACTATGATTATATTTAAGTTTTCTCAGTTGTGTATTCTATATGAAAATAGAACATGATAATTTTTTCCTCATTATCTAACTATAAATCAATTTATAAGTAGTTAAATCATTTATAGTCTATAGAAGGGAAACACACATCTAAAATTTAATTTTTTAAGAAGCATTTAATATGGGCACACCCATATCCCAAAGTTACTTCAACTCTCTTATTAAAGGTTTTAACTAGACATATTTATAATTTCAATGATTAGATGGTATAGATATTAATATACTTAGTAAAGTGAAGGTTTCTTTTATACAAATCCATAGGGGAAGATTATAAAAATGGATAAAAACTGGACCCCTTATTTGAGTAGTAAAAATCTATCCAAATGAATTAAAACCAAATTAGGATAGACCCAACATAACATTACGCACCTCACCTATAAAATCAAGATTTTGGTCATAAAATTTATACCATGCTAATCCATATACAGGATTAAACAACTCATCATTATCATCAATTCAATCAGCATCATTCCATCTCATATTGGTTGATATTTTTATAGAAATTAACAGATTGTGAAGCCTAAGAATCAATGGAAACTGCCAGATGAATTTCTATGGAACATGAGATCATTTTCCATATACATTTTCCTTATATAGATATATACCACATTCTTTATAGTCATTATGTATTGTTGATTCCTCCCAAAAATAAACTACAATATTTTCGACAAGAATGACTTTTTTTAGTAGAAAATTTAGTTTCTTAATTAAATTATTTTATATATAATGATTTGATAGAATATCTACACCATCAGGAATAAATTCCTTTAAAAAGGTAACATAATAATCAATGGTGTTATTTGAAATTTCATACAAGGATTTTCCATGATATAACATCATTAAACAATACAAATATTTCATTTTAGTACATTATTGATATACAATAGTTCGAGAATCATCCGTCAATTTTTTCACTCTCTGAACATTAACATATTCATTATGTTCCTCATGTGTATTTATATCAATGTCTTCTTGAACTGGAATAATATGTCTATTTTTATGATTCAAAATGGAAACTGATCAAATATAAAATTATTCTTACCAATTATTTATTTATGTTCATGAACAATAGAATATTGTCTCATCTCTCCATTGTATTACCAAACATAAAAGTTTTTTTGAAATATATCTTTTATTATATGGTAGTTAACTTCTTATTAACTTAATAATGGTATTCCAAAATAATTATAACATAGAAATTGTATACAACCTCAATCGGAATCATTTTTAAATGAAAAATCTAAAAAAATATCCAAATTCTTTTGAAACTAGATTGAAATATGATCGTTATGATACATACAACTTCGATCCACTTTATTATAGGAAAAAATTTATCTTCAAATAAAAAATATAAACCATAATTACAAAATTTATTAAAACCAATATTACTATGAAATCCATCAAAGAATTCTTTTATCTATAAGTACAAATAATAAGAGAAACAACATATGTTATAATAGATGCCCATAAATAATGATCTAGAAATTGTATAAGACATAGAATGAGAAAAAACTATTATAGAATAATATTATCCATCCAAAAAACATGGAATATCATAAGAAAAAACATGTCGTGCTCATATAAATCCAAAAAAGGTGTATGTATTATAATAAATAACAATTTAGGAATATTAGAAAAAAATGTGTATTTCTTATCCATAGAGGTATTCTCATTTGAAAACATAATTGAGGATAAAATTAAGTCATGAAAGGGTATTATTTAAGGTTAAAGTTACTTATATTATTCAAAAATAATGAAAATAGATTTTACATGATGTTATATTATAGTTTAAGAATTATTTAATTTGGGTAATATCCATCAAGACTAAATAATTTATATATTTCATCCCACTTTATGAAGCCCATCAATTATATCACCACTGAATAAACCTATTAATTGAGGTAAAGCATGGTTAGATGGTTTTTAAGTAATTTAACATGTAATGGAAACAAATTTATAACTACTCAATATATGATAAATGAAATAAGGATTTATGTTTAACAAATAACAAAGTTATACTCAACAGTTAATCAAAATAGGTGAAACTAAGGTTCATACCATTAATTTTTTTTAATGAAATAAATTCTTCTATAAAACTTTATCAATGAAAACCATCTTTCATAAAATGAATATAATCTAAAAATATTTCCATTATAAATTATATAATTATTTCATGACATTCACCACAAGATTCTGTAAATATTTAAACATAATAAACTTTTTCAATTTATTAATCATTTTAATTAAAAATATTTAATTATTTGATATAATATTTTATAATTAATTCATGCATAAATCATAATAATTTTTTATAAGAAACATTCTTAATAAGTACTATAAATAAAATAGTGAATTATTAAAGAACCAACCTTTACATATAAAGAAATATTCCTAATTTACTAAAAATAGTATAATCATGTACATCATCATACTGTTGTTTCAATTTAGGTTAAAAAATCCAGTAAATATTTTAACCATGGTTCATGATAAAGAAATTAATTTAAATAATTAATTCCCTTAACTCAAGGATAATAAAACTAAAATTAACCCATGAAGCTAACTTAAATATGATTCCCAAAACTAAAAATATCTAAATTTTAAAAATATTACACCAAAATAATCTCCAAATTTAAGTTAAATTCATAATAATCCAATAGATAGTTTTCAAAATGAATAAATTATAATTAAAAAAGTACATATATTAATTTAATATACTATATTTGATCTTTATTAGATTATAAATTTTAAAACATGCTGATATAATTGATTCCAACATGCTCAAGTAGAATCACATGCGTAGATAAAAATGAAAATAATAGCTAGCAGAACAAAACTAGGATTCATAAATCACTAATATAATGTCAAAGAATATCGAAAACAAAAAATCCTTGAAATATGGTGGAACACTATGTAATATATATGATCTCAACTTAGATATGTGGGAAAAGAGAAGGAAAGGAAATCTTACCTCTAAAAGATTTCAATAAAAAATTCCATAAATAGAATAATAAGAGTTTGCTGATGGGGGAAGCATAAATTGTAGAGGGGAGAAAGAGGTTGAAGCTCAAAGGAGGGGATGTGAGATTAGATATTTCATTAAAATGGTAGGTGGATCCTTATTTTTTAAGGATCCATACCCACAATATTTTAAAAACCATTGGTATAGCTCAACCTATATCAACAATTTTTTATAACTATAGGTATAGATTTGGGTAGAAACTCTCTACCCATGGTTTATCTAAATTATGGTTATAGATTCATTGTAATGGACCTATTTTATATTATTTTTCCATGATGAATCTTCCTAATTATATATAGAAACATCTCCAATTATATTAAATTAACTCAAAAATCCTCTTAAACTTCTTTAAATTCCTTTCCATGATAAAAACCTAAATATTTTTCATAAAACACCATTAATTTATTTATGTATGTGTTTAAAAAAATGAAACTAAAATATATACCATGATCAAAATAGATTTTTAGAAAACTATCCTTAGATTGGTTCTCTATACTATAATAAAATATACAATTATTATTTTGAAAGCACCATATCCCTCAGTAACACATATTAGTGTTCTTATTTATCACCCTAATGACCTTTCTGAAATTATATCTTCAATATTCATAATGATCTCTTCAATTACCTCATATGTATTTACTAGAAATATACTCAACCTAAACCCATAAGATTAATTTTTTCAATTTAATTTCCATAAAAAATTCTCAATATAAGAAATAATTACACTATTTTACTCATTACCTTTTCTTCTACCTCTTTATGTCTAATTTTCACCCATTTATTATTATAATTTCATAAAGGATTCTCAAGGTATTTATGTCCTTTTCATTGGATGAATATTCTATTCAATAATTTATAAATTTCAAATAAATTAATAGGGTAAAGGAAGTGGGAAAATTATATATATATATATATATATATATATTAGAAGATGGATCACTCCTAACATAAACCTCAAATATTGAAATACATACTTGGATAATGAATTTGTAAAAATTTACATTACATTCTATTTTATAGAAATATATTCTGGTTTTAAATCTCATTTATCTACCATATCTTTAATGAAGTTGTATTTAGGTATTATGATCCTTGAACTTGAATGGTGTACTATATTTTTTTCTAAGTTTAAATAACTTTGGATTTAACATTCAATGATCAATGAAAATTTCTCATTAAATTTCTTGTCTTCAAGTAGAATCTTCATATAAATCAGTTGTGTGGTGTCTTATGATATTGATAGAGACTCACTCACAATTATTCTAAGTGTAACAAAATATTTTTTTTCATAGAATTCTATGAAAATATTCCTCCCCCAATAAAAAATAAAAACCTAAAGTGGACTTACAATAAACAACATCGAAGAAATAATATTCATCGATGAATCCATACAGGTGAAGTTTTTTATCATTTTTATATAAAATATCATAGTCAGGTGTCCCTATTAAATATTCAAGAATTCTCTTAGTAGTAATAAAATTTGATTCTTTTATATTACTTTAGATCCCTTTTTATAACATCACTTCAAATATAATATTCAACTATGATGAAATCCAGTACAAAAAGATACCAATTAATTTTATTTGATTGAAAAAATTTATATTTATATGACCCAACCACGATATATATATATATATATTACACAATTTTATAAGAATACTAATTACACATCATAGTAAATCACACCCCAAAAATTATAGATTCTCTGAATTTGGATATTAGATACATATTCAACTTATTTCACAAACATCACTCAACATATCTCACAAATATTATTCCCACATATTACTCTTCTAGAAATAATAGACATAACAATATTCTTCATAGCATAGTCAATGGAAATATAATAATGTTTTATCTCATATTATTAGTAATGGGTATACAAAAGCGATTTCAATTGAATATAATAAGCAAGCGTAAGGTGAACATATGTGTATGAGAACATAATAAAGGTACATGATCATATCATAAGGAAACATGGATCATATATTATGGATTTTGACAAGAATATTTTAGAATTATCATACTAAATAGGACATAGAAGTGTGGAAACACGATCCTTGAAAACATAACATTTAGCGACTTAGGTTTTGACCTATAAAAATTTAGAATATTTCTAAGAATATTTACAAAGAAATCCGTTGAGTCAGCATGGGATTCCATGGATCAGAGATCCTCGGTGAAGTGATATTAAAAATATTAAGTATATTTTATCACATTCCCATAGTTTATTTGTAAATATGAAATAACTATTGAGTGATGTATCAGATCGGAAATATGATGCCATGATTGAGTTTAGAATTTGGTGTTTAGCCTAAGGGTGACATAAAATTTGTAGTTGTTGGGTGCTCGGTCAGAGGAATACTGTAAGGTTGTTAAATGGAGGTTATTGTTTTAATAAAAATTAAATAAATAGAACACCCACCTTGTGTGTTCATGGTAGGGTAGAGGAGATCCCTACCCCCCCCCCCATTTCACAATAGATGAACCAAGAATAAACATAGTAGAAGAGGTGTCATTGATCATTTATCATGATAGTGATCACTCCTGGATCATGGTTTAGTGGATTTGGATCATGGATCTACACTCAAAGCTTCGAAATTTATCCATAAGGTAGTCATATTTGAGTTTTATTTCATGATCCCAATTTTATGTGTTTTTGTAAGAATTTATATCCCTATTATGACTGTTACATATCCCATGGGGGTCGATCTATAGGTTTTAGGGGAAACATGGTTGACTTAAGCAGCTCATAGGGAATTCCTATTCATAATTCTTGATCAAACGATGTGTAGTTCAGGGTCACACACCATTTTTTCTTCTCGTTAGGGGTATATTACTTTTGGGGATTGTATTTTTTATATCAGGGTTAAACACCCTATACTGAGAACATGTCGTGTGGGAAAGGAACATGGACAGGGAAGCTGTGTCATGGGACACACCATGTATGAGAGAACATGGACAGAAGACATGGACATGGGGTTCCAAACACGGGCACAGGAAAAAGGAATAGCTGTAGTGTCAGTTAGATTATACACACCATATATCAGGGGTACATGCCATGTGGGGAGACAAGGCTAGCAAATCTATGTGGTAAAAAGAACTACCAATGTCTCTGGTGAGGAAAGACATGTCATGTACAACTTATACACACAATGTAATCCTACATGGAATCCAATCCATGTAACATAGGACACATCCAGGTGTTCAGGTAAGGTCACACACCATGTTGACTCTAGTATACGTCATGTGATGTTCTTTTGATTTTATTCATAGAGTTTCATATTCTTTGGGACTTTGATTCCGGATTGCAAGTATTCAATCATGAGCATTTCTCTGCGTAAGAATTCAATCGTAGACTATTTGGTGTCTTTGGAGATAAAATGTGAAATGATTCAAGAATTTTGTTTCATGAGTGGTTATTAAACATGGGAAGTAATCAATGAGGATCACTGGGCTGTTTTCAGGGTTGGGATCCTTCTCTATCATCCCAGGGTGAGGGTCACCTAGACCCTTTTTGTTGCTAGTGTGGTGCTCTCATGCTTCAGGGTGTAGGTACCCTACCCATGGTCATGTGTAATGTGAGGCATGATGAGAACGGAGCTCCTTTGAGTGATGTTGTACCAACATTCTAGATCAGTTAGCTTTTTTTAAGAGAACCAAGAACTGGTACTCCCCTAGCATACCAGGGCACAAGTTTCCTCTACCTCTCGAATTGTTAGAGATGAAACTCCCCCACATAGGGTGCAGGTCCTAAGCCTATGGAGTATTAATCCTAGGGTTGGTAATCCCTTAATTGGACGAGGGTGAAGGTCACCCATATTGTTTGTGTAGTTATAGATGGATATCCCCTGTCGTAAGAGAGAACATGCCCTCCATACTCATTGGATAGATAGAGAAGGTACTCCCCTATTGTACTGGGGTGTGGTTTCTCTATTTTGTGGATTTCGTACCCCCTATCATACTAGGGTGTGGTTCCTCTATATGTGATGTGTAGATAGAGTGGTTACTCCTCTATCATGCCAGGGTGTGGGTCCTCTATACTTGGAGTCAATACTACCCTATTATACCAAGTTGTGTTTCCTTCATACATGATATTCAAAAAGATTCGGTACTCCCCTATTATACCATGGTACAGATCCCCTAGATTGATGTTGGTACTCTCTTATCGAGTTAGTGTGTGGTTCCTCCATAGTGATCATATGTGTAGATTTTAACTCCCTTATACATTGGGTTCAGGTCCTCTATTTATGTAGTTGTACTCCCCTATCTTCGAGTAGCAGTAGGGAGAGGGTCCTCCACTGGAGTCGGAGCTCCCACGTTCAAGGAGTGTAGTTGTGAGGAGAAGGCATCTCTACATATTGTGCATGGTACCTAGGTAGGAGTATGTTCTCCCTTAACATGGTGAGGTTAAGGCCTCTACCTATGGTTATTTCATAGTTTTTTCAAGATGGATAAGGAGATAGTACTCCCTCAGCTGTGGAGAAGTGGTGAGATGTAGTTCCCTCCACTCTATCTGTAGAGATGATGTGTGTGGTTTATAGGATGGAGTAGTGCTCCTTCATTTTTGTGAATAGAGAGGGGAAGGCCACTCTGCTTGGGTATCATAAATCTTGTGTGGGGTGAAAGAAATTAATTAAAGGACCTATGGTGCTGGGAACTAGATTTGGACCTAGGATTGTTCTTGATGGATCATACCTCTTGGGAGATTGATGTATCTGATGGCATATCTCATAGAGTTTTTGCTCCTAGATGAGTGTTACTTTCAAGAATATAGTAGAATCATATGGATGGATATGGGGTCTATACCTCATGAGACTTGTAGTTTGAGATGACTATATCTAGGGGGTTCTAGGAGTCCTTGCAGGGTTTTCACAACTTGGTTGAAACTCCATATAGATCAATCTTAGTAATCATGTATAGTTAAGTATGGGTAGATATGATTTTTCTCTCTTTGTTGGGTTCCCTCTAGCTTTGTTCGAACCTACTATTTCCTTTTAGATACTACCTTTTAATTTGGGTTTTTGGGGTGTCTACTGGGTATTATTATACTCTCCCTCGCACCAAATTTTCCCACACATGTTGTTTCTTGGGTAGACAGTAATACTTTCAATGGATTCATAGAGAGACTTAGAGTAGGTAGAGATTAGAGATTTAGATAGATCAATGCGTTTGAAAAAGTTGGGCTGATGGGATTTCTAGAAGCTTCTTTTGAAAGTGATCCCCTCCATAAAAGTAGGTTGGATGCTTTTATAGCTTTTGGTGGGTGTGTGCTTTTTACTTTTTTCACTTCTAATACACTATAGTTGTGGGATAGATGTGTTCATGTATTTCTATTTAATATTATTATCTCTGCATTATTTCATGGGTATGTACGTGGGTGTGTTCATATAAGTACTATAAAAAAGGCCTCCCATATGTGTGATGTTCCTATACTGCACTAGACACCATCACCTGGAATATTGAAGGTGATATTGGGGAGTCTCATCTTGGACCTCGATGGGTCAAGTCATGATATAGTGGTATCAAAGTTGGTCCATCCCCAAGACCAAATTTTGTGAGCTTGGTTTGGGTTTTATATTGATAGTGTTAATGTGCTTCATGTTTAGATTTCAGAACATGGGCTCTAGTGTTGGTGTGAAATTCAATGTATCCATTCACTAGGTCTATGATAACCTACTTGTTGACAATGTATGTTAGGGAACTAGTCATAGGGAAATTTTGTTACATGTATCATATTGGACTGGGTTTTGGGTTAAATTTATAATTTAGTTAGATCCCCATATATACTCTTTGACCGTGGAATGTATTGAATGTTTTTTATGATTCCACTAAGATGAAAGCTAGACAGTGTTCCTTGGTTGTATTGTGATGATGATTTTCCCAATGATGAGGCTTTAGTGTAGGGAACTGGTCTTAAGGTAGTACCTCCTAGTGGTCCTCTAGTTGAGACACCACCAATTGAGAAACAGGTTGTGCTGGAAATTCAGGCTGAGGATGTGTGTAGGCCAAGTACATTGAAAGAGTTTCAGAGGAAGCAACATCTAAGGTATTAGGGTGATCTAGACCCCCCAAGTAGATGTTGACAGGCTTGAGGTAGTCACACATGTTTTTTTTTCTTGTAAGGAAACCTTCTAACCAGATGGTGGTCCTAAAGGATAGTATCTTATAGGGAACAGTCATGCGATTATGTAGTTTGGTGAGGTAGACCCACAATGAGGTGATTCTCACCTAGATGTATTTTGATTATCCCTTTAAGGAAGAGTTATATCTATCCATATTGATATCGGTACATATCCAAGATCTTCTACATCCTCAACATGGTAGAATTTCCATGGAAGAGTATATGGATAAGATCAAATGATTGTTGTGATACTCACTAGATATGGTTTAAGATTTTTTTTAGAGAATTGGTCTTAGAAAAGATCCTCTATAGATCCATCACAATGGGTATGGTCCCATTGTGCCTTACCTCTTATGAGGGGGGTACTCGAGCAAGCTCTTGTGATAGATAACTTCTTGGTAGAGGGTCTGGTAGATGTGGCTGGTAGTATTGATCATCAGGTAGAGTTGTATACCTCATCTAGAAGAATATATTTGTCAGGAAGGTGACATATGAGTAAAACTCAAGCCCAGACTCAGATATGAGGGTCTGTAGTGCATGATTTTCATTGTGGATCTGGTCAGCCACAAGAGAGGTGGTGTTCTGATTACGATGGATGGGGATATCTTGCTCGAGATTGTTAGACATGTCATGCTGCTGAGAGGGAGACAATCCAAGGACCACCGTAACATAGGCATATTTTAGATAATGGAGTTCCACAAGATGGTGGAAATGGTGAAGGATTAGGGATATAATATAGAGGGGGCATATGGTTCAAGATGTTTCCACCACCACCTCTAATTGGTACTCTCAAGGCTCATGGAGCTAGAGGATGGGGGAAAGTACACCTATTGGCCAAAGAGTCCTTTGAACCAAAGGCTCCAAGGATGATTATAGGTATACTCTCTATCTTTTCTACTATATATAAGGGTATTGTTAGAAACTATTAGGAGGTACTCTTTTATTTCCACTTCTTTTTCAAGGATTATCTAGGGAAATGATTGGCATTGGTAGAACCATTTGATGGTCTTGTTTTATATAGATTCAAACTCACAAGGAAGAGTGATGATTCCCCCACCAAGTTGAATTTTTTTGATGTGATTAAAATGTGAGAGAGGGTTAGTGTTTCCCAAAGTAGATATTGTCAAGGTTTATTGGATGATTTCATTTGAATTGTGTGTTTGAGATGAGGTTGTGAGTTGGAGGTTTGCAAAGGAAGGGCCTATTAATACCTAGTTCATGCGACTAAGAAGCCTTATGTTGTTCATTGGTACCCTCGCATACTTGAAATTATCCTATTATGAAATATTCCAAAGGAGAACGTGATTCATTTCATCCAAGAGTGGATAAGAACTAACATGTTGCATCAGTATTTATGTTAGGTTATCAAGGTAGTTTGATGCTAAACCCGATGACTGTAGATAGATAATAGAGATCGATGTTTCTCACATATCATAGATGAGAAGACATGTTTCTTATAGTTTCATGATGTTGATCTAGTTTGAGCTAGCCATTAGGTGTGGTTGGGATTTATTGTTCCCCTGAGTGCGTGCTTGTAGGTTTCAAAGAAGTCCTTGGTGAGGTCATAGGCATGGGAGTCCTAGTGAAGAACTCAATTTTGATCCTTTTTCCTAGTATTTTACTTTATAAAGATAAAAATACTTATGGTAAGGTGGATTTAGTTACATGGGGTTTTACCCATAAGACACTAGAATATTTGGAAGAATATTTAGGAATCCAGATGCTGAGTTGGCACGGGATTCCGGGTCCTGGAGAGCCTCGGTGTAGTGATATTAAAAATATTAAATATATTTTATCATGAGTACATAGTTTCTTTATAAATATGAAATAAATAAAAAGTGAAGTCTCAAATTGGAAATCTTAAGCTAAAATGAGTTCAAAACACAGTGTTTAGCCGAGGCACGAAATTAAATTTGTTATTATTGGGTGCTCGGTCGGAGACATGCTGGAAATGTGTAAAATTAAGGATATTTATTTAAAAATAATTAAATAAATATCGATCCCCCCCTTTTTGTGCATGGAAACGGATAGGAGATCCCTCCCCCACTCCCCTTACAGGATGGATAAACCAAGGTAAAACTATTGAGAAGATTCACCATTTATCTTCGATCATGATGGAGATTATTCTTGGGTCATGGTGTAGTGGCTTTAGAGTGTGGATCTACACCTGAAGATTCAGAATTTTCTATGAGGTAGTAATATTTTATTTTTTTTTGTCTCAATCCCATTTTTGTGCATTTTTTTTATGGTAATAGAGCCCTATTAAAACTACTATAAATCCCATGGGGGTCAATCTGTAGGTTTTAGGGGAAATAGGGGTGATTCAGATGGGTCATAGGGAATTCCCATTCAGAATTCCTAATCACAAATCATGTAGTGTAGGGTCACATGTTTTGTGTTATTCACATTCAAGTAAGATGAATTTCGTGGAATACACATAGTGTATCAGGGTTATACTCCATGTAGTTATCCCAGGTTGTGTGGCCAAGGGAAATGAATAGAGTATCCATGTTGAGGGACATGTTGTGTGCGGGAGTACAAAGCTTAAAGACATGGACACGAGGTTCTAGACATGTGCATAAGAAAAAGGCATGTCTAGGGGGTTTGTTAGTCAACACACACTATATACTAGGGGTACATGCTATGTCTGGAGATATGGATAATGAAGTTATGTGAGAAAAGGCATGGATAGGGGACCAGATGAGGTGAAACAGGCTGTGTATGCCATGTACACACTATGTAAGCCCACATGGGAAGAAAAGTCATGTAATAGAAGACTCAAATTGGTGTTAATGTAGGGTAACATTCCATGTATATCCTAGTACATGTTGTGTACTATTCTTGGAATTTTTTTCCCAGCTTATCTCCTTCTTTGGGACTGAAATTTAGGCCTGCGAGTAATCTATCATGAGTGGTTTTCCATATAGAACATGATGATAGCATTCGTGATGAATTTTGAGATATGATGCCGTGTGATTTTTTTATGTTTCATGAGTGGTGATTAACCATGGGAAGTGATCAAGGAGGATCAATGGGGAGTTTTCGGAGTCAATTCCCTTCCCTTTCATCCTAAGATGAGGGTCCCCTAGACTATTTCAGTCAGTAGTGTGGTGCTCCCCTGCTTCAGGGATGGGTCCCCTACCTATGGTTGTGTGAAAACATGAGGCATGACAGTCATGACACTCATTAGGGAGATGTTTGACCAATTTAGGGCATCAGTTGGTTTTTTTAGAGACACTATGATTCGTACTCCCTTGACATACCAGGGTGTAAGATTCCCTTACCTCTTGAATTGGTACAGACGAAACTCCCCCATAAAGGGTGCAGGTCCTCTACCTATGGAGTAGTCCTCCTAGGGTTGGTACTCTCCATATTTGACCACATTGTGGGTCCCCCATATCATTTGTGTAGTTTAAGGTTAATCTACCCTATCTTAACAGGGCATCGACCCTCCATACTCATTGGACAGATAGAGTAAGTACTTCCCTATATTACCAGGGTGTGGGTACTCTATCTAGGGAGTCCATACTTACATATCATACCAAGGCACAAACCCTCTATATGTGATGTGTAAATAGAGTGGGTACTCCCCTGTCATGCCAAGGTGTGTGTCCTCTATCCTTGGAGTCAATACTCCCATGTCGTACCAGGGTGTCGGTCCTATCTATGCGATATTGTTGAAGAGTTAGTACTCCCCTATCACATCAGGTTTCTAGTCCTCTAGTCCAAGTATGGTACTCCCCTATTGAGCCAAGGTGAATGTATCCCATAGTGATCATGTAGGTTGAGTCTAAATCCACTCTACATAGGGTGAAGGTCCTCTATCTACAGATTTTTACTCCACCATCTTGGATTTGTGTCAGGTATTGGGTCCTCTACTAGAGTTGAATCTATCTCGGATTAAGATTGAAGTTATGAGAAGTATGCCCCTTTACATTTTTTACATATTACCTAGGGTAGGATTTAGTGATCCCTCAATGTGGGGAGATGTGGGCCTGTCCTTATAGGTATTTCAGAGGTTTTTTGGGATGGTTTATAAGCTATTAATCCCTCATCTATGGGGAAGTAGTGGTGTGTGGGTACCTACTTTATCTCTTTAGATAAGACGCATGTGGTGCATAGGTTTAGTAATGCTTCCTAATTTGTGTCAAGTGGTGAGGGGAGTGCCTCTCTACTTGGGTACTGCTGAGCTTGTGTGGGGCGTAAGACAACGATTATAGGACCTTTGGTGCTGGGCACTAGATTTGGTCCTAGGGTT
Organism: Viscum album; assembly: GCA_963277665.1. NCBI lineage: Eukaryota > Viridiplantae > Streptophyta > Magnoliopsida > Santalales > Viscaceae > Viscum > Viscum album. The sequence continues at coordinate 1,566,010,130 of OY728161.1, forward strand.
TTTCTCGATGGAATATATCTCTTAGGAGAGTTCCATCTGGGATGGTAGAGCTCATGGAGTGTGTTCTCAGAGATGAGTGTTTCTTTCTAAAATTGAGAAAAATCATGTGGATGGCTATGTGGTCGAGACCTCATGAGACTTGGAGTCTAAGATGAGTATATCTGTGTGATTCTAGGAGTACTTGATGTATTGTCATGTCTTTGTTGAAACAACATGTGGATCTAGCTGACCAGTTTTCTATAGACAAGGATAGGTCAATATGGAGTTTATCTCTCACTTGAGTTCCCTCTGGCTTGGGTTGAGAAGACTGTTTCTTTTTGGTTTCTCCGTTTTATTTTGGTTTTTTGGGTCACCTTATGGGTATTTTTATACTCACCCTAGAATTTTATTTTACCACATATGTTATGTCTAATAAATATGATAATCCTTTTCGTGGAGTCTAAGGGGGACCTAGATTAGGAGGAGCTTAGAGAGCTAGACAGACTAAGGTTTTGTCTAGAGAGGATCCAAGGATCTTTAGAGTAATTACTTTTGACTTTGATCTTTTAATATCTCAACTCTGGTTCTACGCACTGGTTCCCCCTAGTCGATCAGTCACATGACATTAGGAACACCTCCCCAATGCCGGAGGCTTCCAACTAGTAACAAGGGTCTGATAAGTTTATTATGGGGAGAATATACCCTATTTTATTATAATAATACAACAATATAATGATAAAACAAAATTGAAATCTTATATAACCATAACGAATACCATTATATCAAGATACTCAATACAAGAAATACAATATCTAACTAAATCAGAAAACATTCCAAGATAATGTGTAGACTAGTATCAAAAATGAAAACTAAAAAATAAAGACACTAACACACCCATGAGGATCTCTAACCATGTCTAGTTCCCTCAACCATGCTCCATCCCAACTCAGTCTTCTAATATAGGGCCCTTTCCATTAACCTATTATACATCCATGAAATCGATTCAGGTACCGATTAGGAAGCCTGATTAGGGTGTGAGTACAACTCATTAGGCCACCACCAATGATATCTAAAACAAATCCATTCAATAATAAGTGTATGCAGTTTTATAAAGAAATAATTACTGTTCATAAGTAAATAGTTGTCACATTATCAATTAATATTTATTACATTACATGGAAAACTAGGTTCCCAAGGGCACTCATAATTCAATACCTTCTTCAGATCATGTTGATTCTAAACCATATTACACATTCAATTCATATTTCATAATTATGGCCACATAGAACCATATTATAATGCCAATGTTTTGGGTGTAGAACACCATTTCTAGTAGCTTGTTTATCAAACATGCATATATATCTTGGTCATAGAATGTCATATATATCACCCCATTTCTCAATCATGAATATATATCATTGGTGTAGATCTTCATGTCGAGAACCCCAATTCTCAATTATGTGCATATATCATTGGTGTATGACATAATTTCCAACACCCCCATTTATCAACAATATAGATAGATCTATCATTGGCATAGATCATCATGTCTAACAACCCATTTAACAACTATGAATGAATATTATTGGCAAAGATAATCATGTATAGAACCTCATTTATCATCTCTGAATATTTATCATGTGTTATCACAACTTCACATATATCTCTTATCACATGTTTTCACATTGTCACGTCAACCAAGTTTAAACACATTAATCTTCTTATCACAATTTACCATCACAACTTCCATTAATTAATTCATAAATTAATTAATCCAAGTCTATTAATTAATTCAACAATTAATTAATATTTTTAGAATATGAACATACAATAATAAATTCACCAATTAATTATTCAAACACATAATCCAAAAACCTTTTAATTAATTTAACCCTTAATTGTCTTAATTCATAACATCTGTATCCCATAATTCATTGAAAAATTAATTACCCAAATCAATCCTCTCAATTCCCTCATAATTAATTCCCACAATTAATTATCAAATTCATAAATCCTAAAATCTCTTAATTAATTATCCAATTAATTATCTCATTCAATATTCCAAAATCTCACAATTTAATAACTATATCAATTAAATAATTTACTACATTAATTAATTCAAATAGATTTTTCAATTTATAAAAAAAATTAGAAATTATATATCTTTCATATACGTAATAAAAATAAAAACTGTGGGATTTAATTTTTAGACCACCTACCTTGATTTGTTGATGAAGATTGTCTAATGGAAAACCCCAAAATTGAGCAGCACAATGACGTAGATTTAGACCTGTATCTCAAAACCCTAAATACAAATTAAGGAAATCAAGATCTTTCTAATCTAGATCTAGGTTCACCAAATATAGATCTAGATCTCGAAAATAGAAGATATCATCCACTAAAAGAACAATATAAGGAAGTAGGATGAATAGTAAAGTAATGGGATTGGATCCACTTACCCAGAAAAGAGAATATATTTGATATGGGATTTGAAACCTAAATAAATAAGTTCAAACTACATTGGAATCCCTCTAGAAATATCCAAAATAATGAAATACCTCCTATGATCGAATGGGGGTCAAAACGGGTGCGTTTTAAGGTTTCAACGAATTTTAAAAATAATTTTCAGGCCATTAAAATTGTCATGCATGGTTTCCTGGGTAGGGGTGCACATTTTTTCCTAACCATGCACCAAATGTGTGCCTATTGTTTTAGGGTGGATATTTTATCCTTTTGAGGTGCATGGTTTGAAGAAATGTTCTAGACACCCCCAATATCTAGGGTTTCATAGTTTTCTAGGCCAGAGTTCATGGTTTTATCTAATTGTGTGCCAACTATACACAACTTTTTTTCTTTCGTTTTTTTCAAAATTCCATCAAACAAAAACAATGTTATAAACTAAACAAAAAAATACCCCAACAAGGAAAAAATAGTACTTAAATTCAAGCCTCAGTCAACTCCATAAAAGGTTGGGATTTTAAAATATCCCCACTTTATAATAGCTCATCCTCGAGTTGCACTCCCAAGCTTCCCTAAGATTTCGAGCTGAAAATATTGGACCACTGGGCCTGCATATCCACTTCCCTTTCCCATGTTTCCTCCAACACATGCCCATGTTTCCATAATACAAAAACTATTGGCATGGTCTTTTCATACAACACTTTATAATAGTGATCCAACACATGTATTAGATTATCCTTAAAGGATACTTCTATATCAAGGGAAACCTCATCCACATCAATAACATGATATGGTTCAGGGTGATACTATCATATTTGAGATACTTGGAAAACATCACGAACTGTGTTGTATTTATATGGAAGATCTAAACAGTACATCGTAGGCCCAATTATCTTCATAAGCTCAAATGTTCTGATAAACATGGGTGCCAACTTTCTTATCTCTATATCCTATAGTGATCCGACCTAGGATACACCCGAAGGAATACACGATCACACTTTGAAAACTTTAGGGGTCATCTCTATCTGTCTTCATATGACTTCTTCCTAGTTTGAGTCATATCCATAGGTTTTTGAATCAACTATACTTGCTCTGAAGTCTCTTTCATGAGACTTGGTCCCAATAAAACTTACTCCTTACCTCAAACTAGCATAATGGTGATCTGTATGAACCAACATAAATACCATCACATGGTTCCATTTGTATCATTTTCTGATAATTATTGTTATTGAAGAACTCCACCAAATCTTGGTGCTTCTCCCATGACCCACTGAAGTCAATAACACATACCCACAGAAAATCCTCTGGCACGTGTATATTACAATCCAACTATCCATCTTTATATGGGTGAAAAGTCATACTCAATGAAAACTAATTACCAAGTTCTTTTTTCAATCCAGTCCAGAAGTGTGAAGTAAAATGTGAGTCATGATCTGAAATTATAGTCCATGGAACCCCATGTAGATGGATTTTCTCTCAAACATAAAATTCTCCCAGCTTCTCCACTGATAAAGTCTCCCATATTGTCAATAAATGTGATAATTTCTTCAGTAAATCCACAAAAACACAAATAACATCATTCTTCCTTGGAATATTTGGAATACCCACCAAAAATTCCATTTTCATGTCACCTCACTTCCATTTAGGAATGGGAAATGACTTCAGAAAAACTCTAGGTCGTGGATGCTCTATCTTCACCTACTGATAGGTGTAACATCATGTCATAAACCATGCTATCTCATTTTTAATGGATGGCCACCAACACTATCATCATAGGTAATGGTACATTTTGGTCACACCCATATTTATCACCCACTTTGAGGAATGAAATTCTCACATTATCTCCTCTTGCATGCTCATAGAAATAATAAATTGATTCCTGACATAGGTGATCTCATCCTCATCTATGCTCTAATATGAAGGTGACATCCCACCTTCAAGGCTTTCCCTCAAGGTAAAACACTCTCAATCGTCATACTACCCATCTTGGATCAATCTCAAAATTGTAGTCTCCACTAAAACTGGTACCAGAGTCATCTTCACCTGACTCTCCTATACCACCAAATACATTTCAGCCAACAATGTTGTCATATTCCACTCATCGGTAGACTCTTGTACCATATGAGTCTGAGTTTTCCTACTCAAAGTGTCAGACACACTATTTCCTTTCCCAGGCTTATATTTCAGCTCAAAATCAAAGGAAAACATATAATCAACCCATTTTGGCTACTAAAGATTCAAATATCTCTACAAGAATATATACCTTAAGGTTACACCCCACCACATGGAGAGAAGATCCGGTGATGAGGTTCTCTAGAATCTTATAGAGTTTTCTACATCTCCCCTAGGTCTTTGAAAATTCCGGACTTATCTGGAGTGTTACAGAACACCCCTTGGTCCCTGAAGGCTCTAAAACACTCTAAGACTCTATAGAAGGTTGTGGATCTCAACGGGTTCTAAAACTATCCTTTTATATTCTAGTAGGATAGGCGATAATAATCTAGAATCTTATGGATGTGTAAATATTCTACAATATTGTATACTTTTAAACCTAACTCTATTTAAAGGGATTGGTTCCTCATTTGAAAACACACATAGAAGTTGAGAGAAATTGAGAGCTTCTAAAGTAATTGTCTCTAGTGATCTTGTTAAGCACTTCCATTACGATCCTACTTTCGTTGTGAGTGTAGAAAAGCTAAAATTGTCTACTTTTTGGGTGAGTAAGCTAGTAAAGTTCCACAAGAGGTCTTGGGTGAAGGAAAAGCCCTGATACATTAAGCTCTTATGATCAGTAAACATAGTAAACTTCTCACCCAACAGATAGTGGGTTAACACATTAAGGCATAAACCACTACTGCCAATTTTAGGTCATGTGTAGGGTAGTTTTGTTCACGAGGACTCAACTGGTGAGACCCATATGTCATAACTAGATATACTTGTATTAGGACTTCTCAGATTCTAATTATATAAGTGTCACATCACATTGTATTCTCCTCACCTAGTTCTGGAAGGATCAAGATCGGTGTCTATGTCAAGTGCTCCTTCAACTACTAGAAAATAAATCTCACATGATTCTTACCATTCAAACATTATCTCATTCATGGTCAATACTGAGATAGTATCTTCCAAATGATTAAAATATTAGATGAATATCTGATAATATCTAACTAACTCAAAAAAAACTACAGATATCAAATACGTTCTTATGATGCTCCCAAGAAACCACTACATGAACCTTCTATGGATCCACTAAAACACCTTCCTATGAGATGATGTTCCCCAAGAATTGTACCTGATAAATCCAAAAATAACACTTAGATGGCTTGGAATATAGTATATTCTCTCTCAATGTACTCATGCTGATATTAAGGTGTTGGGTGTGATCATCATGAGTCTTGGATTACGCCATGTTGTCGCACAAAAACACAACTAAAACCTAATCCAATTACAGATGGAAGATTCTGTTCATCAAGTCCATAAACACTAATGGTTAATTAGTCAACCCAAATAGCATTACAAAAAACACATAAAGGTCTTACTTATTAATGAATGTAGTACTTGATGTATCAGAAGTCCAAACTCTTACCTAATGATACCCCAATCTCAAGTCGATCTTCGAGAACACACAAGCTCCTATCGACTGGTCAAAAATATCATCGATACGTGGAAAGAAGATATTGGTTCCTTACAATCATCCATTTTTAACATTTGTAAATCAATTCACAAGTGAAAAATCCTATCATCCTTCTTTGAAAACAATATAGGTGATCCTTAAGGTGACATACTCAGATGGATAATTCCATTATCTTCCAACTCCTCCAGATGAGTCTTGAACACATGAATTTTTTTTCCATTCTATATGGTTTAATAAAAACCGGATCATCCCCTGAAATGAGATCAATAGTGAATTCTACATATCTCTCTGGTGGAATCCCTGATAATTCTTCTGAAAAAACATCATTAAACTATTTAAACACTACTGGAATGAAATCATTCTTTACTCCTCCATCATCTAGAAAAAGAATAGGAACCTCGATTGTGAGATCTCAGTTACTAAGTAATTGGCCCTGCTCGGCCTACCTAGATATCCTACATTTACCTGTGAATGTAATGGTCACCCTTAGGAGAAATAAATTTCACTCTCATATGGTAATTGTCTATATGGGCTCAATATGTGACTAGCCAGTCCATAACCATTATTAGTTCAAAATACGACATATCAGGAATATAGAGATCCTAGAGAAAATGATACTACCCAATCTCAAGAGAACATCTTGTGCTCATGCAGATTCCTCTAGACCACACTCCCAATAGTGTATCTATATTCATAACCCCACTCAAAAAAACCACCACCAAGATCAATTCATTAACATGTTTTATATATATACAAGAATGAGAGGCACCATAATCGAATAATTTCCTAGATAATATAGAATCCACAAGAATATTATCTCTCACTCTCAATATCTTATCCTCACTATCTGTGAGTGTCGGTTACACCACATTCAATTTTCTAGCCCCTTTTCCCTATGATGTTGTTTGACTCCCCTGAGTTGTACCACTACATTGATATGGGCGCTCTTTCCCAGAAGCAACATGTACACTAACTCTACCACCTCATCCAGTAGAACTCTAGCTGTCAGACTAATATGGTGCAGAAGATCCCCTTCAGCACCCTATTTTTGTATAGCTCCTTTGTCGCTGGTTATCTGTTATTTGTTCCTGCATAAATTCTATAGATGTCCCATCTTTCCACAGCCTCTACATTCCACTAGTGGTCGAGGAAAAGGTTAGGAATGTGTCTCGACTTACCAACCTATTGTAAAAGTACTTGGGTAAGATCCTAAGTGACTTATACCCTAACTAAACAATCTGATCCCCACTAATTTAGATAAATATCTCATAATAATGCTTCCTGATCTCAGAAGATGTACCTCTAGATCATCCAGATTAAACCATATGTCTGCCACTAGAAACCTCTTTTAGGTTCACCTATGTGATGAGAGCCTGATTTACCACTTCTAAAAAATCATCATCCTAAATATATTCACCCAAGACTTAATATCACACATAAGTTCATCGTGAAATGGCTTTACTAAAGTAGCCACATCTTCTACCAACACTGGAGAAAATAATTACAGATCTATAAAGTGTCCAAAATATTACATCACTAATATGTTCCCTTGATTCAGCTACATGAACATAACTGCTCTCTCCTATCTCAAAATCTCTAGGTAAAGTTCTCCAAGAACATCTCCAAGAAGTCCTTCCATAACATACTATAAATATGTTTAGTCTAATCCTAGATGTTCCACTAACACATTGTTGATCCTAAAAGCATATAAGTTACCAAATTGACCCTCTTCTTAGAAGGAGTCTCTAAATGTTCAAGTATCATCTCGATCAACTCAAACCAAAACTAAGCTCCCTCATGTCCACCCTCTCTAGTAAAGGTCAAAGGGTGTTGCAAGTGAAACTCCCTTATCAGGACATACATGATTATCCTAGCTCACCATGGGTCTCATTCCATGAATTTCATAAATTGAGCATTGTTCTCTCACAAATTCTCCAATTCTTCTTCACTAATCACTATCAAGGACTCAGGTTCCACTGTTGGTAGTGCATCTCCTTCCATATCCTCTTATCATCCTCCCAACAGGCGTTCTCATAGAGGCATAACTCTAAAATGACAAACACACATCTTAGGACTCATAACACAGCTTTATCACATTTACATAAGAGGAATAAACAAAACAATTCCTTTCCAAAAACCTCACCACACGGTCAAATCCAAGGTAATATCACTACCCTTAACCATCCTACACATATGTCTTGGTAAAAAAGGGTAAACACATCCTCACAGTTCAATTTTCTCATTTATACACCCATTTATTTACATTATAAAAACATTTTTACCACTACCAAATTCATATTAGGTGCCTTTTCAATTCAATTTAATAATCCAAGAAAACAGTTTAAGTTCAACAAATTACCCAAAACTCATTTTCCCATGCGTGTCTAAAATGATGAATGTCACAAAATAATATAGAGTGCCTATAATGATTCATGCAGACTCCACTCCCATGCCATATTAGACCATGAGTCAATTATCAACAAATATTTGGAAACAATAATCACATCACATCACAAGTGTGTCACCCAAGGTGAAATAACATTCAACTATAATAGCAAACAATAATAAAAACAATCTCACCCTGGGCACTTGGGTTCTCAATTGTACATGGGGTAGCTACTCCCATACATGAGCTCATAAACAAGCCTTGAATATTCCAAATATCATGTCTACCTTTCACAAACAATAATATAAAATAAGAACAAATGAAAACTTCTCTTACACCACTTTGTAATGTCCCGTTATGGGTACTACGCACCAATGTTATGAGTTGGTCAGTCACATAACTTCAGGCACACCTCCCCATACACCAGGTGTTTCTAACTAGCTATGAAGTTCTGATAAGTCAATCATGGGGAGTCTATAACTTCTTTTATTAGATTAGTACACCATCATAAATAATTAAACAAATGTGGAAGATTATAACCATAAACAATACCAACATCTCTATATAATAAATGCAGGAAATACAATATCCAACTAAAGCAGAAACATGCCAAGCTAATGTGCAATCAAGTGTCTAAAATTAAAACTAAAAATAAAGACATTGACCCTCCTGAGAGGGTCCCAAACCATGTCCAGTTCTCTCAACCATTCTCCATCCTAAACCAACCTTCTAACACAAGTCCCTTTCCCTTAAACTATATTTCATCTAGGAAATCTATTCAGGTAATGTTAAAGTAGCCAAAGTGGGGTGTGAGTACAACTCAGTAGGCCACCACCAACGCTTTCTAAAAACAAATCCATTCAAAAATAAGTTTATGTAGTTGTGTAAATAAATAATTAAATGAATAAGTAAATAGTTATCTCATTATCAATTAATCTTTATTAAAATAAATAGACCATCGGGTTCATAAAGACACCTATACTTTAATACATGCTTCGGATCACATCGGGTCTGAACCATATTACACATTCAATTCATATTTCATTATTATGGACACTTTGAACCATATTTCAATTCCAAAGTTTTTGGTGTATAATTCCATGTCTAGCACCCCATTTATCAAACATACATATATATCATGGGTATAGAACATCATGTCTAGCACCCCAATTCTCCACCATGCATATATATCATTGGTGCAGATCATCATGTCTAGTACCCTAAATATGAATTATTCACATATATCATTGGTGTAGATCATCATGTCTAGAACCCCATTTATCAAACATATAGATAGATATATCATTGGAATATATCATCATGACTAGCACACCATTTAACAACTATTCAGGAATATCATTGGAATAGATCATCAAGTCTAGAAACCCTTTTATCAACTATGAATATTCATATTTTCTCTTCACAACTTCAAATGTATCTCATTATCACATGTTTTCACATTATCACATCTATCATGATTAAACACATCAATATTCTTATCACAATTAACCATCAAAAATTACATTAATTAATTCATAAATTAATTAATCCAAGTCCATTAATTAATTCTATAATTAATTAATGTTTTCACAATATCAACATACAATAATTAATTAACCAATTAATTACTCAAACATGTATTCCCAAAAACATAATAATTAATTTGACCATCAATTATCTCGACTCATAACATCTATATAGTGTAATTAATTTAATAATTATTTACCCAAATTAGTCCTCTCAATTCCCTCATAATTAATTCCAATAATTAATTTTAAAATTAAAAAATCCCAAAATCTCATTATTAGTCTCCAATTAATTATCTCGTTCAATGTTCCAAAATCTCAAAATTTCAAAATTATATAAATTAATTAATTTAACACATTAATTAATTCAATTATATATTCCAATTCATAAACAACTCTAGAAATTATACTAGTGGACGCTAATGGGAAATTGTTGATGTTGTCACTAGTTGTAGATCGACATGATTGATTGTTTCCCTTCATCCTTTATACTATCGAGGGATTCTTCCTCGACAGCTGATGGGGATGGGTGAAGATCGTGATGGTGTCAATATGGAAGAAGAGAAGGCGTGGAAGTTGGATAATTTTTATGATCTGACCCAGAGATTACATGACACACACCATTAGATAAGAAACTGTAAGTCTGAGCATGTGGCTTGGAAGGAGTAATGGTCAAAGAAGGTGAAGGCTAGGGAGAAGGGGGAGGAACCAGTGCTCTGTGTTCCAGAGTTCTGAGGAGAGGATTTCATAGTAGGGTTTGATTTTGGAGAATCATAGTAGGCAGTTCCACTCATCATCCCCACTAGACGGGGTAGTGATAAGAATTGGGATCGGTTTATTTAATGTGTTTATAAATATAAACTAATTGAAGGGAAGAATATAGATCATGGTTTGGACCTTTACTTTAATCGTAATTATTTTGGGGGTGGGTGGTTTACTGGTATCACATGTTATATATGTATTTTAAAAATAACAAGACATGGGAAAAACAAAAAAAAACTCTAGAAATTATAAAACATCCATATATGTGATCTGAATCATCACTATGGTATTTAATTTTTAGACTGCCAACCTTGATTCATTTATGAAGATAATCGAATGGAAATCCCCAAAATTTAGTAGAAAAATGATGTATATTTAGATGTATATCTCAAAACCCTAAATCAAGATTAAGGAAATCATGATCTTTCCAATATAGATCAAGATTCACAAGCCTATACCTAGATTCTCCAAATATATATCTAGATATAGAAAAATAGAAGTTATCATCCACCAATAGGACATGATAATGAATGAGGAAGAATGTGAAAGAAATTGTATTGAATCCACATACCTAAAGAGGAAAATATATTCAACATGGGCTTTGAATAAATATGAATGGAGGTCAAACAACCTGGGAATCCCTTTGAAAATATCCAAAACCATGAAAGACCTCCTAGGGTCTAATGGGGATCAAAATGGATGAGTTTCTAGGGTTTGTAAATTTAAAAAATAATTTTTTGTGTAATTAAAAATTCCACAAATAGTTTCCTAGGTTGGGGCATAGGGTTTTCCCTAACAGTGCACCAATCATGGACCTATTGTTTTAGGGGTTCATGGTTTCTCTTTTTAGGGAACATAGTTTGAAAAAATATGCATGAGTTGTGTGAACCCCAAATTTCCAGGTTTGTAAAGTTTTCTAGGATGTGGTGCATTGTTTTCCCTAACCGTACATTAATCGTACACATCCCATATTCTTTCATTTTTTTCAAAATTTCACCCAAACACACCCCATGTTATAACCCAAACAAAAATTACTCAAAAAAAAGATAAAACAGTACCTAAATTCAATAATGATTCAACTATATAAAATTTCGGGATATTATAGATATCTTCCATCGAAGATGTTTGGATGCTTTTACAGTTTTTAGTGGGCATGTATTTTTCCTTTTTTAAATTTCATTATACTTTATTTGTGGGATATATATATGAATGAGTTTTCCTTAATTTTAATATCTATAAATTATTTCATGAAGATGTATGTGGGTGTGTGCATAAATGTACAATAGGAAAAGGCATCCCATATGTGTGATATTCCTAATCAATGCTAGATGCTTTCCCCTAGCCTATTAGAGGTGGGCTAGGGGAGTCATGACTTGAGCCTCGATGGCTCATGTCATGAAATAACATAGGAATTTTGTATGACATTAGAATGTACCATAAGAATGTGGAACATACAGAAGCCTTGAAAATCATTTATTAAGTGAAGTATCGCTACCATTACCATCATAATATAGTGTAAAAAGTCTCATAGTAGATTAAGTTTACACCCCATTCTGAAAAACATAGTGGATAACATCTCATAGTGGATTAGGCTCACTCCCCAATCTCTAACATGTCATCTCATGAGATATAAATCTTTACACAATGCATTAGACATATATATAATTTTAAAACCACCCATAACAAAATTAAAACCCATATATATGGGTTCAACATAAACATGAAAACATTCATAATTACTCCATATCTTAATTAACTCATGTGAAACAAATAGGTTCCATGAAAACATACAAAAAACACGGTAATAGGAAATTAAAAGAAAGAATGTGGACTATAACATTAGAGTATATCTGTAGGGAATCATAAGATATGTTAAATTATATTGAAATATATGAAAATACCTTTATAATATCATTATAAAATTACTTTGAAAAAAAAAAGAATAAATACCCTTTACCTCTTTAATAAATTGTATACTAAGAGAAAATAATTAATAAAAAATGGGAATATAGATTACTTTGGAAATTCATAAAAATATGGAAAGTAATATTCCTAAATAAAACTAAGGAAATTTATTTCAAATTAGATCAAGTAAAAAAAGTTAAAAAAAATATATTCCTTTTAAATTTTTGTATACAAAGTCAATGAAAATAGAAAATAGCCCGTGTAGAAAATGTTAAAAAGAGATTCATTTCATTATTTCAAAAAGGAAGTCAGGGCCAATAAAAAATGACATTAATCAATAATATAAGTTTATATATGGGAATTTATAAAACAAAATAAAGAATATAAACATGGAGGAGAAATATTTTTGACTTGAAAGATGAGATAAGGTTGAATCCACTTACATGAAAACATTTGGTTCAACTGTGATCCAAATAGAGGTGATAAGGTAAGAAGGAATGTAAACCCATGAAATAAATAGAGGATCATAAAATATATTGTATTTTATAGAGAAATTACATAAAAGTTACTCTAATGTAAACTTATACATATATAATCTTGATTTTAAGGTGATATTAGAAATAAAAATACTTACCTCAAACTTTTGTTTCGTTGAACAGACTCTAATTCATTTCATAATAAATTTGAATTTATTATTCATATATGTAAGAAATATATTCTTATTTATTTTACTTAAAATTATTCATTTATAATTCTATATTATTTATATATTAATAATTTATTGATAAAATTAATTTTCATGAGTTAACTATTTCATTTTCCATGTGTGTTTAGTTTCAATGTTATGTTCCTTACCCCTTGATAATGGGTTCCCCACATAAAAAATTAATAAATATTTAGTATTTATTTTTTATATATTTTTTAATTCCCATAGTCATTTAATGGAATTAATGGTGATGGTTTTCATGGAACTCTTAAAAATATTTTATTTTTGTGAATATTGATTCAATAAATAGAATTGATTTTATTAAAAATATGATTATATATATTAATAGTATAGAATTATGAAGACATATTTAATTTATAATTATTAAATTGTATTATCATTATTTAAGTTTTATTAATCATTAATTATGTAAATATTATAACTGCATTCATTTAAGTGGGAAAACTAACTCAAACAATAATGCATTATAATGAAAAAATGAGTAAGAAAATGTTATTGAATAATAATATTTTAAATTTTATAGAATATTAATGATTTAATTATTTTTATTAAATTATTATATTAGTTTAAAAATATGTGTATGAATAATATATATAAGAATGATTTAGGAGAGGATAATTCTTAGGTTGATGACTTCAATATTCTCTTAGAGAGACTCTTAGAAATAAGAGATTTGGGACACCATGTGACTGGTAGTTACAAAAAATGGGATAGGGTTGTTAGGGAGATAATTAAGGTTGGGAATCTATATAAATTTACTGAATTTTTTGGGTATAGGTCAGTAGAAAAGGGGTACTTTTATTGGTGATCTTGAGTGGAATTTTCACAAATACTCATTCCTTAATCTATAAAGTTTTCATTTTAAAAAATGAAGTGTAGAAAAGTAAAAAAACAATTGATAAGGGATGTTTTGATGTTAATTATTCACTAATATACCCGTTTAAGGATAATTTTTTATGATATATTAGGCCTTTACCCCTAGATTAAATATGATTACCTTTTATAGTCTTTACCATAGTGACTTACTTTGTACCTCGTAACATATTTTTATGCCTCAAAATGAAATTGAACATATAGCACAATTTGGATATTATAACTCAAAATATTAAATCCATTTGATTGGATTAAATTTATAATATATAAAAATATATAAAAATAATAAATGTATAATGTAGAAAACTGTTTTTAGACAAATATATTTTTAATCCTAAAAATAGATTTGTTCATATTCACTGAAAAATAATAATCATTAAGTGAATGGTTATTTAATTAATTATATATATAATAAAACTCATTAAAACATTCATGAACAGTGATAAATTTATTTTATTAATGAAAAAACACGAAATAATGATAAATATTTCTTTAAAATTTATCCTTTTTTAAAATCAATTCAATCACTTCCTATTATTTATCTTCCAACCATTTAATTTTATTAGTACATCAGTATTATAATATTTCCTTAAATTTTATAAACATATCTAATAATAATAAAATGTGTAGAATTAATATATTTATTTTTATATTAAAATATTCTAATTAATTATAATATTTTATTTATTTCTATATTTATTTATTATAAAGAAATCATATTATTTTTTTAACCAAAAATTACAAGACTTAAATGTACCTAATATATACAAGTATATCGAATGAAAATAAATTCAATGAATATATACCCAATGGATACATTTCTAACGACCATATGTCAAATGATTATATATATAATAATCATAATATATGCTTATATATATCCTTACATATATCTATATAATCATTCAAACCATTCTATAATTTTCCTATTAAAAATATTATCATATTTATAACGTATTTTATTATTTATATAGTTATCATTGGCAGTATTATCATCATAAAAGATCGTGACGGTATGAATTTCAACCATGATGTATTTTTATTTACCAATTATTTCATTTCTTTACTAATTTTAAAAATTATGTTTCATTAAGTTATCTCATAATTTATTTCATTCTATATTTTAATGTATTTTAATTATAAAATAAAGCATTGTTCATTTTAGTTTTATGTCATGTGTATCAGAACCTATCTAACACACCAAATTAATTTAAAGAGAAACACATTATAAAATTATGGGGTATTACATTATACCCCACTAAAACAAACTTCACCCTAAAAATTTCATTAATATAATAAAAAATGTAGTTAATATTTCCCCATTACATCTTTATATTCCCACATTTCTTCCTTAAACTTATGATTCCTTCAAAGAAATTTAACTAGGTTGGTGGTCATATTTCATAGTACTTTATCTCTATGGTCCAATATTTTTATTATTTGTTCTACATGAGAGATATCATGTTTCAGTTGTACAGTCTCTAAGTTAAATACATGATATGTATTAGGTATATACTTATTCCAAATTAATATATGGAATCCATAATTAACTTGATAGAGGTTCATTGAAAGTGAAAGACAATAAGATACCATCCCCACATGATTAAGGATTTTTATTGAGTTAATGTATCTTGGGATAAATTACCCTTCTTTCTAAATCTCATAACCCTACTCATTTAGGTTGTTCAAAAAAATACCTCTTATCAAACATAAAATTACAAAATCTCTCATTATTATCATTATAGCTATTTTTTGATTTTTTATCATTTTAATGTTAATCTGAATGGTTTGAATATTCTTGGATGTCTCTTTAGTAAGATATGGTCCTAGAATCTTAAAATCTCCAAATCCATCCAAACAAGTTGAATTTATGAACCTATTTCCATGAATATCCCCATATGGTGTCATTTTAATACTAAAATAGAAACTATTTTTATATGATAACACTAATAAAATAAGGTTTTGATCCAAAACTTCTTTGAAATACACTGAATAAAATCTCATTATATCTTCCAAGGTTTTAATAGACCTTTAAAATTATCCATCAGTGTAAGGATTATATGTGGTTCCAAATATCAAATTTTAATTTAATACTTTTTGAACATTTCTCCATAAATTTGAAGTAAAAATCAGATATATATATATGATATAATGGACAATGGTACTCTATGAAGCCTTACCACTTTCTTTATGTATCTCTTAAAATTTTCATCGAGTGAGAAATCCTCTTAAACAAAAATGAAATGTGTCAACTTTTAAAGGGGTTCAACTATAACCCAAATAGAGTTATAACATTTAGAAGTATTAATAATACCCATAATGAAATCCTTGGTAATGTTCTCCAATTTACATTTTATTATGGGTAATGGTTTCATCATCCCCTTGGAATTATATCATTTATCTTTAACTTATAGAATTACCTAGAATCGTGATATATACTAAGTAATATCCCTCTTCATATTGTCCCACTTAACATGTTTCTTTATATCTATGTATATATTTGTGCTTATAGAATTTATAGATAATGATGGTGTATTTTCATAATTCAATAACTCCTTTTTCAATTACATAATTTAAGGGACATATATATTCATTTCATACATCTTATAATTCCATAATTTTCAATGTTAAACTCCTAAATATTACTTTTTATCTTCTATAGCTCCATATCCTACTTTTATGCCTCATTTATCTTTACATGGATGGATGGTTGCACAATCACTTGGGAAAGATGGTATTTTTCGCCTTCCCTTGTGATTTCATGGTCCATCCTTTGAAGATCCTAGAGTATTTGGTCTTTCTTAATCCTCTTCATGGAAACTTTTTCATGATCCTTCCTACATAAAGTATCAAACAACTTTTATTCCTTCCTATTGTGTTAATGTATTGAGTAGTCATATTACTAAATCAATTCATATCATATCATTTGGAACATTTTCATCTCATTTTGTGTGAATATATACTTTAAGATCTTGTGATCAGTATATTTATCAAAATTTTCACCATAGAAATAATTCCTCCAAATAATTAATGAAAATATTTCCAATACTAACTCTAATTCACATATAGGGTAATTTTTATCATGAACCATTAATTGACGTGATTCATATACCGCTACTATGAAATTATTTATAAGAACATTTTCAAATCCATTCTTTGATTTGTCATTATATATCAAAAGCCCCTCTCTACAATATGGTAGTGTGAATACATGTGAAGTGACCAACATTCACTTGATATCTATAAAATTTTCTTCACATTCATTTTTCTAAATAAAATAGACTCCCTTATGGGATAACTTGGTCAGTGTATTTGACATTGATGATAAATTTCTCATAAAGTGTCAATAGTACACTCCCAATCCAAGAAAACTATGGAACTCTATTACATTGGTTGGTATAGGCCATTCATAAATTGTATCTATCTTTAAAGGATCCACATATATACCCTATCTTGTGATTACTCTACCCAATAATGATACTTTGTATAGCCATAATTCACACTTACTTGATTTGGCATACAGTTTCTTCTTTCTCATGGTCTATAGAACAATCCTTAAATGATACTCATGATCTTACATAGAAATGGAATATATGATAATATCATCCATAAATACTACCAAAAATAGATTTTGGTAATCCCTAAAGACTCTATTCATAATATCCATGGTTTTAGTGGTGTAGTTTATAAGTATGAATCGAATAACTATAAATTCAGAGTGTATATATATTATAAAAAGAGTTTTTTGGGGTACCTCCATTATTTTAACCCCTAATAAATGATATCTAGATCAAAGGTAAATCTTTGAGAATTATTGACATCCTCATGTTTGATCAACTAAGTAATCAATATAGGGTATATGATACTTATTCTTGATCATGATATTATTAAGTTCACGATAATCAATGTACAGATGTATTGATCCAAATTTCTTCATAACAAAGAGGACCGATACATCCCATGGTGAAATACATGGGCATATAAAACTATTCTATTAATTCTCCTAGAGTGTCTTCTTCACTTCATTCCACTCAACTAGTTCTTGCCTATGAGTAGTATTTGATATAGGTATAACACCAGGTATAAGTTCTATTGAAAAATCAACCTTATTATTTGGTATAAGACCATAAATATATTCTAAAAATACATAAATATATTTTTACATAATAGATATATATTCAATATTGAGTTTCTCTACAACCATTTGAGATAAATAAACCTCATGATTGGGTATTAATACCTATATAATGGATGTTATTCTCATTGGGAGTTCATATACAACCTTACACTAATAGATGACTATTTATTGATTTGGGATATGAAATGTGACTTCCCTATCCTAGAAATTAATATGTTCTTTATATACAGAGAGCCAATACATTCTTAAAATTAAATTACATTCAAAAAAATGAATAATAATAAAATTTTCAATAAGCACAATCAAACACAATTCAAACATGTAAGAATTATAGAATCGGGATGGAATCAACTCACCATTGGGAGTTTTCATTGACAATTCAATATCTATCCATTGGGGATATAAAATTAGTTGTGTTTAATACTTTTCAATATATGAAATAATTCATATATTTAGGATCAAATAATATTTTTTCAATATTTTTCATACCTTTTACCTTTATAATATTTTGAATTTGTCTTCAATCCATTACTAAAACTAAAATGAGTAGTGTGATTATTAATAAACAATAATCACAGTAAGAAATCATATGATAAGGAAAATTGATTATAATATTTCCTAAATTAGGAAACCTTCAATTCAACCTATGACATTTTAAGTTCATCCTACATCACTTTTATTTAAAAATAGGTTTTTAAGGTTATATACACTTATTCTTAATAACCTAATCCCTAAAAAACTAAAACCCACTATAATTCCCATTAATACAAACTAAACATAAAAAATATACATATTACATCATTTTACATTATTACTCATTATATCTCACAATAAATCAAACCCCATAGCCTATAGGTCTAGTGTATTTTGAGATTAGATACATAACCAACTTATTTAAAAAAATCTTCAAAATATACTATAAATATTATTCAAAAATGATTCCCTTATAGAGATATCATATATAATACTCTTCTTCATAACATTTAGAATGAAAACATAGGAAAGTGTGGGATCAAATTCCTTGTAAGTGGTGAACATAAGAGATGTCAATCAAAGATCATATGTAATCATAAGATGAACACATGGTTTTATGAATATAATCGAGGTATATTAGTATATCATAATAAAATTATAACCACTAATAAATAGATTGTAAATCAGTTATAATAACATAATTCTTTTAGTATAGTCATAATAAATGGTATATAAGAGTGTGGAAACATGATCCAATAATCATAATCCATGGAAATATAACATAAAAATGTTTCATAATATAAAAATGTAACAAAGGAATATAGAACATACATTATCATAAAAAACAATTTATTATTTAAAATATTAGTTCAAAACCCATCATCAAATAGTGGATAAAGTCCCATACTGGATTGGTTTCACACAATATTCCCATCAACATAGTGGATAAAGTCCCATAGTTATTTACTTTCACTTACCAGTCTCTTACATAACATATCATGGGATATAAATCATTACCCAATGCATTTGAGGGATATATAATTTTGTAACCACCTGTAATATAATGGAAAACCATACATTTAGGTTTCATATTAATATAAAATCATTTATAATTTCACCATAGGCCAATAAACTTGATTTAAAAAAACAAGTTTCATGAAAACTTTCCGAACATGGAAATAGGATATCCAAAGAAAGATGATAGATGGTATTGTTAGATAATATCCCCATTTAATAATAAGATATGATAAATGATATTAACTTAGATAAAAAACACTTTATAAGATAATTATAAAATTAATTTGAGAAATAAGATGACATACCCTATATATTTATAATAACATTTATTTTAAAAGAAAATAATTTATAAAACAATTAGAATAAAATTTATTTTGGGAAACCATGAAATCTTGGAAAGGAAACTTTATAAATAAAACCAAATAATATTGTGGGAAATTTTGATCATGTTTAAAATGTTAAAATATATTTTTTTCACACTTTTTTAAATAAAGTCAATGACAAGATAAGATGAACCATAGAGAAGATGTTAAAAATATTTTCATTTCATTATTTTTTAATAGAAGTCCAGACCAATAGAAAATGACCTTAAGATATCATATATGTATATAAAAGGAAATTTATAAAGAAAAATAAATAATATGAGCATGGAAGAGAAAGATTCCTAACCAAAATATGAGATAATGGAAACCCCACTTACAGGAACCCATTCAGTTGAATTGTGAGACAAAGAGTGGTTTAATGTAAATTAGACATGTAAACCCCAGAAATAACTAGAGTGAAATAAAATATGTGGGGTTTTATATATAAATAATATAAAATTTCTCCCAATGAAAACATATAAATAGATAATCTTGATTTCAAAGTGAGATTGGAAAGAAAAACCATTACCTTATACTTTTTCGTAGTCAAACACACTATAATTACCTATGTATTAAATTTAGGTTTATTATATATATATATAAATAACTTATTCATATCTATCTTATATAATAAAATTAATTTATAATTATGTATTTTATCACCTCTAGAATGTTTATAAATATTTATTATATGTGTTTGATATATTTATTACGTCCCATGGTCATTTCAGGGAGCTGATGGTGATGATTTTCATAAAACTCGCAAAAATATATTTATTATGAGTTTCAATTTAATAAAAATTAATGATTTTATTAATGAATAAAATAATATATATTACCATTAAAAAATTATGAAAAAAGTCTTATATTCCACATTATTGCATGATATTTATAGGAATTAATCTTTCTTAATCATTCATCATGTAAACATTATAACATTGTTAATGTGGGTAGTAAAACTAACCTAAACAAGAATGCATTATATTGAATTAATGAGTATGAACAAGTTATTTCATTAAAAAATATCACTTTTATAAATGATTAATGATTTTAAAGACATGTTATTCAAGTGTTAAATTATATTTAAGTATATTTTTATAATTAATATAGATAAGAACGATTAAGGAGGGTATAAAACATTTGTTGAATACTTGGATATTCTTAGAGAGCTTCTTGGAAATTAGGGATTTAAGGCTCATTATTGTGACCAGAGGTTCTCAAACAGGAGAGATTTTTTTGGGGAGATAATTTAGGTAGGGATTAAAGATAAAACCAAATGAAATATGTTTATTTAGTGGGTTATAGGAGGGTCCTTTTATAGGTGAGATACAGTGAAATGTTTTATAATACTCATTACTTAATGCATAATATTTTCATTTTAAAAAGAAAAGTGGGGAAAACTTAACAAATAATGCATAAGGGATGATATAAGGTCAATAATTCCATCATACAACCATTTGAAGATACGTTTTTATGGTATTTTATTTCAATACCCCTTGATATAACACTCATACCTTTTTTAGCCTTAACCGTGGTGGCTATCTTTTAACTTGGTAACATATTTTTTTGCCTAAATATGAAATTGAACTTATTGAATAATTTATATATGATTATTTTAAATATATAATCTATTATTTATAGATTAAATTTATAAAAGTGATAAAAAATAATTTTAAAATTACAAATGTATAACACATAAAAATAATATTTAGAAAAATTTATTTTAGAACTAAAAATATATTTATTATTATTCCTTACCAAATAATAAACATTAAATGAATGGTAATTTATTTGATTTTATATATATAAATAATAAAATTTATTAAAATCATTATTCAATGGTGATTAATTTAATTTATTAATATATGAATTCCTAAAATAATGATAAATAATTATTTAGAATTTATCCCTTTTTAAATTAATTTAATCACATAACATAATTTATAATCTTACCATTAAATTTTATCAATCCATAAACATTGGTATATTTCTTTGAATTTTATAAACACATCATAAATAATAATATATATTGAATATAAATACAATTTTTTTTAAAAAAATATTCTAATTAATTATTGTATTTTTTGTTTCTTTCCAAAATTATTTGTTATATGTGAATTATATTATTTTAAAATTTTTACCAACAATTAAACAACCCCAATGAACCTACTGAATATAAGTATATCCAGCAACCATATATTAAATAACTATATATCCAATATCCATTTTTCCAAAAACCATATGTTTAATGATCATATATCCAATGACTATATATAACGATCATATTACATTACTATATATAGTCTTTCATACATCTCTAAAACCATTCACCATATTATCTACTTTTTATATCAATATGTTTATCATATTTATAAAAAATATATTTTTTATATATTTATCATTGACAGTATAATCTATATGGAAGATCATGATAATTTTAATTTCATATTAGTAGTGTTTTTATAAACTTATGGTATCATTATTTTAGTAATTTTACTAATTATGTTCCAATTAGGTATCTTATAATATATTGCAATTTGTATTTTAATATTCTATCTTAATAAATTTCTTTTTGTTTCATTTAGGTTCAATATTTTTAGTATCAAAATCTATCGAACACAAAATATTTATTTAAAGAGAAATGAATTCTAAAATCATGGTGTGTTACATTAATCATCATGAATTGTTAATTTTTTGTCAATTGAGATTGAAGTATACATATACATTGAATATTCTATGATAAATAATTTTGAAAACTTGTGATCATATTTCTATTGTGATATAAAAACCTTTCAAGTATTTTAGGTATTTTATAAACCCAAGAAGAATGTAAAATCACCAATCACCAACATCTCAAACTTCTTCTTCATTTTAGTAACAACTTCCTCACATTCTTAAACCTTATCTTCAGGAAACATTATATTATCAACTTACATGACAAAAATAAGTGATTTCATATTTATTTCTATGATATAATTTTTTATCCACTTTCCCTTTAATTAAATTCATGATTTTAAAACACATATATTTCTTTAACTATCAAACAAGAGGGGAATTTTTCATCTATAAAGTCTGTTTTTTGGTTTTCAACTAATTTTTACATTATGATGTAAATATTATTTTGTATTATTGATGTACACCTCTTCTTAATGATATATATTTAGGTGTAAAAATTTCATATATATTAAAAAAAATTCTTTGGGATAAAATTTTGAGGTGACTTGACTCACTGAGACCCCACCTAGGCTGATAGTAAGCAGAGTTTTCCACCCCAAGATCACATCCAATAGGCCGACAGCTTGTGAATAACAATGAGTAGGTATATCACACAACATGGTAAGACTTACCATAATTTACTTATAAAAAACACACATATATATATAGGAATTAATAATGCATGATGGGAAATAAAACCAACTATAATATATAATTAATGTGACAAATGTTAATCATCTACAAAGTGAAATAAAATAAAGCAAAATGGGGTGAAATAAATACTTGATATCCAATGGTAAAAACAAAACTAACAAACCTATAAGGTGAAGATGGATCTCAAAATAACACCTCTTGACATGAACTATGACTTTGCCTACCACCTATGAGTACTACTATGCTATTGGTCCATCAATATTATGTTCACAAATATTTTCACTAAACTATATATCATTTTCTTAAAAAATACATGTGTTGGTGAAACACCCATGTAAGGATGAGTATATACACACATAGTAGGACTCCCCAAAACTATAAAATTTTATAGAAAAACTCTTTATCTCAAAACCATAGAGGAAAGAAGAAACATGAATATGATTATATGTAGAATACCATATATGTAAAATATTATCATACTATATACGGTCTTATTACAGAAGAATAAGCACCAAAAAGAAACCTATGAATCCAAACTACATAACTTTACAACCCACATCACCTCTTAGAAAAATTAATGGGGGGTTGTATCTTAAAATTTTGCGTATCGATCAAGGGATTAACTAGCCTAAGTGGATCACTTATGCCACATTGAGTAGAATAAGTCAAAAGAATATAGTTCTAGACTTCATTGATATAGAGGATCCATACCTAATGTATGTTATGGAGTTCCAAACACTATTATTAATATGTGGTATTTTCACTTTTGGGGGGTCAAAGCGTATTGACCCCATGCCTTATTTTAAGCACTCTCACAATAATAATATTGGGGAGTACCAAACTATATGAAGAATGTAGAGTACCTACACCCTATCACTAACTCATATTTAGGGGATTTCTTAACCCCATGTCTAATTTGATCATAACTTTTAGTCCCCATAATTTTTCCTTTATAAGGAAAATATTTTTATATATTTTACTTTTCATTTTAATGATTTTAATCCCTACATATTTATATTTTAAGGGTAATTATCAAAATTTAGATTATAAAATTATTTTGGGTTCAATTGAAAAAATGGTTTAATTCTTGATAATTAATTTTTTTTATATTTTCTAAAATAATACTCCATATTTTAAATTATTTTATAGAATTAGAATGATTATATAGTAATATTAGTGATTTTGGTAAAAAGTGGAAGAATACAACCTGAGTTCTGGATTTCATAAAATCCTATATTGTAAAAAGTTCACTGTGTGGGTTTTTTGTAAATGGATAGTGTTTTGTAAGCTTATTTTCATGGATGTGTCAAGATAAATTCATGCAATATAATAATTTTATTCGACATGTATAAGCACCATTTTCAAGAAGATCGCTTTATAAGGATCAACATTGTCTCTATTTATATAGATATTTATTTTTCCAAATTTGGGACTTTATAAAGTCAAATAAATAGTGTGATAAAAAAATAAGGCTAATACTGGACTGAAAATATAGGAGATCAAGCCAGTCACCAAGAGGTAGATGAATAATCATTGATCCTAAATCCTAGTATGGGAAAGCATGGAGGAGGTCCAACAACGATCAACACTGTTTTAGGGAGATTGAACCCAACATGATGTGGCACCAGAGGAGGGTAGAATGACTCTGTGGGGAGGTATGATGGACTATTAGAGTAGGGAATCTATATTAGATTTATTAGATGGTTGAATGTCATGTCTGGGGTAATGAAGAAACACCATCCCAATCGAAGTTTCAATGTCGAATGCATTTTACCTACGTATTGTGCCCTTACACACTAGTGATTTGTCATAAAGAAATGGAATCATCTATGTTATCTTCCTCGAACTATAACTATGTTTTTTATGCATGTTGAGCATCACACCATCCACCTCTATAATGGATTAACCATTGGAACACAATTGAATCTTGATTTGTGTCTTGTTAAGCCTAAAACCACCATTGATTCTAGAGAAGAATCTCATGATGTGTTACTGTGAAGGCCATAGGAAGCCAAAAACCACCATGGATGTGTGGGGAATCTTGGAAAATTTTTATTTATGAATCTATAAGGAATAAATAAACTGATTGATTTTGTATAATTTTGTGCATGGGAAAAGGTCAAAGACACTGATGCACATGGATTTCCCTAATATTTTTTTTATATTTTTCTATCATCATTTCATTTAATCGTTTAACATTTTTTGTTTACTTTTTCATAATTTCATATTTTTATACAGTTTTTAAAATTTTGAAGTTTTTAGTTATTTATATTTTAATATTAGTAACTTATTATTTTTGTAGTTTATTTTAATTTTATAATTTTATAATTTTTTATTAGGAGTATAATTATTATTTTAATTTAACAGTAACCCAAGTGTATTCAATTATATATATATATATATATGTATGTAATTATATCAATTTAAATATGTTATTTGTTAATTTTTTTTTACTGTTTTATATTTATTTTATACATTATTACCAATTAATGTAAAAAAAAATTTAGCAGTTTAATTAATATTAGTTTTATTCATAGTTTATTAATATTTTTTAGTAACAATTTTAATTTTTTATATTAGTATTATATATATTTTTATTTCATTTTAAATATTTTTATTATTAATAAAAGTAATATTAATTTTATTAATTTGTTATTTTTAATAAATGTAATTAATATTTAATAGTATTATTATTATTATTATTTTTATTATTTTTATATAGATTAAAATTTTATATAACTACTAATTATATTTTTTATATTATATTAGTATATCTAATCATAGGTGTATGTGCGCACACAGATTTATATATATTTATATCTAATAATTATTTTTATATCTATTATTATTATTTTTTTATTTTTTTATTATATTAACCTAGAAATTTTCATTATATATATTTATTTGTGAAGATCATCTTCTTAGATGGTAAAAACCCTAGGAGAGCTCGTGTCAACCCTACCTCATCCATAGTAGATGAGGGACATGCCTCCACCTCCTCTGTGCACCTCTAGTGGTGTCACCCTCCTCCACCCTGTTGCCTAACCAGCATGCTGCTACCCCTCCAAAAATAGCCATCCACAACACCTGCAAGCCTCCTCTTATAAACCATCCTTCCTCTCCACAGAAACTACTAGGTGCCACACCCTAAAGTAGTTCCTCCCTGCTTCACCCATCTACACTGGCCCACAACAAACTCCCTAGTGAACTCCACTGTAGCCATTCGGGCCACCCATATCCCTCCTCCTTGTTTTTGACTATGCACCAGTAGACCAAGGGCTACTCAGCCTCTTCGCCACCTCTACACTAGCCACGATAGTGGTTACCACACACCTTGGAAGCCTCCTCACGTGGTAGTTACCCCCCACATTGTTCATTGCTTCGTAGAACACATTCATTCAAGGTTAGTGCGCAACAATTGGTGATTTTCTTGTTGTGCATGATATCAATTTTCACAGTTGATTCACTTTACTTCTAGAGATTGATGTTGGATAGAGAGATAAAACAATGATTCAGTCATTTTCTCATGATAAAGAATGTGCTCTGTGGTTTGTATCAGCATTTTTATGACTAACAGGTGATGGTTATTATTGGGTGATCATCAGTGGCATGTTGTAGTGAAAATTAAGACAATTAAAAATTGATGATATCCTCTTTTTATTATTTTACGTGTCATTATGTCGTGATATTAGGCTAATTTTTATGGTTTCAAAGTTATGAAGAAATTGATTTTAATTTCATGAATTTACATTGTTTTAATATTTTATTTCAAGTTAATTAATATTAATTGAATTTTTATTTATTAAATTATATATACATTTAAATTAATTTTCTTTTAGGATCTATGAACATGATTTAATGCTAGTTCATGTGATAACTAATAAATGGTCTCGAGTTGGAGATAATCAGAAAATTTATTTATCTAGAAGTCGATTGCACAAGTAAGTGAATCATAAATCACATATGAACAAATTCTAGATAAATAAAGATGTTAATTGGAAAATTAATATTCTTTGTGCATTCCCTTTCAAACTTTCATGAGTGATACTTAATCAGTGATCCCTTACAAGAAAATCCGATATTGAAAGATACTTTGTCTTTGTGAGAAATGGATTGAGTTGTTTCACTAAGTGATTAGATACTAATGTGATGTGAAAACTATGTTTCAAATCAGAGAAAAAAATGATGGATGATTTCTAAGAAAAATATAATATTTTCTAACATTAGATAATGAAACTTGATAGTATTTTGATTAAATTTGAAATTTGTGGTAATTAAATAAATAAATATATATATATAGAAATTAAATAATTGGTATTGCATGTACGTGAATGGAATTCACAAATATGAAACTTCCATCCTTTTCAATTTCTTTCATAGATTAATTTAGTTCACTTTGATTGTTTCATAACACCCCACGAATACTAAAAGAGTAAATTTTTATTCGATAGTGTGTGTGAAAAGCAACACCAAACGTAGAAAGGAAGATAACCTCTAAAGAATTTATGGTATATTTAATATTTTAAATAAATTTTATATATCATATATCTTTCAATACATGAAATTCTTAATTTACTTTCATCAAACATAATAACAACTTTCTTCGATGAGTTACATTACACACCATACCAAGATTTACCGAACAACAATATGTTATTAAAATATTATTATTTAATATAATAAGATATAGCCTAGCTGTTAAATTATAATTTTTTAATAGTATTAAATAAATTATTAAAATATATATAATTAAATCATAGGTTACCAATTAATTATAAATGAATATAAAAACAAATTGAATATAAATAAAATGTTTTTATGCTCAAAAAGGTGTTTTATCTTAATAAGTTAAAGTAATTACTATTATTTAATTATGGTAATGAAATATATAAATTATATATTCAATCTAATATTTTTTATATTCAACAAAAATATTTTATAAGCATAAGATAAGAATAAATAAATTTTTATGCTTAAAAATTGTATTTTTTTAAAGACCGATTAACAACCTTTTAATGGTTAACGTTTTTTAATTCCAATTTTTGAACAATTTTAAATTTTATATGTGAAAATAAACTTAATTTTAAAAATTTTGACATAAAAATTAGCTTATGGTGATTTTTTTTATTTTTGTAAATTTTTTCATTTTTTGATGAATAGTGAAAAATACTGAATTTTAATTGAAAAATGCTTTTTTGTGTAAATAATTTTTAGTGTTAAATTATATTTTAAATTGGTTTTAAATTATAATTATATAAAATATATAAAAATTAATACAATTTAGGTCTTTTTAATAAATTTAATTTTGAAATTGGATATAAAAACAAAGAAAACTTTTAAACATTTTACTTTGAAAACATGCTTTGTCATCCCATATGTGGGATTAATTAAACATTAATTTCAACCACATATGTGATTTGAATTTGGAAAAATGGATTACAAATTTAAATAATAATAATTTATAATTTATAATATGGTCAAATTAGTTTTTTACCAAAAAAATAGTGAAAGTAATCAAAATTAATTACCGCAATTAAAGTAAAATTAAGCTTGACAAGAGACTAAACCTTAAATTTAATGAAAAAATTACCTAAAAAATGTCTAAAAGGAATTTTATAGAAATATATAGACCATATACTCACTTTTGTCAAAAAATAATAATTATTGGATAAACATTAAATTTGAAAAAAAAGGATGAAATTTCATCTTTCAAAACTTTACAAGAATGACACTCCTCCTCCATTATTAAAAGGCACTCACCCCTCACAGATATTAACACCCATCAAGACATTTTAATCATCCAAAAAATGTTGAAATAATCTCCAAACATCTATACCATAATCCTAGTATCCTCATTTTTTCCATAAGGCAAATCTGGGAAGTATTTTGGTATAATCCAAAAGGAGTTAGCCAAATAAGAGGTAACGTTCTTCAATGATCACTTTTGTTTCATTTACTTCTCCAAACCTTAAATTATCTTTATATAATGATTATAAAAAATCTAACTATCTTAAATATACTTTAATGTTTTTATTATAAGATTTTGACCTAAACTTTCACACACATCCATCAAATGGGATACGCTATCATAATTCACGTGTACGATAAACTACCGCCTTGCGAACCAATATCATCCATTATTCCATTTATCATCCTTAAAGGTTAGAAATAATGATGTATTTATAGTTTATATATTTAATATATTTATTCTTATTTAATCTGATATAACTCATACCTTCATTCTTTCCATTTTTTGGGAATATGATAACTTAGTTTGGGGGTGTGTGGACTACTGTCTCCTCAAAGCGATGTGATTCGTTCATGCTATACATTGAATGTATTAAGGATGGTTTTAATAAACATATGTAGAATGTATGAAATATATTTTATACTGGAATTATAATAAGAAAACATATATATATATATATATATTATTTACTTCTCATTGTTTTAAGAGTGATAAATAAATGGAAGTAGTGTTCATGCGTACGAACAGCCCACCGTCTCCATGAACGATGCATTTAATTTCCTATATCCAAATATTATAGATTATTATAAATAAATATATGGTAAATATATATGATAATTAAATCATGGCCTATGTTATGTATATTATAAAATCATGATCTATGTATTAAGAACCAAAATAAAAATTCAAAACATAATAAAAAAAACTAGGTAATTAACAACCAAAATAGTGAAAATAATGAAATATTATTAAAAAATGGGTAATTATATATTATAAGAAGATACTATTTGATATTATAAATAGTATTATAGTTATGGTATAAGTTAATAACATGCTTAAAATTATTATTCATGATGCTAAGATATGTTTATCCAAAAGAAAACACAAGGTAAGGAATTTCATCTCAATTTCATTTTATTGATGCATATTGTAATGTTATACACCTATTTTATTTAATACATTGTATATAATACCTATTTTAAATTTAATATCATGAATAATTCATTATTCATAGTATTTTTAGATTCAATTTAAATAATTTCATCTAATGGGATTTGAAATTAAATTGACCAAGTGGTAAAGAAATTTCATATCATAATTCTTTTCATTGGGTTATATTACTTCCTCATTATCATTAATATTCTATGATTATGTATATAATTAATTTGACTATATATTAATGTATTTACACTTATTATATTTGGATTTACAGTTGATATGCATAATCATTTCATTTATTAAATATCACTTCAATGTTATGATCAATTTGAGGGTTTATTTCACAATCCCATTCTAATCAAGATTGCCTATTATTGAAATTACATTAAATATACTTATATAATTATTGTTCAATAATCCATTTAATTTTATTATCATCTGGTTATTGATGACCTTTTCCATGAAATAGTGTTATTTTCTCCTCTTTGTTACTTAAAATGTTTTATAAAATGTTTTTAAGAAAACCCGACATCGTTTCTCTCTTTAGTTGGAGAACTTGTTTTATTCTAAAAACCATGTTTTCTATAAAGGTTTTAAAAAATGTTTTTAACCATTCCAAAATTATTTATTAAGGACATTTTTAACCTTTTTTTCTTTCAAAAATGTTTTCAAAAGAATATTCTTGTGAATTTTCGAACAAGGCGCATTTCTAACTTTTTTACCTTGCAATAAGAAGGTTCATTTTACCTTGTATGAAATGTATAAAAATAATCGCCATCATTTATTTAAAGATTAATTTACAAGTTTAAAAGGTTATTTAACACCCCAAGATTTCATAGTATGTTATTTCTTCAAAGTAATTCAATAACTTACACTACACGCAACAATGAGTTCAAGCGCACCACAACTTACCAAAGAATCCGTTCAAAAGCCGTTATGAATAGTATTAACTAAATTTGGAACTTTATATAATCCTTATAATTTTAGAATCCATATTATAAGTTTCTTGGACATAATGTAAGAACAAGTTCATTTTTTTAAATAAAGAAGTATTTTTCAAAAAATGCAATTTTACCGCCTTTTAATGGCGAACCCTTTTAAAATCCAATATTTGAAACTTTTATATTTTCAATTTGACAAAATAAACTTATTATTTAGAATTGGGACATATGAATTTTGTTTCAATAATTTTTTGTTGTTTTTCTGATAACTTTCATATTTAGGTGAATAGTGAAAATTACTATATTTAAACAGAAAATAATTTCTTCTAATCAAAATAATTTATAGTGTTGAAATATAAATTTTAATGGTTGGTAATTATAATTAGATTATATTTTTACCATTTAATCCAATTATGGTCATTGTAAGTAATTTCACTTTGAAATTGGATATAAACAAGTGTCAATCTTTTCGTAGTTATTATTTCTAAAAAATACGCCTTTTGGTTTTGACAACAGGAATTAATTTTAAATTAATTAATGAAAATTATATGTTTTTAAATTGGTAAAATAGAATTCATTTTCGAATTCGTATTATCAAAATTATCTTAGGGTGAATTTTTGGTATTTTTCGGAACACTTTCAATTTTTGATGAATAGTGAAAAACATTGGGTTATTGTTTAAAACCGACTTTTTATTTAAATAATTATTTATTTTATTTAAATTTATTTTAGGTCAAAATAGATACATAATACCTATATAATTTCAATGTAATTTATTGGAGTCGGTTTATTATTGTTTTATATATATATAAATTTTATCGAACTTTTTACTGTCTTTTACCAACCTCCTAGAAGCATTTGCAAATTTGCAAAAAAAAACTTAATTTTAGGGCTTCTATGAATTGAATTTAAAAAATCCGATAGACACGGTTGATATCAGTAAGTAAAATGTTTTCAATAAGATGAGAATAATTTTTGTTGAATAGTAACTTTTGACTTTTATTTACCACAGTTAATGGTAAATAAGGTAATTTAAGGTAAAAATAATATTATAATAATACAAAACTAAAATAAAACTTGTAATAAAATTATTTAATGAGTCATGTCCGACCATGGGCATCCTTGGGTTGATTTTGGTACCCCATGGAGCCACTTATGAATGATAATGACACTTTATTTTAATTAATTTAAAGTAAAGGCAAAAACGACATAAACAAATATCTTATAGTAAATCAATTTTTACATGGGGTTATATAAGTCATCATTTCGACTATAAATATTAATTGGAAAGATAAAACTATTTCCTAAATAATGGTTTTTTATTTATATTTTTTAGACATTAAATAATTTAATTTATCTATGACACAATGATGATGCAATAATTACTTAATTAATGAAATATTAAACTACTTGACATTATAAATATCTAAATAAATTTAATTTTATACTTTTTATGAATTACACTAATTTTATAGATTAATATGAGATATTAGGGTTGGTAAGATGAATTTTTCTTGAAGTAATAATTCTGTTATGAATTTAGAAAAAACAAAATACCAAATAGTGCCAAAGTGGACATAAAAGAGTTTTTAAAACAAATATTATATTATTAATTGTTATTTTATTCCTATAAATCTAAGGTTCTTCCAAAAGACTTATATAATGATAGGTGTATCATTAATTAACCATTTGGGGTTATCTTGGAATTATATAGTAAGTTTATTAACCATATAATATAAAAATATAAAGAGATATGGTAAATGTCAAACTATTTAACTAAGAGTTAAATCTAAAACATAAGGTTAATATAGTGACCCAAACATGTCTAAAACCTATTGGTTGAGTGGTTTTTGACCCATACCAACCTTATCATTTATATAATCCATTTTGGATCCATTAGAATCTGAAAAGTATTTTATTATAAAATAATATTTCTAGCTTTTCCTAAGGTGCCCCACACCCCTCATATAAAAGGGTACTCCCCCTTCTCTCTAATTAAAACATTCAAATCCATTTCTCTCGGCCAAAACCTACCCAAATACCCACAAATCTATCCTACCTTCATCCTATAGTCCTTACTTTAGTCAGAAATACAACCTAAGGAGACCTTTTGATCAACTCAAAAGGAAGAACCCAAAGAAGAGGTAAATATTTCATCACCACTTTTAAGTTCCTTTCTTCTTCCACTTCCTATTTCTTTGTTGTTTCCATTATAAAATAATAACTCTAGTATATTCTATATAATGTGATGTTATTATAAATATGGTACAACCATATTCATTATTCTATCCATCCTTTGAATGAAATGTATTCATACGTGCATAGGTATGGCTTACCGTCTCCACGTCATGGTGTAATTGTTATTCAATACATTATTATTTGGATGGTTATAATAATGATGTGTAATTGATATAAATAATAAATATAACATGATAATTATTCTTTTTATATGATATACCATACAATTATATATTATTTTAATATCAAAATATTGATATTTTCACACGTGCATACATACAAATTATCGCATCCACAAATGTGATGAGATTCATTCCCCATCGTATCTATTAAAGACTAATTTTAATTATATGATTAAAAATAAGTTTTAAAGACTTAATATAATTTTGAATATTAATAAGATACATCCTATACATAACAAACATTACTTATGTAACAAAGCATATAAAGGAAAACGAATCAGTTAACACCCGAAATGACGATAATACTAAGATATTATTAACAAATAAATATTAAAAGATCATATATGATATCATATTAATGTATATGATTATTTTATAATTTAATAACTATTATTTCACCATTATATAGGAGATTAACCTACCCTTGACCAAGGAAAAGTACAAGGTAAGGGTTAATTTCATAGTCTCTTTATTGTCCGAGGTTGTTTTTATGTAAATATCTATTGGGGCCTCTTTATCATCCACATCCATGTTTCTTAAAAATGTATTTCAACACATTTTTATTTTTTACTAGATAATGGGTTAAATTAATTTATACACTTATTTTACCTTATATGTTTTGAAATAAATCTTTCTGTCATTCTCCAAACAAGGTACATTATGACCTTTTCAACAAAATTAAGCTAAGAATGTTTTTTAACTTATACGGCGGGTGCGGCTATTTTCTGCTGTTATAACATCATCAAAGCTTCCCTTACAATATTATAAGAATATTTTCAAAATAAATTTTTTCTTTATAATTATGTGACTCTTAAATTATTTCAAAATAGAAAGAGATGTTTCTATAAAAAAAAGTTTTGATTTCATCTATGTCAACATCCTTTGATGGATTTAAAGTTTATTTGAAATTGATTTATTATGATACAAAATTTCTATAATGTATTGAAGTTTTTTTATATGTTTTACTATGGATGTGCTATTTTTATACCATTTATGTTTTATGGTTAAATTATTGACATTTCGTATTCTAGTTTTAATATGAATGTTTATGTTATATTTTAACCTTTTCATATGAGGAATGTATTGGACTTAGTAAGTGATGGGTGGAGCCTGCTATAGCTCTTTGATGCATCGGTAGGTCTCTTGAGACAACTATATGTGTAATTGGCTAAGGCCTTTCCCAATTTGATATATGGTTTTGGCCGAGGCCTTAATCATTTTTAGACGTCTTGGCCGTGGCCTTGACATAATGTTTTAGAATATCCGGCATTACACATTCTCTCATTATGAAAATAATATTGATGGTTCATGTGGTCATTAAACTAGCATATTACCGATGATTATGTTTTATTATAACAATATTTACTCATCTAATATTCCTTCCATAAAATTATTCATGTTTATTATTGGTAAAGGCATGTGGTTTCAATTATTCACCATGCTTAATATTTATGTTATCTTCTGCTGTATTGCATACCCTTACTGAGCGTTTGATCTCACCCCTTTCTTATGTTTCATTTTCTCAGGATATGAAGAAGTTAATTATGAGTGACTTGCAGGCTTAATCTTGGAGGCTCAGATGTTTCTAATATAATAAATTAGTGTTTTATTTCTTTTCAAGTTGTAAATTTTAACTTATGTATGAATCTTGTTTCCAATAATACTAAACTGATTGGTCTTTCGGGACATGATTTCCTTGTGATCATGTCAATGTTATGTAATAATGCACTGAATCTGGGTAACTAGGTTTGGGGAATTACAATTGGTATCAGAGGAAGTTTAGTGAAAACCTTGGAAACTAGATTTAGATGAACTCTGTTTGGAGCACATTACCCTAAGATAGACTTTGAGGATTAGTATAGAAGAACTTCCTAGAAATTTGGTAATATAGATATTTTGTGATTTTTCCAAGCAATACATCTCTGTCTAGATATAAGTATGTAGTGGTGGCTCTGGCACATATGTAACTAGTGGTAAAACCCGAAAACATCTCTTTGAGCTAGACTCGAATGGGAATTGGTGCACGACAATGGGCCTTGCTTCACTCTTTGTTATGAAACTATCAGGGGATATGCTTAAGATAATTCTCATTTTCATTACAGACTATTATGAAGGGTTTATGAGTATATACTTCCTCAAAGAAAATAGTTTTTATGATTATGGATTATATCCATAAACTGTTTAATTTACGTTAAGTATTTTACAAGTTTGGAATTATTCATTGCAATTTGTAAACTGACCTAGTGTATGCCATTATATAGAAATGGTGCCCAGCAGAAGGAATGTGAAATCAAGCAATATATATGATCCAAATAGTAAGAAGGATTATATATTTCATAGTATTAATCCAATATTTTTAATGGAAATAGTCTCCCACGTATTCTCAACATATGAAGAAATAGTATCATGTGTTAATAAGATAAGTAAATAATTCTTTGAGTGATATGTCTTTGAAGGGAAGAAAGGGAAGAAAAGGATGGAAGAGAGAAAGATGGATAAAGGGAAGAGGGAAAAGAAGGATTTTCCTATATGTGATAACTGTGGAAAGAATCGCATTGGTAAATTCTTGAAAGGAATGGGATTTTGTTATAAGTGTTGAGAAAAATGATACCAAGTACATGATTTCAAGGGTAAGAAAAAAAGTTTCAAATGAAAAATATTTCATCTGCAAGGAGTTTGGACACTAGGATAATAAATGTCACAGTCATCAAAGTATACCTTAAATGCTTCTATTGGATAATAATCAAGTTATGATACTACCTCATATGTAGAGGAATGAAAAGTTTTCTAATGTTGTTATTATATAATTATTTCATTTGAGTGTTGTATCAACAATATACTGGTTATATGAATTATAGAGATAAATAAGAATTGTACTGCAGTACTATTTTATTGAGGATTTGAGATTATATGGTTTTAAGATAAGTGACTTAATATTAAGATACACTTTTTAGAAAAATACATGGTTTAAGGAAATGTAATCCTTAATATGGTCCTGATAATGAGGTAGTGATTTTGGAATAAGAGATGGTTGATTTGGATAAATTATATTGGATATTCTTGACTTCCTTGGAACTAATTAATAGTTTGTTTATTTCATCATTTTTGGAATATTCAATATTTTTGATATAAGGAATAAATACAGTATTATATAAAGGATAAGGGACCATAAATGTAATCAATAAGGTTTCATGGTAATTCAGGATGTTACAATGTTTTAAAATAATACCTGATGAAGGTGTTCACATGTTTTTACGTGACAAAAAGGATCTTCATTGTGTTTAACTTATTTATAAATTTTGGACTATGAGTTTGGATAGAAGTATTTTGGATAATTATAAAGGCTGGAATGAATTATGATTGAAATTAGATGCTATTGTTAAGGTTATTTTTGGATTTTTATAAAAAGGACAATACACAGACCGTGTGAAAACCCATCGCATTAGACAAATCTGTGGGAATCGAACCCACAACCAATGTGTGATTGGGATTTATCGCCTACCACTGGACTACGTTAATTCCATCGATTGTATAATGTAGTTTATTTTTTTAAGTTCCTTATAGGTTAATTATAAATTCATTATTTGGAACCCTATACGAATAGGATAAATAGAATATTTTTTAATGATTTATTATCTTTTAGATTGAAAGACGAGTTTGTGGTAGAAATTAGTTAAAGGATGGAACTCTACTTGTCAAGTATTTTTTTTCTTTTATTATTCTATGAAGAAATTAATTCTTAAACTTTAGATAAGGGATCTTAAAACTAATTTTTTTTATCCTAATACCTTATGTTTTGTTGAACCGATGATATTTTAAATCATTATAGATTGATGGTTTTTAGGCCCTCAATTCTACAATTGTTTGTGACTGATGACCTCAATCACTACCTATAAATATTTATGTTTTCCCTCTAATTATGTGTCTCTAATTTCCACCAATGTTCTCCTAATCATGATCATAATTTGGTGTTGAATTTTTCATTCTCATTTTCCTCTTATTAAGACAAAATTTTATTAACCTAATTTCTGATGTGGGGTTTCCCACAAAGGTATTGTCTATTTTCAACATTTTATTTTTGAAGAACAATTTCAAATTGCGAGGATGCAATTTAATGAAGCAGGGAAGAATGTAACACCCCAATATTTCATAGTATGTTATTTCTTCAAAATAATTCAATAACCTTCACTACACACAACACTGAGTTCAAGCGCACCACGACTTACCAAACTAGTCATTAAAAAGCGGTTATGAATAGTATTAACTGAATTTTGAACATTATATAATAATTATAATTCTAGAATCCATGTTATGATTTTCTTGGACATAATGTAAGAACAAATTCATTTTTTTCAGATAAAAGAATTATTTTTCAAAAAATGCAATTTTACCACCTTTTAATGGAGAACCATTTTTAAATCAAATATTTGAAAATTTTATATATTCAATTTGAGAAAATAAACTTCTTCTTTAGAATCGATACATAAGAATTTAGTTTCTATAAATTTTTGGTGTTTTTCTGATAACTTTCATATTTGGGTGAATAGTTAAAAATACTATATTTTAACTGAAAACAATTTTTTTAATCAAAATAATTTATAGTTTTGAATTATAAATTTTAATGATTCGGAATTATAATTAGATTATATTTTTACCATTTAATCCAATGATGGTAATTTTAAGTAATTTCACTTTGAAATTTGATATAAACATGTGTCAATCTTTTCATAGTTATTATTTCTTAAAAATACGCCTTTTGGTTTTGACAACGGCAATTAATTTTAAATTAATTAATGAAACTTATATGTTTTTAAATTGGTAAAATAGAGTTCATTTTTAAATTTGTAATATCAAAATTATCTTCGGGTGAATTTTTGGTATTTTTCTGAAAACTTTCAATTTTTGATGAATAGTGAAAAACACTAAGTTATTGTTTAAAACAGACTTTTTATTTAAATAATTATTTATTTTATTTAAATTTATTTTAGGTAAAAATGGATATATAATACCTATATATGTTCAATTTAATTCATTAGAGTTAGTTTATAATAATTTTAGATATATAAAAAAATTATCGAACTTTTTACCGTCTTTTACCCACCTCCTATGAGTATTTGAAAATTTGCATGAAACATAATTTTACCACTTCTGTGAATTGAATATCAAAAATACAAGAGACACAGTTGATATCATTAAGTAAAATGTGATTCAATAAGATGAAAATATTTTTTGGTGAATTGTAAAATTTGACTTTTATTTACTGCGGTTAAAGGTAAACAGGGTAATTTAAGGTAAAAAGAATATTATAATAATACGAATTTACCTTAACACTTGTCCTAACATTATTTTATGAGTCATGGACGACTATGGGAATCCTTGGGTAAATTTTGGGACCCCATGGATCCACTTATGAATGATAATGACACTTTATTTTAATTAATTTAAAGTAAAGGCAAAAATGACATAAACAAATATCTTTTAGTAAATCAATTGTTACTTGGGGTAATATAAGTCATCTTTCTGACTATAAATATTAATTTTAAAGCTAAAACTATTTACTACATAATGGTATTTTATTTATATTTTTTATACATTAAATAATATAATTTATTTATGACACAATGGTGATGCAGTAATTACCTAATTAATTAAATATTAATATAATTTACATTATAAATATTCAAATAAATGTAATTTGAGATTTTTTATGAATTAAAATAATTTTCAAGGTTATTAAAACATATTAGGGTTGGTTAGATGAATTTTTTTTTGAAGTAATAATTTTGTTATGAATTTAGAAAAAACAAAATACCAAAGAGTTTCAAAATGACATAAAATATTTTTTAAAAACAATATTATATTATTAATTGATATTATATTCCTAAAAATATATGTATATGAAACAAGACTTATATAATTATAGGTGTATCATCAATTATCCATTTGGGTTTCTCTTAGAAGTATATAGTATGTTTATTAACCATATAATATAAAAATACAAAGAGACATGGAAAATGTCAAACTATTTAACTAAGAGTTAAATCTAAAAGATAAAGTTAATATAGTGACCCCAACCTATATAAAACCTGTTTGTTGAGTGTTTTTCGACCCATACCCACCTTATACTTTAAATAATCCATTTTGGATCCATTATAATCTGAAAATGATTTTATTATAAAATAATATTTCTAGAATTTCCTAAGATGCCCCTCACCCCTCTTATAAAAGGTCACCCCTACTTATCTCTAATTCACACTTTAAAAGCCATTGGGATCAGTCAAACCCCACCCAAATACCATTTAACTGTCTTCCATTAATTCTAGAGGCCTTACTTTAGTCAGAAAGCCAACCTAAGGAGCCCTTTTGATCAAATCAAAAGGAATAACCCAAAGAAGAGGTAAGTATTTCATCACCTCTTTCAAGTTCCTTTCTTCTTCCACTTTCTCATTATTTGTTGTTTCCATTATAAAATAATAAATCTAGTATATTTGATATAATTTGATGTTATTATAAATATGGTTCAACCATATTCATTATTCTATCCATCCTTTTAATGACATGTCACCATATGTGCGTACGTACGGCTTACCATCTCCACATCATATTGTAATTGTTATTCAATACATTATTATTTGGATGGGTATAATAATAATGTGTAATTGATTTAAATAATAAAATTAACATGATAATTATTCTGTATGTATGATATACCATCCAATTATATATTATTATAATATCAAAAGAATGATATTGTCGCTCGTGCGTACGTACAGATTGCCGTCTCCACGAACGCGATGCGATTTGTTCCCCATCGTATCCATTCAAGACTAATTTTCATAAGACGATTAATAATAATGTTTAAATAATTAATATCATTATTATTATGAATAAGATACATCCTATCCATAACAAACATTACTTACGTAACAAATAATATAAAGGAAAACGAATCAGTTAACACCTGAAATGACGATAATACTAAGATATTATTAACAAAGAAATATTAAAAGATCATATATGATTTCATATTAATGTATATGATTCATGTATAATTTAATAAAAATTATTTCACCATTATATAGGAGGTTAACCTACCCTCGACCAAATAAAATTACAAGGTAAGGTATAATTTCACAATCTCTTTATTATCGGAGGTTGTTTTTACGTAAGTATCTACCGGGACCTCTTTATCATCCACATACATGTTTCCTAAAAATTTATTTCAAAACATTTTTACTATTTACTAGAAAATGGGGTAAAGTCATGTATAACCTTATTTGAACTTATATGTTTTGAAAGGAATCTTTTTGTCGTTTTCCAAACAAGGTACTTTATGACCTTTTCGACGAAATTAAGGTAAGAATGCTTTTCTTAACTTATACGGCGAGTATGGCTATTTTTTGTTGTTATAACATCTTCAAAGAATTACTTACAAGATTATAATAATATTTTGAAAATAAATGTTTTCTTTATAATTATGTGACTCTTAAATGATTTCTAAATAGAAAGAGATATTTCTCTAAAAAAGGTTTTGATTTCATCTATGTCAACATCCTTTGATGGATTTAAAGTTTATTTGAAGTTGATTTATTATAACACAAAACTTCCATAATGTATTGAGGTTTTTGTTATATGTTTGACTGTGGATGTGCTATTTTTATTCCATTCATGGTTTATGGTAAAAGTATTTAAATTTTGTGTGGTAGTTTTAATACGAATGTTTATGTTTTATTTCAATCTTTTCATATGAGGAATGTATTAGACTTAGTAAGTGAAGGGTGGAGCCTACTATGGCTCCTCGATGCATCGGTAGGTCTCATGATACAACTAGACATGGAATTGGTTGAGGCATTTCTCAATTTGATATATGGTTTTGGCTGAGGCCTTAATCATTTTTAGACGTCCTGGATGAGGCCTTGAAAAAATGTTTCATAATGTCCGACATTATACCTTCCCTCATATGACAATAATATTGATAGTTCATGTGGTCATTCGACTAGTAGAATTCCCATGATTATGTTTTATTATGGAATTATTTACTTAGCTCATATTCTTGCCATAAAATTATTCGTGTTTATTATTGGTAAAGTCATGTGGTTTCAATTATTCACCATGCTTAATATTTATGTTATCTTCCGCGGTATTTCTTACCCTTACTAAGCATTTGAGCTCACCCCTTTCTATGTTGCATTTTCCCATGATATGAAGAAGTTAATTATGAGGGACTTACAGGGTTAATCTAGGATTCTTGGATGTTTTTAATGGAATAATTTAGTGTTTTATTTCTTTTCAAGTTATAAAGTTAGACTTATGTATGAATCTTGTTTCCAACAATAATAAACTGATCAGTCTTTCGAGACATGATTTCATTGTGATTACTCTAATGTTATGTAATAATACACCGACTCTGGGTAACTAGGGTCGAGGTGTTACAGGTTAATTTTTAAATAAATTTTGTTTTAAAGTTATTTTAAAATAAAATTATTTTTAAAATTTTTATCAAAATGAAACGTTTATTTTCCTCTATATTGTTTTTTAAAATATCTTTTTATAGTATTTACATTAATCAATGACAACAACCCTTTATTTTACTCTTATTGGGATATATTGTATTGATACCATCATTATTATTCCTCTGGATGGTTTATGATTTATTTGGAAAAGTATAGTATTTAAATTCCCTTCCTTGATTCATTTGTTTAACCCCTTGAAATATTCAATTTTCGATGATCATTAGACATAAAATTTTCCCTAAATATATATACCATTTACCATGGATATGATTATATACTAAACCATATACCATTATTAAATACAATGTATACTTTGAAACTTATTTGATTTACTGGGGAAATATTGTTAAATCAGAATCCTTTACTCAATAAAAATATTTGATAAGGAACAATGTTTATGAATTAAATCATTTATTCAATATATGTGGAATACATTATAAATACACTATATGGGTTGGTTATTGGTTAATTAAATCACCTAAATGAATTAGTAGTCTCATGATATGAAATTAGTTTGTGAAAAACCCTTCAAGTATGTTTTTAAGCATAATAGATGGGTTTTTAGCTATATATTTTAACTTTATTGGGAATAGGTCATGATGGTAAAGGTATCATGTTCCTTTGAAATATGATGTCTGATAATTAATAATTTCATTTATTTCAGTTATTATTATCAATGATATTTTTTATTTTTCATTATCTATGGATGCATTTCATTCTCTTTGCATTGATTGAATGAAAAAAAAATTAGATATTTGTCTTTCCATATTGATTATACCTTCTCCAGTTATTTAAATGGCATGTGTTTTAAGTTATTTAACTTTTCATATTTTTTACGTATTTCATTTTTAGTTTATTGATTACATGGAATGTGTCTTCATCTATTACCATTATATATTGAATATTCTCATTGATTAATTATTGCTTCTCATATACTTATCCATTTTGAGCATTTGATCTCACCGGAATTTTGTTTCCTTCCCCAGGAATCCAAGAACTTTCTATGAAGGATATAAAAGGATATGATAAGTCGGAATAAATTTATCATCAAAATAAAATAATTATATTGTAATTATATTATTCATTTGTAATACAAGACTTGTGTATGTATCTGGTTTACCAAGAATACTAAATTGATCGGTCCTCATGATATATTTCTTTATAATGATGTAAATGGTATAGTAGTAGACACTGGTTTTGAGATTACTAGGTTTGGGGCAATATATTTGGTATCAATGTATTTTTAGTAGAAACCTTGGAAACTAGATTTAGGAAATCGTATATT
This sequence comes from Viscum album, assembly GCA_963277665.1. Lineage (NCBI taxonomy): Eukaryota > Viridiplantae > Streptophyta > Magnoliopsida > Santalales > Viscaceae > Viscum > Viscum album. Next base: position 1,566,053,808 of record OY728161.1, read on the forward strand.
AGGGAACATAATCTTAAGGTATAATTTTAGGATAAGTATAAAAGGACATCCTAGAATTGTTTTAAGGTATAGATTATGAGGCTATTCTATGAAATAAATCTCTATCTGGATACCACATGTGGATGTGGTTTTGAAACAGATGTACCTAGGGGTAACAACATTGTAAATGTGCATTGGTCCTGAATCGAGCATAACAAGGTACACAACAATGGGCCTTACAGCACACCTGTTTTGACACTTCTGGGGGATATTCTTAGGATAATTCACATTTTCTATAAAAATCATTATGAAGGATTCGAATAAATAATGAAAATTAATTACCTAGGTTAAAACGTAGAACAAGGAAAGACCTATGTTGAAATAAAATGGATGAAGTAATTATGTATTTAGGTTTTTTTTAAAATCTTAGTTAAAATTCTATTAGTTATTAACCTTATTTCAAGGATATCCATCATATTTTTTGGAAATTATGTTAATAAAGATTAAATAAAGGAAAAAATTCATTCTAGGTGACAACCCATCAAATTAGAAAAGGAGTTGGGGATTTAACCCATGACTGAAGGATGATAAGGGTTTGGTGCCTACCACTATCCTATTTTATGTCCTGGTAAATGTGTAATTATTTTTAGTTAAGAAACTTGATGAAAAAAATATTAATGATGAACCAATAAAGTTACTTTTTATGTTTTAGATCATATTAAAAATAATGGGATTTTAAAATAGTTAGAAATTTATATAAAGACTCTTATTATAAATCTTATGATATATTAAAAGAAAATTTTAGTGTTTGAGGCATAAAAATTAATTTTTGGATATTCATTTCTTAGAGTAAAGGGATGAATTTGAAATTACAAAAAACAAAGGATAGATTTTTTTATATAAATATATTAAGTTGGCATATATTTTTATATTTTAGGTAGTAAAATAATTACTCAATGCTAAAAAAATGATTTTCAAATAAAATTTTACCCAAATACCTTTATTTTTGTTGAATCAATGGTATTTTAAATCATCATAGATTTATGGATTTGAGGTCCTCAATTTTCCATTTATCTTTTACTTGTTTATGATAGATTACCTCAATCACTCCCTATAATTATTTATCCTTTTCCTCTAAGTCCATATTTTCACTTTACAATAATGTTATAATTTGTAGTAACCTAGTTATATGTTATTCCATGTGACATTTCTACTGCTCATAATCTCTTGTTTATGAGATATTTTATAAAAAACTTTTATGATGTTGGTTTTTCAACAAATTAATTTCCAAATGTCTAACCTTTTACTATCAAGATCAAGTTTAAATTGTGAGGATGTAATTTATTTATGGTTGGGACAATGTAACACCCATAAAAATCTAAAAGAGTAACTTTTTATTTGATAGCGTGTACAACACGCAACACCAAATGTAGAAAGGAATATAACCTCTCAATTTATTACGATATATTTAATAATTTAAATAAATTTAATATATTTTATTTCTTTCAATGAACTTAATATTTAGTAAGCTTGTGATTCATACAACAACAACTTTTTCAATTACTTACGTTATATGTAAGACTAAGTTTTACCAAACAACAATATATTATTAAAAATTTATTATTTTATAATAAAATAAATAACATATAAACTAAATTATAGTTTATTAATAGTATTAAATAACTTATGAAAATATATATTAAATGAATTCATATGTTACCAATTAATTATAAATAAATATTAAAATAAATTGAATATAAATGAAATGTTTTTATGCTCACAAATGTGTATTATCCTAAATAAATTAAATTAATTACTATTATTGAATGATATTAATGAAATATATATTATACATTCAATTTAATATTTTTTATATTCATCAAATATATTTTATAAGCATAATCTAAGAATAAATCCAGTTTTATAATTAAATTTTTTTTTTCTAAAGGCAGATTTTCTGTCTTTTAATGGATAACCTATTTTAAATAAAAATTTTGAAAAATTTATAACTTTTATATGTTAAAATAAACATATTTTTTTAATTAATTACATAAAAATTAACTTATTTTTTATTGTTTGTATTTTTCTAAAAAGTTTAATATTTTGATGAATAGTGAAAAATACTGAATTTTAATTGAAAACTGCTTTTCCATGTAAATAATTTATAGTGTTAAATTATATTTTAAATTATTTTAAAATTTAAATTATATCAATTCTACATAAAGTAATCCAATTTATTTTATTTTAAGAAATATGACTTTCAAAATTGAATATAAAAACATATCAAACTGTTGAACATTATACTTTAAAAACCTGTCATGTTGCCCAGTCAGCGGAATTAATTTTAAAATAATTTATTTCACTTATGTGAGTTTAATTTTTAAACATGTATTACATATTTAGAATCAGAATAATATTTAATTTCTAATAAGGTCAAATTATTTTTTACCACAAATATTATAGAAATTAATGGAAATTATTTATAGCAATTATGATAAAATTGAGATTAACATGAGACTAAAAATTAATCTTATGGGCTGAAATGACCTATAAACTTGTAAAAAATACATTTTGTGGAAATATTTATTCCATATACTCAATTGTATTTAATTTTATTCATTATTGTAGCCACTTGACATGGAAAAAACAAGGGTGGAATTCCATCTTTCAAAAATTTATAAGAATGTCAATCCTCCTCCACTATAAAAAGTCACTCACCCCTCCCACTTATTTACACCTCCAAATACATTTGTTTCATTAAAAACCTATCCAAATAATCTCTTAACATCACTCAAATCAAACTAGAATACGGAATTTTTTAATAAATAAAACTAAGGATGTATTTTTGTATAAACGAAAAGGAGTTTCCCGAATAAGAGGAAAGGTTCTTCAACGATCACTTTTGTTTCATTTACTTATCCACCCCTTAAATTCTATTTATATCATGATTATATAACAACATAATTATCCTAAATATACTTATATTTATTTATTATAATATTTATACCTAAAATTTTACACACATATATCAAATGGGATACGTAATCATCGTTCATCTGTATAGCATACTACTGCCTCACGAACCGATGTTATTCATTCATCTATTTACCAGCTTTAGAGATTTAAAGTAATGATGTATTTATAGTTTATATATGATTTATTTAATATTTATAATTTTTTTTATTATGTAATTAATATATAACTCATAAATTTATGATTTCCATTTTGTGGGAATCTGAAAACTTCGTTTGTGGATATGTGGATTACTTCCTCCTCAAAGCGAGATGATTCAATCACGCTTTACATGGAATGTATTAAGTATGGTTTTAATAAACATATGTGAAATATATGACATAAATCGGATACTAGAATTATAATATACATATATATATATATATTTAATTTAATTTTAAATCTTTTATATATGATAAAGAAATGGAAGTAGTGTTCATGCTTATGTACAACCCACAATCTCTATAAACAATGAAATTCATTTCCTATCTCCAAATATTATGGATTATTATAATTACATATATACTGAATATATATGATAATTAAATAATGGTTTAAATTATGTAGATTATGAAATCATTATTGACATAATAATAACTAAAATTACAAGTCAAAACATACTCAAAAAAACTAGGCAATTAACACCTAATATAGTGAAAATAATGAAAGATTGATAATAAATGAGAAATAAGATATCATAAGAAGTTAATATATGATATTATTAATATTATTATGGTTATATTATAAATTAATAACATGATTAAAACCATTATACATGAGTTTAAAGGATATTCACCCAAAAGGAAATTTGAGGTAATGGATTTCGTCTTAATTTCATTTCATTGAGGTATATGGTAATATTATGAACCTAGTTTAATTTATATGTTGTATATATCACCGATTTTAAATTTAATATCACAAATACTTAATTATTCATGGTATTTTGATTTTCAATTTTAATTATTTCATAAAAGGGGATTTGAACCTAAAGTTACCAAGTAACAAAGAAATTGTATAGCTCAATTCCTTTCCATTGGGTTATATTACTTCCCCATTATTATTAATATTATATACTTATGTGTATAATGAATTTGAATATATGTTTATGTATTTATAATTCTTATATATTGATTTAAATTTTATACACATAATCAATTCATTGACTAAATTTCACTTCAATGTTATGATAATTTTAAGGGTTTATTACACAATCTCATTATAATCGAGATTGCCTATTATTGAAATTACATTAAAATAATTTATATGATAATTTTTCAATAAAAAATTTCATTTTATTATCCTCTAGTTATTTATTATATTTTTCATGAAATATTACCATTTTCTCACTCTATGGTACTAAAAATGTTGAATTTTTTTAATAAAACCAGACTTCATTTATCTCTTTAGTCAGAGAACATTTTTTATTCTAAAATATTTTTTTTCTAAAAAGGTTATAAAAAATATTTTTAAACATTAAAAAATTAATTATTAAAGTCTATTTTACCCTTTTTTTCTTTCATTTTTTTACAAGAATCTTCTTATCACTTTTGGAACAATGCACTTTTCTAAATTTTTACCTTGAAAAAGAAATGTTCTTTTCACCTTGTATGGCATGAACAGAATTAATCATTGTTGTTTCTTTGAATCATAATTTAAAATATTAAAAGGTTGATTTTTAAATAAAATAATTTTTAAAATTTATTTTCAAAAAAAAGGATTTTCCAAAAAAAATCAAATTAAAAAGGATATTTTCCTCAAGAATGTTTTTTTAAAATATCTTTTTATTGTATTTTTATTCATCAATAACAAAAATCCATTATTTTATTTTATTTTTCATATTTTGTATTGATACAATAATTATTCTTCCTATGGATGATTTATGATTGATTTATCCAAGGATGGTATTTACATTCACTTCCTTAATTAATTTTTTATTCTCCTTGAAATATTAAATTTCTTATGATCATTAGAAATTAAATTTCCCTTAAATGTCCATTTAATTTATCATGGATATTATTATTTCCTAAACAATAAACTATTATTAAATTTTTTGTATACTTTGAAAGTTATTTTATTAGCTGGGGAAATATTTTTAAATCTGTATCCTTTACTCAATATGGATATCTGATAAGACACATTGTTTATGAATTAAATATTTTATTTCATATATGAGGAATGATTTAGACATGTAATATATAGGTTGGGAACCATTTAATGTAAGACCCTCAATGCATTGGTAGTCTCATGAAACAAAATCAGTAGGAAGAAAACCCTTATAGTTTGTTTCTAAGCAGAATAGATGGGTTTTTACCCCTAGATTTAAACTATATTAAGAATTAGTTTTGACGGTAAAGGTATCATGTGCCTAGAAAACATGACATTTGATAATTATGAATGTGATTCATTTTTATTATTATTATCCATGATAATTTTTCTTTGACATTATATATGGAAGCATTTCATTCTCATTTAATTCATTAAATGAGATGTGTTTCAGTTATTTTCCTTTCCTTATTGATTACTCCTTATCTAGTTATTTAAATGACATGTGTTTTTAGTTATTTACCTTTCTATATTGTTTATGCACCTCCATCTTATTTTATTAATTACATGGAATGTGTCTTTCGATATTACCTTTGACTATTCATATTGAATCATTATTTTTTCTTCTATAATTAACCCTTACTGAGAATTTAATTTCAACCTTATTTTTTCTTTCCCCATTTATAAAAGAAGTGTTCTCAGAAAAATATGAAATAATATGCTAAGTGGGAATAAACTAATCCTCAAAATAAAAAAAAGTTGTGTTGTTATTATTTTATTCATTAGTAATACAAGACTCGTGTATGTATCTAGTTTATCATGACTACAAAACTGATTAGTCCTTCGAGATGTGTTTCCTTTAAATCATACTAATGTAATGGCATTAGACACTATCTCTGGTATTACTAGGGTTTTAGCACTACAGTTTTAGTTATTTTAATTATTATTTTTAATATAGTTAGTTAGTTTTTATATTTTTTTAGTTTTTAATCATATTAGAAACTCATCTTCCTAAACATTATTTCTGGAGGATATTCCTTGTGTCTACGCACATTCTCTCTATGGTTATACCCTAATCTACACTTCTAAAATAGTTATTACATTGATAAATTTTCAAATTTTATGTGTCGTGATGCATGTAAAAAAACTTTATGTCATTTCTAGGGATAATGATAACATTATTAATCCCTAAAAGATATTTTTTAGGTTCAAAATTTAAAAAACACAAATAGAAACAAAACAAAAATATCATTTTACTACTCTTTTAATTTTTCATTAAAGAGAATTTCAAGACACACAGAAGTTATAAATGGTGTGTTCAATACCATAAAACTAAAATCAACACCCACCCTACATGCCTAAAGCTCAAGGTACAATGTATAATGATTCACCGTACTTGATCTCTCTAGGTAACCTTTAGTATTTTAGTGATCTTTATTCAAATATTTGTAATGAACAATAGGTTAATTATTCACCATGTTATGATACAATTTGTTATACATCTATTAATAATTTTCAAAGTCAAATTATTCTTGAAAATTGAGAACTTAATAATTCATGTGAAAAAAATGATTCAATAATTGGGTTCATGTTGTTTTTTGGTATTACTGAGACAAACTGGAGGTTTTAACTTTAATATGAACATAGTGAAAAATTTCTTTCATCAATAGAAGATTTAGAAAATTTGTTGAAGAATTTATAAAATAAAATCACTCATCTTTTCAAACTAGTATCTTCACTACCACTTGATGGTCTAATTCAAAACAATTCTACTGAAAAAAGTGTAGTAGAGTTTTTATTTGAAAAATATTCATTTCTTGATTATGGTAATGAGAATATGTTGATTGATCCTCCTTATTATCATACCATTGATAAATCTTCTCTTACAAAATTTTATTCTTCCTATCTAATCACATTTCAAGAATATGAGAGCTCAATCTTCCACTATATGGAATATAATGGTCCCTCGGGAAATTTGATTTCATTTCCTTATTCTATGATTTCACAACCATTTCATACCAAAGTGATAACAGATTCATTTTATGTATATCGAATTACACCTTTTGATGATAAAGAGTACATTGAAATGAGACCCTTATTTATTGTAATAGAGTTAGAATTTTTCAAAGACAACATAATTACCACATGCAATAGGAAATCACTTCAATTGACATTGAATCACCTATTTTGGAAAAACTTTGTGAGTCTACAACTTTTTCCAATATGGAGACATCTGAAACATTTCATGATTCAGATAATCCATCATCATTGGTGGTAGAGAACAGTCATGATTTTATAGAAATAAGGGAAGAATGGGAATTTGTAGATGATCCTAAGTTTGTGGTGCCACATGTGATAATGTATAAATATGACAAGGGAATTATAGAATAAAATTTTGAAAAAAATAATTATTGAAAAAATGAAGTAAACTAATCCAATTGATCCTACACCACTTTCTCTATACATTAAGGTTACAAATTCTTAACTTGAAATACCCAAATATTCTAGAAATACTCTTGACCTTGATAAAATCAATGAAACTATGGAGCATGAATTGAGTTGGAAAATAGTGTATTTTTGTGTGCTAGTGGTTTGAAATGAAAATGAATTACTATACATCATCAAACCAGATATTGCATTCAATGATATGATGTATAAAAGTCAACCACTAGAAGAGTCTGGTCAGATCATTTCTTACCTTATGAAAATTCAAAAATTTAATGTTCTTGATATTTATTATGATTCCCTTTGCACAAACCTCAATATTTAGATTTTTTATAAGAGATATATTAATTTCCTTATTATTTGGTCTATTTTTATTTTATTCTACACATAAATTTTACTAACAAGTTTTAGTTGAAATATTGTGCAGCTTATAAGATAATTTCATTTTAAATGAATGGATTCCACACTTCAATCAAAAAAGAAACATATACATGGTATAATTTTCTATTCAGTACCGATGGGGTTTCATCAATGTCTAGCTAAAGACTAGGTAAACATAGCACTCAGTGGGAGGAAACCCATCATTAGTTTGTTTTCCTTTCAATGCATTGAGTTTTAATTTATTTAGTTTTTATGTAATAAAATGGAATGAATTTATCACAATTAGTTTCCTTCTAGAACTACAGTAGAGCTCAGTTCATCATATATATTTTTACCACCCACATTTCATTTTTTTTTTTGGTTTTATCTCTTTGATATTATGTGGGTATGTGTTTTCCTTTTGTATATTTTATAGGTAAATCATTTCTTGACCTTCATCTGATATAGGAAACCTTTTCACGTCTATCTATAGGGATTTTTTTTATTTTATATTATATTTTATACTTCTAAAAACACCATTTAAATAAATAACTAAAAAAATTTAAAAACTTACAAAATTTAAAAAAAAATCTAACATTCTCGCCATTGTTAAACCCACATGGAAATAATTATATTTTTATCCTAACAATGTCAGAGTCGTGCCACTTGTGTCCCTGGGTAGTTTGAGATTGATATTCTTATTTATAATTATTTGATCCTCCATCTCATGACTTGGATGATTTCTGATATTATTTTACGCTTCAAAAATGTTTTTTAGAAACTTGTATATTTTTTATACACATATATATGATCATGCACATATATTTTTTCAAAATATATTTATATACCCATGAGGATTATATCCCATTTTTACATAATCTCTTGTTTCTTTTTTTCTTGATGGAATCTTGGGAATGTTATGTCTTCTTGAACTTATTATGTTTTTCTATCAAAGTGATATGAATTTTGATAGTTTCACTGAAATGATTGTGGTATTTTTCCCCCATTAACCCACTGATCAACCCACACATTTTCTCCATCATGTAGAACATAGAATCCATAATGATTCCTTTTAATATGATCCCAAATCTGATACCCTTCCATACCCAATTCTTGATTATTTTCATGATAATTTTCAATCTAAGTATGGGGGAGAGATTTATTCATGGAGGTGGTTGTTTAAGGGACATTGAAAAATTTTATAAACATGGATAACTATTATTCCTTCATGATTGTATGTGTTATTTTTCATATTATCCACATATCTTACATGTATCTAGATATGGGGATGCATATTTATTTTGGTTCCAACAACGAGTACATCTTTGGTTATTATGTGGTAACCCTCCCCTTTAGGGATACCTATAAAAGTGATAACTCGTTACTCCTAGAGTAAGAGAGTTTTCTATATGACATACATTCACTAAGATTATACTTAGTATGAGATACTTGTGTACATTTTCTTGGGATATTTTCTTATTTATATTTCATAGGTGTTTGGAGCTGTTACTCACATATCTACCTTTCCATTATGATTGGGTGAGTTGTGTCCCTAAAAATGGAAAAAATATATAAAATCATATCAATTATTTGATAAAGTAAAAAATTGCCATATTCTTAGGTACAATAAACATTTTAAGTGTGGGGGAGTCATATTTTTAGGGTGACATTTGGATTGACACTTATCATGCATTTATTTTAAAATTCAGCACTTAGTTTTTCTAAAATCGACTAATGTTTTTATGACCCACTATACTGTAACCTCATTTAAAATTTGAACCTGATGTGAAGTCCTAGAGGTTAATTCATTATTTTTATTTCCACTAGAGGATATGGGAAACTCATAGAAAGCATATGGTAAGCATGCATGTGTATGAGAAATAAGTAAAGCATTGATCAAATTGTTTGATCGGTGAGAGTGATTGTGATGTAGGTCAAAAGGACCATGATTGTAGATACTTGTTTGGGAAATAATTATAGTGGAAGAGAAAGTGTTATTTAACAATAGAATTTTAAATGAAGCATGATACTTTTTGGGTAGAATAGACTAACAAATTTGTAACGTGTAACATTGGTATTTTTATTTGTTTACAAGTCCAGTTGTGTAATATTGCTAATTGTTTTTCCCATGAGTTAAAATTTTAAGTGTGGGGGATTTGATGGACATGGATTTCACTAATATTATTATACTTTTCTAACATCATTTCATTTAATAGTTTTACATTTTTTTGTGTTTTTGTTTAATTTTTCATAATTTTATACTTTCGTAGTGTTTTTATTATTTTTATAGTTTTAAGTTATTTAAATTTTAATATTAGTAATTTGGTATTTTATTAGTTTAATTTAATTGGATTTTTTTTGTTTAATTATTTTTTTTATTTTGTTATTTTGTTATTTTATTATTTTATTATTTTATTATTTTATTATTTTATTATTTTATTATTTTATTATTTTATTAGGTGAATAATTAATAATTAAATTTAACATGTAACCCTAGTATATTTAATTATTTCTATATATATATAATTCTATCTCTTTAACTATATTAGTTATTTATTTTAATTATTCGTTGACATTGATTTTACACATTATTAGTATTTAATGTCTAACACTTTTTAATTTTAGTAGTTTAATTAATATTAGTTTTTTAGTTTATTGATATTTTTTAATAATTAATTTTATTTATTAAATTAGTATCATATATTTTTTTATATCATTTTATATATTTTTATTATTCATAAACGTTTTATTTATTTTATTAGTTTATTATTTCTATTAAATTAGATTAATATTTAATTGTAGTATTATTATTATATGGATAGATTAAAATTTTATATAACTACTGATTATATTTTATATATTATATTAGTATATCTAATATTAGGTGCACATAAACACACACATTTATATATATTAATATCTAATAATTATATTTATATCTATTATTATTAATATTACTTTTGTTTTGATTATTTTTGTTATTATCTTAACCTAAAAAATTTCACTGTGTATATATATTTGTGTTGATAGTCTTTTTGGATGGTAAAAACACTAGGGGATCCCGCATCTGCCTTCCATCATCTGCATCAGTCAAGGGCTACGCCTCCACCTCCTTTATGAACCTCCAGTAGTGTCACCCTCCTCCACCCTACTACCTCGCCAGAAATCCACCACCCCTTTAGCAAAGCCATCCACAACACTCAGAAGCTCCTCATACGGACCATTATCCCTCTCTACTGAACCCACCAGAAACCTCACCATAAGGCAGTACCAACTTTCTTCACCCTTTTACTGCACCAGCCCACGGCACACACCACAACAAACTCCAGTGCAGTCATCCATGCCACCCCCTCTCTCTCCTATTTGGTCTTAATTAAGAACCAGCAGCCCAGGGGCTGCTCTGCCTCCTCCTCACCTCTAGTAGTAATTTCATTCCCTTATGTTGATTTTAAATTTTATTTTTAGTTAATTTATATTGATGGGATTTTTAGTTGTTAAATTATATCTGCATTTAAATTAATTTTCATTTGGGCTCTACTCACTTATTTTGGTGCCAGTTCGTGTGATACCTAATAATTGATCACATGTGGGATATCATTAGAAATTTTTTTATCTAGAAGTTTATCGAAGGTGTAAGAGAGTTGTAAATCACAGATGATAAAATTCTGGATAAATAAATATTTCAATTGAAAAATTAATATTTTACGTCTGTTCCCTCTTAAATTTCATGAGTGGTACTTAATCATAGATCTCATGCGAGTGAACCTGATTTAGATAGATACTTTGAAATTATGAGAAATGAGTTGAGTTGTTTCACCAAGTGATTCGATGCTAATGTGATGCACAAATTATTCATCAAATATGATAACAAAATGATGGATGATTTGTTTGAAAATTAGAATATTTTTTAAAATCATAGAATAATAACTAATAGTATATTGATTAAATTTTGTATTTGTGACAATTCAATAAATAAGTTTTCAGATGTGAAAATTATATAATTATAATTTCATTCACTTGAACAAATGTCACAACTCTGAAACTTCCACCTCCACTAGTTTCTTCCATAGATTAATTTAGTTCACTTAGACAGTTTTAGTAGGTTTTTTTAATAATTTTTAAAAATATATTTAGTTTTTATATTTTCTTAATTATTAATCACATTAAAAACTCATCTTCCTGAACATTTTTCTAGAGGATATTCCTAGATTCAACACACATTCTCTATATGGTTTGACCTTGATCACCACTTATACATTATCTTTTAGGTTGATAAATTTTTAGATTTGATGTGTCATGATGCGCATACCAACACCATATAGAGAAGGAAGTGTTGAGGCTATCATCATGGTTATCGATGTAGTAAGAGATGTGGTGAGTCACATGGTTCTAGAAATAAAATGGAATAGAATAATTTCTATATATAAGAAGAGTTTGTGAGGATATAAAGATATATTGGAAAAATGTGAAATATATACTACTAAGGTTCATTCAAGTGAAAATTATAAATAAGATCTTTTTAATATTATAGAATTAAACTTTTGCATGTTTGGACACCATAATATTGGCATGTGAATCATGATATTTTTAAGAAATATAAAAACTTTGATAATATTTATTTAAGCCTATAAATAAAAGGAGGCTTCTACTATTGAATGGGGATTTTCAATTGAGAGTTTTCATCTAGGGAATATTTGTTATGGACAATATCTATTAAGAATTTTACTATATTTTCATTTTTTCTTATAATCGCATGTTGTATTATTTCAAGAAATTGTTCTCTCTCTCTCTCTCTTTTCTCTCTATCTCTCCTTTTTATTTTATTTTTTGAAATTATTTTACTCCATTCAAGGAGAACTATGGTTATTTTTGATATGAGGGGGAATAAACTATTGATTTTTCTTGAGTTTTTAATATCTTTATTTTCATTTATTTGTTCTCATTATAAGTTGCAGTAGAGCGTGGTTAAACTAGTTACATGTGAAATTAGTCCTCTATCTCTTGCACTCTATTATTATTGGCATCTATAATGTTCATTCAATTATTACCTATACTATATTTTAAATAATACAATGGAGGTGTTCAATATAGTGTATAGTGGTATAGAGATCTTTGACCATGTTCAGTTGGGATCTTCCCTTGGTTAGGTCTAACAACAGGAAGTTACAATAAAATTGAACTCTCGATAGAGGTTTGGTAACCACTTCCATACTTGGGAATAAAATTTGACTTCATATTTAAGTTTTTAGTGTTTATTCCATCATAATTGAGGAAAATCTGTGATTGAGTGGTGAATGATACCAACTCACTCAACTAAGTGAAATTATATTTAAGTATATTTTTGATAGGATAGTCTAAGTTAATCCATCTAGGATCAACCACACTTTTCACTAATCTACTTCATCCTGTATTCATTTTTATCTTCATGTTTCTTTTTTATTTTTCATTTTAATTCTAAAAATCCCATTTTTTATCTCTTTCATTCTTATATTTAAAAAAAACTAATATATAAATAAGTGAATTTGAATAGTTCTTGATTGGATACATAATATCCTAAAGAGAGATGGCCAAGGTTAGCCATTGTATTGAATTAAAAAAATATAAAAAATATTTTATACCACCCCGTTATAGGTGTGTTGAAATTTTGCACCATTTTTTTGTTTGAATCATGTTTTTAACTCAATATTTATTTTCATTTTTAAGTATTTTACTTATTATAAAATTACATTTAAAAATTTAAAACAAAATAAAACCATTAATTTACTCACCCTATCCTATGGAAGATATTATTTCATTATTTTATAAAAAGGTGATGGGAGTCAAGAAATTTAATTATAGAGAGAGTTAATTATAGTTACTCATCAATAACTTGAAGGTGGGCCTTAAATGACTAATTTTAGAATCCTTAGCCAAGGATATCATTGAATTATGACACTAATTTTTAGAGTTCCATAAAGAATTGACTAAAGTACAAGAAGAAATTTTTCCTCCAACATTACAAGATTATATGAAATATGTTAAGGCTACATTGAATGATTACCTAGTTACTTATCCTATAATAACCCTTGTAGAGGTATTCAGTAAGGAACAAGTGTCAGATCTTAAATCATTTAATAGAGTAAACCTTTTGAATGGAATCAATCACTTTTGATTTATCTTTATTAGAATCACTTTCTCACTCTTATGTTAAAATTTCAAATCTACTCAAGATATACACTTTTCTGGATAGTGTTCTATAATTTAAATAAGTAACCTTTGAAGAAAAGGATATTATATAATTTGAAAATAAATAATTTTCTTGGATTTTGCAAGAGTAAACAAATTATAATGATAATATTAATAATGGAGAATCATATGTGAATCAAAAATATTATTTTATTAAAATAGAATTATTTACTAAATTTTCATTCTATAATTTTTTTAATGAATCATATCATGAGAAAGCCTTAGAGGAAAAAGTTGAAGTTATACATATTGTGTTTGAAGTAAAGGAAGAGGACTCAATATTTTTTTTACCTACACCATGCAAGTTTTTCCTTATAAAAAAGGGATAGACCAATAGTAATATATCCATGAGGACCTCAACAAGTAGTTAAATATGAATGTTTTATATCAAATAAACCCCACCCACCAAAAAAATTTGGATAATAACTATAACTACCTTTTTAGGGGTGTTAAAACCCTAGTACTCACTTAGGGGGTATAAACCAATATTTATCTTTTTTTATTTATTTTTCATTTTATTTATTTTTAATTTGATATATTTATTGTTTTTTCATAATTTATTTTACTTATAGGTTTTTAGTGGGATATATTTAGAACATTAACATAATGTTTTTAATGTTAATAATCTAGGTTGTGTCACTTCTTTCTACTTTATTTTATTTTCTACATAAGTAAATTATATGTAAAAAAACTAATAAGAATATATTTTTAATAAAAAATGGTTTAGTGATAGTGTAAGTGTAAGGGAGTTGTAATAATATATTTTATGAATTTCAAGATCATATTCTTGTTTTTTTATGTTTTAGGATACCTTGACCTTCATTGAATAATTTTAGAAAATTTATAATATTTTTTTATTTTTTACAAAACTTCTTGATTTGAATTTACAAGGTTATAAATGATTACTGAAATGTATTTTATTTCTTGATTTTTAAATTTTTAATTTAATGAATTTTAATAAAATGTGAATCCCATGTGCATAAGTGATACCCAATGAATAATTTTTACAAACTCTGGTAGTTTATAAACCTTGTTACCATATTATTTACAAATCTTTTATCTTGAGTATCTTAATTATTATTTTGAAATCTAGAACCTTTTATTTTTATATTATTCAATGATTTTAGAGTTCTTTAATTATTTCAAACATGATTAAGATACAACTTTTAAAAGAGCATTTTTATATTAATATTGTATTCACAAGTCTTAATATACATATAACCTTTCTATTAATCCCATAGTAGCCATGAAATACCTTTTAAAATAGCTAAATTCCAAACCATTTATACCTTTCCAACCTACTATAGATATAATTTCATAAATATGGTTAAACTAAAATATGGGTGGTTTGGGAGAAGATGTGTATTTCGTTGTTATGATGTCTAATAAATCTATTTTTTAGGTTCCATATCTTATTTTTACAATAACATGTGAATAAAATATATAATGGAAAGCTAAAATAATGAAAAAATATCATTCAAAGTTGGGCATGGGAGTTCACCACTGCTTGAAGACAAAAAGTGGCCTCTATTTACCTATAATATTCAAAATTGAAAAAAAAACTAGATCTAAAATTTAATAGAATGAACTGCTGAAAAGATGTAAGAGGGAATAAAAATACTATAAATACTAAAATTTCCATCGGCAAAATACCCAATATAATAAAGAGGTGTTTTGCGGTCAAATTCTAAAAAGGGGTGTGTGTGGGGAAACATTAATGAGTATAAACTATTTATATGAATTTTAATTTATTTTAGAGTGGATCCCTCGTCATTATGCCTCAAAAATATTTAAATTTAAAACCTACAAACCCTTTAACCACAAAAAAAACCCAGGTAAAGTCCCTATGATTGACACACATTTATGACTTTGTGAAGGGAATATTATAGGAAGAAAACAAGCCTATATAAATCATTCATGCTCTTAATAATGAGAAAATATCTATTTTAAAATCCTTTAGTGGAGATAGATGCATATTTGGGGAGGTAAGTAAAAAATTCACATGATAATTAACATTATATTCAATGGACTTTTATGAACTATGAGGAAAGTGAGAGTTGATATCCATTAAAGAGGAATGATATTACTTTGGTTGTCTGAATTGAAAAGTGTTGTCATTTATATCCTGAGAAATATTTTTAAACATGGTATTAGATGATTTCTCAAGAGTGTAATTTTTAAGTGTGGGTGAATTGGAAGAGTCAATATTTTTAAATATTTATCATTTAATTTTAATGAATTCTAACTATATTTATATTTTGTGGGTAATTATCACATATTTATATTATAAGAGTATTTTAGGTTCAATTGAAAAAATTTCTTAATTTTTGGTAATTATTTTTTTGTACTAATATTTAAAATTAGAATATATATTTTAATTTTTTATATTTGGAAATGTGATTATCTTAAAATTTTAGTTATTATGGAAAAGAATAAGTATAATATATCATGTGTTTTGGATATATATAAATAATTTACTTCAGCGAATTCACTGTGTAAGTTTTTGTTAAAATGATGGTGTTGTGTAAGAAAGTGTCCATTGATATATAAGTATGAATTCCAACCTTTGTAAGAATATTCTTCAACCTAGATAAGTTTGTCTTATAGACTTATCACTTCATAAGGATCAAAACTTTCACTCTTTATAAGTATAGTTTCTTTATGAAATTTTATACTTCATAAGGTTTATTCAATAGTTTAATAAAAAACGTTCTGACCAAGACTAGAACCTTAAGAGATAGAGCCATCCACCATGATGAATCCAACAAACCATCAACCATGAGGCCTGGAATGGGAGAGAATCAATGAAGGCAAGTATGGGTCATCACTGGCCCATCGAGAATTCACCCAGCATAGGTAAGTGATAGTAAGAGGGTAAAACCTTTATACGGGGCATAAAAATGGACCATAGGAGTGGGGAGCCTCCACTAGACTTTTTTGATGGTTGGATATAATGTCTTGAGTAAAGAAGAGCATCTTCCCAACCAAATATTTAATGTGGGATGTGTTCTGTCAGTGTATTGTACACATAAACATGTGTTGTTGGACATAAAAAACATTTTTATCTTAATCATTCTTCTCCCAGGGTTCACATTCCTATTAAGAATTCCACCTTCCACCTCTACATCAGAACAACCATTTGATAACCATCAGAGCTCAAGTTATGGCATTGCTAAGCCTGAAACCACCATTGAATCCAGAGAAAAATATCATTATGTTCCACTATAAAGAAAACAAAACCCCAAAACTACCATGGGCATGTGGGGAATCTTGGAAAAGTATTTTTAAAGATTCTTTAATGAATAAAAACACTTTTTTAATATTAGATAATTATGTTCATAAAAATAGTGGAAGACACCATGCATAGAAGAAAGTATCATGATTATCGATGTGGTTTTTGACATAAAAATATATGTGATGAGTGGAATGGTTCTATATACATGAAGTTAAAAAATAAATTAAATGTATTAGAAGAGGTTATTTGGTCATTAAAAGATCCCATAAACATGTTCAAATCATGTTGTGAAGGTTTGGTCAAGTGAAAATTAGCAATATGTTCTCTGAAAGATTAAAAGGGGTGTTTTTCATATTTGTCTACTATAGGATTCACACATGATTTGGGATATTTTTAGTAAATATGTAACCTTTGAGAAGAGTTTTTATGATATATAAATAAGAGTATGCCACCACTATTGAAGAGGTTTCAGGAATTGGGAGAGTTCAAATGGGGAAGTTTTATTTTGATTAAGTTAGATTAGTAATTTAACTGTATTTTATTTTCTTTCCTTATTATATCATGTTGCATCATTTTAATAAATTTATCTTTATCTCTCACTCTCTTTTTTCTATCTCCATCTCTTCCATTCTCTCCACTATAATTCTTTTAATCTATTCAAACAGAACTAACCTTAGTGTTGATATAATGGATAACAAACTATGGGATTTTTCTTTACATTTTAATATATTTATTTGATTTTATTTATTCTAAATCTCATTTTAAGTAGACTGTGGTGAAACTAGTTAGATGAAATTATAACTCTCTTTCTAATGCAATATATTATTCTTATTTCCTATCACATTCCTTCAATGCTTATATTCCTTATATTTTCCATCATACGATGGAGATGGAAAGTATAATAGCGAGTGTTTTGGTGATCATTATCCATGTGTAGTGAGGATATTACCTTGGTTGATCCTAACAAGTGGAATTGTCAAGAAAATATAACCCTCAATAGAGGTTTGGTAACCACCATTTGACATAGAAAGAAAATGTGACTTCACATTAAGATCTCAGGGTGTGTGCAATCATAATTGATTCAGTGGTTTGATTGGTGAATGATACCATGTTACTCAAATAAGTGATAGTAAGTTTAAGTAATATATTAAGTATATTTTTAATAGGAAATTCATGGTGAATCCCCTACTAATCAACCACCCTTCTTAATAATCTCATTCACTGTATCTATATTCTATATCTGTATGTTTCTTTTCTATTTTTTTCAATTCTCAAACTCCCATTTCTTTTCATTTTTTTCAAAAATATAAAATTACAAAAATATAAATAAGTGAATTTTAATATTTTGTGATTGGATGAAAAAGCTTCTCAAGAGACATTAAATCGTTCATCCATTATGTTTCATTAGGAAGATGTAAATAATATTTTATACCACCCCACAACAGCTGAGCAGTTCCTATAGAGATAAGAAAACTAAACTTCCCAAATCAACATGTGTCTCACCTATAATTTTAAATAGGTATGTACCATTGTGTTTTATATGGAAAAATACTTAAGATAGAATACTCATTCTCCCAAATAAGATTCCAATACATGGAGATAAAAATTTCTCCATGTCAGAAAAAAGTATATGACATGTACATTGGGATACATGACATGTGTGATGTCTGCGACCTAAATGCCAATCAACAGTGCCTTGAGCCCAGTTGGTCACATGGCCTCAAGTGCATATACCCACATGCTAGAGGTTTTTGATTAGAATCAAGGGCCTAGGGTGTCCTTATGGGTAGACTATTCCCTCCCAACTGAGTGTGACAAAGGGGAATATAAATAATAGTCAAAAGAAAAAGTAGTATTATATTCAGACAATAGATCAAATCAGGAATAGGTAAAAATAATTCTAGAAGTGTCTCATATGCATTGATGATGATACATGTGTCTAAAAAGTAGAAAAAATAGGTACAAGGTAGTACTGTATAATACATGTCCCAAAATTCCGAAAAGACCAAAATTAATATCTCCCGATAGCATCACAACCCTCAACATAGTCTCATGCTCCCCTACTCTTATGAATGGAACAACATCAAGAATCATATTATGGGTGCTCTCCCTGGTCCCTATCTACATCCAAAAAGTATGTTTAGGTATCCAATGGAGGTCCAAAAAGGGTTTGATATACAATCCTAGTAGGTAACCACCCAAAGATCTATAAATTCCAGGTTGTGAAATATAGTAAACTAAACAGTTTTCAAGTGATCAGGTAAGAAATATGAAAATAAAGCGCCCATGGAACATCTTTAATAAGAAAGTGATACTATATATCCATACATAGCTCCCTATAAAACAAGTGTTAGCTCTAATAACAAGGAGGCTATAAAAAATATAAATAACAACATAGAATAATCTTACATACATAAATATTATGTCAACAATGACCTTTCCATTTATTGAAGTGTCAGAGTAACCACGACCAATCCATTCAACCAATAATACCATATTCCCCACGTCTATGCCATATAATCAAAGTTTCATAACATTAAGGGATGGATATGAGGTGTAGAAGACAAAGGCATCATCATTAAGTCTCAGGACCATCTTGATGGAAACTCGGTAATGGAACTGATCGGAGTCCTAAGAGCATGTCATCTGAACATGTCCTACATGAGTCCAATCAAGCTAAATCTAGAAGATAATAACTCCCAAGGAATCCCATGGAATCAATACCCAAGGAGCATACTCTATCTAAGGTGTATACTATTATGTTCAAGATGCATGGGAGAACCTTCCATGGAGTATATATAATATCTCATCAAACCCATCCAATTTTCATTCCATATCATGATTTTACCCACTCATTGTACAATTAAAATTCAACCAAACCACATGAGTATACCCACTTGTATACACAATTTCCAAATCAACCATTCAAGAAATTAAAAAACCACCAGTGATTATACCCACTAATTTCACATATACTTTATAATCCAATTAATCAATTCAATAGCCATTCATTTCATCACATGTAAAAAGGATACAAACACAGATCCTAAACAAGAAAATTAATTTTATTTAATTATAACTAGGATTTCTCTCACTAGAAAAGCTTTAAAACACACACCCAGGGGGGGTTTAACATATTTCAAAGGTAAAGGGAACAACCCACAGGTGGATCAGTTGGAGAAATAACCACCAAAACTTCTCAAAGGATCATCAAAACATTCTTAACCAGTCTAATTCCATTTATTTCAACTAAACATTTCAATTTCAGGTTCGTGTTGAAAAGTAAGAATGGTGGTGCAATGATAGATAGCTTAATAAAGCACAAACCCCAAAAGAGAAAAATATATACCAACTTATATATCCCAGTAGTAGAGTGATCATCCAATATCAACTCCTAATACCACTCAGATTGAGTGAAAAAATGAAGAATAAACAAAGAACCTGAAATTATGGCATATTAGATTGTAACAAAATAGTGCAGCCAATACCAATATGAATATAGAATTTCTAAAAAGGAAAAGAAAACTCACTGATATAGATCCAATGATATGAACAGTTCTTGAATCATACATTGGATGGAGGAGAATCAAATCATAGAATATCCAATAAAGGGATCTCAAAATGGTTAGGTTTTTTTCAATTCAATAACTAAAAATCCATTTTTAGAAAATAGATTTTAATTAGAGTTAAAATTTTAATTTTCCCAAAAAATTAAAGGGGTGCACAATTTATCCAAACTGTGTGCCAATCATGCATGCCTAGCTATAGGGAAGGTAATATCGCATGGTTTGTCTGCATGGTTTGACTAACCATGCACAAATCATGAAAAACTCCACTATAAAAATTGAAGAAATTTGTGTATGTCTATGTTCCTCAAATCCAATATTTTAATATTACTGTGTAGTCTTACCCTTGTCTCTTCCCGTATATCGCATGGTTTTTCAGACCATGCGGCTTGCCTCACATGGTTTAGACTAACCATGAAACATGTATTTTTTTCAACCCAAAAGTTGAGTTGTGGGCTCCAAACAAGCCCCGAACACCACTGAAACACACATTATTAAACTGGGTACTCACACAAGACAATAATTAAAAATTTAATCTAAAAGAAAATGGAATTGTACCATGTATGAAAACCTGGGTTCCTGCAATCTTCTCCCTTTAAATAAATTCATCCACGAATTTCCCTCCCAAGGATTCTTAAGATTCATATGAGAAAAAATATGGCCGCTGAGAACATACGTCAAAATACTACTCCCATGTCTCATATTATAAATGTTCATGATTCCATAGTACCCATATGAGAGGAACGGTTTGACCTTAGATAACATTTGCAGTTTTTTCAATGATATGAATAAGATTCTCCAAAAAGGATGCATGTACCTGTAACTAAACCTCCTCAGGATTAAAAACATGATATGGGTCTGAGTGATAGTGGTGTAGTTGATATACATAGAAGAAAACATTCATGAATCAGTACCTATGAGGTAACTACAACCGATATGCTATTAGATTTACTCTACCCAGAATCTTGTATGACCCAACATATCATCGGAAAAGCTTACCCAATATTCTGATTCTACAATTCCCCAGACTCAGTGAAACATATAAGAAAATTTGATCCCCTCCCTTAAACTCTAGAGGTCGCCTGCAGTGATCAGTGTATGATTCGATCAAGTTTGTGAAGTATCCATACATTTTTTAATCAATTGGACCTACACAAAAGTTTCATGTATGAGACTCAATCCCAGTAAATCTTCATCACCTACCTTTAACCATCATAGGAGTGATCATAATATCCTACCATACAAATCCACATAAAGTTTCATCTCTATAGTCTCTACATTTCTATAATTGTAGTAAAAATCAACCAAGGGTATATGCCTCCCCCAAGAGACCCCCAAATCCAGGATACATGCTCTCAACATTTCCTTAAGAACCTGTAACATATTCTCTAACTAGATGTTTATATAAGGGTAGTATTTTGTATTTAGAAACATCTATTTACCCAACACCCTCTACTAACTCTTCTATAAATGAGGCTTAAATAGGGTCTCCCTATCTAAAATGATAATGCACAGGACCCTGTGAAATTTTATTATCTCACATATATAAAAACTCTCATGATCATCCACACTGATGGTATCCTTGATTAGAAATAAATGAGTAACCTTCACGAGCCTATCAACAAAAACCCGCACCACATCACTACCTACAGGTGACCATGGTAAACCAATCACGAATTCCATTGCAACATCATTCCATTTCCACTCTAGAATAGGTCATAGGTGTATAAGTATTTTTATGGATGATGTTCCACCTTCACTTGCTGATAGGTGGAACACATCATAATAATAAAATCTACCTCATGATTCATACCCAACCACCAGTATTGACAATGTAAGTCATGGTACATCTTGGCGACTCCGTAATTCACTTCCAATGATGAGGCATAAAACACCCACATCAACTCCTCACATATGACTATTAGAACCCAAACACAACCATAGATTTTCAGACTCTCATCCTCACATACAATAAAACCAGGAGGCGGGTCCTCACCTACCATACTCTCCCATAGAACTAGGCTCTCTGAATCTAACGGATGCCTCATCCTCAATATATATATTAGAGTAGATTTCACAACTAAAAATTATATAAAAGTGTACCCCCAACTGTATTTTACGTCTAAGTGTATCTCATAGAATGAATCCATAAGTTGTCACTCACTACTGGCCTTCTGAACTACATGTATCTGAGTCCTCTAGCTCAGTGAATTGGTCACTGCATTGTATTTATCATGCGTGTAGGCATGCTCAAAGTCAAGAGACTGTAGGTACTCCACACACCTTTTCTACCTTAGATTTAGATCATGATGTGTAAATATGTACTTGAGGATTTTTTTTGTCTGTGTACACCACAAAACTCTCCCATAGTAAGTAATGTCTCCAACAGTGCAAAGCATGAACAACTGTAGCTAACTTGAGATCGTTCATTGGGTAATTCCTTTCATGTGGCCTCAGCTACTAAGAACTATTTTCCACAACTCTATCCCCCTACATAAACACTTCTCTAAGATTTATATGTAATGCATCACAATACATAGTGTAGATCTTTCCCTACTCTAGCAGTATCAGGACTGGTGTTGAAGTTAATCTCCCTTTCTGATCCTAAAAGTATATCATATAGGTCTCTATCTAGACAAAATTCACACCATTATTAGTCAATTCCATCAACGGTGTTACTAAGTGTGAGAGGCCCTGTATTAAATTCTTGTAATACCCAGTTATCCCCAAGAAACTTTATATATCAAATATGTTATTTTGTTTTTCCTAGGAAACCACATCTCTCACCTTCTCTGGGTCATTTGATACTCTTGTTTTAGAGATAATGTGACCTAGTAAGTGAATAAAATCCATCTATAAGTGTTTATTTGTGACATTAGTATATAATTGATTCTCCATAAGTGAATCCAAAATGATCTCAAGGTGTTAGGGGTGGTTGTGTCGATTTTGAGAATACATCAAGATATCATCCATGTAAACCAGTAAAAATGAATCCAGATAAGGATGGAATACTTGATTCATTAGGGGAATGAAAATAACTTGTGTGTTCATGATACTGAGAAACATAACCACATAAACTATATACCATACATTCTATGGAAATATGAGTGATGTATGTATACAGTTCAAACACATACCTGGTGACATCCCAAAATCAAATCCATTTTTTAGAACACCCGATCTCTTAAAAGATTATCAAATGGTTCATCTATCTATGTTAAGGGATATCAATTATTATCCATCATCTAGTTCAATTTTTGATAATCCATTTATAGACTCAGGGCACCATCCATCTTGTTTGGGAAGTGGACTAGTGTACCCCATGGAGAAGTACTGGTTCAAATAAACCCCTTTTCCACCAAATCCTCCAACTGCCTCTTGATCTCCGGAAACTCCATCATATCTATCCTATAATGAGGAATTGATACTGATGCAGCTTGAGGAACTAGCTCAATAAGGAAATAAACTTTTCTCTCATGAGGTAAACCAGAAAATGTATCCAAGAACACATCAATAAAATGATGAACCACTAGAGGAAATTCAACCTGACGTTCTCCCTAATCATCCAGATACAAACTAGCAATCTGGGATATAATTCCACCCAACCCATGAGGCTTTGGTCCAAATCATCTCACATGGACATCCCATTCACCATTGTGAGTATAAAATACACCCTATGGTGATGTCAAAGTCACCTTCTAGAGATATCATTCAATCTAATATCGATAAGTGACTATCCATTCCTTCCTAAGTATGATTTCAAACCCTATCATTTTTATGAAAAAAAGATTCCAAATGAAATGACACCCACCAACCTCAAGGGGGAACAACCTACACTGAATAAATCCCCTTTTATAATTCCCAATGGAGTTTATGGCATAATAATTATCTCAAAAGATAGTATAATGAGCTCATGTATTTTCATCACAGGTGAAAATATGAAACAATGTGATGCACCTGTATAAAAAAAATAGAAGATGCAATAGTAGAGATTGTTAAGATTTTACCTCTCACCATAGATGGTCTTATACCCTGCTCCTTGGGGGTAAGCTATATAGAATAGATCCAGCCTAAAACACGTACCTGTAATATAACCTCACTTCTTGGAGTAGTACCACAATGATGTTTCAGTGTAATTAGTTCCTTGAATCCTCAAACACAACCACCACTACCTCATTCTAATCGAACAACACTGCTCCAGCCCCCTGCCAGATGTAGAGCTGGGAAACCTTCTCCTAAAACTGGTGTTAGAGATGACCCCTACCACTCACTACTAGTGGGAAGGTCCTATATAAATGTTTCATGTTACACATCCTTCTTTAATCTCATAACTCGACTATTTCATAGTTGCAATGATTCTTTATGTGTCCCCATATGCCACACTGATGATAGAAAATCAAGCTACCAGTACTCAAATCCTGATTAGTAGTAATCTCTCGGGAAGCCACAAAATTTCATTTCCTATTTCTAGTAGTCAAGATACTGGGTTGAGAGATAGTACTACTTTGATCTACACCCCCAGTTTCCCTCAGATTCTACTAAATAATCAGTGTCTGATTCACAATTTCAATGACAGAGGTCAATATAAACATGTTGACTAGAGATTGAATGACATGTCAAAGACCATCCTCAAAGAGTATCACCCTCGATAACTCATTAGCAAGGTATGTCGATGAAAAATATTGCAGATCTGTAAAGTGTGTCGAGTACTCCACAACCAACATAGTTCCCTGCTCTAGATGCATAAACTCACTAGCCTTCTCTGACTATAGAGTCTCGGAGTAAAAGTAGTCATATATCCTAGTTTTAAAATCAACCCAAACCATGTATCAAAGCCTGTCATCCATGTTTAGAACATTCCACAAGAAATGTTATTCCCCGGGAAGCATATATGTCAAGAGCATCACTCTCCTCTCAGGAGGTGTCGCGAGATGATCAAAGATCACAAGTGTAGTCTCAAGAAACAACTCTATAGCCTATAGAATGTCATCCCTTGAAAGCATGGGAGAATGTTTATACTTTTACACATGAATAAGCTCATCTATAGACAATTCAGGTTGTGGTTATCCTTGAAAATTCTACATTAATAGGTAGCACCCCTCACGGAATTGTTCCTCAGAACCTATGTTTGGAACAATAGTGGGTGTCTCTACTGGAACTAAAAAAGGATCTACTGATAGCACATGGCCCACTTCCTTAGAAATGTGGTAATCACCACTCTCCTAGAATAAAACTATAGTTCATCAGGGTGTAATGCCTCTACAATGCCAAACATAGGCCTTAAGAATAAATAATATCAAAGTTTACATCCCAAAAGTCCAGAACAGGTCAAAACTTTCCTATAACAATTCATACCACGCAACTTTCTCCCAAATATAGGACTATGAATGAAACATTCAAAAAAATCCCTAGATCCATTACCTCATGCCCACTAAAAATCTAGGTCTATGCTAAGTCTTTGTTTCCAAGTTCAATTTTCCATTTCAATTTCATTTAATATTCATTTCTATTACATCAAAATTTAATTTAAAGGTTAAACTCAATGTCTCACCAAATTATTATCCATGAGGGCTCATACGCTTCACAAAACAAATCATGGTATCCACCTAATTCATACAAAAACACATTCCATAAAGTCTATCACAATATCAGGTATAGCAATCATAACACCTATCATAATAGCATGAAACAAGTAATGCATCCAAAATGAAATGGCATAATGCATGGAATGTGATTTCTGTAAAGTTCCTAAAATAATGAATGAGATAAAATACCCTCATATCATAAATTTAGGATAGAAATAAAACTCTAAATCATATCAATATTAACATAACAATGCAACTACATCACCCAATTGTGTAATCTAATCAACTATAATGGCCCAAAAATCCTAAAAATAACAATTTCATTTGAGGAAATTTGGATTTTTACTACATGTAGGGTAGCTACTCCAAGTCACATCTCATTACCAAACTTCTATTCATTGCTAACCCTTTCTATTGTCTCTAAATTATAAAGGAAACTAGAAAAGAAACCCATATGGTACCACTTTGTAATGTCCCAAACCCATGTTCCACTCAACAATTTCCTAAGCCTCGTTGGCCACATGGCCTCAAGCGCATATCCTTGAATTCCATAGTCTTCTAACTTGTAGCAATGTCCTAGGGTGTGTTTATGGGGAGAATTTCCCTCTGACCTAAGTATAACACAATAGAATATTAATAATAGTCAATAGTAGAATCAGTATTATAGTCAAAAAATCGATCACAGTAAGAATAGGTAACAATAATTCCAGAAGTGTCTCATATATAATGATGAAAATACGTGTCTCTAGAAATCATCCAAAATATATAAATGATAGTACCATATAATAAATTCCCCAAAAATACCAAAAAGAAAAATGATTATATCTCTCGATAGCATCATGAGCCTCATCCCGAACCTAAGATCCTATGCTCCTAAGCATGGAACAATATTAAGCATCATACTATGGGCGCTTGGCCTGGTCCCTACCTACATCCATAGTGTTTGTTTGGGTACCCAATAACAGCCTAAATAGGGTGTCATATTGAATCCTAGTATTTAACCACCCAAATTTCTATACAATTCATTCTGTGAAATATAATAATCTAAATAGTGTGAAAATTAGTAGGTAAGCAATATGAAAGTAAGGTGCCCATTACACAGCTATAACAAGAAAGTGATACTAGATGGGCATACATGGATCCCTAAAAAACAAGTTTCACATCATATAACAAGTAAGACATAACAAAAGAAATAACCAACAGGCCTCTCCATATATACATACATATTATGTCAACCATTAAGTTGTCGTATAATGAAGTGTCTGAGTAACCATGGATGAGACGTTCAACCAAGCATAAAAAATTTCCCACAATCATGCCATATAATCATAGTGTCAGACCATGAAGGATTAGATCCAAGATGTATAAGACCAAGACAACCTTGTCGAGTCCCAGGAGCATCTTGATCGAAATTCAGTAACAAAAATGGTTGGATTCCATGGAAAATGTCATCCAAACATGTCGTATACAATTCCAAGAAATCCGGATCCACGGGGTAGTAATGCCCACAGGATCCCATAAAATCAAGACACAATGAACATAATCAAGACCCATGGGAGAACCATCCATGGATTCTGTACAATCACTCATAAAAACATCAAATTTATATTCCATATCATGATTTTACCTGCTAATTAGACAATAATAATTAAAAACACACCACATTATTATACCCAATCATATACATAATTTTCATGCCAAACATTCAATAAATTAAAAAATAAACAATGAGTATACACACTCATTTAACATATCCCTAATAAGCCATTTAATAAATTCAATAGGAACGCATGTCATCACATGGAAAAAGGAGTCAAACACATCTCCTAAACAAGATACTCAATTTCATTTTATTATAAATGGGATTCCTCTAACAAGGAAGTATTTAAAACACGTCCTAGGGGTGGTTTAACATGTGTAAAATGAGAAGGAAACACCCTACATGTGGCTCGGTTGGTGAAAAAACCACCAACTCTTCTCAAAGGATCCTTATGAAATCCTTAATAGATATAATTCCATTTATTTCAATTAATCATTAAATTTTAGGGTCATTCCAGAAAGTCTAACAGGATGCACCATGGAAGCTAGCCTAATAATGAATCAAAAACACTGGAAAAAATATAGACCTACAACTGTATCTC
Organism: Viscum album; assembly: GCA_963277665.1. Lineage (NCBI taxonomy): Eukaryota > Viridiplantae > Streptophyta > Magnoliopsida > Santalales > Viscaceae > Viscum > Viscum album. Next base: position 1,566,082,399 of record OY728161.1, read on the forward strand.
AGTAGTAGAGTGATGGTTTAGTATCAACTCATGATTCAACTTATATAGTAAGAAAAACGATAAATTGAAAAATAATCCAGAATTATGGCATATTATCTTGTACCTAAATAGAATAGTTAATACCAAGATGAATGAAGAATGAAAAAAAATGAATTGGAAACTCATAGATGTAGATATAATGAGAAGAATGGTTCTTGAATCAGAAACTAGATGGAGGAGGAGGATCAAATTCTATATATCAACCAAAGGGAGCTCAAAATGGTGAGTTTTTTTCCGTTGAATAAATAGTAAACTAGTTTTAGAAATAGATTTTAATTAGGGTTACAATGGAAATTTCTCTAAAAACAATTTATGGGGGACATGGTTTGGTTTTATGGTTTATCCCAAATATGCACCATTCATGCATGCTTAGCTATAGGGAAGGGAACATTGCACGGTTTGACCACATGGTTTGAATAATCGTGCACAGACCCTGAAAAACTCCACTGTCAAAATTTCAGACATGCCTACACGGCTATGCGCCTCAAATATCATAGTTTAGTTTAAACATGTGGGATTCCCCTACTCTCTACCCATTTATCACAGGGCATTCAAGATTGTGCAGCCTTCCCTACACAGTTTAGACTGACCATTCTTTAGGCCATTTTCAACCAAAAATTTAGGTTCTAGGCTCTGAAGAGGCCCCAAAAAAGCCCTGAAACACCTAGGATCAAACAAGGTACTCACACAAGGCTGTAATTTGAAATTTAAACCAAAATAAAAAAGAACCTGTACCTTGTATGAGAATAACGGTTCTGACAACATGTATCCCCTCAAGAGAAGTCTAGTCATGTACTGTTTTATACATGTTGTGTTTGGGTTAACTTACACGGTGTGTGGGATATTGAATGCATCTTGAAGGGTCCATGGGGGTTCTCAGTGTGTACTAATGATTATTGGGTCATGTATGGTCCAACAAAAATGACATGTCATCCTAGAATATATATGCTTTTTATAATTAAATGACCACCTAGGTGTGTACTCCCTATATACACTGAGATGATCCTACGAATACCACATGGATAATGTAACTAAAGAATATTCCATGTGATATTTAACACAATCAAAAAATATTGTCCCTCACTTCCATCATGGTGAATGACTTTTGGCTCAAAATTACATGTCATGTGATCACATATTTGAGATCCATATTTTAAAATCTTTCATAATAACAACACCATTAATAATATTTCCTATGTTGATGCCAAAATTTCCACCAAGGGCCTAAATAATTTCTTCTTTACCATTAGAAGTCAGTGCAATAATATTTTGAAGCCCCTATGGAATTTCTTCATTTAAAATCCACTTGAAAATGACTTTTTTTTATGATGTAATGAGCCTTTAATTACAATATTCCTCTTAATGAGTCTTGATTTCTTTATTGAATGTATCGCATGACCTAATATCTGATTCCTCACTTTAATACAACATTTACACGTCTATATTATGTTCATTATTTGATCAAAACAAATTTCATCAAACCACTAACCATAGAGATGTATAGGGGTTAATGTATGAAGAAATTGGTAAATAACAAGGATGAATGGAATATAATAAAGTCTTGATGGTTGGTGAGATCATTTAACTACTAATCATTGTGTGTTACTTCATTAATGGTGAAGAATATAGAGGAAAACCTTGATTTCATTCATATTTGAATAGATAATTAAAATGTGTAGGTATAATTATATTGATTAATTTTGAATAAAATGGGTTATCATGAGTTTAGGTAGATAAATTTAAAGAACAAAGTGAAAGACAGAAGAAAATATCAATACCTAGATTTAGGATTTCCCATTGGTGATGGTCATTTTCACTCTGAATTCTATTGGTGATTCCCATATAAAAGTGCATTCGTCAGCTTAGAATAACTAATTCTCCAATGGGAAACCCTATCCTACTCTCTAATCAGGTATTATAGAAGATAACTCTAAATTATATAGTTAAGGATGATTATACAATTTAACTCTTGGTTTTTCAGATATAACTAATTACATAAATAAATAAATGATTTAATTAATTAATAACACTAATGATGGACTCGACCCATGGACCCAAATACAAACCCACTTTATACCACCCCTAGGGTAAACCCCTATTCTGGGTGAAACTATGACATTAGTTTTCCCATTTGAGGCTTTATTTAAGATGAAATTTCATTTTCCCATGATCATGATCACTTGGCTTGAAAACAATATATTCTTTTAATATATTATTTTTAGGAATCCACGATTCTCATTCTATGAAAATATATTAGATACAAATCTATAAAATATTTTTTAAAATACCATAAAGGTTTCAACTATAAAAATAAAGTTCACCACAATATTATTAGAAAAATATAATAGTTTCTATCCATAAAAAAATAAAAAATGTTCCATTAAATTATATTCCTTAAAATTTTAATTTCCCTTTCACACAAATCAAACTTTATTCCACGAAATTTATCATTTTTCTCTACGTTTCTTACAAAAAATACACTTCATGATAATTATATTATTATATTTTATACTTGAAAATAGATCCCATGTTATATTCTTTTTTAATTTTATTTCTCTCACAATTAATATCATCAACCATTTTATATGTTCACGATATTACTTAATAAAAAATGGATCAACCTATGAAATAAAGCTAGTGTAGCTTGTTATCTTGATATTTTTTCACATTTCCATTTCTTCAGTCTCATTTATATATATTTGTAGTTTCAAATTTCTTCTTAAACCTTTAACACTAATTTTTGGACCACCACACATCATTATCATCTATATAATATTAAATCCATATCATTACCAACAGGTTAATCATTTTGTATGAATTTTCCTTCTCACATCACTTCAATTCCATTATCAATATCAAATTATTTTTTCTAATTTGGTGTATCATCAATGAATACAATGTTATTAATATTAAGAAACGTGGAAAGTTTTTTATAAAAAAGATAATATCTTATATTTTGTGTGTACCCAAGAAATATACTATTATAAACTTGCTCATAAACTTTTATAATGTTCTCCCCTTCACTTTGATCAAATATGGAATTATAAGGACCTGAAAATGTTTGAAGATTTGATTTTTTTTCACGTTTTATATAGTGTAATGTCTAATTTCATCATTAAGAGATATTGATTTTTAATATATCCTTCTATCAATATCAATTGCCTCCAAAATTATCTTGAAGTATCACATTTAGTAAACATAATTCATTCCAAGTCAACTTAGCACTTATTCTTTATTTCAAAAATTTATTTTTTTAAAGAGTACATGGATAACTAAAAAATTATATTACATGACTTTTAAAATATCATGAAATTATCCCATTAGAAGACTCCATACCATTTTCATATCTAAACTTATTGATTTCATAACAAGTTTTTTTAGAATACATTTTAAAATTATTTAACATTCAAAAGGATCAAGATTTTATTGAAATAAACATCAAACATGTCACTTAAGTGAATTCATCAGTAAAAATGATGAAATAGTTTTTTCAATTTGTCAGCTTTTTACTCATAAGTCCACAACTATTTGAATATATTTGATCAAGTGGACTTAAGGTTATAATTTCAACCCCATTTTTTCATTGATTCACCATAGTGGCTTCATGAAATATCTCACATAAATAGATATTATCACTTTTAATATTTGGTACATTTTCAATTATATGTTATCAAATAAATCTTTTCATGAGATTTTTTCTAAGTTGAATAGGTATTCCTTGCCAAAGGGAAACCTCATTTTTCATGTTAAGATAACATGAATTCTTCACTTATCCTACTTCAAATAGTTTTAAATTATCTTTATAAATTTTTTTTAATGTCTTACTATCTTGTAAACATTTACAATATACATATCCTTCTGAAACATGAACTGATTTCCATTTATCAAAACCTAATAAATAATGAAAATGTTGTGTTTTAACCAATTGTCAAAAATAATTTTTTAACTGAGATTATCCTCATCAATTTTCTTTAACCTAACTGCACATACCTCTCAAATACTTTGAGACTATTTTGATCACTCTTCAAGTTTGATCAATAAATATTTTAAATAATCTATAAATTTTCATTCTTTAAATATTTTTATGATATATCCACAACCATTTCTTGTTTTTTTTCTTTTTTATTCTTTTAATATTTTTTAGAACTTGGAATTTTATTTAACATAGTAGAGTGAATTATCATACACTTCTAATTTATGCACACTTCATGATCATACCTTTCAAGATTCTCTTCAAGACAGTCAAAAATTCTTATTACTTAAATTTTTTACTAAAATTTTTATAAATAGAATTTTTTCAATTTTTTATTTTTTATCCCAATTTACTTAAAAAATTATTTTTACTATTAGAAAATATATTGTACCATAATATAAAATATTTATGTATAAATTTTCAACTACACCAACAATTTCTATAAAATCTCCTTAAATAGAGTGCATTATCTTATAAAATATATCATTGCTGGGTTTTTTTATTTTTATTTATATACTAATATTATTTTAGAAAACCAAAATCATAAGATTTTATCTTCTTTTACTTATTTGATATAATTTATTCACTTGAATTTTTCTCTTTCTAGATTAGAAATTTTTTTAACTTTCATCATCATTTTTAGAAAAGACTAAAATATTTTTTTATTAATTATGTTAAATAAACTCAATATAATTTTTTATTGGATCATAAGATTTCCATTTAATATATATAATACAATTTGAATACATAATATGTGTTCATTTTTGTTAAAAATATTTATTTAGATTTTTGGATACCATAACTTGTTTCTAAAATAATTTATAACTTCCACAAACATCATTTATTAATTTATTAAAATAAAAAAAAAATATTAAGTAATTAACTAACTTAATAAACCTAGAATGAATTTTATGAACTACATAATTATTTTTTACCAAATTTAAATAAATATAATTAATGATCATGTTATAATAAATAAGTAAAATCTTGACACTTTAAATTCACTTAAAAATATCCTATTCTTTTTTAACACAATTATAATCAAGCTATTTTGAGTAAATAATTTTATTTAAAGAAGAAAATTATTCTTATCCAATTGATAGATTTACTTAATGTACATTTTGATATCCATTCACAATAGACGCTTTTTCAGTTTCTTCATCTTCAACTACAAATTATTTATTATCATTAGTGTAATATTCTTTTCTATCTTTGAAAAAAAATCTATTCAATATATTTATAAATAATAACTATTTCATTTTATTTTATAAATTTTCCTCATCAATTGTGTGTCTTCACTCTCTAAGACATCTTCTTCCTTTTATATTAATTTTCTTCTCTTAATTTATAATTCTAACAACTCTTACTCTTTAATAACAACTTTTCCTTTTTTTTATATTCATCAATAAAAATTTTCTTAATGAATATTTTATTTTATTATTAAAAATATTCCATATCATAAATTTTTATTGAAAATTTAATAGAAAACTAACCAATATTACCATAATAAAATTACATTAATTAAAATTTAACTTTACACATTCCTTTTCTCCTGTGATATTTCTTTGAAAAATTGGACAAGATATCTTCATAACCTTCATCATATTCTCTTATTCATATTTTACTTAAGATGATATTTTTTTTGTATATTTTAAAACCATTAGCCACTTTGAATGCTAGATATTTTTCAATATTGACCTTAATTTTCATTGTTGGTTCTATTCTCATTTCATAACTTATTATAATACTATAAAGTTTATCTGGATAAAAATTATTTATATTTTAATCTTTAACATTTATATTTTTTCATTGAATTTATCAGGAATAATTTTTATCAACTTTTTAACAGTAATAGTTTCCTCAAGATTTTAACTATGCCCAAGAGTGGTTCTCATAATCATGTTCACTCAGGTAAAAAACTCATTAATTGATTCCTCTTCCACCATCCAAAAAGATTCAAAATTAGCATCGAAAAATTTAAATTTTTTTTATTTAATCTTTTTTATGTCATTTATAAATATTATGAAATTTTATCTATATTTATTCTCTAAAATTTATCCCTAGTATTTTTTTTATCTATTTCTATAACAATAAAGACAATAGTTCAATCCTTTATGACCATAAACCTTAATATTCTTTTGGACTATTCGAGGAAAGGTTTTTTTACCTTGTAGAAAAGTAAAACCATATTAAACAATATTCAACACATCAATACTAAGTGATAAAATATTTTAATACATACTATCCTTCAATATATAGAGGTTATTTTTATAAAATGTCTAGACCCCATTATTATTTAACCAATTATGATAATCCATCATAGTAACCTCTTGATAATGATCATTAATATATCCAAAATGGTTACCTATAGCTCTGATAAAAATTATTGATCCCTTTTGGATAGAGGAATGCTTAGAGGGTAAAGTTTAATCATTTTCCAAAAAAAATTAAAGATAAAGTAAAATTTACCTTGTTGTTGGACAGAATGAATGATTATTCTCTAACTAAATATCTTATAAAGAAATTAATCAACCATAAGTTAACACAAATATTTTTTACAAGGTTCAATATTAAATGTGAGTGGGTAGTCCTTTGAATGTTTTGGGTGATATCAAATATCACATGTCTTACCATTTATGATCAAGGTGAAAACCAATAAACCAAATGGATGACTATAGACCTTATCTAAAGTGTATTCCAATACCTTTTATTCCAATTAAACAAATATAAAAATATAATCGTGATACAAAATTATAAATAAGACAAATAGTCAAGAACAAGTCTTTATATACAAAATAAATAAGTTCTTCATCAGTTCTTAATGAACCTTCATATATTATTAAGTATATATATTATGCTATAAATATTTATTCATCAAAATAAATTAACAAAGAATCCTTAAATGTAATGAATTATAGTCTCTCATCTATATCTCTCTGAAACACTATCAATGTTCAGTATTTGAGACCCTATATATACTTCTATATACAATAACTCAAACTAAAATAGGTTTCTTAAACTAGAATCAGTGGATAGTATCTCATAGATTTGAATAAATAATTTTGGATGTTTCGATGAATAATATACATTAATAAATTTATTAAAACCATTCATATGAGATGGATTAAATCCATTTTATAATTTGAATAGTTTAGGATATATTAAAAATTCATTTAAGTTATATATCTCCAAACCATGACATGGTATTCTTCAAAACAATTTAACGTTTATAAATAAAATATAATCTTAATTAAATCATATATGTATACTAATTTTATTTTTAAAATTCACTTGTTTTAATATTTTAGAAATTCTATATATTAGGACAAAATGAAAATTTTATTATTAACCAAGACATGATTTTCTTCTCCTTAATCACATGAAACTAAAATGAGTACACTCCCATAACATATCCTCCTCTTTATTCCAATGGAAAAAAAGTGTTAAATTTTATCCTTAAAACCATCATTTTGACCATGTGATATTTGGATTCTACTCATTTTCCTAAACATAGTTCTTCTGGATCACATAACAATGATCATAACCACATGAATTACAGTATGTTGTGGCCTATAATAACTTCTAAACATCTATAGTGGCCTCTCAAATGGATTGACTAATTAATTCTTTAACATGGACTTTGGAATGTCTTTTTACATTCCTAAACTACAATGTTATACTCTACCAAAAAATGATTTTATAATTTATGTAGATACTTTTTCAATAATCTTTAGACACCTAAAAACTCATCCATAACATATTTAAATCCATTTCATGATAAAAACTTCATTAATTACCATGAAACACCAATAATTATTTTAAGTATATGTTGACAATAAATTCATTATAAAATAAATTTTGTAATCAAACTAACTCTGTAGTAAAATCTCCGTAAAGATATTATTTATAACACACCACAATATAGAGTGATGTTTTTATTTGACCTTCATCACTTGGTAACAAGTATTCATATTCATGTGGATCACCTTAATAAACTTTATAAAACTATATCTTTATTATACCCAGTAATATATTCCAAATAGAACACAATTGTATTTTTAAGGGACTTTATAGATTTGATCATTTATTTTATTCATATCATGCATTCCTTATATTTGTTCATGCTAATATTTAATTAAATTTACCTATAACATGACTTCTATCCAAATTAACTCGTTTTAGTCACATTAAATTATATATATTATACAAATAATAATTTTTTATGCTTCCACAATGAAGAACATAATTATAATATTTAATACATATCCAAATACATCTCGTCCATAAAATATATGAAATTTTATCCTATAATAAATTTAAATTTGATGAAACTAAAATCTTACTCAATAAAATATATGGTGTGAAAGGTATACTAATCAACCTTTCATGTTATTACCCAAAACAATCACAAATGAAATTATATTTTCAATGAATAAATGACTTATTAAGAAATGTAGTTATATAAAAAAATGAACTGCATTTCATTTTTTTATTTTTGAATATTATAAAACATGTCCATAATTTCTCTATAGGGATTAAAAGATCATTAATCATCATAAATATTGATAAAATATCCATTCTATAGTGACTGTTAAGATTAGTATATATTAAGGGGTATGAGAAATTATAATTGATACTAATGGAATAATTAATGGACTTGACCAATAAGATTGTACCCTATGAATCCCATTTATCATATATTTTTAGTCATATGGAATCACTGGGTTTCTCCCCTAAAAAATCCCAAGATAAGATTAAATAACTAAAAATTCATAGAAACTATTTATGGGATAATTTTAAGATTATCAAGATCATAGCTCAAAGCATGTTCACTAAACCCCCCAGGAAAGTACCATCACCACACATTTTACCCATAGGGAATACTCTAGTGTAATAAGGGGTTATGTATATAGAACTTATTATTAATAATTTTAATATTTTATTCTTAAAATAATAATGATTATATTTATCCATTTTTCATAATTAATTGAAATATATATGATTACAAAATGAGCGATAAAAATTATATTTTGATACAAAGAAACTAAAATTGCATTTTTGGAAAATATATTGTTTCATTTAAAACATTACTTGTGATAAATTCATGAATTTTTGAAATAAATGTTATTTTTATTAAATATTTTTATTAAATTATATTTATTTAAAAATAAATGATAAAATAATTTAACAAAGTCCAATATATGATTTATAAGGGTCAGAGAGTGGTTAGTGTCGTAAAAAAATATTTTCCAATAAATAATAATATTTATTTAATAGTCTAAATTATCATATCAAGAAGATTATTTTGGTAAAATAAATATTTTTTTAAATCACCATATCTAAATTATCTAGTGGTGAATGTTCCATATTTTTCTAAGACTATCAAATTGTTGGGTAGAAAATAAATCCAATAAAAATATATTGTATGTATTATGATATCATAATAGCCCAAAAGTGATGTAATAAATACACTAAATGATATCTATAACCAAAAATATATTTACCTTTTTAAAATAGGTATGATGGAATCCCATTCTTTTTTATTATCAAACCGTTAATGAACCCTCCAAAACCTACATTATATTTTATGGATTTAAACTCCATTATTTATGAAAATGACACACTTCCACATCAACAATAATATTATTTTAAGGATTTAGTTTCTTATAAAAATAAAATATTAAGAAAACTTCTTTTTAGTAGAAACCATGAGAAAACCCCTTATAAGGTTTGTGGTTTTAATTATTTTATCACTTGGAGTCTTAAACCTGTGTTGAGAAATTAATAAAGAACTATCCTCTCTTTTTCAATAAATACCCACCCAACATACCATTCCTCTTCACTCGAAACTCATTGATCTTAAATTTTCTCTCCATATACCTCTCTAAATAATTCACAAGTTTTTCCCAATCTCTTAATAAGCTCCTCCCAAACTTTTGGAAACAATATTTCAAGGTAGTGGATTCTCTCTTTCTTTTTATTCAAGTACTGTCTTTGTAATATTACTTTATATTTACAATGTTTCATGTTGTAATTGGTTTCTACACATCCCCTTACTATTATTATGATTCACAAGTAATTATATACCACCTTTATCTCTCATTAAAATTATCTATGATACTTTTTTTCACCTGTTATGTTGATGAAATTATTTTGTGATTTTATATGAAATTTTTTTGTAATGTGAATAACCATAAAAATTTACACTCAAGGGTATTCACCTAGATATACAATTTCTTCATTGATTTCAGAATTACATTTATATAACCCACAATTATTAATCATGGGATTAAAATTTAAAAAAAATATTCTTATGTTTTATAGTCTATATGGAACAAAAATGTATGTACATGATTTGAATGTGATTGGTGGGACTAGAATTATATAGCCCTATAATGAATAGGGTAATGTTTTTATCTCATGAGATACCATATATGGTGTAGGGTAAATTATCCTAAGAACACTCTATTATGATTTTTTTTATTTATCTTTGAATTATGGTTATGATGTCATGTTTTATGTTGTATCTACATTCCTATGATGCCTTGATGTTGTCATTTTATGCCATGATTTAATATTAATGTTTATGATTCTTATATTTTTATATAACCATGTTATTACCCTTAAATCAATTGTATTTATTTATTTAGTCTATTAATTGATTATTACCTTAATGGAATTTAGGTATCACCCATTTCTTATGTATGTACCCAAAGACACTAGGCCTCTCTATGTTTTGGGATTGTTTTATGTGTGTTTTTATGTAATAAATCAAGAAATAAATTATATAAAAGATAATGATTTCCATCGTTGGTATTAGAGAAAAGCCTGGTTATTTTTGGGTATTAGAACTATAAAACTTTATTGAAATCCTTAGGGATAATACTATACATAGGAAAGCATCCCTATATTTTTTATAACTATAGAGCGAGTGGTTTACAAGGAATAAAATCCTTTTATGGAAACTATAAGTGGATGTGGATATGGAATAGTTGTGACTAGGGTTAATAACCATGAAAAGGGAACATTGGGTATTAACTTAATCATTACATAGTGAATGAAAAAAAGGATTTTTTACACCATTTTTGACACTTCTGGGGGATATGAATTATAAAAGTTACAATATTTTTATGGACCTTTATAAAGGGAACAAAAATTGTTATAAAATTTAATATTAGTAAATTGGCCATGGATAACTTTTATTGAAACATATAAATTCATAGGTTAATGATTATATTCCATTTAGGGGTTATCCTTTCAATGTTCATAGTTTCCCTTTTATTTGTTTAATAGTTTAAAAATTTTCATCCATAATTTTCTTATTATTTAATTCAATAGATGGAAATAGGAGGGAAAGATTCAAAAAACAATCTGACGAGAAATGTGATGACTACCCAAATGAGATGCCTAACCCAATGGGAGTAGGATTTGAGAACTTCATAACAATAATTACTCAATTAACCCAAATTTTGATTAGAAACTTCAATCAGGGGTAAAATCCAAACCTTCTTAAGAATGAGAAAGTTTCAATTGATACATTTATGAGACAAAGGCCTATGAATTTTATTTTATCTTATAATGTATTAATCATATAATTGATCAACTCAATTGAAAATTTCTTTGACATACTTCGATGATCTGAGAAAGATAAATTCATGATAGTTTGTAATCACATTGAGCGATAAGATGATCAATGGTGGATGTTGATCAAGAATATTAATATTGAGAAAGATATTGAAGTGAAAGAGTTGAAATAATTTAGAAAAATGTTTTTTAATAAATATTTTCCCTACACTCCTTGAATTAAAATATAAAGGGAGTTACTTTCCTTCAATAAAAAGGAAGATGGATACATCAGGGCATACTAGGTGAATTTTAAAATAATTTCATGATATGACTTTGGATTTTTCATTTTCACTGAATGTAATATTGACCAATTATTTAGTGGTATAAAGATAAATATATGAAAATATATGAAGATTCAAGTCTTTGACAGATCTGATAAGATTTAATGATGTTCCCTAAAAGATGAAAAAGATATCATTGAATCTTAAGTGTCTTAGGGACTATAGAAATGAAGTAGATAATGGATTGTAATTTTATAGGATCAATAGAGAAATCTCGCAATGGTAATAAATTCTAAAATCCAATTTGTCAAAAGTGTGAGAATAATTATATTTGAAATTTCCAGAATGAGTCAATGAAATTTTTCAATTGTGGGAAACAGGGGTACCTAGCTAGTGAACTACATGTGAGAACCCCACAAATGTAATGGAATAAAATAATTCTCTAGTTAACCCTATCCCTATTTCCTAGTGATTCAACTACAAGGGAAAAAAGGACACCATGGAAACTAATGCACTAAGACAAAGGTTTGAGAAGGTAAACAAATATAATAAACTACAAAACCTAAAGGGAAAGGGAAATAATGAGTTATCATAACTACTAAGGTAGATCTCGGTAATTAAGTGGTGATAGGTACTCTAGTTATTCATTTAAAAATAGGGAATATAGTATTTGATTCTAGTTCTATACATTATTTTATATCATGCAATTTTAGTAGAACAATTCAAAAAACACCTAAAAACATGGAAGTCGAGTTATCAGTGAAAATGGAGAATTGTGAAATTATTGAATCCCAAATATATTAATTATCCCCTCTCAATATTTGTGGTCTGAATTTCATAAGAAAACTTGTGATACTCTCTGTAGAATAATTTGATGTTATTTGGTCATGGATTAGATTTATATATATAAAGATAACATAAATTTCCGAGATAAGAAAATCACCCTCCATATCTTGAGATTCTTCAATCCCCACTCTCATGTGATATTTTGAGAACTATTTTTTTATCTCTTATATCTTGAGATATTATAAACCACAACCCTTAAAACAAGGTGGTGTGTGGGTTTTTATAGATAGAAATCACATACAAATTTAACCTATATAATTTTAGTTATATAAAGTTACTAGAAGTTGTTTTATCACATTTCGGAGAAAGAGTAATGAAAAAAATGATTACCTCAAGTAAGGTATGTGGTAGAGGGGAATGACTAGCCCCAAATCTAGTGGGGTTATTTAGTTATTCATGTAATGATCTTTGTTTTATTATCAGTTCACTTTGATGTTTTTTCATATTTTGGTCTGCCAAACCATACCAGAAAATAATATCTTACAAAGAATATATTTTCACCTGTAATCATCTCATAATATGATATATATCTTCTTTAAATTTTTTCTTCTCAAAATATTTTTAAGGAGACACACTAAAACTTATACATCTAAGATAGCCATATTGTTCTAGCCACATCAAACCAACTGAAAGTGGTTTTTCTTCAGGTATGGTCATTGTTGATTATTATGTTAAAACCATATAAAGAACATATCAAAATAAATATATATTTGTATGTAATATTGTTATAAATAATAAATAATTATTATTATTCTATACTTACACATGTTTCTCATACTAATTTTTTTCATCAACTAGTTTACCCTCCTTATTTATGCGGGCCTCCTTCCATAGGAAATGATGTGGGATAGAAGTATATTAGGATTGTAATTAATAAATTTGCATATAAACAAAGTAATATATGTTTCTTTATTTCAAATATAACATTTATTGTTTATTTAAAATATATACCATTTTATTCTCTATTGAATTGTACCCCATCATTGCTTTGTGATAAGGGTACATTGGTTTTAATGAACATTTATTATTTTAAGAACTATTTTTCTAATTCATAAATTAACAAAATTGAATAAAATTGGATAAAATAAATAATCTAAGACAATATATTTTCAATAAAAAGAAACCTAAAATGATTTATCATTACAACAAATAACGAAATCATTCTATGTTTTCTTCTTAGTAATTTATGCATAAGTAATTGGTGGGTGGGGATTTACATTCCCCTCGGCATCACTAAGATGAAACTTGATAATAAGTGTTATTAAGCCTATATAGTATTTTTCAATTTCCATTAAGAAATATTTGCTAAAAAAATCATATAAAATAAACAAACTCTTCAAGGAAAAATAAAAATTAAATCAAAGTTTTGTTATATAATATTTTGGTAAAATAGAGAAATTATATCATAATGTTACCTTTATAGATTTCCAAAGGGTTTACTTCATTATAGGTTGAACATGTCTCCATAAATCTATATTAATCAGCATATTCATCCTTGTTGTGAAACCAAAATAACTAATAAACATTGACTTATTGGGTTCAATAAGTTTTCAGTGTTGATTCTAGCCAACATCAAATTGTATACCCCTACTTCTTGCCTAGATAATTTTATTCAACACTATTATGCTGGATCATTCTTGTTTTTTTCATCAAAATGATGTTAATCACCTAATAATTTTTTTAATTTTAGCATCAACTGAATGTTCTTCCCTGATATTGGTAACATCATCATTTGAAGAAGTTATTGTCTGGTTGTGTAGTCAGACATTTAATTTAGATTATGTAAATACTATAGGGAACACATAATATTATGAGGAAACGAATATTATATTAAAAAATAGTTTAACCTGATCATTTGAATCAATTTATTTTCTTTAAAGGATTAGGGGATTTGGACCCTATATTGAGAATCGAAATCCCCTCTTTTTGGTCCCCTCTTACATTAAAGACATTGTCTATATTGGGACTGCTATGAAATCACTATGATACCCCAATTAAATTGTCATCCTTGATTGAATTTCCATCTAACCCTATAGTTTTTTAGTCACTATTATTATAATGAAACAATTATTTTTTCTATATCTAATCCATAAAATAACAACACTTCTTTTAATTCCATTATGAACATCTTGCCTTTTTTCCTTCCACACTGAAATTCACCTTCACAAATCCCATTTCAAAAAAATCACTACAGTTCTACTGTAAACCCATTTTCAATGGAAAATAATCACTATAAATGTTGTATAATAAAACTTATATTTCAGTTTTATGATTCTAAAATATGACATATTCTCAGAAATTGTATTTCTACCCTTAGAACTAGATATGTGAATCACTTACACCCCAAGAAAAACTCTACTGTTTTTTCATCATACTATAGTAATTGTGTTATTTTTATAGATATTATAACCATTAATTAAAAAAACATTATAAGATATAACATTTTAATTTGGTATCTTGGCTATCCATAGAATTTATTCAGTAATAGAATTCAAATTTTCATATAAATCCTTATAAATATAATCTTGGTTCATCAAATACACTCTTGATTATGTTTATTTGATATCCATCCTTCATCCCTTGATGGATTCAAATGTCTATTAATTACTTTATGGGATTAAATATATAGATCAATATCTTCACAATTATTTAAAATGAAAAGGTGAGATTACTCATGCACTATGATAGTAATTGTAAAAACATCTTTTCCAGAAATCCATTATCCAATAAGGAATCTGTTATGATAAGACTTTAGGTGACCAATTCTATAAATATCTAATAGGTAATCAGTACTGAATTCATCATATTCTTCAACAATATATCATTCAGTAATATGACCTGCTGGTTGACTTTGATTCATGATGTACTCTTTCAAAATATACATATACCATTCAATAGGGTACATCCATTTGTAATAGGTAGGACCACATAGTTGAACCTCTCTAACCAAGTGAACCATTAGTTAGAACATTATATCAAATAATTATGGTGGAATAAACATCTCCAATCCATGTAATATGACTATAACATCTGTATTTATGATCAAAAACTTCGCTAGGTCTATAAATTTACTACATATGGATTTGAAAAAGAAGCATAATCTGATTAATTTATGTCATACATTTTTAGGAAGACTAAAATGTAAAGATAAAAACATCAAATATTTCATCAAACATGGAATTCATGTGTTCTTAGTCTCTATAACTTCAAATTATTCATTAACAGAATATTCTTGATATTTCGTGAATACCCCATATAGAAATTTAACACTATTAAGAAAAATACAATATTATAATTTTTCGAGTCTAGATAGAGTGTAAGCTACTGAAGGAAGAAAATTCTAACTATTACCCTTTATTGGTGATAAATCTTCCCTTATCCCTATGTTAATCATGTATAACCTAGAATTGAAGCCACTTTTTGTTTTTTAAGGAACATTTAGTAATTTTACAAAAACTCTATCAAATAAATTTTTTTCTACATTCATGACATTAATAAAATGTCTAACTTAAAAATAATTTCAATACAATAATTAAAAGAAAATTGATCCCTTTTTCCAAACTGATTTCATAAGGTTTTTCAAAAATGGCTTTCTAAAAACACTGTCAATGTTTTTTACTTTATCAAATATTTTATCACCAATTAGAAGAGATGATGTTGTACCTTATTTGGTATTCCCATCGAATGTTATTGTCTGTGATTGGTATTTATGTCACTAGGGTAAAAATTTCTTAGGTCTTAAAAACACAGTTTTTAAGGTATGTTTCAACCGAACTGAGTATGTGTATTCTTCACAAATGGGACACCCCAACATTACTTTAATGTTAATCCTAAAAAAATTCCATCAGTATGAAATTCATTTATTGACCCAGACAACAAGGCCCTCAAGGTGAATTCTTCACTTCTATGAGAATCATAAATTATAAAACATTTATCCCACATTAATTATTGATCTTCGATCAATGGAGGAAAATAGACATCAATATCATTACTTGGTTGTTTTGGTCTGGATATAAGTAGAGACAACATAATGTAGTTGTGCTTCATGCATATCGATTGTGGAAATTTATAATTTACTAACACAACTATCCATGAACTATAGGTACTACTATATAAAACCAAATGATTTATTCCATATGTAGATAACTCAAGATGAAAGATTCTCAACTCATTTCCAAATTTAGGATACTCATAATCAAGTTTTTTCCACTGAAGAAAGTCTAATGGATGACGTAGTGTCCCATATTTAATTATTTTATTTTCATGCCATGTAAATTTTCTCATGATTTCCTAACATCAATATAGTCTTCTAAACTATGGAATGATATAAAATTTCCATATAACTTTGGAAGGACATGATTCATCTTTCCTACATTGTTTCATCCCACACTTAGGGAATTTTATGAGTGATTCATGGTCCTTGTAAAATAATATGTAGTCATTTGGACAAGCATGTATTTTTATATAGATTATTCCCATTGAACATAACATTTTTTTAGCATCATATGTTTGATAAGGAAGTTCATTTTCTTTTGGTAGCATATCATTCAAGAGATAAAGTAGTTTTGTAAATCTAGTGTTACTCCATTCATTGCTAGTTTTCAAATTATATAACTTCAATACAAATAAAAATATTGTATATTTAGTAAAACTGGAATACATTGGTCTCTTATACCATGTATTTAACTTCTCAAACAACTTTGGAAAACCAAAAACGTCATCTTAAATTTCAATTGTCATCTCTTTTATATGTCTCCGTCATTATTTACACCACTATTCATATCAAATGATCCATAAACCATAGTTTTATCCTAATCGGTGTGCATGTTCTATTTTTTCCCATGTTTAGTCCAACATTTATTGATCTGATCTATTTCATGATAAATCAAATGTTCTTCTAACTCTTATGAACTAATTTGTCTTGAATAAAAATAATTTAAACACAAAAAAACGATTTGGGAAGGGTTGTATGCATTATATATTGAAAAATTGATGAACTATTTAACTTCATCTTCATACTCTTTTATCATATAATTATCATAAATCCATTTTCAATTCATATTAATCCTATTAGATTTATAAAATATTCATTTTTTATAAAAAAATAAATAAATACACATACAATATTCCTAATAAAAGGAGAAAGTTATAGTTAATTCTAATGAGGGAAACCCAACATTTCAGTATTATTGGTTACGATTACTAACAAGTTGTTATTTTACAAAAGGGTGACAGGAAAAGAAACCACCTGGGGTAAAAATGTGGTTATTGGTCTAGTTTCTTGATTTTATGTTATATAGGAGAAAAATATGGGAATAAATATATTAGTAAAAAACATTTATATATTATTAGATGGAATAATTCCAAAGTAAATTATTATTCTTTATTGTCATTTAATTGTAACCTAGATTTTTAAAATTGGGTAAAAATATCTTTTCTCGGAGTATACAAGGTCATATAATTATTAGACTTTAACATAGGGTCAAGGTGCTTGGAATTTTATGAAATAAATGAATGAAACAATTATTGATTAAATAATTCAATTTGTATTCCAAGTAACTCTCTTTTTCTATAGATTATTCAAGACCATGTATAATAGGAATGCCAATAAATATATTTGTACGATGACCCGCTGATGAACCCCCATTTCAAAAATAATAGATTTATCAATCTAAGGTATATTTCACATATCCTACAATATCAAAAACCAATATTCAATTTCTTTAAAAACACCACAAATACTTTCCATTAATAAAAATTACAAAAAAAAAATAAGTTATCATATATCTCACATTATTGAGATCTAAAACATTATAATTCCACTTCTAACAATGACACAAGTAACTATAAGATATCTCCCACATCTATTAGTCAATACCTTCATAGGTATATCCAAAATAGTATATTTATTTTTAATTAAATCCATACAAAATGTATGGTTAGGGGAGATTATAATAAAAATTATAAAATTATTCCTCTTTATTTTAATCTTGTGCGTTTCTGAGATAAATGGGTTTTTAATTAGAGTTTTTTTATGGGTGACACTTAAACCATTCCTAATGATACACAATAGATTAAAGTAATAATAATATTGTGTACTTGGATTTTGTGTTAAAATAATTATATTTTATATAAAAAACATGAATATTCTATTTTAGTTAAAATTAAAGGGACCTTAATTAAAAATATAAAATTATACAAAACATAATAATTAATAACATATTAATTTATCATTAATTAATATAATATTTATAATGATATTAAAAAATAATAAAATCACAAAAAAAATATTAAGACCCCTTTTATCAGTGAATCTTGAAATAAACTTCCCACTAATATCAAATAGAAATTTAGTCCATAATGAAACCATATTTCAATATATTTCAGTTTCATAAAAATAAAAAAAATAAAAAATTGACACTCTTATAGAAACTAAAAATAAAATACTCAAGGTAATGACAAGTTTTAAAAATAAATTGGGTGTTTAATCCATGGGAGTGGTAGGGATGCTTTTTAAGAAATGGGAAAAAATATTTGATTTTAATCAATGGGAGCATGATGATACATGGAACATGGAGATGATTACTAGTTGTGCACAACTAAACACTTCCTACTTATCATTTGTGGTCACAACCTTACACAATAAGTGGGTAGTATTTTTATGGTTCATATCTAGGAGATCCATTCAATCAAAGTGAGAAATAACGATGAATGAGTGAAAATGAAAATGACTACAAGGGAGAGGGTGAACAAAAAATGGATCAAAGAAATATAGATTGGGTGGAACATGGGATCAGGACAGATACATGTAACTTGTAGACGATTACTAGTTTTACACCACATAAACTCTGCTTACTTATCATTTTTAGTCACCACCTTAAATGATAAGTGGGCAGGGTTTTTTCAATGCACAACTAGGTGCTACATGTAACCAGAGTGAGAAATAATGACGAATGAGTGAAAATAAACATTAAATAGAGGCATAGGGTAAACCAAAAATGTCTCAAGGAAAGAGAGATTAGTTGGATAATCAGTGATGTTGATCGATGAAAAATAAGGTCTCTTGCACGCATGTTGTTCAAAATATTTGGGAAAATTAATAATAAAAAAAGATGTTCAAGATGGGAAACAAATAACAAGTAATCACATAGCTTGATTTTAATATATCAATATAATTTTATGAAAACAAAATTATGTAAACTTTAAACTAAGTCAAATATAAGGAAACACTTTTATTTCTAATAAAACCTTTTAAACCAAAGAAACAAAGAAATTTTAATCTTCTAAAGCCTTAAAACCTTTTTATTCCAAATAAAAATTCCCAAACAAGAAATACAGCCATAAATGTAATTTATAAATACTTCATAACACATTAAAATATCCCACCATATAAAAATTTATGTACATATGAAAATAATAATAATTTTAATATATGAAAATGAGACTTTATTCAATAATAATCACTTTAATTTGCTTTTAAAATCCAATTTATAATTTAACTCAAGAAACAACCAATGTCAACTCATTATTTAAAACATTTCATTGCATAATAAGAATTATTTAATAAATAATTTAAGTATCATTTATATTAAAAGGTAAATGTTTTAAAAATCAATTTCATAAATACCAATTTAGTCCAATCTTATCGCATCTAAAAATAAGAAAACACTAAAACATATTTTTTTTATTTCAAATAAAATTTAAAAACATTATGTATATAATAAAACATTCATAATAAAGTAAAAACTAAATTCTTTGATATCATAAAATTGCAAATGAATATTTATAATTTATAATTTTATTTTAAATCTTGATAATCTTATTCTTTATTCTTTTTGAAAAAGAATTTCCTCTATAAGATTAAATTCCAAAATTTAAAATTAAATTATTATAAAATAATTCATTAAATCTATGCATCCAGAAAAAATAATTTCATAGATTAATTAATAAATCAATGAATCACAGTGAATATCATCGAATAAATAAATAAAATATATCAAAATACATCAAGAAATGTTTCAATAAATTAAATTATCAATGATAACCATTAAGGAAAACAATAAATAATAACAAGTGGTTTTCCAGCTCAAACACACTAAATAACTGGTAGATTTTGAGTTTTAAGTACACTTTTGATCAGTTTTTTTTAATGTTTTTGGTCTTTAGAGTTTTCAATATTTTTTATATTTCTCCCCTAGTACTTTTATCCCTTACCCAACAATAAAAAAAATATTTTTGATCAATTCAATGGAAAATAAAAATTATTTAGTACCTACACTAAACTAGTAAAGAAGTTGTATGTTCATATCCCATGAAGAAGGGTTGACATGTTTTAGTATTTTCAAAAAAAATAAAATAAACAAAACAATAATGAAAGTGTATGAAGAAATTAATGATAAACAGAAGAAATAAATAAGTGAAAAAAATGGATCACGTTTAAAAATTTATGAGTCGGGGGATACCAAATTGAAATGATGATGAAGTGTAGTTGGTATCGGCTCATCATCATTTGAATAACTAACATTTATTTTATTATCTTTCATTAAAAAATGATTTTTCAATAATTACTTAACAATTGGATTAATCTTTCATGGAGAAGATGAAGGATCAACCTTTTCTAGTTAAAGTACTTCAACTCAATCTTCTCGGGTAAAAGTATTAACTACTCATCACCTATCTGTACTTGAAATAATGGATAAGAAATGATCATGAAAGATTTGAAAATTATAATAGAGTAGAAACAGTTCTCACTATCATTCTCTCAGTAATCATTATATCACTTGGTTGATTTGTTGAAAATGATGAATTTATTAATCTATAAAGAAAATATTTATTAATAATCTTCACCAGACAGTTCTGTTCTGAATCCCACGACCTCACTATCCAAATCCAAGGTGTTAAACCAATAGATGATTCATACTATAGAAACCCAGGCCATCTTGATAGACTTCAATGACATAGTGTACCTGAAGATAGAAAGGCTCTGTACCCTAATCACCATACTATGTAGAACCTCACAAATAATCAAAAAACTAAGGGGAAAATGTTGAATAAATAACATAAGAATTTAACAAGTTTCATAATGGGAAAGAGGAGAAAAAAATAGCATACATGGGATTTGAGATTTGGTTTATCCAATATAAGATCGAGGGGGAGTGGTGAAAAAGATGAACTTTCGCAAGAGCTTGAATGGTATGATAAAAATGGTTTTGTTATGGTTTTTTTAAAAGATTGGGGAGGATTTTATCAACACTTCTAGAACATGCTGATAAAGTGGGGTTTCATTGGTTCTTGTTTAGCACTAATAAAGATTACTAAGTATAATTATAAAAAATTATGTTCATAAATATTTGTATATAATTATAAATATAACTATATCATTGTATATATTTATATAATTATATATATATATAATAAATATATATATATATACAAAATATAAATATATTCATTATATTCATTATTTAAATATATAATTATTTATTTTTAATTATATAAATATTTTTTTAACAAAATTATATTTATTAATTTGTAATTATAAATATATAATTATATAAATATAGTAAATATACATTTATAAATATATTTCTAAATAAATATAATTTTAAATATATTTATTATTATTTATTTATAATTATAAATATATTTTTATAATTATATATATTTATATAATTATAAATATATATAATAAATATATATATGAATATAAATATAGTAAATATATTCCTTATTTAAATATATTTATTATAATTTTATAATTATTTAAATATATTTATTTCTTTTTTTATAATTATATAAATACATTTATATATATATATATTATTTATAATTATAAATACATATTTTTATAAATATAGTAAATTTAAATTTTTAAATATATTTATTTATAAATATTTATTTAAAATATAATTTTACCATTATAAATGAATATATAATCTTAAATGCATAAATGTTTAAAAAGATTGAAATTGAATAATTAAAAATGAGTATATGTTAAAAATATTGAAAAATGGATATATTTTATTAATTATACAACTTATTAAGAAAATAATATATAGATATATATTGAAATTAATATGAATAAATATTGAAAATATTATAACATAGTAAATAAATATGTATAACTAAATATTAGAAAATTATTAAATTACAAAAAAAATAAACAATAAAAAATATTAAAAATGAATAAATAATACTAAACGTAATAATATTAAAAATAAATAAATAAAAATTACCAATTGAAAACATTATATATTAAAAATATTTATTTAATAAATAAAATTCTAAAATGTATATTGAAATTTGAATAATTTACATAAATATTAGTTGTATGTGTTTCTATATAAGATTTCTTTAATTATGTAAATATTTATGTGTATAATGTTAATATATATATATATACAAGTTTGATGTATATTAAATTGAACAATGAAATTATATAATATGTAGCATCTATTAATGAAATGAATAATAACAAGAATTAATAAATTTAAAAAATGATTAATTATTATTAATTATATGGATAATTTAAAAAAATTAAAAATTAATATTATATATATTAATGTGGAAATGAATACATATTAATTATATTAATTACAACTATATTAAAAAAATTAAATGTTAATGAATAAACATATATACATAAATATTGAAAATGTTTAAGATTTCAAATATATTAAACAATGACAAAATAAAAATGAATAAATTTTTTAAAAAAATATTTTAAGAAAAAAATTAATATTTTCAATGAATAAATAATATTAAAAACGAATAAATTTTAAAAAAATAGTAAAAAGAAATAAATATTATACACCAAATAAAAATATAGAAAATGATAAAAATTTACTGATTAGAAAAATAATATATATTAAATATATTATGTTAATAAAAATAATTCTAAAATAAATATTAAATTTTGAATTCATTACAAAAATATTATGTGTGTGGGAGTTGTATATAAAAATGAATTAATTACATATATGTATGTGAAAAATCAGTGAACACACATTTGATATATACAGAATTTCAAAATAAGATAATATTCAATTAAATATCCATTACTTGATACAATTAGTTAGTATTTTCAATTAATATTAATTTTAAGTATAAACCATTTTCACTAAATATATGACTTGTTTAATGTAAGCATAGATATTTTTGTATTATATAATTCATATTTTATAAAATATTATATATATTAATATATATACATATATGAATATATTTTATATATTAAAAATATTAAATGTACTAATGAATAATTATTTATAAAAATCCTTAAAAATGAATAAGGCATTAATATGTTTTTAATTATGACATTTTCTTTAATTTTCTATAATTATATTTAATATATTTATTTATTAATTTTTAGAATTAATATAAATATATATATTAAATTTATTTATTTTTGTTAATAATTTTTTCATTTAGAAAATTAACTAATTTATTCATTTATTCATTTTAATTTTTTTGTTTAATTATTACAATTTAGTCACTTTATGTATCTATATTTAATATGTACTATTTATTAATATTTATAATTTATATATATATATATATTAAATTTATTCTTTTCTATTAATAATTATTAAATTAATATGTTTTATAATTTTTTTTAAAAAAATTACTCGTTTTTTATTTTTAATTTTAAATTATTTTAATATATTTATTTTATACATCTATATTTAATATATACGATTTATTAATATTTATAATATATAAATATATATATTAAAATTATTAATAATTATTTACTTAAGAAAATTTTTAATTTTTATTTATTTAATTTTTTCATTTTAATTATTATTTTTAATAATTTTATTTTTTACTGGTATATATAAAAAAGAAGACATGGCCAGCATAAGAAGGTGGGTCAAACCTTGTATACGGCTAGATTTTAACCACTCGTTACCATTTTTCAGGTATTTCCCTTCTCTTTATTTGTTTTCCTCTTTGTTTGGGTGTGTCTTGGGACACTTGAGGTTAAAGATAATTTACTAAAAAAATGACCTAGAGTTTCGGGATGTTTGTTTATTTTAGTTAATAGAGTCTGGGTATAAACTTGTAATGGCTTAATGGTGTTGTCCCTATATTCAGTGAATGCCCAAGGAGATTTGGAGTTTTTTATTGAAAACTACTATTTTCGTTGTGTGTTAGGAAATTACATGCCATGTAGTGGAATTATATGCCATTTATTGTTCATCGGTCAGAACTTGTGATCTTGGTTCATGTAAAGATTACACTCCATGTAATGTTAAATATTGATTTTTTAAAAAGGAAATGTGTTTTTCGGCGTATGTGGGCTTCATGGATTACATGATGTGTAAAGGGGTTGCATGCCATATAAGTCTCATGGATAGGGATTTTAGGGAATCGTATAAGTGATTTGTTTATTCATTCAATGTGAATACTTCTTACTCTCAACCCAAATCTATTCTTCAGTGATTCTAAGGACTTTTTCTCCATTTAAATCCCTTCGTTCAACAATTGATCTCCATTGTGGTTGGGTTGCATCTCTATGGGTGATTAATCCTTTGTTCTTTTATTTCCTTTGATCATGGTAGCATCATCTCATTGCGTAATTGCATCTGTTGATCTGTGATGGTAATTTTCTTCTTTTCTTTTAAATCTAGTGTGTGATATTCCTCTAGGGTTCATTCCTTTTTTTGTTATGGTGTGACAGATGTGATTTCTTTAAGGTCTATCACGATTTACCCTTTCTTCAATTTTTTTTTGTTGAATAAATTCTAAAATATGTGTGGATTTATTCTAGGGTTTTTGTTGTCATGGTTGTGCTCTTATTTTTAGTGGATCCCTTTGCAGGTGTATTTGAACATGAGTTTAAGGTATGTTCTTATCTCTCTAGTATGTATTGAATGAACTACATTTCTTTGGTTTTGTTAAATTTATTTATGAATTGAAGTGCCATGATTTAATGATTCATTTGTGTGTGTAGAAAAAGGGGTTTGGAAAAAAGATGTTTCCCCCTAGTTTTGGTAAATGAAAAGGTGTTTTCAAAGCATTGTGAAATGGATTTTTGAAATGGTTTTCAAATCATGGTTTTAATGAAATGGTTTGATGAATTGGTTTGGAAAATAGAGCACATGTAAATCCTAGGGTACTTAGTTGGAAGGTGTAGTAATAGGCCTCATCCACTATGGGGGGTTCATTCATGGGGTGTTCCTCTACTCCCTGGGCCTATTTTTCTAGGGAAATGTTAGAACTATTTGGGGGTTCACTTTCTCAGGTGCTCTTATGCTCTCTAGATTCAATATATATATCTAGAGAATTGATACATGCGATTTTCTATGTTAGGTATGAGTTTCCTAGTTATCCTAACTTAGTGTGATCTATTTCATGTTGTTACATGTGCTTTGACTTTTACTATTATGGTTTTACTACCATGGATTTGATATGATATGTGATAATTACTTTGTTTTGATATATCCTCTTTGATATATTTATATGAAATTCTTTGAAACTATTTTAACTTGTTTTATTTTGAAATGTAGAAAAAGGGAAATTAATTTTTTTTCCCATTTTTTGATATAAAAAATGCTAAAATATTTTTCATTTTTAGTTTTCCTTAAAGATTAGCATGCTTGTATTATTGTACAAATAATTGTTATGGGACACTAGGTTGGGATCCTAGTGAGGCAATTAGGTCAAACCATGTGCACCCCTTCAGTAGTGCATAGACCTTTGTATATATCTCGATGTAGGGAAAGACAAGGCACCGTAGGGAGACGGTGAAGTTTCTGTTAGTTAGGTTTGGGTAGCTGGTGGTGATACGGTGACAGTTTTACTATGAGGTCATATGGAGTAGCAGTTTTGGTTTTTTTTCTGTTTTTGTTGGGATTGTCCCTTAGAGATATTTTTTTACCATTTCAGTTTTATCACTTTCATTTTTTTCTAGTTGTTACGATATATATATTCATGTTTTCTTCCACTATTTCTTGTTGTATATGTATATATGTAATGTTTTCTACTTCAAGTTGGGATAAATCATTCCCTATGGTTGTTGTTTGATGATCAGCTTCTAGTCACCAACCCATGAGGATCAGGGATGCCCTTCGGGTATATCCCAATTCAGGTCGAGTACTAGTTTGAGAGGGTATTTGGTTCGGGTTTGTCACACAGATAGTGGGGAAGGAGGTTCGGGCCCAGCTGTGTGTATTTGAATGGGATAAATCCTACAGGAACCATAGAGTGATCCACGACATGTGTGGGCCCATGGGCCCATATGGGTGTGTGGAGAGTGTATATGGGATTACATCCCTACAATAGGCTTTTAAGCTTTGGTAGTGGAAGAATGTTACATAAATAAGTTGTTGAACATCCTTAATTTTTATGTGGGACTCACGCGCATGATTGGGGCCTTTATCGATGCTAGAAAATGTACTGATAAAGGTTACCCTTTATCAACTCTAGAAAAAAACATTGATAAAGGAATCCTTTATCAGTGATTTTCTCTAGCACTGATAAATTTAATGTGGTATATTGCGTGTTTTTTAGTAGTGTAAATAGTTTCAAAAAAAATATAAATTCAATAAATTTTTAAATAAATATTATTTTAATTAAATATTCTTATTAATTAATAATCATTTAAATATAAATGATAATATAATTTAATGAAGTATAATGTAATTTTTGTTATGGTCATAAAGTTATTTGTGTCATAAAACTAGTGTTTTTATTTAAAAGTGTAAATTATCATATTTAGAATATTGTTTTTTTAAATAATATTATTTTTAAATCAAAATTTAAGAATTATCCAATGGGGAATATTTCATAATTTTCTGAGATAGTCAAATATTTTAGTAAAAATTAAATATTGTATAAATATATGGTATGTATTATGACATCATAATATCCCAACAGTGGTGTAATAAATACTATAAAGGCCATACATGACCAAAAATAGATTTATTATTTTAAATGATTTGTTTTTAAGGTTATTTGATTACTTTTCCAAACCATTAATGAATCATTCAAAACCTGTATTATATTTTAATGTTTTAAAATCAATTCATTATGAGCATGACTCACTTACACATCATCAGTGGTATTATTTTAAGGATTTAGATTATTAGACTAATACAATATTGAAAATCACCCCAATTTTTCAGAGACCATAGGCAAAAACCATGATAAGGTTTGTGTTGTTGATTATTTTATCACTTAGAGTCCAAAACCTAACTTTAGGAATTAATAAACAATTCCCCTCTCTTTTTCTATAAATACCCACCCAACATCCCATTACTATTCACTCAAAACTCATTGGTCATGATTATATTCTCCCTATCCCTCTATAAATCCATACTAAGATGTTCCCAAGTGCTTAATAATATCATCCAAGATTTTAAAATTACCCTCTCAAGGTAACGAATTTTATCCTCTTCATTTTTATTCAAGTTCTTTCTTTGTACGATGCATTTTTATTTCCAATTTTTTGTGTTTTAATATGTTTTTACACATAAATTTATTATCCTTATGATTCCCAAGTAATGAGATACCACCTTTCTCTCTAATTAAACCCTTACATGAACCTTTTTGCACATCCATTATGTTGCTGAAACTATTCCATGATTTTCCATGACTAACATTTGTTTTACGAATACCCATACTCATTTCCACTCATGGATATTCACCTAGATATACTTATCCTTAGTTAATTGGGGAATTCCTTGTACATAACTCACACTAATTAATTGTGGTATTAAAATTGATAAAAATTTTCATATGTTATATGATTTATGTGGAACACAATTGCATGTACATGATATGAATGTGATGGGTGAGCTTGGAATTTTATAGTCCTCCAATGCATTAGGTTATGTTTTTATCTCATGATATACTGTGTATGGTTCTTAGGTGGTCAACTTAAAAACATAATGTTATTATTTCTCATAGTTTATCCTTGACTTATGCTTATGATTCCATGTTTTATATTGTTTCCACATTCATATGGTACCTTAATGCAATCATCTTATGTCATGATTTTTTATTCATGATTATTATTATCACTATTTTTTTCACCATGTTATTCCCCTTGACTCACGAGTACTTATTTACATCATTTTATGATTTGATTATTCCCTTAATGGGATTTATAGGTCACCCCTTTCTTATGTACGTCCTCAGGTTATCCTATGATGTATTAGAAGATTAATGAAGTACAAGGTCATGTTATAGAGTTTTTAAATAATGTCACTATATCCTGATTTTAATTTATTATGATATGTAGCTAATTACACAAATAATCTAGGCCTCTCTATCTTTTGGGATTGTATTATGTTTGTCTTTATGTAGTATATTCTGAAATAAAGTGTATAAAAGATATGGATTTTCAGGTTTCTTAACAAAACTACATCCTTGGTCTAATGGATGCCATACACAAAGTTCAACCATCCACATATCATTACTCATGAGGGATCATAGTTCTAATAAAATCCTAAACCCAAATATATATAAATAATTATACTAAATCTTCACTTTGGATTTATAACAAACAAATCATTAACCTTGGTTTTCCTAAATTAAATCTTGTATTTTTCCTTGAATTAATCTCCTTAAATTCTAGATATAATATTTATAATAATATATTTAAACATTCTAAATTAAAGCATGTCGATATTCAAAATATAAAAAAAAATTAATACATGAATATTAAATAGGGTATTGAAATAAAAATTAATAATTTAAATATTTATTATTAATTTAAAAAAATTAACATAAATCACACATCTATGTGAAAAATTTTATATTCTAATAAAAACACTTTATATTATCCTTATTTTATAATTTATACACACTATAAATTATCCATTTAATTCCAAAAAACATTTGTTTTAAGAAACTATATTGTGGACAATGATATCCTCATATCATTGGTTGTAATAGAGATAATTTTATATCAGATAATCTCATCTCTTAACACTATTAAATAAATCAAAAATTGTGATATTCTATATCCCTACCTATAATAAATGTGATAACCTTGATCATTATATTTACAAGCCTATATTAGTGTCCATATAATATATACATGTCACTTCTTGTGATAACCCACAACTATCACTTTTAAATTGTATCACACACAATGATATCCCCATATCACTTAATAATTATGATATTATATTTTAGAGAATATGACTGAGTTGTCTCATGGGAAGTGATTTCCCATATTATGATGAATGACTCGGTTTTCTAGATCAATGATCCAATAACCCTTTTATTTTGATAAGAACAAAAAAAATTAATTCATGATTATGTTTGAGTTTAATCATGGTTATGGTTAAGTATTATATTAAGTTTATAATTCCTTATACATTTCATTTAAATATTATTACAAACCTACCATAGCCTATGTCAGGACTCAAGATATCATAAATAAAGATCCCTACCTACATTATGATTCCCTATTTTAGTTATTGTTGGTTAAACTTTCAATTTATATTTTTATATTTATTAAAACTGATTTCAAATGTGTAGTTCATAGTTTGTTATGGGTTTCTTTTGGGTTAAATAAAATAGTTTAATAAAAACACTACAACATTACAAATAATATAAAATTGGCTTAGGAGATGAAGAGACATGATGGAAGGATAGAGACAAGCCAACACAAATTTGATAATTATCCAAAGGTATTATTAACCAAATGATTAATGTGTTACATTGTATTTAGATGTTTCTTTTAGATAAGACAATGTCAAGGTGTTAATGGAGGATTATGATCAGACATATATGATAAACTCAAGAACATAATTCCTGTAATTCAACACATAATTTGAATAAAAACTAACAACTTATTGATATTTAAGAAGTGGAATTTTCACTAATAAAACACATCACTAAGAGATTTTGTGAGATAGAGTTATCAAGGTATTATTGCATTGAATTCATAAATATTGAAAATGTTAGAGAATTAATGTTATATTCATAACATCATGGACCATAAAAAATTTAAAACACTATGAAATGACTTAATATTGATAAATAACTCTATATCATGCATGAATATAGAAAAAGTTTATGGCTAATTATTTATTATTTTATATCTTAAAATTGTTTTAGGATTACAACATTATATTAAACATGTATTTGAGAAGTGAACTCAACCTAAAATATTAATGGGAAATTTACAATATGAAAACCAAAAGTTTTTTATCATTAAAGAAAATTTGGAAACATTGTGTTTTAGAAATCAGTGGGGACAACCAATTTAAGAAATCATTTATAAAAGAGTGATGAGTAAAACCATATCAATATTTTTACTATTACTATTTTACTAATATATTCATGATGATGATATTTTCTATTTCAATCATGATGAAATATTGACCGGTCTACTTTTTTCAATTCTTCTTCTTCAATTATATGTTATAATTATTTCTATATTTTAATCATGCTATCAAATTTTAGACTTTTTTTATTTTTCATATAATATAAATGAAAGTTTTATTTATTTTACCTCTATAAAAGTAACATATTGTAAAAAATTATATTACCTTACTAAAATGAAGGAAGACAAGAATTTACCTCCTATATAAAATGTAAATTGTATAATGGTTGTAAATCCCCTTAAAAATCCAGTGTCACTTAATGTGATCCACACCTATTAAAGAGTTAGACAAGATGTGAAGAGTGGATTAATATTTTTTATTTTAACAACTACAAAAAAGGTTTTATCTTTATCATTGATCTTTATTCCCTTAATTTTTATAATTATTAATTCACACCTCTTGATCTCTAAAAATAATATATATATATATAAGGAAAAATTAGTATCAATGAATCTGAAGATATTGCATATTTGTTTCATAATAACCTTATTCTAGATACAAACATGTCTATGGGAATCATCATTATTTCAAGGTTTATCAATGAACTAATCATGGAATGATACCACATACACCACCTTACTTTGATAGAGACTATTGATATTGGAAGACCCATGTGAATGATTACTTGAATAATATGTGTATTCATCACTGTATGTGCATGGTAAAACCCTATAAACTCCCTAAATTTTAATGAGATACACTTACTAGTAATATTGTTACTAAGTACATTTTAAATAAACATGTTATGAATATTTTGTGTTATTCCATCAGTTTATATGTGTTTATTCAAGTTTTATCTTGTGAGATAACTTCTGAAATTTGGAGAAAATTATAAGTTACACATTATGGGATTGAGAAACTCCAAATAACAATACTTGTAATCTTATAGAATAATTTTAGAGACTGTGGTTCTTTTATTAAAAAGGGCTTAAATCCTTATTGAGTTTTGGGGTACGCAATCCCCTAAAGAGTAAAATTGAATTTTTAACCATATAAATGTCCCCAAATATATTTATAATATTTTTTTGACATATCAGCATTGTGTTTATCCTTGATCTAAGGTTTGGTGAATTTCCAAGGAGGTACAATTTTAAGATATTATTTAATATTTATTTAATTTATTATTTAATCCCATGTGAACAAGTGAAATGAACCCTAAATATCTTCTAAACATATGGCAATATAGAAAATACATCACAATGGTTTAACTCAAGATGGGAGATTTACCCCAGAGGGTGTAATCCAAGATCAGATTTTTGACCCCACACCAGGCCCATCTTGATATTTTAAATTAAAATACATGTTCCCCTAATTAATCATCTTTAAATTAATTTTTGATCCTATAATCTATGGTTAGAAAAAATATTACATAAACATATATGAGAGGATATTATATTATTAAGATCCCATTATTCAAGGAATCAATATCATAACCCACTGTAAATCATGAATTTTTAAAAAATTTGATCTAATAAAAAAGGTAGACTTGTTATTTCATTTCTTCTCCCTTCTTAATGAGGTTGAAATTAAATTATTCATTCTTGATTTTTTTTCATTTTACATTGATCTATGTGCTTAATATATGTTTTAATTTCTATTATTATTGGAGACTTCATGGGTTTTTTAGGATTTATTAGACCAAGTGGATGGTCAAATCTGGACATCAAGCCTCTCTTCCTCCCCTTTTCATTCCTATCTTCTAATCATATATGATTTTTATAATTATTTTTTGTGAATATTATGAGATCATATGTTGATGTTCCTCTAAATTCACACCTTAGGGGTTTTATGTTTTTATAGACTTGAAAATGAAAATGTTATTTTTTGGTTCCAAGTGTACCCAGACTTAGCATTCAACTCTAGACATGAACATAAGAAAAAGATTCCATTTTTCATACACTTTTGAATATCATAATAGTAAGAGTGAGTAAAACATATCCTATGAGTAGTCTTAAAATTAACATTTCATAAAACCCTAGGCTTCAATATCCTTAGGAAAATGATCAATTTGAATTCAAGGTGTTGGTACTCCCCCCATCATTCTATCTCTGATGAGTTGTGGGTTATTCATGAAACATAGTATTGGTACTCCCTCATGGGTCTTGGTGTGGGTCCTTAATGTTAGGAATAGGGTTCAATAACTTTCCCTTGGATGTTTTACTATCGATATGGTATCGTTTTTCCATTAAATATGTTAGGGTAAGGAACTCCAAATCGGATGGAGTGCAGGCCCCCATATATGGAGCAGATACTCCCTCAATTGAAATATGACTCCTTAGTGAGGCATGGGTCCCCCAATCTAGTCGATCACTCTATACTAGTTTCTTATAGTGAGTATTTGTGATGGTATCTCATGGATTTTGAAGTTATTTGATAAGAAATGACGAGTTAACACATCTAACTTAATAACCTCTCTATTTAGAAAAATGGTGGAACTAGTGGGGTTGGTATTGTTATTGGTTTTATTATGAATCTTGAACATGGGTTATACACAATTTATTTCCCTAGGATTGGTATCGATGATTGGAATTTTGGTTTTGTTATACGATTGAGATATTTTATACCCTTTCCTTTTCTAGGGTAAGTATAAAGGTTTAATATTTACCTTTATTATTAGGAAAATAATTATGGGATTCTTATTAAGATGATGTAAAAAATTTATCAGGTTTCATATTTACTATTTATTTAGATATATGTTTTGGATTATAATAAGTTGGGTTATTTATCACTAAGGGATATATAGGTTTACTTTAAATTTTTATTCAGTTTCAATCATACCTTTCAATAAGACCTTTATTTTATGGTGACCCACTGGGTATGTTTATATTCACCCATTAATGGGCATTCCATACACACGTTTTCTATTTTATTCATGATGATTAGTTCAATGATGATCTAGGAGGATGTGGAGTTGGCAGAGCTAGTTAAAGGAGTATAATAATTCCAAAAATAAGAGTGGGTACTCCTTGAATGATAGGGGCATCGGTTCTCTGTCAACAGAGTAGGCACCCCCATATCGACGATAGGGGTGTAGGTCCTCTATCGATAGAGTCTTGTTCTCCATTGATAGTAGTGGTGTTATTACTTCATTATATTAGTATGTAATGCTTTTAATGAAGGGGTGAAGACCCTCAATATGTAGACTAAGCACTCCCTCGATGAGAAGGGTACAGGTCTTCCACAAGTAGGGTTTTTACTCCCTTAACAAATACTCATTTCCCTTGGTGATTCATGATTTCTATAACATAGATTAGTGATTAGTGAGAGATTATCTGACACATAATTATTTTTTGTTAACCCATGGCTAAGGTCACATTCCAAGGAGTTCCTTTATTTAGGTATGTATAGCCCATCGGGCTCTATCATTCAGAAGATAGTGTTGAGTCTTACGCCAAGATAGGGATCCTTATTAAAGTAGGAGTGATCAAGGTATTTTCCTATATTAAACTTGAACTAAAATTTTTCAATGATTGTATTCTATGATCAAAAGACTAATTATGAGAAATAATGTTTATATAAACAATCATCTATTAATCTAGATTTAATTTTTTTTACTATATTCATATCATTGTAATGATTTTAATCTTTAAAGATATTAAATATTTAGTTTTGATGGTTTAATTTTTGATTCTAACATATTCTAACACTTTTAAATGTTTTTTTCTACTCACATACCTACTTTCTAAAAGTAGGTGGTCACTGAGACATTCCAACAACACTTTATAACGCATGTTGGTCAAGAGAATGATATGTCAATCTAGTATCACCCTTTTTGGGGGAATTATTTCCTACTATAAGACTCTCTTAAAAATCAAATATATGTTAATGAATCCATCCCAGTAGCACTAGTAACACTAAAGGTTACCCTTAAGAAATTTATTGACTGACAGTATGGATTTAAGATGATACAACTTGTGTGAATTATACTATCACTTATTTGAAATCTTTATTTGTTTACTCTATATTTTTTATCTATATAGTTTAGTGATCTTCTATTTATTTCCATCTAGGGAGTCATTGAGCTCCTTTGAATGGAGGTAGGAAATGTTGTGGAATTGGGATCAATCCCATGAAAAAGGGTTTCCTATATATCTGTATAAATGGAATCGGAACCCACATAGTTTGGTGATTATTAATGGGAAACATCATACCTTTTAAGATAATGTGAAGAGTAACCAATTTGGTTCTTTTCAAGGTCATAAAATCATGAACAAGTGAAGTTATTTTAAGTTCATGAATCCAAAACATATTCCATGTTTTTTAACATCATATGGAATGGAATACTTGGTAAAATGTGCCTATAAATTTTATGTGTGGGACTTATCCATGAGTGTACCTATCTACACCCCCCATCTATTGGTAAATAATCAAGTAGGTAAGAATATATGGTAGGGGATTAAAACTGGTAAGAGTATCATATATAGTTATCTACCCTCCTATCCTTTGGGAAATAAATGATAGATTGCTATGATATGGTTAGGGATTATTACTAGTAGAAGGCCTATATATGGTTTTCTACACTCTTATCCATTAGTAAGTAGAAGAGTAAGGAACATGATATGGTTGGGGCTTATGATTATTAGGAGACCCAAGATTTGTATTGGGGTGTTGGGGTTGAACTTCAAAGAGGTGTCCCATATATCCTAGTTAATAATAATTGAATCCCATATAGTTAGAGTTTCATAGTTTAAGCTCATATATTAGGACTATCCTATGAAATTCATCATTATTTGTTAAGGATTTTTTCATTCACATTTACATCATATGACAAGGACGTTTGTGTCCTGAAAAGGGAGACAACAAAGTATTTAGTGAATCTCATACCTTAGTCTTCTCTTTCTAGTTCTTTATTTTAGTTGTTTGCTAAACATGAGAATATGGTTGGTCCTTACACCTAGTAGGATTCTCATGTATAGTTCAATTAAGATATTTTTCTAATTAAAGGTATTTTTTTGTGTTGAGAGGAGTCTCTTAACTCTAATCCTTTTGGGAAACCAAGATGAGTATCTTGAATCAATGAGCTTGTGTGGGGCTAAAACATGAGTGGTTCCTTGTTTAGTTAATCTTTTCTATTGGTAAAAAAATAGGATAAGGTATGGTTGGGGCCTACACCTAGTAGGATACCCATATATTATTGAAAACCACCTTCCTCTTGGTTAATAGATGAGTAAAGAAGATAATATAGTTAGTTCTTACACCAGGAAGGAGGCCAAAGATTTATATTGAGGTTCTAGGGTTGAACCTCAAAGAGGAATCCTATATATCCTTGTTAATGGGAATAAAAATTCAAATAAATAGAGTTTTAAATTTTATGGTTTTGTGTTAGGACTTATCCATGAAATTTAATTTTGTGTGATATGCACATGTGTTATGAATTTTATAGTTATGTAAATAAGACTTGGTGTTCTGTACTTTTAACTAGACACATATCAATCATGATAAAGAAAAAATCAACTAAAACCACTAATATCACATGATTCATTATTGGTATGTAAAAAATAGATAATATAATATGAGTTTTATTGCGTGAGAGTGCACAACAAAGGATTGAGTGGGGATTATGTCTTGGGAGACCATTTGAGCTTACTCATGTGGGTGAGTTAAGAAAATGTATTTTTAGGAAACCAATAGGAGTATCTCAAATAAACATGTTATTATGGAATGAATAGGAGTATCTCGAATCAAGGTGAGGTTCATAGTTATTATGACCCAAATACTATTTGACGTGGTCTAAAAAAATTGATTATCCAACTCTTGATTTTTCATAGGGGTTAGTGATTTAAGTGAAAGGATTTGTCCAAAAGGGTATCATTCATGTAATTGATTGGTTTTAAGGCTTCTTGGTTATTGAAGGCTGGATTTTAAAGGTCTTTATTCATGAAGGAGGATTCTTAGAAATACATTCATGAAAGAAACTCATGGTTTTACATTATTGAAGGTGTCGCATAGGCGATAGTTCATGAGGATTACTTATAGATAGTATTCTATGAATAAGGTTTGTGTATGATTTTCTCTAAAGGATCTTTTCTAGTGGGTCTCCATGAAGGTAGTTCATGTATATACCTTCACGAAGGTGTCTCATTTCTACTAGTTCATGAGGGTTGTTTTTCAAAAAAATTCCTCAAAGGTGGCTCATGGGTGGACCTCCATGAATAGAGTTTGTGGGGTTATTTTTCTATTGGTTCTCCATGATGTTATTATGTGAAGTGATATTTGTTAATAGTTATTTTGAAGTGGTCTCTATGAATGGAATTCATGGTACTTTTACCTTTTTTTATACTTAATTTTTGTCAAGATAATTACCTAGTAAATTTCTCTAAATGGAAAGTTTTATCAATGTAAAAGTCCTCCCCGTATCAATCTATATGGCATGTATTTGTAGGTATCTATTTGTATCCACATTACTAAATTATGTGGTTGTATATAAATTATGTATCCCATGACGGAACATTGTTAATGTGGAGGGATCGTAATACTCCCCCATAAATAAGCTCTGAACATAAATCTATTAGTGATAAAAAGGACTTTTGTTATAATTTTTCAAACAAATTCCAAGATGTGAACATGGTTTGTAGTTGTGAAGGGTGTTCATGAGGTTTCTTCATGAATTATTTCTAGACCATGAATGTGGTATAAAACCATAATTTTGTTTTCAAGGTTTCTTCATGAATGATTTTTTCTCCTCAGGAAGGATTGAATTCATTCACAATAAATTCACCTAATCCATTTTCTTGAAATTAATCCCAACTTAAAATAGTTATAACCTTTGTTTTTTAAGTCTGTTTTGGATCCAATACCATTAAAATAAAATACTATAAAATTAATTATACCACTAAATATGGTGTTACCTCATATTATGTTTTTTTAATGGAAACATTGCTAACAAGACCTTAAAATGGGTTTTTTACTCATGATTACTTTTCATCGTCAATGGGAGAAACCAACATCTTACTCAGAGAGGGATATTCTCACCACCAATTCACCATATTGGGAAATGTTTTTGAGGAATCTATAACCCTTACTAAGTGATAAACCAAGAAGCACAAGGAGATTACAATTTCTTCTTTGCTGGGTAGAGAAATACTTTCTACTCAAAGTTGGATTTCATTAACTATATGTGGACCACATCATGGATTCAGTGGAAAAGTTTTTGGCATATTTTTTTGGTTCCAAAAATGTTTTAATTAGATTATATGATCAAATAAAGGTTTAAATAATATTTATATGATAGATCTACACTCATTTCTAGATCTTTGATACTTTTCTTATCATTCCATTAAGAATTATTTAATCAATTGTTATGGGGAACATAACTTGTGATTTGGAGATTTCCTATAGTGTATTATAAAATGTGATAATGAATGAAAAAAAGTAGTTTGTGAGTATTATTGTTGGATTTCATACTTATTTATTAATTTATGGATCATATCTTTGATAAATGGAAAGTTGGTGAGGTATGTAGTTCCATAGGTTTTGGTTCGAATCACTTGAGTTGTGAAAGGTGTAATTCTGGGGTCTAGAGTCAAAATATTGGGTTCATTTGAATTTCTTGGGGTTATATTCTTTATATTTTGGTATAATTGGTCTCCTAAGAGATGATATTCAAATTTATGATGGTTTAAGGAGGTTGATGTGTTGTTTGATGAATTTCTTGATACACACATTCATAACTTTCGTGACGGAGATATAATGAATTGAGTAGGAAATATATGATATTGTATAAGAATATTTCCATGTTCAATGGTATAGATATGTGTTACCTCTTATATAGGTTAGGATAAAGGTTAAATGAGAATACTGGTTTTTTTAAGTTTTAATATGATAGTTTTTATATGTATAACTCATATAATAGGTGAAAAACATGAATGAATAACCTCAAGGAATATATAAAACCTTAAAGCTCTTATGAGGATGGTATGGTGAATCTATTTATGCATTTATGGATGATTTTTGTTTGGTAAGATTAGTGATAACATGGAAGTCTCATGGGTTACTATTTAAAATGAAATTACAAAATTCCCTCACCATAAGATACCTTTTTTAATGAACGAATTAAAAGTTGATGTTGATAGTGTGTGTTTCTTCTTTGTGTTATTACAAAATTAATTACTTATGGATAAAAAGGGTATTAATTTAAAATCTTTTTTCTAATAATGTGATTTTATGTTTATGTTAAGTCATTTCCATAAAAGGGGATTGACTTGATCATTATTATGAAGAAGTGAAAGTCTTATAGGTGGAAATACAAATGAAAGTGATCAAAATGGGATGTTTCCGTTTATGTTATAATTCCAAAGAGATACTAGGATCTCTAGAAATGAAGGTATTATATGAGAAGGAATATAGTCCTTTAACATGTATTTTTTGTATTATCATCTTGTCTAATCAACCCTTATTGTATTTTTTTAAGATAAAAACTTTAAATGTGGTGAGAATATTAAGACCTAAGGTTTTTCTTAAAAATGAATTGGATCATTATTTAATTTTAGTATCCCCAAGCCTCTAGTGGGTAAAATTATAATTTTAACCTTGTAAATAGCCCCTAAAATTTTTCTAAGGGTTTCATTGACCTTATAGAATAGTGTTTACCCTTGGATTAAAGTTTCATCATTTTTTTATGAGGATGAATTTTAAGGTATTATTTAATATTTATTTAATTTATTAGTTTATACCATGTGTGTGAGTGATGTAAACTATCAATATATTCTAAATGTATCCATGAAAATATAATATATCATTATATTTTTACTTAGGATGAGGGGTTTCCCTAGGGGATGTAATCCTTGATCTTGTTTCAGGCTCCAGGCCCAGCCTATCTCAGGATTTTAAATTAAAATACTTTTTGACCAAATTAATCCCAAATAAATTCATGTTTAATCATCTAATATAAAGTTAGACACTAAATTTTACATAAACCATGGGTTAGAGGATATTAGTGTATTAAGATCCAATTCGTTGAGGAATCGATAATGGAACTCAGAGTAATCCAAGGATTATGAGGAATGTTGATCCAAACCCAGAGTTAGGGATTTATATTTCCTTTATAATTACTTATTCATTATTCTAAAATTAAATTTTTAATTATTTAATTTTTTAGTGTTGTATCAATATTCATTCCAAATATATTTGTAAATTTCTATTATTATTGTTGAATATATGAACTTGTGCGATGAATGATGAGAATGGGTGGTCAGTCAAATCCAATCATCAAACTCCTCCACATATATTGTTCCACACACCCCTTATGCAGTGTATTTCCATTGGATATGGAAAGAGTTTTATTTTAGGTAATCCAAAACTCTAACCACTAACCCCCCCCCCCCCGATCTCTCTCTCCACCCTCATGGTTTTAATGGACAATGGTCATCGACCCTAGTAGTTTTCGATGGTGTAAATGTGAATATAAAATGGAAAGATGGTGTAGGTATTAGGTGGTGGTTGTGATGCTTCATGTGGTGACATTGTTTAGGATGAATGTAAATTCAGAATGTGGCATAAATCGAGAAGATGGGGTTAGGCGACAACCTATTCTTTCAACAATGATGGATCAGTCCAAGATGAGGGCTAATTAGGATATTGATCCTAACTATTAGTATAGTCAAGAACACATAGTGGAATGAAAACCTCCTAGTGGGAATTTGATGGTGGGAAAATGGGATTTATCCCATTTTCATCCCATCTAAGGACTATCTCAACCTTTGGATTGGCTGGGTGGGCTGGTTAACAGAGTCAGTCTAGTGTATTGGACCACCTTGACTATTGATCAGGTAATACCAACAGGTCAGGCATTCCAACCAGACCTTGAACTAGAGGTACAAAAGTAATCATACCAATCATCCTCTTTCCTGAGTAACCCATGAGTAATGTACTGACCTTACTGTTCATCTCCCTCATTGGGTCTACCCAGCCACATGGCCAAACGGATCATGGACCTTGATATGGATCAACTCTAACTTTACTCATAAGGGGTGGGGAACACACAATTCCATGCTCCTATATTTTTCCCATAAATGGGTCCACCACACACCCCTAGGGGTGAATAT
The DNA here is from genome assembly GCA_963277665.1 of Viscum album. Classification (NCBI taxonomy): domain Eukaryota; kingdom Viridiplantae; phylum Streptophyta; class Magnoliopsida; order Santalales; family Viscaceae; genus Viscum; species Viscum album. Next base: position 1,566,123,491 of record OY728161.1, read on the forward strand.
GCATTATGTGGTGCCACATGGCACATCTTGGTCACTACCACATGGCCCAATACATGCCTTTTTTAGGTGTGTTTCACACCTTTTTGATAGTGTGTTGGATTCAGATAAATAAATGGAATATATTAATTTTTTTAATGTAAAATGTGAGTGAAATCCTATTTTTCATTAGGGGCAATTTTCAAGGAATTATGAGTAGTTTTATTACTTTATCTTTGTACAAATGTTGACTAGGTTCAGAAGTGATGATTAGAGTATACATGGGGTTTGGTACTCTAGAATTGTACTAATGATAGGGAATGAGCCCCATGAATATTTAATAGAGTTCATTACTACCATATGGACCTAAGTCATGGGTCCATATACATTATATGGGGTCAGAAACTCCCTTGATCAATACTTTCATGACATGGTTTCGGTCCCCTACTATATATTCAAATAGGTTGTTTTGTTTTGTAAAGTAAGAAAATATGAGTATTTTAGGTCTAGTAATATATTGGGATTTCATACCTATATAGGAGATATTATCTTAATAGTGATGATATATAAATATTAAAAGATAATATTTTGATATTCCACCCCATCCACTCTATTACACTCACGTTTCACTATTATATTATTTATTTTTATATTATTTTGGTTTATTTTAAAACTTTGAGAGCTCGGTTTAAAATTTTCAAAATCTATAATTTTTCCTTTAAATCATGGTTAGTATGCATGGTTTAGAAGAGACCAAGAATAATACTGAGTGAATAGATAATTTCAGTTAGTTTTATTTATTTCATGGTTGTTATTCATGGGTAGTGCATAGTTGGGTTCAAACTCTTTGAAATTAAGTGGAAATCGTATAGGTCCGTTTTGGCATGGGGTTTCAGCGCACAACTTTCACACAATAAGGGGATACTGTAAGAGTTATTTCACATAAATGTTACATTTATTGACTTGTATCATACTTTATTTAATCATGTGAGGAAATTTTTTGGTATGTTGAGCTATTCTAGTGCTAGCCACACGGTTGGAACATGGATTACCAAACAAAGTGGTCCAAACATGTGAGCAAACCAATTTTATTAAAACTTTAATTTCTAATTTTTACTCTAAAACTATAACTTAATTTTTAGCCCTCCCTCTCCACATTTTCATTAATTCAACCCTATAGTGTGTCCAATAGAGATATCTTTTCTATTACTATTGATTTTGTGTATTATTTTTGTTGATTTCAACTCAGTCTCAGAAGATAATCTCCTCTCTTACTCTTCCTCTATTCTCCATTTACTATCTCCCCTCATTTTTCATCCAGTCATCAACCCCACTGTCTTGTTTGGGATTTTGTTTTGGGATGAGTCTAATGATGGGTTTTTGGTTTTATAGCTAGTGTATAGTCTATTTCCATCTCTGTTTGTGAATTCTCCATCGAATGTGACATGTTGAGATTCATTTCATGTTGAATGAGGTAGGTGTTTTTGTTTCATTATATTATATTTCATGTCATGAGATTCTTGGATGTTTAATAATTCCATTATTTCCAAATTATACACGTATATGTTACCAATGCGGGTTTTAAATGGGTTTTAATGGTTTTATTCGCTTGGCATGTAGTTTTCACATGTCAAGTGTCTGATAAAATGCATGAGTGGCTCTTTAAATTGAATTTAAGTGCTATGAAAGGGGTATTAAACATCAATTTATTTAAAAAAGTGAAGTTTTATGTTTTAAAGTGATGCTTTATGAAAAAGGTTTGTATTTATCCGTATTTAATGATTTTAAGTCTTAGTAGTCTCATGATATTTTAAATTGATTTCAAAGATAAATGGGAGATTTTAAAGGGGTTATCAACACCAGTTTATTTCAAATAAGATTTTCATAAAATGTTTTTAAAGGTTGATAGAATTAATTTTCATTAAAATAGTGTTATCAAAGGCTTGATTGAAACTTTTTTAAAAATAATTTATTTGAAATTGTGGTGGACCTCATTTTGAATACCCCCTTTTTTATATTGTTTATTATAGATTGTGGCACCCATAGGTGATATTTTGTTGATCCTTATATAGGGATGTGAAAGTGGTTATTTAATGAAAGGTTGTGATATGTGAGATTAGTTTTATTGCTTTAGTTTTAAATGTTTAAAACTAAAGAAATAATCCTAATGTCACCTCTAACACCCTTTCATTAAATAAACCCTTTCACATCCATATATACGGATCAATAAAATATCACCTATGGGGCCACAATATATAATGAATAATATAAACAAAGGGGTATAAAAATGATGTCCACCATAATTTCAAATTATTTATTTTTAAAAAAGTGTCAATCAAGCCGTTGAAAACACTCATTTAATGAAAATTCATTCTATTAAACTTTAAAAACATTCTATGAAAACTCTATTTGAAATCAATTGGTGTTGAGATCCCCTTTAAAATGTCCCATTTATATTTGAAATCAATTTAAAATATCATGATACTACTAATACTATGGGGCCATAATCTATAATGATCAATATAAACAAAGGGGTATAAAAACTGAGGTCCACCACAATTTCAATTCAATTATTTTTAAAAAAGTTTCAATCAATTCATTTAAAACACACTTTTAATGAAAATTAATTATATCAATGTTTAGAAAAAATCTATGAAAACCTTATTTGAAATCAACTAGTGTTGAGAACCCCTTTAAAATCTCCCATTTTTCATTGAAATCAATTTCAAATATCATGAGACAACTAATTCTTAAATTCATTAAATATGGATCAATACTTTTGGATGAGTTTTACTCTATATTTGTGTGTGTAGTATGTATAGGGATATAGGAAAGTTACACCCTATGTGGGGTTTATTTTGTACTAAATGACCCGAAAGGGAACTAATAGGGGTGTTTCAGTTGCACCTAGGGTTTCTAAAGAGAGTGACCTGATGAACTGAGTCTAGTATCGTTCATGTTACAACCTAGTGAGTTTCCCATAATTCTTAGATCCCATTTAAAATGATTTAGGGGGTCCCAATATATATAGGTTATTTTTATCCCTCATATTAATTCAGTTTTGAGGATTATTAACTTAGATTGGATATTGATTATTTTATTTTTATTCATTTACATATTGGTGCTAGACATTCTTATTCCTTATGTTTTATTATGGTTTTGGTTTACTTTAAAAATTATTTATAAATGTTTTGGAAAGAATAGTTTCTTTAAAAATTAAAAAGATTTATGGTTTATAAAGGTCATTTGAAAAATATTTTGGGGAAAATTGGAATAAATTTTTGTTTTTTAGCAAATATAAAATCCATATTTTCATGGTTTTTGAAAGATATTTTTATAGGAATTTTTTGATCTATAGATTTTGGTGTTAAATTATGGTTTAAGCTATATGATCATCACTTATTTTTAAAGGTTTTCCTTTGTTTTAGAAGGAAATAGAAAAAAATTGATATTTTTTCTTATGATTTCTCATATAAAACATTTATTTTATGAATAATGGTCTAACTATAATTTGTGTATTATAATGTGAAATGAACTACATATACACATTGGTGAAATCCTACTGGTCATGTTTAGATCACACCCTACATATACATTGATGAGTGTGTAGCTCTTATATTTTCTCTTTGTTGCCTAGTATTTTCCTCCATTAATTGTTTTTTCATTGGGCATATGACTAGACGATTTTGGATATGGTGAGTGTTCATGGGTCATGTAGAGGTTTTTTGGAGATTTTCTGGTTTAGTTTCTTTTTGGGATGTTGTATCATCCAATTCAGCCTAGTGAATTTCATCATTTATTCTCATTTAATCTTATTTCGATTTAATTTTATTTGGTTATCTTGTTAAATATTTTTTGTATGGATTTTTATTAATTTTTTTCATATTTGGATTGATTCTTTATTTGTTTCTTCTTATTTGATATTCATAGACATCCAATGTTAGGATAGGCCATGTCGAATTATCATTAGTTTACACTACTTATTTATTATTATCTAAGGGTTAAATCAATCCAATCGGTGCATATTGATTCCCTTGGTGCTTGTCTCTATCCCATGGGGATCATTAAATCCCTTAGATGCTAATCAAAAGTCAGTTCATGCACCAATTCAATGGTAAACTAGGACGGTTCATTATAAAATGGTATCAAAACCTAGGTTCTAAAAAGGACCTAGGTTATTAAAATTCCTCATTTTTATTTGGGTGCATCATGGTATAATGGATATTATGATTATCATTGGGACTTAGTTGGTTGGTCATGAGTAGGTTCTTGATCACCACCTTTCGTAAAGACACTTGAGTTGTTATGGGTGGTTGGGATTTGGTTTCCATTTTAATTATTTGGTTGGATAATGATAAGATATATTTTTTTTTCATCCTCATTAGAATTTTTTGATTTTACTTAGAGGGTTTGGTTTTGGGATGTGAAGAACAATAAATAGTTCATAGTTATATCACATGGATGACAGCTATGTAGAGGCTGGGAACATGATTTTGGAGCTCTTTTAGAGGTTTTTGCATGATTGGCGCATGGACCATCAAACTAAGTTGACACTTTGTTTTTAGTTCTGTATCCCTCTTTGGTTTGATATTTATACTACCTTTGGGTGATAAATAGTGATAGGATGGGATTCAAGAAGAGTTTTTTTATGTGTTGATTTTTTTTATTGTATCCTTTTTGGATTTTTTGGTATTTTTTTCTTATATAATTATTGTAAAAACTTTATTTTTCATGGAAATGTAAAGTGGTTTTTAAAAAAATAGAATATATGAAACAATTTGTGGAAATAAAGTGGGTTTCTTATTTTAAATATAAATTAGTGGTTTTTTAATATAAGTAAATGTTTTGAAATTCTCTTAGGGAATTGGGATTTTTAAATTAACTAGAGTGTTTTCAAAAGATTTAGTGCTTTTAAAATCACATCTGTTTTTGGTAAAACTATTTTGGTTTCATATGGAATGTGTTAGTTTTTAAATTAATGGGATTTTGGTATATTGTTTCCCTATTTAATGACTTGTTTTGGATTTTATCCATTCATGTTGGTTGTGACTAGTTGGGTTAGTTTGGGAAACATGGATGAGTTGGATTCATGTTTTTTGTTACTTAAAGTATGACTCCTAAAAAGGTTTTGGTAGAAGGTAGAAATCCCATCTATTGGGATTGACCTCTTTGGGGTAATCCTTTTATTACCTGGTTTTGGTCATCCTAGTGTTTTTTACTTCATAATATCTAAATAGATTGTAAGATCTAATTTTTCTATCACATCATATGTCGGTGCACCTTAGAGAGTTATACAAATGTTTCTTGATCAGTGGCATTATCCCAAGATCATATAGGTTGAGAATCGAGTGAGTGTTTGATCCTTTTTATAGGGTTATTGAGTGATGAAGGTCTATGGAACTAGTTTGTTAGTTATTTAAAATAATTCTATATTTATATCCTTGGTCCATTTTGTGTCCTAGTGTGGGACCTCTGTACATTCAATCCTTGGTGGTTGTGATCCCTTAGTGCTTCTTGGTGGTGTTTTTTCATGTCATAATTATAAATTTCATATAAAGATGATGTGGGATGATTTTTTGGATGCAATATGTGTTTGGATGATTCATTTCTATTTTGAGATTCTTTATTGAGGATCTTATTGTGGTTAAGATATGGCTTTAATTTCATGTATCCTTTGGGTGTCTTTATGGATTGGTATTGTATGATTGGTGGTTGTTTTTGAATGATCATGCCTCATTGTTTGATGACACCTATTTTTATTGCTCATGGTGTTCACCATGGGTTAGTTTTATTTAATGGATTAATCATAGAGATGGGTGAAGGGGGTGAGTGGTTGGTTTCTAGATAGGATGTAGGTTCTATCATGTTAGTATTCTCTATCGATATCACCATGAGTTGGTGTTCTATGGGTGTATCCCTAAGTTTAAATTTGTGTAATTTTTTGAAATAATTTTGGAACTATGTTGATCCATATTAGGTCATGTTTGTGATCAATTCCATTTATTTCATTACTTTGGGATGTGTTCTATGGTTTTATCCCTAATTTTACCTTTGTGTACTTTTTTGAAATAAGTTTGGAACTATGTTGATCTATATTGGGTCTTGTTTTTGATGAATTCCATTTCTTTAATTACTTTGGTATGTGTTGGGGTGGTGACTTGAGTTTGTGATATTTTAGATTTTTTTATGGATTGATCTTTCTTTATGGAGTTGGGATGGTTTTTAAGGTTATATATGGCTGGTAGAATCTTATATTTTCCTTTGATAAATAGTGAAAATGTGATTTTTTTGGTGATATTCATTTTCTTGGGCATGAATATCAGTTTTTTTACCATTTTAAATGAATTCTAAATGGTGGGGAAACATATTTTAGGCTTATATTTTTTTAAACATCATATTGGTGATATAACATATGTTTGTGGTTATTAGTTTGTGCTTAAGATTTTTTATGGATGCTTGAGGATCCTTACTATAGGTTTTTAGAAATTGTGGTTTGTGTGGTGTTTCCATCTCATAAGATTCATATCTAGTTCCCCCACCCTCATATATCTTATGTTTGGTGTGGAGTTTTTGGTTTTTTATTGATTCTACTTTTTTAATGAATTTATGGGGTAGAAATTTGCTCAGTGGGGAGAATTGTGACACCCACATGTCAAGGTTACATTATCTATTATTATATTATATTAAGGTATTTTAAAACTTTGAGAGTTTGAATTAAAATTTACAAAATCTATGATTTCTTCTCTATTTAATGGTTAATATGAATTTCTCCTCTAATTCCAAGTAAATGGATATTTTCAGTTCATTTTGTTTAATCATGGTTGGTATGCACAAGTAGTGCACGGTTGGTTTCGAACCAAGATAAATTTAGAGGAAACTATGTAGGTCCTTTTTATCTTGGGATGTTGGTGCATGGATTATGCATGGTTAGAGGAAAACACATGAGTTATAGCACACTACTGTTGCATTTTTTCATACTTATTTTTTTCATTATTTTTGCACAAATTAGTAAATCATTCAACTTAACCATTTGATCTTTCCAGTTTTATAAAAACTTGAATTTTTGGTTTTGCATCTATGTGTATAACTCAGTTAATGGTCATTCCTCTCCCAATTTTCATTCATATTTCTTAATGGAACATCCAAGGAATCTCCCTCCTCTATTCCTCTTTACTTTTTAGCCTCCTTTTATTAATTTAAATTTGGTTTCACAAGTTAATATGCTCCTTTCCTCTTCCCCTCTAATCCCTTTCATTTATCCTCTTAGTTTTCATCCTCTCATGAACCCCTCCATATTTATATTGGTATTATATTTTGGATGAGTCTAATGACTAGGATTTGGTTTTTAGGGAGTTTAGATGTTATTTTTATCCTTTGTTTATGTACACCATAAAAGGAGACTTGTTTACATTCATTTTTTCTTGAATGAGGTGAGTTTTTAATATCATTACTTTATATTTCATGCCAAGAGATGCTTGAATGATTAAAAAATTAATTTATTTCAAAATTATATATGTATGTGTTACCCAATATGGGTTTAAAATGGTTTTTAATGGTTTTATTCACTTGGTGTAGAGTTTTTTCATGCTAAGTGTCTGAGAAAATGCTCGAGTGGCTATTTTAAATGAATTTAAGTTTTTTTAAAGGGGTGTTTGACACTGATTTATTTTAAAAATAAAATTTTGATGTTTTAAAGTGATGATTTATTAAAAATGGATGTATTAGATCATATTTAATGATTTTAGGGATTATTAGTATCATAGTGTTTTAAAGTGATTTCAAAGGGAAATGGGTATTTTCAAAGGGATGATCAGCACCAGTGAATTTAAAATAATGTTTTCATATAATTGTTTTAAATTTTGATATAATGGATTCGCATTCCAAGATTTTTTTCAAAGTTCCATTTTGAATTTTTTTAATAATATTTTATTTTAAATTTCCATTGCCCTTATTTTTTGAGTCACTTTGTTTATATTGTTTATTATGGATTGTGGTCCTGTGGGGGATATTTTATTGATGCTTATGCATGGATATAAAAGGGGTTGTTTTTTTCAAGGGTTTTGATGGTGAGATGAGTCATATTGACTTTATTTAAAATGTTTAATTTATTAATGATCTTGTAACACTTTTTATTTCTCACCTCTTTTTTTGGATATCCTGGTAACCCTAGGTATCTAACTAGAAGTTATAGACATGTGTTACACTAGCTTAGTGTGCCTAGGTTGACTAGTACCCTAAGAAATTTACACCCTCATAAGGTTTTATTATGTACTCAATAGACCAAAAGGGTAAAGATATAGATGTTTAGATGTCACCTAGTGGGCCTTTAGAAGATTGATTGGATGAACTAGGTCCAAAGTCATTTATATTAAAACCAAGTAAGTTTATAATGATTCTTAGATATTATTGATTTGGATTTAGGGGATCTCAATATGTATACCTAGTTTGTATCTACTAGGTTGATTAGGTTTTATTTAACCTTGTATTTTCTTGGTTTTTGTTTATTTTATTTATCTTCATTGAAATATTAGTGTGTGCGATCATGTAGCAATTCACTATTAATTTCCACCCTTACACTAATGTATTAAACTGGTTTTGTATTGGAAATTATAAATATAGTAAAAAATTGAATTTCATGCTTGATTAAATAATTTAATTTATATTACTATTAAAAAGGGTAATTTCACTTTTTTGATGATTTCATTGTATGTGAAGGTGATTTGGAGAGTGTATGATGAAATTCAAGCAAAATGAGCCAAACTGCGCAAGATCCCAAGTAAAAATGTAGACTTATATATTTTCTGTGAATAATTTGTTCATAAAATGGGTATTAGAATGGGTGGATAAATGAAAAAATGTGTGGGATACATTTCTATAGAAGACCATGGAGACAAATTCATCCATTTGGTGGCCCAAAATATTCCCAAAATGTGAAGAAATTTTGAGCATGGTAGATTGGACCTCCCTTCTATATTTGGGACATAACTTGGGTCTAGGACCTATAATTGGGATGTTTCATTATCCATTGTACATATAATATGAATTAACTCCAATTCACATAATTTAAAGTCAGTTTAAAGAATTTTGATCAGTTAAACAACTAAATCAACTTGGTAGGAAAATATATCATGAAAATATCACCTACACACAAGAACGATTGACGTTTCATAGATCCAGCTTTCCAAATTACTATTTAAAATCACTCCATGGATCATTTTAAAGGTCTTAAAGACCAGGGTTGAGGGTTTTTATAACATGAGATATTTTTTCATCCATTTTCATCCTCTTATACATCATGTACTTCTAAACCTCTTAGTGATCAATTTGGGGTGCTCTTTCCTGTAAATCTGAGATCCATGCTTGTAATATTTGAAATGTAATTTAAATTATAGGTTTAATGTATATTATTATTCATTTATCAATTTTAATTTTATGGTTATTTTAGTATGATAAAATAAAAATTAAAGGAATAAAAATCCTAATGCTTTCATGTGTAACTAGAATCTTATGATGATTTGAAGATGTTTGCCTCTTTTCTCACCCCTTCCCTTTCATGAGTGTAGGGATGGATTATGTTGTTTGAAAAAATACAGAATCTAGAACCCATGAATATGCATGTTTTTTTCTTAAGTAAAATTTTATCATTGACATAAATTTTTCAATCTCAACATGTTGTTGACGTGATTCCTTGATTGAGTTCTTTTCTTACGTTGACATACTTTTATTGATTTTGAGTGGTAACCAGTAATAAATATCATTTATGGATAAAATAGTAAGTGTTAGCATTTTAATAAATCTCATAACATACTGTTTTTATTATTTTTAAATCAAGGAATTAGTGATCCTTCCCACTTCCCTTGAGAGTGATGATGAATGAACATTAAGGGACACTCACCTAGGTTGATCATGCTTAATCAAAGCTATTAATTTATGCTTTCTTTTATTGCTCCTTTATTTATGATTACTCATTAAATAAAAAACCCAATATTTATAAAATTTCATTATAATTTTCTTAATCAAAACAATATTTTTTAATTAATAATCTAAAGCTTCATCAAGAGATGACCTAGGGTTCCTACTATACTGTATAAATTCTAGTAAAAACATCTAATTTGATGTGCTTGACAACACAATCAAATTTTGGAACTATTAATAGAGATCTAGGATCATTTTTTCATTTTTTTCATTTTTATTTATTAATAATTTCAATATTTTCTAGTCCCTTTTGATTATTTTAGTTTATTATTATTATTATTATTATTATTATTATTATTGCTTTTTTTGTGTTTCATATCTATCTCTCTTACTATCTATCACTCTAATTATATAATATAGAATTATATTTTATTTTATCCTTTAATTATTACTAATTTTTTTTATTTTATTCACCATTAATTAAAAAAAAGAAAAAAAAGAAAACAACAAAAACAAACTTCAAAACTTATTTTCAAATCCTAGTCAAGAAAAGAAAAACTTTTTGAAATAAACCCAAAAATTGAAAAGACCCTTCACTCACAAATTAGTTCATATAGATTAAGAACATAAAGTAACACTTATAAACCCTTTTTGGAACATATAGTGTCCCTAAACCAATCTAATAGTTAACCAAATCAAACATTAGAAAACATGGGTACACATAATCGGACCTTAAAAGAACTGACCACCCCAGATGTGGAGTACCAACCTGCGTACATTTAATACCTTAAGGAAGCATCCAACTTTGATCTGAGATCAAGAATCTTACACTTCCTTCCAAAATTATATGGTCATATTGGTGAGTACCCTCATAAACTTCTCAAGGAGTTTCATCTAGTGTGCTCCACCATAAAACACCAAAATGTAATTGAGGACCCCATTATGTTTGGGGCCTTCCTGTTCTCCCTTGATGGTGTATCGAAAGACTATATATACTATCTAACTACCATAATTGGGGGATGGAATTACCTAAAATTAAACTTTCTAGAGAATTTTTTACCTGCCTTCTAAACTACATCAATTAGAAAGGAAATTTGTGGCATTAGGAAATCACTAGGAGAGACCCTTCATAAATTCTGGGATAGATTCAAAAGAATTTTTTCAAGTTTACCCCACCACCAAATTAGTTAAAAAATTATAATTCAATACTTATACAATGTACTTTTCCCCCATGGATTTTGGAATGATAGATGGTGTAGCTAGTATTTCCCTAGTTGATAAAACTTATTCCACTCCTCATGAATTACTAGCCAACATGGCCCAAAATTCACAACAATTTGATACATGAACAATTTCACTAACCTGAGGATTTCATGAGGTAATTTATTCATCCATATAAAAAAATGTAGATGATAAAATTTATGAGATTCATACCCTTATAATACAATTATATCAGGATTAAGGTAATTCATACTCTCCACTTGTACCATTACATTGTTGTATTTTTTCTGATAACACTCATTTTTCTGAAAAATGCCCACAACTTTAAGATTCATACGAGTCTTGTGTAAAAGTATTACTTAGAAATACTTTTCATCAAGGACCTCCATCTAAGAAAGAAAACTTTAGTCCAAATCTATACCCCATGTGGAAAGTATAACCCCAGTACCGATAAGGAAGAAACTTGAGCTACCTTAAACATAATTGGTATCAACAAGGGTAAGGTATGAAACCTTATTATCTTTCACCACCATGAAACAATATTCCTCAAAAATATAAACCAAGACTCAAGGAAATAGTGAAGAAAATAGAATCCCAGAACCTTCAATTCCAACAGACCATGAAATCTTCTATTCAAGAACTATGAACTCAAGTTGGAAAATCGGTAAACAACATTGGTTAGATAAAGATACAATTTTCTATACAAATACCATTCCAATTTGTTTCTAATATAAAATAAAAAGGTAATGTATGTAAAATCACACTTGATAGTGTTAAATAAGTTTCTTCTTCCAATGATTCTACACAACAGGTATTTCCCCCACATGAAAACTCTCTTTCTCTACCCATAAAAGATTCCAGTGGAGAAAAAAACACAAAGGGTACAAAGTTATTATTGAGGATTCCCCTGAATAATACATTACTCTTATTTTACCCCAAATACTCTATAAATATAAGAACAATTTTGATAAAGATATTGATAAATAAATAATGGATACATTTAAAAATGAAAAACTTAACAATCCACTATTGGATGTAGTTAAACAAATTACTTTCAACACCAAATTTCTTAAAGAATTTTTCACCCATAGATAATGACTAATGGGTAATGAGAGATTCAACATTGGAAGGAAATTCTTGGATTTGATTAAACTATCAATTCCAACAAAATTCAAGGATCTAAACACTTTCAGGATACCTTTGACCATAGGAGAGACATTATTTTATAATGCAATGCTTGATTTAGGTTCTTCAATTAATGTAATTCCTCACTCCATGTATACTTATCTACTAGTTTAAGAGATTCAAACAATAGAAATCATCATGAAACTTTCAAAATGGAGCACAACACACCCATCAGAAGTGATCAAGGATGTCCTCATAAGAGTAAATAATCACAACATCTCTACAGACTTCAATATTCTTGAGATGGAAGATACCCAAACCCATGGACATTCCCCTCTCATTATTGGAAGTCCATTATTTAAAACAAAAAATATTATCATCAATGTTTACAATGGAATTATTTACATGGAGTTCAGTGGAGAATAGGTAGGTTTCAATATCCTTGATTATATAAAACACCTTGTTTAAGAGCACTCCACTCTTCCTATTTATTCAATGTAAGTGCTCCCTAACGACACACACACGAACACACAACATTATATCCTAAAACCATACTCTAATTCATTTTATTCTTCTTATATCTTGGATTATTTGAGTTGTGATTCATGTTTTGAGGGTTGTGTGGGTTTGGAAAAGTGTAAATTTTTTACTTTAATTGATGGTTGTGTTTGTTTTGAGGTACCCATAACCTTTGATTATTTTAAAAATCTCATTATCATTTATTTTTTATCCTTGGTTAACAAACATGAGTATGTAGATAGTTTCAGGGGCCTAAATCCCAATAAATACCATCCCTCAATAAAAAACACCAGTTTTAGAATTAAAACTACTTATATCTAATTTAAAATATTCCTATATTGAGGGTATTGACCAATTGACCATCATTATTTCCAACAACCTCTCTCCACAGTAGGAATAAAAACTAATAATACTTTAAGAGAGTATAAAAAGGTGATAGTATGTATGTTGTATAATATTATATAGGTTATTAAATCTATTTTCTTTCACTATATACTTTTAGATGGGGTGGCTAAATCCATAAGTAAATATCAACATCAGTTAAATCTTACCCTCCTTGAAGTTGTAAAATAGGAAGTTAGTAAAATAATTTCTACCAGGATAATCTATCCTATATCTTATAGTAAATGGGTTATCTGAGTGAGAATTGTGCATAAAAACTAGAATAATAGTAGTTTCAAATAAAAGTAATGAATTGTTTCCAATACTTAGGAAACATAGTTAGTGGGTCTATATTGACTATCATTTACTGAATAAAGTTACATGAAAGGACCAAATTCCCCTACCTTTCATTGACTAAATTTTAGAAATATTGGATTGAAAGTATCGTTATTGTTTCCTTTATGTTAATTTGGGTTATTTTCAAATCTATATATCCCCTGCGTATCAAGAAAATAAAACATTTAATTATCCATTTAGCAGATTTTCATACAATAGGATGCCTTTTAGTCTCTATAATGCTCATGGTACTTTTTATTGATGTATGTTGAGTATGTTTCCTGAGTACCTTTAGAATTTTATGTAATTTTTTATGGATGATTTTATGGATAATGAATTTTCCATTGAAAATTATTTGGAAAACCTAGGTTATTTCCTCCACTGTTGCATTCAAAAATATCTCATATTAAACTATGAGAAATTCAATTTCATGGTTGAGTGGGGGATAGTTCTTGAAAATGTTATATACGATGAGGGAATTAAATTTGATAAATCAAGATTTGAATTAATTTCATCCCTTCCATATCCAAAATTTGTTCATGAGGTGTGATATTTCTTGGTTCATGTGGGTTTATACTACTGATTCATTAAATAATTTAGTAAGACTACACTTCTTTGGTCTTGATGGCTATAAAGGGATTCTGAATTTGTTTTGATGAAAAATTTGAGGCTGATTTTAATTCAATAAAAATTATTCTAACATAACCTCCCATCATCCAACAACTAAGGTGGGATCTCCCCATTGAACCTATGTGTGATGACTCTAAAAATGTAGTTGTGATAGTTTTATCAGAAAGGGTTGAGAGAAATCCTAATTTCATTGAGTATGCCTCACAAACCCTTTACCCTTGCAAGAAAAACTACATGACAACTAAAAAATAACTTCTTTCTATTGTGTATTACTTAAAAAAAATATGTCCATATATTCTTGAATCAAAAGTCATTGTGTTTTATGATCATGTTGCCCTTTGTTTTCTCCTTAAGAAACCTCAAGCTAAGCCTTACCTCATTTGGAAGATGCTCCTCATATAGGAGTTTGACCTCAAGATTCGAGATAAGAGAGGAGTGTAAAATGTGGTAGTACAACACATAAGCTGGATTTCCCCACTATTGGACCATCATATTGACTCACCCCCTCACCATTGGATAATTCTCCCCTCTTAAGAACCTTTATGATGTTGTGTACCTTACCCCTTAGTATCAAAACATTGTGAATTTTATAGTAAAATCTAGGGTCCCTAGAAATTTTAGTAATTCACAATCCCAAATACTTAATCAGGATTAATGATGGTACATTTAGGATGGCCCATACTTGTGGAGAATTTTCAGTGATAAGGTTGTTCTTCAGTGTATCCCTGACCATGATTTGACCTTTGTTTGGATCTTATACCACACTTTGGATTGTGGGTGGGTACTTTGTCTCTCAATGTATATCTTGAAAGGTTCTTGACTCAGGAATTTATTATCCAAAAATTTATAGATATTCCCATCGGTTCCGTAAGTCATTCACACGATTTCAATTCACTAAGAATATCTCCAAGAGGAATAAAATACCCCAACAACACATGTTATTTTGTGAAACCATCGATGAATGGTGCATTTACTTTAGGGTAATTTTTTCAAATTCATTTTTATTTTTGTACATATTACTAATTGTTGACTAAATCTACAATTGGGTGGAAGAAAAGGCTATTAAAACCAATGACTCTCGATTGGTTGTTGATTTTTTTGATATCTTAGATTTTTAGTAGGTTTGGTTTTTCAATATTCATCATTAGTGATCAGGGTTCACGTTTTTACAATCAAAACATGAAAACATTTCTTCGTAAGTATGGGGTTTTCATTAAGTCTCCACTTCTTATCACCCCCAAAATAATGTACAAGCATAAATTTCAAATTGTTATGTTAAGAGAATCTTGGAAAAAATTGTACAACCCAATAAGAAATACTGGAGTTTTTTCTTAGTTGATTCACTTTGGGAATACCATATAGCTTTAAAACCTTTATAATAATGTAACCATATATTATTATGTTTGTAAAGTAATTTCACCTCCCAATAGAGAAATATCTCTATACATATTGGTTTTATAAACTATTTAATATGAATCTATCATATGTAGGTGAACATAGTAAGTTGCATATTCTGGATTCGGAATAAATTATGCATAATTCATATGTGAAATCCTAAATCTATAAAGAGAATAAAAAGGTTATCCATGAAGAGATTATACATAATTGGAAGTTTCATATTTGTGAGAAGATCCTCATGTAAAATTCTAGGCTAAAGTTACACCTAGGTAAGCTTCATTCTTAATGGATTGGTCCCTAAACTATTATAAATGTTAACCCTTTTGGTTTAATTTAGGTTTTTCATGAGTATAGTGGATGAAGGATTATCATTAATGTGAAAATACATAAACACTTCTATGGGGATTTTAAAAAGAATCTCGTGGAGTAAATCCACTTTTAAAAAGAAAAATACTAGTGAAACCTAGAAGGGTTAACCCTTCCTTCCCACATCCTCTTTTATTATAGTGAGGAAACTACACACTCTAGGTGGGGGGTAATTTCATGGGTTTATTAGTATTTTCATCATCTTTCTTCTTTCTCATATTTTTCTCTTAATGCATAGTATTTTTTCTTTTCCCCACCTTATTGATTTTTTTAGAATTTTCATAATATTTCTTCTTTCTTATCTTTTTTCTCTTAACACATAGTATTTTTACCTCCCCCCCCCCAACCCTATTTTCATTATTTTTTCACCTTTTTTCCAGAATATTCACTTTTCATGATGAAAAAATCAAGGAAATTTTTGAAAATTATTTTTGAAATTTATGATTCTATGTTCTTTCAACATTTGATGAAAATTTGTATCAATTATGCAATGTGAATTTTTTCATGAATTTAACATTGGGGAGTGATTTTTAGTAAATTTTTTATTTTTTGATGATATAAATGGTTGTATCTCTATGAAACCTTTGAGATGATTGGTGCCCTTTGTGTGATTACTTTATGGGGAATTATTCCACTTAATATCTCCATATATCTTTGCACCAAACCATGAAGTATTAATATTTATTACTTAATAGAAGGTAAATATAATTTACATTAATTTTTATCATCTTTCTGAAATTATTTTTCCATACATTCGTTCCTTATCTGATCTATTTAATTAATATACTGGATTGACCTAAAAGTGTGTACCTATTATCCGACTATTGTACACCATCAAAAAAATAAAATAATAATAATAAATAATGAGGGGAGTGATGAAATGTAAAAAATATAGTTATATCTAGGTTAGGAGATTAAGGTTTTAATTTTGGTAATTCTTAATTGAGTTGGCCTAGAAATATGATTGCAAAGGATGTATGGAAGGTTCGGTGGAAAGAATCAGGTAAGAAACAAAATTAAATAACCTATATTTACTGGGTAGAAAGTGGAATGAATAGCATGAAATGGTTTTCACACACACACATGGAGATATAGTGGTAGAGTTCACTTTTTAATTCCTTTATTAGATTGGTATCATAAATCTCCTTGAATTTTTTCTGAGATAATTTATAAGACATCTTTTTCCATGATCATTGGAAATAACTACTTAGGGTGGTCTTTTTTTTATCACATTGCTATAATAAATTAAAATTTATTTTAATGTTAAATATTCATGACGTTTGGAATATCTCAAACCATCATTTTTGGGAAATTTAACTTTTCCCAATAGTGAAAATTTTTAGGTGTAGGGGTGTTAATGCATATTGTTTCACTATTCATTTCCACCCTTAAACAACTATATTAAACCGGTTTGTATTGAAAATTCAAAACACAATAACAAAATGAACTTCATGTTTGATTAAATAATTTAATTTTTATCATTGTTAAAAAGGGTAATTTCTCTTGTTTTGATGGTTTCATTATAGGTGGAGGTGATTTCGAGAGCATGCGATGCAACTCAAGAAAAATAGATCAAACTACATAAGATCCCAAGCACACATGTAAATTAAAATATTTTCTATAGATAATTCATGGACCCAATGGGGATGAAAATGAGTAGAAAAATGCAGTAATATGTGGGATAAATTTCTCTAGAATACCATGTTGACCAATCCATCTATTTACAGGTCCAAAATAGGCCCATAATGTGAAGATATTCTGGGTGGGACAAATTAGAGCACCCTTCTATATTTAGACCATAAATTGGGCCTCAGACCTCAAATTGGGATTATTCTACTTTTATTGGATAGATAACTTGAATTTACAACTATCCAAATAATTTTAAGCCAATTTAAAGTATTTTTATTATTCAATAATTTGAATCCTTTTGTGTAAAAATATGTTATTAATAGCTCACCTACACCCATAAACAATTGAATTTTCTAATATCCATCCTCCCAAATTTATCTATAAAAGCAATCCATGGATAATTAGAAATGTTTGAATGTATAGAGTTAAGGATGGGTTTAATTTTAGAGCTTTATTCATCCATTTTCATCATCTTCTACATCATGTACTTCTAAACCACTGAGTGATCAATTCGGGGGGGGGGGGTTATTTATTGTAATCATGAGCTCCATGCTTGTATATTTGGAAGGTAATTAAAATTATAGGGTTTTTTTCTATTATTATTAATTTATACCTTTTGATTTTTTTTATTCTATTATGAACAAAAAAATAAAAGGAACAATAATCCTCTTGCTTTGATGCATAACCCAGATCTTGTGATGATTTGAGCATCTTTTTCTCTTTTCAAACCCCTTCCCTTTCATGAGTGTATATATGCATTTTATGGATTGATAAAATCCAGAAGCTAGAACAAATGAATATGAATGTTTCTTCTTGAGGAATATTTTATAATTGATGAAAATATGGTCATATCATCATGTTTTTTATGTGATTCCTTGATTGATTTTAGTTCTTACATTAATGAAATTTTGTTGATTTTGAGCAGTCTCGAATAAGAAATATCATTAATAGATCAAATACTAGGTGTTAAAATAGTAATAACTCACATTAAATACTAGTTTCAGTATTTTTAAATCATGTAATAAATTATCATTCCCACTTACCATGAGAACGATTATGGATAACCATCAAGGGACAATCACCTAGGTTGATAATTCTTAGTAAAATCTATTAATTACTATTTTATTTTATTACATTTTTATTTATTATTTCCCCTTAAATCAATAAAATCCAATATTTGTAAAATCCCATTCCCCTTTTGTTAATAAAAAAATTATTTTTAAATTAATTATATAAGGCTCCATTAAGAGATGACTAAGGGTTCCTACTCTACTGCATAAATTCTAGTAAAAAACTAAACATATATTTTGATGCATTCAGTAACTCAATAAAAATGTTGTATTTATGTCTTCTATTTGATTATTGATTTGGTTTACTTTAAAACAAATTTTAAAATAGTTTGGAAAGGTTATTTTTTTAATAGGAAATAGATGTTTATTTTATAAATGGAATTTGAGAAATGTTTTAGGGAAGATAAAGAAATGGTTGTTTTCATTCAAATTTAAAAGGCCTATTTTTAAGGTTTTTGAAAGATATTTTACAGGAAAGTTTTGATATATTGATTTGGGTGTTAAACTATGGTTTATTAAATATGTGACTAACTTATTTTTAAAGGTTTTTCTTAAGTTTTAAAAAGAATTAGATAAATCTTGATTTATTTTATTATTCATTCTCATATAAAAATCCTATTTTATAAATTATGTTCAAACTATAATTTATATATTGTAATAGAAAAAGAACTATGTAGTCTTTTTGGTAAAATCCAACTTAGCATGTTTGGCTCACCACTACATATATATTAGTATTTGTGTGTGTGTAACTCTTATTTTTTCTCTTAGGTTCCTAGTATTTTCATTTATTCGGTGGTCATTCATTGGGCCCCTGGTTGGATGAGATAGGATGTGGTGAGTGGTTTTGGATCACATGGAGGTTTTGTTGGAGATGTTTGGGTCCTATTTATTTTTATGATATCATATAAGACAATTCAGTCAGGTGTATTTTACCTTTTATTCCCATTATATTTGTTTCCACTAAACATTTATTTAGATATCTAGTTGTATGTTTTTTGTAATAATATTGTTTTAGTTTTTCCATGTTTGAATTTCCAATTTATCAATTTCTTATTATTTGATATGCATGGATGTTCAACACTTTGATAGTTTATAATGTACTCTTAGTAGTTTTAGGAACTTTTTTGTTGTTTTCTAAAGGTGAAATCATTCCCATCATTACATATTGATTACCTGGACACTTGTCACTAGCCCATGGGGATTAGGAACACCCTTCAAGCCTTATACCTAGCCGATTCAAGTACATATTTTTTAGTAGCCTCAGTCAGTTCATTACACTCTTTTTTTGTGGGGTTTATGCATGTAAAAATAAATATGAAAATTATATTTATTGGTTCCATGTATATCCAGACTTATATGAGATATGAAGGTAAAAAATTTATTTTTTCCCATGTATTTAGGAATATTGTGGGAGTAAGAGAGGGTAAATATTATCCTAGGGGTAGTCTTGAAGTTATCCTTCTACTAAACCCTAGGCTTCAATGAACCTATGGAAAAAAGTGTGAATTCAAGCGATTTATACTTCCCTAGTCATTCTATCCTTGATAGGGTGTGTGTTCTTTATGTGATATCAGTTTTTATACTACCCCATATGCTAAGTTGTGGGTCATTAACATTAGGTATAAGGTTCAATTACCTTCTATTGGTTGTTATGTTATCGATAGGTAATAGTTTTTACCTCATCTGAATTAAGGTGGTAAACTCTATCGTGGGGTGGATTGAGGGTTCCCTATCTAGGAATTAAGCACTCCCTAGATTGTAATACTACTCTTTGGTGAGGTATGGGTCATCCAATATAGGCAATCACTCTATGTAGGGTTCTTGTTGTGATGAGTTGTGAGCGGTTTTCATGGATTTTTAAGTTATTCAAAAAGTAGTTATGTTTTTATATATCCTTATTAACTACACTCAAGTCAATTAATAAGTTGTTACTAGTGTTGTTGGCATATTTTTCTATTTTTTAAGGTTCTTCATCATGGGTTCTACTCTACCTATTAACCTAGTATCTATATAGAAGTTTATAGATATTTTTTCCATTATTTTGATATGTTTAATGCTTTTCCTTATTAAAGGTGAGTGAATAAGTTTGGTTTTTCTTTTATTTATTTGGAAATTAATTCTTGTATTCTTTCTATGATGAGGTAAATAGTTTTCAAGGTTTTATCTTTCCCCACTCTCCAAAAATATTAATTGTATTTAGATAAGTTTGGTTCTTTATCCCTAGGTAACATCTTGGTTTCCTTGGACTTTTTATTTAGTTTAGAGATGAAATATAATTTATCCATCCTTTATTTTAAAATAATACTATTGAGAATGTTTATAGTCATCCATAAATGGGTATTTCACCCACATGTGTTGTGTTCAATGCATATGATGTGAAATTAAAGGATGATGTGAGAGGATATGGAGTTATATGAGCATATGTTTAGTGGTTATTAATATAGGAGGTTGTGGATGCTTCTTCCATTGGGTGTTGTTGATATAGGAGTATTCTTTTAACTATTTTAAGATTATTTTACCTTTTTGATATTGTTCTATTTTATGTTCCATTAATCCAAGAGTTTGTAACTATTTCATTATTATGGATTGATTATTGTCCCATGAAATTTATTATAGATATGAGATGTTGTATTTATGTTTTTTGACCTTATTTGGGATGTGGATATATATATATTTATTCTAGGTTCTTATGATAAGACCTCCCATGGTGTGTTATACCTTCTTAATGTTATTAGCCATCCCCTGGACTATTTGATAATGGCTTAGAGTGGCACACTAGGCCATCTAACAACCCAAGTGGGGACATGGTTGGTCTTGTAATGTCAATAATACAAATATTTAAATATTTATAAAAATTATATAATATATCAAATGTCCATATATTTACTAATATTTTGAATAAGATTAGTGGTTTAGATTAAACACTAGATAATTTAATATATTTTTAAAGGATATTATGATCTTTAAATATGAAATGAAATACATAGAAGGTTGGAATTGGAAAATTATAAATTTGAGTAATAATCAATGGATAAACTCACTAGTTAATTACTATAGTATGAACTTTAATTGAATAATCTGGATGATAAAGATAATCAAAATAAAATAGGGTAGTTTAAAATGTATTAATAGTTTATTTATTGATAACTCTCATGACAAAATATAGATGAGGAATGATGAATTTGAAATATTATAAAATATATGAATAATATTTTCATAAAGAGTAATTTTTTTCCAAATTAGAAAAATAGTGATAAAAATAAAGATGTACAAGGAAGGAGATAAGAGGTAATTCTTCCAATACTAATTTCAACATTATAGATGTTACTTGTTATGGATGTAATAAGAATGGGTACATAAATCTTTACTACCCCAAACTAAATAATGAATTAAATTAAAAAACTATAAAATAAATAACAATAGAGAACTAAAAGTATCCTAAAGTTATATTGATGATAATTCATTAATAAAATAATATGAAATTAAAAAGGAACAATAAAAATTGTGTTTGAAGGCTAGTTTTAAGTACATATAATTTATATTTTTATTCTAAAAATATCACTGTTAAATAATTAAATTATGTTTGTGAAAAACTACTAGATGAAGCTAAACACATTAATAGTATGTATAAGAAGTTAAATGATAATCACAAAAAAAATGATTGAGTATAATAATAGTTTGACTCTAGAAATTGAAATTATTATAAATTCTATGTTCACAAAAAAAATCTTCAAAAGATACTGAAGTAGTCAAGTTTAAAGATGAAATAAAAAGTTTGAATGTGGCCTAGTATAAATTCTTAAATGGAAGATATAATTATGATAAGATGATTTTTCTATAAATAATTACTGAGATAATAAGTGGTATTGGTTACAAAATTCAATTTCATAATATTTACAGTAATTTAATTATTAAATGAACTATTGGTAGTGTCTCTTATATTAAATATTTTAATTATAAAATGAGAGTTCGTTATACTAGGGAATGTTCACTAAGCTATCCTCAATATTTGGGTAACACAATATATTTTATTTCAATATAATTATCTAGATATTATCTTTATAAAACATCTATTAAATTTTTATGGGTATCTAATATCTCATTTACTAATCTAGTTAAAACCAAAGTTCCATGTTTACCAACATATTTTATTATTCTATTATTTCAAAAAAACTTCCATATAAATATCAAGAATAAAATTTGGTACATGGATAATGGGTTTTCTAGACACATGATAGGTTACCCCTCAAACATCAAAACCTTTAAAAAAATGTGATGTAGGCCATGTTACATTTGGAGATAATTAAAAATTCAAGATTAAAGGATTTGGTGAGGTTAAATTTATTTATTCTACTATTGTTAAAAAAGTTATTTATATTGATGGTTTGAAATATAATATGATTGGAATATTTCAATTATGTGGTTATGGTTAATATATTTAATTTTTGAATGTTAAATGTCTTGTTTTTAAGTATTATTCATCATTATTTATTGCTAAAAATAAAAGTTATTTTATCATTAATGATGAACTAACCTTGAAAAAATTTATTTTTTTTGAATTATTTATAGAAATATTGTTATTTGTTTCATATAAATATGGGTCACTACAAATTGATAATATTATAAATGTTGTATATGTATAATAATTTTCTATATATACCTAATTTGAATGTTGATAAGAACCCATTTTTTATCATTACATGAAATTAAATTGACACAAGAAATATTCACATTGATTAATGAATTGAGAACTATTAAACTTTTATATCCTATATATTTGGATTTATTTGGACCAACTCAAGTTTCCAGTTTTGGAGTAAATAGATATAATTTTGGGATAGTAGATGATTATAGTAGATTTACATGGTTGTATTTCTTGTCTCATAATATTGATACCTTCTCAATGTTCTCAACCAACTATAATTTGGTCTAAAATGAGAAAGGATTCATGATTACTTTAAAAAGGAGGGTGAATGATGGAGAGTTATATAATGAATATTTTGATATTATTTTACAATGATAATGGTTATTTATATAATTTCTCTACTCTAAATATTCTACAATAGAACATAATGGATAAAAGAAGTAACATGACTATTAAATAGATAGAAATAAAAATATTGAATAACTCTAAGTTACTTAATTACTTATTTGTTAAAGTTATTAACATAACTTTATATGTGCTTAATAAAGGATTGTCCTTAAGAAGTGTCTATATAGACTATGGAATGGAAGAAAAAATAAGGTTAGTTATTTTAAAGTCTTTGGTTTCAAAGTGTTTATCCTTTACATTAAATAAATCTTGGTTAAGTTTCATGGAAAATTAGATAAAGGTGTATTTTTAGAATACTCTACTCATATAAAATCCTATAGATTCTAAAAGAAGAGTGTAATAGTTATTGGAGAATCTATATATGATAATTTTGATGAGAATAATCCATTAGATGATATTTCAATATTAATAGATATTCATAATTAATTGGGAGAACTCAATTTAGATTAATAATTCCCTATTGGAAGTACAATTGTGAGGGATGATGCATCAGATGAGGGGGAGCCTGAGATTTCTCAACCATGAGTGTGAAAATTTCTTAAACATCGCCCAATTGAGAAAATTATTAGGGATGTTAATTTAGGGATACAAACCATAAATTCAATGAGGAAGTTATGTTCTCACATTGATTTCACTTAATATATTATTCCTAGTGACGTGTTATAAGTCCTCAAGTATCCCATTTGGGTTCTGTTAATACAAGAGAAATTTAATCATCTTTTAAATAATAAGATATGGGAACTTTTAAGTAATCAGGATGATAAAAAGTTCATTGGAATTAAATGTATTTTAATTAATGAGATATATGATTATGGATAGATTTTAAGAAACAAGTATGTACTGGTTTATTTAGGATATAACTAAAAAAAATAATCAATTATACTAATACATTTTCTCTTATTTCCATAATATAATCAATTAAAATTTTATTGGAACATGTAGTTCACATGGGATTTAAGATTTATCAAATTAATTTAAAGATTGATTTCTAGAATTATTTTATTTATCATTATGTCTTAGTTTGACAACTTCTTGGTTTTCATCATGAGAAAAATCATTAATATGAGATTAAGATTACAAAGTCATTATGTAGACTATAACAATCCCCTAGGGGATGGTATTGAAGTTTATATTTATTTCAATTGAAGAATAATTTTTAGAAAAGTAAAATAGATCCAACTTTGTATATTAAGATATAATCAAATTATGTATATATATGTGATAGATATAGCCTTTGTATCATCAATTAATTCCCCATGTAATAAATTTTCTAAACTCATATATAGTGAGTTTTAGATAAGCCATATGATCAAACTAAAATTATTTTTTGGGTTTTTAGATTTTTTAAAGGGGATACTGAATCTTTCTAAATCAATGAATATACTATATGGAAATTTTTAATAGATTTAGTTTGGATTCAATAATTAGTAAGATAACTCCCATGATTAGTATTTACAAGTTATATGAAGATATAGTAGGGTAATCAGTTGATTGGGATATATATCAAGGAATTATTGGAACTATCCTATATTTGACTATAAGTAAACCTAACTTAATGTTTAGTGTGTTTGTGTTTGAATGATTACTATTGAGTTGAAAATTTTCTTTCAACACTTTTTAACAATAATTTTGAAAATGTAAATATACATCCTTAAACTTTTAAATTACTAAATTTTATATTTCCCAAGTTTCTTAAGAATTTTTTTTGTAGTAAATCTAAACATTTTACCAAATATATAAAATCCTTTCCAATGGACATAAATTTCTTAAAGTTTCTTAGATGGATTAAACTGAATAGTACATACTTACTGGATGGACGTGTACTTTATATATTGAATAGATGAACAATAATTTCACCATATAGAGGTTTAAAAATCCCATCAGAAAAATTATAATTAAGTCTCACTAAATGAAGTTCTTCAAAGTCTAACGGATAAACATTATTGTATGGGGGAAGACATTCTTTCTTCATGAACTTTTATTAATCAAAATGGATGGAATAAATTCATATATTCCACCAAATAAATAATTTATATTCTAACAGATGGGACCAACAATAATTGTAATTATTCTATACCATGATGACTATAAGATGAAGATAATATACTGAATATTTCTAAGTTAATAAGGAGTGAATCCGAATTATTTACAAATAACTCTAACATATACATAATATGACCATTGAGATAATTCCTAAAAAAATGCATTCAAGGAGGAAGAGTCATGTTGCATTATAAAAAGAAATCAAAATTTTTTGTGAATAGTTTGTAACTTTTTTTATGAGAGAGAACTTCATTATAATATTTAGTAAGTTTTCCTTTAATTAATATGCCTACGAGGATGCATTATAAATTTTTTAAGTCTTTTATTTTGTAATTATGTGGTATGTTATGGTGTGATTGTGGGATCTCCAGATTTATAGAGACAAAAATTATTCTTCTATTTTGATTGAGGGTTATTGGTTCTAGGAAAACATAGGCTATTTTGATCTTTATATTGAGAGATTCCTTAGTTAAGGAATATATACCTTTATAGTAAGGTTAATACTATGGATAACTAAGTATAGTTAAGACTTCCTTAACACTTAAAGACAAATTGTGGATCTTCTTATAAAATTTTCTATAAGTCTTTCTTACATACTTTGTATAATTTTTTTATTACCTATTTTTAAAAAAATCAAATGTGTATGTTTTAATAAAATTTTATATTGTTTTTTATAAACACTTTTTTACTCAAGTTATAATTTATTGGACACAATATTTATCTAAAATACTTTCTTAAATAGTTTGGCTAAATTTCTATATTTTATTTTATAAAGTAAAATTCACCCCCACCCCTCTTGTAGAAAATATATACTCTTGTAATATTATATTTGGTATCATATTAGGTTTATAATATTATAAAATATTACACTAACGTGTATTTGTAGAAAAGTGTATAATTGTTTTTAATAGGGTAGGTTTTTCCTTTGGGACACTAGAAAATCTCAATCCAAGTAGACCACTAATATTTGATAGAGATGATTATGATTAACATAGAGATCTCTTAAATAATTTTCTAATAAATACCAGAGTGTATAATTTTTCATGTTGACTAGAAGATATAATATTCTATAAAAAGAAATTAGAATTTTCACAAGATAATAAAAGTTGGAATATCAACTTAACTACTATGTTATAAATACTCTATTGTGATCAAGATTGGAAATGTATACATTAAAATAAAAAAAAATTAAATAAAAATAATATTTAGAAGAAACTAGTCATAACTCACTTTGGAACTAAAAAAGTTTTTGAAACTAGAAAAGTTATTCTTAGAGTAGATTATAATACTTTTAATTATCTTCCTATATAATCTATTTCACATATGCATCAATGATTTAAGATCATTGTAAATAGTCTCTCCTAGATATAAAGACATAATTAATAAGTGGTTGGTTGAAAATATAATTGATATTATTCCCAATGAGTGGGAATAAAAAATAACACCTATTGATGATACAAATCATCTTACAATTATGAGATTAGATTATCTTGTTGGAACCCTCATGTAGTATGGGGAATATTTAAAATATATGTGGAAATTTTTAAGGAGAGTAAGGGATTAGATTTTTCTTCAACTTCTACAGCAGTTAGGAAAGTCAAATTAGCTAAAACTTTTACAAAATCTTAAAATAAGAAGTTAAAATTTGAGTCAGAAATTAGTTCATCTAAAGAGAGTGGAAATAAACCTACTAATCTTACTAAAGGGATGAAAAATATTTTTAGAAAAAATTAATTTTTATACAAGTACAAGAGTAATCCTAAATAAATAATTCATAAAACCTTCATTTCAAAAATGACATATTATGAAAATAAAAAACTTAGGTCATATCTAACTAAACTATCCTAGAATATAGAAGAAGTATAATAAGCCTAAAAGTTCAAGAAAGTCCAATAAGAACAAAGGGAAGGAAATTCTAAAAGTTTCTGTCACTTGGAGTGCTAGTGGAGGATATAGTTCTTTTAAAAATTCTTATGATAATAGTAGTGATAATTAGAATTTCATGGGTTTCTATGAAAACATTTAAAATTTTAATCAATGGTTTATCGATAAGGTATTTGGTAAATCATCAACCAATTTAACTTTAAATGAAAATTGTCTAGATTATGATGCTAAATATTCTACTTCTTATGATTAAGAAAAGCATATTACATCTTATGATGAGGATTATATACCTAGTTTTGAATAATTATCTAGATATTATACTTTACTAGAAAAAAATCAAAAATTCATAAAAAAAATAAAAAAGTGTTAAGGAAGAACTTTCCAAATAAAATTCAAAATTTCAAAACCTATTATAAAAATTTCAGATCTTCTTAAAGAATTAGATAAAAAAAATCTAGTTCTATGTCATCCACTAAAGATAATAATTTAGTTTTAACACTGAACTATAAGATATTTTGTCTAAAAAATTACAATAAATTTTTAATTTTGTGAAGAAAAAATTTGGTAACATGTAAAAATAAATTATACCTTATAAAAATATATCTAGGATTGGTTTTTATAATAAAAAAACATTTCAAAAAAATTACTCTATTTTAAAAAGTACCCCATTCTGTAAAAAATGTCAAATAGGTTGATATTGTAAGAAAAAATGTTCTTTAAATAAGTTTAAATCCTTTAGTTTTCATAAATTCTATATTTCCAAAGAATTGGTAGCTGTAAAACATAAGAAATTTGGATAGATGTGGATTCCTAAAGTTTTATTTTCTAAGAACTCCATACCCAAGAAAGTTTTGGTACTAAAATATTAGCTTTTCTATTTTAGGGAAATAAGAAAAGTACCAACAGAAAGAATATATGGTACATGGATAGTGTATGTTCTAGACATATGAATAGATACAAGAATTGTTTCCAATATATAATCAAGATGAAATGTGGAAAAGACTATTTTTTAGATAACTTCTATAGAAAGATATATGGTATATGTGATATTGTTCTTCTTGGAAAAAATTTAATTTCAATTTTTTATTTTTTGTATGACTTAACCACAACCTCATTAGCATAATTAAATTTTGTGATGAAGGATATCTTGTGAACTTCAGGAATGATAAATAAAATATTAAATGTTAATAAGGTAAATTTATTCTTTATAATGATAGGGATTAGAATTTTTACATGCTTAACTTAGAATACCATATAAGCCAAGATATATTTTTCCTTAGTATAGTATAAAATTATTCCTAGTTATGTCATAGAAGGTTAGAACACTATAATGTTATAACATTATCCAAACTTTCTAATAAAAAAACATAGAGATATAGCAGAGCTAAGGCTTAATTATTCTAATTATTGTGATCCTTGTTAATTTAGAAAGTAACATAAGACATTATTTAAATAAATTAATAAGGTTTCAAATTCTTATGATTTATAGTTAGTGAAGATTTATATATTTGGTTTAACATAAACAAGAAGTTTTTTTCTAAAATACTATGTTTATGTCTTAGTTGATAACTACACTAGATATATGTGAGCTTATTTTCTTGTGAAAATTTCAAAATCCTTTTTTAATTTTAAAAATTTTGTCACCCATGTTAAAAATGATAAAGTTTTCCCTTGGTAAGTATTCATATTGAACATTTTGGAGAATTTTTAACTTCTAATTTTTGAAAATATTTATAGTAAAAAAGGTATTATACATAACTCCTCAACACCTATAATAGATCATCAAAATGGTGTACTTGATTGAGGAAATAGATTTATTTATGAAATTACTAGAAACATATTGAGTGAATACTCAATTGATCAAACTATTTCGGCTGATATAGATAGTACTTCCTTTAATACTATAAATAAATTTTTACTTAGACCTTTCCTCAATAAAACCCCTTATGAGTTTTTGACTATAATAAAGTAAAAACATTCTAACTTTAATGTTTTTTTATGTCAATTATTCATTATAAATACTAAAGATGATTCACATAAATTATCTCTAAAATCTAATGATGGAAATTTATCAACTATTTTGCAACAATTAAGGCTTATAAAGTTTTTAAAAATAATACAAGTAATTTTGAGGAAAAATGTATGTTAAATTTGATAAAATAGATCCTTTTGTTTTTAAATTAGCTGAAATTACATCTTTGAATAATATTTCTAAAACTATTTTTCAACCCATGTTCTCAAACTCTTCACAAGATAGAATAACATAAGAAATTTTTTATAAAGTTATAAATCTAGAATAATTTTAATATGTTTTTGAATAATAGTGTTTTAAAAACTGAAGAATTCAAAAAATCTGTAGGAATCATCCCATTGATAATATAATTAGTGATGTAGATCAACTACTCAAAACTGTAATTTCCTTAAAAAAATAAATGTGAACATTGTGTATGTTTATCACCATCATAACCTGGCCTTGGAAATTATTCTATTTTATTATTTTTTTGGTTTTGGATATTTTGGTTGAGTTTTGGGTTGATTTATAGTTTGAATTTTAGAGTTTTTGGTTGAAAATTGAAGTTTTGATCTTTGTAGAAAGGGGATGCACGTTTAGAGCATGGTTAAGGAAAACTATGAGGCCTCACCTAGATAATTGTGTAGCTTTTTTGGGTTCTAGGAGTAAGGAACATTGGTTGTATATGGTTTGGGAAACTGTGTGGAAACCATGTGAGTGATTCTATCCATTTAGATAGTGTCTACTGCATGGTTTTTGCATATTTTTGGAAAATAGTGTGGCCAATCCATGGGAATGGCCTAGATTTTTAAAATATTAAAATCCCCAATCTAACTTCCCCTCTTTTTTACCCCAAATTGATTCTCCCTCCCATTAGGTCATTTTTGGTGCATGAAATGGTCCCAAAAACCTCCTCTCCTAGGATCATCCTTCTCAATGGATGCATCTCCAAGTTACTAAGATGATTTTCTTAGGGTTTTTGCCTCATTTTCTCCTCTTTCTCCTCTCTTATCTCGATCTATTGGTTATTTTTTGTGGTTTAGTTTTTTTACAAACCATATAAGCTAGGAATGATTTGTTGGGTTATTTTTCTTTAGATCTAAGGTGTGTAGATTATTCTTGAGGGTGTTCTCTTCCTTCTTTGAGAGTTTCATCATATCAGTACTCCATTGATGTAATGGCTCGGACGTCTTTGGTCCATTACTTTGTGAAAATCTAGTGTTTTAGGTATTATGAGAGGTCAAGGTGACTTATCCCCAACATTTTTCCAAATTTCCAGTTCTGTGAATAGTGCATCGGTAGCCTTAGGTGAATAGTGTCATCGGTAATCTTCTGTGAATAGTGTATCGATATCCTTAAGTGAACAGTGTCATCGGTAACCTTCTGTGAACAGTGCAATGGTAACCTTAGGTGAACAGTCCAATGGTGACCTTATGTGAACAGTGCAACGGTAACCTTATCTGAATAATGTCATCTCTAGCCTTATGTAAACAGTGCAATGGTGAGGTTCCAATGGTAGCCTCTTTCCTTTTCCAATTTTGAGTTCATGAATAGTGTTTCTAGAACGGTGAGGATCCAATGGTGACCTCTTCCATTTTCTAAATTTTGAGTTCATGAGCAGTGTTTCCAGAATGGTGTGGTTCTAATGGTGACTTCTTATCTTTGCCAAATTTTGAGTTAATGAATAGTGTTTCTAGAATGGTGAGGTTCCAATGGTGACCTCTTTCCTTTGCCAATTTTGAGTTTATTAATAGTGTTTCTAGAATGGTGAGGTTTCATAGGTGACCTCTTCCCTTTTCCAAATTTTGAGTTCATGAATAGTGTTCCTAGAATGGTGAGGTTCCAACAATAACCTCTTTCCTTTGCCAAATTTTGAGTTCATGAAAAGTGTTTCCAGAACGGTGAGGTTTTAATGGTGACCTCTATCCTTTACCAATTTTGAGTTTATGAACAGTGTTTCTCGAATGGTGAGATTCTAATGGTGACCTCTTCCATTTACCAAATTTTGAGTTCATGAATAGTGTTTCCAGAACAGTGTGGTTCCAACAATGACCTCTTTCGTTTTCCAAATTTTGAGTTCATGAATAGTGTTTCCAGAATGGTGAGGTTCCAATGGTGACCTCTTTCCTTTTCCAAATTTTGAGTTCATAAAAAGTGTTTCCAGAATGGTGAGGTTTCAATGGTAACCTCTTTCCTTTTCCAAATTTCGTGTTAATGAATAGTGTTTCCATCTTTCTACAGTTTCACCCCTTTGACATTTCCTTTGACGTAAAATGCATTTAAATCCTTGTTTTAAGGACTCTAAAGCTGATTCAAAGGCCATAACTCCTATATTAGTTTCTACTAAGGCTCGGGATGTTTTTACTTGGTCAAACCGTGTGGTTTAATGCGATCCTCATTTAATGGTAAATCTAGCGTATCTTAAATCGCCGCTTCGTTAAGTCTTCAAAAGGGACAAGATATCTTCCTCCCTAATTCTTCCTCATTGTTCTCAACTGTGAGACACTCGAACCTTTCATTCATTCCCGTAGGATTTACACAATCAAACTTTCCTCCTAGGATTGGTTCTGCTCTATTTTGATGCAACCTAGCAATATCGATCAATATTTGATATAAGGTATGATCTATCTTCATTATTTCAGGTTCATCTCTTTCTTTCTCCTTTCTCTTTTTATGGGATTTTACCCCCATGTTCCTAATGGGATTTTCTTGGGTATTGGCCAATGTGGTGGTGTCTATGCATCCTCGGGTGGATACAGTTGTCACAGAGGGAGGAGATCGTAAATTGTTGTGCGGCTCATTCTTATATAAATAACGTCAAGAACCGTTTGAGGTAGGGGATTTGTAGCATCTCTTTTATTTTATATGAAACTTTATTGTTAGAATGTTTTATCCTATTGGATCATAATGGAATTGACATAATAAATATTTAAACCAGATAAATAAATTGATATCGATCGTATGTTATTGCCTCTTTTTTTTCTAGATAGTGTGGTATTTATGCTTTCATTGTTTAGCTTTTCATTATTGATGGAAATTGGTAAAGAACATAATGCTGGAATTAATTGCTAATTATTTGGATAAAGATAAAGAGGCATATAAATGAATCTGGTTCTTCTTGTTGTAATTTTATGTTAATCAAATTGATGTAGTAAGAACGTTTAATTATTTGTGATATCTTACTGGTTAGGTTTCCGGAATTTTGAACCTACAAATAATAAATCAATTAATCCAAGATGGATTAAAGAACTTATTATTTGATAAAAGAAAATACCTTGTAGGGTTCTGAGTTACCCTCTTACTTGTTTAAGGGCCAAGATCGTAATTGATATGATTTTTTTCCTGTTTCTTATGTTGTGATGTGAGCCTAGAGGGATATTTTGATATGTGGGGGCAGGGAGGCCTACTGGTTATGGCAGTATTTGACACCTAGAGTGGAGAGATGCATCAGTTTATCCATGTGGGTATCGGGGAGGACACTAGCGATGATGAAATGGGTTGGATGTGATTTTTTGGTTTCTTGCTGATTCTTATTGATTATTTATCTACTTTACATTTCCTACTACTCAGGGAAGATGGTCTTTCTTACCCTTCTTCCAAAAGGGGAAAAGATGCACAGGGTATGCCACATGCTTTCTGTGTTTAGCTTCTCAAGGGAGGATGGGTCTACATTTTTGTTATAGGTGGCAAAGACTTGATGGGTAGTTCATCCACTCACATTTTGATCCCCCTTATGTTTAGTAGCATAGAATGTTTTTTTCTAGAATTCCTGAGAATATGGAAAAGTAATGTTGTAAATAAATAAATGAATGAATTATCTTAACCCATGGGGTTGGATCTTACTGGGATACAAGGCTGAGGACAATAGACTTTGGGTGTGATGCTAATGAAATATAATGTGGAATTGTTAATGGTTGATTAATGTTTAAAGAATTAATTAAAATAAATTGAAACTAATAAAAAGTGAATGAAGTAATGTATTAAAGATCTTTAAATGGTTGTGTGCTTATTGGATACCTAGTCTTAGAATTGGCAGTCGGGAGTCCGAGAGACGTTAGCTATAGTTGATTCTAAGACTGGGTTATGCCCATAGTGTGGTTGTGAGCTATAGTATATTATGTTTTTTTGTGTTTCTATACGCTACTCCACCCCGTCAGTAAGGGAAATTGGCACCCTGAGGATTCTAAACCCTAGGGGGTGTTTTCCCTAACATTATGGTGGGAGGATGGATGGATGACTATCCCCTTTGGCCCCGCTCTCTTCTCTTGGTAGTAACTTGTTATGGTAGGCACAACGGTTAGTTTTCCCCACATATGTGTATAGAGGGATTTAATGGATTGTGGTTATTCACACACATATATTATGAATATAGTCTCATATGTAATATTATAGGTATAATGTGTATAGGCTATGATGGCTTGAGGATCCTTACTCGATGTACGGGCTATAATAGCTTGAGGTATAATACCAGACGTATGATAAATGTTATGTGAGTTGTGGTGGATCCCAAAAACTACCTGGTTACTTTTCTTATGTGGACGTGGTGGTTTTGTTGCATGAGGTTCATGTTGTGGTGGTTCGCTTAGGTGTCTGCGGGAAAGCCTTTTTAAGAGAGATTCTTAGGACGTGTGACGTTGCGGCAAAGAAGAAAACCAGTGAGGAAGTAGTAGTAGGGTACCCTTGATATTATTTATTATATTATATACTCTTGTATACGATACTTGGTGAGAGTATACATGGTGAGGCTGGGAAATTAGTATACCTAGTTAGGTGATGAGTTAGTTTCAATTGTTGTTCCTTGTGATTCAGAATGCTTTCTTTACCTTTTCACGAGAGGCTTTGGGGAGGATCCTACTGAGTATATTGTTATACTCACCCTATGTCTATATAATCTGTTTTTTAGGTCACTTGGAGTAGGTTGGAAATCATGTTGGTTTCTACTAACTTAGGGTTTTAGGAACTATTTGGGATTCATGGTTGCTATTTATTTTTCATTTATTATGGGTACTTGCAGTTTTTCCCTTTTAGTTGTAGTAGTATTTCATGACATTACATATGTTCACTTGGGTTTTTTTTTATATTTCAGTCTGAGATGGAGTTGTTTCGTGTTTGTCTTA
Organism: Viscum album; assembly: GCA_963277665.1. NCBI lineage: Eukaryota > Viridiplantae > Streptophyta > Magnoliopsida > Santalales > Viscaceae > Viscum > Viscum album. The sequence continues at coordinate 1,566,158,165 of OY728161.1, forward strand.
TCTCTATCTCTTCCACATGTGTTCTTTTAGAGGTTAATACCTCCCATCTGTGTGTTTATTATACCCTCGGTGCTAGTCTCCAACCCAGGGCCTACTAGAGGTGGGACTCGGGGGGTCATTATCTCCCTTCTCACATTTCTGGCCCAGGAGGGGTATACTTTGTGGGAAGGGTCTTGTGATGGTTGAGGTAGTTGTTTCCATTATTTTCAATTCTGATACAATCCATTGATTCTTGTGTGTTTTAAAATAATTTATAAATATGTTTCACATGCCTATGATGTTTTGGTGGTGATTTTTGTGATGGTTTAGGGTTGGTAGTTTTGTGGGAAAATGGGTTTTCCTAGGATTCCTATGTTTATTACTATAATCTTATTCACTCAAAGGGTTTGATAGAATGTCTATTGTTTTCTTGAAATGAAATTAAAATCTTATTGTGATATTTATCCTTTTTTATATTTTGGTATCTTAGTTGAGATAATAGTTTGTGCATGATGTGTGATCTATATGACTCTTTATGGATTGATGGTGTGTGGTGAAATGTCTGTAAAGGAACCCTCTTTTTTTTAAATACTTGTTTCTCTTTTTTAATTATTTGAAATTGTTGGGTTTTCTTTGAAAGTAAGTGGTGATTCTGAAAAAAAAAATGGGTGTTTCCATGGATACTCACTGGGTGTTATTATATGTTGGAACATCCATGGGTGCACGAGGTGTACAGATGGATAGGAATTCAGATGAATATGGAACTTTAAAACAATTTTTTTCTTGAACCTTAGTCTCTCAAATGATTTATTAATTTCTAAATGGTGTGTTGGTAAGTTGTGTGGTTTTAAAGTGGTTTTGAATGTGTTATTTAAAAATTTGTCTAGTTTTTTATTCTATAACATGGTTGGTTTTTAAATGTTTTACATGAAGGCATTTTTGGAACATTTCATAATAATTCATGTTTTTCTCTAGTTTGGAAATGGTTTTATAAATGTATTTATAGTGGAGATGTTAAAGGTTTGTTTTAATTTCATGATGTAATTTGATTTATAAAGTGTTTAAAGTCTTGTTTGGCATTGTTCATGTTTCTAAGAAAATTATTTGAAATGCTATGTAATATAATGCATGTTTGTAACTTAATATGTATTGGGAGTTTTGTTTTAAAACATATATGATTTGAAATTTGGTCGGTATTTTAACATGTTTTGATAAATGGTTTAAAAGCTTGTGTGATATGACAATTCAGTTGGCACTTGTGTATGGATTATTGAGTAACAGACACACCTATGGAAGATTTCTCAATATGGGTTATCATGTGGTTAGTGTCATTTTTTGGGGTAGGAAGGTGTGGTGGCGGCATGTAAGGTGGGTCATGCATGCGAGGGCCTCCCACATACAGAGTGTACTATTGTCATGGATTTCCTAGGAATATTTAGAGGGTTTAGTGATGGTTTATTATCAACCCTAATTAGATGGGTTGGTACCCCTTGTATGTTTTATAGGCCAGCTTGGTTGTTCCACTGGATTGGAATTTAGAACGACTGATTTTTTATTGACTATGGAGATGTACCCAACACCGGCTTGTGAGTCTGACCTGAGTACATCCAGGGATCAATCTAGGTTTGTTTAGAAAATTCCCATATTTTTCTATCTATATATTCCTATTTATTTTTATAATACACTTGGTTTTCTATTTTCACTTATCATTTATTTTCATCATGACTTGGTATTTCTTCGTTTGGATTTTGGTTTGGATTTTGGTTTTAAAAATGGTGGCCTATTTTGCAAATGGAAGTGTGGTGTGTATTTTTTTCGAATAGAGAAAGTTTTATTTGTTTATTAAAATGTGAAAAACCTATTTTTATATATGTATTTCAAACTAGTATTTTTGGAATATTACATGAAAAGAAATGTATAGATTCTATGGTGGTCACCTACTAAGATATTATATGCTCACACCCTACGTGTGCCATTCGGTATTAGTAGACCCAAGAAATTTTGTAGGTTTAGGATTCTGTTTTGAGTGCTCATTTTGGAGAAGGTTGGTCTTGTGGATAGTGTTAACCTTGAGGTATTTTAGAGATCGAGTTTCCTTTGGTCTGGCTTTAGTTTTTTTGTAGATTTCAGTTTGTTCAGCTTCTAGTTTTTTCAGTTGTATTTTGAAACTTGATCAGTTTATGTATTTATTAAGATTTAGTTATTATTATTTTTACACATGATTTATTTTTTATTTGATCTTGGTTATTGGGAATAAGCATTCCCATATTTATTACTTTTATTCTCGTTACTAATTACTAGCACATAGGGATCAGGAACGCCCCTCGGGCCATGTCTCAAACTGGGTTGGGTGTTGGGTAGGATGGAATATCATCTTAGTTCATGAAAAAATGGTATCATTGAAGAACCTTATCATTTGGGGTATCAATTAGATTGTAGATTAGTACTTTCATGACTCGGGAGGTAGGTACAAGAAGGATGTTGTGAACCCTTGCTAGTCATGAGCCTCAAGTTTCTAGGGGTTGTCTAATTTTTGAGTATTTTGTCTTTGTTTGGGATTGAGGAATGAAAATGGAGGCAATATATTGGTATGTCATGATATCACATAGAGTAGTGACCCATGTGGAGTCTAATTACATGGTTCAAGGCCTTCCTAGTAGTTAATTCCTACTTGGTCATGGCCCACTAACCATGTCGCTGAGTTAGGTATGGACACCAGTTCATTATTTCGGTAGTTTTATGTGAGTTGTTCATTTGAGGTTGGTGCCTATTGGTAATAGTGGTGTCTTTTTTTGGTTTTGGTTGGTGTAAGTGAGATTCTAAAGTGAAAATAGTTTTCAAATGAAAATTTTTCTTCATGTTTTTTCGAATTGAAAAGTGAAATGAGTTTTTGGGAAAGAAAAAGTGGTTTGAAACTTTGAAAAAAATCTAAATGTTTTGATTTGATGATGGAATGGTATGAGTGACCCTTGGTATTCCTAATGAAAGTTCACATATGTTTGGGTATGTATGGGAATTTCATTTTGGCATGCGTTTATAGATGATATGGGTGGAATCAGATGAACACATAAGTGATGGTTCATAGGATTCCATGGGTGGGGTTTTGAAATCAAAGGTTTGGATTGGTTTTCACAAAATGTTTTTTGAATGGAAAATGATTTTAGAGAATTGTTTTTTCTATGATAAGTGATCTTTGTTTTTAAAAAATGGATCTTAGTTTTGAGAGGTGTCCTAGAAAGAAGGTGGTTTTTTAATTGAAATGAAAATGGTGGTTTTTGAAAAGTGTATTTTTAGTGGTGCTTTTATGCATTTGATTTGTGAGATCATTGTTTTGGCCTGAGATGGTTTTTTGGTTATGATTTGTTTGGTTGTTGATTTTTTGATTTGTGTATTTATGTTTTTTAGAATATTCCACTTAGAAATATCCACAATTTTTCCAATGATTCTTTCCTAATTTATGGTTTTTCTCTTGTGTTATTTATATATCATGGTGATTGAGGTCTCTTATAGGTAGTGGAGTGGCTAGGGGAAGTTAAAGGTGTATTCAAATCTTTGGGAACTCCTAAAGTTGTGAGAGTGCATGATATCCTAGGTTTGTTTTAGGATCCAACATTAGATCAATGGAATGTATTTGTCCTTTCATCTGTGCAAGTTGGGATGACATGAGAAGTGTTCAAGGCCACTTTCATCTATAGGTTCTTACCTGAGTAGGTCAAGATAAGGAAGGTGGAAAGGCTATGGGATGTTAAGTAGGGATAGTGGTCAGTGAAATATTAAGTTGACCACTTCAAAGTGTTGGTTACTTCTCTTTAGAGGTAGCATCAGAGGATCAGTTGAAAGCTCCTAATTTCGTTTGGGGTATTCATTAAAAGATCACGGAAAAAGTGATCTCATCTATAGAAACCTATTTTGAGAAGTTGTTGGATGTGGAATTTTTAGCAGAGTTTATTCTCAAGGTGCATTCAGTGTCGGTTTATAAAAATTATCCTTCATTGGTTCCAGATTCCAACTTGTTGAACCATTCACTCGTGTGTGTTTCTAGTGTGTTCTGTTCTGGCATTAAAATCTTTCATGTTGTTAACCTTTGAAGACATGACATCATTGTGGCTATCTGGGTCATATGGAAAAGTTTTTTAGTAACTGTTACCTAAAGAAGAGGAATCCTTGATTAGAAGATGTTATCTTTTGGATGTGAGGTAGTAGATGATTCAGTCATTAGGGCTCCATCCACAGGCCTCAAATAAAAGATCATGGATAGTTAGGAACCTTCAGTGGTGTGGGGAAACCTTGGCCCTATTTTTGTCTCTGTTGTTTGGGTGTATATGTTTGAAGTTTCCTATTGTGATTCTTATTATTGCTGTGGGTTTCTATTTTTTTTAATAAACATAGTGGTTATGTTTATCTGAATGTGACTCTAAGAATCATTTGATCTTATTTGAGTTTGATTATCCCTTGTATGGGATGGTCTCTATTTTAGCTATGCTTGTTTGGAGGTTCTTGAGTTTTGTAAAACTTGTGGTTTGTGGTTTTGGTTTTCTATTCAGCTTGAATTCCATTAATGGGTTTCCCCTAGTTTTGGGGTTTCAATTTGTGTGGGAAATCCTTAGTTATAGTGGCGTTGTTGTTTTTCTCATGTGAAGAAGTTTGGTTTAGTTGTGTTGGGAGTTCCCAATCTTGGTGGGGGTATTATTTAGATAATTTGGAGATTTTTTTGTTAGTTCACTCATTCAAATTATGTGAAGTCGTACAAATGTGGTAGTTGAGTTCTTGTAGTGGGGAGAACCCTCTCATGTTCTCTTATCATCCTTCATGCCTTGGTTTTGTCTAGAATCGGTCAGGTGTGACTTGTCGAGTGAAACTTCACCCTGAGGTTCATGTCTTCTTTGGATTTTGATCGGTCATGGAATCAAGTTTTTTTATCTTTTAACTGGGTGATATTCTAGGGGAATAAAGTGTTTGTGGTGGGTAGAATTGTCACAACCCATCCTAGGAAATTATTTTATTTTATTCTTTTATTGTATTTGGATATTTTGGTCAATGTTTAGGTTGAGTCCCAATTTTAATTTTTGAGTTTTTTGTTGAAAATTAATGTTTTGATCTTGGAAGATAGGGGGTACCCAGTTAGCGCACAGTTAAGGAAAACTATACAGCCTCACCCAGGTAACCATGTGACATTTTTTATGTCTAGGAGTAAGTCATATGGGTTTCTCTTAGTTTAGGAATCCATGCGGAAATCATAAGAGAAGTTCTGTCCATTTGGATAGTGGATACTACATGGTTTTCACACATTTTGGAAAACTGTGCAGCCAAACTATACGAGTGACCTATATTTTTAAAATCCTAAAATCCCTAATCTAACCTTCCCCCATTTTACCCCAAATTTAGTCCCCCTCCCCTTGGATTTTTTTTGACGCATTAAGGGGTACCTAAACCCCCCCTCTTGAATCCTCCTCTTCTATGGATGGATCTTCATGTTACCAAGATGAGTTTATTAGGGTTTTGGCCTCTTTTTCTCCTCCTTCTCCTCTCCTCTCTTGATATCTTGATTTTACTTTGGTGGGTTCTTGTTTGGATGAACCCTAGAAGCTAAGGTTGATGGGTTGGGTTGTTTTTATTTGGATCTAGGGTGTGAAAATCATTCCTTGGGGTGTTCTCTTCCTTATTCGAGTGTTTTTTTGTATCCTCCTACAATGGCCCGAAGGCCTTCATTTTTTATTGATTTTGATAATCCACCTTTCAAGGGATGAGGTGGAGCCCTATTACATGCATGTAGACAATAGAGGAACTATTTCCCGTAGGCACAAACATTACATGCAACCCAGACTAACAACTTGGAACTGCTCCTCCCCAGCATCTTCATCTTGAAATCAGCTCTTCACCTATGCATGGATGTTTGTCTAGGCATTCCCATGCATGCACAGGCTTTTCCCGATGGCAGGTTCCATACCCTCTCATTCTTGCAATCCATTTAGCTTATGTTGTGGTGAAAGCTCCTTTGCTCATCCCCCTTGTAGATCTTATTCCTTGTAGTTTGGTCTGGTTTGTATATGCAGGTGGCCCGAAGGCCATTAGGATAGCCCGAAGGCCCAACTGACCCGAAGGCCTAGGTTTCCGAAGGCCAATGAAGGACTCGGGGACCAAATCTGATGCCCAAAGGCCCAAACGGGGGCATATCTCCGGCTGCTACAGTGCCAAACAGTGCCCGCTACAGTACGCCTACAGTTCCCGCTACAGTACGGCTACAGTTCCCGCTATAGTGCAGCTACAATTCCCACTACAACACTGCTACAGTAATTCTACAGTACCCACTACAATACTGCTACAGTACCTGCTACAGTACCCGGAAATTCTGCCTCCGCCTGGATTTGATCCCTGGTCGCTTGGATGCACCATCAAAGACCTTGCCAATCGGGCTAAGGCTCGTGTGCTTTTTTGTATCCTTACTCTGTTGAAGTAGTTGTTTCCATTACTTTCATTTCTAGCACAATCCAATGATGCTTGTGTGTTTTCAAATAATTTATAAATATTTTTCACAAGCCTATGATTTGTTGGTGTTTATTATTTTTATGGTTTGGGGTTAGTAGTTTGGTGGAAAATGGGTTTTCAAAGGATTCCTACGATTATGCCTATAAGATTATACACTAAAAGTGTTTGATAGAATATCTATTCTTTTTTGAAATGAAATTAAACTCTAGTTATAATATTTGGCCTTTGTTATTTTTTGGTATATTAATTGAGATAATAGTTTGTGTGTGGTGTGTGATTTAGATGCCTCTTTTTGTATTGATGGTTTGTGCTAAAATTTCTAGAAAGTCCCTCTCTTAGTTTTTAAATACTTGTTGTAATTTTTTAATTATGTAAAATTATTGGTTTTGGTTTGAAAGTAAGTGATGATTCTGAAAAAAAATTGGGTGTTTCCATAGATACTCGTTAGGTGTTATTAGATGTTGACACAACCATGGGTGCATTAGGGCACACATGGATGGGATTTCAAAGGAAGATGGCACTTTAAAACTATGTTTTTCTTGAACCTCAGTCTCTCAAATGATTTCTTGATTTCTAAATTGTGTGTTGGTACATTATGTGGTTTTGAAATTGGTTTCAAATGTGTACTTTAAAATTTTGACATTTTTTGTATTATGGATCGTGGTTGGATTCTAAATGGTTGGAATAAAGTCTCATTTGGAAAATTTCATAATAATGCATGTTTTTTTCTAGTTTGGAAATGGTTTCATAAATTTATTAGGAGTGAAAATGTTAAAGGATCATTTGGAATTTCATGGTGTAGTTTTATTTTTGAATCATTTAAAGGCTCTTTTGGCATTGTTCATGTTTCGGAGAAAATGATTTGATAATATATATAATTTAAGGCTCGTTTGTCACTTGATATATATTGGGAGTTTTGTTTTAAAACTTATACGATGATAAAACTAGTTTTTATTTTAACTTGTTTTGAGAAATGGTTTGAAATATTGTGTGATATGATGGACCGGTTGGAACTTGTGTGGAGATTATTGCAGATGGGACCATCTATGTATTATTTCCCAATATAGGTTATTGCATGGATGGTGTTAGTGTTTGGGGTAGCAAATTTTGGTGACAGTAGGAAAGGTGAGCCAGGTATGTAAGAGCCTCCCACTTACACAATATATTATTACCATGGGTTTCCTAGGAGTCTTTATAGGTTCGAGTGACGATTTCTTATCAACTCTGACTAGATGGGTTGGTATCCCTTGGATGTTTTAGAGTCTATGTAGGTTGTTCCACTAGATTTTTAGTTATAAAAACCATTTTTTTATTGACTATGGAGCTGAACTATATGTCGACAGGTGAGTACAACTTGTTTTGGAATAGGGAAAGTTGTGTTTGTTTATTAAAATATAAAAAACCTATTTTTATATATGTATTTCAAACTCGTTTTTGTGGACTTTTTTGGGAAAATAAATGTATGGATTTTTTTGTGGTCTCCTATTTAGTTGTTATATGCCCATTCCCTACTTGTGTCATTCAGTGTCAATAGACTTGAGTAATTTGGCAGGTTCGGGTTTCAGGTTTGAGTGCTTGTCTTTGGATCAGTTTGATCTTGTGGATAGTGGTGACCTTGAGGTCACATGGAGATCAAGTTTCCTTTGGTATGTCTTTAGTTTTTTATTTTTATCTTCCAGTTCCTTCATATTCTGGTTTGTTTAGTTGTATTTTGTAACTGGATCAGTTTAAGCATTTATTGAGATTCGATTATTATTTGTTTTTTTACGTGATTGGTTATTTATTTGATCTTGGTTATTAGGAAAATATCATTCAAACAATGATTACTTTGATGCATGGAACTAGTGTTCGGCCTATGGGGATCAATAACACCCCTCAGGCCATGTCTTAAACCGGGTTAGGTGTCGATTTTGATGGCATCCTGGCTCAGTTCATGACAGTCACAATTTTAACTAAAGACTCATGATGATGATTTAGTTGGGGAAGATTGAATAAAATTAATTCAAGGGGAACATAATGAATTTGAGAGGAACAAACTATATACTTTAGTCAAACATTCTAATATTTTCCTATAAATCATATAAAATGGTTATTTCATAACAAATGTGATGAAAAGGGAATAATTTTTAAATATAAGGAAAAACTTTTTTCGAAGTGTCATAATAAACAAGAAGGAATAAAATATGAAGAAATTTTTTCTCTAGTATCTAGACTTGAATCAATTTGTATATTTCTATCTTATGTAGTATTCTTGAATTTTACACTTTATCAAATGGATGTGAAGTTTTCTTTTCTTAATCGATATGTATAGAAGGAATTTTATGTAGAAAAAATTCCTATTTTTGAAAAAAAAAACTCTAGATAATGTATTTAAATCTAACTAGGCCCTTTGTGGACTCAAACAAAACCTAAGAGTTTGGTATGATGGACTTACTAGTTTTTTATTAAAAAAAATAGTTGAATGGAGTTGTGTTTCCAAATCTTTTTATTAAAAAATGTTTTATGGGAAAAAATAATTATTAAAATTTACATTGATAAAATTTTAGTTTTTTCAACTCAAAAATAACTTTATTATTCCTTTGAATATCTTATGAAATCTGAGTTTGAAATGAACATGATGGAAGAACTTGCATTTTTCATTAGAATTCAAATTTATCAAAATATAGCAAGATATTTTATATCTAGACAAAAGTATATAAAATATTTATTTAAAAATTTTGGATATGAAAATATTTACAATATTATTACTCCAACAGGAACCTTAAAAACATTCGATCTTGATGAATCTGGGAAACTGGTTGATCAAAATACTTTAGAGGAATGGTTGGTTGTCTAATATACCTTATAGATTTTTTATCGGACATTATGTTTTATATATTCTTGTGTGTGATATTTTAAGTTAAAATAAAAGAGTCTTATATTAAAGCTATAAAATGTATATTTTTGTTATCTTAGGGGAATATGGATCTTGGATTGTTTTATTCTTCTATAAATGATTTAGAACTAAAATATTTTCTTAGATTATAGCTTTGGTGGATGTATAATGGATAAATAAATTACTTCTATAAATTTTCATTTCTTAATAGAATCTTTAGATTCTTGGTCCTATAAGAAACATTATTCAATAGACATTTCCACTATTGAATCTAGATATGTTACAGTTGGAAGTTATTATACTCAGGTGTTGTGGATTCAACACACACTCACTAAATTTGGAATGAATTTTAGTAAAACACATATTTTTTGTGATAACACAAGTACCATATATTTAAGTAAAAACCTAGTACATCACCCACAATCTAAAAACATATATATAAGACACAGTTTCCTTCGAGATCACACACAAAAAAGAAGATATCATTTTATAATTCATCATAATTCAAGAACAACTTTCTGATATTTCTATAAAACACCTAAATTCCAATATATTTGAATATATTAAACAGATTCATGGAATTATCAATATAAAATTATAATTTATCTACTTGTTTTTTGTATATAACCTTGTATTAAAAAAACTCCTTGAAAAAGAGAGAATATTTTTTTCACTGCTTTTAAAATTCTTTAAAATATTTTATACAAATAATTCAACAAAAATATTCCAATCAAGTTTTCCCTTAAAACATTTCATGCAAACCTTTCCTTCATAATTTTTTGGATAAAATTTTCTGACAAACTTTCTGGACAAAGTTTCTTTTTAGAAATTATTAAGTTCAATTATACTGAGATCCATCTAAAAGTTGAATGGAAAAACTCTTTCCTTTTTATCTTTTTATAAAACAAAGAATTTAATATTACCATAAGAACTTTTGTATGAAGGTTTATAAAATTTTCTCAAAGAGGTAAATTTTAAGTTTTCTTCTATATTTTTTTTCTTACCTATTGTTATAATCATTATGTGATGTTTATAATTTTTGTAAAAAACAATTATTTATAAAATATTTTTAAAAAAATAAGTTTCATCATAATTTATTCCATATAAGACTATATCAAAAAGTTTTAAAACTTTAGGAGTTCAGTATTTTTAATCTTTTTAAGAAATTTTATCAGTCATTGAAGAAAAATTAAATAATCAAGAATATTTTTTATAAAGATTTATTTTTTTCCAAATCCTCAAATTCTGTGCATGTAATCAATCTTAAAAACTATTTCGAATGTATAAAATTAATATTATTCCTTGTATTTTTAGGATGATTTTCTTTTGCCTATAAATTTTTTTGTTTATAATTTTTTCCCTAAAATTTTAGAAAACATTTTTTACCTACAAAAACTTTTTACAAAAATCATAAAGTTTGATAAAGTGTATAAAATTTCAAATAATGGGGAGAAAATATAAAATTTAAAATAAAGGGGTAGAAATTAAATAATATTATTCACCAAGGGGAATAAATAAAATAAAATATAAATTATATAAGATTTTTGGGGAAGTATTTTTAATTTTTTGACTTTAGTTTTTTTCTTTAAAAGTTGTGTTTTGTGATTTTCTGAAAGGGGGAGATTGTTGAGTCTAAAGTTTTCCATAAATAATTCCTAACCTTACTTTTAAAAATCACAATCCAATTCTTTATAATTTTACATTTATAACTCTTATACTTCCCAAGTTTCTTAATAATGTTTTTATTAGAAAGTTAATAATTTTATTAGATGGAGAAAATACTTTCCAATGGATGTAATTTTATTAATATTTTCTAGATGGAGGAAAATGGATGGAACTTTCTTATCAGATGGACATGTACTTTATACATTGAATATATAGACACAAAGTTCACTAGACAGAGGTTTATAAAGTCTAGTAGACAAAGTATAATGAAGTTTCACTGGATGAAGTTTTACAAAGTATACAAGACAAGAACTATTGGATAGAGGCAAACATTCTTTCCAAAAAAACTTTTATAAAGAAAAATTAATGGATGAACTTAATAAAGTACACCACATGAAGAATTTGTATTTTATCAGATGAAATCAAAAATAATTATAATAATATTATACCATGACAAATTATTGATTAATATGTTGTACTAAATCATTCCAAGTGAAGAAAGAGTGTGTACAAAGTTGTTGAACCACCTCTAAGATATGTAGAATATGACCATTGGGATAATTCCTTTAAATAAATATATATTCAAGGAGGAGGAAGAATATTATGTTATAAAAGGTGATGTAAATTTATAGGGAGGAGTTGATAACTTCTTTTTACAAGATAGTTCTTCATTGTAATATTTGGTGCATTTTACTCTAAGGAATCCATTTGTGATGATACATTGTAAATTAATTATCTACTTTTTGTGTTTGATTTGGTGTAAATGAGGGATATAAGGGTTTAGAGATATATAATTCATTCTGATCTTCTAATCAAGAGTTCCAGAGCCTATAGAAACAGAGTTTATTCTGGTCTTTGTATTGAGGGATTCCTTGGTTAAGAAAGACAGATCTTTTTAGTAAGGTTAATACTATAGATTCCTAAGTCTGGTTAAGACTTACTTAACATGTAATGATATAGTGTGGATATTATTATAAAGGTATATATAATTTTTTACCATGTACTTTGTATAATTTTTTTATTTCTCATTTTTTTTAAGTTTATTAATTCCAATATTCATGTTTTAGGAATTGTTTATATGGTTCTTTTTAAAATATCCCACTATGATTAGAAGTTTTTGAACACAATATTTATCTGAAATACTTTATTAAAGAGGTTGTCTAAAGTTTTATGAAATATTTTATAATATAATCACTTTTATAAAGGTAAATTATATCCAAAATTTTCTATTCATAGATATTATAATTATATAGATATATGTGAAATATATAACCTTTGGATCACCAAGTCATTCCCTATATAATAAATTTTCTAAACTTATAGATAGTGAGTTTTAGATAATCCTTATGATCAAACTCAAATTATTTCTAGATTTTAATATATTTAAAAGGGATGATGGAATATTTCTTAATCATTGTATGTACACTGAGAAAATTGTGAATAGATTTAGTTTGTACCTAATTGATAGCATGAGAACTCCCATGATTACTAGTTACAATCTAGATGAAGATATAGTATGGGAATAAGTTGATTGGGACACATATCAAGGAATGATTGGAAAGTACATATATTTGAATGAAAGTAAACCTGGATTAATGTTTAGTGTGTTCAAGTGTGCATGATTCCAAGGTATCCCAAAGGAATCACACAACATTGATGTTAAGTGGATCATCAAGTATGTCAAAATAAATATTAAGGTTAGATTATTATACCCTTCTAGAATATATTTTGAGTTATTGAGATGCTCATAACCAAATTTTAGAGGGTATAAAGTTGAAATAAATAACATAAGAGGAATTTTTTGTTTCCTTGTAAAGAGTTTAATTTCATGAAGTTCTAAGAAGAAACACTCAATTATATTGTCTACTAAAAAAGTTCATCATGTTATTTTTATAAGTTTTTGTAGTCAAAATTTTTAGATTATATAGACTTTTTATAAACATGGAATATTTTATGATAGAATTACTATTATGTGTGATAATCCATTAGTAATATCTTTTTCAAATAACCCTTTATAGAATTCAAGGACCAACCATATATAATTAAGCAACCACTTTATTGGGGATCATATTCAAAAAGGTTACATATTTTTACAGTTTATTCCTTCTTAAATTAGTTGGCTGAAATATTTAAAAATCCTATAGAAGTAATAAAATTTTATATTATCAAAATAATCATTTAAATCATGTATACTTTAAGAAATTTATTTTTAGAATTATAAAATTTAAATAATTTATAATCTTATGTTTTTTTTTTGAGTTCTCTGTAATTTCATGGAATCAGTAGAATAATGTTTTCTATATATGATATTCATAAGGAAAAAAATAAATTAATAATGTATGTGTTTGAGCTTAATATAGTTAAATATTTGGATGTTATATCTATCGAAGATTAATATATTGTTAGATAAAATATGATATAATTTTCATCTCATAAAAAATAAAACACGTCCAACTTAATATGAATCAAATCATGAGGAGGTGATATGAATGATATCTCTACTTGCATCAATTATATTGTATATGATAAACTAAAAATCTTTATGCTCTATAGTTATTACTCAAATAAAGATAGGGATATTTTATTTACACTAGTTAATTTAAGTTCATTGATGAATTATTCTTATTAATTTTTCTTGAAGAGAGAATATGGAATATGCTATATAAATGTTTGTAGAAGGATTCTTATTAAGAATGTTTCATGAAGAGAAAATATGGACTATTTTAGATCAATAAATTTCTATAGAGTCATGATATATAATACATCATCACATTCACACTATATTTTATGCTAGTATATAAGGTGTTACATCACAAATACTATCATCTTAATCACCCAATTCTCAACACATGGATTTCTCAATCACATAAACTCATTAGAAAATTATTTCAAACATTAATTAAAAGTTATGTTTTTATTTCAAAATTGTTGAACCATTGTTAGTATCTTTTATAAATCATTAAATAATCTCATACCATTTTCAATAAAGAGGTATGTTGGCTTTAATATTCTAGGTTTTCTATTTTAAAACTATTTTAAAGCTATTACAGAGATAAAGGTTAGTTTTTCATTATTTATTTTTTGAATTGTTTTCATTATAGTTGTGATGGAATTGAGAAGATAAAAGGACATTATGACCAAAAAAATAGAGGAAAACTGGAAGGGATTATCCCTCTACACCAAAAGGGAAATCAAAAGGGAAGGAATATACGACTTTATCCAAGAAGTAGAGATCAACAAGGAATTAATCATCAAACCCTTCAAACTATGTTGAAGTATCATTTATTCTAGAAAATTATGATGATAAGTATAACAAAATAAAAATCAAATTTAGTGGGATATTTGATCTCAAATGTTTAATAAATTAAAATTTTAATTTTATTGATATCTTGACATTTTATAACAGGAATATATCTTAAAATAAATTTATAAGTATTGGTGTTTGATAGATATGTTAGCTAATTCTATGAAATCTTTAGGATTCATGATAAAACAGATAAAGACATCATGACATATTGGGCTAATGGTGTGGATATTAAGATAGAATCTATTGAAATAGTAGATATGTTTGACATAAAGAATATTGAAAATTATAGTGGAAATTCAAAGTCATTTTTATATAAAAAAGAATGTTTTCTTGAATACATTCAACAAGTCATAATTAGATAATAAGGATTTTAATAATTTTTAATTTTTAAAATTAATTCTAAATATTTTTTTTATAAAATAATTATTTAGAAAACAGTTGTACCAAGATTTTGTGATTGTGATAGAGTTAAAATATAGGATGTATGCCAACTGAATGATATGCTTTTTAAGAATCCTTTAAATCTGATCTGAATGTTTTTTAGGATGAAAATGATATGTCCTCTAAGGAAGGGAAAGAAAATAGACCACTTGTATATATAATATTTATTTATAGTATCTTACACATATTGAATTTTCCAATAAAAAAGAAGAAAGAGAAAATTAAAAAGGACCATTTTATTAGTGAAATACAATTAATGATGAAGCATATCTCTTATAATTCTTGGTTATAAGAATATTTTGATTAAATGTCTATAATTTTCATATAATACTATTCTAAGGACCACCCCACTATACTAGAATGAAAAATAAAATATAACTTCCCCCTGATCAAGATAAAAGAGCTATAATTGTTTCATCTTCTACTTCTCAAGGAAAAGGATCTAAAAATTAGAAGTAAGAGGAACAAGAATCTATAAAAGTTTTATTTTTAATTTTTTATTTTGTTTATAAATTTATTAAGTCAAAGCTACTAATAAATAAAAACAGGACTAAATTTTACATGTCCAATTAAAATTTGGTAATTTTTATTCTTTATAATAAGAAAAATAGTGTACAATATATTTAATATGATTGGATTTAACAAGGATTACAAATCCAAGAAATTCACCCAAGGGAAGTTTAAAATTTTATAAATTAGGAATTTCTTATATTTTCAACATCAATAAAGTTATACAAGTTCATTTTTTTCCTATTTAATAGAGAATATATTATAGATATTCCCTACAAGCCTATCAAGTCTATAGATGAAGAATCTAAATCCAAGGCATGGGAACCATAAAAGAAGGAAGAATCATGTCATAAGGATACTAAGAAGACATAACAACCACCTCAACTAAAATATATTTAAGAGGTTTATATAATAAATTAATTTGGATATGGTCATGTTTCTTTAAAGGATATCAAAAATAAATATATATATATATATATATATATATATATATATATATATATATATATATATATATATATATATAAAGTTACTAAGGTGAAAATGGAGAATATTGTATAAGAAAGTTCTAAATTTGAGAATATCTCCACTTGGAAGAGTGATAGACCAAGGATAAAGAAAAATATTTTTGAGAATAATAAAAAATATCAAATTATTAAGAATGATGATTATAAGGATGGGCCCATAAATACATAACTTATTCCTATTTTTATTATAAAAATTAATCTATCACCCCTACAAGATTCAGTTTTAGTTACCAAGTAAATTGTGGTTAAATTGCCTCTAATCACTAAAGAAATTACAAATATTTATAAAATTAGAGAGGTTGTAACTTAATTGGAATAAAAAATTGAAAATTCATTGGGAAGTGTTTTAAAATAAATCACCTAATAAGATTAGAAAGATAGTTGATGTTCCTAAAAATCTACTTAGTGAAACTATATATCTAGTTTAATAGAAAGATAAATATGTTGAATAATTATAGCATATTATTTATAAAAATAAATATGGTGTTATAAAAGTGAAATTAGTTGCATAAAATGAGACTCCAAATCTAAAAAATCATAGCAATTAGCTGATAAATAAAAGTTATTTAAGGATAAATAAAATTATTTTAAACTGGATGGAAAAGAATAATTATCTAATTTTGTTTATTCTATTTGAATTATTTTTTTAATTTATTCAACTTTTTACCATTAAAATATGAAATAAAATACTTATATGAGCTTTATTTTTTAATTATATTTTTATGATAAGTTTAAATGGGGTGTATTTTATATAGATAAAATTCTATTTAAGAGGTGATTTTTCTTTTGTAGGGAGAACACTATGTTTGTAATATTGTTTTTATTTTAATATATATGATGTTTATACTCTGATAATTTTCAATTAATAATTTAATTTGAAATTTTTTTATTTTATTTGTTTAATTATGATTTTTTCCCTATAAAAAATGATTTTATTATTAGATTCAAAATCCAATAATCCTTTTTTTATAAAAATAACATTTTTTTATTCCATGTTTATGTTTTTTTTGTGTTTAACATTTATTATGGGTTAGAACTAATTTAAGTGTAAAATGTTTCATATGTTTCATTTCAAGAAGGATTTAAACCCAATAAAACTTTCATTAATACTTAGGATAGTTTCACTAAATATATCACCCAATACTATAATTATTTATTTCAGTTACTCTTTGTTTAAATTTCAGTTTATGTTTTTTATATTTATTCTAACGAATTTAGAATTCCAAGATCATTATTTTTTATGAGTTACTTATGTGTTTAAAGAAAAAAAGTTCAATAGAAACCCTATAGTATTGAGGATGATTTTAAATTAGTTTAGAAGATGAATACTCATGATATAAAGATAATTACAAAAAAAATGTAACATTGAGAATTAACCCAAGGTTGTATTAACCTAATGATCAATGCATTTACTTGTATTTGGAGTTTTTTTATTATATATAATATATAACTAATATATTAATAGAGGATTGAAATCATATATAGATATAAATCATGAAAATATTTTACTAGAAATTCAATGCATACTATGAACTTTCCCCAATACTTGATTGATGTTTCAAATGGGACATCGTCACAAAGCCAACACACT
The DNA here is from genome assembly GCA_963277665.1 of Viscum album. NCBI lineage: Eukaryota > Viridiplantae > Streptophyta > Magnoliopsida > Santalales > Viscaceae > Viscum > Viscum album. The sequence continues at coordinate 1,566,175,546 of OY728161.1, forward strand.
ATTGAGAGTTTATCAAGGAAAAATTATCAAGATAATGGTCTATTAAATTCATAAAATATAAAAAATTAAATCACTAACCCTATATTCTTAACCAAAGTATACAATTATGTAATAAAAACATTTTACCTTTACTTAACATATACAATGTTAACTAGAGAACATCATATCAAGTATGAAAACAAACAAAATTTATGACTAATGATCTATTGTGTTTTATCTTAAAAAAATATCAATATTATAATGAAATATTCATAGATACAGGCTAAAAAATCAACATAATTGGTCAACCTGTGATTTACAATATATAAACCATGAGGTTTTTAATATTGAAGATCATTGGGAAACTTCATGTTTTGTAAATAAAATGAGGTAGGAAGACTAGTTTGTTCCTTCTATAGAAAATATAGTTGATAAAAGGGTTTGAATCCCCTTAAAAAGTTAGTTCCTATTTGTTTGATACACATATATTGAACAGTAAGAGGGGTTGTAAATAGTGTGTTAGGATTTTGTATTTTTACTACTTTAAAAAACTAACATGGTTTATCTTTATGATTTATCCACTAAATTCTTATAATTTTCAATTCACCCCTATTGAAATTTAACCATTAAATATATATTTGGAAAAATTATTAAGCTATATCATATTCAAGACAATGATATTTTTATATCACTTCCCATAGCCATATCCTTGATAACGACATCAGTATATTAACATCACTTTGTGTTTTGTCGCTCTAAAATTTTAAAAATATATTTTTACAATGATTTAAACTTATTTTATTTATTTGGTGGTAATTTTCACACCTTGATATCAATTTTGTGTGTTATTTTGTTTTATTATTTAATTTTTTGGATTTAGGGAAGTCTCAATTTTAATTTTTAAACTTTTATGATTTTTTCATAGTCATGCGGTCCATGTACAGTTGGAACATGGTTAGTTGAAATTGTGTGACCTATCCATATTTATGAATTGACCATGAATAGTGAGTGCACATAAAAGAGTAACCATATTGATTTATCTTATGTTTCTATGGGAAAATGTGTGTATTACTATTATATATGGGCCTCTTTCACATGGTTGGCACACAGTTTTGGAAAACCATGAGGCAGCTTCCAAGTTTGTCTAGTCGTAGTGGTTCAGTTGGTGCATGGTTTCATAAACCATGCAACTAAACTGTTATCATTTCCCATATTCTTAATTTTTTTAATTTTTATTTCTATACCTATCAAATTAAAACACTATTTGGGTTTATTCCACCCTCATTCACACAAAAGAACCGAGATTGGATCCCTATATGACTTCCTCATATTCTCCCAAGAATTTTAAGCTCCCCCACTTTTATTTTAATAAAATTTCATCAAGGTTATACTTCTATTTCTATTATTTTTCCCTCTATCCTCTTATCTATTTATATTTCATTCTTTTTTCCTATTCATAGGTCCATGTTGGTTGAACCTAAGGCTAGGATTTTGTATAAACCTTATGCTTCTTGATGACTAGGGGTGATGATTTCTTCATAAGTCCTCTTCTCCTTATATCCAATGGTTTCATGTCATTCCCACCTGATTGAGGAATTTTTTCCATGTGATTTAATTTTCATGACAAACCATGTGATTTTTGAGTTTTTAATCCATTTTATTTAAACTTATTCATATTCTATGATCCATATTTAAATTATAAAATGTCGGTAAAATTTTATAATTTTCAAGGATTAAATAAAAATTAATTTCCCTTTATGAATTAATATATTTATATTTTTATAGTTAAAAACTAGTTGTACTATGTGTTTACCAAATTACCTAAGAGGTATCTTAGAAAAGGCTTAGGGATTAAAGTGGTGGTTTAAAAACTTCTTATAATTTTACTTGATATGTTTCATGGGTTTAAGGGATTACCTGGTTATAATTTCATTATTATTAGACCTTGTTACAAGTTTTTTTGATGTTTTATTAATCACTTGGTCTTAAAATTTCCTAAAAGGGAATTTAAAGTATTTTACAACTTGTTTAAAACCAAAGGCCTATTTCAAACCTTATATAATGTTTTTTCATGCAATAATCTAAACCCTCAGTTTAAGTCCTATGATATCATTTTTTATATGACCTTATGGATCTTAAGAATTGAATGTGATTTTTTTATATTTATGTAAGTAAAAAATGTCCACTTATAAAAATGGTGTATTTGGGTGAGATGAGGAAACGATATTGTTGTGTTTTTCTATAACATATTTTATTGATATGTGATTGATGTGTTTTAAAATATCGGATCACCTCTAGTAGCTAACTTGATAGGAACCCTAGGAATCTATGTAGGAGACTAAGAGACTATTATAATTATATTATTGTTCATGTAATTACTAGTATTGTTTCAACCCAACACTTTACCATATTTTCTTTTTAGAATTAATTTAATATTTTTGATAGCTTACAATGCACACAACATCATGTTTAAACAAAACGTTATTTAGTCCTGTTTTTCATATTCAATTAAATTATAACACTTATAGAGAATTTATATAGTTAATTTTTATGTTAAATATAAAATAAAATATTTTTACATTCATCCAAAATATTTTATAAGAATAAGATAAGAATAAAACCAATTTTATGCATAAAACATTCTATTTTTCTAAAGAAAATTTTACTGCCTTTTAATAGAGAACCTATTTTAAATACAAATTTTGACATTTTTATATATTTTATTTAAAAAAATAAACTTATTATTTTAAATTCGAATATAAATATTTACATTGGTTTAATTTTTGTTATTTTTTGATAAGATTCATGTTTTTATGAATAGTGATAAAATATTAAATTCTAATTAAAAACATATTTTTCATCTAAATAATTTATAGTTGTAAATTATATATTAAATTGTTTTTAAAATATGAATAGATCAATTTTTTATCATTTCATATAATATAGGTCATTAGAATAAATTTCAAATTGAATAAGGATATAAAAATATTTCAATATTTTGAATGTTTTCACTTTACAAACCTGCTTTCACGCTCCATCTACAGGATTAATTTTAAATTAATTTTATCCAATTAATTGTTTTGAATTATGAAAAATGGATTCCATATTTCGAATCATAATTTCCAAATTTATTAATTATTTCCCTTTTATTTCTGCACAAAATATGAATAGTAATCTTTGGTAATTTTTATTACCGCAATTATGGGTAAATCTGGTAATTAAGGGTAAAAAAAATATTATGTGTATTATAAAATTATCCTAACACTTGTAATAATTTTATTTGATGAGATAATTATGAATAAAATTATCCATGGGAATATTTTATGGCCTCTTGGAGCCACTTATATGACTTTAAGTATTTTATAGTTTTTTACTCTAAGGAAAGTCCAATATGTCACACTCATGTTTTTAATAAGTACTACATTTTTATATATGAATATTTAGAAGATATCTTCAACTATAAATAGTAATTTTAAATCTAAAAGTATTATCATCATAATGAGAATTTATTTTTAATTTTTATGAAATAAATAAATTAATTAAAGACATTCATAATGATGATGTAGTGATTATTTAATTAATGGACATATCAAATAAATGTTATTAAAAATATTAAAATAAATATAATTTTGAATAATTAATAAAATATATGAATTTTATAGATTTAATACACATATTAGAGATATATTAAATGTTTTTTATCAAGTTATATTGTGTGTTGATATTTTTAAAAATTCAAGAAATGAATAGTGTCAAAATTGACAATAATGATATTTTAAAATAAGTAATATTTTATTAAATGATATAAAATTCATAAAAATATAACATTTGGCCATATTATTTTTATAATGTTTAAAATTTTATCCATGACTCATTTATTGTTCGTTTGGAATCGTATAATAAATATATTAACCCTTAAAGTGTAAAAAGTCAAGTCGTACGGGCAAGAGTTAAAGGGTTTATCTAAGGGTTAAATCCAAAAGATGAGGGTAATAATGTGACCTAAACTTGTATAAAAAAATTATTTGAGATTATTTAGACCTATAATAATATTATATTCTAAATAACTTACTTTGGATCAATTTTTAATTTAAAATTATTTTATATTAATTTAATATTTTGAGATTTTTAAAAAGTACCCATCACCTCAATTATAAAAGGGAACCTCCTCTCTCACTTTGTCACACCACTCTAGACAATACCATACCAATTTCTCCTCCCAAATTCCCTATATTTATTCTATAATCCTTAATTTGGCTATAAATCCAACCAAATAATACCTTTTGTGAAAATCAATAGAAGGTACACAAAGAACAAGTAACGATCATCAATGAACATTTTTGTTTTCTTTCTTCCTTAAACACCTTAAATTATTTTTATTTAATGTTTATATAATAAAATAAGTATCCTAATTATACTGATATGTTTTTATATTAAGGTTCTTACCTACACTCACACACACATCCATCAAATGGGATATGCAATCATCGTCCATATGTACGGTGGACTACCGCCTCACAAACAAATGTCATTCGTTATTCCATTTACTACATTTTAAGGTTTGAATAAGGATATATTTATAGTTTATATATGATATATATTATATTTATTATGTCTTTATACTTCTGTAATTTTAATATAAAATATACCTTCATGCTTTCCATTTTGTGGGATTACGGTTACCTAGTTTGTGGATGTGTGGACTACCACCTCTTAAAAGTGATGTGATTCATTCATGATATACATGGAATGTATTGAGGGATGATTTTAATAAAAATAAGTTATATATATGACATAAATATTATACTAGAAATAAAATTTACATATATATCATTTAATTTTCATTCTTTTAATACGTTAAAGAAATGGAATTAGCATTCATGCGTACATACGGCCTACCATCTCCATGAACGGTGTATTTAATTTCCTATCTATAAATATTATGGATTATTATAAATATATATATATAATGAATATATATGATAATTAAATCATGGTTTAAATTATTGATATGATTAAATTATGATCTAATTAATAATAATAATAAATAACAAGTCAAAATATACTTGAAAAACTAAATAGTTAACACCCCAAATAGTGAAAATATTGAAATATGGTTAAAAAGGGTAATGAGAAGTTAATATATGATATTATAAATATTATTATTGTTATTTTATAAGTTAATAACATGATTAAAACCATTATACATGATGTTAAAGTATTTTCACCCAAAAGGAAATGCAAGGTAAGATATTTTCATCTCACTTTCAACATTTGTGATATAATTTTCATATTCACCACTTACTTATTTTGTATGGTGTATCTACTTCCCATTTTGATATATTATATCATGAATCCTTTTATATTTAGGGTATTAAAATTTTTAAAAGTGGTATGGGACACTTTTATTTAAAAAAACTCTTTTTAAATCAATTATTTGATATTTGAGGAATGCTTTGGACATGCATTATAAGGGTTGGGGACCAATTAGTGCAAACCCATTAATGCATCAGTAGTCTCATAATACAAATTAGTTGGCCAAATCAGAACAGTTTAAACTATATTGAGAATAAATCTTGATGATAAAGGTATCATGTTCTTGGGAAACATGACGTTCAATAATTAAGCATTACCTTTATTGGAAATTCATTTTTTATTATTATCCTTGAGATTTTTTCTTTGACATGTCAATGGATTCATTTCATTATCAGCTGATTGATTAAATAGAATGTGTTTTAGTTATCTATCATTATATATTGTTTATTAATTATTGATTTATTTATATGGCATCTATGTTAAGTTATTTATCTTTCCATGAGTATTATACTCATCAATTCATTATTCCTTCCATTGAAACTTACCCTTACTGAGAATTTGAGATCACCCTTATTTTTTTCATTTCACCAGGTTATGAAGAGGAATCCTTTTAATGAGTTTCAAGGATGCTGAAATTCTATTTTCATCATGCTTTATTTTATTTTACTAATGTAATATGGTTATCATGTATTCAATATGGTTTTCCAAAACTACTAAATTGTTTAGTCCCTTAGGATTTTAATCTTGAATATATTCCAATATAATAAAGTAAGGCACCAGGTCTAGGATTCTGGGGTCAGGGCATTACAGTTGGTATTAGATAAATTTTAGTATTAACCTTGAAAACTATATTTATAAAACTTTTATTAGGGAACACAACCCTAAGATAGACTTTAAGGATAAGTGTGGAAGAACAACATAGAATTTTGTTGTGGAAGGTATTATGTAGGTATTATTAGTAATAAATCCATGTCTGAATACTAAAATTGGACATAGTTTTGGAATAGATATACCTAGGAGTTACATCCCTGACAAGGTGTGTTGGGTTGGACTCAAGCATAGACTAGTACAAAATAACGAGCCTTACTATGCACCAAGTTGGACACTCCTGGGGTATACTCTTAGGATAATTCACATTTTCATTACCTACCATTATGAAGGAATTAAAATTAATTATGTCCCCAAAGTAACCAAATTTTATGATTTATGATGCATAAATATTTAATTTATGTTGAATGTTATACCATATTTTAAATTTGTGATTTTATGATATAATCCAGTATGTGCCATTATTTAGAAATAGAGCCTATAAGGATGAATGGTATCAATAATAATTGAAATTTCAGAGGTTTTCCTACTAAGTAATCCAATACAACTAGTATTGTAATGGAGAAAATTAGGGAAATGATTGGGAAAATTAATCAGGTTTTGGAAAATAACCATGACTGAATAGAGAAATCTATTCTACAAATAGAATATCCAATGTTGGATAACATTATGTGATATAATCCCCCATTATTTAGTGGGACCAATAATCCAATTGTAGCTAAGCAATGGGTTGAGTCTCTTGAGAAGATATTTATAGCCTTGAGATGTAGTGAAGTTGAAGAGGTTACACTTGTGGTGTATTGTATCAAAGGTGATGCTGATCAATGGTGGCCCTTGATCTTGAATACCAAAGAAAAAGAAGAAATAGAACTCTTGGAATGAAGAACTTTTAAGGAGACATTATTTAATAAATACTTCCCTCGTGATCAACAAATTGAGATAAATATAAAGTTCCATAGATTAATAAAAAATGAATAAGAGTGTGTTATATATTATGAATATACCTTTACAAGGTTAGATAGGTATGATAAGGATTACACACAAAACATATAGTGGAAGATTGAACACTTGTTTTAAGGTCTTAAGACAAATCTCTGAGGGGAACTGGTTTCTCATAATTTTTCATTATATGAAGAGATGGTTTTATGTGCCATAAAAATTGAGAATAAATTTTTAAGATCTTATATATTCAAAGGAAAATAAGAGAATAAGTGGTCTTCTAAACACCATAAAAATGGGAATGTTTCAGATAAGAATAAGGGAATGAAGCAATTCCCACCTTGTGAGAAGTGTGGGAAAAATCACTCCGGTAAATGATTGAAGGGGTTGGGAGTTTTTTATAAGTGTGGATAAAAAAGTCATAATATTAAAGAATGCATGGTGAATAAGGAAAAAAATTTATCCAATGTTTTACCTATAGGGAGATGGTGAACTATACAAATGAATTCCCCAAGAGTCAAGGGAATCTACCATAGAAGAGGCCAAGTGGAGATGGAAAAGTTTATACGATCACTAAAATGGAGGTATAATTACCAAATGAGGTAGTGTAAGGTACATTAATACTATCTTAAAATTTATCCAATGCCTTATTTGATTCTAGATCATCATGTTATTTTATATCTATCCAGTTTTATAAAAAATTTATACATTTTCCTTTTAATTTAATAAGATATTTGTCTGTAAAAACTCCTAAGGGAAGTCTCATTGAAACAAATATGTGTCGATAAGTCCCAATTATTACACATAAATTTTATTTAATTTATGACCTTGTTATCATACCTATGTTTTACTTTGATATAATCCTCGGTATAGACAAGCTCTCAAAATATAATGAAAAATTTTATTGCCAGAGTAAGGAAATTATGATTTTTAAAGAAGATGTAAAATTTTGTATCTTTAGAGAAAAATATTACTCACCTTATTCTTATCTAGATCCACCCCTAGTAGATCTATTGAATGAAATTATTGGGTAATAAGATCAAACAATATCCATTGATGGATAAGGTAGTCTTGAAATTGAGGTTTTACCTATTTTGTGGGAATATATTGATGTATTTACTAAAGAATTACCTAGACATCCCCAAGAGAATGAAGTTGAATTTTCTATTGAATTAATCCCTGATGAAAGACAAATATCAAAAAATCCCTATATAATGGCCACTATGGAATTAGTGGAGTTCAATAAACAACTAGATTATTTGGGTAATAATGGATTTATTCTCTCTAGTGTCTCATTATGTGGATCCCATGTTCTTTTCATTAAAAATAAACATGTATCCATGAGTTTGTGCATTGATTATAAGGAAATAAATGTTATTAAAATAAATAATAAGTACTTTATACCTCAGATTGATAACTTTTTTGATCAACTTCATGGAGCCCATTATTTTTCAAATATTGATCTTCATTATGGGTATCGCCCAATTTTGAGTAAAGAAGGAAGATATTCCAAATACATCTTTTTAGATGTGGTATGGACATTAAGATTTTATATTAATTCAATTATATTGACTAATCCATCCACTATTTTTATAGACCTAATGAATACAGTATTCAAAGAATATCTTGATTATTTTTTTATGGTATTCAATGATGATGTTCTATTGTATTCTAAAATCTATTAGGATCATGAGAGTTTCTTATAGATCATTATTAAGACTCTTATAAGGTAAGAGTTGTGGGAAATTTTTTTAGTGTGATTTCTAGATTCAAGAAGTTTTTTTTCTTGCCATATTGTCTCCAAAGATAGAATATCAGTCAATATTTCAAAGATAAAGGTACTTATAGAATTTTATACACTAACAAACATAACCAAGGTATGTAGTTTCATTAGTTTGTAGGTTATTATAACCAATTTGTATAGAATTTCTCCTAATTGGATAACTTGTTAACCAAGATTACACGTAAAGGGGTTAATTATATTTGGAAAACGGAATGTGAATAATGTTTTGATGAACTAAAGTGAACATTAGTCAATGCTCCAATTTTGAACCTATCATATTTATTGATGGTATTTTCATATATATTTATGAATAAAATAAGGGACTTGGTTGTGTCCTAATGAAAAATAATAAAGTTATAAAAGATGAATCAAGGTAATTAAAGACTCATGAAGAGAACTGTCAAACTCGTCATCGTGAGCTTGAAGTTGTCATATTTTCTTTTAAAATATGGATACATTATCTCTTTGGTGAAAGATGTGAGATATTAATAGATCATAAATATTTGAAATAAATCTTATCACATAAGTAGATTAACATGAGATAAATAAAATGGCTTGAGCTACTCAAGGATTATGATTTCTTAATACACTACCACCCAAGGAAAGAAAATAAGGTATTGGATGCATTTAGTGGGAAGGATCATGGAGTTCTAACCTAAATGAGGATTGAGAAGGATATTATATTCATAGATCTAATAAATATGGATATGGGAATTTATAATGAAGGGGAGAAATAAATCATTGTTAAAATTATTGAAAATCCATCTTTATTATAAAAGATAAAGAATTATCAATCTGATGATGAGAACCTTAAGAAAAAAATTAAAGGTGTTAATGAAGGAAAAATAGAAAACTTTGTGAAGATGGTGTTATAAAATTTTGAAAGAGGATATGTGTTCCATCTATACCTGAGCTAAAAATGAAATTTTTGGATGATTTTCATAGCTCAAATTTCTCGATACACCCTAATATCATAAAGACATATAGGGACTTGATGGGACATTTTTTGTGGGATAACATGAAGTATGAAATTTTTGATTATGTGTCAAGATGTTTGGTTTTTCAATAAGTGAATTTTGTGAGGTATCATCCTAAAGTATTAATGAAACATATTCATATTCATTTATGGAAATGGGATGAAATTACTATGGACTTTTTCATGGGACTACAAAAGACTCCTTGAAAGAATGATGCAATATGGTTTATTATTTATCACCTAACCAAATATGCACATCTATTTTCTATAAGATAAAACCTTCTCCTTGAGTAACTCACAAGGATCTATATTAATGAAGTTATAAGACTTCATGGAATAACTCTATCAATTTTTTCTGATCAATATCCCTACTTTACCTTGAAATTTTGGAAAGATTCTTCAAAAGGATCTTAATACTGAGCTTCATTTGAGCATCGCCTACCATCATCAAACTAATGGACAATATGAAAGAACAATTTAAAAAATTTAATACATGTTGAGTTCATGATCTCTCAACTTTCTAGGTATATGGTATAAGTACCTACCTTTGGTAGAGTTTTCCTATAATAATAGTTTCCATTCAAGTATTCAAATGGTGTTATATGAAGCATTATATGAAAGGATGCGTCATAATCCAACTTGTTGGGATGAAGTAAGTAAGAGAAAACTAATAGGCCCAAAACTTGTTTAAGATGTGATAAAAAAAGGTAAATTCTATTCCAGATCATAATAAAACAGCTCAAAGTAGGCAAAAGAGTCATGCTGATAATCAGAGGAAATATTTAGAGTTCCAGGTGGGAGATCATGTTTTCTTGAAAGTTCCTCGATGGAAGTGTGTAATAAGGTTTGTTAAAAAATGGAAACTAAGTCCTAGGTACATCAAAACATTGATATTATTGAAATGGTTGGAATTTTTTCTTACTATTTGGAAATTCCTCTAAATCTCTCAAAAGTACATGATGTGTTTCATATATCTCTTCTAAGTAAGTACATGCTTGACCCAACGCATGTGATCACCTCTAATGAAACATTTCTAGAACCTAACCTTTCATACTATGAAGAACCCATCCAGATTCTTGATACCAAATAGCAAGTATTGAGGAATCGAATGACTCATTTGGTAAATGTACTTTGGATAAATCACAAAATGGAAGAAGCAACATGGGAACCTGAGGATTTTATGAAGAAGAACTACCCACATAATTTTTTATAAGGTAACACCCTAGAAAATTTTGAGGTGGAAATTTTTGTAGGAGGTAATATTATAAAATTATAAGACATTACCATATTTCTATTTTATAAAAAATTTATTTTTTTATAACTTATAATACATGCAACACTGAGTTTAAAAAACGCTATTTAGTCATATTTTTCTTAGTCAATTAAATTATAATAATTATAGAGAATTTATATATTTAATGTATATATAAAATATCCAATCAAATATTTTTTACATTCATCCAATATATTTTATAGTTATAAGATAAGAACAAACCCAATTTTACACATAAAAACTTATATTTTTCTAAAGGCGGTTTTACCGCAATTTAATGGAGAACCTATTTTAAATACAATTTTTGACACATTTATATATATTATTATAAAAAATAAACTTATTATTTTAAATATTAATATAAAAATTTACTTTGGTTGAATTTTGGGTATTTTTTTGATAAGTTTCAAGTTTGGATGAATAGTGATAAAATATTACATTTTAAATGAAACATCTTTTTCGCCTAAATAATTTATACTATTAAATTATATTTTCAATTGGTTTTAAAGTATAATTAGATAAATGTTTTATAATTTCATATAATATAGGTCATTTGAATTTATTTCACATTGAAAAAGGATATAAAAATATTTCAATCTTTTGAATGTTTTCACTTTAAAAACACACTATCACACCCCGTCTACAGAATTAATTTTAAATTAATTTTTTCCAATTATGTTTTTTAAATTATGAAAAATAGATTCAATATCTGGAATTATAATATAATCATTTATTATTTAGGTCCCTTTTATTTTGGTAAATAATATGAAAAGTAAACTTTTCTAATTTTTATTACCACAGTTAAGGGTAAATTTGGTAATTAAGGGTAAATATAATACTATAAGTATTATACAATTACCCTAATATTGTAATAATTTTATTATATAATAAATTTTCAAAAAATAATCATTTCACCTATTTAATGGTCTCTTGGAGCCACTTGGATTTCTTTAAGGCATTTATAGTATTTTATTCTAAGGAAAGTCCAATATGTCAAAATCATGTTTTTAATAAGTATTAAATTTTTTATATCTTGATATTTAGAAGATATATTTAATTATAAATAGTAATTTTAAATATAAAATTTTTATCATCATCACTAGAATTTATTTTTAATTTTATTTCATAAATAATTAAATTAAAGGCTTTCACAATGATGATGTGGTAATTGTTTAATAATAGAAATATCAAATAAATGTTATTAAAAATATTAAAATAAATATAATTTTAGATAATTAATTTAATAAATAAATTTTATATATGTTCTATACATATTAAGGATTTATTAAATGTTTTTTAGAAGTTATCTTGGGTATGGATATTTTTAAAAAGTCAAGAAATTGATAGTGTAAAAATTTACATTAATGATATTTTCAAATAAATAATATTTTATTAAATGATATAAAATTCATAAAAATATAAACATCATACAAAATATTTGGATAATGTTTAAAATGTCATACATCACTCATTTATGGTTCTATTGGCATCTTATAGTAACTATATTAAACCTTAAAGAGTAAAAAGTCAAGTTGTCATGGTAAGAGTAAAAGGGTTTAACTAAGGGTTAAAACCAAAAGATAAGGGTATTAGTGTGACCTAAACTTGTATAAAAATTATTTTCTGATATGATTTTGACCTATACTCATGTAATATTATAAATGATTCACTTTTTATCCGTTTTTAATTGAAAATTAATTTGTATTAATTTTATATTTTGAGAGTTTCCAAAAGTACCTCTCACCTCAATTATAAAAGGGGGCCTCCTCAATCACTTTATCACACCTATTTTATCCTTATATCTCAAAAAAACATCTTCCCATTTATCCTCTAAAAATTACTATACTAATCCTATATTACTTAATTTGAGAATAAATCCTACCAAATAATTCTTTTTGTGAAAATCAAAAGGAGATACCCAAAGAAGAGGTAATGTTCATCAACGAACATTTTTGTTTTACTTATTCCTTAAACACCTTCAATTTTTTATTTATTTTTTATATAATAAACTATTTATCCTAAATATTCTAATATTTTTTTATATTAAATTTTAAACCTACACTTTTACACACTTCCATCAAATGGGATACACAATAATTGTTCTTGTGTATAGTGGACTACCGCCTCGTGAACCAATGTCATTCCTTTGTCCATTTATCACCTTTTATGGTTGTAATAATGATGAATTTATAGTTTATATATGATAGATATTATATTTATTATGTATTTATTCTTTTAAAAAAAATTATAAAATATACCTTTGTGTTTTCTATTTTGTGGGAATACGTTAACATTGTTTGTGGGCGTGTCGACTGTCGCATCCTCAAAATGATGTGATTCATTAACACTATATATGGAATGTATTAAGTGAAGGTTTTAATAAAAATATGTGACATATATTAAATAAATAAGATACTTTATTCATAATATATATATATATATATAATTTAATTTTCATTCTTTTAATACAGTAAATAAATGGAAGTAGCGTCCATGCGTACGTACGACCTTCTGTCTCCTTGAACAATGTGTTTCATTTCATTTATTCAAATATGGATTATTATAAATACATATATACTAAATATATATGATAATTAAATAATTTTTTACATTATTTATATTATTAAATTGTGATATAAGTTATAATAACAACAAATAACAAGATAAAACATACTCGAAAAACTAGACAATTAACACCCGAAATAATGAAAATAATGAAAGATGGTTAACAAAAAGGTAATGAGAAGTTAATATATGATATTATAAATATTATTACGGTTATTTTATAAGTTATTAACATGAATAAAACCATTATACATGAGGTTAATGGATTTTCACCCTATAAAGGAAATGCAAGTTAATTGATTTTCATCTCACTTTCTACATTTGTGAGATAATTGTCATATTCACCACTTACATCTTTTGGGTTGTGTATATACTTACCGTTTTGATATATTATATCATGAATCCTTTTATTTTCATGGTATTAAACATTTTAATTTTATTTTGTAATAAATTTATTTAAAAATATTCTTTTTACATCGATTATTCGATATATGATGAATGCTTTGGACATGCACTATACGAGTTGGGGAACAATTAATGAAAACCCATCAATGAATTGGTAGTCTCATGAGACGAATTTTTTGGAAAAATTAGAATAGTTTAAATTTTCTTGAGAATAAATCTTTACGGTAAAGGTATCATGTTCCTTGGAAACATAACGTTCAATAATTAAGAATTTCTTTTATTGAGAATTCAGTTACTATTATTATCCATGAGATTTTTTCTTTGAAATATTTATGGATTAAATTAATTATCAGATTATTGAATAAATGGAAAGTGTTTCATTTATCTACCATTCCATATTAGTTATGCCTTATCAAGGTATTTATATTTCATGTGTGCTCATTTGTTTTACCTTTCCATGATGATTATACTCATTGATTCATTATTTCTTCCATTGTTCTTACCCTTATTGAGCATTTGAGATCACCCTTATTTTTATTTCCTTTCCATAGGTTATGAAGAGGAATACTTTGAATGATTTTTAAGGATTCTGACATTTTATTTTCTTTATTATTTATTTTATTTTACAAAAGTAATATGGGTATCATGTATGTAATCTAGTTTTCTAAAACTATTAAATTATTTAGTCCCTTAGAATTTGAATGTTATATCTATGACAATATAATAAAGTAAGGCACTGGCTCCAAGATTTTGTGGTCGGGGTGTTACAAGTATCCTCTTGTTATGATATGTTCTATCTATGGGGGTACCACCTGATGATTCTAGAAAGATTAAATTGGGGAGGGAATTTATTAGAGACTCGCTAATAGGTAGGAAGGTGTTCATTTTCACTAAGTACATATAGGACCATCTTAGTAAAACCTAATGATATACCCATGAATATTAAATACTTTAATTAGACTCCAATATTACCATGATCATGATTTTATTTTATCTAAATTCACTACTTGCCATAATTTTTTCTACTCAACTTTATATATTCTTATAGTGTATATTAAATATAATGTTTATTCTAGTATAGTTTGATAATATTTAACATTTATATAATTTTTAATTTAGATATTTATCTTTCTTAGTTTCTCAATTTCAAATATTTCTCATTCATATTTATTCATGTATTTTTTTCATTATTTTATTGCTTCTGAGATTTTTTCCTTATCATATTCTGAATCAACTTCAAAACAAGATTTTTGGAAGGGTATTCATGTTCAATAATTGTTTTCAAAATGTCACGAACTAGCCTGGGTACCCTAGTAACCTGATAATCGAGTTGTCCTTAACATATCTCGAAGGAAATTCCCAATCCACAAGGTTGGCAACTAGCACCCAGCATTATACAACATGCAAGTGGGGATTATTTTTTCACTAAAAATACAGAAGTAAAAGAAGTAAGAGTGTATGCATGTCAAAAGAAAACTTCAATAGGAGTAAAGTACCAAAACAAAATAAGGCATAAACAAGCCCAATGTAATAAAACCCAAGTACTAAAAAAATGAAAACCAACCCAGTTCCCTAGGGATTCAACTCACTAAGACCATGATTCAGAAGCTGGATCTACCTCCACGTGATATGTTCCCTTTGCTCGAACCTATAAGAAGATAATATACAAACACCCAAATACAGAAAAAGGTTGTGAGATAAAAATCCTATTAGGGTCTCACCATGGATTTCATAACAGATGCTAACAATTTATTAATCAAAGTAATGATTTCAATTTTTAAAATAAACAAGTTTGGCATTTTAAAGCATAATTAAACAAATCATGCTATACAGCTTAAATGGTTGAAAAATACGTTAAGTAAAGACTTTAAAAATGATGGAATATTTCTAAAAAAAGTATTAAATAAAATAGATACATAAAATAGTTTATATAAAATCATAAGGCATGTAAATCAGTTCAAAATAATTGGCATACATTTATATCTCAAATATAAATAATAAGAGAGCAACATGGTAATATTCCAAATAGGTACAATAGTATTTCTGACTATAGGAATCAACATTATCTAAGTGATCTCAGAAAAATGTGTACAATACGTCCTCTGGATACTAGTCAGAGAGGACTCATCACCATCTCCTAAAGGATGTAACCTACTACATGCATGTTTTAGAATATTGTAATAGCGTAAAGTGTGTCCAAATAACTCACCAACTACCTGAGGCTTGCATGTTTTCTTATACAATCAATGATGAGAAATATATTTTAAGACTACTAAAAATAATTAAATCCCACACTTCTATTTAAATTCCAATATTCTATTTAAAACCAAAATATGTTTTAATAAAAAAAACATGCCTTTTTAACAAGATAAAACCATTGGGTTTCTATCAAAACATTTTTAAGACATTTACACCTACTTAAAATCCATTAAAAACCAATTCCATCATTTCACTATTCATTTCTACAATTAAATTAAACAATATAATTGAAATCATTTCCATCAAATCCACAATTTAAATTAAACAATTTAAATTAACCAATTTCTATAAACGCACCCCAATTAAATAGAATTTGGGGTTTTATAAATATCCTACCAAAACCATTTCAAATATATCAATTCACTAGAATCATATTTTATTATATCAATTGAAATTGAGTTAAATAAATTGAATTTAAATAAACTATTGAAATAAATCAAGAAATTAAAGGTTAATCAATTTGATTAATCGGGTCCAAAAACACTTAAAACCAATGCTTTTAGTTTATCTTTAGAATTATAAATGGAGGTAGACATTGGGTTAGGGATAATGAATAGTAAAATGGATTAAAATTAAATTAATAAAAATAATTATTTAAATTAAAAAAATAAAGAACACCAAACACCTTTTTCACTTAAAGGTTATACCCAAACTGGGGTAAACCCCCCATTCAAGACCTAATGGTGGTCTTGTATTTCTCAAATGAGTAACTATTTGAGAGATATTAATAATTTATTGATTAAAAATGTAGTAAATAATTAATTAAAATAAAAATGGTTGTTTTTGTGAGTGAGGCGTCCAAACGAACGACACTAACAAATGGTATACCCCATCTAGGGTAAACCCATCAATCCAGACTCATCAGTAGTCTCATATTTCTCATACGATGCACTATTTAGAAGATATTTAATTATTTTTAATAAATAATATATTAAATATTATTTAATAACTTTATCCCATGAGTGATGCATCCAAATGTCTGGCACCTTTGAATGTTATACCCCTCTTGGGGTAAACACCATATTTTGGACATAATAGTGGTCTTAGATTTCTCAAACAATGCACCATTTTGGATTTATTCAAATATTTTGAATAAAAAGTGTGTGCTTAATATATGATATTTAATAATTTTATATTTTCTTCCCCAAACCTTTTCAGGCCTTGAAATCTTGCACCAACTCAATGTCAAACCCCAAAAATATTCAATTGAATATTCAAATATGTTAACCAGTAGTTAATACCTTTAACACATTTATCCAAAATTCACTGATAAATCATTATTTTCTCACTTAAGATATTAATAATTTAATACAAGAGGGTTTATCAGTACCTAAAACAGTAACGGGATGTTACACAAAATAATAGAGTTTTCAAGTGGTTTTTCTAAGGAAAATATTTATGTCTTGTTTAAAGTACCATTAGGATTATAAAAAGTAATTAAGGAATTCTCATGAGTCTTTTTATTAAAATATAAAATCATTACCATCCTTATTTTGTTTATATTTATAATTTATGGAATTTTTATTAAAGTAAATGCATGGATTATTTTTCTTAGTAGCAACCTACAAGGAAATATTTTTCACACATTACTTATACTACTCATTTTTAATAGACACGATGGATTTTTCAAGTCTAGGTTTAGGTTATTGAGTAGCTCCTTCTATGGGGTTATTATTCTCTAGTCTCTTATAAAATAGTTTTGGTGATTATTTTAGATGGAGACCTCAATTTATGAGAAGATATTAGTTGATTATTTTGGGATTCTTTTGTTTTTTTTTCATGTATGTATCATACACCTTTTCCTTTATTTTATTTTTGGAATCATAATTTTTATCTTGTTGTAAGTATTCATGTTTTATGATATATGTAAGTTTATTAGGGTGGTTATTTTTAGTTAAACCTTATTTGTTTTACTTTATTATTTAAAATTAATTGTTTTATTTTTCATGAAAGTCCAACTTATGGATGTTCCAAGTTAGATTCTCATTAACTTTCTAATTATTGTTTATTTATTTTTTAGGATGAAACCATTCCTATATGGTAATATTCAAGGCCCTATAACTTTTTTTGGGCCAAGGAAATCAAGAATGTGCTTCAAGCCTTATCACAGGAGATATTTTGTATTGAATTGGGATAGCCTGGGTTGGTTCATGATAAAATAGTATCATAGATAGGTTCTCTGGATATTTAAGGAGTAATGTTATATTGGATATAGGAATTTTGGAACTCGAGAGGTAGGTGAGGGAAGAGTCTAGTTGGATCTTTCTTGAATTGAGCCTTGAGTTTCCATGGGTTTTCATATTTAAATTCATTAATTTTAATCTCTTTATTCATTAATCATAGTGTATTTTAGTCTACATTAATGGTGTTATGAATTTTATTGAGGTTTTGTGGGTTATTCGGAGGTTTTCTATGTTTTTTGGTGAAGTTAGAGATGAACTAGAGGAATGCAATTAGCTCACATAGTCTAGAAAACTATGTTGAACTTGTGTGAATGGTTCTATGAATATCCTATTAGTAGTTTCATGGTTTCTACATGGTCTTCCAAACCATGTGTCCAACTTGTGCACATCTATTAACCCTTTGAAAAACAATTTAACCCCTATTTGGTTCCCAAGTAACTTTTGGTTATGTGTGTTTACTATTTTGGGTGAATTAAAGAGTTTTTATGATGATTTAATGTTATTCACATGTACTTTATTAATTCTTTGTGTTAAATACTTTGTTTTAATGGTAAATCCTAGTTTTTAAATTAATAAATAATTCTTCCAAAATGAATTAAAATGATTTTATCATTTTGGGGACAAGAAAAATTATTTTAGTGATAAACCTATAAATTTAAAAGTTTTATTTTCATAAAAACATCATGATTTTAAAAAGAGTAATATTCCTAATTTTTTAGAGTTCTGATTTTTTGAGGGGTGTTCATGATTTTCTCCCATGGATTTTTACTTTTAACATATGGTTTATTTAATTTGGGATGAGTTAAATCTTTAGTGTTTCTGATTGAGTCTAAGGTTTCTTTCTTGATTTATATTATTCCTCTAAGAAGGGTCTTGATGGATCATAGGATTTATATATCATGGAATATCCCCTAAACTAGTATCTCTCAGGGTTCAGATGTAGCCTTTCCAGTTATTGACTCTACCAAAACTCTAGATAGAGTGGTAGATATAACCCTTTCCTAGTATTCACTTATATTTCATGGAAATTGATATCCTCAAGAATCAATGGAGTGTTTAGAGAAGACTGAAGTAATATTAAATTCATTAGGAACTCCAAAAGCCTCCAGAGTGAATTCCACCTTAATCTTGTTAAAATAAATGACTCGTGAATGATGGTAGATTGTCCTTCCAATTTAGCTATGCAATAATATGAATTAATAATTCTTTAATACTACATTCATTTAGTGGAATTACCTTGATAATTCTAAGGTTGATAAGTTTATGTATCATTTAATTTTCTTGTAGGTTAATCAAATAGTTAAGGATTATGATGACCATTTCATTGAACAGATTTATTTCTGCCCTGATTTTGTGTTCAAGGACTCATTAAAAGTTCACTTTTTTAAGGTAGATCCATTCATATATTATTTCTAGAGTTTTTTTATATGACCTGAATTTATTTTTTGGATGCGTTCAATAAGGTAATGATGGTGGAATTGATTTCCAAGGGAAACCTGGGATGGATTATAACCCTATATCTTCTAGGATTGGTGAAGGTTCACTATCTTGCAAGTAGTAAAATGTGGAGGGACCTGAACTAGAGAACCAAGATGATTTGGGAGTATATTTCAATTATATAATTATTCCTCTAGTGAAAAAGTGATACCTCATATTATTTTAGTTTAGTCTTCTTGGGAATTCTAAGCCTTCACATTTTATGGTTCAGAATACCTATCATCATTATGATTGATTAGGTTATCTTATAAAGTTATTAAAATTTAAGTATAGAGGGTGGATGGAATACTAACCTTAGACCAAATCTAGATAGTAAATCGGAGTAACCTATTCGATTTATGCCTTTATTTATTTCACTTATTATTCGTTTAAATTACACTAGTCTATTAGTATATTTATTTATCTTTTGGGTGTATTTTACCTTATGATATCCCTAGTATAGCCTAGTTTTTTTATCTACCACTTTATTATAAAACATAAATAGTTGGGATACCTGAAATAGGTCTCTTACTTTTTAAAATTCCTTTAGAACTGTTAGGCATCATTTATATATCCCGAGAGGTGTTTTTATGTGTTGGTTCCCTTGGTTCCTAAATAGTTCAGGAAAATTTTCCCCTAGTATTTCTTCATATCCTCATTAATCTTCCTTTATACTCCATGTAAGGATTATCATGTCATTACTTTAGTCTTTTATGACCTTCTAGTGGTAAAAATTTGTATGGTGAGGAGAATTTTTATACCCTAATATCACTTTTATGGGTTATTTTGTTTCATTATTTAATATTTTGGATTTAGGTAAGCATTGATTTAAATTTTTTAACTTTTAATAATTTTTCATAGTTACATAGTCAATGCATAGTTGGAACATGGTTCTTAGAAACTATGTGGCCAAACCTTACATATGAACTATACCAGTATGGCAAGCACATAGTTAAGGGGAAATGTGAAGATTCTTTATTATGTTTCCTAGAGAAACCATACAAAGTATCTTTATATATGGATTACTTGCACATTATTTTTACATAATTTTTGAAAATCATGCAGCCAAACCATGTGGCATCTTACAGGTTTATCTAGTTATGGTTTCACCGTGGGCACATGACTTCCTAAACTATATGGTCAAACCATGTGGGTTACCTAGATTCTAAATTTTCCAAATATCCCTTTATATACCTATCAAATTAAAGACCTATTTTAGTTTATTCCTCCATTATTCACATGATACATGATAGAGGATATCCCTAACTAACTTCACCTTTATCTCCCATGAATTTTTATCTCCTCCTGTTTTATTTTAAGTGATGTTCATCAAGGTTGGACTTCCTTTTTTCTTATTCTTCCCAATATTATTTTTTATCTTTCTATTTATTTTTCATAATGGGTACATAGTGGTCAAACCCTATGTTGAGGGTTTGTTTAAACCTTATGTTTCTTGATGATGAGCATATAAAGATTTATTCTTGTTTCCTCTTTATAACGCCATAATATTTTGGAATATATTTTTCTAAATTATTACTATGTTCAACATATTTATCCATAGAAAAAACTGGACTAAAATGATCGATAACATATTTATAAGTACCCAGCCTTAAACATTTCATAATCTTGAGATAATTCAACAATTTGACTTTAATTCAATTCAAAGATCTTTTCATATTTATAACTTTATATAATTATGTCATAACTCATACATAACAACTTAAAAATTATAAGTAGACACTTCTACTCACTATACAATTTTTTCATGAAACAAAAACTTTTTAAAAAAGAAACATGGTTCATTTCATGCTTAAACATCATGACTTTTCCTTGATATCATCCTTGACTCTATTCTTCTTTAATTATTATGAAAAACATTTCAAAACATAGGATGAGTATAAAAATATCAGTAAGGGATATAAAAAGAAGGAAAACTATTAGACTTTTGAAAACATGTAAACCATGAATGCTTAATCATAAAGTAATACTTTTCACCTTTTTGAAGTAGTAAATATACTTTACTGAAAATAAGACCATTTCTTACCCTTTTTGTAACCAAAATATTATCATAAATCCCATAGAAAGAAATGTATAACATATAAAAGTAACTCGGGACATAAACATACTTAAATGGAATAATCATACAGTCGACTTCCACACATATCACTAAATGGAATAACCATACGGCCAACTTCTATACCCAATGCATTGGAGGTTATAACATAACCACTCATACTTGGTTTATCATGGAACCACCCATATTTGGTTTATCGTATAACCACCCATATTTGGTTTATCACGTAACCACCTGTCAAATGTTCAAGTACCATTATATAATCATAGCATATAAAAGATTGCAATTATCAGCATTTCACTCATAAAATTTTATTTGCAATCATAAGAAATCATTTCAAAATATTGAAATAGTAAATCCACTTTCAATACCATTTTCAATACCAAAACACCCAAAAAATGGAATAATGGATTTTTTTCCTTTTAAAAACATTAAGGCTTATAGAGGAATCCAAATATCAAATGATGGTTAAGGCGGCGGAGGAGTCGTTGTCGATGCATACGTTAAAAACATTCCTTTTTTTCATTTAGTATAATACTTCATAGAAAAAATATTCTATTTTAATGAAATTAAACACCAAAGGGTTTTATTATACACCATATAAAATAAGGTGGTGTATAACATCAAAATATGCCTAAGGTCCCTTACCTTGAATTTGACTTGTCTCATTCGTTCTTTATATTCCTGAATAATAAAATTAGTTTAATTTATACTTGTTTTAGAACCATTTTCAAGTTTATTATTAATTTTATATTTCTTATTATCATTTTATAAAAATTACATAATTATTAAAGTTTATATCGGTCATTTTGTCGATATTTGGTACTTAAGTCAAAAATGAACTTATTTTGATGTAAATTGTCCATGTTGTCGAACTCCATAATATCAAGAATATTATTAATGATTTAAATATCATATATATCTAGTATATATGTATTTATAATATCTCATAACATTTGGAGACAATAAATGAAATACACTATTCATGGAGACGGCAGGTCGTACGTATGTATGAACGCTACTTTCATTTCTCTGTCATATTAAAGGAATGAAAACAAAATGATACATAGGTATACTATAATTATATAATAATATATATGTTATATAAGTTACATATTTTCATTAACTACATCCTTTATATATTCCATTTATGGTATGAACGATTCATATCACTTTGAGGGGGCGGCAGTCCACACTTCCTCAAATGAAATTACCGTATTTACACATTATGGAAAGAATAAAGGTATGTTTTAAATAAAAATTGTAGAAATATAGAGAAAATATAAATATAATATATATCATATATAAATATATTTCCATCATAATTTACACTGTGAGAGGTGGTAGTAGAAAATTGAACAATTATCATTTCGTGAGGCAGTAGTTCATTATACACATAAATAATATGTTCTATATCCATTAGATGGAGTTGTTTGTAATTTTAGGCTGAAACCTTAGCATAAAAACATACTATTATACTGATAATACTGGTTTTTTTATAAAATAATTGAATAAAGAGAGGTTACGGGGTTGGAGAAGTAAAATAAATGAAAGGTCCTTGAGAGAAGACGTTACCTATAAATCAGGTAATTCCATTTGAATTGAGCCAAAAGGCTTCCTTGAGTTGCCTTATACCAAGGTAATACTTATAGAAGGAAGGGGGAAGTTGGGATATTATTTTAGAAGAATATGGATAATCTAAGTTTCTTGGTAGGTATGAGTAAGTGGGTAGAGGTGGTGGCCTTTTATAAGAGGGAGGAGGGAAACTTTAGAAATATCTTGAAATGTTATTTTATTATAAATTTATTTTCAAATTATAATAATTAAAAAGTTATATATTTTGAGGATAATATGAGAATGGGTATAAATCCTCTTAAAAAATAGGTTTTATACAAGTTTATGTCACAAATTTAACCTTATCCTTTTGCTTTAACCCTTAGTTAAATAAATTAACTCTTACCATGTCTTCCTGTATTTTTACACTATATGGTTAATATGGTTACTGTAAAATTCCAAGAAAACCTCAAGTGGGTCATTAACGACATTTCTAACATTATATAAGTTAGTTGGACGAATGTTAGATTTTTATGACTACTATATAATTTAATAAAATATTATTTGTTTTAAGAACTCATTTATGTCAATTTTGACACAATTTAGTAATTGGTTTTTGTTAAAGTCATAACAACTTGATTCATTAGAAAAAAAATTATTAACTCAAATATAACATGACATAATCATGAAAAAAAATCATGAATGTCATCAAAATTTTAAAATTACATTTATTATAATATCTATAATATCATTTATTTGTATATTTCATTAATAAGGTAATCACTGCTTCATCATTGTGTCATAAATAAATTTATTTATTTAATGTCTAAAAATTAAAAATAAAATACCATTATTTGGGAAATATATTTAAATTTATAATGAATATTTATAGTCAAATAGATCAATTATAAAACCCCACCTTAAATTTTTTTAGTAAAAAGATACATGTTTATGTTATATTTCTCTTTACTTAAAATAGATTATTATAACATGTCATTATCACACCCAAGTCGCTCCCAAATGCCAAAAGTTCATCCTTAGAATTTTTTTGGCCACCCATGACTCATCAAATAAAATTATTACACATTTTATAGTAGTTTTATATTATTATATTATTATTGTTAACCTTATTTACCTAACTTACCCTTTAACTGGGGTAATAAAAATAATTACTTAAGTTACTATTCATAATATCCAAAAATAAAAAGATACCTATTTATATAGTTTATACCTTATGAGTCTGAATATTGAATCAATTTTTCCAAATTCAAAACACAAAAGTTGTAGTAATTAATTTAAAATTAATTCTCGTTGTCAAAACCAGAAAGTGTGTTTTTAAGTAGTAAAAACTATCAAAGGATTGACATTTGTTTATGTCCAATTTCAAAGTGAAATTACTTCCAATGACCAAAATTAGATTAAATGATAAAAAATTAATCCAATTACACTTTAAAACCAATTAAAAGTACAATATAACTATATAAATAAATAATATGAAAATACAGTTTTGAATTAAAATGCAGTATTTTTCTCTATTCATTAAAATTAGATTTTATTAGAAAAATACCAAAATTTTAACCAATGTAAATTTTCATGTCTTGCCTCTAAAAAAGAAATTTATTTTTTGAAATAAAATATTTAAAAGTTAAAAATATTTATTTAAAAAAGATTCTCCATCAAAAGGCGGTAAAATGACCTCTTAAAAAATAATAGTGGATTTTATTCCTAAAATTGGATTGATTCTCATTTTAAGCCTCTAAAACTTATTGGATAAATGTAAAAATAGTTAACAAACATGTGTAATCATATTATAGTTAGTTATGTTCATTCTCACCAATACAATGGCTAGGAATTAACTACCATTTAAAATAATAATAATATTATTTTATTATTTTTTGGTATAACTCATTATTATGTGAAACGTAAGATTTTAGAGAAAACTGTTGTTGCATGTCGAGTACACTATCAGAAAAAGAGTCCCCTTTAATATAAAATTATTATCTTATTCATAAATATGAATAGATATGAAAATTTATTATTCCATAAATACTTGGGATGTTACAATATTAGATTAATATTATTAATAAAAAAACTTATAGTGGATAAAAACATGACAATCAATAAGAAATTTGAAAAAAATAATATTATAAACACATAATGTTTTAAAAGTGAATTTTTTAAATAAAAAAATCTTTATATATTGTATTTTCTTTCAAAAGACAAATTTAAAAAAATTATAATTTGAATTATAAAAATGAATTTAATTTTTTAATATATCAAATAAAAATTTGAATGAGATGAATTTTTAGTATTTTTTATGAAATAATTGATTTTAATTGAATTGTGAAAATAAATTTTTTATCAAAATTGAAAATTTTAGGAATTTATCAATATATGAGAAAAATATAGAAGTTTATAAAACCTTTTAATTGATAAAATATTTTGTTAAATATTAATACTATGTACTTTAAAATATCATTTCAAACTTATAAAACCTAAGTTCAACATTTTATAACATAAGTAACATTTTATTCTAATTAAAAAAATGTTTTTAGTCTTTTATTTTATTTAAAATTTTAATTATAATATTCATTTTTTTATTTATTTCCAATCCATATAACTATAATTTTTTTATAATCAACCAATTTATATAATGAAATTCAATGACATTGATAAATTTATACCACATGAATTTTAATCTTAAAAACACACTTTTTTAAAAATGTTTTTTGTACATTAATATTGAAATTAACTTTTATAACATTTAGAAATTTTATTTTATAATATTATTTTAATATTTTAAATCACAAATTTTATATAACATAGTAAGTTCAATTTCATTTATAGGCATAAAATTAAGTTACTAAGATAAATATTAGTTTCCACAACAAAATAGTTATTTTTCATGGAATAGTAATTTTTTAAATATTGTTATTTTAAATGAAATATATATATTTTAAAATGAAGACTCTAATTTTATGTTTAAGAAAATATAAAAATAAAATGGAACCCATTTACTTGGAAATCAATGTTAAATAATATAAAGAACTCATAATGATTAAAATGACTTTTTCTACACAAATGGGTTTTCAAAATATTATATATTCTAATTTAGAAGTTAATTTTACCTTGTTTAGAAATATAATTATATTTAATGAATTATAAATTCATAATTATAATTTTTAAATTGATTAAAAAGGGTCATCTTATATTTTCTGTGATAAAATATTTACCATGGTTAAATTTTAATGAATATTAATGAGTATTCAAAAGGGTAATCTAATGTGGATCGAATTTTACTAAATAAATTTGAAAATTAGGACATATATAATGAATTTTTAGGTGTTACATTTATACCTACAAGTTTATCTAACATTTACCCACCTAAATCACATATAATTCCATTCATAACCTTACCAAACATTCTTTTCCAAATAGTTGTTCCTCTTTTTCACCTATAAATGGAGATCACTTCCACTCACTTTAGGCCACACATATAATTCTAAGCTCTAATAAAACTATGTAAAATTCACTTATTATAGATCCTATATATATATTTTTCATCCCCTATCATAAACAAAGTTCCTCAAGTCCTTCATTTCCAAAGAACGCTTCAAGAGAAGATCAAAATTCTCAACGTAAGTATTACTTACCCTTTAACTTCTTTCTTTATCCTTTTCATCCACCCTATACCAAACCCATCATAACCATATTTATATAATCACATCATTATAAATAATATATTTAAGTGTTATTATATTTACTGTATAAACATTACCTATTTTTCCATTCAATCATAAAAATGAAAACATTGCTCATGTACGAGTGCGGACTACCGCCTCCATAAATGACGTGTTTTATTTTTTATAAAAACCTTTCAAGTATGGTTATAGAAATGGGTTTAGGGAATATACATGTTATTTATTTAATTTTTTATATTTTTTAAATATATATTAGTCATTCTATAAGTAATATTAGTAATAATCTATCATTTTAAAACTAACCACCTAAAATAAACATACCAAGAAGAAAAGAGATTTATTTATAAAAGACAACTTATTTTTAATTTAACTTATTCTTATAACTATTACCAATTAATATTAATCACCTTAATAAAATTTAAATAATTACATTATACTTTTTTTATAATGATATTATAACAAGAGAATATCTTCCATAGCCATACTCACAC
Organism: Viscum album; assembly: GCA_963277665.1. Lineage (NCBI taxonomy): Eukaryota > Viridiplantae > Streptophyta > Magnoliopsida > Santalales > Viscaceae > Viscum > Viscum album. Next base: position 1,566,203,348 of record OY728161.1, read on the forward strand.
ATAGATTGTAGTGTATTCTTGTTGGGTCAGTTTAACCACCTGCATAAAAAATCTATAAATTTATATTAAGTATGGAATTGTAAAAATATTATTGGATAATAATAATTAAATAATTATTTTTTATGGTCTGTTAATATAAAAATTTCAATAATTAATTTATTTACCATTATTTATTTATTAAAAATCATTGAAACATGCTCCTCTCCAATTTAATCTATAAGAACCATAATTAAAACTCTAATAGAAATAGATTATAAGTTTATAATATTTCATAAAAAATAAATTATCATGTATTGAAATATATTTTAATTATTAAATTTGGTAGAATAATAAAGAACAACATCATTATTATGAAACTAGTTTAAAATGATCAATATTACACATACCCGATATTAAAAAATGGATGAAACTTACTAATATACATGTAGAGAGTAATTGTAAATAAATTTTATAAAAATTTTATATACATGAATGAGGTTATTAAATGGATTATTAATATGGTTGTGTCTATTATACATGACTTTTGAGTGAAATAAACAAAACATGAATAGTTTAGGGTTTAGTATCACAAATTAAATTTATTGATACTTACTTCTTATAGTGTACAATGGCATATTTGATACAGAGTTATTTCTATACAATGAATTTAATTTACTATATTAATGTAATTAATGGGGTTTTAAGAGCCATATAATTTTTTTAATTTAAATGGATTTCGATTCAAAGGATACAAATGTTATAAGGTTCTTTGTTAACTAAACTCCCTTCAATGAGCTAATATAGTTATTCCAAAACATATTTATTCTAATATTGATTTATTACACCATAATATTATATTTCATAGTACTTTATATTAAAATTTTGAGTAATATTACTTTTAAACAAAAATATTTTACCTTAATAAACTTATTCCTCGAAAATCATATCATTGTTAAGAATAATTAAAATCTTGTTTAATGATGGTTTCCCCTAATTATCCATATTTTCCTTTCCCGCCAATTTTATAGTTTATAATTTGAAATAAAAATATGTTTTATATTTTGATACCATTATATTTACCTTATTATATTTTAAAAAGTAAATTTTAGTTACTCTTTTTTATGTGTGTTTTCAATAAAGGATTTCAAAATGCTCAAAAGGTTTTTCGCCCTTCCAAAATAAAATATTTTATCTTCCACCCCACATTCACTTTTAATAATATTTATGTATTTTCAAGGATATATTATTGAATATTATTTTTAAAATTAAAAGTTATCAAAGTGTTTTAGATTCACATTTTTTGAAACCTATGTGTCATTTTCAAGGCTATATTATTTAATATTATTTTTAAAAGTTGAATATTTCAAAGTGTTATCACACCGCCTTTTAAAACCTTTATATATTTTTCAAGGCACCCCTATTGAATTTTCCTTTTTAAAACTAAATATTTTTCAAAAAATCACATCACCTTTTCAAAAATGACTTTTCAATGTGACTGTAACTTATTCTTCTATTCCAAATATAATATCATTTTCTAAAAACTCTTTTACAATTTCACCATAATTTTAATTTCTATCTCTAAAGGATTTATTTCATTGGAAATTAATTTTGATTAATCGCCTTATAAATGTTCATATTAAGTACTCTTTTGCATTCTTGAGGTCAATTTTTGTGACACTATCTGAAAGTGTTGTGAAACTCATTTTTCTCTCCATTGGTTTTTTACGATATGATGAATGAAACCCATTTTATTTCAATGGGTTATATATTATATAATTATTGATTGAATTCAATTAGCATACATATGTATGGAAGATTTATGGGTGGGGTCCTATATTACCATTAAATACATTGGTTAAGGTTTTATATCTCATGAGATACTGATTTTATACATGGGTATAACTATAATTAATATATGCTCACAAGGTTGTGTGTGGGTATAATTGTGGTTTAGATATTCTTATAAGGTTTTGAATTGTTATAATTGTGATTTATATATTCTTATAAGGTTTTGTGTGGGTATAATTTTGATTTATATATTCACACAAGGTTTTTTGTGGGTGTAATTGTGTTTTAGATATGCTAGAAAGGTTGTTCACAGACATAATTGTAGTTTAGATATTCTCACATGGTTGCAGTGCGTATGATTGTATTTTATCTATGCTCACAAGGTTGTGTGTGGGTATAATTACAGTTTAGCTATGCTCACAATGTTTTGAATAGGTATAATTATGGTTCATCTATGCTCATAAGGTTGTTCATGAGTAAAATTATGGTTAATATATACTCACAAGCATGTTCGTTAACATAATTTTGGTTAATCTATGTTCAAAATGATATATTTTCTTATGCCATGTTTATAACACACACATATGCATATCTTATGCCTATGTTATGCTCTCATGGATCATGTTTAATGACTTGTTCTTCTAAACTTTTTTGATTCAAGCCTTATTTTATGACAATATTTTTGAAATTTCACATGATTTATGTTCTATGCTTTATTGGTATGATTTTCTTATGTATCTTGATTATATCTATATACTCATCTTAGGTTCACTTATGAACATTTATTATTATCACTTATATTTACCCTTAATGAGAATCTGATCTCACCGCTTTTTTATGTTTCTATACCCATAATTATGAAAATGAGTGTAACTTATTAGAAGTATATAAGGGATATAGTATGATTAAATTATGAAAAAATGTTCACAAGTTGTGTAAAATAAGTTTCCTGTGTAACTAGTCCTCAAAGACAGTAAGCCTTCCCTTATTGGCATTGTGTGGTATTTTATGAACAAGGTTTAGATTATGGAAATGACGTAAAATAAATATATTTTTATCTTGGGTGGTTTTAGTTGTTATTTTATCAAGGTTTAGATATTTTTTAGTATTAGTGTAGTTATTTGGGGGAATAAGATAAGAGAAATTTGATGAAAACATTAGGGATAAATCTACGTATAGGATAACATCATAAAGTTTTGGTAAAGTGAAGATTATGTAGTTATACTAAAAATTAAATACTTGTATGGATACTCGAAAGTGGATATGGTTGTGGAACATATTGACCTAGGGGTAATCACTTTGAAAAAGGCTGGTTTTGTATTGACTCAATCTTTACTCTAGTGCATGATAAGTGGGCCTAAGTTTTCACACATGGATAGACACTACTAGGGGATATGTTTGTGTTAATCATAATCAATTTACATTCCATTATGAACTATTTATTATTTTAAATAATTTGGTTGAGGAATATTGTAAAAAATAGATAAACTTAGGTTGAACCAAGAGTTATTTGGGTTGAATTGAAATCTAGTGATAATTTCAAAGAGTATGATATTTTGAGGTTGAATTTTTCAAATAATTATCTTATAATAATTCTATTCTAGTTTTAATTTTTCATATCTCACAATTAAATCCTTTTGGTTTTATAAATAAATGGGGCAAGGAGGAACCAAGTTAATAATGGATGTGATAAAGAATACAATAATTTCCCTAATGAGAAAACAAATGGTATAAAATATGGTCTTGAAAATCATGTGGTAATTCTCAACCAACTATCTTGAGTTATTATCAATAACTTGATTATTTTAAAATATTAAAACATGATAAATAATATAAGGATAAATTTTCCTAAAATATCAGGTGATGAAGATGATTAAGGAAGTAATATTCAACATCCTACATGTCAAAAATGTGGGAAGAAGCACACAAGGGAATGTCTAAAAGGAATAATAAAGTGTTTCAAGTTTGTAAGTACTAGATATACAGCTCATTATTTTTCAAAGATAAATGAATAGGTCATCCAACACAACTAAAGGTATTAGAGACCCAACTAATACACTATCCATATAAAAAAGCTTTAAATACAAGGATTTTGGGTATTATGAAAATTAATGACCCGGTCTAAGGTCTAAAAATGATTATAAGTATCAATAATCTCATAAACTCAAGGAACAAGAGAAATATTATCCAATCACAACTACTAATTTCAATAATTATAATTAAGGTACACTTATCCTCCATTATATATTTATGAATGCCTTATTGTATTGTATTCTATAGTATTTAGGAAGTTTTCTAAGAATATTAAATCACCACCCAAATGATTTGATTATCAAAGAAACATTCTTATTATATTGTATCCCAAGTTGAATTTTATGGGAACATGCCTTATGAAAATCTTATTATCCTTACTTTAAATAAATTTAATCTAATTTTGTAAATGTATTGATCTCCTATACTTAGACGAAAAAATATTTGGAATAATGAAATCACATTTCTTATTATCCTATGGTATTATGTCAATTTAAGGATGATTATGGGAACCTATCAGAATTAAAATATATAATTAGGGTCATGATACCAAATAACGATAGACACTTGGCTCAAATGGTAGGAGAAAAACTCAATGATAGGGTTAAACCTATTATAAGAAAAAATATTTGTTTTCTATGTCAATAAGGTTGATATCTCTCTAAAAATTATATCTTAAATCATGTTTATATTTTAAATAACCTTGTATGTTTTTATTAAAAAAATTAATGTGAAATTAATTTAAGTGGGGAGAATGTAACACCCTAATATTTTGGAATATATTTTCCTAAATTAATATTATGTTTGATTGCTTTCTCAATATGAAAAGCTAGACTAAAAGCAGTTGTGACTTATTAGATTAATAGTATTAAGAAAATAAAACCTATATTGAATATTTATTATTATAGTCAATTATAATTTCATAAAAATAGTATTAATAAAACCTAAAGTTTTAAAAGGACATTTTTTAATTAAAGAGAATTTTCTTTATATATTGTATTTTCATCAAAAAGCTAAATTTATAAATTTTATAATTTTAATTTTGTAAAATTACTTTTATTTTTTAATTGATCATATCAAGAAAATCCTAAGAATAGTTTTTGGAATTTTTCTGAAATAATTGATTTTAAGTGAGTAGTGAAAAAATATATTTTACCAAAATTGAAAATTTTATGATTTTATCAATGTTTGAGAAAATCCTAGAAGTTTATAAAATAGTTTAATTGATTAAATATATATTTAAGGATTCAAACTAAGTATTCTAATATATCATTATGAACTTAGAAAACCAATTTTAAACATTTTAATATATGAGTAACATTTCATTATAATTTAAAAATTGGTTTAAGTATTTTCTTTTTAATTAAAAGTTTTAATGATAATATTCAGTTTTTAGTTTCATTGGAAGCCATATAAATATAATTTTTTTATAATAAACCAATTTATATCATTAAAGTCACTAACATTAATATATTTATATAACATAAATTTTAATATTAAAAAGAATCTTTGTCTAAAAATGATTTTTGTGTGCAAATATTAAAATTAACTTTTCTAATATTTTAAAATTTTAAATAATAATATGATTTTAATATTTTGAATAAAAATTTTCATATTACAATGTAAGTTTGATTTCATTTTTAGGCATAAAATTATGTTTTAAAGATAAATATTATTTACAACGGTAAAATCGTTATCTTTAAAGGAATAATAATTTTATAAATATTGTAATTTTAAATTAAATTAATATATTTTAAAATAAATAATATTATATTATGTTTAAAAATATATTAAAAATAAATTAATAAAAATTTATTTAGATATCAATGTTAAATAATATTAAGAACACATAATGATTAAAATTACTTTTCTACAAAAATATATTTTTAAAATATTATATGTTTTAATTTAAGAGTTAATTTTCTCATATTAAGAAATATAATTAGATTAAATGGAGTAAAAATTAATAATCATCATGTCTAAACTTATTAATAGGGGTCATATTATATTTTTATTTATAAAATAATGACCATGGTTAAATTTTAATCAAGATTAATAAGAGTTAAAAATGGTAATCTAATGTGGCACGAATTACAATAAAAACAAATTGACACTTATAACTTATATAATAACTTTTTTAGGTTTTAAATTCATACATACATGTATCACTAACATTTATCCACCAAAATCCCATAAAATTCCATTCTTACACCATACCTAACATTATTTTCCAAATATTTGTCCCTTTTTCACCTATAAAAAGAGCTCACTTCCTCCCACTTAAATCTACACCTATAGTTTTTAATTACCATGATAATATTACAAATTTTATTCTTATAGATCCCTAATAATTTTTTTAAAAAACCATAAACTCAATAAAGTACTTAAAATCCTTCATTTCCAAAGGATACATCAAGAGAATATCAAAATTTCCAACATAAGTGTTACTTACCCTTTAACTTCCATTATTTATCCCTCACCCTCTACCAAATCCATTAAAACAATATTTATATAATGAAACCATTATAAATAATATAATTATATTTTATTATATTTATGGTATAACCATTACTTTTTCCTCTCTCAATCAATCAAAAAATGAATACATTGCTTATGCGCATGTGCGGGCTATCACCTCCATGAATGACACATTTCCTTTTTTATCACAAAATTTAAAGGATAATTATAGAAATGGGTTTAGGAAATAGATATTTTATTTATGTCATTATTTAAATAAAAATAGTCATTCTATGTGTAATATTATAAATAAGAGATCATTATTAAACTAACCACCTAAAATGAACATACAAAGAGGAAAAGTTATTTATTTATAAGTAAAAACTTTTTTTTATTTACCTTATTATTATAAATCCGAAAAATTATGATTAATCACCATAATAAAATATAAATAATTTCATTATAATTTTTTTATAATGATGTGATAATAAAATAATTTCTTCTATTTTCGTACTCACACATATATTGTAGCATATTCTTGTTGGGTTGGTTTAACCACATACATGAAAAATGATATAAATTTATATCAAGTATGTAATTTAAAAATTAATGTTGGATATTATTAAGTAAATGATTATTATTTTTTGTTATGGTTTGTTAATATAATAATTTAACTCATTTATTAAGTTACCACCATTTATTTGTTAAAAATCATCAAAACATGCTCGTTGCCAAATCCATCTATAATAACTATAACTAAAACTATAATAGAATGAATTTATAGGTTAATAATATTTTCTAAAACATTAATTATAGTATCTGTTATGATATTTTAATTATGAAATTTGGTATAAGAATGAATAACAACATCGCTATTATGAAATGAGTTCAAAACAATCAAGATTACTCACACACAATATTAAAAATGGATAAAAATAAAATAATATACATGTATTAAATAATTGTAAATTAATTTTATAAAAGGTTATACACATGAATAATGTTATTAAATATGTGATTAATATGTTTATGTTTGTTATAAAGGATTTTTTTAGTTTGATAAACTATGAATAAATTCAAGGTAAGGGTTTCGTGTGTCAAATTTAATTTCTTGAGATATATTTCTTATTGTGCACCATGACATATTTTATGTGGTGTGATATATGTATAATGAATTTATTTTAACATATTAATTTAATTCTTGTGGTTTTAATAGAAATATAATTTTCTTTCTATAAGTGGATTTTGATTCAAAGGATATCAAGGTAAAAAGGTTCTTTGTTAACTCAACTCCCTTAATTGAGTTAAAATACTTCTTCTAGAACTTATCTATTCCAAGATTAATTTCTTACACCCTACTAATATATTTCATTTTAATTTATATTCCTCTTTAAATGAGGATTAATTTTAAACACAAAGTTTTTACCTTGTTGAAATTCTTCCTCAAAAATTCTATCATTGTTAAGAATAATTATCATAAACTTTAATGATGGTTTCCCCTTCCTGTATATATTTTTATTTCCCAAAAAATTTATCCTTTATAATTGTAAATAAAAACATGAGTTATCTTATATGATCTTCATATTTTCCTTCTATTTTTTAAAAAATTAAATTTTGGTTACACTTTTCCTATGTGGGTTTTCAATAAAGGTATTTCAAAATGTTCAAATGGTTTTCCACCCTTTCAAAATCAAATGTTTTATCTTCCACTACAAATTCATTTTTTATAAACCTTATATATTTTAAATTATTTATTATTAAATATTATCCTTAAAATTAAAAAATTTCTAAGTGTTTTCATTTCAACTTTTTGAAACATCTGTATCATTTTCAGTGCTCTATTATTAAAGATTATTTTTAAAAGTAAAAGTTTTAAAAATATGTTCACATCACTTTTTAGAAACATTTATTTATTTTTTAATGATTCACTATTAAAATTTCCTTTTTAAAAGTAAATTGTTTTCAAAAAAATAACATTTCCTCTTCAAAAATTTATTTTCAAAGTGAATGTAAATTATTCTTTTATTCTAAAGAGAAAAAACATTTTCTAAAGAGCTTTTATTATTTCACTTCCATTTTAATCTTTATATCTAAAGGCTTTATTTTCTTAGAAATTATTTTTTTATGAATAACCTTATAAATAATATTATTAAATACTTTGGTGTCATTAAATTTTGAGTATCAAACATCTATATTCTTGAGGTCAATTTATTGATACTATATAGAGGTGTTGTGAAACCCATTTTTATATCCATTGGTTCTTTATGATTTGATTAATGAAACCTATATTCTTTCCATGGGTTTTATATGATATAATGAATGATTGATTTCAAAGGTAGCATGTATGCATGTAGGATTGATTAGTGGGGTATTATATCTATGTCTAATGTATTATTTAAGATTTTATATCTCATGATATAATGATTTAATATCAATGTATAATTGTATTTAAGCTATGCTCACAATGTTTGGTGTAGATATAATTGTGGATTATCTATAGTCATAAGATTTTATGTGGGTATAATTTAAGTTTATCTATTTTCATAAGGTTTATTGTGGGTATAATTGTGGTTTATCTATTCTCACAAGGTTTTGTGTGGGTATAATTGTGGTTTAGCTTTGATCACAAGGTTTTGTATGTGTATAATTGTTGTTTAGATTTGTTTATATGGTTGTGTGTGAGTATAGTTGTGATTTATCTACGCTCACAAGGTTATATGTGGGTATAATTGTGGTTTATCTTTGTTCACAATGTTTTGTATGGGTATAATTACATTTTATATATGATAAAAAGGTTGTGGGTGGGTATGATTCTGGTTATCTATGCTCATAGGGTTTTTTATGAGTATAATTGTGGTTAAGATATGATCACAATTTTGTGTGTTGACATAATTGTGGTAAATATATGCTTAAAATGATATATTTTGTTATTATTATGTTTATGCCACACTTTTTTGCATTTTATTATGTCTATGTTATGCTATTATTGATCATGTTTATTGAATAATGTTTCCAAACTCTTTTTATTCGTGCCTTTTTTTATGAAAATCCTTATGTTATGACTTGTGATTTATGTTCTATGATTTTTTGGGAATGATTTTCTTATGTATCTTGATTATAACCATATGGTCATATTATATTCACTTATAAAATTTTATTTTTATTGCTTATTTTTACTCATACTAAGCATCAAAGATCACCCCTTTCTTATGTTTTCATCCCTCAGGTTATGAATCTGAGTGTGACATATGAGAAATCTAAAATGGATATAGTGTAGTTAGACTATGGATAAATTTTTACAAGTGAGTAAAATAATTTACTTATGTAACTGGTCTTCAAAGACACTAAACCTTACATTATTGGGATTTTGTTATTTTTTTTGTTAGATATAATGTTTATACTATGTAAATTATGTAAAATAAAGGTGTATTTAGGTTGGTTCTCTATAATATTCTTTTTGTTACTGAAGGTTTCATATCATCCACACTTCACTGAGGTATGTAATTTTATGTTATTTATTTTTCTTGAAAAACCATATGATGATTGAGATTTCAAAAACATTTTCTATAAAATTATTCTTGGTTGATAATCCTTGGTGAACTTACATATATTTTTTCAAAGTGTATAATTTCATGGATTTAAATAAAAAGGAATTTTTCTATATTGATTCCTATTCATATATTTTTTTAGTTTCAAACTATGTATAATATTTTTTTTAAAAATACCCTTGAGGCATATTTTGAAATGGTATGTGAATAAAATGGTTCTTTAAATCATTCTAATGATTTTACATTGGATGTTTCATGTGTTTAATGGATTTCCAAGTTAAAATTTCATTATTTTTGTACCTTGATAAGTTTCATTGATGTGTTATTATGTTAATTACAAGTGACCTATGTTTATGATTTTTTCTATTTTGTTTAATGATGTTTTGTTTATATTGATATAGAATATATTAAACTTATTAGATTAAAGTTTAGGTAACCCTTTTTTATATAATATATCCAACTAGCAGATGATTTCAAAAAAATCAAAAAGGATTTTAAATTTTTTGGATCTTAAAAGTTTAATGTGATCGTTGTTTTGTGTTTATGTTAGTAATAAGGGACCACATATAAAAAGTGTGTATGGATTTGGGATGAGGAAATAATATTGTGGTGATTTTTGATGAGATTCATTATTTATATGTGATTTATTTGTGATAAAATGTTGTCTCACCTCTAGTAGATAACTACATGGGAACCCTGTGGATCTATGTGGGATATTAGGAGATATTTTCTATTCTTTTAATTTTTGTGTACTAACTTGTATCCTATAATTATGATATGTTATATCTATAGGTATTTCCACCCAGTGAGGATAGGATGAGTAAACCAGGGAGTCTATGTGTTAATGACACACCAATAGGTCAATATGTGTTAGTTTTATCCAAGTATTCCTAGGACAATGTCACTACTACTTAAAGAGTTTCCCATGAATATAAAATATTTTACCTAGAATTCCTTACTAATACTCCTAGATCATGAATATGTTTTATCTTCATTTACTACTTGCCATAATTTTTAATCCTTAACTTTATATATTATTATGTAATAGTCTAAATTTAATATTTTTTATAGCATGGTTTACTAATATTGTTAGTGTACTTCAAATATTTTACTTAGTTACTCATTTTCATATATTTCTCTTTCATATTTATTCACACATTTTTTGAATTATTTGATTACTCCTGAGATTCTTTCTACTGATGTTTAAAATTAGTTTTTAAAAAATATTTTGAAAGGAAATTTAGTTTCAATGACTGTTTTCCAAATAAGAGAGATTTCATGTGGGTTTTATACTAAAAAGGATTTATTTCTTGTTTAAAGTATCTTTCGGGCATAATCATGAGTTAATTTTCATAAAATATCAATACATTTCCTTATTTAATTTTAATATAGTGTTTATGGTATTTTATATTAAAGAAAATTAATGGATTCATTTTATTTATAATATACCATGTGTAAAGATAGGTTGGAAATTCTATAATAAATTTGAATTTTTAATTAGTAGAAGGGATTAATTTTTAACTAGGATTTGAATTTGAATATTAAAGGTTTTAACCTCTCAAAATAATGTTTCTATATAAGTAATGAGTCTTTTGAGGTATCTTGAGAGCTCAATAGGGCCCCAGGAGGGGGTGGGGTAGCTATTGAAGCCTTAGATATAGCAAAACACTAGCTAGCTGGTGGCATCCACCATTAATCTAGGGGATAAAAAAATTATTTAATGAAAAAACACCAACCATTCAGTGGAATAAGAATATAGACTTATAGAATATTGTAACCACTAGTCTATTGGTGACCTAGTACCAACTAGTCAGTAGGGATTTTAAGGGGGAAAATTACACATTTTGGAAATTATTTTTCAAGGGGTAAGCCCCTACCTCTTCATATCCTTTAGTAACATGGTAATGGGGTTTGAAACCCCTCCCCACCCTTAACCCCATTTATTTTTTGGGTGTTCTTAGGTGTGATTTGACAACATTAGAGGTTAGAATATTTTTTCTCCTTCCTCCATACTTCTTCCTCTTATTTTTCCAAATTTACCCTTCTTTGGTTTGGGTTTTTTATTTTGATTCCAAAAAATTATGGTGGAATCAAATTTCAAAGATAGGGATTTTGTTCATCCCTCATAAAGAATGTCCCAATTCAATTTCCACCTATCATCACTCATCAGTTCAATGAAGGTATATCACACTGTGAATTTTTATTTGGTTTCATATTAGAATTAAATTTATTTAATTATGTAATGGTGAAGTTTGTTATGGCCTTATCCCAAGATGATCCTAGGGGTCAATGAGGACCATTGGTGGGTTGTTGGTAACGATTTTGGAATAAAGAGGTTTTGAGGTGAGATTTCGGTGAATATGAACATTTTAAATTATAATGTCAATTTTTGTAAATTATTTAATTAATTATAAATTATTATAAAAAATTAAATTGAATTTATTATGATGTGATTTAGGGACTCACGTGGGTAGGTGATGGTCGATCAGTTTTAGATAGGTCTCGGTGGGAGTGGTCAGGCTATGAGATTAAAATAGAAAGCTTCATGAATGATGTATGTGATATCGCATATTATCCCTTTGATTTATATACATATTTATATGAAATTAGGTGTGAGGGATAATCATGGGAGGTGATTATCCTTTGTTTAATTCAAATTATTAATTTGGATTAAATGGTTTATTTTAATTAAATGGTAAATTAATTTAATTCCATGAACATACCATACTAAATTCTAGGGTCCATGTGGGATATTATGTATTATCTTGATGCCTCAGTCACCAATGGTTGAGGCCTTGAATTTATATATTCCATGTGACATATCGACCCCTTGAAAAGGTTTATTGGGCCTTATGATACACAATGGTAATATGGTAGGGACCTTGTCCGCTTCTTGAAAGAGGTGTGTTGTGACTTGGGATGACTGTCCCAAGATGACCAAGTGAGACTTTGAGACACCTCCAAGAGTAAGGTGAGGTTTGATAGAGATACCTTCATTAATTTAGGACATATAGGGACTTTGGTATTCCTCTAAGACAAGATGTTAAAATTTTTGGTTGATAGTGATCATACCTTTTCCCTTAGTGTTGAATTAGCCTAGGAGGACGACCTTAAGCTTGACTGGGATTGGGTTGGTGAGAAAACCAACCTAGTGATATGTTGAGGACTGATATGGTCTATTTGAAATATCATAGTGTGTTTCTAGTGTGTCATAAGCTATATGTATGGTGAGTTCATACTATCTTGATTTTTATGTCAAGGGATGTAGCATCCTATGAGCATTGGGTGTAGACCTAATACCCAGTTCGAGACAGATGACCCATGTAAGGGTGACTCTACTATACTATGACCTAGGGGGATGAGTGGGTTCCTTTTTCGTACACTGACCCTTAGTGGGTGCATGTGGTTGGGTAGTTATGGTTGTGGGTGTCACTTTAGAGCCTAAACTGACATGTAATCCCAATGGGGCTATGATGACTGTTACAGGAGTGGGTGTTTGGACATCCCTTGTTATATATTTATTTATGTTTGTCCATTATGACTAGAGATTTCCTAGGATGCTTGGGAATCAGCCATTAGGCCTAACACTGATGTGATTTCATGGGATTTCTTGAAATCACTTGCTAATAAGGATGATACCCTGGTATTCCAAGTATGTTTGGGAACCGATCACATAGTATATAGAGGGAGAATGTAAATTCCGGCTAGAATCTAGTGATATGGTTAATGGGAGAGTGGATTCCTAGTGGTGGAACCTAGGATCCAGTATCAAATCTATTTTATTTCACAAATATATGAATTCCTGAGATATATGTTATTCTTTTAATATAGTGATATCATTTTGAATTCCCACGAATTTTAGGATTCAAATGGAATTTCCATTAGACCATTAAAAATACCTAGGATGTCTGGGATTCAAATAGAAGAATGAATTTTTGGGTTGGATTATATCATCAATCATGGATTTTGTACATCCCAAGGATGATTATTGGATCCCCTTGATCGATGCCTAGGATTCCTCCTAGGATCTGGTGGACATGCCAGTGATGGTTAAGCTGAGTAGCTATGAGTTATTGGATGCCCAGGAGACTAACCATGGGATATGGGAGGCTATTTTCCATTTGATTATCTAGGTTTCCCTAGAATCATTCATTCTTGGACATATATTATTTCCATGAACCTATCCCTCCAAGGAATCATATGTTGACCTAAAATTGAGAATGCCTAGGTACTTCCATGGGGTTCAGCCTAAGGGATAGAGGATAAGGGATGTATGGTGAGACCCCAAGATCCCATATTAGTCAATGGAGGTGTGATAATAGGATATCAATTGAGTATATAGAGGTTCACACGAGGTTATACACATGCTTAGATACACTTTGGTACTAGCCAAAGCAGGTATGGTCAATCAGGTTTGTGGACCTAAGGATCGACAATAGTTATTGGGATTAGCCTAGGATATATGAGTATACATGTAGGGCGGTTTTGATACAATGGAGGCATGGTCATTATGATATGTTAAAATACATTCCATCATCATATTGAATCAAGTATTAATGGTGGTGTGTTTATTTGTTATGTCTTGTTGTTATTTATTGATTATTTGTTAGGCATGTCACATAAACATATCACAACATTGGTGGTTATGTAAGGGACTTCAGTGGTGGTTCCCTACTATGTTTTGTAATCAAAATATACTCATACCATCATTTTACATGGGTTACCAAGCATCTATCACAAAGTTGTTTTAGGTATGGGTAGGTATGAGGCTCGGGATTAGGCTTTTCATTATCGAGTGGGTTAGCTCAGATGAAATATGAAGATTAAGATGAGTTATGGCTTATAATAGAGCCAGACGTATTTGTTATTTTATTATATTTATCTAGTATATATGATCGAATCACTGGGTATTCAGTGTTGGTATTTTATATTATGAGCATAATCATCTATGTTGTATGTTTCATTTCATTCTGTTATAGAATGTGTGGTTTATTTTTTATTTTACATACTCTGATGTGTATGGTTTTTGGTTATTTATTTCTTTTTATTACTATGATATAGGGGGTATAGTCTATATTTGATACATCCTTATACCCACATTACTAGTTGGTATCCTCTAGTATTTGGGGAGGCATTCTTGAGGTTATGTGGTGGTCTGGTACTACACTTATTTTGAGTGAGTTAGGACAAGGCATTACAAAGTGATATTTGTGCCATTGATTTTATTTTTTTATACTTTTTTGGGATATAGTGGACTAGAGACATAGAAATGTTTCATATCTTTTGATGGAACCAAAATAGTGTGTCACATATACCTTTACTGGTGGAAGTCTGGGTTACTATGGGTATGGGATTGATATTCTTAGCTTACTCTGTTATAGTTATTTTTTATTTTCACATAGGGTGATGCATGTGAGGTTTTAGATTTTTAATTTGTGAGTTACTAGATTTTTGTCTCTTGGATAGTTGGAAAAAATCCAATTAGTATACTTTTGAACCTTGGCCTATAGAGGTAAGAGGAATCTCATAAATCATATCATTCACTTGGGATTGGCATGATATATTCCGACTTGTGTGATTATTTCTAATGATGATTTTGGATCATTTTTTAAAGTTTCATCAACTAAGCATATTATGTTTTCATATATAAGTACTTGGAGGAATTGTACTGAATTTGGCTAAATTATATTTATGTATTTTATTCTATTGGTAGGTCTTATGGATCCTATTATCAGATTATTTATAGTTATTATCCAATGCCTCGGTTCTAGGGGAATATGGTGACCCCAGTAGGTTAGTGAAAACATTTTATTTCATAAAGGTGAACCCTTGGGGTGGTTTTTTTAAAGTTTCTATAATTTAAATTGTTAATAACATCCTATATGGTGTTTTCCCATATATCTTAGAGTATAACTCTCCATAAATAAACCATATGAAAATGGTTTGTGGAATATGGATCATCATGGGGTGATGTCAGTGGTATGTGTGCACCTATGTGGTGTGACAAAATTTTAGAGGGATCAGTCTGATGTGCAGATGAATGGAGAGGGAGAGTGCCCTAGTTTTGGTTATTTAAAGTTCTAGTAAAAACTTATATGTTTTTTTCCTATATAGATTTTAATGTAATTATATATTACTAAAACACATTTTTATGGTTTCTTAACATATATTATCTCAAACAATATTGTGGGGGATCTCCCTGAGATTGTGATTCTCAAGGGATCACCCTTGTGTGTGGATGCTTGGTGAGAATTATTTTCTTGGTGGATTATTTATTTGTCATGTGATTCCATTATATTGGGAGAAACTTGAGAGGGTGTTTGGCATGTTATTTTGTGTGATGTTTGATATGGGAACATGATGTCTCCTGTGATATTACCCTAGTGAGAATTTGGTTTATGGTCTGGGTGGGAGGACCTAGAGTCCTTGATATAAGACTTGGTTTTTAGTGAGTTAGAGCGTTTATGATGATATATGTAAACCCATGAGATGGGTTTTCTTAGGTTTATTAATTTCTTTGAGGCAAGGAGTATGAATAAGTTCTTTAATTTGAGACCAAAACAAGGGAGTCACCTTCGATTTATGGTTATGGCATAGTAGTGGTTGTTTTTGAAGATAGGTGCCTAGGTAAATTTTGGTTTGTTAAGATGACATGTTGGGGAGCACGTTTGGTGAAGTTGGAGAATCATACTAGTTCTTATGGTGATTGTGAGTTGATATTTCTATTATTGGGTGGTACATGAGTGTATTCCTATTCATTTTCATATGATATCATGGTAGTTCATGCTAGATACACATGACACTATTAAGTTTTGAATCGGTGAGTGGTCATGTTCGGCTCGAGGATTAGTGGAATAAATGAGATTTGTTCGATCCTAGTTTTCCAATATTTTTAATGAAAACATGAAATTTAATTTCATAGTAGATGATAAATCATAAGTGGATTAATTGTGGTGGCATAACCAAACTAGTTTAATCATATTCAAGTGTTTCATGGGATGAAATGAGTGTTTTTAAGATTACAGGCTTGTTTGTTTGGAAATAGAACCTATTGAGGTGGTGCTGGATGAGTAGTTTAATTATATACATATGGTGGGAAGTTAACCATTTTCCATTTGGGTGTGTGTCCCTATTTAGTATTGGGGAGTATGAAACAATTAGTTTCATGATAAAACTTATGTATGAGTGGGTTTGACATTATCTAGCCATCACTTGAAGAAAGAGACGGAGTGTGGGCTATAATGATTGAGGTTGTGACCTAATAATGTGATGACAAGGGAACTCCTATAATGGGGAGTGGCATATCGATCATGGGAGTGTAACAATTATGTAGGGAGGGATTTGGGAGTATTGAATTTTTTGTTTGATGAACTTTATGGAATTTTGATGTTTGTAAATAAATGGGTATAAATATATTTTGATTCCATAGAGAATTCTAGGTATAAATTTAGTTATGGTATCAGGTGGAGTCTAATAATGAGCATCAAGATAGATATTTTTTATGATGATCCAAATGTGTTGGATTGGGAATGCATCAGTGCCCATGTGTCATAACCCAGCCTTCCTTGGGCCATGAACCTAGTCATCTAACCACATGGGTCTCCTGTAATACCTTACCCCAGCACACTACAATCTATTACTCATTTGGCTATTTTTATTAAACTAATGATTGTCTCTACAGGACAACACTTAGTTATGAGTGGGTTTGGCCTCATATAGCCATAACCTGCAGATATAGATAGAGTATGGGCTATGATGATTGAGGTTTTGACCTAGTAATGTGATGAAAATGATACTCCTATGGTGGGTAGTGGGATGTCATTCATGGGAATGTGAACCTTGTGTGGGAAGGGTCATGGGAGTATGGAATTAGATTTTAGATGATATTTATTGAATTTTTATGTTAATGAATAAATGGGCTAAATACATCTAGATTCCTTGATGAATTCCAGGTATAAATTCAGGTATGGTATTGGGTGAAGTTTAAGCATAGGCATCAGGATCGGGATGGTTTATGATGATCTAAATGTGTTGGATTGGGAATGCCTTAGTGCCCATGTGTCATGAACTATCCTTCCTTGGGCCAATAACCCAGTCATATGACCCCATGGGTCTCCTGTAATACTTTTTTTTCCTTCACATAACCCCATAGGATATTACTCATTGGGGTTTTTTATCAGACTAATGATTGTCCCCATCATCCAAAACATGTTCTTTCATTGTGTGTATTTTCTTCACTCACACATACCCAAGGAAACTTCCCAAGAGGGAATCCATCCTGGCCACTACTCCAGGACAAGCACACTTAACTATGGAATTATAATCATGAAGACTCCCAAAAATAAAGGTTCTCCATTATTACTTTGGTAGTAACATTTAACCTTTTAAGTCTCACTTTTCCAAGGGGTGTTACACTCTCCATTACTTTTAAGCACAACTCCCTCATTGTATACCCCAAGACTCAAAACCAGGACGTTTCTATGTACTTCTGGCTAGGTATTGTCTTTGATACCATTTTTCATGACCTGTCCTTCCCTAAGCCATGAACCAAGTCATTTGACCACATGGGTCTCTTGTAATACCTTGGTTTCCTTCCCAGCACACCATAGGTTATTTCTCACTGGGTTTCTTATTAGACTAATGATTGTCCTCGTAGTCTAATGCATGTTATTTCAGTGTATTTATTTCTCACTATCACATACCCTAGGAAACTTCATAAGAGGTCACCCATCCAGATCACTACTCCAGGATAAGAATGCTTAAATATGGATCTTTATTCCAGGCCTTGTAAAGTTATAATCTAGAAGGCTCTCAAAAATAAAGGTTCTCCTTGTTTACATGGGTAATAATATTTAACCTCTTAAGTATCACTTTTTCAAGGGGTTTTATACTCTACATCCCTTTAAAGGAAAACACCCACATTGTAGACCCCAAGCCTCAAACCCAAGAAGTGACTTTGTACTTCCAGATGGGTATTAGCTTTGATACCATTTTTCATGAATAGGCCTTCCCCATGCTATGAACCTAGTCATCTGACCCCATGGGTCTCCTTTAATACCTTGGTTGCCTTCCCATCACACCACAATCTATTACTCAATGGGGTATATTATCAGACTAATGACTGTCTCCATAGGCTAATGCATGTTATTTTAGTGTGTTTTTTCCTCACTCACACGTACCCTCAGAAACTTATCAAGAGTTCACTCATTCTGATCACTACTCCAGGACAAGAAATATTAACTTTGGAATTTTAAGTTGATAGGATCCCAAAAATAATGACGTTCCTTTTTTACATGGGTAGTAACGTTTATCCTTTTAAGTCTCAATTTACCGGGGGTGTTAAACCCTCCATCCCTTTAAATCATATCACCCTCATTGTAGACCCCAAGACTAAAACTTAGGTAGTGCCTCTATAATTTTAGATAAGTATTGGATCGTATACCATTTGTCATGGTCAGGCCTTCCCTGGGCCATGAACCTATTCATCTAACCCCATGGGTCTCATGTAATACCTTGGTTGCCTTCCTAGAACACTACATACTATTACTCATTATGTTTTATTATCAAACTGATGACAATAACCACAATCCAACACATGTTATTTTAGTGTGTTTTGTCCTCACTCATACACACTCTGGAAAAAAATCCGGAAGGCCACCTATTCTGATCACTACTCCAGGCCAAGCACACTTAATTGTAGAGTTATAATCAGGTAGTCTTCTGAAATGAAAGGTATACCTTGTTTACATGAGTTATATCATTTAGTATTATAAACATTTTACATTATTGGGTGTTATATTTACCCCCCCCCCCCCCCAGAGCACAACTTACTCATTATGGACCGTAAATCTCAACCTAGAAAGTACCACTTCACTTAAGGCTAGGTTCCCCCCTTTGATACCAATGTAACAACTAGGACCCACTAACTACATAGCCACCCCATATTAACACTGTTGTCATATCATATACCTACATGTACCACCAGTTTCCCTACAAACATGTGGTCCCCTATATGGGGCCCACCCATGTGCCTGAATGGATCATCAAACTAATGAATATCCCCACAAGGAAACACTTGTTCTTTCCAGTGTGATTTCTCCTCACTTTTAGAAACCCTAGGAAACTTCCCTGAAGGTCACCCATTATGATCACTACTCTAGGATAAGAATGATTAACTATGGAGTTCTAATCAGGTATGATCCCGAAAATAAAGGTGCACATTGTTTACATGGGTAGTAACATTTATCCTTTAAAGTCTCACTTTTCCAAGGGGTTTTACACCATGTAAAGCAAGATGTGGGTTCTGTAGACTAATGATCTAATTGAGGATATCACATAGTATTTTAGGTATGGACATAAATGTGGGTACTTTTATGATCACAAGATTCCCCAGAGACTCAAGGCATCGTGATAGAGTAAATTGAAATCATGTTGATTGTTGAATCCAAGAACATTAGAGAAAGGTCAGACATAATAGTTTCAACCAATATTTTATATGTAATTAGATATGTTGAGATAGAAACTACATTAAGTACATAATTTTATATGTGATAGGTGTGTTTGAGAAATTTACTAGTTATTTTCTAGGAAAATATGGCATGTTCGAGTTATGCCTAGATGGTGAAGGAACATCTAATTTGTCATGGAAAAGAAAAGAAAGAGTTGAGATTAATGTGTGACTAGTGTTCTTTAATTTTTTTGGGTTCAATGAGTTATGAACCATGCTGATCATTTAATTTTAATGCAAGAGTGGTTTTTTGATAATAAATTTTTATGATGGGAGGTTTCATGGGTCATAATTGGCTTGTGAGCTTAGACCAATAGTGGGGAGCACAATAAACCAAATAATGAATTGGATGATAATGTGGTTGTTCCTTAGGATATATGGACTTAGTAAAGTATCATACATGTGTTTCAGTGTCGGTTATGATCATTAGATAATAATTTGGAAGCTTTTTCTCCTTGATTTTGAGTTTGTGCTTTTAAAGTATGTTAAACATTCAAGGTTGGAACAAAAAATATTGAGACTGAATTAATGACTCAAGTAAATCATGGGATCTATTTAGATGACCACCATGACTTCTTAGGTATGAGAATTATTTTGTTGGGGATTTTTTAATATCATGTTTGTACATTTAGGTTGGAATTTTCATAAGGAATTCAAATTTTCAATAAGTGGGTGAGAAAAATTATGAACCAGGAATCAAAGTTGAATTCAAAAATTTGGGACCCCTCAAAAAATGTTTTTGGATGAGGAATGAGGCTTGTGAGGTAACCTAGGATCTATAGAGGTCCTTAGTAGGGTATGGGGTGGATTTTTATCCTTGGATGCAGTAAACCACTAGCATGGATATAGAAATACTTTATTATAGAAACCATTAACCATCTAATGGTAGTAGACAGTAGCCTTGTATCCTACTGTAACTACTAGTTCACCGGTAGACCAGTACCAGATAGCTGGTGTGGTTTTTATAGGAGAAAATTACACTTTTCCTACCTCATTTTTAGGGGGTAAACACTCAATATTCTTCTAATTTGGTTGCATGACTAGAGGATCTGAACCGCCTATACTACCTTTATCACCCTTCATTTTTTGGGTGATCTTGGGTGCAATTAGATGAAATTTGATGTGAGAGTCCCCTTTCTCAATCCTCTTTCCTTATTTATTTTTTTTTTGTATTAATTTTTACTTCTATTATTAGGTATTTTTATTCTTATTACACCAAATCAAGGTAGAATCTAACATTGATAATTCAGTTTTTATTCATCCCTCATAGAGGATGTCCCAAGGCAAAGTTCATTTGTCGCCGGTCTTCGATTTTATAAAGGTATATGGTGCCATCAATTTTATTTTTTTCTATTAAAATTAAATTTATTTAATGATTTAATGGTGAAACTTGTCAGGGAATTTTTCTAGTGAGATTTTGGTCACCCATTATGGACCTCCCAAGGGTTGTTGGTCACAGTTCTAGCATAATGAGGCTTTTTGTGAGGTTTCAACGAATATGCCTATTTTAAATTAGATTTTTAATTGTTTTAAATTCTTTTATTAATTATAAATGATTATAAATAATTAAATTGAATGTATTTTGATTTGATTTAGGGCCTTGAATATATGGGTGATGGCTGAAAAGGTTTGGATAGGTCTCGGAGGGAGAGGTTGGTTGTGAAATTAAAATGGAAATATTCATAGATGTGGTAAGTGGTCTCACATGCTATACCTATGGATTATTTTCATGATTATGTGGCATAAGGAATATGGGATATAAATTTTAGTCTATATAACTTTTTTTAATTCAAGGAATTAATTTGGATTAAAAGGTTAATTTAAATTAAAATTGGAAATTGATTAACTGTCATGAAGGAACTATACTAAATTCTGGGGTTCATATGGGATATTGTGCACTGAACTGATTCTATAGAAATTTATAGATGATTCCTTGACTAAAGATACTCCATCTAACTTCATAAACCCTTGAGTGTGGTATTTATGACTTATAATACATAGTGTTACTAGGGTAGGGACCTTGTTTCCCTCTTAAAATAAGTGTGTTGTGACTTGATACGACTAGCGTAAAAGGTCCAGGTGCTACTTTGAGACCCATCCAAGTGGAAGTTCATGTTTGAATTAAATAACTTGGTATTTTTCTGCCTTATAGGTCCTTTGGTATGTATTTGATCCAATAGTCTCAAAATGTTGGTTGAGAGTGATTGTACCTATTCCCTTAGTGTTGACTTAGCCTTAGTGGATGGCCCTAGGCTAGACTGGGATTGGATTGGGTGAGTAGACCAACCAAATAATACATTGAGGATCAATATGGGTCAGGTTCCATATCCTATATCATTTCATATGTGGTTTAATGTCACTGACCTATCATGGGGTGTATAAAAAATAATTATTTCCTAATTTAGAATGCAGTATAATGCTTAACCAAGGTTATCTCTAGAGATGAGTGAACAATAATAAAGTTTTCCACTTTAAATTGGAGAAAAAAAGTTGGTATTTTTTTATCCTAAAAAAATAAATGGAGTAAGATATTTTAAATTATGATATGATAACAGTGATCAGTTCAGGGTTAGTTTTCCAACTTAAAAACTATCAAAAATTCCAAATTATCTAATCCTATTTTGTTAAGCCAATGAAAGTGATATTCCAATCATTTTCTCTCACTCAATTGGTTAAATGGTGATGGTGAGAATAAGTCTTACTAAAATATTAGTTTGGTATACCCTCCTTTCAATGTGTGAGAGATTTTAAATGAATATCCCAAATTTAATTAGCTAATACCTGATGGAGCCTTTTTTTTCTAAATAGTCAAGATTGGCCACTACCCCTCCCACACATACTAAAAATCAAAGAGTACTTCACCCCTAATCTCTAGTCTATTATATCATATATAAACTAGATACTAATGAATGTAGATAATTAGCATTGATAAAGATAATGAAAATAATATAATCTAAAACCAAATATGATCATAATTGATAATAAAAACATCTATTTGAATATTGATACCAATTTAACAGAAGAAATAAAGAGTTTTATTCAATGAAGTGAAAGAACTCAAATATAATAAAAAAAACTACTCATCCCCAATCACTCAGTAGTTTACCCTACCATATGAATGGTAATTAAGAAGAATGAGGAAGATTAAGGAATTAAATAACTAATAAAATAGAAAATAGAGGGCTGAAAATTTATCCTCAGGAATCCAAAAATAAAAATTTATTTGATTTAGTCCCCCCATATGATCGAATATATCTAATTGGGATTCTTTATATCTTTTATTATTCAATTGTTCTTTTTTTGTAAAAATTTCAATCCATTTTGTCTTGTTTTTTAAAAACAATTTATGAATTAATGATGATTTATTATTCGGGATGAACAGACAGTTAATATTCTCCCTTTTACACATGCTTATAGGCCATTGTAATGAATGAATATATATCAAATATTTTATATAGATATTTATCATTGAGTCCTATTTACTTTATAAGTATAATTACATCATTTAATGTTATATAGACCAATTTATTCTTCATGTATTGATAAGTGGTCAAATCTATAGACCAAAAAGCTTTTCTATATTACATGATTTATTTGGACCCTTTAGAGTTTGGATGTGCACTTGTTCTAGTTTAAATAAATTAAGACCATAAATAATGGAATCCTAAAAAATAATTCCTCAACATGTATTAATAGTGAAAAAGTTATTTCCAAAATACCAAAGAGATACAAAACTAATAAAATTATAAAATTAATTATTTTTCATAAATTAGCTCAAAATTCATCAAAAAACCAGAAATGATGCAATTTAGCTCCAATTGATAATTTTTTGAGGATTAAATCATTAAAATACACATTAAAAATAATGTAAATGTCATATCTATCAATTCTCTCTATACTTAGAACTTAAACACCACGACAAGTATGCATCAAAATCAAATCAGAGAAAATTTAAAATGCATACTCATTTAATCCACCAATTTGACACCAAGAAACAAAAGATATCATGAATCCATAGAAACCATTATTTTAAATTATATATTCAATTAATTCAATCCATTTCCACTTCATTTCTTATACCATATACACAAAACACATACCTCACAATAATTTTACCTCATCAAAAAAATTTATATATTAAATAAATATTTTCTCTTCCAAACACATTGAAGAGTCACCCCATCCTTGATAAATTGATACATCTCCACCCAACATGATTCAAGTACTTTTGTTAATAATAATGTATTTTCAAGGTTTTTCAGTGTATTTTTGTTGGTATGTTTTAATAGTCAAAATATTTGAGGCACAATAAGAAAGATTTAGCTAATTTTAAGAAAATTTTATGATTCTAATTTTTAATCAAGTATGGTATTTTCCTCACTCCACTTATCTAAAAAATAAACTATAAAAATATTTTAGAATTTAGTGTAAATACCCCACCATAAACATGTCACCATTAAAAATTATATCTACTCAAATTCCATGAACAAAATTAAATTTAATATTGATATTTTCAAATTCTTCATAGCTATATTTTTTAAGGAATTTAGGGTGATTTGAATTTAAATCAGTTGGTGTGTCTCCCTGGACCATCTCTTGAGTGAAAAAATAACTTTTTATCATTATAAAAAATGTTTTTTCTTGAATTTTCCAATATCTCTAAATCATTATTTTTTGGAATTATTCTCAATAATCTCTATAAAGGCACAACTTTTATCTACCAAAAAAAACTTATCAGGATTATAATTTTCCTCTAAAAAGAGGCCAAAAATATGATGTAACATACAAAAATACATCTCCCCCACACTTTAATTTAACTATATCATGATATTTTACTTATATAGTGGGTTGAAAAGGGAAAATGTATTGTTATGGGGCCAACTAATAGGTTTTTCATGATAAGGGATAGAAGGATTAAATGTACAGGTAGTACAACATAAAAAAAATTCTCGAAAAGGGATATTTAAAAAAAATATGTTCAAAAATAATTTTTAACATGATTGCCTCAATATCTCAAGTTTTGAAAAAAATAGATCAAATTATTGTTAAAGAAATAATGGATTTATTATCTCAAGAAATGATTTAAATGTAAAGAATATAGTGAAAAAAATTATAATCCTCATAAGAAGGTGATTTTAATGATAAAGAAATTTATATATGGAATTAGATTCAAAAATTAGAGAACTTTTCTTGAAATTCTCAAATATTTTAACTTGAAAAAAAATCATCTTCAATATTCATTTAATTTCAGTTTTATGGGATAAATTGGATCACTTAATAACATGGGATTCAAAAATGACAAAGATAATAATTTGTGATCACAAGTTTCAAAAAATAATATAATTGAAGAAAAAAAACACATAAAATTTAGAAAAATATAAAAAAATGGAAAAAATGAAAATCCTAAACTACAAAGGTTCCTTCACCCACATTTAAATGATGCATATTTCTCAATTAATTTATGTAAATTTAACATGTAAGCATATTTATAATTTCATCAAAGTAAGAAAGTTTTATAGAGAGGTATAACCTGATGGGTTTTATTAATAAATAGTTTATAAGAGTGGGTTCTCCTCTACTAGACCTGATGGAAAGTTACCATCGAATTATTTCTATTGGTTTCTATTAATAGTGAATGGTTCTTTCTTCCCTTACTTCATAATCTTTACATTAACAAAAGGATATACATGAGTAACTATAAATTTACTTTCCCATCTAGAATTTTTTTTACCTCATCTTGATTATTGATTTGAATAACAATATTGTGTCTCCATGATGGAAATATTTTGGTTGGATTATCTCTTCATGAGCCACCCCTATTCCCTCTTTGTAAATCTTGGAATTTTAAAAATATTCTCTTTTAATTTCATAAATCTATTATAGTTGATATATATTATCTTTTAAATCCATTTTTATGTTCAAATTTATCTCTCTCGTAGACTAGTATTCCTTATTCTCTAATTCCACAGGAAGGTGACATATTTTCCCATAAATCATCCAGTATGGGCTCATTTATATTGGGTTTTTATAGGATTTCCAATGTCTTATAACCTTTGGATCTAATACTTCCTATTTGATTTAAAATTATTTTCTAAAATTACTTTGATTTCTTTATTAGACACTACATCTTGACCATTAGTATTTTGATGGAAGGGTATTGATGATTTATGATACACCCTATACTTTATTATCAAAGACTATATTCTTGTGTTGAAAAAGTGATTCCCTTATTCACTGATGATGGACCTAATCACTCAAAACCTAAAAAATATGTTATCCTAAAAAAATCACAAAAACCATGATCATAATTATTTTTGGTGTCTATGTCTTCCAACCATTTCGAAAAATAATCTACTACAACAAAGTTATAATAATTTCCAAATGAAATTAGGAAGGTCCCCATAAAATATATTACCCAAATCTTAAAATTATCACAAAAATTAAGTGGTTTTGGGGGAATTTCTTATCTCTTTTAAATATATCTAGAAAACTGACTTTTTTAAACCTTTTAAAAAATTCATGTGCATATTTAAAAAGGGTGATCCAATAAATTCTAGATTATAAAACCTTATTTTCAATCCTTTGAGGTCCAAAGTTTTCTCCATAATGTAAAATGTGAGGAAACTAAAAAATGGATTCATTTTCCCTTTCATTCTAGAATCTTCTTATCACTTGGTTATTGAAAATTTTTAAAATAAATGGATCCTCCTGCATGTAACATTTGGATTCAGATTTCAGTATTTGAATTTAGTGGGAATTTAAGTGGGTTGAAACCTAATATTTTACCAAATAATTAATTTTGACAATGTATTGAGTCACCACTCCTTAAATCAAGTACAAATTATCTCTTGGAATGTGATCATTCAGTGGTTCTTGGTCTAGAATTTAAAATTTAGTAGTTTTGGTAATTCTACTCAAGTGATAATCCACTTGGTTCTCATATCCCTCCTTATATTTTATTTCTAATTTGAACTCTTGTAGTACTAGAATCCATCTCACATGCTTAGTCTTGGAATATTTCTTATTCATCAAATATCTAAGAGTAGTATGATCATAAAACACAATGAATTTATTTCCAAAAATATATGATCTTAATATTTCCAAATCAAAGACAATTTCCAAAAACTCTTTTTATGTGGTTGTGTTACTAAATTAATCTACATATAGTGTTCTTGAGTCATAGGCATTGACTTGAGGTTTTTCCTCTATTCTTAGAGAATGGATCGATCCAATTTATTGGTTAGAGGCATCACAAAGTATCCTGAATGGTTCTTCCCAATTTGGTAGTTGCATCATTTTTGGAGTTATCAATATCCTTCTTAACTCATTAAAGGTTTCACTACACTCTCCATTTAAATAAAAATTAAAATCTTTCAAAATTAATCTATAGAGAAAAAGATAAATCTTACTAAAAAAATTTATAATCCTCTTATATAATCTTATATATTCTAAAAAAGATCTGACATGTTTCACATAAGTTGGGTAAGGTAATGAGTTTATCACTTGAATTTTTGTTTTATCCACTTCAATTACTATTTGTGAAATGACATACCCAATGAAAATTACTCTCTCAACCATGATATAACAGTTTTTAAAGTTTAAAACAATACTTTTTTCAATGTAAGTTTACAATATTTTTTCTAGATTGTCTAAACAATGGTCAAAAAAATTCCAAGACTATGAGATCATCCAATAATACCACAAAAAATTCCTCAATGTGATCATAAAATATATTTACCATGTATATCATAAATATACATAGATAATTACAAAATCCAAATGGTATCCTTTTATAAAAAAATTGTTGAAGGGACAAGTAAAGGTATTATTCTTTTTCTTCTCAGGAGTAATGGGTACCTGAGAATAAACTAAAAATTCATCTAAAAAGAATTAATGATTTCTCCTTATTAATATCTATAACAGCTGGTCAATAAAGGGTATGGAGATATGGTCATTCTGTTTGAATTGATTCATCTTCCTAAAGACTATACTCACTCTTTAGCTATTCTAAATTATCATAGGGATTAATTCATTATTTTCAGTCCTAATAGTGGTTAGGACAATTTTCTTGGGAAATACAGGGATGAGGATGACACATTATGAATCTAATATGGAATAAATAATCTCTACTTCTAGTATATTCTCTATAACCTTCTATATTACCTCATTAATATGGGATTCAACCTCCTTTGTGGTTGTCTAATAATTTTATAATATCCGTCATGTAAAATTAAATATGGCCATATTTTTTGGTTTATTATTAGTACATAAATTAATATTCATAGAATTTGTTGTAAATTTTGTCTAAAAAGTTTAATCAAGTACTATTATTAAATTTTTGAAAATTTGTTGGCAATTATAACTGGTATTTTTTCTCCTTCCATGTGGTACACATATTTTAAATTAGTGGGAAGTGGTTTTTATTCCAGATTATAGGGATTTAAAATGTATTAAATTAAATTTAGGTTCTCCACTCCTAAATCATGAACTTATTATACAAAATGTAACATATCATCATCTTCTATAGAAGATGAATCATCATATTCATCAAAAAAAATTAAAGTTTCTAATTTTTACATTGTGAAAACAGAATTTATAAAAATTATTAAATTTTATAAAACCTCATATTTCATAGAATTTTAAATCATAAAATGATTTAATAAGGTTAAAACTTTATTAAACATACCTTAATATTCAAAGGTTTCAACCTCCTCAAGAGAAATTTTAAAGAGTGAGTAATCATCCTAGGGGTGCCTAATAGAGTCAAAAAATATTGAAGAGGATAGTTTTGTTTGCAAACTTCACAATCAGTGTTACTTAATGGAAATTGATGATGATATAGGATATATTTAATAAATTTCTCCCAAAAATTATGGGTGAGTTTTATGTTAATCTATCTTCTTCCATGTTCGTTACAAAGAAATCAGTTGGGAATAGTAGATCTTAAAATTTCACAAGGACATCTTCCAAAACTCATGTTGGAAAAATTGTGGATATGTTTATAAGATGGAACACCAATATTATGGAATTAAATCCTCTAATATGTAAATAATTATATAATAATATATTAAATACATTAATCAAATCACATAAAGAATTAGATAAATTTAAAGAGACAACGGTTCATAGAATAGAAAATATCCTTAGATTTTGACATTTAGTTAGAAATTGTAGTGTGATAAGGGATGAGATGATTCTTCTTAAGATGATACTTTAATCACCTTAAATTATCATATTCATCGTGAAATTTACTTAAATAAATTATCAAACTTTTGTATTTTTTAAATTGCTTCTTGTAGGGTAATATTGATCACCACTTTTTGAAAAGTTTTAAGAATTTATTTTTGAAGTGGTTCCTCCTAAATTTACATTGATTGTATCATCCCTAATGAAAATGGTGGGAGTATATTTTCTTATCCATTTTTCTACTTTTGAGTGGTGTTTATTTTCACTTTTTCTTCAGTATAACCTTTTCTTCTTCTCTTTTCCTTTCTTCCTTTTAGGGATGTTTTTCTGAAAGCGGTCTAGAATTTTTAAATTCATTTTCTTCACTATTAGGTGGGTATGGTTTAGGTTTTGATGGATTTAATTATTTTATCTTATTTAAAATTATTTTTTTATAATTTTAACAATTTCCTTTGGGATAGGGATGGTTTGGGATAGCAATTTCCCTATATTTATAGACATATATTCCAGTATTTTTATTATCTCTTTCATTTCAATCTTATGATCTTCCATCTCTTAACCTTGTTGTTGGTTAAAAGGGGTGATATTTTTGTGTATAGATATTCATAGGTTATATTTTTATATAAATGAGTATTTATTATTTTAAAATCAGTTGGTTATAATCCTTATATTGTTTAAATGTTGGTGGGTTCTAGAATTGATGGTAGAATGAGGGTTGGTTGGGGTACTAATTTTGGTAGGGGGTCTAACCTAATTTTTTTGATTTTCAAATATATAATGTACTTTGTTAGGATCTCTCTATAACATTACGATTCTGGAAGCCACCCAGAGATGCCCTGTATGCGGTTGGTCACATGTCCTAAAGTACATTTCCCCAAACGCCAATGGTTTCCGACTAGAAGTGAGGGCCTTGGGTGTGATAGTGGGGAACCTATGCCCTCATTGATAGAGTAACATAATGGAATAGAAACAGATAAAATAGAAGAATAAATAATATTACCATACAAAAATAAATTGTGGAAGACTGAAGAATTAAATAACTAGAGAACATATATAAATGATGCATGATACATATGTCTAGGAAAGCAGCCAAACATGTCACAATGCTGAAATAAAGTACTAAACCAAAGTAAAAAAGGAAAACAATAAATAGATACACAGTATCTCAATCCTAAGCTTGGTCCCATGCTCTCCAGCTCCAAATCAGTCAAGTACCTGAAGTAGAAGGGCACTTGCCCTTATCTATACATGCAAAAATATAATCTGTTTGGGCCAAAAAGCATGGCCCAAACAGGGTGTGAGACTAAATATCAGTAGTAAACCACCAAGATATATGTGCCTAATAGTCAATGAATATATATGTCAAACAATAAACAAAGAAGCAGTAAACAATGAAGTACTCAAAAGTAAACAATTCCACAGTTTCAAAACATTTAGTTCTACCTAGAAAGTAAATAGATAATCACAAATAGGTAACCTTCTAGGATGCACTCATAGCCTAACCCCCTCTGGTCCTACCTATAAAACAAAAGAAATCCTCTGAGAAGTACACATAGTCTAACCCCTCTGGTTCAGCTTTAGTATAGACTCTCTGGGGAAGAACTCACTGTCATTCCCTCTATAGTTTTGTATCGGTAACTAAAAAGCGCTCTGGGGAAGCACTTATGTTTCATTCACCCTATGGCCCACATTGAGAAACTACAAACACTCTGAGGAATCACTTACTTCAATTCCTTCTATAGTCTCACATCGTAAAAAATAATAATAGACACTCTGTAGAAACCCTTACATCCATTCTCCCTATGGTCCACTACACCAGGTTCTCACGGCCCTGTGTAAGTCAAACAAGCATATAAATGTAAAGCATCCAAAGTAAACCTCAGTAACTACTTGGATAACCAGTCTACAGCATAATATCATGTCAGATAAATAGTCACTTCATCCTATAATACTAGGCATTGGAAACAAACAAGGCAGGCTAACAGGCTAAGAAAGACCAAATGGTCATAAACAAAACATGCATGGGAAAACACTTCCAAAGCATAGTAATTAACCCTATTCACATTCAATTAACCTCTAATCAATAATTCAATCATAGAAGGAAATTAACAGGGCTAAAACCGTAAACATGCAAAACCCCGATCAAGGGTATTGGGAACTTTTGCACATAAAATTCAAAGACTATCTATGGAAAGGCACAAACTACCTACCTCGGTTTCGAGAGATCAGTATACTTGATTCTCATGACTTGAATCACCTTAAAACATCTTAGATCTAAAAAAATGTCTAAAACGTTCAACCCATGATATCTCATGAGATAGAAGGAATCAGAAGAATGTGTTTAAAAAGAAGATAGAACTCACTGATGTGATTATAATGAAACCGACGGAGTCTAATTCGGAGAGTGGACACTCGATCGAGGGCTCAGTGAAGATCAGTGTTGTATGGACGCTCTCAGATGAACTAGGTCAAGAAGAAAATGGTTTTTTCCATGAGACGTGACCCTGGTACATTTAATGAAAAATAATAATGTACACAATGTGTACTTTAGAAGTACACGGTGTGTACTTGCCTTCACCGACCCCCACATTAGGAGGTCTCTAGATCACCACGCACGGCCGTGTGCATAACCGTGACATGTCCAGCACCTGGCTACCTGTGGTAACTGAGTACACAGTGTGTACTTATAAAGTACATCGAGTGTACTTAAGAAATTTTCAGAAAACTCCTCTTTTTCCTCAAAAACACCATAAAAAGGAAAACATACCTGAAAATAAGATCTTGGTTCTTACAAACTTCCCCCCTTAAAGAAATTTGTCCCCAAATTTCCCTAGCAAGGTGGTGTAGAAGAAGAATCCTCAAAAATCTCTAGCCACTGTGATCGTACATCAGCCTCCCTCTCCCAGATCTCATCCAGTACTCACCCGTACTGCCATAGCACTCGTACCAGAGGAACATATCGTCCTTTGAGAACCTTCTCACTTCGATCAACAATCCGGATAGGATGCTCCTTGAATGAGGCGTCCACCTCTAACTCAACCTCCTCAGGTTGAAAAACATGAGGCGGGTCTGAGAAGTAACATCGAAGATGAGAAACATTAAAGATTCCATGTATAGCCCGGTACCTATGAGGTAACTAAAATCGATAGGCAACTGGCCTGATCCTCTCCAAAAACTCAAACGGCCCAACGTACCTTAGTGAAATCTTACCCTATCCTCTAGTCCTCTTATTCCCCAACCTCAGGGTGGCATGCATGAAAACGTGATCCCCGACCTTGAACTCTAGAGTTCTTCTCCACTAATCATCATAAGACTTCTATCGAGATTGTATAGTATCCATCCTCTTTCGAATCAACTTTATCTGCTTTGTGGTCTTTTGGACAAGACGAGGTCCCAGCATAGCTACCTCTCCTACCTCTAGCCAACATAAGGGTGATCAGCATGGCCTACCGTACAAAGCCTCATAAGGTTCCATCTGAATAATTGCTTGAAAACTATTGGTGTGGGAAAACTCCACAAGAGGTATGTGATTCTACCAAGAACCTCCAAAATCAAGGATGCATGCTCAAATCATGTCCTCAAGCACCTAAATCATACACTCGGACTGGCCATCTATCTGAGGGTGGTAAGTTTTACACAAAAGTACCTATCTACCCAAAGCCTTCTATATCCCCTACCAGACTCGAGAAGTAAAATGGGTGTCACTGTCTAAAACAATGGAGTGTGGAACTCCATGTAAATTTAAAATATCACGAATGTACAACCATCCCATATCATAAAATCTAAAGGTCTATTTTATCATCAAGAAGTGAGAAACCTTTATGAGTCTGTCAATGACAACCCATACAGCATCATTCCTTTGAGGTGACCTCGCTAAACCTGTCATGAAATCCATCACAACATGATTTCACTTCCACTCGGGAATGGGTAACTGCTGCAAAATCCCTGTTGGTCACTGATGTTCCGCCTTCACCTTCTGACAGGTGGAACACCTCATGACGAACCCAGCAACATCTTTCTTCATACATGGACACCAATACGAATGGTGTAGATCATGATACATCATGGTGAAACCAGGATGAACTGCCCTAACTGAGGAATTAAATTCCCAAATCAACTCCTCACATATGTCTTCTGACACCCTTACGCACCCCTGGAAATGAAAGATCTCATACCCACCTATGATCCATCCATGAATAGGGTCCTCTCCTGAAACACTCTCTCATAGGACTAGGCCTTCAGAATCTGATAGCTTCTTTGTTTACCCTCAATCAAGTAGAGTAGAGGTAACTGATATAAAAGATATAAACATTCTCCCCTATCTATCATGCACCTCCACATGCATCTCAAAGAACAGAGCCATAAGTTTCCACTCACTACTGGCCTCCTGAACTGCCTGTATCTAAGTCCTCCTACTCAGCCCATCAGCCAAAGCGTTGCCTTTCCCAGGCATGTAGGCAAGATTGAAGTCAAAAGACTAAAGGTACTCAACCGACCTTCATTGTCTCATATTCAGGTCACACTGAGTAAAGATATACTTGAGACTTTTGTGGTTGGTGAAAACCACAAAATGCTCTCCTAGAAGATAATTTCACCAATAGCATAAGGCATGAACAACTGATTCCAACTCAATATCATGCATCAGGTAATTCCTCTCATGCGTTCTCAACTGCCGAGACCCGTACGTAACGACTCCTTCTCCCTGCATAAGCACTGCTCCTAGCCCGATACCTGAAGCATCATAATAATCAGTATATCATTTTCCCAGATCTGGAAAAACTAGTATCAATGTTGAAGTCAACCTCCCTTTCATCTCCTAAAAGGTTGACTCACAAGAATCTATCCACAGGTACTTCACACCCTTCTTAGTCAATTCCATCAGTGGAACTACTAAGCGTGAAAAGTCATGTATGAAATGCTTGTAGTATCCAGCCAGCCATAGAAAACTTCACACCAAAAAGAAGTTCTTCGGATTCTCCCAGGAAACTACTGCTTTCACTTTCTCTGGTCCACTGATACTCCTATCTCTCATATAACATGACCCAATAAGTGAATTTTGTCCATCCAAAAGTGGAACTTTAAGAGCTTATCATATAACTGATGCTCTCTTAGTGTACTCAAAACGATCTCAAGATGGGTAGCATGGTCATTTTGAGTGTGAGAGTACACCAAGATATCGTCCATGAAAACCACCAAGAAATAATCCAAGTATGGATGGAACACTCGGTTCATCAGTTCCATGAAAACAGAAGGCACATTAGTGAGACCAAAAAGCATAACTACATACTCATATAGACCATACCTTCTCTGAAAGGCTGTAAGAGGTACATATGATGGTCTAACATGCAACTGATGGTAACCAGATCTCAAGTCAATATTTGAGAACACCCGTGCTCTTCTAATTTGATCAAAGATATCATCAATCCTCAGCAAATGATATCAGTTCTTGATCTTCAACTGGTTCAGCTTCTTATAATCCACACAAAACTTAAGGGTACCATCTGCCTTCTTCTCAAACAGGACAGGCGAACCCTAAGGAGATGTACTGGGTCGAATGAAACCCTTTGCATGCAACTCCTCCAACAACTTCTTGAGCTCTTGTAACTCTGTAAGATCCATATTATAAGGATAAATGGACACTGGTGTCGCTCATGGCACGAGCTCTATATGAAATTCCACCTCTCGCTCTGGAGGTAAACCTAAAAGGTCCTCTGGAAAGACATCCCAGAAACGATCCACCATTGGGGGAAAGTCTATCTGTGAAGTCTTCTGGTCATCCAGATAAAGACTATCAATCTGGGTTACAACTCCTCCCAACCCAAGATGCTCGGGTCCCTCTCTTCTAGACTAGACATCTCATTCTCCCTTGAAAAGAAACGATCCGCCCTCCGATGATGTGAAACTCACCCTACAGTGATAGCAATAGATAACTTTCTGGAAGGGAACTAAACAGTCCATTATGAGAATGACATCATATCCTGTCATCTATAGGACATAAAGTTCCCAAAAGAAATGATCCCAAACAACCTCAAGAGGGCACTCCTTGCACTTTTGTACACTAGTCGTTCTTGTCCCCAACGGTGTGTCTAGCGTCAAGATATGAGAAAAAGAAAAGATACAGATCCCAAGGAACTCCAAAATATAAATGGATATAAAGCTATAGGAAGCCCCCATATTGAAAAGAGTTGAAGCTAAAACTAAGGAAACTAGAATCGTACCTCAAATTGTAGAGGGTTCAGGATCCTTTTCTTGTTTGGTGCACTCCACTGCAAAAGTTTGGCATGCTGCATGGCCCTGTAACCATGCCAGACCACCCTGAGTTGATCCACCCTATTGTCACTAAAATCCTAGAGACTGGATACCATGGCCATGACCTCCACCTCATCCATAACAGCCGAAAGAACTCTAGTTCCTAGACTATTGAGAAACTGGTGGTGCTGCTCCTGAATGAGTAGTCAAAGAAGAACCCCAGTCACCAGCTGTCATTGAGAAAAAATGACAGAAACACTAATGATGACCCATCTTTCCACATGATCGGCACTGCACTGGGTCCCTCGGGAAATGTGGGATTGTATTCCCACTCTTCTCGCACTGGTAGCACACCACTTGGATACCAGAAGAAGTGTCTTTCCTCCTTGGATCAACGTGAAAAGACCCCCTATGGCACTTCCTACTGTCAGTAGGAGGGATAATAACTCTGGATGTTGAGACACCCTAGATCACAACTCCGTAATCCCTCACATTAGGCTCTGTTATTAGGTCCTAGTTGATGATAGAAGTGATAGACGTCAACCTGAAGATTTTCACCTGAGATAGGATGTCATGCCACAGACCATCCCCAAACTTCCTTGCCATTAATAACTCATCACCTCCTGGAATGGGCATAAAGCACCACATCTCTATGAAGTGACAAGAATACTCCATAACCGAAAGAGTACCCTTCTATATAATCATGAACTCTTGGGATCGATCGGCCCTCAAGGTCTCTGGATAGAAGTAGTCATAGAAGGCACGCTGGAACTCACCCCAGGCCGTGACCTGCTGGCATCCTTCCTGTGAGATCACATCCCACCAACTCTTGTTGGAGTCCTGAAGCATGTACGTAGCGATATTAACCCTCCTCTCTGGTGGTATCTCTAGATGGTTGAAGATATAAAGCATGGCTTCTAACCATGAATCTGCAGCCTGAGGTCCTTCTTCCCTGATGAAAGTGGGAGTATGATGCTACTAAAAGACCCGCATCAACTCTACCATAGAAGGGGCAGGATGTAGTACTACTCGAAAGGTTTTCATAAACCTCATAAATAACTATTGAAACTATGTGTTAGAACCTATGTCCAGAATGATAGCTGGTTCCAAGACTGGAACAACTAGAGGATATGCTGGAAGTCCCTAATCATCCATGTATGGTGTCAGATCGTTTCCCTATAACAGGTGTACAACTAGAGAAATTCTTGATGGCATGACTCTTCAAGGTCAAGTGCACACCTTAGACCAAGATTATCAAGGACTGAAAACAGGAAAGGTAAGAAGGGAATAGGATAAATAAAGCATTAAAGTTTTACAAAACATGGATACACGGTGTGTATACTTAACTACATGGCATGTTCCCTTAAGCCTTTCACATGGGCATGTACTTCTTCCAAAACTGGTCGTGTAACACCCCAAACATAGGGCGTTTTTTCCTAATACACGGAGTGTACTTGAATCCTCTTCCCCTTCCCAAGTTCCTCTATACAACTAAGATACACGGTTCTCCAAGAACAAAACTACATGGAGTGTTTGTGCCAGACATGGCGTGTACTAGATGAGCTTCATTGACTTGTGTTATTAGTGACACGGCTGGATACATGGATCACACTAAATAGCATGTTCTAGATGGACACGGAGGGCACTAAAGGATTTCC
Organism: Viscum album; assembly: GCA_963277665.1. Classification (NCBI taxonomy): domain Eukaryota; kingdom Viridiplantae; phylum Streptophyta; class Magnoliopsida; order Santalales; family Viscaceae; genus Viscum; species Viscum album. The sequence continues at coordinate 1,566,240,751 of OY728161.1, forward strand.
ACCAACCCATGTTGTTAGTTACACAGTCGGATTCTAGGGATTACACTACACGGCGTGTTCAAGACTGACACGACATGTATTGCTTAACTTTTTATCCATCTGCATCATTAGTCACACGAGCAGACACATAGTCTAAACACATGGCGTGTAAGTCTGGTACACGGCGTGTCCCACCAAAAATTTTCCCAACTCCGTGTCTTTGCCCACACGGCCAGCGACATGGTTAGAGACTAAATGGATTGTACATAGAGTACACGGCATGTACTTAAGAAAAATAATTTCTTCCCGAATAGAAGAACACATGGCGTGTATCCAAAACTATGCGTCATGTATTCTGGGTTTTTTCTGGATAGTAGGCCTCAGAAACTACTCCAAATCCCATAAAAACACTGAAACGAACATTAAAGTGCCAAATTCTGATCCGTGAGATCCCATACTCCCCATGAATCAAATCTTAGAATCTCTTACATGTCATATACAAGAAAAAAATCTAATGATTCACCAAATTTTGATCCATGAGGGCCCATAACACTTCAAGAACCAAAGTTTTTCATTCATTCAAACAAAACCTTACACAAATCAATACCCTATCAAACAGTAGGTACTTTATCAATAAACCTATCACAACAGCATGCATATCTTGCACAACATCTATCACAACAACATGCAATCACTAATGCACCCTAATTTGTATGTAAGGAATACATGACATGTGATTTATAACAAGTTCCTATATGTTGCATGAGATGACATACCCTCATCTCATCGGGTTGCAACAGAAATAGAACCTCAATAACATCAACAATATTAGCACAAAACATGTGAATCACCCAGTTGTGAAATCAAATCAACCGTAAAATTGAAAAACCATAAAATTACAATAAATGAGGTAAATTGGATTTTTCTTATACATGGGTTAGCTACTCTCGGTCACAACTTATTACCAAGTACCTATTTCCATCCTATCCCTGACTATAGGCTCCAAACAGTAAGTCAAGAAGAAAAGAATTACTCTGATACCACTTCTCCTGCGCATTTCTCATAACTCCAGAGGCTACCAACTAGAAGCAAGAACCTTGGGTGTGATAGTGGGGAAACTATTACCTCATTGGCAGAGTAACACAATGGAAGAGAAACAGATAACAATAGCAGAAGAAGTAATGTTACCATACAAAAAGAAACAGCAAAAGACTGAAGAAATAAATAACTGGAGCACATATATAAATGATGCATGATACATATGTCTATAAAAGTATCCAAACATGTCACAATGCTGAAATAAAAAACTAAACCAATGTACAAAGGAAAGTAACAAACAGATCCACAGCATCACAAGCCTAAGTTTGGTCCCATGCTCTCCAACTCCAAAGTAGTCAAGTACGTGAAATAAAAAAGTGATTTCCCTTATCTATACCTACAACAATATAATCTATTTGGGCCCAAAATCATGGCCTAAATAGGGTGTGAGACTAAATCCTAGTAGGAAACCACCAAGAGATCTATTCCTAATAGTCAGTGAATATATATGGTAGGCAATAAACAAAGAAGAAGTAAACAACGAAGTACTCAATAGTAAACAATTCTATAGTTTCAAAGCATTCAGTTCCACATAGAAATTAAACAGATAATCACAAATAGGTAACCCTGCAGGATGTACTCACAGCCTAATCCCCTCTGATCCTACCCAGAAAATACAAGCAACCCTCTGTGAAGTATATACAGTCTAACCCCTTTGGTTCAGCTTTAGTATAGACTCTCTGGGGAAGCACTTGCTGTCAATTCCCCCAATAGTATTGTATCGGTAACTAAAAGGTGCTCTAGGGAAGCACTTAAGTCTCATTCTACTTATGGACCACATTGAGGAACTAAAGAATCTCTAAGTAATAACTTATATCAATTCCTCTTATGGTTTCGCATCGTAACAAAAATAATGGACACTCTAGAGAAGCCCTTAAGTCCATTATCACTATGGTCCACTACACCAGGTTCTCACGGCCCTGTGTAAGTAAAACAAGAATAGAAATAAAAAGAAGCCAAATTAAACCTCAAGAATTACTTGGCTAACCAGTCTACAGTATAGCATCATGTCAGATAAACAATCACTTCATCCTACAATACTAGGCATGGGAAACAAATAAGGCATCCTAAAAGGCTAAGCAGGAAAAAATGGTCATAAACAAAACATGCATGGTAAAACACTTCCAAAGCATAGAAATTAAACCTATTCACTTTCAATTAACCTCTAATCTCGAAAGAAATCATATCAGTCAATTAACATGGCTAAAACCGTAAACATGCAATACCCTGATCAAGGGTATTGGGCACTTTTACGCATAAAATTCAAAGACTATCTATGGAAAGGAACAAACCACCTACCTCAGCATCAGGAGATCAATATACTTGAGTCTTAGGCCTTGAATCACCTTAGAACATCGTAGATCTACAAAAATGTCAAAAAAAAGTTTAACCCATGATATCTCACGAGAGAGAAGGAATCAGAAGAAGGTGTTAAAGAAGAAGAGAGAACTCACTAATGCGATTCCAACGCAACCAACGGAGTCTGATTTAGAGAATGGATGCTCAATCAAGGGATTGGAAAATATATGCACCGTATGGACACTCTCGGATGAAATATGTTGAGAAGAAGACGGTTATTTCCATCATATGTGACCTTGGTATGTTTAATGAAAGCAAAAAGTACACGGTGTTTTCTTTAGAAGTACACAGCATGTACTTGCCTTCACCAGCCCTCGTATTAGGCGGTCTCTAGGTCACCACACATGGTCATGTGCATGGTCATGACACATACAGCACCCGGCTACCTGTGGTAACCAAGTACACAGCGTGTACTGATAAAGTACATGGCATGTACTTAATAAATTTTCAGAAAACTCCTCTTTTTCCTCAAAAACACCAGAAAAAGGAAAACATACCTAAAAAAGAAGATCTAGGTTCTTACACTCTCCATACTTGTTTTTGTTAGAATTACCTTGGTTAAAAGGATATTACACAAATTTCTAAACCCTTCACTTAATCACACTAGTCAGTTAAATGGCTAGGTAATGAGCATAAACTACATACCATAGTTGGTTCTTGTTCTTCACTCACATGTTTCAAGTCCATTTGTATCACCAAATTGGTTATCTATTCAAGTTTATTTTATAATAATGTTTATGTATTATAATTTCATACTTCATGAAAACTACTTTTTCTAGTACCACTTGTGTTGAATTATTGTGAGTTATTATCAATATTCTTGATCAGATCCTTAGCATCTATTGGTGACTTTTCAATCAAATATCCTTCAGATGATGCATCTAGTAAGTTTATAATATCCTATAAGACTTTTTAAAATAAAAAAAGGAATTTATTCTCCTTGATTGTTTGATTTGGGCCATTGGAACATAGCTTCTTGAACCTCTCTCAGTACTTCTAGGGGGTCTCTCTAAATTACTATCTAATGGCATAAAACTCTTTTCTAATAATTATAATTCTATAGGTGGGGAAGAATATTTGAATTTCATCTTTTTAATTCATCCTCTTCATAAACTTCATATGTTTTTAAGTTGTACAACAATTATTTGGTAGATCCTTTGAGTGAAAAGGGAGAATTACCTCCACTTAACCTACTTCTAAACTACATATCATGGTCTAAAAGTAGATCAGACATATGTGAACTCTTTAATATGTTTTTTTCTCTTATCTTACCAGTCCATGTAATTTAGAAAGAAATTATATTATAATAGGTTTTATTTCAAATTAATTTTTTAAATCTATCATGAAAAGTTTATTGTTTTGATTAAGGAATTGTGGTGCAAAAAGATCTCTAAGTGTTTAGCTGGGATTACCAGCCATGATGAAAGGATTTAAGTGAACACTTGATGTTTCAATCATGTCTACAATAGAATTTTCCTCAAATTATAATAAAACACTAATGTTCCAAAGTCTATTCAACAAGGTTATTTAAATTTCAGGAATTATGGAGTAAGGATTTGTGTTAGTGGTTCTAGTCATGCATTTTCAAAATTAGATTGTTGGTACCACCTACCTAAAAACGATTCAAAGTTTTGAGATTTTCTTATCATGAGGTGTGAAAAAAAACCATTATTTCCTAAGTTAGAATGTAGTATAGTGTTTAACCTATATTGTATATAGAGAGGAGTGCACAATAGTCAAGTTTTTCACTTTAAATTAGAGGGACAATTGTTTTTTTTTTATTCTAAAAAAAATAAAGCTAATGATATAAAATAGTGATATGTGAAGGGTGATCAGGTTTGGGTTGTTTTTTCAATTTCCATTATATCCTAGTTATAAGTTATCCAATACCTATAGCGACACCAACTCCAGTAACCTAGAGTTGGTGTCTTACTTTATTACATTAGAAAAAAGATACAAGGAATCACATCCCGAAGAATAAATAGTTTAGTAGTCTTGGTAAGGTAGATACATTCATGATTACCATATTACATTTGAAAACAAAAATTGAAAAATTATTTTTTTTTCAATAATAAAATTATTCCCTCTAGTATATTCATTCATATAAAACATATTATACTTCATGGATTCATAAGGAAGGAAACAAAATTAGGGTTATCTCAAATACACAGTAATAGTTAAGTATAGTAAAAGATATCATGAATCAATAAGACTAATCAATATGAAAAGTTAAATAATTGAAAACACATTACATTTAAATAAATGAATAAGGCATAATTAATATGGAAAGGTAAATAACTAAAAACTAATTCCATTTAATAAATAAGATGAAAAATAAATGCATCCATAGATAATATCCTTGTGAAAATCTCATGGATATTAATAAAAAAATTAATGAAGTAAATTCTGAATTATTGGATGTTGTTTCTTAGTAACATGATTACTCTACCATCAAGATCTTTCCTCAAGATAGTTTAAAAATATATGTAAAAACTTGTTTAACACTAGCTTACCGATTCACCTCATGATAATAATGTTGCATTAAGGGGATATCTATAAATGGTCCCCACCCATTTCTACTTTTCCAAAGACTTACTCATATATTTAATAATAAATTTAATTCATGAATCAATATTCCTTACAATTAAATATCCGTATTAAAGTAAGAATATAGATTATTAATATTTCCCCAGTAAAAAAAATAAATTTCAATATAAAAAATCATATATATAAATGAGATATAGATTAATTAATAAGTATATCCATGATAAATAACATGGATATTTTGGAAAAAATTAATATCTAGTGATTATAGAAAAGTGAATATTTCATGGGAAAGTTAATGATTACAAAAATAAATCAAGCAAGTGAATAGTAATATTTTCATTGTTAAAATGATTATAAACCATCCATATAAATAATAAGGATGGTATTAATACAACATATAACCATTGGATTAATAATAAATCATTTCTATCATTAATTAATAGAGATACCATAAAAATATCATTAAAAAATTCTAGAAAAAAAATATACTTTTCATTTTGAAAATAACTTTTTAAAACTGAAAGTTCACAAAAAACTTTGAAATAATTTTCTTTAAAAATAACATTTGAAACATAGAAAGTAAGTTTTAAAATATTTTAGTGGTCATGATGGAAAAAAAATGTTTCATGTCGTACATGTTAAAATAAATATTCCTTTTATTTTTTCAGTAAAATCGAAATGAGAATTGTTTTGAAAAATGACATGAAGATTCCTTTCAACAAAAATTTTAAATGTAAATAAAATGGGTAAAAATTTATTTAATAAATCATTTTTATAAGGTTAAAAACATTTTATTAAACATTTTTCTGAAACATGGGTTTTGATGAAAAGGGTTTTCTGACCAGATAGAGAAATAAAGTCATATTTTCTTAATAAATTATCAATCATTTTAAGTAAAAAATAGTAGAAAATGGAAATATTACATGAAAAATTAATGAATAACCATGTGAGAAGAAAATAAATTGGGTTTATTATACAATTATCAAATAATTTCCTACAATGTAAATTCAAGTATAAATAATCTCGATTAAAATGATATTGTGAAATAAACCCTCACAAAGATCATAACATTGAAGAGAGAATTAATCAATGAATTTATTATGTGGATAAAATTTAAATCCACATAAAACAATTTTAAACATAACATAATATGATCAAAATTCATTACGTGCATATCTTATAACATAAAAGATGGTGAAGAAGTAATATAACCCAATGAAAAGAAATTGAGTTAAGAAATTCTTTACCTCTTGGTAACATTTAAGTTAAGTCCCCTTGGATTAATAAATTCATATTGAAACTTAAAATATCATTAATTATTAGTTTATCATGATATTACATGTCAATGGGTCAGTATTTATACCATATAAAATAAATTAGGTGCACAACCATAAAGTATGTCTTAATGAAAGGAAATTGAGATGAAGTCCCTTACATCAAACTCTGTTTTGGTTGAATGTGATTTAAACTATTGTATAGTGGTTTTAAACATGTTATTAACTTATACCGGAACTATATTAATAATTATAATATCATTTATTATCCTTTTATAACACATTATCATCTGTTAATTAATAATCTTTCATTATTTTCATTATTCCGGGTGCCAATTATCTTATTTTTCATGCATATTTTGTCACGAAAGATACAGTTCTTGGGAATATTAAATAGTTACATCATATAGAGAATAATAATAATTAAATATTTATTATATTTATCATATTTATACATCAATTTTATTTTTAATAACCATCATTAAGGATGTTTTTTAGAAACGAATTATGTTATGCTCGTGGAGATGGTAGGTTGTACGTACGAATGAGTAACATTTCCATTTTCCAATGATCATTATAGAATGAAATTAATTAATATTTTATAGTTATATAATGATAATAATATCATATATATAATATATTTTTTTAAAAATAAACATATATATATTTTCCATGTGGCGTAGTGATGAAAAGAGAGTCGCATCGCTTCATGAAGGTGGTAGTCCACACATACTTGAACGATGTTATCATTTTTCATTGTAAGAAATAAAATGATATACTATATTTTTATAATGATAAATATATCATGAATATGAAAATAATTTAATTTATATCACATATATTCATCAAATTTATCCTTATTATCTTCCATGTAAATTGTTAGTGAAACACGAATCACATAGCTTTGCGAGGCGGTAGTCCACTATACACACAAGTGACATTATTGTATCCCATGTAGAATGAAAATTAAAAAGGTATATATGATATAATTAATCCTAAGTTATAATTAAGTTATAAATACCATATATATATTTTATATCCATCATCATAACCAACCATTAGAGGTGGTAATGGAAAGAAAAATGACATTGATTCGCAAGGCGGTAGTCCGCCGTTCACACGAATGATGACTTTGTAACCCATTTGATTGAAGTGGAGATAGTTGTAGGTTATTACATTAACATAACAAAATATCATTATAAGTAAGATATTGAGGTTATTATATCATCATGGTTTTATAGTAATTTAAGGAGTTTAAGAAAGAAATAAAATAAAAATGCTCATTGAAGAACATTACCTCTTCTTTAGGTAACCTCCTTAGGTTTTACCCAAAAGCCTTCCTAGGTTGAATGTGTACCCAAACTAATTATTGTAGGATGAGATAAGGGAATTTTTGAAGTTATTTTCATAGTTATTTTCTGAACCAAAATTATTTTATGGTGTTAAGAATAGAGGATAGGGGTGGCTTTTTATAAGTGAGGTGAGTGGAAAACTTGTAATTTTTAATAAGAAAAAGGTGCACCAGTATTTTTTACATGAAATAAGAGAAAAAATGGATGTTATCAATAATTATAAATTATAAGGTAAAAATAATTCTATAAAATGTATTTTAGATAGTTTCAAGGTCAATTTAACCCTTATCCTTTTAGTTTAACCCCCATTAAATTCATTTTTACCTTAACCGCAGTAAATAATTTTTATTATTTTCACTCTTCATTTTGGACAAAAATTAAGTTAAAATTATTAGATAATATAAATTATTTGGATTAAAAATAAAGAATCCATTTTTCAAAATACCATTCATATAAGTGTAAAATTTTAATTTAAAATTAAATTTGTGGATGCTATAAGAAAGCGGGGTTTCAAAGAGAAAATGTTCAAAAGTTTACAAAGTTTTAATATCAAAATTCAATATGAAAATGATTAAAATGCCATAAATTGGATAAATAGATATATAATTTAACTTATTTTACTTTAAAATCAATTCAAAATATAATTTAACAGTATAAATAATTTAAACTAAAATGCATTTTTCAATTAAAATTCAGTATTTTTTCATTATTCAACAAAAAATGACACATTTTAGAAAAATACCTTATATTATGATTTAAAAAATGGATTTAATTTTATCAACTAAATTTTTAAAAACTCGTAAAAAAAAATTTAAATTATGTGTGAAAAGCCCGACTAAAATTTCGTTTATAAAGAAATACTATTTTTTAGAAAACATTTCTTTTTATTTTAAATGGTTATTATTTTATTTATAATCAATATATAAACATAATTTTTATAATTTAATTAGTAATATTAACAACCTCCAATTTAATAGATAGGTTATAAAGGTATACTATAAAATGGTTTATTTAGACTTTGGGTTGTGTGTTCTGTAAGCTATCGAAAAGATTAAATTTAAAGAGTTATATTTAGTGGGTTGTTTAAGCTTGGTGTTGCGTGTAACATATGCTATAAAAAGTTTTTATTTTAAAATATTTTTTTTATTACATCCTTCTAAACTTAAATAATTTTTTTCATCGTAATTTAAACTTGATCTCGGTAGTCAAGGGTTTGATATTTGAAAATTATTTTTTTGAAAATCAACATAGTATAAATGTTAATAAAATATGCACATAATAAAAGAGAAATGGAAATACAAAGGTCATCTAGAATAAGACATAACTAGGTTTCAAATTAGTAGTACATTGGTGGGAAATGAAAATATATACACGGAATAAAAGCTTAAATAATTATATAAAGATAGTGGTCATTAATCACAAGAAATTGAATGATCAATGGAAAGTTAAAGACCTAAAAACCATAAATTTTTTATGGTTTAAAATACCATATGATTAATCATATATGAATATAATAGGATAAATTTTTTGTATCAATATCATTTTCATAAATTTGAATAATTGTTTTATTGTCTAAGAATATAAGGAAATATACTGACTTGATATCTTTCTACTTCATAAGAACAATTTAAACCTATTATTATACCTAGATCAATTTGAAATTAATCACTTACTCCAACAAATTAATATCAAAAAAATATTTTTTTATTCCTGAAGCACTAAAATTCACTTTTAACAAATTCTAATATCCATAATAGAATGATAAGTCATTTCATTGATCTCTAGTTATTATTATAACAAAATAGTTATCATGGGTTATCTAATATAGATAAATATCTATATGGTGAAGTAATACAATATTCTCTAAAAAATCATCCCAAGTTTAACGTAAACCATTTCATAAATGGTTAACCTTATGAACCTTCCAAAAGATTAAGATCAAAATCTTTTGAAATAAGTTCACTGAATTTCTAAAATGAACTTATCATTAATCCCCCATAGAACATGAAGTAGCTCTTAATTTTCACATGCCAAACACGTTCATACTTTCATCATGTATTCAATTAAAACATAATAATAACCTGAATTTACATTAAAAATTATTGAAAACATGCATGGTTACTTATTTATTAAGTAAATCACTGATTATTGGATATATTCCTTAAATCCAAAAATGTTATAAACTCCATCAAAGATAGTATAAACCAATTTTTCAACAAATAATTAATCAGTACCAAGGTATTCGGTATTATCCAATTTACTTTATCCACATAAATCATATCTTTATCCCAACATTATTTTATTATCTCAACATCAAGAACGTATTAAGGGGAATATTTCCTTCAATTATGTGTTTTCGAAGAATTTCAAATTTCCAATAAAACATTTTTTTTGGTCATTAGTACCGTTTAACATACGCTTTACAATACTTAATGAAAAATTACTATAGTGAAATCCATATACATTTAATAATTCTTAGAAATAGGATATCATTGATAAAATAATCAACTGAAATAATTATTGAATCTAAACACAAGTACATTAATCATTCCAGTTCATCTATATTAGTAGCATAAGCTAGACCCTGATCTATTAGATTCTTTTGAGGAATATTCCTTTAACACTTTAGACATTTATTTTCATAGTTCCACATATCCATATGGTTGAATCATTGTATATTGGAAACTTGTTTACCCTCATAATCACAAAAATGGTGACATTTCTCTCCACACTTGTAGAAAAATCTCATTCCTTTTAAGCAATCACTGGGGTTTTTCATTCCATAATTATAACATGTGGAAAAATTTATATGATGAGAATGTTTGGGAGACTATATATCTTCAAAATATTGTCTTAATCCCATCGAATAAATGATCATTCTTACTTTTTGGATTACGTTCATTAATGAGGTTCCCATTCATTTTTCTAAGATTCATTTCTATATGATGGATTGCACTAGATTAGATCATATCATTATGAAACATAATGTATAATCCCAAAACTAATGAAATACCTAACATTAATTGAAAATTTTATTCATAGATAATATCATCATCATAAATATGGTTTCTTTATGGATATCTTTATTTTCAATTCCTTCATAATGGTTTTTAAATAAAATTTGAATTATCTTAATCATATTCCCTAGGAGTGTTAACCTAGGTGTACAGTAAGGCATGTTTTTTTACATTAGGTTGTGATCAGTTCAAGATCAATGTTCCCTTATCAGGGTTATTACCCCTAGGTACATATGTTCTAGAAACATTTCCACTTGTAGTATCTAGATATGGATGTATTTCTAGAAAAAAACCATATAATGTCTACCTTACCAAAACATTAGGATGTTCCTCTATAATTATCCTCAAATTATATCATAATTTTATATTCTCAAATCAATGTTTTCCTAAATATAGTTCCCAAGGTTTTAACTAAACTTCCTCTAATACAAACTGTAGAAACCTCGATTTGAGTAACCCGAAGCTGATATCTTACTTTATTATATTGGAATAAGATACAAGGAATTTCACCCTAAAATACAGTTTAGTTTAACATTCTTGGTAAATTAGATACATACATGATTCACATATAACATTTGAAAACAAAAATTACAACATAATTTTTTTAAGAATAACATTATTCCCTCTAGCATATCCTTGCATATAAAACATAATACACTTCATGGATTTCTAATAAAAAAACAAAATAGGTTGAGATCAAATACTCAGTAACGGTTATGTGAAGTGGAATATAACATAAATCAATAAGTATAATCAACATGGAAAGGTAAATAACTAAAAACATGTTACATTTAAATAATTGGATATGGTGTCAATATGGAAAGGTAAATAACTAAAAACACATGCCATTTAATCATAAATTGAGAATAAAATGCATTCATAGATGATATCATTATGAAAAATATAATGGGTAATAATAACTAAATTCTTAATGTAGGAAATTCTTAATTATTGGATTTCATGTATCAGAAACATGATACCTCTACCATCAATATATTTCTTCATGATTATTTAAAACTTTAGGTAAAAACCCATTTAATGCTTACTTACTTATTCTCTTCTAAATATTAATGATGCATCATGGGGATATCTATAACCAAGCCACACCCATGTCTATATGTCTGAAGCCTTCCTTATATATCAATTAATCAATTTAATTCATGAATCAATATTCCTTACCATTAAATATATGTTTTAAAGAAAGAATACGGAGTATTATTATTTCCACAGTCAATCAAATAACATTAAAAGTAAAACACCATATATAAAAATGATATATAGTTTAATAAATTATAATATCCATGATAAATAATATGGCTATTCAGAGGAAATTTAAGTTCTAATGATCATAGGAAATATAATATTTCAAGGGAAAGTTAATGATTAAAAAATGAACCAAGAAGGTGAATATCAGTACTTTCCATGGTCAAATGATTATAAACCATCCAAAAAATGAATAAGTATGGTATTAATACAATATATACTTATTGGATTAATAATAAAGGTTTTTTTTCATTGATAAATATAAATACCATAAAAATATATTTAAAACATTATTGAGGAAAATATACTTTTCATTTTGAAAATAAATTTTAAAAACTAAAAGTTCAGAAAACATTTTTAACATAATTTAATTTGAAAATAGATTATTAAACTAATAAAGTATGTTTTAAAACATTTTATTGGTCATGATAGATGAAAATTATGTTTATGTCGTACATGTAAAAACAAATATTCATTTTACTTTTTCGGAAAAAGCCAAATGTGTATTGTTCTGAAAATTACATAGAGATTTATTTTTTTTTAAAAAAGAAAAAATGGGCAAAAATATCTATAATAAATCATTTTAAAAAGGTTAAAAACATTTTTAGAAAACATGGGTTTTTATGAAAAAGGTTTTCCGACTAAAGAGATAAATAAAGTTAGGTTTTATTAAAAACATTTTCTCAATAATTTTAATTAACAAAGAGTAGAAAATGATACTATTACTTGAGAAACTCATGAATAACCATAGAAGAATAAAATTAAATGGGTTTATTAGATAATTATAAAATAATTTTCTTTAATGGAAATTCAAGAATAAAAAATCTAGATTAAAATGTGATTATGAAATAAACCCACACAAATATCATAACTTTTAAGTGAAAATTAATCAAATAAAAGATTATGTTCATAAATTGTAAATACATATAAAAAATTGTAAATAAAATATAATATGATAAAAATTCATAACACACGTAATCTTGAAAATATCAATGACAATGAAGAAGTGATATAACCCAACAAAAAAGAAATTGAGTTTTGAAATTATTTACCACTTGGTAAATTTTAAGTCAAACCCCCTTGGATGAATTAATTCAAATTAGAACTTAAAATACCATGAATTATTAATAAATCGTGATATTACATTTCAATGGGGGTAGTATGTTCACCATATAAAAAAAATTAGGTGCATAGTAATAAAATATGACTCAATAAAGGGAAATTGAGATGAAGTTCCGTACCTCGTGATTATTTTTGTTTTAATGTGATTTAAACTCCCATATATTGGTTTTCAGAATGTCTTTAGCTTATACCAAAACTATATTAATATTTATAATATCATATATAATACTTTTATAACATATTATCTCTTGTTCGATAATAATCCTTTATTATTTTCTTTATTTCAGGTGTTAATTTCCTTGTTTTCTCATACATGTTTCATTAGGAAAGATTCGATTCTCACACATATTAAATAATTAAATAATCTCAAAAATAATAATCATGACATAATTATCATATTTATACATCAATTATACTTTTAATAAAAATAATGAAATATTTTTCTGAGAAATGAAGTATGTTACGATCATGGAGACGATAAGTCGTACGTATGCATGAGTAACGTTTCAATTTTCTGATGATCATTATGAAATGGAGGTGAGTAATATTTTATATTTATATAATGATAATAATATTATTTATTATTTATTATTTATTTAAATATACTTATATATTTCATCAATGTGGTGTGGTGATGAAAAGAGAGTCACATTGCTTTGTGAAGGAGGTAGTCCACCCATACACGAATGATGTTATCATTTTTCAGTGTAAGAAATAAAATGATATACTATCTTTTAAGAATGATAAATATGTAATGTATATAATATTTTATATTTTATATCACATATATTCATTAAATTTATCCTTATTACCATCCCAGTAAATTGTTAGTGAAAAATGAATCGCATCGCTTCGTGAGGCGGTAGTCCGCCGTACACACAAGCGACATTATCATATCCCCTACGAAATGGAAAGTGAAAAAGTTAAATATGATATAATGAATATAGAGGTATAATTATTTTATAAATATCATATATATATATATATACTTTATATAGATTATCATACCCAACCTTGATATGTGTAATGGAAAAAAATGAATGGCATCGGTTCGCGAGGTGATAGTCTGTTGTACACACAAATGATGATTTCATAACCCATTTGACAAAATTGGAGATGGTTATAGATAATGAACATAATATAAAAATATATAATTATATTTTATATACTTAGTTTATTATATAAACATATTTTAATAATAATTCAATGGTGTGAATGAATAAAAAAATAAAAATTCTCATTGAAAAATGTTATCTCTTCTTCGGGTAATATCCTTAGGTTTTCACCAAAAGCCATCATATGTTGGATTTATGAAAAAAAATAATTATTATAGGATAATCTGAGTGAATTTGGGAAGTTATTTTTTCTGTTATTGTCCTAACCAAAAGGGTTTTGTAGTGTGAAGAATAAAGGAGAGGAGTGGGCTTTTATAAGTGAGGTGAGTGGCACACTTGTAATTTTTTTTAAAAAAAGATGTACCCATATTTTTTACATCAAATAATGGTCTAAAATAAATTATTATCAATTATTAGACATTATAAGGTCTAAATATGTTTATCTAACATATTTTAGATAACTTTTTCAGTCAATTTAACTCTTATATTTTTATTTTGGCCCCCCGATAAATCAATTTTTACCATAACAGCGGTAAATAATTTTTACTGTTTTCATTATTCACTTTGGAAAAAATTAAGTTGAAATTATTAGATAATATAAATTTTTATGATTCCAAATATTTAATCTATTTTTTAAAATTCAATTCATATTAGTGTAAAAATTTAATTTAAATTTAATCTCGTAGACGTGATGAGAAATCAGTTTTTCAAAGAGAAATGGTGAAAAAGTTTACAAAGTTTTTATATCAAAATTTAATATGAAAATTATTACAATGAAATAAATTAAATTAATAGATATAAAATTTAACTAGTTTTAATATAAAAAAAATTCAAAATTTAATTTAATATTATAAATAATTTTAAAAAAAGGCAGATTTCAATTAAAATTTAGTATTTTTCATTGTTCATCAACAAATGAAACATTTCAAAAAAATCCAAAAAATCCACCCTAAGCTAATTTTGATATTAATATTTCAAAAATTAAGTTAATTTTATCATATAAATTTTATAATATTTGTAAAAATTAATTTTAAATTATGTGCGCAAAGAGAGACTAAATTGTGTTTTAGAAAAAATAAAAATTTTCATAAAACATATAATTTTATATTAAATGATTATTGATTTATTTATAATCAGTATATAACCATAATTTTAAAATTTTATTTTTTACTATTAAAATCCTTACATTTAATGGCTAGGTTATAATGGAGAACCATATTATGGTTGATTTATACTTGAGGTTGCATGTTCTATAAACAATCGAAAAGAATAAATTTAAAATGATATATTTCATGGGTTGTTTAAGATCAGTGTTGAATGTCACATATATTATCAAAAACAATGTTATTATTTTAAAATATGTTGGTGTTACATCCTACCCACCTTAAATAAATTTTTTCCTCACAATTTAAACTTGATCTGAGTAATCAAGGTTTTGATATTTGAAAATTATTTTTTTGAAAACCCACATCGTAAAAAGGTTAATAAAACATACTCTTAATAAGAGTGAAAGGTAAATACGATGGTCATCTAGAATAAGACATAACTATATTTCCAAGTAGAATAATATAGGTGGGAAATAAAAATATGTACATAGAATAAAATCATAAATAATTATATATACTAATAGAGATTATTAATCATAAGAAAGTAAATAATCAATGGAAAGTTGAGGACCTCAAAAAAAATTGTGATTATTTAAAAGACCATATGATTCATTGGATATAAATATAATAGGATAAAAATTTTGTTTCAAGATCCTTTTCCTAAATTTTATGAATTATTTAATTGTCTAAATATATAATGAAATATACTGATTTGATATCTTTATATTTAATAAACACAATTTCATCATTTGGTTGTTCCTAGATCAATTGGAAATTCATCTCTTAATTTAATAAATTAATATCCAAAAATGGATTTTTATTCCTAAATCACCAAAATTCAATTTTAACAGATTCTAATATCCATATTATAATGATAAGTCACTCTGTTGATCTCAAGTTACTATTATGAAAAATTGGTTAGAAAAGGTTATCCAATACTCATAAATCTCTATATGGTGAAGTAATACATTAATCTCAACAACCTTATCAAACATTCACTTAAAACATTTTTTAAATGGTTAACCTTATGACCCTTCCAAAATATTAAGATCCAATACTTTAGAATAAAGGTCACTGAATTTCCAAAGTGAACATATCATTAATCCTCCAAATAATATAAAGTATCTCTTAATCATAAAATACCAAACATGTGAATACCTTCATCATGTATTCTCTTAAAACATGGTAATAACATGAATTTCCATAAAACATTATTGAAAACATGAATTATTCCTTATTACTTAAGTAAAACCCATATTATTGTATATATTTCTTAAATCCAAAAATGTTGTGAACTCCATCAATGAAAGTATAAACCACTTTTTCAACAAATCATTAATCAGTCCCAAGGTAGTCAGTATAATCCAATTTACTATATTCATATAAATCATATGTTTATACCAACATCATTAACTCAACATCAAAAAAATATTATGGGCTATATTTCCCTCAATAATGTTTTTTATAATAATTTTAACATGCCACTGAATTATTTTTCTTGGTTACCGTTCAACATATGCTTTCAAATCCTTAATGAAAAAGTATTGTAGTAAAATCCTTATATATTTCATAATTTTTATGACCATGATATCATTGATAAAATACTAAAATTTCATAATTCTTGAATCCAATCACAAGCACATAAATCATTCCACTTCATCTATGGTAATAGCATAAGTTAGACCATGATCTGTTAGCATCTTTTGAATTATATTCCTTTGACACTTGAGACATTTATTTACGTAGTGCCCCAACTCCTTATAGTAAAATCATTTTACATTGGAAAAACAATGTCCTTACAATCATAAACATGGTGTTATTTCTCTCCACACTTGTAGGAAACTCTCATTTCTTTTAAGAAAGCACCAGGGTGTTTATTTACATAATTATAACATGTGGAAAAATACTTATTTCCCTTTATCCCTTTATTTTTCTTTTTCCCTATCTTCCTATTTTTATCTTGTATCCCTTAAAATCCATAATACTTAGATAATTCATTCTTTGTTTTGTTAGAAAATTATATTATGTCCTCATATGATGATAATTTTTGGGATATTAGTTCCCTTAGAAAGATTGGCCTAATCCCATCCAAGAAACAATCATTCTTTCTCTTTAGATTGCATTTATTGATGTAGTTCCCATTCCTTTTTCTATACACTATTTATAGATTATGGTATACACTATATTAGATCATATCATGATGAAACATGAATTATAATCTCAAAACTAGTTTAATAATAAAAATAAATTGAAAATTTTATGCATAACTGATCTCATAATCATAAACATGGTTTTTTTTTGGGATATCTCTATTTTCAAATCCTTTATAATTGTTTATAAAGAAAATGTAAATTATCCTAATCATATCCTCTGGGAGTGTCAAACTAGGTCCGTAGTAAGGAATATTTTTGTGCACTAGGTGATGTTCAGGTCAAGAATAATATGATCTTTTTAGAGTTATTACCCCTAGGTACATCTATTATAGAACCACATCCACTTTTAGTATGCATACAGGGATGTATTTTCAAGAAAAAAAACATAATATATACCTTAACAAAACTTTAGGATGTTCTTATATACATATCCTACAATTCTATCAAAAGGTTATGTACTTTAATATATGTTTTTCTAAATCTATTTCTCAAGTTTTCTACTAAACTTTATATTATAAAAACTATGGAAACCCTAACTCTAGTAATCCAAAGTTGGTGTATTACTTTATTACACTAGAATAAGATAAAAGAAATCACATCCTGAAGGACTAAATAGTTTAGTAGTCTTGGTATGTAATATACATACATGATTCTCATATAAAATTTGAAAACAAAAATTACAACACAATTTGTTTTTGAGAATAACATTATTCCCATTAGAATATCCTTAAAATCAAACATAGTACACTTAACGGATTCCTGAGAAAGAAAAAAAACTAAGGGTGAGACAAAATTACCATTAAGGGTTATGTATATTGGAAGCTATTATAAATCAATAAGAATAATCAATGTGGAAAGGTAAATAACTAAACACACATGTAATTTAAATAACATGATAAAGAATAATCAGTATGGAAAGGTAACTAACTAAAAATACATTCTATTTAATTATTAAACTGATAATTAAATGAATCCATAGATGATATCATTATGAAAATATCATGGATAATAATTACTGAATTCTTAATTAAGAAAATGCTTAATTATTAGATTTCATGTCTTAGGAACATGATACCTCTACCATCAAGATCTTTCCACGAGACGATTTAAAACTAAAGTTAAAATCCCTTTAAATGCTAGCTTGCTAATTTTCCATATGAGACTTTCAAGGCAACGTGGGGATATCTACAACCGATCTTCACCCGTGTATACATGTCCAAAGACTTCCTCATACATTGAACAATTGATTTAATTTATGAATCAATATATATTACCATTAAATATCTATATTGTAGAAAGAATATCGATTAACAATATTTCACTATTCAATAAAATAACTTTCAAATTAAAACACTGTATATATAAATTAGATATAGTTTAATTAATAATAATATCCATGATAAATAATATGTATTTTTAGGGGAAATTTAATGGCTAATGATCATAGTAAATTTTATATTTAAAGGTAAAGTTAATGACTATAAAAATGAATCAAGAAAGTGAGTGTCAATACATTCCCTAGAAAAATAATCATAAACCATAACGATAAATAATAAGGATGGTATCAATAAAACATATACCCATTGGATTAATAATAAAGTGTTGTTGTATTTGATAAATATAAATACCATAAAAGATATTTAAAAACATTCTAGAGAAAAATATCATTTTCATTTGGAAAATCAATTTTTAAAACTAAAAGTTCAAAAAACATTTTGAAAATAATTTTATTTTATAATAACCTTTGAAACTTATAAATTAATTTTTAAAAAAATTTAGTGGTCAACATGGATGAAAATTTCATTCATGTTATACACATTAAAATAATGATTCCTTTTAATTTTTTGGTAAAATAAAAATGGGAATTATTTTGAAATGAAATGAATATTATTTTCAAAACATTTTTTAAAATTAAAAATGGGTAAAAAATTCTCTAAAAATTCATTTTTAAATTTTTAAAAACATTTTTGAAAACATTTTCAGAAAAATTTTGTTTTGATGAAAAATGTTTTCTGACGAAGAGATAAATAAAGTCAGATTTTCTTAAAAACATTTTCTCAATAATTTTAAGTACCAAAGAGTAAAAAATGGTACTATTAATTTAAAACATAATTACTAAGCATAGGATAATAAAATTTAATGGTATTATTATAAAATGATCAAATAATTTCTTTTAATGTAAATTTCAGCATAAAAATATTGATTAAAATGAGATTGTGAAATAAACCCTCAAAAAGTTCATAACTATGAAGTGAGAATTAATAAATGAAATGATTGTGTGTATCAAATATAAATCCACATAAAAAAATTATAAATAAAATATAGTATTATCAAAACAAGTTACACACATAATCATAGAATATTAAAGATGGTGAATAACTAATATAACCCAATGAAATGAAATTGAGTTATGAAATTTCTTACCACTTGGTAACTTTTAAGTCAAATCCCCTTGGATCAATTAATTCAAATTAAAACTTGAAATATCATGAATTATTAATTAATTATGATATGACATGTCAATGGATAATTATTTACACCATATAAAATAAATTAGGTGCATAATAAGAAAATATCCCTCAATGAAGGAAAATTGAGACGAAGTCCCCTACCTCCCACTTCTTTTTGGTTGAATGTGATTAAACCTATTTTATAGTGATTTTAAATATGTTATTAACTAATAAAATAACTATATTAATATATATAATATCATATATTATCCTTTTATAACATATTATCACCCGTTCATTATTAATCTATCATTTTTTCATTGTTTCAGGTGTTAATTTCCTTGTTTTCTCATGCGTGTTTTTTCATGAAATATCTGGTTCCTACAAGTATTATATAGTTACATAATATATATAATAATAATAATTAAATAATTATAATATTTATACATAAATTATAATTTTAATACCAACCATGAAATATGGATTTGAGAAATGAAGTACATTATGATCATGGAGATGGTAGGTAGTTTGTATGCAAGAGTAATGTTTACATTTTCCAATGATCATTATGGAAAGAAGGTAAGTAATATATTATCTTTATAGAATTATAATAATATAATATATTCCATATTAATTCTTTAAATATACTTATATATATCATCCATGGGGTTTTCTAATGAAAACATAGTTTCATCGCTTCGTGAAGGCAGTAGTCCACATGTACACGAAGGATATTATCATTTATTAGTGTAAGAAGGAAAATGATATATTATATTTTAATAATGATAAATATTTCATTAAAATTGTAATTATTTCATATATATCACATATAGTCATTAAATTTATTCTTATTACCTTCCATATAAATTTTTAGTGAAAAAATAATTGCATTCCTTCGTGAGGCGGTAGTCCACCATACACACGAGTGACGTTATCATATCCTCTACAGAATAGAAAGTAAAAAAAGTTATATATGATATAATGACTACATAGGTATAATTATGTTATAATTATCATATATATATATTTATACACTTTATCATACCCAACCGTGAGAGGTGGTAATGGAAAAACAAATGACATCGGTTTGTGATGTGGTAGTCCGTCTTGCATTGTTTAAAAATTAGATCCTTAAAAAGTTGAACTAACACGTTTTCACCTCTAATATTCTTTCTTTTGCTAAAAATATCCCCTAACTTGATATTTCTTCCTCCTAAAGGTTTTTTAATCTTTCCTCATTGATAAAAATCTGATCTAAAGGCTTTTCTTGGTGTGTTGAATCTCTATTCCCATAGTAAGTCATCGTTTATGGTAGTTTTTCATGGGTTTTCTTAGATCTACTTTCTTCTCTCTCTCAATTTCTTAGATATAGTCAAATGTAGGTATATATAAGGTGTTTTATTCCAATAATGGTTATATCTTACCTTTTTATGTTATTGTAAGATATCTAAGGTGGTTTATTAGAGATTTAACCCGATTTTGGGGGCATTTTCATGCCATTCTTCATTTTTGCATAATTTTCGAGGTAGGTGGATTCACTCTTATCTCCTATTATTATAACTTGAAGTTTTAATTTAAACTTTTTTAAATTGAATTAAATTGATAGTTAATTTTATATGAAATACATGGCAGAAACCTTATGTAGTGATGGTTTTGTGGATTTTTTTATTTTTTGATTTTTGGAAATTGGATGTGCAAAGTGCTTGGTTCCCTTGATTTTAAAATGTTGGTTTTAAAATATGGATTTTTCATATTTATAAAAATGGTTAGTTTGAAAGTTTTTCTATAAAATAATGGTTTTATTTTAATGGTTTTAATTGGTTAGTTGGAAATGGTTTTGGAATACATTGGTTTTTGTGAGTTCATACATTTAATGTGACCCTAAATAAGGGGTGTGTACCATTGGGGTACAAAGGGAAGTGTTCCTGGACAAGGGGCATGTGTCATTGGGGCACAAAGTGATTGGTTTCTTTGTTATGACTTAGTGAATGTATGAGAAACCACTCATGAGTATGGAACATTAGTTAATAATGCATGTGTGGGTGTGTGTGGCGAATCATGGGATGGGTATACTAAAAAGTAATGTGAAATGGTTTAAAGTGTTGTTTAGTTTCTTTCCCTTGGAAACTATTTTAGTATGGAAACTGTTTTTGTACTAAACCTATTTTCTTGATATAAAATTTTTTCAATTGTTTTATATAAATTGTTTATATAAATGTGATAACATGTTCTATCCTAGTGTCGTGAGTAGGGAAGTCATTTGGGAAAAACTACTAAGATTTATTACTCACCACTACTTTGAAACATTGGTGATTTTGTAGATACCGTTTATTAGGATTGTGGAAAAGGTAAAGTATCACACTTATTTAGTGGTGAATCTTGATACTTGGGTTGTATTGTGGAGTTGGAGCATAGATCATGTTTGGATCCTTGGAGTCATGTCTTGAAGTCCTTGGGTTTTGTTGGTTTTGTCTTCTTCCTGTTACTCTATTTTTAGTTGTATTCCACTGTGGTACTCGGTTGTAGTTTGGTTTTGATATTAAAGGTTTTACTTTTAGTTGTTTTATATTGTTATCATACATCATGTAGTTTCTATTTGGTTATGGTATGTTGGTTTGAGTTGTTTTATTTTTAAAAGGGAAAATCATCCCCCATCGGTTAATAAATCCCTTTGCATTTATTTCTAACCTTTGGTGCATCTTGGAGATATCACTTAAGACCAAGTAATGTCCTTCCACCTTCTCAATATAGTGAGGAGGGGTGGGATGTTACAACTGTAATTATCTTGTTTAGTCCTTGAATTTAAAGTGGTATTAGTCTTGGTCAGTCTTTGACTCAGTTATATTTTCTCGGTCTTGGAGTTTAAATTTATTCTGATCTATTCCTTATGTTAGCTTGGTATAGAGGAGTGGTATTTTCAGGACTTGAAATGTAGAGCATAAAAATATGTAGCTAACCTTTTATGTTGAACTTCAAGTTACCAGGGAGTTGGGTACATAAGTGTTTTCAAGAAACTAATAGGAATTGTAATCTCATTATAATGGGTTTATCCAATGATATGAACATGACATTCATTTTAGAAATTACTTCCCACTAGGAGTGCATATTTCATTTTAAGTATTGATATATGATTTGTTGCAAAAAGGTTTATTTTTGAAAAATTTTGAAATTGTTTTCAAATGTGATATTTTGAAAAGGTTATGTTATAGGTAGTTTGAAAGTGGATTTATTTTCAAAAGCATGGTGAAATTTTCAAAAATTGTTGAATGTGAAAAAAATTTAATTTTGGAAAGAAATTTGGGATATGTGTGATGTTGTATAATTTGAAGTTGATAAACCTTCAGTTGCTAGAGAGTGATACCTATGGAATTTTTTCTTCATAGAAAATTATACCCAGTAGGAATCATAGAAACTAGCTGGAGGAAGCTTATGAGAATGTGATTTCACCTGAGTCACAGGTGAACCAATAGCTGGTTCAAAGTATATTCCAAGATTTTCAGGTTGTGGATAGAGGGAACAGGAGGGATGAACCAAGGAAAGTGGATCATTTTTTTCAGTTCTAGAAGAAGAATCCACCCATATTTCAAGGTGATTTAGAACCAGATAATGTAGAGGTGTGGCTGAATAGGATGAATCGAGTCTTTCATTTCCTTGGAAAACTAGTAGAGTTAAAAGTCAATATGGAAATGTATATGTTGGAGGATCTTACACTCAAATGGTGGGATTTATCAGTTCAGGATAAATTAGATCAAGGACTTTCATGGGAGGATTTTGAAGAATTTTTCAACAAACAATTATATCCTCATATATTCAGGATTGAAAGAAAGATGGAATTATTCATCATGAAATAGGAGAGAATGAAAGTGACAGATTACGCTACTAAATTTATCAATTTAGTCTACTTTTAACCTGAATTTACTACTAATGAATCCTTAAAAGCATTCATTTTTTAATCGGGGTTGGGTCAGGAGATTCGCTTGAATATTTCCATGCTTTGTATAATGGATTATATAGAGATGGATAATATAACAATGGTATCTGAAAGGGATATCTCAAGAGCTATGGGTGGGGGGAGCATGTTGATACCTATAGGAAATAGTGGGAACTATAATGTTGGGAGAAAGTGGAAGAGGGAAACCTATTTCCAAGGTATAGGGATGACTTAGAATCAAATGGATAAATCAATGAATCTTCCTCTAAGACCCAAGAGAAAAGTTGGATGCTTCTAATGTGGTTATTTCGAACACATGAAGAGAGAGTGTATAGAACCACATATATCATGCCATAATTGCAACTATATGGGGAATATATAGTTCTATTGTCATATTTCTTTGATATTGGGTGTTCAGGACACCTTTCATGTGCCAGAGAAATCATATGATTTGATGGGACGAAGGTAGTAAAAAAATCATCATCAGTAGAACCGAGATAGCCATAGTGATTCTAGGAATACCATGACTCCTCAACAGGTAAAATCTAAACCAGGAAACAATGAGAAAAGTGTCATGAGTAAGTAATTATATGGAAATAATAAGGTTATTATAGATGATCAATGGTTGCTCCCAAATTTACCCTACTGGTAAAAGCGGTCGTTGAAGTACAAGTAGGGATCGAATCCACAGGGACCGAAGAAGAAACCTTGAGACACTGTGATTTATTGATGGATTGGCTATGAAGTGGCCAACTTTTAGGTAGATTTTAATTAAAGAACTAAAGATATAATTTAAATAATATATAATAAAAAATTATGTGAACTAAAAAATTATTGATGGTGCGTTGATCTTAGGGTTTTGCTTGGGGTGGATTGGATGAATTGCTTTTCTTAGAAAATTTCATGTCATTAATTCAAGACATATCCAAACAATGATATAATTCTTCCAAATCATTCACCAATTTTATCCCTACACAATTCCAAGGCCAATCACTAATTCACTTTGAGGATCACTTTAATGAGCACTCAAAGGAAATAGATCGTATTAGCACTCAAAATGTGTCATCGTTAAAGTTGGCAAAGATGAGAAAGAATGTAACTCATCAAATGGAAATACTAAAATAACAAATAGATTTAAATATTAATTACATGAAATAACATTCAATACATGACCTTGCTACTCCCTTGGATCAAACCTTAAGAGGTTAGCCCTCCATTGATTCTATTCTACCAATGGAAGCGGGATGTAGACTTATGGGGGCGGAATTGAAGAAGAAGAAAATTATTAAAAGAACGAACACTCCACCGTTGTGTGATGAATTCACAAGTGCAGGTGTGAATAAATTTACACTAAGATTCAACGGTATCAACGTGTGAAGAAAAGTAAAATAAAAAGTGAAAAAGAATAAATTTTATTAAAATAATAAACGTGAAAGAAAAACTTACATGGGAAAACTTGACGATGTCATTACAAAACGAAAGCGGGAAATTACAATTGAAAGAAAAACATAGATTCAAAGTAAAATGTTAGATGACAATTCAATTCACCATCATATCCTTATATAGTCATATTTGGAGGCTTAGTTCCACCCCCCACAATCAATTCACCCCCCAAAAATTAATAGAGTCAAAATGATGGTGAATAAGGAAATTGACATTTCGAAGTTGACCCGGAAAACTGTCCAGATTCATCCTCCATTTTGACGTGTGCGTTTGACACTTCATATGGCCGAATCCGAAGGTGTCATAAATATAAAATATCTTCTTCCATGTGTCTTATAGAAGCTCTAAAAATATCCGGAAATTTGGCTCAGCCGTTTGGAAGTTATGGTTGAAATGGTGGGACGGATTTCTGTGCATTAATGACGAGTCCACCATTTAAATCTTAACTTCATATCCCTTTATCATCATGAAAACATCAGAATTAGCTCCGTACACAGTTGAATAAAATTATCCTCATATTTTTATCTTTCTACTGTATAAATTTGAGCTTCATTGGGCTTGGTTTCTGGGCCCCACATTTGTTTGATGGGCCTTAGGCCCATTATGCTTTTTCTAGCAAGTCTCTGCCTTCAGGCGCAAAATTCTCCATCTTCCTTTGGGATTCATCCAGCGGACCTAAAATATAAAATGTTCCAAACAAAGTGATCAATCATATCCCAAAATTTCATATTCAGAAAATTAATATAATATTGTCAACAAACAAATTAATGATTTGGCCCAAATTTGCATTTTAAACATGAATTGCATTTAAGATGAGAAATGAAGTTCTATTTATGTAATGCACTAAAAGAAATGTTTATGGACTTTGGAAAAATGAATATAAAGATATTAACAATGAATATTAGCCACTTTCAGTGACTAATCACACCCCCCAACTTGAGTTTTTCTAGTCCCGAGCAAAATATATTACAAATATGAAATTCAAATCCCCTTTTCCAAAAACATTTAAATACACATTGCTCACCCAAAGACCTCATACCAAAAAAATTATGGAACCCATCAAAATCATTTAAAAAAAGATAGGTCCATAAGAATATCCCAAGCCCAAGCCCATTCCTTTGTTCAAATTCATCGCCACATTTCATCCAATTTCAATTAAGCATGATAAAGTGTTGTGCATCACAAAAGATATGGGGCCCATTTTATTGTTCAAGGGGAAAAAATGGAAGCGCTGGGTGGGAATCACATTAAACCTTAATATGAGTATCCATTTTTTTTTGATTTTTTTTTGATGATTTTTTTATCCACAATAGATATGAAAAGACTAACTCTGGGCAAGACAACTATGGAGTCACGATCCCCAAGTGCCGGACGCCACACATATTGTCAATTTCATGCTCTACAATAGAGATATAAAGCCTAACTCTGGGCAAGACAACTATGGAATCACGATCCCCAAGTGCCGGACGCCACACATTTGGACAAAACATTGCTCTATGTAGTCATTTATTTGTTTTTTTTTAGTTTTTTTTTTGGATACTCAAATTAAACTAAAAGTGACCCCAGAACCCTATTCTATAATGAAAGGGACCCGAGAACTCAAATTTACACCCACGATCCAGTAGACGTTCATTATGGCATTTTTATTAAGAGGATGAAATTGTAAACATTGAAAAATCACATCGGACAACCTCACTTTCCAAAAACTATGCTCATGAACTTAAACTTGCATTAAAATCAGAATCAAGGCATGCAAAATTTATTTGATATCCAATTTTAGATTTTTCAATGTGTGTTTATCATGTTTATGGTTAATGGAATTTTTCTTTTCATGCATGTTTTTATTCACAACAAAAAAAATCATTTTTTATCTCCCCCCAACTTAGAATAACATTGTCCCCAGTGTTTAAAGAAAAGAAAAGTTAGAAGGGGGTAGGAGAGGAGTTAAAAGAAGAAATTTAAAATGAAAATCATGGAATAAAGTCACCTGGTGGTTGATGATGATAGCGCATTCCAATGTCTCCCTTCAATCCTGGGTTCGAGTCTCAGTAGCTTTGATGGTGGTGAATGGATTTTTCTTATGGCTTACGACATGTCCGTTTATTTTTTAAACCTATAAAAACATAAAAATAAAACAAAACAAAATAAACTGATGATACATTGTCTTCTTTATATTTTCTGGGTAAGGTATTACTCAGAGATCACACCACGTTACATGGATGAATATGGCCCTCCCCTTTCATACCCATCCTTACTCATAAAAGAAGAACAGGTCAACAGCTTATGGTAATTTATTATATGAAAAATAAAATGATTCAAAATGACTGGAAACAAGAAAACCATGGGTTGCCTCCCATGCAGCGCTTTTTTTTAACGTCGTTGGCTTGACTTTTACCCCCCAACTTATCCAATTCCAACTTTCAAAATTTTAATTAACCCAAATTTTTCCACTTCAACAAGATTGAGATTGATTGTTTTTTTGAAATTTGTTTCATGTGAAATCCTTTGTTCTATAATGAGCGGTAAAATCCATGTAATATAATAAATGGTTGATTGAATTGAATATCTAGTATTGCCTAAGACATCAATAAACATTCCCAATTTTTTAGTTTCAAGAGGATAATAAATTGAAATTTCATGGTATTGGTTATCCACATTTAAGAGTGGGGAATAAAGGAGAAAACTTTTGAGTTCAGGTTGATAAAAATTTACAAAAGAAGAATGGAAATTTGAATCAAAAACAGTTTCTTCTCCAGGAAATTTAGAAATAATTGGTTCATTTTGAAATTTTGATTCCTCCCAAAAAATTTCCTTTTGAATGTCGGGATTGGGTATAGACTCAATATTTGTTAACTCTCCCAATGGTTCAATGATTGGTGATTCTAAATAATCATTTTTGGTGCAATATTCTGGACATTCAATCCTTCAAAAATAATTTCCCTCTTGTGAATTCATGAAATCAATTTCATCCTGATTTAAAGATTCATCAACAATTCCTTCATGTTCTTTATCTTGAATTTCAACATTACCTGACCAGATCTCTTCATTATCCAACTCTGTATTCCAAGATTTTAAAGTGGGTTCTTTACTAAATTCACATGAGTTATGTGGGAAACAACATTATTCTATAAGTGATGTGGAAAGGTCATCCTGAGTGGGAATGGGTTCTTCATAAGTCTCAATGTTTTGTATTTCTAATCTCAGTGATGAAACTTCTGAATTCATTTTAACCATTTTTTCACACAAATTTTCAAGAATTTTTTCAGAATTAGGATTGATTGTTGTTTGTACATCATCAACATCATTAAGTTTGATCTCTTCAATCATCTTTGAGAGGTATGGAAATTGATCCTTTAAAAAATCAGCATCCCATTGATCGTTCATGTTATCGGGTGTGGGGTATTCATTTAAAGGTTGATCAAAGTAATTTCCTATGTGAGGGGATTCCCAATGTTGATTTTCTATTCGATTCCAGCCCGATTTTATGAAAGTAAATTATTGATGATACTCCATTGGAGTTTAATGAAATTTTTATTTGGATTTGTTTTTTTTTGGAAAAACAGAAAGGGGAAAATAAAAGAGAAATAGAGGTGAGAAAAGAGAAGTTAGGTGAGAATAGAAGGTGGGTGTCTAAGAAAACTTACTTGGGTCCCCGGCAACAGCACAAAAATTTGGTTGCACCCAAATTTACCCTACTGGTAAAAGCGGTCGTTGAAGTACAAGTAGGGATCGAATCCACAGGGACCGAAGAAGAAACCTTGAGACACTGTGATTTATTGATGGATTGGCTATGAAGTGGCCAACTTTGAGGTAGATTTTAATTGAAGAACTAAAGATATAATTTAAATAATATATAATAAAAAATTATGTGAACTAAACAATTATTGATGGTGGGTTGATCTTAGGGTTTTGCTTGGGGTGGATTGGATGAATTGCTTTTCTTAGAAAATTTCATGTCATTAATTCAAGACATATCCAAACAATGATATAATTCTTCCAAATCATTCACCAATTTAATCCCTACACAATTACAAGTCCAATCACTAATTCACTTTGAGGATCACTTTAATGAGCACTCAAAGGAAATAGATCGTATTAGCACTCAAAATGTGTCATCGTTAAAGTTGGCAAAGATGAGAAAGAATGTAACTCATCAAATGGAAATCCTAAAATAACGAATAGATTTAAATATTAATTACATGAAATAACATTCAATCCATGACCTTGCTACTCCCTTGGATCAACCCTTAAGAGGTTAGCCCTCCATTTATGCTATTCTACCAATGGAAGCGGGATGTAGACTTATGGGGGCGAAATTGAAGAAGAAGAAAATTATTAAAAGAACGAACACTCCACCGTTGTGTGATGAATTCACAAGTGCAGGTGTGAATAAATTCACACTAAGATTCAATGGTATAAACATGTGAAGAAAAGGAAAATAAAAAGTGAAAAAGAATAAATTTTATTAAAATAATAAACGTGAAAGAAAAACTTACATGGGAAAACTTGACGATGCCATTACAAAACGAAAGCGGGAAATTACAATTGAAAGAAAAACATAGATTCAAAGGAAAATGTTAGATGACAATTCACTTCACCATCATCTCCTTATATAGTCATATTTGGAGGCTTAGTTCCACCCCCCACAATCAATTCACCCCCCAAAAATTAATAGAGTCAAAATGAGGGTGAATAAGGAAATTGACGTTTCGAAGTTGACCCGGAAAACTGTCCAGATTCGTCCTCCATTTTGATGTGTGTGTTTGACACTTCATATGGCCGAATACGAAGGTTTCATAAATATAAAATATCTTCTTCCATGTGTCTTCTAGAATCTTTCAAAATCTCAGGAAATGTGGCTCTGCGGTTTGGAAGTTATGGTCGAAATTGTGTGACGGATTTCTGTACATTAATGACGAGTCCACCATTTAAATCTTAACTTCATATCCCTTTATCATCATGAAAACATAAGAATTAGCTCCGGCCATAGTTTAATAAACTGATACTCATATTTTTATATTTCTACTGTATAAATTTGAGCTTCATTGGGCTTGGTTTCTGGGCCCCACATTTGTTTGATGGGCCTTAGGCCCATTATGCTTTTTCTAGCAAGTTTCTGCCTTCAGGCGCAAAATTCTCCATCTTCCTTTGGGATTCATCCAGCGGACCTAAAAGATAAAATGTTCCAAACAAAGTGATCAATCATATCCCAAAATTTCATATTCAGAAAATTAATATAATATTGTCAACAAACAAATGAATTATTTGGCCCAAATTTGCATTTTAAACATGAATTGCATTTAAGATGAGAAATGAAGTTCTATTTATGTAATTCACTAAAAACAATGTTTATGGACTTTGGAAAAATGAATATAAAGATATTAACAATGAATATTAGCCACTTTCAGTGACTAATAAATCAATAAGGACCATCGAGAGTGTGGGGTAATATTGTTTTGAATTCTAACATTATAAAAGCTTTGTTTTATGTGGGTGAATATCATTCCTTTATTTCTTATCATGTTGTTGATTTTCTGAGTTTAAATATTGATTTGATGTCTTTAGTGTTGAGACTACAAAATCATCATGATTAAATAGAATGTCAAGCCTTTATGTGTAGATCACATTCTATAATTATTGATGGAACCAAGATAATATGGGACTTCTTTGTGCTTGAGATGGATGTCTATGATATAATATTTTTTATGGATTGGTTGACAATGTTCAAGGATCACATCGACTATTATACCGAAAGGGTTCATTTTACAACCAATAATGGTGTCGAGCATCTCTTTAGAGTACACTAGAATGTAAAGGAAATTGAAATAGTCTTGTTGGCACTAGTTTTTGGAACGATATCATACCAGTTGGAAACATTAACTTTGGAATAAATGGAATAGATCAAGGATATCATTTCTCCAACAATTTTTTATCAGTTTCAGGATGTTTTTCCTAAAAATTTCTTAGGGTTTCCACTCATGAGAGAAGTGAAGTTTATAATTTATTTCCTCCCAGGGAACAATATTATTGCCATTATATCTTATAAGATGGAACCAATAGAATTAATGGGAATGAAATTTTAGTTTTAATTGTTGTAAAGAAAAGGGTTCATTCAGCTGAGCATGTCTTCATGGGCAGCATCAGTCTTATTTTTCAAAAAGGAGGATGGAACTCTTTGGCTATATGTGGATTATCATAAACTTATTCAAGTTACAATAAATAATGTGGATCCACTTTCACACATTGATGATTTTTTGATAAATTAAGTGGATCTTAGTGGTTCACTAAGATTGAATTGTAATTAGGATATCACTAATTATGGGTTTGGAAGGAGGATATATCAAAAATGACTTTCATAAGGAGATATGTTCATTATGAATATGTGGTAATTACTTTTAGCCTTAAGAATGCACCGATAGTATTTTTGGAATTGATGAATAAGATATTTCATAGATATCTGAATTCTTTTATAGCGGTGTTTGTGGATGGCATATTGGTGTATTCAAGGACAAGGGCCGATCATGAGAAACACTTGGTGACAGTGTTAGGAATCTTGTCAGATCAATGTTTGTATTTTAAATTATCAAAGTGTGATTTTTGGATATAATATGTGCATTTACTTGTCCATTTAATTTATGAAAAAGGTGTTTCTGTGGATCTAGAAAAGATAGAAGTTGTTATATCTTGGAAACTGTAAAAGAATGACTTTGAGATATGTAGTTTCCATGGTCTAGCTAGTTATTACTAAAATTTTCTTCATGATTTCTCATGACTAGCTTCACTAATGATAGATTTTAAAAAGAAAAGGGTTATATTTCTATATAATGATGAATGTCATAAGTCTTTCCAAGAGATTAAAGTTCTCCTTAAATTAGCACCAATATTTATTTTTCTAGAATTAAGATAAGGGTATGTGGTGTATTGTGATGCATTAGGATCTAGGTTGGGATGTGTTCTCAAGTAGGTAGATCATGTTGTTACTTATGGCTCAAGAGAGTTATGGTTTCATGAGAAAAATTTCCCAACACATGATTTGGAGTTAGTTGTTGTAGTTCATGCTTTGAAGACTTAGCTTCATAACCTCTTTGGTGATAAATTCACTTTTTTAAAGGATCATAAAATCTTCAAACATATTTTCTCACAAAGGGATTTGAACTTGACGTAGAGAAGATGGATGGAGTATATCTCAATTTTTGACTTTGACTTGATGTATAATCCGAGTAAATGCAATATGTTGGTAGATGCATTAAGCATAAATTCATATACTCATTTGGAAAAAAGAATTTAGATAAGTGGAAGTTGATTTCAGTGATAGAAAATATGAGCATTGAATGTAAATACTAAGGTTATGTTGCATTTTTTTTCTAGTTATGTTCATTCCTGATTTGGTTGAGACAATTAAGGAGGAACAGATGTCTGATTCTAAATGTGTTATGGTGAGGTAAAGATTCAATAGTGGGAGACCATTGAGGGCTATAGGCTGGATGTGAGTTCATTTTTGTGGTTTTGAGATCTGATGGTTGTACAAGTGGATTTTCAAGAACAAATTCTTCATGTTTACCACCATTCGATATGGATTGTTTATCCTAGAATATAGAATATGTATAAGGTGTTGAAATCATAGTTTTGGTGGGTCAGTATGAAAAGGAAGGTGGATAAGTTTGTTTCAAGATACTTAACTTGGTAGTAAGTTAAGGTGGAACATTAGTGACTACCAGGTATATTTCAGTATTTACCTATTCCTATTTTTAAATGGAAATTGATAGTTATGGATTTTTTAAGAGGTCTCCCAAGAATGGTTTGAAAACATGATGTAATATGGGTGATAGTGGATCATCTCACAAAGTTAACCCATTTAATCCATATTCTTGAATCTCACATAGTGG
Organism: Viscum album; assembly: GCA_963277665.1. Classification (NCBI taxonomy): domain Eukaryota; kingdom Viridiplantae; phylum Streptophyta; class Magnoliopsida; order Santalales; family Viscaceae; genus Viscum; species Viscum album. The sequence goes on from OY728161.1 coordinate 1,566,273,846, forward strand.
AGGAATTTTCAAAAATATATATATGATAAGTGGTAAAGATTCATGGAATACCAATTTCGATAGTTTCATATAGAGATCCAAGGTTTACATATCATTTATCTAAATCCTTACAAAAAACCCTTAGGAATCAGTTGACTATGAGTACGGTGTATCATACTCATACAAATGGAAAATCCTAAAGAATGATACAAATGTTGGAATATATTCTATGGGCTTGTGTAATGGATTGTTGTGGCTCATGGGAAGAGCACGTACTATTAGTATATTCTCATATAACGATAGTTATCCCGAATCGATACATATGGAGGCTTTTGAATCATTGCATGGGAGTCCTTTTCCTTTACCACTTTGTTTTGTAGAAATATGTGAGACTTCACCAGTTGGGCTTATCCTTGTCTAAGAAATAATTGGTAAGATTAAATTGATCATAAATATATGGATATGGCTCATAGTCGTTATAAATTTTATGTGGATCACTATCAATAACCATTTTCATTTGAGGTGAGTGGTAATGTGTTTTTTAGAATATCTCCAAGGCTAAGGCATCATTGTTTTGAGAATCAGAGCAAGTTATATCCTCGATACATAGGCCCTTTTGATATAATTGAATGGGTTGGTGATATGGAATACCAGTTGGTATTACCACCATAGTTTTGTTCTGTAAATAATGCATTTCATGTTTCTCAATTTAAAACATATTAACCTGGTCCTGACCATGTGATTTGATGGGATCACATTGACCAAGATCCAGATGCCTCTTTGTTTCACGTGCCAGTTCAGATTTTGTATAGGAAAGAGAAATTATTACATGGAAAAATCATTGGTCTAGTGTGAGTTTTGTGGAAACATAGTCAGATTCAAGAAAAGATTTGGAAACAGGAAAAAATTCTTAAGAAATGAACCAAACTCTTTTGGGGTGGTCGTGGTTTTCTACGTTCTAGGGATGGAAAGGAAAATGGTAGGTAGAATTTAGAACCCTAAGTTTCAAGTAAGTAACCATTTCTTTATTATTTTTAAGTATGTAAAGTTTTTGGGTTAATTTTTGGAGGTTTTGGAAGACTTTTAGAATGTTTTGGGGGATTTTCTACAGGTGCACGGTTTCGGGAAACCAAGAAACTCCTATAGAAAATTTTTCATGGTGAGACAGAGGCTAAGGGGAAGGTTCATGGGTAGTTTCATGGTTTTTTCAAACCATGCATCCACCTAGGAGAAACTGTGCAAAGTGGGACAGTTGGATTTTTCATGTTTGGTGCATGATTTGTCTAACCGTGTGGGCCAACCATGTAAGATTCTTCTTAAGGCAGCCTTAAAAGGTGGATATAGCATGTGTTCACTTCTAATCCTCTCTTTTTACTCCAAATTAACCCTAACTTGATATTTCTTTCTCCAAAAGGATTTGGAAGATTTCCCCATCAATAAAAAGGTGATATTAAGGATTTTATAAGTGATTTGAATCCTAATTCTCATGGTAAGTCATCATTTATGGTAGTTTTAAGGTTTTTATTAGATAAAATTTATTCCCTCTCTCTTTTTCTTAGATCTAGTCCACTGTGGATAGATCTAAGGTGGTTAGTGCCAATCATGGTTATATTTGGCCTTTTTATGTTAGGGGAAGATATTTAAGGTTAGTTTTTTGAGATTCAACCTAGTTCTGTGGGAATTTTTGTGTTGTTATTCATTTTAGCCATAATTTAAGAGGTGGGTGGCTTCACTCTTGAATCCTCTTATTAGAACTTAAAGTCTTAGTTTCAAATTTTTAAATTTATTGAAATTGATTGTGAATTTGAGGTTCAAATAATGGTAGAAACCTTCTTTAGTGATGTTTTTGTGGATTTTATGGTTTTTTAGAAATTGGTAGTGAAATGTTATTAGTTCCCTTGATTTTAAAATGTTGGTTTTAAAATATGGATTTTTAAAATTTCTAAAAATGGTTTATTTTAATGAATTTCAATAAAATAATGATTTTATTGAAATGTTTTTAATTGGTTGGTTTTAAATTGTTTTTCCATACATGGTATTTTGTGAGTTCATTCTTTTAACATGACCCTGAATAAGGGGTGTGTACCACTGGGGTACAAAGGGACATGGCCCTGGATAAGGGGAATGTAGAATTGGGTCACAAGAAGATTGGAAACTTTTAACAACTTAGTGGATGGATGATAAACTACTTATGATTATGGAACTTTTAGTGAAGCATTCATGTGTCGGTGTGTGTGGTGAAACTTGTAATGGGTATTCTAAGAAGGAATGTGAAATGGTTTAAAGTATTGTTTGGTTACTTTTCCATAGAAACTATTTTGGTGTTAAACTACTTTTCTTGATATAAACTGTTTTCATTTTTTTATATAAACTATTTATATAAATTTTCTAAAATGTTCTATACTATTTTCATGAGTAGTGAAGTTATTTGGTGAAAGCCCACTGATTTTCATTACTCTCCCCTACTTTGGAACTTTGGTGATTTGGTAGATATCATTTATCAAGACACATAAAAAGGTAATGTATCACATGTATTTAGTGGTGAATCAAGATACTTGGTCTGTATTATGGATTTGGATCATGAATCATGTTTTTATATTTAGATTCATGTATTGGAGTCCTTGGGTTTTGTTGGTTTTTTCTTCTATGTGTTACTATGTTTTTAGTTATCTTCTATTGTAGTACTTGGTTGTAGTTTGTTTTTGATATTGTTTTAAATTTTTATCATGCATCATGTAGTGGTTATTTGGTTATGGTACGTTCGGTTGGGTTGTTTTATTTTCATATAGAAAATCATCCCCCATCGATTAATGAAGCCCTTGGCGTTTATTGCTATCCTTTGGCGTCTTAGGGATGTCTCTTAAGGCCAAGTAATGTCCTTACACCTTCTTCAGACAATGAGGAGGTGTGGGGTGCTAAATCTTGGCTCAACCAAAAGGGTTTTATGGTGTGAATAAGAGAGGATAGGGGTGGCCTTTTATGAGTGATGTGAGTGACACACTTGTAATTTTAGAGAAAAAAAAGTGTACCCATTTTTTTCACATAAAAAGGGTCTAAATGGATTATTATTAAGACTTAGACATGATAAAGTAGAAATATGTCCAATAAATATATTTTAGTCATATTTTTAGGTCACTTTAACCCTTTTATCTTTAGTTTAACCCCTAGGTAAATCCATTTTTACCTTAACCATGGTAAATAATTTTTTTTGTTCTCACTATTCATTTTAGTAAAAAATAAGTTAACTTATTATATTATATAAACTATATTAATTAAAAATATGGAATCCATTTTTCCAAATTCAATTCACAAAAATTCAAATTTTTAATTTAAAATTAATCCCGAAAACGTGACGAGAAAGCGGGTTTTCAAAGGGAAAATGTGTAAAAGTTTAAAAAAATTATATAAAATTTAAATATGAAATTGATTGAAATATAATAAATTAGATTAATATATATATATATAATTGAAATAACTTTACTTTAAAACCAATTCAAAATATAATTTAAAAATATAAATAATTTAAACGAAAAGGAAGTTTTCAATAAAAATTTAGTATTTTTAACTATTCATTAACAAATGAAATATTTTAGAAAAATACTAAAAGTTCACTATAAGATAATTTTTATATTTTTATTTCAAAAATTAAGTTCACTTTATCAAATAAATTTTATAAAATTGGTAAAAATTAATTTTAAATTGTGTGATTAAAGAATTACTAAATTGTCTTTTAGAAAAAGCACAGTTTTTCAAAAACCGTTTCTTTTTCTTTTAAATGATTCTTATTTTATTTCTAATATATATAAACCCATAATTATAAAAATTTACTTATTACTCATACCTAAAAATTTATCATCTAGGTTATATAGGTATACTATATTATAGTTTATTTAGAATCGAGGTTTTGTGTTCCGCAAGCTATCGAAAATATTAAATTTAAATAGATATATTTCATGGGATGTTTAATCTAAGTGTTTCATGTCTCATACACTATTGAAAAAAATGTTATTATTTTAAAATCTTGAGGTGTTTTAATCCACTTCCTCTAAGATGATTAAAGTGACATTCCAAAATCACTTTCACTCACTCTCTTGGTCAAATAGAGATGGTGATAATAATCCTAAATAAAATCTCAACTTGGTCTACCCTCCTTCTAATATGTGAGTTACATTGAATACCCCCAGTTGAAATAGGAAATACCTAATTAGTTTTTTTTCTAAAAAATAAAGAGTGTCTATTACCCCTATCACACATAATTACAATCATTGAGTACTTCAATACTAATACCTAATCTATTTCATTGTATATAAACCAGAACCTAGAGGAGGTAGATAATGATCATAGACTAAGGAAATAATAATAACATCATATAGAACCAAATATGATGATAATTGATTTTAAAAACTGTTATTTGAATATTGAAACCAATTTAATAGAATAAATAAAGGGTTTTATTCCATGAAGTTTAAGATCTTAATCATTTCAAAAATAAAAAACTTTTCTTCTCTAATCACTCATTAGTTTACCCCTTCATGTTAAGGGTAATCGAGAAGAATGGGGAAGAAGAATAAAAAAAAAGAAGAGCGGATAATTTCTTCTTCAAAGTCCACCCATATAAATTTTACACAATTTAGTCCCACAAAATGGTTTACTATCCCCATGATGTATTCTTAAGATTTCTTCTTGTTAGAGTTTCATTTCTTCTCTCAATATTTAAATCCATTTGAACATGTGTAAGAAAAGTTATGCATGAATTACTGAATCTCTCTAAATATGGACGAATGGATTGTTCATCTTTCTCCTTTTACATACACCCTTAGTCTACAATAATTAATTAATATGGACCTGATACTTTATAGATATATGATCATATGGGTCATATTTACTTTACAAGTGGAATGATATCTTTTGGATTTATATATACTAAGTTATACATAATTTATTAAGGAGTGGTCAAATATGTTATCACAAATGGTTTTCCACATTGTATGATTTAGTTGGGACCCTTAGTGTTAAAATATTCACTTCATCCAGTTGAAATAAATGAATACCACAAATAATGGAAGCCTATAAAAAAATAATTCCTCAATTTGGATAAATAGTGAAAAATTTATATCCAAAATACCAAAGAGATAAAAAAGTGATAAAATTATAGAGTTAATACATTTAAAAAAATTAGCTCAAAATTCACCAACAACTAAAAATTATGAAATTTACATCAAATTGATAAATTTTTGGGAATTAAATCATATAAATACCCATGAAATATAATGGAAATATCATCTTTATCACATAACATAGGTAGTTGGTAAGTCCTTTCTATCTTGATGATGATGTTGAGGGACGTAGTATCCTCTGAGCATTGAGAGTTGACCCAAAACCTAGTTTGAAATTGAGGAACCATGTGAGGGTTCTTATTATTATTGTGACCTAGGGGACCTAAGTGGGTTCCCCATTGTTATATCAATCTTGAGTAGGAGTGTATAGTTAGGTAGTTATGGTTGTTGGTGTCACCATTGAACCTGAACTGACATGTAAGCCCGATGGGGTTATGATGATAGTGGCGGGTGTGGGCACTATAACAACACTTGTTATATATTTATTTATTTATTTATGTTTTTTCATGATGACTAACAAATTACTATGATTCATTGGAATCATCCATTGATCTTGAAACTAATATGATTATCCAGAATGCCTGAGAATCACTTGTTGATATGGTTGAGACCTTAAGATTCCAAGTGTGTTTAGGATCTAGTCTCACAATATATTAGGGGAATATTCATAGTACATATAGTATCCATTTATATGGTTGATGTAGGAGTGGATTCATAGTGGTGTTACCTAAGATCCAACATTATATCTATGTGATTTTTTGCAAACAATAATGCATGAGATATATGGGATTCATCTGATACAGTCAGACCATTGTGAATGATCGAGTTTCCTAGTATTCAAATCTCATTTCTATTAGACCATTATGAATTCCTAGGATTCCCAAAATTTGAATGGTATCATGAGGTTTTGGGTGGTCATATATCCTTGAGATTGGATGTTGGATATCCTAAGGGTGATTATTGGATCCCATCAATTGATTTCTAATTACCCCTAGGATCGGGTGGATGCACCAATGATGGTTTGGTAGAGGATCCATGAGTTATTGGATGCATCAAAGACTGGATATGGGATCTATGAGGGTATTTCCCATTTGATTTCCAAGGTTTCCTAGGAATCGGTTACACTTGGATGTATAGGATTTCCTAGGGCCTCCCCCTCCTAGGAATTATACATTATCCTGACATTAAGAATGGCTAGGTGCTACTATAGGGTTCATCCTAAGGTCTTGAGGATGAGGGATACCAAGTGACAAACTAGGATCCACTATTCATCAATGGAGATGTGATAATGGGATCCCTAGTGAGTGGGAAAAGGTTCCCCTAATGTGATGCTCATGCTCAAAGACACTTCAGCATTGGCCGAAGAAGGTATGGCCAATCAGATTTTGGACCTGAGGATCAATGATGGTTATTGGGCTTGGACCAGGATATACGAGTATGCCCGTAGAGTGGTTGTGATACTATTACGGCACGATCATCATGATGTACTCGATGAAATTTTTGTATCATTCTAAAGAAGGTGTTGATGTTAGTGTATTTATTTGTTATATCTTGCTATTATTTATTGATTATTATCTAGTCATGTCACATAAACATATCACACCATTGATAGTTATGTGTGGGATTGTATTAGTGGTACCCTACTGAGTTATTTACTCACACCCTTGTCAGTCCACCATTGCACATGGGTACCCGAGAAAATATCACATGGTTAATTCAGGAATAATTAAGGCTAAGTCCATGGATCAGGCTTATCATGGTCAAGTGGTTCAACTCAGAAGATATTATATGATTAGGGTGAGGTATGGATCAGAGTTTTAGTAGATCCCATGACTTTTCTTATCTTATATGTATGGTTTTCCTAGTGGGTGGTCATCATCAGTACTTTATATTCTAAGAATAACCATTTGATTTTTATTTTTCATTTCATTTCATTATAGAATGTTCAGATTATTTCTTTTTTCTATACTCTAATGTGTATGATATTTGGTTATTTATCATTCTTCCTTACTCTAACACATGGGGTATAGCCTCCTTATGGTACCTACTTAGATCCCTATTTCTATTCAAAATCCTCTAGCATTTGGGGAGGCACATGGTTGAGGCCACGTAGTGATCTGATATGGATACTATTTGGAGTGAGATAGGTTGGTACATTACATTCTTGGTGGAAACCTAATGGGAAACTTTTCTCAAACCATACTTATACCACTCGTTGTTGGTAGACTTGGTGGATTTTTTAGGTCCAAGATCAGGTTCTTGAGTACCTCCTATGGGGTTCTTATCCTATAGATTCTCATGGATAAGTTTTGGTGATGATGTTGGATAGTGAACCCAGGTCATGGGAAGATCTATGTTTTGTTTTTTGGGTTTCTTTTGATTATTTTCTACCATGTATGCATCAATCAACTCTACATTTCTTTTATTTTATAATATTAGTTTTTACTTGTTATAATTCTTTCTATTTTATGATATGTTTAAGTTTATCGGGATGTTTGTATTTAGTTATACCTCATTAGTTTTACTTTGTTATTTAAAATATATTATTTTATTTTACATGTAAGTATAAATTATGGATGACTCTTCCCAATTCTCAATATGTTTTCATTTATTTTTTATTTATTTTTTAATGTGAAATCATTCCCACATGGTTACATTTGATTCCCTGGATTTGGCTTCCAACCTAAGGTGATGGGAATGTTCCTCAGTCTTTATCACAAGCCATCATGGGTATTGGATCAGGATTTTTTGAGTTTATTCATGACAATAATCCTCAAACCAAATCATCAAGTGAATACCATTAGTTAATTTTCAAGGAAAATATATATAAACCACTCAATGCATGCTTCACCATGAAACTATCAAGGAGATATCACAGTGGTGATTCATAATTACTCATCACAACATGTGAATCTCAAGGTGATGATACTCTAAAAGGTTTTCTTTCTCTCTATTATTTATGCTAAATGTTATATCAAATATAGAAGGTAACTCTATAGTTCATCCATGGATTTTGATCTGGGTTCTTCTCCATGGCCTATTGGTGGGGATTTCAAATATATTTTGGAATCTTTGGAAAATCTTGTAGAGGCCCCCTTATCATGGAAAGTTATACAAGAGTATAAATATTTCCTTATAGATAATAAATTATTGGAATTGGGTTATTTATGAGAAATATTTACTTTGTGAAATAATAAAAATAAAGATATAAAAACATGGGTTTGTCTTGATAGGTGTCTCGTTAACATCCTCGGCATCAACCAATTTACCAATATCATAGTTCATCATTTTTTATAGATTTTGTTAGACCATACATAATTTATATTGAAATTGAAAGGTCCTTCAGCCATGCCCAATGAATTCTTATTTTATAATAAATATAACTTGGAATCTGATTTTCTCTTGGAGTTTCTAAGGTTCTAGTAAGCTAATGTGGAGGGGGTATCCATGGATTATACTTCAAAATAGACTTAAGAATCTCAATCACCACATGAATAACTATTTGCAGACTGAATCAATGATGAAAATATATTTTTATATCCTTACTAAAGAAACCTAGTACATTAATTCAGCCTTAAAAACCAATTGGAACAATTGTATATCTGCTGAATTATCTAAAAAACAAGAGGTTTAAGGAGGTATTGATCAGAAAGGATAGGATAGTGTGTGATAAGTATTTTTTGATATGTCTTAGTGAGGAGACAAAAATATAGAATATTTTCAATCTTGTATTAAGGAAATAAAATTATTGGGATACCTTAATCTTTATCTTCTTGATAGGGATTTTTGTAAGTATATTAATATATAAAGCCCAATGGAAAAGGAATATTTTTACTCAATCATCGCATTGAAAAGGACTATGGTTAATGGTGTCAATCAGGGTGTCAGTGAGGCATATAATTTTATTATATTTATTCCTACCATTTTTCAATAATTAAAAATGATTCCATGTTTTTCCCTAATGATCTATGATATAAATGGACATGAAGGTGTTGAATATTAATAGTTCCCTAAGAGAGGTTGGTCTCATGGGTTCTTTCTTTAAAGGAGAATGAGATATGATTAAAGATGAATTGGTTGAGGTGGTATGTGATATTTTTAGAGGGGGTATAGTTATTATAGCAACCTATGAAAAAAATTGATTCTTATTCTAAAATTAAACCTCCCTTTATCACTTGAATAGTATCACCCGATAAGTTTGTGTAACTTCTCATATAATTTTTTTAAAATATTTTTAATAAAAAAATCATCACTACATCAATGTATTATTCATAATAAATAATATTTATTTATTAAAGGGGGATGTATTCAACGGGTGTTGTATCTTTCCTAAGAGATGATGATTGAATTGGATTAAAATACCCTTGGAGGAAACATTGTGGTTAAGTTCAATGTTGAATAAGTCTATGACAAGATGGAATAGAACTTAATTTTAAAAATACTAAGACAATATTGATTTTATGAATGGTATTATGACTATATATTTAGATTATTATCCTCACAATGGTTCTCCATCTCTATTACCAGCTTCAACAACTCCATTAGAGGGATTAGGCAATGGAACCCCCAATTACCAAGCCTCTTTATTTTGGAACAATATGCATTTAATAGAAATATAAATAGGTTCATGTAGGAAGGGTGAGTGGGATAGTACAAGGGACATTATAAAACTATAGTTATCTCTTATTTACTATTTTTAGATGAAATGATGTTGTTATTAAATATAAAATAAAAATACATCATGAATTTTATATAACTTCTCCAATATTTTGAACACTAGAGTGGGAAGAAGGAAAATGAGAACAAAAGCAGCCTATATGTCTTAAAAAATGTCAAACAAAATATTATATTTAGTTGAAATATATCTTGGTTTCTTTAAAAAAATCTTTCCTATGGAGTAATTGGGGTGCCTCTCACCAATGATCACATTCTCATTCATCACTCTAATAAGATGGTGGGAAAGATCATAACTTGCATCATCAACTAGAAGAATTGATTCCTATCATTTGAGAGGAAAATGTTTTTAATCAGTAGTATTTTTTCTTTAATTACTATCCATATTCTATTAGAAATTAGGGTGATTAAAAATTATCAAATATACAATAAATCTCTTTAAAAAAATTATGGGATTTATATGCATATCAAAGATTTCACTGGTCCAATTAGAAGAGGATCATAAAACTTTTCAAGGAAATGGGTATTATTATTCATATTCTATATGATACCATGAAATATATATAGGAAAAACTTTCCATGGAATTTATTATAAAATCTTACACATGGGTTCATTTTTTTGGAAAAATATAGACAATATATAATCACCGTCAATAATAGAAGATCCAAAATCTCCCTACTATGGAGAAACCTGGAGAAAATTATTCTAATGTGCATTAATTATTCTCATTAGGTTATTTATAGTGGTTAAATATTATTTTAGAAGGATAATTGGGAAGATAGGATAATCTACTATCAAAACTACCTGCTCTCATATATTTGTTTCAAAATGGATATTTAACACAAATCCTTTTTTGATATAGTATTGGTTAAAGAGGATACAGAGTTAGTTGATGATATTATTGTGTCATATAACAAGGATCATATTTTTTTGTTGGTACGATGTCATGGATGTTTCTATAAATTACCTTTCATTACATTAACTGAGATAACTTTCAAATGGTTCAATGGGGTAAATTAATATGGAATGATAATTTTCCAAATAAAATGAGCTTCTTGTTATATTACATTAACATTAACGGTGTGCCCACTAATTAGGCTATCTAAATAAAGGGTATCTCATTGTCATCAAAATTTCAATGTTGTGGATCTCCATAAAAGGAATTTATTGTACTTTTTTGGTAAGGTTTTCAGATTACATTCCTATGTAAAGTGTTATGAAAAATTTTAGAAATTTATTTCCAATTTTGATGGTATTTTGAATTCATAGTCAAAAGAGTTTGATTTTAGCATCATTTAAAGGAATATTAGACATATGGTGATTATGACAGGGCATTGGGATCTCAGGTCAATGCATAATTATAACATACATGGGGTAACAAAACTGATCTACATTCAATAGTGACCAAGATGTGTTCATTTTTCAAGGAGATAATAATTAATCATGAAGGTATTATCACAAATCCTTTTATGAATAATATGAGTATGTAGTAGCCATTTGTTCCTCACCATGAAAATTTCATGGCTAGAGGATGTTGGGTCTGATAGAACACTCTTTAGGTTAGTCTGAAATTAAATATTAACTAGTCCTATGTAAACTATTTTTTAAAATAAGGATGCCTTATTTGAGACTCAAAAGTTTCACCCATCAAGTAATTCAAGGTTTCCCTCAATGTGGGAAAATAACTTATCATTGAGGTGAAATCTCTTCTTTATGGCCTTTCTATCTACAAGTATAGAGGGATTATTATTTCTCAAATCAAGTATGAATAGACACTAAATGTTAAATACTTTATCAATATCTTATTCTACTACTGGAAAAAAAATTATTTACTTCAGTGGTTTCAAAGTTTAATTAATTCCAATGTTGTCATTTTTACACTTGGAAAGAGTAGATGTAATGACATGAGATTTTAATATATTTTTTCCCTAATTAATTCAGATATGTTTTATAGATTGTTCCACATACAATACTGAACAAAAATGCAATTATAATAAGTTTTTTCATTAAAAACAAGTTGTTGAATTAATAGGTATGAATAGGAGTAATTTAATTATGAAATATATTAATATATAGGTTATTTTATACAAATTTACTTAATTAATTATTGTGTTTAAGATTCTATCTTTTTATGTGTTGAAATTTTTATTAAATAAAACTAAGTATATTATTTTAAAATGGTTATTTTAATAAAATATATTATTTATTGATTAATTCTAGTTTTATTAGTGTTTTAAAGAATTTGTGAATAAGAACTACTAGTATTTTAAAAATATATTTTACTATAAAAAGATTTTTTCATTGTATTTTATGATTTTGTTTAAAAGTTAAAATAAAAAAATTATATAAATTTGAATTTGAAAAAAAATAAACTTCATTTTTATTTTTAGAATTTAAATATTATTTTATGATGAATTTTGGGTTTTTTCTATGAAGATTGATTTTTAGGTGAATAGTGAAAAATATCATTTTCAAAAATAACATGACTTTTTGACATTATTAGTATATAAATATGAATTGGTAATTTATGAAACCTTTTTATAATACCAAATATTTATTTTATAAGTGAATTTATAATATTAAAAATTCTGGTTTTAATTTACAAACCCATATTTTACATTTAATAACTTAAGTTATATTTTGTTTTTAATACACTATACATTTATTATTTTAAAAATAATTTTAGAAACTTTTAGAAATTTAACCAAATGAAATAGATTTAAGATTTAGAATAAGTAGTTTAAAATAATTTAATAGGGTATATTTTTTTCATAAATGATGATTTACCTTAGGTAAAAACCAATTACCATGGAAAAAAATTAAAATGGTAAAAGGGAACAATCTAATGGTAATGAGTGAAAACATGTTTAAAACTTATGTGTAAATGGATGTTAGAGGCATAGATTGACCTTATATCTACCCTTATATATTACTTCTAAATTTTTTAGACACTTTACATGATATTTACTTCCAATTATTGAAAAAATTTGGGTATTTATAAAAATGGCATCCATTTTCACTTATAAAATGGTCATTCCTATAACGACCCAAAATTTTATCAATAGAATTAATACCTTTTTATAGTAATTTCATATAGTATAAATCACATAAAATAACTTATATACCATAATAAAAACTTTAAAAATGAATAATTAATGAAATAATAATTATTTCTAGAAGTTAAGGAACCAATATCGATGAAATAATAACATGACCTTATAAATAGTAATATGACCCTTATGAAGATTAAATCAGACAAATGAATAGTAACCTCACTGATGAATGTATAAATAAAATTTATGCATTTTATAAATGAAATTATGATATAATTATATCATATTATAAGTGAATATTTTTTAAAAAATTATTAATTCAGTGTTGGTATTTTTGTAAGTCATAAATATTTAATTACAATTTTATGATTAATTTAATAATTTAAAAGAAAATTTATTTTCATAATATAAAATAATAAATTAATATTTTGATGTCTTATTATTTTGATATAATTTTATGAGAACTTACTTAATTTTTCAAAGTGTTATAAAATCAGTTATGATTTTTAAAATATGTATTTTCTAAGTAAATGATGATTTTAATTAAAAATAAAATTTCTCATATTTATAAAATTATTTTCATAAAGTAATTTTAATTTCTAAATTATAAACATTAAAAAATAGTAAGGGTTATTTTTTGAGATTTTTCTAAAATACTTGATTTTTTGGTGAATAGTAAAATACGGTAATTTGTGGTATATATACATTGTAAGTTAAATACAATATTCCTGTATTCATAACTAATGTAAGAACCATAATATAGAAATACAATTCATTATTTTAATATATTTAGTTATAATTCTCAATCTATTAATACTCTTGAACCAAAATAATAAACTAATGAATATAATAATGAGAAAACATCCCTCTCCTCCATTATAAATACCACTCTTCACCACCTCTTCTCCTCACACCTTCCAAGATTTGAGACTTATAAATATTCTACCCAATAATCTTCCCTATCCCCTCCCCCAAATCTATAATATATTGGTCTCATTAAAATACCAAAGCTTTTTCCCTACGGAGGTTCTCAAGGAAGATAAATTCAAGAGGTAAATTCCTCTTTATTTTATTTTAATCTCTTTTCAAGTTATTTTATTTTCATATTATATCCTCACCTAACCTAATAAAAATGGCATGATAACTCCATTAAATTAAATATACTATAATTATATCATTTTAATTTAATATCCATCATTAAACTCCTCCCTATCTCTCTCTCTTATTTTAAAAATGAAATCATCACCTATGATGTGTCAATTTACCGACATCATGGATGATGCGCTTTCATTTTCCTTTAAAGTCATAAAGTTTATTAATAAAATAGTTAAATGTTTGAAAATAGATTTTAAAGTGTATCTTATAACCCATTTTATGTTCTATAACTAACTTATATACATAATACAAAATGATAAAAAAACAAGTTCGTTGTGATCAAAAATCGCCAAAATTAACCAAAACGAATATCATTAACTATTTATCTAATGATTCATCCTCATACCATATAAAAATATCTATATGATCACATAAAATTATGGGATATTAATATCAACATATAATAACAATTCTGTATATTTATCCACATTTTACATGAAATTTATTTCATGTATACAAGTGAACCGATCATGAAAACTAAGAAAATGAACACTCCCAAACAATAAAATTAAACTCTATAACACATATAAAAGACCATAAATGAACTTAATAAAATCATAATGAATCAAATAAATTTATAAAAAAATTATTTTGTTAATTAATGAATCTAATTTGATTATATTGGATATTAAAGTTAATAAAGTATTCCGACATAAAGTAAGGGAAATTCTCGAACCCAACTCTCTTCCTTTGGGTTTTCCCTATTTCACCCCATTTTTAGTACGGATACTCATTTAATGTTCCTTAAATATAATTTCTTAAGAATTATATTATATTTTTTTGGGATATACATGTTTTATACTTGATTTCATGACAAAAAAATGTTTTTCAAAAGAACTATTCTTTCAAAAAACATACCATTTACTTATCTTGAGATTATTTCTTCTTCAATAAAGATTGAGGATTATTATATAAAGAATTTTATTTCAATTATCTTTCCCAAAGTTTTGTCATGAATTTAAGATTTATTAAATGAAATCCATTCCGTTCCATGGGATATTTTATGTTCAATATTGATATATGTTCTATGTAGAATGCATGATTATGTCAATGTTATGATGTTACAGGTGTGCTCGGAATTATATAGCATAATGTAAATTTTATGATGAGATAGGTGTGTTTAGAATTATATAGTTCTTAAATTCATTCGTTAATGTGATTTATCTTATGATAAAAATTGAAAAATGCACAAACAATAGGATATCTTTGTTCACAACTATGTGTAGTATTTTACTACTAAGACATGATGTTTCTTTATTATACATTTCCACATTCCCTCCCTTAATCTAATGATTCCTCTCATGATTATGATTATGAATTAATTATGATGATTATTCTCACCCCATTTTATATTAATTCATGTTCTTATCTATCCTCTTATTGGACTTTTATCTCTCCCCTTTCTTGATGTATATCCTTAGGTGACTACTTGTACTAAGGAGACCTCAAAGGCCAATAAGAATCTAGAGAAGAAGGAATCAAATAAATGTTTTATTTTTTTAAATATTATATATGGTTCTAATTTTCCCAAAACACTAAACCTTTGGATCCTAGTAGTGTAATGATTTTATGTTTTCTTTAATTATAATGATGTAATAATAATTTAAGAAAAAGAAGGGTCGCTATAGTTGGTATTAGAACATGGTTTAGTTAATTTGAGAATTAGTATTAGAGAAACTTTTTGAAAATCATTAGTATATGCATGAACCCAAGAATATTTATTTTAGAAAAATTCTAAACATAGGGATCCCACAAGATATTCCTTTATAGTTAATTGAAAAAAAGGATTAAATTTTTTATTCATGAATTGTTGACTTATGTTTTATTATAACCTTTTCTATTTTAGAAAATAGTGGGAACTAGGAGAAACTAGGATAACAGCCTATGTGAGGGACAATGCAGTGATTTCATGAATTACATCCCCAATGCCTTAGGAGGTGGAGTTCAAAATTTCATTTCAATGCTTACCTAGTTGTCTGAGGTTATGAACAATAGCCTGAATAATGTGGAATATCCTCCTTCACCTAAGAGGGAGAAACTAGTTATTGAATCTTTTATACAATAATTACCACCAACCTTCAATGGATCTTCTGATCCACTTGCCATGGAATAGTGGTTCAACTCAATACACAATATCTTTCATGTACTTCAATATTTTGAGAAAGAGAAGGTGACTCTTTTCATTTAACATCTAGATGGAGAGGCTAACCAATGGTGGGTATTTATTAAGAACACCAATCCAAAGAATGAAATTGAATAAATAGAGTGGTAATATTTAATGATAATGTTTCTTGACAATTATTTCTATTGAAATCTTCATACAAATATAGAGAGAGAATTCATATATCTAAAGAAAAATGAAGGAGAATCTTTCATAACCTGCGAATAAAATTTTACAAGGATTCCAAGGTATGATTTGGGGTTCATTATCAACAATGATATAAAAATTGATAGATTATTTAGTGATTTAAAACTACACCTTCAAAAGGCTCTAGCAATTCTAGACTTTGGGACTTACAAAGAAGTTGTTTGATGTGATCTCAAAGTTGATATGAAGTTTGGATAATGGACCCTTGGATATAGTTATAATAAAAGAAAAAGATGGAGTTTCAAGACAGTGGATTTAATGAGAAAGCTGGAAAGAAAACTCAACCACCCACATGTCAAAAATGTGGGAAGAAGCATCATGAGAACTTCCTCAAATGGAAAAGGAAATGCTTCAAGTGTAGGATAGAAGGACTCTAGGATCATGAATGTTAAAAAGGAATGAATAATTAGGACATTATAGTGGAGGAAAAGGATAGAAAAACTCATGGCCTAGTGCTATAACTATAGGGAGAAAGTGCACTATACAAGCCAGTGTACAAAACCTCAAGTCCTTGAGGGTAATCAGTGTCAACAGCCATCAAAGCCAAAGGATAAAGGGAAGTATTATGCCATCACTACCGTGGAATTTGAGTAAGAAAATGACGTTGTATAAGGTAGACTTTCTATTCACTCAAGAATGGAAAAGGTCCTATTTGATTCTGGTTCTACACATTCCTCTATATCTTTCAAGTTTTCTATAATTATTTCATCAAATCCCCAAAACATAGAAGTAGAGATATCCATAAAAATATATTGGTGTAATCATTGCAACCCAAGTGTTGTAATCTTCTCCTATTGGTGTATGTGGGAATATTCTCCAAGAAGTTATCGTAATACTTTCCTTGGTGGAATTAGATGCTATATTGGGGATGGATTGGCTCTCATTATATAGAACACATATCTACTTTCAAGTAAAAAATATATCTTTTCATATTCCAAACCATACCATGATTCTTTAAAAGTGCATGGAAGATCAAGAATCTTCTTTAGAAAATCCTTCAACGGTGTGGGTGTTTATTCCCTGTGAAGAATCATACCTCGCTCAAATGGTTGAGTCAAAGGAAAGTGTCAACCTAGCGAAAATTACCATCGTAGAGGAATATAGTGGTGTATTTCCTAAAGAGTTACCTAGAATTACCCTAGATCATGAGGTAGTGTTCTCAATAGAAATCATACCCAGAGCTACTCCTATATAAAAATGTCCCTATAATATGTCTCCCATCGAACTAGAGGAGTTAAAGAATCATCTGTAAGAGCATTTGGACAAAGGGTTCATACACCCTAGTGCGTCAATTTGGGGTACACCAATGCACTTTGTCAAGAATAAGGATGGATCAATGTGGTTGTGCATCGATTATCAGGAACTCAACAATATCACCATAAATAGTAAGTATCATATCCCAATAATTGGTGACTTGTTCGATCAGTTATGAGGAGCTCAATACTTCCCAAATTTGGATATTTGTTCTGGATATAATCAGCTAAAGGTAAAGAAGGAAGATATTCAGAAGACTTCATTTCATAAAAGGTATGGGAACATTGAGTTTCTAGTGATGTCCTTTGGACATACTAATTCCCCTGTAATCTTCATGGATTTTATGAATAGATTCTTTAGACATTACCTTAACAAATTTTTGGTCGTTTTTATCAATGATATTCTGATCTACTCCAAGATTAAGGAAGAACATGAAGAATATTTAAGGCTTGTGTTAGCAACATTAAGGAAGTAAAATTTGTATTCCAAGTTCAAAAGGTGTGACTTTTGGATGCATCAAGTCACATTCTTGGGACATGTGATCACAAGTGAGGGAAATTTTGTAGACCCCTCAAAAAAAGGCAATTGATGAATGTCCAAGACCCTCAAGTGTCATATAAATCTATAGTTATCTTAGATTAGCTGGGTACTACTGATGTTTTGTGATAAATTTCTTATGATTTTCTAGACCACTAACTAAGTTAACAAGGAAAGGGGTAAAGTATGTCTGAATGGATGAATGTGAGGAAATCTTCAAGGATCTAAAGATAAGGCTGATCACTGCACCCATACTAACATTACCAAAAATTGGTGAAAGTTTTGTGATATATAGTGATGCCTAAAATATATTATTGGGTTTTATACTCATTAGAAATGATAGTGCAATAGTCTACTCCTCATAGAAGTTGAATATCTATGAGTAGAACTACCCGGCGCATGATCTAGAGCTAGCAGTTGTGATTTTTGTCTTGAAAATATAGAAGCTCTACCTCTATGGTGAGAAGTGTGACATATATACTAATCACAAGATCCTAAAATATATATTTACACAAAAGGAGCTCAATATGTATCAATGGATATGGTTAGAACTTATCAAGGAATATAATTTCTCTATTAACTATCATCCTAGCAAGGGGAACAAGGTAGTTGATACTCTTGGAAGAAAATAACCTGCTACTTTATCCATGTTGTAGATTGAGAAAGACCTTATCATCATGGATATGAAAAGGATAGATTTGGAAATCATAATGGTGGAGAATACATCCTACCTTTCCCAAATTATTTCCCAAACATCTATCTAAGAGAATATTAAGGAGGCATAAAGGGTTGTTCTAGAGTTTCAAAATAATGTGAATGTAGTAAAAGAAGGGAATCTGTAAGAGTTTCATATCGATGATGATGGTGTAATTTTGTTTTTATGAGGCTTTGTGCCTTAATCATCTAGGATAAAGAATGATCTATTGGATAATTATCATAGGTAAACTTTATCTATCCATCCTATTAGTACCAAGATGTACCATGATATTTGAAAACACTTCTTGTGGGATAACATGAAGAAATAGATTGTGGAGTATATCTCAATGTTCTTGATATGTCAACAAGTTAAAGTAGAGTGAAATAAGTCCAAAGGGATGATGAAACCATTGCCTATACCCATATGGAAATGGGATAATGTCATTATGGACTTTGTAACGGGTCTCTTAAAGACATCCAAAGGAAATAATGTGATATGTTTTGTGGTGGAGAGACTCACCAAGACTTCCCACTTTATCATTATTTGGGAAGATCTCTCGCTTGAAAAACTTGCACAGATATATGTAAAATAATAAGTGAGGTTTCATGGGGTACCACTTTCAATCATATCTGATCATGATCCAAGGTTCACATCTAAATTATATAAAATTATTTATCATGATTTAAGTACTGAATTAAATTTCAGCACAACTTATCACCCCCAAAATGATGACTAATCTGAAAAGAATTTTCAGATGCTTGAAGATATGCTAAGAGCCTACTCATTAGAATTTAAAGGTGGATGGGATCATTATCTCCTATTATTTTAGTTCTCATACAACAATAGCATCACTCGAGTACTTATATGGCTCCATGTGATGCTCTGTATGGAAAACAATGTAGAACTCCAATCTTTTGGGATGAAGTCAGTGAAAGAAAGTTACTTGGATCTAATATTATGAAAGATATAAGAGAGAAGGTTCAATCCATCCAGAAACATATAAAAGATGCTCAGATTTGGTAAAAGAGTCATGCTAATAACTATCAAAGGGACTTAGAGTTCAATGTTGGAGATAAATTCTTCCTTTGAATATCACCATGGAATAGAGTCATGCAGTTTGGAAAGAAAGGGAAGCTAATCCCATGGTACATTGCCCCTTTTAGATCCTTGATCACATAGGATCTATGGAATATCGGCTTGCACTTACACTGAATATGGCTTAATTTCATGATGTTTTCCACGTATCACTTCTAAGGAAGTATATACCAGATCCCTCACATGTACTGAACACATAAGTGGTACAGCTGGAAGATGATCTTTCTTGTGAGGAGAAGTTGGTAAGATTCTAGACCATAGAGATATGGTTCTATGCAAAAAGACAAACCACCTTGTAAAAGTGTTGTATAGGAACCATAAGTATGTAGAAGCAACTTGGGAATCGAAGGAGGCTATGAAGGAGAATTAACCTCACCTGTTTATGTAAAAACGAAATTTCGAGGGCAAAATTTCAAAAGGGGGAAAGAATGTAACGACCCAAACATTTATCAATAAAATTCATCCCTTATTATAATAATCTCATATAGTATAAATCACATAAAATCACTAAGAGATCATAATAAAAACTTTATAAATGAATAATTAATTAAATAAGAATTATTTCTAGAATTTAAGGAACTAATATTGATGAAATAGTAACTTGATATTAGAAATGGTATTATGAACCATATGAATAGTAAATTGAAAAATTAATAGTAACATCACCCATGAAAGTATAAATAAAATTTAATAATATTATAAATAAAAGTATGATATGATTATATCATATTCTAAGTAAATAAACTTTTTAAAAAATTATTAATTACGTGTTGGTATTTTTGTAAGTCATAAATATTTAATTAAAATTTTATGATTAATTTAATAATTTAAAAGAAAATTTATTTTCATAAAATATAATCATAAATTAATATTTTTATGTCTTGTGATTTTAATATAATTTTACGATACTTTAATTAATTTTTCAAAGTTTTATAAAGTCGGTTATAATTTTAAAATGTCTATTTTCCAAGTAAATGATGATTTTAATTAAAAATTAAATTACTTGTATTTAGAAAATTATTTTCATAAAACAGATTTCATTTTTAAATTATAAACATCAAAAAATGGTTAGAGTGAATTTTTGATATTTTTCTGAAATACTAGAATTTTTTGTGCACAGTAAAATACGGTAATTTATAGTATATATACATTATAAGTTAAATACACTATTACTTGAGTCATTTATGATGTAAGAACCATAATATATAACTTCTCATCATTATTTTAAAATATTTAGTGATAATTCTCAATATATTCATAGTCTTGATCAAAAATAATAAACTAATGAATATAATAATGAGAAAACACCCCTCTCCTCCATTATAAATACCACCCCTCTCCACCTCTTCTCCTCACACCTTCAAAGCTTTGATCCTTGTCCATATTCTTCCCAATACTATTACTTATCCCCTACATCACATATAGGATCTCTTGGTCTCATCAAAAGACCAAAAACTTTTCCCTATGGAGGTTCTCAAGTAGGAGAAATACAAGAGGTAAATTCTTCTTTATTTTATTTTAATCTCTTTTCATGTTCTTTTATTTTCTTATTCTATCCTCACCTAACATCATACAAATGAAATTATAACTCCAGTACCTTAAATTAACTATAATTATATAATTTTAATGTAATATTTATTATTAAAATCCTCTCTCTCTCTCTCTCTCTTTTATTTTAAAAATGAAATCATTGCCCGTGATGTGTCAATTTACCGACATCATGGATGATATGCATTAATTTTCATTTAACACCTTCCAGGATGTTAATGAAATCATTAAATGTTTTAAAAAATATTTTAAAGTTTAGTTTTTTAACCCTTTTTATGTTCTATATCTAACTTATATACATAATACTAAATGATAAAGAAAAATGAGTTTGTTGTGATCGAAAACTGCCAAAATTAACCTAAATGGTTATCATTAACAATTTATCTAATGATTCATCCCCATAACATATAACCAAATTAATTATAAGATAATTTATAATTATGTTAGATAAATAATAACATATAATAACAATTCTATATATTTATATTCATTTTACATAAACTTCCATCCATGTATACAAGTGAAAAGATCATAAAAAATAAGAAAACGAACACTCTCAAATAATGAAATTAAACTCTGTAACTCATAAAAAAGCCCATAAATGAACTTAATAAAACTATAATTAATAAAATTAATGTATAAAATGTTATTTATTTGTTAATTAATGAATCTAATGTGATTATACAGGATATTAAATTGGAGAAAGCATTCAGACACAAGGTAAGGGGAATTCTCAAACCCAACTCTATTTCTTTGGGTTTTCCCTATTTCACCCCATTTTCAGTATGTATACTCATTTAATATTCCTTAAATTCAATTACTTCACCACTATATTATATTTTTTGTGATATAAATGTTTTCTACTTGAGTTTAGGAAAAATAAAAAATTTTCCAAAAGAACTCTTCTTTCAAAAAAAACACACCTTTTACTTCTCTTGGCATTGTTTCTTATTCACTAAAGATTAATGATTCTTAAACCAATAATGTTATTTAATTTATATTTTCCAAATTTATTTCATGAATTTATGCTTTATAAAATTAAAACCATTCCTTCCCATGGGTTATTTTATGTTCAATATTGATATATGTTCTATGTGGCATACATGATAATATAAATGTTATGATGTGATGAGTGTGCCCAAAATTATATAGAACTCCAATTAATTGGTTAATGTGGTGTATATCATGATAAAAAGTGAAAAATTAATGAACATTGTGTTATCTTTGTTCACAAATATGTGTGTCATTTGACCACTATGACATGATGTATCATTTTTAGGCATTGTCACATTTTGTGCCTTTATCTAATGCTTCCTCTCATGATTATGATGATGATTTAAGGATGATTATTATTCTAACCCCATGTAATATTGACTCATGTTATTATATATCCTATTAATAGGCTTTTATCTCACCCCTTTCTTGATGTATATCCTCAGATGACTATTGTACTAAGGAGAACTCAAGGGATAATAAGAAGCTAGAGAAGAAAGAATTAAATAAATATTTTATTTGGTAAATATTATGTATGGTCCTAATTTTCCCAATTCAATAAACATTTTGATACTATAGTTTGGTAATGATTTTATTTTTTTTATCATTATAATGATGTAATAGTAATGTAAGAAAAAATAGAGTTGTTATAATTCCTCTCCTCAATTCCCCTCACACTGAAATCCACTTAGTTTAGATCAAACTCTACCCAAACCTATCATAAAAATTCATTTACACCCTTAATAGGATATGGTCTTCTCAAAATATCATCCCTCAAGTGTTTAATCCTTTTTCAATGAAGATAATCCAATAAGTGAGGTATAAACTTCTAACTACACCTATATTATTTTTATTTCTTTAGGTGAACTTATTCTTCCTCAAATTTTATTAAAACATCTTAAAATGATAACATAAGTATCATTAGTATACTATTATGTTATTATAATGATATTAAAATCAATAAAAATCTCTGTAAAATCCTTATATTTTAAAAATAAAACTATGTTTGATACCGTATACGGCACGTAACACCAAGACCAAACCAACCATGATTATTTAAATATGATCATTATAACCTATCCATTAAATTGGAGAGTATTAATATGATTAAATAATTATGACAAATATATAAAATTATTAATAAATATAAATGTACTAATAAATTCTAACGAAATAAGCACTCAATTTTTAATGGACATTTTATTCATAAAAATGTTCTTTCTTCAAAAATGATTTTGTTATTTTGTGATAAAATATTGCAATTAATTTATATGAATTTTAAAAAATTTATTTTATGAAATTCAATTAATTTTTTAAATAATCATATCAAAATTAATTTAGATTGAAATTTTTGAATTTTTCTAAAATGATTTTTTTAGGGAATATTGAAAATTGCTAATTTTTCAAATTTTATCATTTCTTTTCAATAAATAAAGTAATTTAAAAGTCTCGTTATATTTTGGATTTGTTATTAAATTGTAATATAAACCATTTAATTTATAATAATATAAATAATTTCATTTTAATCATTAATTTTCAAGATTTTGGTATAAGTTTATTTTTATGCTTAAAACATGGTTTTTCGAAAATTGTTTTTAAATACATAACGTTTACCCATTTTAATTAATTAAAATAAACCCTATTATGGAAATTTAAATGAAATTTATATATTATATATCTATTTATATTAATTTAAACTTATATAAGTATTATTTTTATTTATATAGTTAATATAAGATCATTTATTACTTGAAAAATGAATTTTCTTGAAAACCCACTTTTCATCGCATATTACGGGTTTAATTTTAAATTAAATTATTCCACTTATTTGAATTTAATTTTATAAAATTTATTAAATATTTTTAATCATCATAATTAATATTTTTTATTAATTTCAATTTAGTTTTTGGTCATAATAAATAGAAAAAATAGGAAAAATTAATTATCGTGGTTAAGGTTAAAAAGGGGTTTTGCGTGTTACATTTTCTTGTGTTAAAATTAATTTTACACATATAGAGGGTTTTTATATGATTTATTTTATTTAATATTTAGAACCATTATGTCCAAATTATCTAATAAGGATCATTTTTTAGTCTTAAAGGATAAATTACCTAGGTAAAAACTAGTTACCATGGTGAAAACTAAAATAGTAAAAGAGAATAACCATAAAGGTAAATGGAATAAAATGTTTATTTTTTTTATTTTGGGTGTGTTTATCAACCTTATATTATATTAACAATATTATTTATCAATTTTTTAGGCACTTTTATTGATAGTGACATCTCATTATTGAATAATTTTGGGTATTTACAAAAATATCACTCCTTACTTATAAAGGGAACCTTCTATCCTCTCCTATCCATACTTAAAAATCCTTTTGGTTAATCCAATACCTGAAAAATTACCTCACCTAGTTCATTTAACATGTATAAAAAACATTATTTTTATTATAAAGCTATCCTATGATAGATTTTGGTGAAAACCTAAAGAGGTTTTCTGAAGAAGAGGTATTGTTCTTCCTCCAATGGCCCGAAGGCCATCATTTTTTATTGATTTTGATAATCCACCTTTCAAGGGATGAGGTGGAACCCTATTACATTCCCTTAGGCCATATAGGAACCATTGCCCGTAGGCACAAACATTACATGCAACCCAGACTAACGACTTGGAACTGCTCCTCCCCAGCATCTTCATCTTGAAATCATCTCTTCACCTCCACATGGCTGTTCGGCTAGGCATTCCCATGCATGCACAGGCTTGTCCCGATGGAAGCTGCAATACCCTCTCATTCTTGCAATCTGTTTAGCTCCTACTGTGGTGAAAGCTCCTTTGCTCATCCTCCTTGTAGATATTGTTCCTTGTAGTTTAGTCTGGTTTGTATCTGCAGGTGGCCCGAAGGCTATTAGGATAGCCTGAAGGCCCAACTGACCCGAAGGCCTAG
The DNA here is from genome assembly GCA_963277665.1 of Viscum album. Lineage (NCBI taxonomy): Eukaryota > Viridiplantae > Streptophyta > Magnoliopsida > Santalales > Viscaceae > Viscum > Viscum album. The sequence goes on from OY728161.1 coordinate 1,566,299,258, forward strand.
GTGCTCGAAGGCCAATGAAGGACTCGGGGACCAAATCTGATGCCCGAAGGCCCAAACGGGGGCATATCTCCGGCTGCTACAGTGCCAAACAGTGCCCACTACAGTACTGCTACAGTTCCCGCTACAGTACTGCTACTGTACTGCTACAGTAACCCGGAAATTCTGCCTCTGCCTGGATTTGATCCCTGGTCACTTGGATGCACCATCAGAGACCTTGCCAACCGGGCTAAGGCTCATGTGCAAGAGTTATTGTTCTTAACCGAGTGTTTTTGTTTTATTTCTTCTTCAACCTCTTTAAAATATTATAAAACCATGATGATATAATAACATAATTATATCTAGAAACTGATATGATATTATTTTAATTACAAAACCTACATCTAACTCCTCTTCCATCAAATCAGAATCAAAGCCATTATTCGTGTGTACGGCGAACTACCGCATCGCGAACCGATGTAATTTTTTCCATCATCACCTATGTCGACTATTTATGCTGATGGATTTCATGTATATATATGATTTTAATGACATATTTATCATTTTTTAAAATTAATATATCATATATTTTCTTTCTTTTCCATTTATTAAAATATAATAACATCATTCTCACGCACGTGTGGATTACTACCACCATGAAAAAATTTGATTCATTTTTTATTACCGCATCACATAGATGGTATATATAATTGTATTTAAAGAAATAATATGATATTTATTATATAATTATCACTATGTAAATATAAAATAACACTTACCTTATTTCCATCATGATTTTTGAAAAACGGAAACTTTACTCATGCGTACGTACAATCTACCGTCTTTATGATTGTGACTTAGTTCATTTTTCATAAACATATTTCATGGTTAGTTATAAAAGTATAATTTATGTATAAAAATTATAATTATTAAATTATAATTATTATTCTATATTTTATGAAATAATAATCCCTTTTACCTTTTTCAACTTACCAAAGTGATTTTGGATATATGAATTGAATGTCATCAAAACGTCTGACATGAACCAAAATGATTGAGAAATTGAATATGACATGATAATAAATAAATTAAAAATAATAATAAGAATAAAAAAGATTATTAAGAAAGTAAATAATTAATATATGTTTATTAATCATGAATATAAAGGACATATATGATGAATCGAACTTAAGGTAAGGTATCTCTCTAAACCACCCTTTTCTTCAGGTTATAACCATTCTCTCTCTAACTCACTTACTCTCTCCCTTTAAAGATATGTAATTATTATAATTTCAGTATATATTCCTCTCACATATATAGCTAGCTTATTATCCCTTTTATGGAATAATACATGCCTTATGTTCATTTCTTAAATGCCTTCATTATGAAATTTTCTATGATTATGATATGAGGAAAGATTATAAAACCCATTTTCTTTCCAGGGATAATTCTTATATTTATTATTTATGATTGATTTAATTTTTAGGGAACACATAAGCCATTAAAATGTTATTATGGGTGTTCCCAGATATAGCTCTAATTTATTATCTAAATATTTTTTTCTCATGAGATGTTATGTATTGGATTAGGGAGTAAAAATAATCCATTTTAAGACTTTTTCCACCATGTGATATTATCAAGGAAGTTATCCTTGACTCATGTTTATGTCATGTTATATGTTTTCTCAACCTTTACTAGGTTTATATGATCTTATGATACCATGTTATTTATGTTATAATTCTATGTGATAACTCATGAGCCTTCTCTTTTATGATATCATGTTATACTTTTGTCCCACAAGTTATGTTTCGTTATCATGTTTATTCCCTTAATAGGATTTTTAGATCACCCCTTTCTTTTATGTATTTCCTTAGGTTATCCTATTTAGTTTTAGGATATCAAATGGATTCATAAGCTAATTTTGGAGAATAAAATAATTATGTCATGTTTTTATTTCATTTTGATGTATTATGAACCTTGTCTTCCAAATACACTAGGCCTAATGATATTTGGGTTGTATTTATTAGATGCTTATATTAAAAATCATGTAATAATATGTTTAAAAGTCTTTGGTTGATATAGTTGGTATCAGAGAAAGGTGTAGTTATTTTTTTGGATTATTACTAGAATAATTTAGTGAGAACACTAAAGATAAGTATAAGTATATAAAAATATCCTGGAATTTTAGTAAAGTTTAAAGTGAGTGGTTTCCAGGAAATTATATCCTTGTATGGATACTACAAGTGGATTTGGATCTAGAACTATTGTACCTAGGGGAAATAACTCCAAAAATGGTTTATTGGGATTTGACTCAATTATCACCTAGTATATGACAATGGACCTTATTTCACACCAAGTTTTACACTCTTAGGAGATATGTTTTGGAAATTCACAAAGCCTTTATGAACCGTTACGAAGGACTTGAACAAATTTTTAGGTTAGAAAACATATTAGGAAAAATTAACATAGATAACCTAGATTGAAACTTAGATAATCATAAGTTATGATATACTTATCATTTATAAGTTATTCCTATTTAGTTTATAAGTTTCCCTTTTCATGTTTATTATTTATTGTACTCTCAACTTGTTTTTTAATTTAATGGTGAGAAATAGGAGAAATTATTCCAACAACCAATGTGATAGGAAATGTGATGATTTTCCCAATGATGTGTATAAACTTATGGGAGTAGGATCTAAGAACTTTATGGAAGTACTGACTCGACTGAATCATGTTATGAATAATAGAATGAATCATATGGAATTCCCTCCTCCTCCTAAGAAAGAGAAAGTTATGGTCATCTATTTTAGGTGAAAAAAGCCTCCAACCTTTAGTGGATATTCTGATTCCCTCAACATGGAACAATGGATTAAATCTATTGAGAATGTATTCTCTATCCTACAATTCTTAAAGAAATAAAAATTTGTGATGGACATTTATTGCATTGATGGGGAAGATGATCAGTGGTGGAAACTAATCAAGAACACAAAGTCCAAAGAGGATATTTATTCCATGGAATGGAAATACTTAGAGAAAATATTTTTCAATAAATATTTTCTCGAAAATATATGATGAAAACATAAAAAGGATTAAATGGTATGCCTCCATATTTTCCATCAACATCTAAATCAAGGTGGATTATTTCTTTAGTGGATTAAAGAAAAGTATAAAAAAAATTAGTAATTTGGGTCTTTTATAGTTATGAAGAGATTGTACATTATACCCTCAAGGTCAAGATGGAGATTGGAGACTCGTTTTGGTATCATGGTCTTGGATATAAAAGGTGTAAAATAGAGTTTTCTTTATAAGGATCAACAGATAAATCTCATAGAGGAAAGAAAACTCAACATCCCATTTATCAAAGGTGTGGGAAGAAGTATCCTAGAAACAGTATGAAGGGAACCAGGAGATGATTCAATTATAGATAATTAGGGAATAAAGTTAATTAGTGTCTAAGGGAAATGAATAATTATACTGATTCAAAAGAAGAAAATAATATTTAGATCAACACTCAACCTATGGTATAGTGTTTCAACTTCAATTAACATGGACGTTATGCAAGAAAATTCCCTAAGACAAGAGTTGTAAGAGGAAATCAAAGAAAACAACCTCCAAATATAATAGATAAAGGAAGTTCATATGATATCACTATTGTTCAGGTGGATATTGATAATGATGTGGTGATAGGTATGATAGTTATTTATTCAATAATAGATAATGTATTTTTTTGTTATGTCTCTATGTATTTTTTCATATCTTACAAGTTAGTAGAACTATTCAAAAACCACCTCAAAACATGGGGGTTGAGCTATCTGTAAGAATAGAAAATGGATCAATTGTTGCATCCCAAGTATGTAACTCCTCCCCTATAAATGTTTGTGGACTGAATATTCTATAAAATCTCATCTTACTTCATTTAGTGTAGTTTAATTTCATATTGGTCATGGATTGGTTGTATTTATATAAAACCAACATCAACTATTAAGATATTGATATCACTCTTTATGTCCCAAATCATCCTCTGATTTTGTACAAGTTTAAGGAGGAGGATGAATCTCCCTTGGAAATTTATATTCAATAATGGATATTATTTCCTTATGACAAATCATATCTATCTCACATGATTGATACAAAAGAGATAATCATTCTTGAATACATTCCCATTATGAGGGATTATATGGATGTATTCCCTAGAGAGTTTCAAGGTCTTCCTCCTAAGCGAGAGGTTGATTTTTCAATATAACTTATATATGGATCCTTTATAATATCAAATACTCCTTAAAAATGGCCACTTTTTGAGTTAGAAGAGCTAAAAGAGTAGTTTTAAGAGATTTTGGAAAAGGGATTTATACGCTAGAGTGTTTCACTATGGAGTGAGATGATCCTCTTCATCAAGAAAAGGGATAGGTCAATGCACATCTATATTAATTAATGTGAACTCTAAAAAAATATAGATAAATAAAAAGTATCTCCTACTACAGATAGATTATTTATTCAATCAACTAAATGGGTTCCATTATCTCTCTAAGGTGGACCTTTAGTTGAGATATCACCAATTAAATGTGGATAATGAAGATAAAACAAGGTATGGAGACTATGAGTTCATAGTAATGACTTTAGAACTCACTAATGCTCCAAAAATATTTATGGACATAATAAATAGAGTCTTTAGAGATCACCTTTACAAATTTATGGTAGTATTTATAAATAATATTTTAATAAAGTCCAAAAGAAAGGAGGAGCAAGATGATAATTTTAATACTATTTTAAGGGATTTATGAAAGGATAATCTATATGTGAAGTATAGTAAATGTGATTTATAGATTAAGGAAGTATCATTATTGGGTTATATTATTGCTAGTAAAGGGATATATATATAATCTTCTAATGCAAAGTCTATAACATCCCACCCCTCCTCATTGGCTTGACAACTGATGGGGGAGTTACTGACATTAGGTGACATCTCCAAGACACTAAAGGCTGGAAATAAATTCCAATGGCCTAGAGAAAATTTGGGGGATGATTTTACCTTTTTAAAGATAAAACACCTAAGAAACATTAATAATAAACATAATATTCTCTATATGATTCATGTGTACAAAATATAACTCAAAACATAACCAAAACATTATCATATTACAAGTAGAAAATAAAACACATAATAAAAAAGAACCAAAATACCACAAGAATCAAGGACTCCCAAGTGAAATCAATACAAGAAACATCAAACCTACTCCATGATCCAATATCCCATTCTATATCCAAGGTATCAAGAAGCATCACTAAAGAAATAAATTCCATACCTTTACCTGTGTCTCAATAGATGGAATCTATAAACATAAAAAAGTTCCCAATAAGGGGGTGGGTCTAAAATCAGTAGAATTTCCCTAAATACTTTCCAACTCATACCACTAGGACAAAAATTATTATCTCAATTTATATAAAATAGTTTTTAAAGTGGGTAAAATAGTTTATATCAAGACAATAAACAAGTTCCAAGGAAAACATTATACAAATTGTAAACCCATTCTCATGTATTTGGAATACCTATGACCGTATATTTGTACACACCCATGCATGAATAGGTGAAAGTTCCATATTCATGACTGGTATCTCATCAATCCAACAAGTCATCACACAATGACCAATACTAGGTTCCCCAATAGCACACACACCTTTTATAGAGTCATGTCTATGAATAAACTCACACCAACCATGTATTCCAAATTACATGCAAAACCATTATACATAAAACCTTCCTTTATTTAAATAATTTTAAAAAACATTTTCCATGCATTAACATAAAACCATAATTTTAAAATCGTCATTTTAAAATTATCACCAAAGATAATTTTCTAAGAAACCGTTCAATTTCCAAAATTTCAAACCATAACCCAAAATAATTTTTCATAAAGAATCACACACAAATTTCACAACAATTTAGAAAAATTCATTTAAAGAAAAGTAATCCTTCAAGTTCTAAGTCAAGTGGATATCATATATATTCCACCTACCTCTCAATGGTTTGAAGAAAAAAATGAACAACATTGTGATTCTCCAAATCTATGATTGGATCTTCTTTCCTTAAATATATTCAATAATATATCATCAAAATTCTCATCATAGAACATGGATTTATTTATAATAGACTATATATATGGTTTTGGGAGAGATATTAATACTAAATCTAAGAATAATGATGAATAATGATGACTGACTAAATAATTTTAACCTCCAACACACTTTGATTCACATAATGATCACTTACAAATCAAAGGGCATCATCTCTCAATCCTAGGGAGAAAAAGGAATTTTTGATATTGAGAGAATAGGGGATTAATGAGGGTTAGGGGTATTAATTTCGATTAGATCCTCTAATTTTAGGGTTCCAACTGTACATCACATAGTTAGGTTGCACGATTTGGAAAACTGTGTGCCAACCATGTGGTGATAATATCTCAAGATAACCCCTTGACAAACCATGCATAAAACATTATTTTCCCTCTATTTCACTTAGAACGGTTTCCTCTAGGCACTCACATGTTTTGGCCAAACCATGCACCAACCATGCACCTTCCTAGTGACCACTACCCTCCCTTTTACTATTTCCTAGGGATAGTTTATGGTTTATACTAACCACGAACAAATTTTACACCTCCATATTAGCCACCAAAACATGCCAAACCCTCTTTAAACCTCTTCAAACATAACCCAAACATTATATAGACTCAAAATAAATGAATAAAGGGTCATGTAACTAAAACTGGAGGTGTTATATTCTCCCCAACATTGATCTTTCCATCCTTTTAAAGTAGAAAATTGATGTTATCCTAAAATATTTTGGTCCATTTCTACAAAATTTCCTTTTCATTCTCCAATATTTCTTCCTATATTTCACCATGATTTCATAAAACCCATACTAGAATGATTATTTTCCCATAAAAGATCTTATCTTTCCTATCCATAATCTATACTGGAACATGAATCAATGAAGTATTCATGTTCATGTAAACATGATCCCATAAAATTACATAGCTAGGATCAGGTTGATTTTTCTTCAACTAAGATACATAAAACACAATGTGTACTGAACTGAACCATTTCAGAAAATCCAAAAGATATACCACCTCACCAACTCATTCAAGTATCTCAAAAGGGCCTATGTACTATGGGGACAACTTCCCTTGTTTTCCAAAATGATGATGCCCTAGCCTTGGAGAAATCCTCAAGAAAACATGTTCAACTACCTCAAATTATAACGGACGTCTATGTAGATCCACATATAATTTATGAATAATTTGACATATTTTCATTATCATTCTGATCATCTTAATCTTTTATTTTATCTCTTACACAATTTCGGGTCCAATCGGTGAATTCTCACTTATTTCCACCCAACAAACTAGATAATGATAGGGGAAGTCATGCGATTCTTAAAAAGGATCCACAGGTATCAAGTCCTAATAATTATTTTTATATGATAACTACATTAATAGAATATGATCCTCCCATGAGCTATAAAAATCCATCACATAGGCCCTAATAATATCCTCCAATGTTTGTATTATCTTTTTGTATTTTCTATATGTTTGAGGATGATAAGTTGTGCTCATGGTTAGTTGGGTTACAAGGTTTTTTTGTACAAACTTCCAAAAATGTGACGTAGAACTGGGGTCTTGGCTAGTTATAATTGATATTGAAACATTTTGCATCTTTATAATTTCATGAATGTATATTTTGGAAATGTCTTCCACTATGTTAGCTTCATGAATAGGGATGAAGTGAGATGAATTTGTGATCTGAATTTGTGAGTTTATCCACTATCACCCATATAGAATCATGTTTTCTAACCATCTTAGGTAGACTTATTACAAAATACATGGCTATATTCTCCCATTTCCACATGGTAATTGATAAAGAATACATCATACCATCTGATCTCTGATTCTCTTCCTTGGCCTACTGATAGGTGAGGTGTCTCAAGAAAAAGTCAGTTTTATGACCCATCCTAATGGGGCCCATTCTACGACTCCCCAATACCACCTCCAGTAGGTCAGGGTGGTGACTAATGATGAGTAGGCATATCACTAATATGGTAGGCCTTAGACTAATGTACTTGTACAAATTCACACATCTCCAAGCCCATAAAATGTTTAAATTAAAAACAAAAAATAAACCATACGTTCATACATCTAAATTCCATAACTAGAGTATGATAATAAGTAAAGGAAATTAAACAGGTCCAAATAAAATTCCACCACAAAGAGTCTTAAAACAAGTCCATCCTAAAATTAAATATGGGGACTTCTGTCAAGTTAATTGTAGGAACACACCTTGGTTTTTTTGGCTCACTAAGCACCACCTGGTCTTGGTCCCTCTAGGACTCCATCAAAAGGTTGATCATTTTCACAATACATTACATGTGTGGAAAAACCCCATATAGGGGTGAGTATAACAATACCCAGTAGGACACCCCAAAAATACTAACCATATAACAAAAAGAATAACAGTCATCTATACATAGGTATATGTCTACAACAGATATAATAAGAATATCAAAATACACTCAACAAATACATACAGTCTCAAAGTAATGTCACAATCATAATTCCAATCTATGATTCTTATTTTGAGGTTCCACATATCACCCATCTAGGACAACACACTCGATGAGTCAGATAGCATTGATTTCATCCGTCCGAGATGTACTCCTCATCAGACCTTACCATAATAAGTATACACTATAATTATAAATATAATGATACATAAATAAGGATCACACACAAGGTAATGGGTTATATCAACAACTCAATATGGAATAACCTTCTAAGTAGAGGATCGATTCTTGTGTATTTTTGGTCATGATGATACCAAAAACTCCACCAAGGGAAATAAGATGATAAAGGATCTCACTTCGGGACTCACAGAATAATTCAAACAACTCTATCTAAGAAGTATTTATGAAGGTATCACTATCCTATGTATAGGATGTGATTCCATACTAACCCTCAGGGAATGTATATAGGGATTGAACCCTAATGAAACTTTTCCAAGATGAAGTGAACAAGGGCTCCATGTATTCTTTGAAGGATTACCCGGCATGTACTAGTAGCACAAGGTGTGTACCTTTGGCATTGATTCCTAACCATTTATCACACCTCATGACCATGTCCATGTCGAAGTACATGGTGTGTCCCTACCTGTGTACTTATGATCGTGTCTAAGTACAAAAATCTTCCCATGTACGTCTAACCTAGCCATGTCTATGTCAGAGTACATGGAATGTCCATGATCATGTGATCCTATCCATTTATGTGTACCCTTTTTGGTATACACCAATCTTCTAGGTCAAGACATATATCATGGGATGGATTCACAAACCATGTGATATTTAACTTCCCTGCGAAAACCCTAACTGCTCTACTAGGGGTCCCACAAGCCATGTAATACCAGATTACACGCCGGGTATTATCGGATTTTATAGAATCCCATATTTGGTTCATGTGTATCCTCTCACTCCTACAGTCATTGATCTATCCATACCTCTCACCATAAATAATGGATCACCATCGGCCAAGCCATGTTGTCATCAAACATCAGATTTTGGCCATCAAAACGCATGGAAAACACATTTTTCTACTTCTATAGTCTTTCCTTCAATACAAGATTAATGGGAATCTTAAAACTGATCTTGATTTATCATATTTTTCATCATAACATGATCCCTTAATAAAAACAAGTCAGGATCTATGATCTCAAATTGTTGCACCAAGAAATAGGTGTGCAACGGCTAATTTATTGGTATTTGTTGAACTGTGGCCAAGATATTTTCCATGATGAACAAAGAAAATAGGGATAAATGCACAATAAAAAACACAAGGAACAAATATTAGACAATTTTCATGTTTTAATCGATCAGATTCCATTATAACGATAAACAAAGTGATAAATAAACAAACAAATATCCTAATAAAATCCCTACAGTTAAACTCATCCAAAAATTCAACGGATCTATGACTAAATTCATTGGTCAATTGATTTTTTTCATCATAAAAATAATAAAATGGGGATAAATCAAATAAAATCAACATCCCCCCTCAATTTGGATTGATTACTGAGAAAGAACGAAGTTGCGTTGTTGTCGTTGGTGAGATCCTCTGATTACGTTGCACATCAATTGTCGATCTTTGGTCCGGTTGTCTTTAATCAATGGAACCTCCTCCAATAGCTCTCCAACACTTTATAAAAATTTTAGGGTTATGTGGATAACCCTTAAATTTGGATATAACAGTGTATTTAAAGGATAATTTGGGTTGTTGTGTCAATGAACAAAACAAAATAATTTATTTAAATTATTTTATTCATTTTACTCCTGTGATGAATTTTTCAAAAATTCCCCATGTCAACTAAGGTTATCTCACAAATAAGGTAAAAACTATGTTCTGGACTTAATAATTCTCTAATATTTCTAATCTGGGCCCCCATTCTGGAGTTATTCGACTTTTTTCGTAAAATTGTGTGTGAGTGATAAAAATATATTTAATATATTTAAAACATTTATTCCAGTCACACTGGGCCTCAGAATCACACGTCATTTTAGTTCCTGGTCTTGAAAATAATTCATACAATGTCTAAAAATAATACATATAAAATATGAGTTGATATATTCTCTCCACCTTGGGGATTTACGTATCAAAAATCCAAAATAAGTGGCTATACAAAAAGATGTGTCACATCTGGGTCTCCCATTCCCAGGTGCTCTTCTAAATATTCTCGTGCTTCCACTAGAAATTTAATAAAGGAATCACTCTCCCATAAAGGATAATATCCTTATAATCCTTGATATATTCTTGGTATTTATCAAAGTTATTTCCATCCTTGATTTCCATCTTTCCCAAGTCGATAACATGCGAAGGATCATGCACAAACCTCCTCAGCTGCAACACATGGAAGAAATCGTGTACCTAATATAACTGTCTAGGTAGAGCTAAGTGGTATGACACCTCACCAACTCTAAATAGTATATATAAAGGTATACTGAATCTTTGATGTATCTTTTTATCCAGACCAAATCTCTATAATCCATGTCTAGGTGAAACTTGTAGGAACACATGGTTCCCCTCCTCAAACTCCAAAGGCCTCCATCATCTGTCCGTATAGAAATTATGATGGATCCATGTAGTCCTCATTCACTCCAAGATGGTCTGAATATTCTATATAGTGTCCCACACCAACTCTGGGCCCATAAGTGTTGACTCACTTGGGTCAGTCCAATAAAGTGGTGACCTTCAAGGTCGCTCGTACAATGCCTCAAATGGTGTCATACCAATGGTTGAATAGTAGATATTTTTTTATGAAAAATCTACCAAGGGTATATGATCCTCCCAACTATAGCCAAATTATAACATGAAATCCCACATCATGTCCTCCAAGTCCTAAATGGTCCACTCAATCTGGCTGTCAGTTTGGGGGTAAAAATCAATGCTCAAATGTAGTTCAATCCCAAAAGGCTCCTTCAATCCCCTTTATAACTAAGATGTGAAGAGATTATCATGGTTAGAAATTTTCATCAATGTAACTCCATGGATTCATACTATCTCTTACACATAGAGACATCCCAATCTTACTACTTAACTATTATCTTAGATAGCTAGGAAGTGGGCCGACTTGGTGATTCGATCTACAATCACATAGATGGAATCATGTCCCATGGACATATGTAATAATACCATAATGAATTCCATTGATATCCCATCCCACTTCCACTTCGTCACCTCAAGGGGTTGAGATAAATCCACCAGAACTTGGTGCTTAGCCGTCACTTGCTAACAAGTAAGGCATCAACAGAAAAACTTTGCAAGTCCCTTCTTCATCTCTGCCCACCAAAACTAATATTGGGGGGTCCTAGTACATTTTTTCCCCACCTAGATATACCTATAAAGAAGATTTATGAAACCCTATCAAGTCCTTCTCCTATAACATAACTAGTACCATTGTGCATCTTCTAAAAAGAAATACATGCTCATGACCTTCAGATAATCAATCATGAGTATGTCCAATGGGTATCTGTGTACGTAGGGTCTCATAGTTGACAACCCCAAGCTATGCCTCTATGAATCTTTATAGAAGTTAAGGGGTGAAAACCATCGACTGTAGGTAATCTTCTCCATCCCCATCCTTAAATTATAACTGCAATAAGTCCAACTGCTCAGACACCTCATTCAGCAACTGCAAACAATATATCCTATAGAGAGCATCTTCTACCATAATCCCCTTCCTAGAAGTATATACAATATCAAAGTCATAATTTTGGAGAAACTATATTCATATCCTCTATCTTAATTTTATATCCTTCTGATAGAAGATATACATGAGACTCTTGTGGTTAGAATAGATAATAAACCACTCACCCATCAGGTAGTGTCGTCGCATCTTTAGTGCAAAGACTATCACTGCTAACTTAAGATCATAGGCCATGTAGTTATGCTCATGTGGTATCAACTAACATGAACAATAGGAAATCATCTCCTTCCTCTACATTAGAACAAAACCTAGCCCAATTTCTGATGCATTGTAGAAAACTACTTACTCAACACCCTTCTTTGGAAATCTCAATAAGGGAGTGCTCATCAATATTTTCCTCAACTCCTAAAAAGCATATTGGAATATCTCTGTCCACACAAAAGGCTTCCCCTTATGGTTCAAATATGTCATGGGAGATGATATCTTGGAGAATTTTGGTATGAATCTCTGGTAATAGCCTGAAAAACCATGGAATCTTTGCACCTTTATCACACTCTTGGGTGGATCCCAAGAAAAAACTGCCTCGACCTTCATTGGGTCCACTGTTACACCATCTACTGAAATAACATGTCCCATAAATTGGGAATCCTGAATCCAAACTATCACTTTAAGATATTATCATAAATCTGGTGATCTCAAATTACATCTAGAACCATCCTCAAGTGTCTCACATGCTCCTCCTTGAATTTTGAGTACACTAGGATGTCATCGATGAAGACTACCACGAACCAATCTAAGAAGGAATGATAGATCCAGTCCATGAGTCCCATGAACATTTTTAGGGAATTAATCGTGTCAAAGGGAATCACCAAATACTCATAGTGAATTTAGCAATATCTAAATTTTATCTACGTTATATCCTATTTTCATACTCACAACTTGTGATAACATGATTTGAGTTCAATATTTGAGAACCATCGTGCCCCTTTCAACTGACCAAAGAGGTCATTGATCCTCAATAGTGGATATTTGTTCTTTATAGTCACCTGTATTATGCAATGGTAATACACACACAACCTCAATCTCCATTCCTCATTCTTAGAGAACAACACTGGGGATACTTATGGTGAAATAATGGTTCTAACAAATCCCTTCCTATGAAAGTCCTCTAATTTCACCCTCATCTTGTAAAGATATGTGGGATCCATCTGATATGTTGTCAAAGATATTGAGGTAGTATCAGGGTGTAGATAAATGTAGAATAATATATCATGGTTAGGAGGTAATCATGGAATTTCCTCTGGAAAGACATCCTCATACTTTGTCACCACTATAGGGAACTGTAAACCCATAACATCCACTACACCAAAGGTTATGATAGCCAACTGATGAGTAATCGACTGCACCCTCTTATAAATAAGTCTATCCTACACTGTATGAGTTTCCTTTTCACCCACAAAGTAAAACCTAGTCTAATCACAACACTGAAACTTCCTCCTGAAACATTTTATCTGGGCATGAACCATAAATAACCATTCCATACCTAATATAAAATCATAAGGTCTCATAGATAATAAAAAGAAATCACAATAGAAATATTACGTCCAAGAGTTAGGTCTCATTATTGGTTTAAGTGTGTGATTGTTGAGTCATCTCTAGTAGGAGTCTCTAGGTGCAGAGGTTGAGCTAAGGGCCCATCCTGAATCTCTATGTCTTGAACCAGACATGTGGAAATAAAGGAATGACTAGTACCTATTTCTATCAGTTGTGAAGATAAGGTATAAAAGACACATATCATACCTCTTATCATACCTAAAACCTCTCAGTTATGAGACTTGACTTCCTTCATCTATACCTATCCTTATCCCCTAGCTCCTTGAGCCTGGAATGGACCACTTGGGGTTTGTGGTGGTAACAAGTAAAAGTATATACCACCTCCAATTTCTCTCCCAACTCCTCTTACATGTCTTACGCACTAAGAACCTATCTACTTTGACTAACAACTCTTCTTTGGTATCCCATCCACTGTCTCCCTATCAGTTGTATGTAAGGTTGGAAAATCTCATGCAAGATGTCTAAACCACCTCTCCTTGGGCTTACTAGACCCATCATGTGATCCCTAAACCATAAACGCTCTATCCTAAGACCTCCTCCGAAAATGCCTCATATGTCCAAGTACATGAGATTAACATTGGCTCCCTGCTTCCGAAGTCTATGATAATGTGTGCCCACTTCCAGAAACCAATTTTTCTGTTTTCTTAGCTAGGAAACTCTCAACTACCAAATCTCACTATAGAACTCTATTATAGATAGGAATTCACATAGGTATAATGCTAGATTAGATGTCTCTACGTATTCTTCAATCGAAGGTCCAAGCTAAACGGAACTGATCCCGTACCATATCTATCGAGTACCTAGAGAGGTTAGTGAATCTCGATGAATACTCAGCTACTGTCATACTTATATTCTAAAGATATAGAATCAATGGGATGCATAAATACCTAAATGTCATTGGAGAGAAATACTTTTTGAAAATTCACTCAAAATCTTACCATTATAGAGTCACCTCATCGTACAATTGGGTCACTAAACCCCACCATCATCCAGAAGATCCATAGAGAAGTCTTGATGCCATAACCACCATCTAATATGTCGGGGTTCTGAAAAATGGAAAACTCATGCCAACACCTCAAGACAGGCCTCATCTGCTTGTGGGTCGGTCTTTCCTTAGAACCTGATGGGTCGCTATCACTGAAACTCATGAAGTGTGATCAGCCTGCACACATTATCTAATGATACTACGGAAACCATTTTCTACTCTACAGGTGGTGGTATAACTAGTGCACCACCAGAAGGTAACACCTCTGGAACAGGTCCTTGTATTGATGCCTCTTCACTGAGGGGATTATCCTCATGATCCAGATGTTGAATCCTAGCTCGCATACATTGTGGTGGTATCCTGAAATAAAAAATATGTAACTCAACCAATAAGTATATATGGAGAGATAACTCAAGAAGGATAAGGAAACCAAAACCCATTATTATATAATGCATGTACCATTATTTTCCCATGAAACTAGTTTCTAAATGTATCAAGTTGAAAAGTAGTTGATAAAATTCCTCGTGTATGGATACATCATCCACTACACCAACACTGGAGTCCCTAGCTTGAAAGACGAACTCTAAACACTTAACACTATTTCCCAAAACTAATATCACAAACTTTGGTACTAAGGTATAACCAACTACTCTGATGCCACTTTGTCATGACCCCTCCCAATGGTACCTATGTTGCAAATCCCCAAGCTCACCTCCAATAGGCCAGGGGCTGGCAACTAGCACTGATTAGGCATATCACTAACATGGTAGGTCTTAGCCTAATATACCTAGACACACACACACACACACACACGTCTTCAAGACCATACAATGCTGAAATGTAAAAAAACTGATAAACCATGCATGAATACATCTAAATTTCACAACCAGAGCATGAAAATAAGTAAAGGAAAGTAAAGAGGTCCAAATAAAATCCCACCCCAAAGAGTCTAAAAACAAGTCCAATATAAGTAAATATGGGGACTACTGACAAGATAATCATAGGAACACACCTTGTTCTATCTGTATCACTAATCACCACCTGTTCTTGGTCCCTATAGGACTCATTCAAAAGTTCAATCATTTTCACAAGACACGACATGTGCAAGCAAAGCCTATGTAGGGGTGAGTATAACAATACCCAATAGGACACCCTAAAAGCACTAAGCATATAACAATAAGAATAATAGTCAACTCTAAAAAGTTATATATCTATAGCTTATATAATAATAATATCCATATATACTAAATAAAGACATATAGTCTCAAGGTAATGGCATAACCATAATGCCAGTCTATGATTCATGCTCTAAGGTTCCACATAGAACTCATCCAATATAACATACTCCACGAGTCAGATAACACTGATGGCATCTTTCCAATATGTACTTCTCATTAGGTATTTACATAAGAAGTATACACCACAAATCTAAAGAGAATGATATATAGATGAGAATCACACATAAGTCCTCGGGGTATTCTAATAACTCAATCTAGAATAACCCACTAAGTATAGGATCTACGCCAGTGAAGTTTTGTTTTTGAAAATATGAAAAAATCCACCTAGGTAAAAAAGATAATAGAGGATATCACTTTGGGACTCACATAAGGATTCCCAAAACACTATCTAAGAATTCCTACTGAAGGGATAATTATCCTATTTTTAGGATGTGATTTCATACTAACCCTTGGGGAATGGATATATGGAATGCACCCTAACAAAACTTGTCTAAACTGGAGAGGAAAAGGTATAAAATCCTTCTTTTAAGGAGTACATGGTGTGTACTAGTAGCAAATGATGTGTCCCTTCAGTATAGGCTCCCACCCATGTATCACAATCCATGGTAATGTCCATTCCAAAATTACATAGTGTGACCCTACCCATGTGCTTTTGACCATGTCTAAGTACATGGATCTTACCTTGTATGCCTAGATTGGTCATGTCAATGTTGGATTACAAGGTATGTCTATGATTTTGTACTCATGGTTGTTTCTGTGTACCCTCTATGGTACATTCCAAGCTTTCGGGTCAAGCCACACACTACGTGATAGAGTACATTCCATGTGATATTTAACTTCATTGTGGAAACCCTGGCCACCACACCAGGAGTCCCACATGTTTTGTAATCCCATATCCATTTTATGTATCTACTCCCACTCTAATAGTAATCGATATAGCCACACCCCTCACCAAAAATCATGGATCTCCATCATTTAATCCTTTCCATCATCAAGCACTAGATTCTCGCCAACAAAACACACATAAAAACACTTTGTTGCTCTGTCTATAGTTGCGCCTTCAATATGGGATGAATGGGAATAATATAACCAATATTGATTTATCTTTACCATCATTTTAGCACTATCCCTTCATAAAACTAATAAAGGGTCTATGATATCATACCATTGTTCCAAGAAATGGGTGCATAACGGCTGATTTATCATTATTTTTTTAACCGTGACCAAGTGATTTTCCACAATGAATAAATAAATGAGGGAGAAATGAACAATCACAAACATGAAGAATGAACCTCAAATAATTTTCATGTTGGAATCAATTTTTTCCTACTAGAATGATTAATGAAGAGATAATTAAATAAACAAATCTCCCAATAAAATCCCTATAGATAAACTCATCGCAAAATATGACTGGTCCCTAAATCAATCAGTTGGTCAATTGATTTTCATTTATCATATAAATAATAAAATGAGGATAAATATAATAAAATCAACATCCTACCTCTATTTGGATTGATCTTTAATGAATAATGAAGTTTCATCGTTGTCATTAATGAGATCCTCTTATTTTATTGCACACCGTTCATCGATCTTTGAGCTGGTTATAATTCACCAATGGAACCTCCACTAATGGGTCTCCAATGCTTTCTCAAAATTGTAGGGTTATGAAGTTAACCATTAAATTTGTCTATAATATTGTATTTAAAGGATAATCTAGGTCTATTCATCAACAAAAAAATAATTTATTTAAATTATTGTATCCATTTTACACCCACAAAAACTTTTTCACAAATGCCCCATACCGGTTAAGTTTATATCACACCTAAAGTAAATCAAATGTTCTGATCACAAATATTCCCTAATATTTATAATTTGGTCCCCCATTCATGAGTTATTCCACTTTTTCAGGAAAATAACACACACGTGATATTAATATATTTAATATATTTCAAACATTTATTATGGGCACACTGAGCCTCGGAATCACACACCGTCTCAATGCCTAGTCTCAAAAATAATCCATAAAATATCCAAAAATAATACATGGAAAATCTGAGTCTATACACTTTTCCAATTTTCTTTTCATTCCATCCCACAAAAGATATGATTTAAAATATTTATACATCTTATGAATTCCAAGATAAATTTCCCATCTTCCTACCTGAATGGTCTGAAGGACTTCTTTTTGTTTGTTGATTTTTGATAACCCCCCTTTCAAGGGATGAGGGGGAACCCTTACAAGGCCCGTAGGCTTAGATATTACATTTCTTGTAGGCTTGAAGAAATTACAGAACCCATAGGTCTTAATAAAATCATACAGACTATGACTACTTGAAACCTCCCCTCCCCAGCATCTGCATCGTGATTAGCTCTCCACCTTTTCATGGCTATTCGTAAAGTTGTCTTGTGTAGAGATGCACAGGCTCGGTACTGATGGAAATTCCATACCCTCTCATTATTCTAAATTTTTTAGTCCTACTCTGGTGAATGTGGCCTGTTCTTAAATCCTCCTCTGGAGCTGGTTCCTTATAGAATCTATCTGGGCATCTGCATATCACATGGCCCTAAAGGCCTTGAGGTGGCCTAGATGCCTTAAAGGTGGCCCAAAAGCCTTATTGAACTGAAGGCATGGGTGGCTCGAAGACCTTAAGGACTCCAACCCCAAACTAGTGGCTCAAGGTGAATAGTTTTGGCTGCTACAATACCGAACAGTACCTGCTACAATAACTACTACAGTACCTGCTATAGTACCCACACAGTACTACTACAGTACCTTCTACAGAACTGCTATAGTAACCTAGAATTATGCCTCCACCTGGTTTCGAACCTAAGTCTCATGGATGCACTTAGATAAACCTCACCAACTAGGCTGAGGCTCATGTTCCCATCTCAAATGATGGAAGGTAGAAATAATATTTTCCTAATAATACAAAGGTACCATGATTCAATATCTAAACCATAATAGTGAACTCCCATCTAGATTCCATCCCTAAATGGTTTCCAAACCATTTAGTTTTGACCTTATGGCTAGATATTCTGAATCAAAGGTTTGAAAAATTCTAACCAGCTAAACCAAATTAAGAACAACTAAAACTGGAAATAAAACTGCAACATTACCTTATTTTTCATATTCTAGATAGATATCATCTATGAATAAAATAATATTACATTTATTTTAAGACTCTTTATCCAATTGAGTATATGATTTTCTACTCAAGGCATCTGATACAAAATTTCCTTTCCTTGATGTAAAAAATAGGTCAAAGCTAAACATTTAAATATATTCCATCTATCTTCTTTTCCTTAGGTTCAAATAAATTTGTGATAAAATATTATTAAATCTCTTTTAATCCATAAACACCATAAATTTATCACCAAATAGATATGATGCCACATCTTTAATTCATGAACTACAGCAGCTGACTCCAAATCATGCATTGGGTAATTTTTATCAAGCACCATTAACTATCGTGAGCCATAAGAAATAACATGATCTCCCTGCATGAGTAAACAACCCAACCCAAATCTTGATGAATCAAAATATACATTATATCACTTTCCATACTCTAGAAACATGAGTATAAGATCATATGTAAGTTTAACCTTAAGTTCTTGAAAGGATTTATGGCATTCATAGTTCCATTATAAAGGAATGAATTTCCATGTCAAAGTTTTCATTGGTGAGTCCAAACATGAAAAATCGTGAATAAATCATCTTTGGTATCCATTTAAGTTGAGTAAACTATGTATATAAAATAAATTCTTCAATGTTTTTCAAGATATAATAGCTTCTATATTTTCAGGATATATAGAAACTCCTTTTTTTAGAAATGACATGGCCATGGAAATGTACCTATTTTATCTAGAAATCACACTTTGATAACTTATAATAAAGGTGATTCTCCCACATGATACCCAACACTATATCCAAATATTGATCATGATCCAATTTTTTCTTAGAATACACCAGAATATCATCAAAAAACACCAGCATTAAGGAATACTAATAACTTTGAAAGATTTTATTCATCAATGATATAAATATAGTTGGTTCATTCATAAGACCAAAAGTAATAACAACAAATTCATAATGGCCATATCTAATTCTGAAGAATTTATTCATAATATCCTCCTTCTGAACTTGTGGTTAGTGATATCAAAAATGTAAGTCAATTTTAAAGAACCACTATGCTCCCCTCAATTGATCAAATAGGTCATCACTTCATGGAAGAGGATATATATTTCTTATTGTAACTCGGTTAAGCTTATGATAATCTACACAGATCCTAATATTTCCATCAACCGTATTCACAAAAAGAATCGGTTCTTCCAATAGAGATGTTCTCAGTTGAATGAAACCCTTTCTTTCCAACTCTTCTAATTGAACTTTTAATTCCTTAAATTCTTTTGGTGCCATCTAATAAGACATAATTTAAATAGGACTGGTCCTTGGTAAAAGAACAATCATAAAATCCACTTGTATTTTGGGTGGTAACCCTGATAATTTATTAGGAAAAACATTAGTAAATTGGTCAATGATTGTTGAAAATATCTATTTATAATATCATCCACAAATTCCAAAGTGATCACTACCAACTGATATGGAATTTTTTCAACCATTGGTGCCAAAAATGTTTCTCTGCTTTCCTTTATATCCCAATCTCTTCTAAAGAGTTGCTTGATGTTGTCAAGAGATGTGAAACTAACCTTTTGGGTGTAACAATCTATGTGTGCCTTGAACAATATTAATTATTCCATACCCAAAATCAACACATTGATATCCATATAAATAATAATTAAATCCTAAAGAAAATATACCCCATTGATAGTTATAGAACAATCTTTACACATAAAGGCTTGACACTCTCTTTGGCCAAGAGGAGTTTGAATTTTCAAAATTGAAGGCATCATATCAACATGAAAAACCATAATATCAACAATTTGAGAAGAAATAAATGAGTGGGATGTTCTTGTACCAAATAAAGTGTGCATAAGTTTAGGATTTAAAATAATCATACCTCTCAAAATCGAAGTACTCGACTTATCATCCATGGTCACTTGATTAGATCCATACAATTTTTTACTCCCCAATATTTGATCTTTATTACCCTATTAAGATTGCTTAAGTTGATGATTCATGGTGTTCCTAGAATCACCTTGGATTGATCAGTTATAATGATTATAATTATTTTGTTTCACTCATCCCATCGAAGCATACTATGTTTAGGAAGCATGATATGTGTCTCTAGCACTTGAAATTGGAAAACCGCAACAATAAAACTAAATATATCCCATATGATTACAATTGTGAAAAGATCTAGGTAGTTCTATATAATATCACTTCATATTCTAAAAATAACCACATTGAAAACATCCTATCTTACTTTTTGTTCGAGTAGGAATGTTCACTGATCCCATTGTTTGATTATGAGGTTTCCCTCCACTTTGGAATTAGGTGTCCCTGTTTATCTTATTCCCAACATTATAGTTCCCACGTATTCCCATAAGAATAAACATTCTTACTCTAACCATATTTCCTGAGATATCTTTTTCTTCCATCACCTCTCTATTGATCATTTCTGTATAGTCCATAATAAAAAAATTACAATCTTTAAGCATATATCTAGTCATAAACCTAACTCAAAAATGTGTTCCTATGAGGATGAAATTGCAATAAATTATAAGATAAATTTTAATAAATTCAAAAAATTATCCACATTCTCTATTACCAAGATATTCTCCTACTTCAAGATAAATAAATCTATTATTATCGCAATCTGAAAACTATGAGGATAGAATTTCTTGTTAAATAATTCTTAAAAATCATCCCATGTTGTTACTTTGTCAACATTATCTAGAGAAACTAAATCCCACCATTGTAATCTTAAATAATTTAGTTTATACATTTTTAAATTTAATTTCAACTATATTAGTGTCCCAAGGAAATCAAAGATTTGATTCATCCTATTCAACCAGGCTTCTCCTTTTTCCATCTTGGAATCCCCCTGAAAGGTGGGTAGGTTCTTCTTTTGGAATTAAACCGAATGGTGCACTTATCAAGGCTTGTTATTTTTATTACACATATCCATAGTCCGAAAATCCTATAAAATACTTTGTACTAGCTATTGGTTCACCTATAGATCAGGTGCAACCACATTTTTAGTGGCCTCTTCCAGTTGATTTCTACAACACCTACCCAGAATCATTAGTTATAACCAAAACATGCTCCATTTAGTCTCACTCATTAACAACTGAAGTCTTAACAATTCCAATTTACCACATCAATGAATATCATAATCATCCTTTTGCAAAATCTAACCATTATAAACATTTTAATCATATTTGAAAATACTACAACCATGCTTTTCAAAATCGATCTATTTAAACTATTTTCAAAAACAAACACTTTTTAATCATTTAATAAACTATTAAACTCATAATGAACAATTTATTCCAAGTGGGAATTAATACTATCAATATATGGCATGAAACTCTCATCATTTGAACCCATGATGATGAGGTGAAACTGCCTAGAAGTGTCTTAAAACACTTATGTACCCAAACACCTTGGTAACTTGAAGTTTCTCATAAAAGGGTAGATATATCTTTTTTAGATATAAATTTCAAGTTCTAATGGTCCTATATCCTTTCAACCATCCCAAAGATAGACTGATACTATTTTTAACTCAAGGACCAAATAAGATGATACCATTAGACCCAAAAATATAAATTGAGTGACTAATAATTATTCCATTTGTACCATCTCACCCCTCCTCATTGTATTGAGAAGTGATATGGGAGTTACTGACATTAGGTGACATCCCTAAGATATTTATGGCTAGGAATAAATTCCAAGGGACTCAAGAGAATTTAGGGGATGATTTTCCCTTTTAAAAGATAAAACACTCATACAAAATTAACAATAAACATTCAATCCTCTATATGATGCATGTGTAAAAAAATATAACTCAAAACATAATAAAAACATTAAAAATTATCAAATTATAAGAAAAAATACATACTCAAAAAGAACCAAAATAACATAAAACTTGAGGATTACTAGGTGGCATCAATAAAATAAACACCTAACCCGCTCCAAGATCTAACTCCCCATGTTATGCTGATGGTATTAAGAAGAATCACTAAATAACTGAGATACCTTGCCTTTACCTATGTATCTATGGATGAAATATAAAAATGAAAAATAGTACCCAATTAGGGGGTGATTCTAAACTCAATAGTATTTCCTAAAATACTTCCTAACTTATACCACTTGGTTAAAACTTTTTAACTAAAATTATATAAAAAAATATTTGTAATCTAGTAAAACAATTTATATCAAAACAGTAAAAAACTTCCAAGGAAAACATTATACAAAGCATAAAACATTTATTATGTATTTAGAATACTCATAACCATGTATCCACTAACACAATCATGAAATCCTAGGTGATAGTTCCATACTCATGAGAAGTCTCTCATGGATCCCCCAAGTCTTCACAAGGTGACCAATATCAGGTGCCCTAATGACACGCACCCCTTCTATAGGGTCACATCTATGAAAGAACTCACACCAACCATGTATTCCAAATTACATGAAAAACCATTCCCTATAAAACCTTTATTTTTTTAAAATAATTTCAAAAATAATTTTCCATGCATCAAAATAAAACAATAATTTTAAAATAATCGTTTTAAAATTATCACTAAAGAGAATTTTCCAAGATACCATTCAATTACCAAAATTTTAAACAATAACAAAAAAGGGATTTCTATAAAGAATCACAGATAGATTTCAAAAAAAATAAATTAATTAATTTAAATAAAACTAAGCCTTTGAGTTTTAAGTCAAATGAAGATGAGAGAGAATCCAACTACCTCTCAATAGTTGGAAAAAATGAACAACGGCACTATGATTCTCTATATTTGAGATTGGATCTCTTTTCCTTCAATATATTCAAGAATATATCATCAATATTCCCATCATAGAACATATATATATCCATAACATACTAGATATATGGTTCTAGGATAGAGAGTAAGACTATATATGAGAAGAATAGTGAAGAGCGATGACTTGTCGAAGAATCTAAACCTCCAACACACTTTGATTCTATTAAAAATTACATCCAAGTCAAAGGTGGTTGTATATCAATACTATAGAGCAAAATGAATTCAATATATTGAGATAATAGGTTATTAACAAGGTTTAGGGGTCATAACTTGTATTACATCCACCAATTTCAATGTGTCAACTGTATGTCACATGGTCAGGTAACACAGTTTGGAAAACTGTATGCCAACTATGTGGTGCGACTATCTCAAGACAAACCCTCAAATTTTTGGCTCGAATGGTTATACAAACCATACTCTAATCATGTTTTTACCTCTGCTTCACTTTTCACAGTTTCCTTCAGTAACTCGCATGGTTTAGCCAAACCATGTGCCAAACGTGCACCATTCCAGTGACCATTATCCTCCCTTGCAAGGTTTCCTGTGGATGGTTCATGGTTTTTATAAACTATACACAAACTGATTACCTCCATAAAAGCCTAAAAACATAACAAAACCCCTTGAAACCTCCCTAAACTTAACCCAAATATTATAGACTCAAAATACATGAATAAATGGTCATATACCTAAAATTGTGGGTGCTAAAATGGAAATCAAGAACTAGCCTAAACTAGCATAGATAATAGGTATCTATAGTTTTATAGAACTAGATGGATATTACCGATAGTTTGTGAGAAAATTCTTATGGTTTTAAAAACTTATAACCAAGCTAACTTATAAGGGGGTAAAGTTTTTTTCAACTAGTGAATGCAAAGAGTTCTTTAAGGTGTTGAAAAGGAGGCTTATCATTACACATGTCCTAAAGTTTCCCTCAAGTGGATAACTTTTTGTGGTACATATCAATGCTTTAAATAAGGTTTTGGGTTTTTTAATAATATAGAATGAAAAATTGATAGCCTGCACCTCATGTTAGTTGAAATTTCATGAGCATAAATATTCAACACATGATTTGGAGTTGGCTGCGGTGATCTTTGCATTGAAAATATGGTGACACTACCTCTATGAGGAGAAGTGTGAAATATATAAAAATCATAATATACTAATATATATATATATATATATTCACACAAACGAAGCTTAATATGCACTAGTGAATATTTTTAAATATGATCAAGGGCTATGACTGCTCAATCCATTTCCATTCATGGAAAGATAATAAAATGATAGATGCTCTGAGTAGAAAGGATCAAGAAAATTCATCATGATGAGAATTGAGAAGGATCTAATATTATTAGACTTGCAAAGGATGGATATGGGAATCATAAAGGAAGAAACGTCATCATTCCTTTATCAAATGATTTCTCAACCATACATTCTAGAGAAGATGAAGGATGCACAAAGAGATGAAGCGGGAATTTAGAATAAGGTGGAATCTATAGGAAAAGGGAAATAATCATAGTTCAAAATTAATGAATAATGAGTTGTAAGATTTAGTTCATGACTATGTATACCATCAAATCCTGAGATAAAAAAAAGAACTTTTGAATGATTCACATAGCTCAACCTTCTCCATCCACCCAGGGAGCATGGATATATATCAAGATCTCTGATATCACTATTGGTTGGACAATATGAAGAAAGTGATTGTGGAATATACATCAAGGTGTCAGGTATTTTATTAAGTGAATTCTGAAAATCAAAAGTCTTATGGGATGATACAACTATTACTCATTCCTAATTGAAAATGGTAAAACATCATTATGGACTTTTTCATAGGTCTTCTAAATACATCAAAAGTAAATAATGTTTTATGGGTTGTGGTGGATAGTATTAAAAATACTTCTCACTTAATTTTGATTTGAGAAGAATTCCCACTCAATAAACTTCTAAGGATATACATTAGAGATATGATGAGGATACATGAAACACCATTATAAATTTTATCTGACCGAGATCTAATATTTACATCTAAGTTATATAATAACCTTCAACATGCTCTAAATACTGAGTTGAACTTTAGTACAACTTATCACCCCTAAACTGATGTATAATCTGAGTGGACGATTCAAACATTGGAATACATGTTGATAGAATACTTTATGGACTTAAAAGGAGGATGAGATTAACATATTCCTCAATTATAGTTCTTATAAAATAATAGCTTTCACTTGAGCATCCAAATGGATCCTTAAGAATCCATTTATGAGAAGAGTTGTTGAACTAGTGTGTGTTTGGATGAAGTTAGTGAATGCAAGAGGTTGGGACCTAAATGTTTGAGTAAATGGTAGTATGGTTCAAGACCATTCAAGAACATAACCAGACTGCTTAGATTAGACAAAAGATCTCTGATAATAATCTTCAATGAGACCTATAGATTTAGGTTGGGATAAAGTGTTTCTCTACATATATCCATGGAATAGATTCATGGGAATTGGGAATAAGGGAAATTTAAGCCCCAGGTATATCAACCCATTTTAGATTATCAATTACATCAGATCTACATCATATCGACCTTCACACCCACCAACCGTTTCTCATGTACATGACATATTTTATGTATCCCTCTTAAGTAAATATAAACTAGATCCCTCACATGTACTGAATTCAGTGGTGGTATAACTAGAAAATTATCTCTCTTATGAGGAGCATTTGGTGAATATATTGAACCATAGAGATAAATTTATACATAATAATACAAATCACTTGTTCAAAGTACTATGGAGTAACCATAGAGATAAATTTATACATAACAATACAAATCACTTGGTAAAAGTACTATAGTGGAACCATAAATACAAAGATGTGACATGGGAACCAGAAGAGGCCATGAAAAAAAATTACCCTACCCTATTTCCACCTTAGTATGTAATAGAAAATTTCAAGGTTAAAATTACTTAAGGGGGAATAATATAACACCCCAATATTTTAAAAATAAAACTATGTTTGATAGCGTATATGACAAGAAACACAGATCTTAAATGAACCATTATTATTTAAATATGATCATTATAAACTATATGTTAAATTGGTGGATATGAATAGTATTATAAAATTTATGAAATATATATAATTTTCCCAATAAATATAAAGTTATTTTTTAATTCCTAGAAAATAAGCACTCAATTTTTTAAAAAGTCATTTTATTCTTCAAAACAAATGTGTTTTCTTAAGAAATGAATTTTATTTCTTTTATGAAAAAAAAAATTAATTAATTTCTAAAAATTTCAAAAAATTTATTTTATAAAATTAACTTCATTTTTTAAATCATTATAACATAATTAGCATAGGGTTAAATTTTGGGATTTTTATGAAATGGATGATTTTTCATTGAATAGTGAAACTTACCAATTTTTCAAATATTTTCATTACTTTTCATTATATAAATTAATTTAAAAGACCCAAAAATTTTGTATTTTATATTAAAGTGGAATATAAAATATTTTATTTATAATAATCTAATTAATTTTATTTGAATCATCAATTTCCATGATTTTTATAAGTTTATTTTTATACTTAAAAATGTGGTTTTCTGCAAACTTTTTTTAAGTGCATAATGTTTATCCATTTTAATTAATTAAAATAACCCCTAGTGATGAAATTTTGAAATTAAATTTACAGATTATATATCTATTTATATTAATTTAAATTTATATAATGATACTTTCTAGTCATAGAGTTAATATAAGATCATCTATTGCTTGAAAAATGCATTTTCCTGAAAAACCATTTTTCATCATGTTTTGTGGGTTTAATTTTAAATTAAATTATAACACTTCTAAAAATTTAAATTGGTATAATGAATTACATATTTTTAATCAGAATAATTAATATTAGTAAATTAGTTTAACAAAAAAATTTGTAGCACCCCCAGTTTTAGGTATTTTACCCTTTATTTATGTATTTTAAGTATATATAATGATCGTGTTAAGTTTTGGGAGTTTTGGAGGAGTTTTGGAATGTTTTTAAGGCATGTATAGAGGTTAATGGTTTTATCATGGTTAGTACAAACCATGCACCCCATCCAGGAAACTGTGCGGCTTATGTGGCAGGAGGGACAGTAGCTCCGCATAGTTGGTGCTTGGTTTGGCCAAACTATGGGGATGCCTAGTGAAACTATGAAATGTATGGATAGAGTAAAAATCATGGTTGGTTCATGGTTTTTCTAACTTTTTTATCCAACCATGTTAGGGGTGGATTACGGTAGTATCACCCGCATGGTTGGCACATGGTTTTCTAAACTGTGTAGGCAAACCCTATGGCATACAGTTGGCCCTCTGAAATTAGTGGATCTAATTTGAATTAAATACTTTATGACTCATTTTTCCTTAATTATCCCATAAAATGAACTCCTTTTGTTCCCAATGTGTGAGATACATTTCCCTTTGGTCTGAGAGTGATCTATAGGTGAATCAAACTGCATTGGAGGCCCAGATTCATTGGTAAGTGCTCGTTCTTGGTCATTCTTATTAAATATATTCTCCTTATCTTTCTTGTAACCTTAGATATAATATTATTTGGATATATCCATGTTCCTTGATGTCAATTTTTATTTTTTTAGTTGGATCTAGGGAAGGAAAGGTGGTCCATGATTAGATCTAAGGAATCGTTATGTTTTTCCTTGTTTTTTCCAATGGTTGTGAGGTATATGGATTCTCTCTCAATTCCATTTTATTATCACTTTAAGTATTATCTTTAAATAAATGTTTTTATTGAAATTATTGTTAAATTATTATATTATTATTATTATAAACCTATTTAGTGATGGTTTGGGGAAATTTTGTAAATTGGATGGTTTTGTGTAAAATTATCTTTGATGATAGTTTTAAAATTGTGATTTTAAAATTTTGGTTTTGATTTGAAACATAATAAATGGTTGTTTAAATATTTTAAATAAATAAATGTTTTAGGTGAAATAGTTTTTCATATGTTTTGGAATACATGGTAGTGTGCATTCATGTTGTATTCTATGAGGTCCTGTTGAAATATGACTTGGTGCTCAGTATCAAAGGTGCAATGGAACATTGGATTGGTTACCTTATGATGAATTGGTAGATCGATGAAATAATTATCATGAGTATGGAACTATCACTTGGGCATGCATGTGTGGATGTGTGGATGTGTGGATGTGTGTAATCATGTAATGGGTATGACAAATGGATTTCAAAAAGGTTTTAAAGGATAGGTTTGATTTATTTCCATGAAAAACTATTTTGGCTCGGAAAAAATATCTTATTATTGATATAAACTAATTTAAATTATTTAAAACTATTTTATATAAATGTTAAAACAAGTTTTATCCTAGTGGTGTGAGTTGGGAAGTTAGTGAGGAAAACTTACTAAGTTTAGACTCACCCCTTGCTTGGGAACCATTGTGCATTTTAAAATTCCATCTATTAATACATAGGTAAATTCAAGATATCTCAGTTATTTAGTGGTTCTTCTTGATACCATGGGCATGTCTTTTTGATTTGGAGCTTGGATCAGGTTGGGAGTTACTGGTTTGATGTCTATGATTTCATTGGGGTTTGTTATTTTTTGAATCCTTTATATACATCACTTGGTTTCTACTCTATACTCTAATATGGTGGTTTATTTGGTTTTTTTTAGTTCAATTTTGTACTCATGCATCATATAGTAGTTTTTTTATTATTGTCTTTGTGGTTTAGATGTTTATCTTACAAAGGGAAAATCATCCCCCAATTGTACTTGATGCCCTGGGAATTTATTTCCAATCTTTGGTGTCTTGGGGATGTAACCTAAGACCAGTAACACCCACTTTCTATTCCCAAGAAAATTTATGAGGGTTGGTATGTTACATTTTTTTCCATAATTAGTATTAAAAATAGTAAAAAAATAATTATTTTGATTAATGTTAAAATGGGTTTTTTCATATTACATGTGCTTGTGTTAAAATTAATTTTTCACACAAATAGGATTTTTATTTGATAGATTTGATCTCATATTTATAATCATTGGGTATAAATTATCTAATAAGTCTCATTTAAATTTTAGTCTTAATGGATAAATTGCCTAGGTAAAAACCAGTTACAATGGTGAAAACTAAAATGGTCATAGAGAGTAACCATAAATTTGAAGGTAATAACAAGTTTATTTTTTATGTTGGATATGTTTATCAACCTTATATTACCTACACTATATTTTTTATTAATTTTTTAGGTGATTTTCTTGAGTGTGACTTCCCATTATTGAATAGTTTTGAGTTTTTAAAAAAAATGCCACTCTTTCTCACTTAAAAAAGGTCACCTCATATCCTCTCATATCCATGCATAAAAATCATTTTGGTTAGGAAAATACCAACCCGAATAAATTTATTAATTCTCTTTACACATTTAATAAGCCTTTTTTTATTAAAAACCCTCCTAGGAAAGCTTTTTGTGAAAAACTAAAGAGGTCTGAAGAAGAGGTATCATTCTTAACCGAGCAATTTTTGTTTTATTTAATCTTCCACCTCATTAAAATATTATTCAACCATGATGATATAATAACATAAATATATACCATATACTAATATTTTATTATATTAATTACATATCCTATATCCATATCCTCTTCCATCAAATGTAAAACAAAATCATCATTTATGTGTACGGTGGACTATCGCCTCGCAAACAAATGTAATTCATTTTCCATCATCACTTATAAAGAAAATTTATGATGATGTATTTAATTTATATATGATATTCATGAAATATTTATAATTCTTAAAAATTAATATATCATATATTTTCTTTCCATTCTATTCCATTCATCAAAAGATGATAATGGCATTCTTGTGCATGTGTGGATTACCACCTCAATGAAGCGATGTATTTTTTATTTTATTAATGCATCACATAAATGGTATACATAAGTGTATTTTAAAAAAAATTATTTATGGTATAATTATCACTTTTTAAATATAAAATAACACTTAAATTATTTCCATTATTATCATTGAAAAATGGAAACGTTACTCATGCATACGTACGGCCTACCATCTATTTGATTATAATGTAGTTCATTTTTCATAAAAATATTTCATGGTTGGTTTTAAAAGTATAATTTATCTATAAAAATTATAATTATTACATGATTATTATTATTTATATGATGAAAAAATAATATCTTTTACCTTATTCAACTTACTAAATTGATTTTGTACATATGAACCAAATATCGTCAAAACATATGACATGAACCTGAATGATTGAGTAATTGAATATAACATGATTATAAATAAAATAAATAGAATAATAAACTTTAAAAGGTTTATTAATCAATTAAATAATTAAAATAATTTTATTATTCAGGAAGATAAAGGGTGTACGTGTTGAATCTAACTCAATGTAAGGGATCTCTCTAAACCACCTTTTTTGCATTATAACCATAATCTCTCTAACTCACTTACTCTATCTATTTAAAGTTATGGAATTCTTATAATTTTATTATATATGTCTATAACATATATACATAGATTATTCTCTCTTCCTTTGATGGGGTAATACATTCCATGTGTTCATTTCACAAATGCCTTCATTATGAAATTTCCTTTGATTATTATATGAGGAAAGATTATGTATCTCATTTTATTTCGATGGTTAATTATTATTTTTATTAATTATTATTGATTTAATTTTTTTGGAACACATAAATCATGAACATGTTTTTATGGGTATTCCCAGATAGTGCTCTGGTTTATTGGGTAAAGATTTTGTCTCATGAGATATTATGTATGGGACTACGGAGTATGCCTAATCATTATGGGACTTTTTCTACCATGTTATATTGTCTAGGTAGTTATCCTTGACTCGTGATTATTTCATGTTATATGTTTTATCCACATTTTCTATGTTTTTATGATCATATGATACCATGTTCTTTATATAATGCTTTCATGTGATTACTCATGAGCCTTATCTTATTTGATATCATGTTATACCTTTGAATAACATGTGATGTTTCCTTATAATGTTTATTACCTTAATATTATTTTCATCTCACCCTTTTATTTTATTTATTTTCCTAGGTAATCCTATGTAGTTTTAGGAGCTCAAATAGATGTAGGATATCATTACGGAGAATAAAATAAGGATGTAATGTTTTCATTTCCTTTTGATGTATTATGAACCTATCCTTCCAAAGATACTAAGACTAAAGATCTTTGGGTTTTATTTATTGGATTTTTATATTAAAAATCATGTAATAATATGTTTAAAAGTCTAGGTTCTCTATAATCTTTCCCTTTTCCATTATAAAAAATGAAAATGTGAATCTTATGAACATGAAAACTACCATCTCCACAAAGTAACGTGTTCATTTTCCTTAAAGGCATAACATGGATGGTTTAAAATAGGTAATTTAATATATAATTACGATAACTATACCATATTTAATATTCTGAAATAATAAACCAAATTTCTTATCACCCCCATTCTAAGATAAATGAAATCATCTTTCATGTGTATATGCATATCACCGTCTCTATGGAATGATGTGTTCCATTTTTCATTACCACCATTCATGGATGGATTTATGAATGTGTTTAAAGGATAAATATTATTTTTATTTAATTATTAATGTTATATTAAGATAAATTTAATAAACTATTAATGATATGAACAATAAAAAATTATTATAAAATTAATAATCTTAAAACAAGCACGTTAAGACGAAAACCATATTTTTATTCTAAGTAAAGGATTTATTAAATTATATTCTCCTTATACTTATTTATAATTTCTATATATCAAAATTATAAATAATAAGTAATAACATTATACTTTTTTTAAAGTTATATTAAGTTTTAACCACTTCATAACCATCCATTATATTATGGTATGTTTTTGTTTGGTTTGGTTTGACGACACACTTAAACAATACTATAAAATAATGTCATGGATGACTATGAGAAAGTTAATATTAATAATATAAGATAAAATGATTAAATAATTAATTTATTTTGGTTTTGGAATGGTAACATTTATACTAAACTCATTAATTAAGGTACCACTCTTTGTTAAAAAATAATGAAACTTGCTCATCGTCGATTTCACCTTCAAGGATTATAGTTGAAACTCCCATGGAATTAAATTATAAGTTTATAAATAATTATAAATCATCAATTATAGTACCATGAATTGTATATGAATGATAAAATTTGGTAAAATTTTAAATAATGACACTGTTATTACAAAACTAATTCAAATTGATCAATATTACTCGCACCTGATATTGAAAAAAGGTAAAAACTAAAAAATATAAATGTAGATAACAAATATAAATTAGTTTTATAAATGTTAATAATTATGATTAAGATTTTTAAATGATTAATTAATATTTTTATGTTTGTTATACCGAAATTTTAGAGTGTGTTTGAGGAAATCAAGATAAAAGGTAAGGGTTTCTTATCTCAATTTTCACCCATAGAGACATATTTCTTATCATACACTATGATTTATTTAGATTGGTGTATCTAATTTACTTTACTATTTTTGAATCATGATTCTCTTATATTTTATGATATTCAATTTTTTATTCAATGTTATTTATCTCATGGGGTTTTGACTCAAAAAATTTAAAAGTTGTAATGGATTTGTTCAACTCAAACCACATTTCTTTGAGTTATTATATTTCATCTTGAACTTTCTAATTATATGTTTGGTTTCTTACACCTTAATATTTTATATTGAACTATCTATTCCTATATCAATAAAATTACTTTTTAAATTCAAATATCTTGATGAATTTATTACTCAAAAAGTATATCATTGTTGAGAATATTATTATCCTCTTTAACAATAGTTTCCACTCCTTATCCATAATTTCCCTTACCTATAATGTTATCACTTTTAATTAGAAAACTCATTATTTATTATCTCACATTACCATCATATTTTTATTATCATCATTTCAAAATAATTCTTTATTAACCTTTTTATAATGCAGTATTTCAATAAAGGTGTTTTTATAACATAAAAAAGGGAACCTTCTGATTTCTTATTTTATGAAAAGTTTCACCTCCATAAAAATTTTTTTACTATTAATAAATTTTTAAGAAACCTAATTATTTTATATAAAATCATACTAGTTAAATTATATTCTAAATATAAATTATGATCTATTTTATTCTTTAAAATATCCTATAGTCTTTTAAAAAAGCATCACCCATGCAGTTCAATTTTATTCTTACTTCTCCTTGATCCTTCTCATGAATTTTATTTCATTTTAACTCAATGCTCAAGACCTATGTTTCTTTATTAAAAAATAAAAATCAAAAATTATTTAATTCCTTCTTATCTTGGTAATCCTTGTGATATAGACTTCATTTATGCTTTGAGACAAGATTAAGAAATCCACTTATTTCTCATGGGTTTCATCATGATTATGATTTATGTATGTATTATTTTCCTCGTGTGGAACATGTATGCAAGTACATATTATGATTTTCATTACGTGATGGGTGGTACTGGAATTATACATCCCTCTAATGAATTAGGTAATGTTTTTATCTCATGAGATACCATGTGTGGTGCATGGGAAGTTAGCCTAATCACACTATGTTATGAGATGGGTGGACCTAGAATTATATATACCTCTATTGCATTGGGTAAATATTTATATCTCATGATGTGTTATATATGGGATTAGGGAGTGAACTAAATCTTATATGGGACTTTTTAAACTATATTTATGTGAATGGGGATTAAACCCAATCCACCATGGGACTTTGTACACTATGATAGTATTTGAAGTGACGCTTGACTTATGTTTATGATGTTGTGTCTTATGTTGTTACTACATATTATATGATTCCAATATCTTATTATATCATTTCCTTATGTTGTATTTCCATGATTATGATCATCCTCTTTATTGGGTGTGAATTCTATATTTTAAATTTATGTTCCTTCCTTACATTCACATACCCATATGTTTATCTTATTCCCACTTATGATCTTTGATTATTATCACTTATGTTTATCCTTAATGATTGTTTAAGATCACCCCTTCATATGTTTCCATTTCCCTATGTTATAAAGAAATTTATTACATAAGATATTTCTAACAATATAGCTTTCCTGGAGAATTTGTGGGAGATATTGAAGACTTATTGTGTATTAAGTAGTTTCACATATAGTGGGAAAATGTAATTTTGATATAAATAATATGGGTTTTATTAGTTATTATTTTGTCCTAAACCTACAAAAATCTAATCCTAAAAGGTCTTGGGAATGTATTTAATTCAATATTTTCTTTAAGTCATGTGATTACCAGATGATTAGGTATGGGCTATCATAGTTGGTATTAGAGTAGGGTTTAGATAACTTTAGAGGTTAGGATGTTAGATGAGAATAATTTATGGGTTGGTGATCTAATATTGATCATAATTTCAAGTTAAGAATAAAATTTCAGGTTATTTGAGGTAATATTGAATATTTTAGGGATTTTTATGAGATAACATTAGTGAAAACCCTAAGGATAAGTATAATTTTAGGATAACATCCTCAAATTTTAGCAAGTTTTGAGTATATAGTTTTCCTAGAAATGACATCCCTTACTAGATACCCACAAGTCGATGTAATATCTGGAACATATGTACCTACACTACTAGAAAATTAACCTATAGACAAGGGAAAAAACCATGTCTATAATTTAAGAAACCATGGTTATAGCTAATATCCAAGGTCATATAGATCGTGAATCCCATTTCCTTGGAAACATGACTATAGGTCTATTTCCAGGGGTACCATCCATGGATATAACTATATCCATATCCACCTGAATAGGATTTAAATCCACAATCGGTGATTGTGGCTATAGGAAAGTTTCCACTAGAAATACCCATTGTTTTATCTCTCTACTGCTAGAAAATAAAAATCTTATTTTCTCCCATTATAGTCATACTCATTCCTTATAGAAACAAAACTCAAGGAGAATAAATTATATATCACTAGAATTAAATTCAATATAGAACTATAATTCAATATACCTTCAAATAAAACAATATAAAAATTTAATATCCATATTACTAGAATAAAACAAAAAAAAATCAATAAAAGTTATATAAAAAATTACCCTCAATATCACTATCACCAGAACCATCACCACCCTCATCAACTCTTACAGAAATGTAAACATCATTATAACCTCCTCTCACACCACTAGAATGATCATATTCATGAGCATCAGCATCATAATAGGCACCTAAATCAATGAAAGGGTCATAATAATCCCTATAAACTAAATTCATCATCATGAAACAAGAAACAATCACTATAGTACCCTCTAGTGTAAGTAAAGAAGAAAAGTAGATTCAACTTTCATCATATGTTCATTTATCATATGTTTAAATTCCTTTACTTTTTGAGTCACTTGTTTGATTAAAGTTTTCATTTAATCCTCTTGAACATACCATAACTTATACTCACAAAATCACAGTTAGAAGACTAATATCTAGATGGTACGATCTTCTTCCCATGTCAACATCACACCCAACCGTGATACCCATCTCTTAATATGTGATGCAGATTATTTTTTAGGAACAAATTTTCTAGTTAATTTTCTTCCAAAGACTCTAAATAAATCTATTCAATGATATATAACATAAATTAAAATGATAAAATTATTAAAATAATTAAATTTAGTAAAAATAAAATTAATTTAAATATACTTACAATTGTTTCTTGGGTGGTTCTATTTACTATGGTACCATCCCACTTTTTCCTACTTGTAAAAAATAAGTAGTGTGGAGAACATGACCCTTCAAATTCAATAATTTTTTCTAGTAAAAAATTGAAATAAAGTAATATTATTGTCGATCTAAAATTGAAAACGTGAATATAAATGTAAACAAATTTAAGTAATGAAAACTTATAAATAAGTGTTCCCCAAAAAAAACTCAATAGAGTGAGCATATTAAGTTAATATCTAATATAACATTTATTTTGTAATCCATAGTGAATATAAATACAAAATTTATTTATACATTACTAAATATCAATTAAAATGTCCAATGGATTTCATGTACCTTGAGAATGATATGACTTTAAGATAAATTAATATAGTGTAAGTGATGAATCATTATATACATAATTATATAGGGTAAGTAACATGACATCTATATATATATATATGGTCTCACATGTATATATGAACGCATGTATGCATGAATGTGTTGTGCAAGGATGTATTTTATTCTTCATAGAGGAGAAGTGAAGTGCACTGAACAAGTTCGTCTTATTGAAATTTTTTATTAGTTTTTTTATTTTTGAATATTTTTATCTATAACTAATCTAGATGACAATGTGTTTAGTGACTCTGGTTTTTATCTGTAAGACTTAATAATATTTCTAACAATATTTTTGAAGCCGAGTGCTAAGTTGGAGTGGGATTTTGAGGCTCAAAGAGCCTTGGTATAGTGATTTTAAAAATATTAAATATATTTTGTCATGTGCATACAATTTATCTTGAAACATTTAATAACTCCCCAAGTAGAGTCTTATATTAGGAATTTGAGGCCGTGGTTGATTTCATAACGTCATGTTTACCCTAGGTGCGATATAAAGTTATTCGCATTGGGTGCATGAGTGAGGGAAAGTTGACGGGGCATTTTGTGGTTAGATTATTAATTAAATAAAAATTTAATTAATAAGATATAACCTAAATTCATCCCCCTCCAATGTTGGGGGTGCACGATGAAAAGGATATATTCTCATCTTCTATACACCTTTGGTGAAGGATAGAAACCGTGTCGAATCAAAGTAACTAAGTGTTGTTGATCTTCGTTCTTGGCATCGATCGTCATTAGATCAAGGAGAAACACAATCTAGGGGTTTTTCTACACCCAAAGATTTCTAATTTCACCCTTGAGGTAGGAATATATGATTTTTGGTCCTGATCCCCTTTTGTTATTATTTTTTGAAGGTTGTATAGCCCTATTACGAATTTTAGAGATCCCTTCTAGCTTCATCTGCAAGTTTCAGGAAAAACCTAGGTGAATTGGGTAAATATAAAGGTAATTATTGACTATAATTACCATATACATGTTGTTTAATATAGTTTACATTATATTTGTTATTCCTTTTCTGATAATCATGTTAATTTTTGGGACTACACGTCATGTACGAGGGTTACACGTCATGTAGTGACCCCATGTCATGTGGTCAGAGGACATGGCTAGGGTAGCTATGTAATAGTATATAGCTATATATAATTACACATCCAAAGTACATGGAAATGGGGTTCTGAATATGGTCATGGGAAAGCCACGTGTCTAGGTGGCTGTTTAACCTGAACACACCATGTAGTATGTGATACATGGTGTGTAAGGGACATGGTTGGCCGAGCCGTGTGGAAGGAGAACATAGACAAGGTCTTGGTGAGGCAGAACACATCATGTGCAGGTTGTACACCTTGTGAACCCCTACATGGACAAGCTAGGATATGTGAATGAGAGACATGTCAAGGTGCATGGGCGAGACTACATGTCGTGTGGGCTCCAGTGCACGTTGTGTACTTCTTTGAGATTTTTTAGAGATCTTCTGCCTTACGTATATCCTTCTATAGAACTCTAATTCAGGATTTAAATTTTCATATCCTGATTAGTTTTTATATAGAATGTGATGGTAGCCTCCATTGTTTCCTACGATATATGGTGTGGCGTGGTTCGAGCATGACGTTATAGCAGCGGTGCTTAACCTTGGGTAGTGATCAGGGTGGATCACTGAATTGATGTCAAGGTTGGTACCCTTACCTTTTACCTTAGGATGTGGGTCCCCTGGACTCTCTACATCAGTAGAGTAGTTCTCCCTTATTGTATCAGGATATGGGTCCCCAACCCGTGGTTGTGTTTCAATGTGAGGTATGACAATCATGACGCTACTTTCAGCTAATCTTGGCCAATGTTGGAGATTGGTGTGGTTCTTAAAGAGAGATGTTGGGACTGGTAATCCCTTGTGGCATCATGGTATGGGTTTCTCTTACCTCTCTACTTTGGTAGATATGGGACTCCCCAAATCATGGGTTCGGGTTCTATACTTTTTGGGTAGTTATTTTGGGGTTGGTACTCCCCAGTCGGATTAGGGCATGGGTTCCCCATATTGTTCAAGTAGTTAGAGATAGTGCTCCCCTGTCATGCTAGGATATGGGATGATTAGCCATATAATGAGGCTAATATTAATTTTTAATATATATAATATCCATGTTCTTTATTATTCATAAACACCATTTTAGTTCATTTTATACTTTGAACATTAATTCACATTATGTTTGTAATTCCTTCTTAAAATGCACTATTACATGGTACATTTTTTAATACCATTTAAAATACACAATAGTAAATATTTTGTTTTAATATTTTGTTTTCAGGTCCACCATGATATAGGGAAAAATTCATGCCTTTGGAGCACTTGAATATTCACATTATAAGACCACCAAAGTAGGCCTTGAATCAATAGCATTCTGAGCAAAGTAAACTGGACAACATCCCAATAAGGAGATTATACCAGCCACGATCCAAGCCCAATAATTCTGAAAAGTGACATTAAGATAGATTAAATCAAGGGGAACATTTAATTAAACATTTTCCAAAGATAATTATGATTTTTGAATGGAGTTCCAAGCATCCCAAGTTGAAGATGAAATATTGGTTCAGATTCAGCATCCCAGAAAAACAGCCCACAAATTTAATCATATCTCCCAAAAAAATATTAATTTTGGATATAATTTTACAGAAAGTCCAGAGACATCCATATATAAATATTTTTCTTATATTTCCCACCATAATTCGTCCATTTTGATGCTCGTTTGGACAAACCTGTCAAAGGCATGAAAGTTGGCTCGGATTTTTTGTCAAGGGTGGAAAAGTACACTCTCCCTAAACTTTCCACCCACCTTGGCCTACCACCATTAATTTAGGAGACTTGTACATAATGTGGATCAACCCAAGTATTGAAAAATTCCTATTTAAGGTAGTGGTTTTTGAGGATTTGTCGATCTTTTGTGCTTTCTTTCATTATAATGTTATGCTGCATTTTTGTTGTCTCAAGTTGTCTTTCACATGTAAGTTATTTTAATTCATCCTAGTTTCTTAATAAAAGTTATTATTCTCCTCTTATTATGTTCTTATTCAAATCAATTTGATACATTTTTCTCAAGGTGTGAATTTATTCACACCAAACATTGTGAAATTATCACACAATGGTGGAGTGATCGTTATTTCATTTTTTTTACTTCTCCATTTCCTCCCTCATGAGTCTACTTACTGATTCCATTGAAACCATAGAATAAATGGAGGGATAACACACTTATGGGTTTATCCAATGGATTAGAAAGGTTCTGGATTGGATGTTATTTATCACTCCATTAATCTCTAATCATTTCTTTTAAATGAGATTTTTATTTGATGATTTTTAAACTTCTTTATCCTTATTGAATTTTAAGGCCACACACTTCAACTGCTAATGAAAAACATTACCTTGGAGTGATCATAAACATGATCCTATAATTTTATAGGTTATTAGTGTTAGAGTTTGTTGGTATGAACTAGTAAGTGATGAATTTGGTTGATCTCCTTGAATGAAATCATCTCAAATATAAGAAGTTGAAATCGCTAAAGAGGAATTGCATCCAATCCACCCCTTATAATAACCTAGGATCAACACTTCTCATAATTTGAATTCACTTAATTCATGTAGTTTTTGATTAAAAATATCTAAAATCAACCCAAATTTTTCCACTTAATATCCAAAATTAGTCCATAGAATGTGTGTGTCTATAGGTTTCTTCTTAGGTCTCTGAGGAATCGACAACCCAAGCTACTCTACATTTGACTGCTTAACCCTAAAAACTTGGGTAAATTTGGGTGAGACAAAATTTTGGCACCATTTTTAGGGACACAAGAAGGTCATATAAACACCCATTATATTATCCCCCATTTCTTCTTTTCTCATCCAAATTCTCTTATCTTTTCCCTTTCTCGTTTTTTTTTCTTTTAGCGCATGTCTGCCTACACCCGTGACTAATCAAACTGTCTAGTTAGGGTAGATAGTCCTGGGGTTGGGGATTCAAGTACACCAATGGAAATATTTCCATTATATCCTAATATTCCTAATACTACAAAGTCAAAAATTGAGCTCATTTCAATAAAAGGTCTTCAAAAAAACAACTCATAAACCTAGGTGGGAACGAAAATGGAAATCCAAATGAGGCATCCCAAATGTGGGGAATGCAGTCGATCAAACCATGAATGACTACCTCACACCTTCCTGGACCAATTCCCCCTGATGCATTAAATAAAACTCCCTAGGATATTCCGACTACATATTTAAACCCCATGCCCTAAACCACCTTCCCACGTTCCGTGGAATAGATTTTGAGATACCATACCTTCACGTTAAAGAGTTCAATGACATTGTAGAAACCATGTGTCCCCCACATCAACTAGAATCAGATAAGATGAGGATATTTCCTTTTTATTTAAAGGATCAAGCTAAAAATTGGATAAAAAATTTGAGACCATCATCCATCAACTCTTGGGATCAATTACAAAGATAATTATACAAAAAATAATTCCCCCACCACAAAACAATTGTACTTAAAAAGAGCATCGAAATTTTTTTTGAAAAAGAGGGAGAGTCATTATATGAAACATGGGAGAGGTTCAAAGACATCCTAAACATGGTTCCACGCCATGGTTTTTCTATTCCTGAACATGTGAGAATTTTCTATAAAGTGTTGGGCCCGGGGAACAAACAATTCATTGACATGATGTGTAATGAGACCTTTAAAAACAAATCCCCAAATGATGCTTACGAGTATCTAGAAATCCTTTCTGAACAAAACCAAACATGGGTAACATCACATTATTCTGAAAAGACAAAAATAACTACTGTAATTCATACACTTAAAGAAGAGGAAAGCCTTCGGGCTAAACTCGCAGCAATCACTAAGAAGGTTGAAGAGATAGCCCATAGGAAAATCCATTAAATCCAAACTGTAGACCGCGTTTGCGGAATTTGTGACAAACATGACCACAAAATAGACAACTGCCCAACCATTCCATCCATCAAGAAGGTTAATTTATGAGGAAAAATGGCAGAGGTCAATTCCCTAAACTTCCAAAATCCCCAATACCAAAACATATTCAACCCAAGGTATAATGACCACCCAGGCTTCCGCTGGAACGATAACCAACAACCTAGCCAACCACAAGGACCAAACCCCTACCATACACAAAATTTCCAAAACCATAACTAGTTCAAACCATAACCAGTCCAATACCAAAACCCTTCTATCCAATACCAACAACCAATGAAATAACCAAAGTATCCTCCTGGGATAAACCAAACAGCACAATCCCCTACTCAATCTGTCCCTCTACCAATCCTTGAACAGTTGTGTAAACAAATGGATAAAATGAATTAATAGGTCTCTTCCCTTAAACAAGAACTTCAAACCATAAAAACCAGGAATGCACCCATGCCTACTCAGGTGGTATCATCGTCAAATTTAAGGGGAGAGTCAATTTTCACTCAAATAACTCATGAAAAACTAAAGGCTATGACGGTTTTAAGAAGTGGGAAATCAATTGAGAAACCTAAACAAATAATTCAAAAACCATCTGAAGCTTTAAAATCTAACAAAAATTCAAATGAACCACATTATCAAACTGAAAAAACTAATAACAATGTTAAAGAAACAACTCTTCAACAAAAAATCCCACAAACTACACCATTTCCTCAACGCATGAGGGAGAAAACCAAGCCTAAATTGAGTGAAACATTGAGAGAAATATTCTCACAAGTCAAGTTGTACATTCCACTCCTCAATTACATTCAAACCATTCTTTCATAATAAAAATACCTTAAGGACCTCTGCACATTTAAAAGAAAATTCTCACATAAGAACCAAGTCCTTCTGGAAGAAAATGTTAGTGCAACAATCCAAGGAACCCTTCCCCAAAAGATGAAAGACCCAGAATGCCCTTACATCAATGTTGAACTAGGAGAGAAAAAAATTATAAAAGCCTTGTGTGAGCTAGGTGTTAGTTTCAATCTCATTCCCTGTGTTGTGTACTGCCAGTTAGGACTAGAAGAGCTCTAACCCACATCTGTCACACTTCAACTTTTTGATCATAGAATTAGGGTTCCAAAGGGAATTTTAAAGGATGTTCTTGTAAAAGTAGAAAACTTTATCTACCCTACTGACTTAATTGTCCTTGACAACAATACAAACTTAGGTAACAAGGAACAAACCCCAATCATCCTTGGTCATCCCTTCCTTGCAACAATCAACTATGTTATCCGAGTCTAAAATGGGAACATGACCATCACCTTTGGAAACATGAGTCTAGACTTGAAAATATATAATAAAAGCTCACAAATAGGGGATGATGAGGATATTAATGAAGTAAACATGATAGGAAGCGTTGATAATTAATAAATATAACATCAATGAATATTTGAGGAATGTTTAAGTCAGTATGAGATTAATTTCCTTTATTCACATGAAGGAAGTTTATCTCCTTGGATAGAATCACTTTCAGATTGCTTGTATGATGAAATCTTAAGACCAACAATCAGTGAAATATTTTAGGAAACCACATTAATGGAGACCACTACAACTCCCTTCCCAGACACTGATCAAACCAATCTAGTAGCTGAAACTTCTACACATGGGGAATCAATCCTATCTGAAACTCTAAAAAAAAAGAAGTTGATCTTGAGCCAATGTCTCAATCTTCTGCTAAAATTTTGAACCAACCAAATCTTGAATTGAAATAACTTACCACTTCACTTAAGTATGCCTTCATAAAGAAAATGGAACATATTCTATTGTCATTTATTCTTCTCTTCAGGAAAATCATGAGAGTATGCTTCTAGATGTCCTTAGGAGACACAAGAAAGCCATCAGATGGACCCTGTCTGATATTCCTGGGATTAACCCACTTATCGGGACTCATTGTATTATTCTAGAATCTGATTCAAATCCATGTCATAAACCTTAGTAGTGACTCAATCATAATCTCATGGAAGTGGTGAGAAAAGAACTTCTGAAATTGTTAAAAGACGGTTCTATCTATCCTATAGCTGAGAGTGAGTGGGTCATCCCAATCCAAGTGGTTCTAAAAAAGGCCGGAATCACAGTGATAACAAATAAGGATGAAGAGGTTCTTCCAACTAGGGTGAGTAGTGGCTGGAGAGTCTGCATCGACTATAGGAAGCTAAACTCATTTACCAAGAAGGATCATTTCCCCTTACCATTCATTGACCAATTCCTTGAGAGAGTCATAGGTCACGCATTCTACTATTTCTTGGATGGGTACTCGGGGTACAATCAAATTGATGCCTCACTAGAGGGTCAAGGAAAGACTACATTCACATGTCCATTCAGCACCTTTGATTTCAAACGCATGCCCTTTGGGTTATGCAATGCCCCAAGAAACTTCTAGTGGTGCATGATGGGAATCTTCTCAGACATGGTAGGGGATTTTCTATAAGTCTTCATGGATGACTTGTCTGTGTTTGGGGATACATTTGAGGGATGTATAAGGAATGTGGAGAGAGTTTTTTCAAGATTTGAAGAATATAATCTGGTCCTAAATTGATAAAAATTCCATTTCATGGTTAAAGAGGGACTGGTCCTTGGCCATCTAGTCTTGAGTAGGGGGATTGAAGTTAATAAAGCCAAGGTTGACATCATTCGTCACCTTCCATCACCCAAAACTG
This sequence comes from Viscum album, assembly GCA_963277665.1. Taxonomy (NCBI): domain Eukaryota; kingdom Viridiplantae; phylum Streptophyta; class Magnoliopsida; order Santalales; family Viscaceae; genus Viscum; species Viscum album. The sequence goes on from OY728161.1 coordinate 1,566,344,053, forward strand.
TCAAGGAAGTGAGGAATTTATTAGGACATACTAGTTTATATAGAAGGTTCATTAGGAACTTCATCACTATTTATCGACCACTTTGTGCTCTATTGGTGAAAGATGCTCTATTTTTATGGACAGAAAGATGTGAGGAATCATTCTCTATACTCAAGTCAGCTCTTATCTCTCCATCTATCATGCAATCTCCAAATTGGAAACTTCCTTTTGAGCTCATGTGTGATACGAGTGACTTCATTATAGGAGCAATCTTAGGACAACGGTGTGAGAAAAATCCATGTGACATTGCTCATGAAATAAAATCATTAAATGATGCACAAATCAACTACACCACCACTGAGAAAGAGTTTCTTTCTATTGTCTTTGCCTTAGATAAATTCAGGTCTTATCTCTTAGGATCACCCATCATTGTCTTCCCTGACCATTCAACCCTGAAATACCTTTTACAAAAATAATATGCCAAGGATACATTGATTAGGTGGTTCCTTCTTCTTAAAGAGTTTTATTTAACCATTAAGGATAAAAAGGGTGTTGAAAATGTTTTAGTTTATCACCTCTCTAGGATGGAATTAAAAGAAAAATAAAATCACCTTTTTGTGCCTGATTCATTTTCTGATGAGCACCTATACTCTATGAGTGACTACCCTTGGTATGCCGACATAGCCAACTTCTTAGTTATAGGAGTCATTATAAAATTATTAGGGTCTCAATCTAGAATTATATTCCTCTCTGATGTCAGGAACTATGTGTTTTATGATCCATACCTCTATAAGTTCTATCCTGACCAAGTTATTAGGAGGTGTTTCCCAGAATCTGAACAAGAGTCTATCCTTAAATTATGTCATAGTGAGGCATGTAGAGGTCACTTTTCCTTTAAAAAACTTCTTCTATGGTTTTTTAGTGTGGTATCTTCTGTCCCACCCTCTCAAGGGACTTCTACATATTTTTCCAAAGCATTCCTAGGTGTCAACAAGTAGGTTCCATCACAAAAAAGGAATCAAATGCCCCTCACTCCCATCTTAGTGATTGAAATTTTTGACTATTGGGGAATAAATTTCATGGGTCCCTTCCCAGACTCTAGGGTATATCTATACATCCTTTTAGATGTCTATTATGTCTCCAAATGGGTTGATTCCATTCCTACAGAATCCAAGGATCATCAAACTGTGATTATATTTCTCAAGGAAAAGATCCTCTCTAGATTTGGAATTCATAGGGATATCATTAGTGATCATGGAACTCATTTTTTCAATTGTCCATTCTCAGCACTCATGGAAAAGTATGGAATTTATCAAAAAGTGTCCACTACTTACCACCCATAGACTAATGGTCAAGCTGAGTTATCCAATTGATAAATCAAACAAATTCTTGAGAAAAGTGTTAATCCATCTAGGAAAGATTGTTTGAGGAAACTCTTAGATGCTCTTTGGGCCTATCGAACCTCATTTAAAACCATTTTAGGAATGTACCCATATAAGTTGGTTTATGGAAAAACATGCCATTTTCTAGTAGAGATTTAAAATAAGTCTTTTTGGACAATTAAGAAAATTAATTATGACCTATCATTGGCCAGAATAAAAAGGAAATTAGATCTCAATAAACTTGAGGAACTTAGGATGGAGGCTTATGAAAATTCAAGGATAAATAAAGCTAGAGTTAAAGCCTAAAAATCTCAAAATCTTAAAACCAAACACATTGTACCGAGTAAACCTATTCTTTTGTGTATCTCTAAACTTCATTTACACCTGGGAAAGTTGAGGTCCAGATGGTCAGCTCTATATATAGTGCATAAGGTGTACCCCCATGGGGTTGTAGAAATTCAAGATCCCACTAATGGACAAACCTTTAAAGTTAATGGTCATAGAGTTAAACCATTCATTGGACCATTCCAAAAACATAAAGTTGATGAATAATTCTGTGAACCAACATTAGATGAGGAAAATACTTAAATAATTAGGGGTCCATGTCAGGCTAATGATATTAAACAAAAGCATTGCACGGGAGGCAACCCGTGATTTTCATGTTTCTAATATTTTTGAATCACTTTTATTTTTAAATTAGGATTAATGAATAATTTTGATATTTAAAAAATATATAAACTATTGACATGTTCTTCTATTATGAGTATGGATGGGTATGAAAGGGGAGCACCATATTCATTTGTGTCACGTGGCATAATCCCTTAGTAATAACTTACCCAAAAAATTAAAAAGAAGATAATGTATCATCGGTTTATTTTTCTTTTTATGGGTTTTTAGGTTAAAATAAAAATACAAAAAAATAATAAATATATATATAAGGACACATCCTAGGTTGTGGGACAAACCCCGTCATAATCGGTGAAGCTGTAGGGACTCGAACTCGGGACTGAAGAGAGACAGGGGCATGCACTTACCACTGACCTACAGCTTATAGTGTTCCCTTATTCAATAATTTATATATATATTTTTTATTTTTTATTTATTTATTATATATATATATATATATTGTTTTGTTTTGTTTGTTTGTTTGTTTTTCCTTTTTCCACAAGGGAATTCTTAGAGTGACATGGAGATTAAGGGATTAAAAGGGAGCAGCAAGAATTTCAACTTCAACCACCAGGTGACTTCATTCCATGATCCTCATTTTAAATTTCTTTTTTGAACTCCCCTTCTCTACCTCTACACCCTTATAAATTTTTCTTTTCTTAAAACACTGGGGATAGTATTATTTTGAGTTGGGGGGAAATAAAAAAAATTGCTTTTGTGTACAAAAAAATGATTTGAAAAAAAAAGTGTGTCTTAATGGAAGGAAAAGTTCCTTTAACCTTGAACATGTTAATATACATTACATACTTTGAAATTGAATATAAAATAATTTTTAATGCCTTGATTTTGATTTTAATTCAAGTTTAAGTTTGTGTACATAGATTTTGGAAAGTTCAGTTGTCCCATGTGATTTTTCATCGTTTATATTTTCATCCATTAAATAACAAAAAAACACAATAGACGTCCTCTGGATTGTGGGGTATTATTTTGAGTTCATAGGTTCCCCCAAATAAATATCATAGGTTTGGTGATTATATTAGTTTTAATATGAGTATTAAATAAAAAATAAAATAATAATAATAATAATAATCAATTTGCACATAGAGCAATGAAATGACCTAATGTGTGGCTTTCAGGACTTGGGGATCATGAATCCATAATTGTCTGGCCCAGAGTTAGTAATTTTATCTCTATTTGTGGTAATTTGACTTTGATTTTAACTGAGTTAACTCAAGATAATGCCCGAGTATGTGGACTTCACTTGGTGCCCTAAGGTCTTTGAGCCTGGGAGTCATAGGCAAAGTCTCGCTATATGGGTTGACTCTATTGAGTGCAATTTATATTACCATGGAAAAATTGCAAAAAAAACAAAACAAAAACAAAAAAATACTCATCTTAATGTTGAAATGTTATTCCACCTAGCTCTTCCATCATTTTCCCCTTGAATAAAGATGAACCCCCATGTCTATTGTGATACACAACACTTCATCATGCTTAATTGAAATTGAATAAAATGTGGTAATGAATTTGAAAAAAAATGAGATTGGGCTTGGGATATGCCTTTGAACTTAGCTTGTTTTAAATTATTTTTACGGGTTTCATAATTTTTTGGTATGATGTATTTTGGTGAGCAATTTGTATTAAAATGTTTTTGGAAAACGAAATTTGAATTTCATGTTTTTGAGATACATTTTGCTCAGGACTAGAAAAACTCAAGTTGGGGGTGTAATTAGAAACTGAATGGGGATAATACTCATTGTTAATATATATAATATTCATGATATTTATTATTCATAAACACCATTTTAGTGTATTTTATACTTTGAACATTAATTCACATTATGTTTGTAATTCCTTCTTAAAATGCACTATTACATGGTACATTTTTTAACACCATTTAAAATACCCATTGGTCTTGATTTTGTTTTAATATTTTATTTTCATGTCCCACATAATATAAGGAACAATTCATTATTTTTAAGCACTTGAATATTCACATTATAATACCACCAAAGTTGGCCTTGAATCAAAAACATTCTGGGAAAAGTAAACTGGATAACATCCCAATAAGGAGACTGTAGCGGCCACGATCCAAGCCCAATAATTCTGAAAATTGACTGAATATATATAACATAAATGTAAAAATTTCATTAAATATTTTACAAAGATAATTCTGATGTTTTAATGGAGTTCCAAGAGGCCCAAGTTGAAGATGTAATATTGGGCCAAATTCAGAGGCCCAGAAAAAATCCCACAAATTTAATCATATCTCGCAAACCAAATTTTATTTTTTTCTCCAATTATACATAAAGTCATGGTAAATCAATATATTCATATTTTTCTTCTATTTACCACCATAATTCTATCATTTTTATGCTTTTTTGGACACACCTGTCAAAGGAATGCAAGTTGGATCAGATTTTTTGTCAAGGGTGGAAAAGTCCACTCTCCCTAAAATTTTCACCCACATTGGCCTACCACAATTAATTGAGGAGACTTGTAAAGATAGAGGATCGACCCAATCCTTCCAAAATTCCTATTTAAGGCATTTTTGTTGGAGTATTTATTGATATTTGGTGCTTTCTTTCATTGTAATGTTATGCTGTATTTTTGTTGTCTCAAGTTGTCTTTCACATGTAAGTTGTTATAATTCATCTTAATTTCTTAATAAAAATTCTTCTTCTCTTATTATTATGTTATTATTCATATCACGTTGATACCGTTGTCTCAATGTGTGAATTTATTCACACCAAACCTTGTGATATTATCACACAATGGTGGAGTGATCATTATTTCATTGTTTTTTTTTACTTCTCCATTTCCTCCCTCATGAGTCTACTTCCCACTTCCATTGAAACCATAGGATAAATGGAGGGATAACCCACTTATGGGTTGATCCAAAGGAGTATCAAGGGTCTGGATTTGATGTTATTTATCACTCCATTAATCTCTAATCACTTCTTTTAAATGATATTTTTATTTGATAATTTTTAAACTTCTTCATCCTTATAGAATTTTAAGGCCACACACTTCAAGTGCTAATACAAAAATTTACCTTGGAGTGCTCATAAAAATGATCCTCCAAGTGTATAGGTGATTAGTATTAGAGTTTGTAGGTATGAACGAATAAGTGATGAATTTTATTGATCTCCTTGAATGAACTCATCTCAAATATAAGAAGTTGAAATCGCTAAAGAGAAATTTCATCCAATCCACCCCTTATAATAACCTAGGATCAACCCTTCTCATAATTTAAATTCACTTAATTCATGTATTTTTTTATTAAACCTATCTAAAATAAACCCAATGTTGGCCACTTAATAGCTAAAATCCGTCCATAGAATGTGTGTGTCTATAGGTTTCTTCTTAGGTCTCTGAGGAATCGACAACCCAGGCTACTTTACATTTGACCGATTAACCCTAAAAACTTGGGTAAATTTGAGCGAGACCATGGGACCTCCATAATTTTTGCTAATATGGTGCAGTTACTCTCTCGTTGGACTAGGGTATAGGTCCTCTTTCTATGGATTTGGTACTCCTCTATCGTGTCTGGGTGTGGGTCTTCTAGGCATGACATATAGATAGAGTGGGTATTCCCCTATCATGTTAGGGTGCAAGTCCTCTATCATTGGAGTCAAAACTCCCCTAATATACCAAGGTGTTGGTCCTCAGTATATGTTATTACAGTAGAGTTGTTACCCCCTATCTTACCAAGGAGTGTACTCCCCTTTCTTTCTAGGGTTTGGGTCCCCTATAGTGGTCAGGCTGGTAGAGTTGTAATCCCATATTTTACAAAGGTGTGAGTATTAAACAATGGATTAGTACTCCCCTGTCTCGGAGTAGCATTGGGGAGTGTTTCCTCCATTGTATTTAGTGATCCCTTATATTTTGAGTACAGATAAGTGTGGTACTTGGTTAGGAGTTAGTGATCCCTTGATGGAATTAGGTGTGGACCACTCCATTTAGGAAAGATAGAGGTTTCGTAATTTAGTTAAGAGTAGGTACTCCCTCGACTATAGAGAAGTGGAGAGGTGAGGGTCCCTCTATTCTCTCTCACTATAGAGGATGATCATGATGCATACTCTAGAGTAGTGATCCCTCAACTATCTGTAGTGGTGAGGGGTGGGACTCTCTACTTAGGTTCTTACAGCCTCGTACTGGGAAAAAGTAGCAATGTTAGGACCTCTGGTGCTAGGTACTAGAGCTAGACTTAGTGAGTTGTTCTCAATGGAGCGTATCTTTCTTATAGGTTCCATCTCAGATGGATGATCACATTAAGTTTGTTCTTATATTTTTTTATTACCATTGGAGCTTTGAGTATAATCCTATAGTTGGATTTGAGGTCATAAACTCATGATACTTAGTATCTGAGATCAGTATATTTGGGTAATTATAGGATTCCTTGTGGTGTTTTCATATGTTTGTGTTGATACCCCTTGTAGACTGAGATGAATAGTCATGTATGGATGATAATGGTTCGAGATAGAGTTTCTCTCTCAATTGGGTTCCCTCTGGCTAGGTCGAGCATACTGTTGACTTTTAATTTCTCCCTTTTATTTTGGGTTTTTGGGATGCCTACTGTGTATTTTTATACTCACCCCTACATGAGCTTTTCCCACATGTGTTGTGTCTTTTGAAAACCATAGGCCTTTAGACAGATTCCTCAAAGGACCTGAGGAACGTGGATCTTAGTGAGCTAGATCGATTGAGATATTTACCAAAGTTGGGCTAAGGATATTTTTGGAAGTTGCATTTGATAGTGATCCCCTCCTTCTGAGCAAGTTGGCCTCTTTTTATATTTTTTTGGTGGGTGTGTGTTTTTTCTTTTTATGATTTTATTACTTCTATTGTGCTCTTTTTTGGGATATTTGTATGCATGAGTTTTAGTTTCCAACTTTTTATATCTCTGAACTATTTCATCGAGGTGTTTGTGGGTGTGTGAATACAGGTACTTTAGGAAAAGGCCTCCCATTTGTGTGACATGCCTACTCAATGCTAGTATCCATCCCCTAACCTATTAGAGGTGGGCTTGGGGAGTTGCTACCTAGGCCCCATTGGTTCGGGTCATGACAGAGTGGTATTAAAGAAGGTTTCCACTTTGGGACCAAAGAGTCATGATCTTGGTTTGTGTTGCATGGTGATAGTGTTAGGGTGTTTCAAGTTCATCTCTTAGGCTAAAGGTTCTAGTGTTGGTTCATCAGTTGACATATCCATTCACCAAGACTTTTATAACCTTCTTTTTGATTTGATACATTAGGTCACTAGTTAGAGGTAAATAATGGTGCATGCATCATGTAGGACTGGGTTTTGGGTTTTTACTTATCCTTCTTGAGTTGGCTCCCTAGGTATACTCTTTAACCATGGTACATCTTGATTATGTTCTAAGATTCCACTATGATGATAGCTAGATAGGGTTCCACAGTGGGATTGTGGTAACAGTCCACCCCATTGTGAGGCTTCAGTGCAGGGCACTAGTTCTAAGGTGGTACCTCTAGGTTGTCCGCTAGTTGATCCACCACCTGTTGAGAATCTAGTTGTGCTGGTAGTTTAGGCTGAGGATTTGTGCAGGCTGAGTGTGGTTCATGAGTTCCAGAGGAAGTGATATCTAAGTTATCATGGTGATCGAGACCCCCAGATAACTGATGAATGGCTTGAGGTAGTCACTCATGTTTTATTCCAAGTTAGGACACCTCCTGATCTGATGGTGGTCCTAGAGGTGAGCCTTATACATGGTCCGGTTAAGATATGGTGGATTCTAGTGAGGTAGTCCCACAATGAGGTGATTCTCACTTGGTTAGAGTTTGAGTGACTCTTCAGGGAAGAGTTTTACCTAGCCACGTTGAGATCAGTGTGTATCTAGGAGCTTTTGTAGCTTCATCAAGGTAGTATTACTATGGAGAAGTACGCAATGACGTTAACATAGTTTTCACATTACTCCGTGGATATGGTTTGATACATGTTCTTTAGAGATCATATTGGAGAAATTTCTAGTTATATATAGCTTCCTATAGGAAGTACAATAAGATGTGTCCCATAGTGGTGGTCATGATGATAATGAATCTACACTAGTCAGAAGGGGCAAATGACAGGATCACAGCAAAGGAGGCATACCCATGCTCATAATCAAGCATGTGGGCCTATAGCATATGAGTCTCATTGGGAATCAAGTCATCTATAGGAGAGGCAGTGTTATCTCTGCAATGGTCAGGGACATCTTACAAGAGATTGTATGACCCACTGTGTTGTTGAGAGGGATCTGGTCGATGGGCCACCTTGATAGAGGAAGCATTTGGAGTAGTGAGTTCTACAAGATAGAGAATGTGGTGGATGATATAAGAGATAAATAGGTGGTGGAAGGCGGTTCAAGGTGTTTCCACCACCGCCCCCAGGTGATCCATTTCGAACTTAAGGAGATAGAGGATATAGGAAATGGTAGATTCAATCCATAGAGGCCTTTGACCTAGAATCTTTTAAGTTTAATAAAGGTGTGCTCTGTGTCTATTATAATTTTTGAAATAGTATTTTTTTGTTAGACATTGTTGTGAGGTACACTTTTCTTTCCGCTTCGTGTTCGGGGTTTAAATGGGGTGACATAGGGCATTGGTAGAATCATATGTTGGTGTGTTTTGATGTATATTCTAATTCATGAGTAATAGGTAGATTTCACCCATCGATACACATTTTTTTGATGCGATTAAAAATATTCGGGTGAGTCAGTGTCGTCCGAAGTTGATAGTATCGAGTTATGGTGGATGCATCTCTCTGACTTGTGTGTTCGAGGCCTAGTGATGTGGTGGTGGTGGTTTGCAGATAGAGGGCCTGATAAGACCCAATTAGAGCATTTGAGAATCCATTTGTTTTTTTCTAATACCATTGTTCACTCATTGTCAGTTTTTATGTGAGATGCTCGAGGATGATGTGGCATGGTTTGGTGTAGATTTGGATTCATGAGGAAGAGAGACGCTTTCCCCACCAAGAAGCATTTTTGTGATTCAATCAAAAATATCCAAGAGATTCAGTTCTTCCCAAAGTGGATAGTTTCAATGTGTGGTGTAAAATTTCCTTATACTTGTGTGTTTAAGGTGGGGTTTTGTGATATAGTGTCAGATCAGGTCCTGCCCTTTCCAATGGAGTTTTTATGCTTGACCCTTATGCTTGGAAACCTTTGTGGAGGGAGAGCCTTGATTATAATTGTTCCATAGTGGCAGAGTTAGTCCCTATGATGTTTTTATAGTGTGGATTGGTTTCCTACCCTCTATACTCATTTGGGATACCACTAGTGGGTGGGGTGATATTTTTTGGTTTAGCGAGATGTGTTACATCTGGATGTTCGTAGACAAAGGGCCTGGTAAGACCCAATGTTTACACTTAGGAAAACCTATTTTGTTTATTGGTACCCTCACGTGCTCGACATCAACCTTGAATGAAATATGGTTGATGAGGTTTTGGAATAGTTCGTCCATGGGTGGATGTGAACTGTGGGGTTACATTGATGTCGACATTAGTTAAGCGAGGTGGTGTACCACTAAACCCCATGATTATAGATGGATCATGTTGTTTGGTGGTTTCCTGTCACGACCCCCTCCCACCAAAGATGCCCCTCCTGAGCTAGAAATGGTGAAAGGGAGATAATGACCCCTGAGTCCCACCACTAGTAGGCCCCAGAGTGGCTACTAGCACCAAGGGTATGAGTTTTCACAAATATGGGAGGCATTACCCTTTTTATTATTTAAGATTGGGAAATAGGATGAGTCAAACACCAAAAGAAAGAGAATACAAGTAAATAAACCCAAAGCAATCCCACATGCATGTTTAAATAGTTCTGAAACAAATTACAAGTACAAGAAGCTCAAAAGTACAATACCAAAAGAAACAAGAGTACAGCAAACTGCAACAACTCCAACTGTCCCGACTATTAGGGTCCCACACGGCCCTGGTAGTCCTCCTAGAAAACTAAAAGTAAACGTAGGGTGAGCATACAAGTATACTCTGTAGGGAAACCTAAAGCTCTCGTGCACAAGTGGGGAGACATCCTAATTTCCCATGAGAACAACAGAAGAAACCAAAACCTAACAAGGAATTCTATCCACCCAAACTCACCAGCCATGATCACCAAAAACAAAAACAACAGGTAGTAGTATATAGGAATAAGAGTATTGGGTACCCCGAACCATTCCCCACTAGTTATCTGCTCTTCCTAACGGCGAACGTTCTGACGCTACCACACTCTTCCCACCCGCACACACCTGGGCCTCAAGAACCACATATCCCGCCCGCACACACTTGGGCCTCACAAGCATGTATCCCACCCGCACACACCTAGGTCTCACAACCACACATCCCGCCTCCACACACCTGGGCCTCACAACCACACATCCTGCCCGCACACACTTGGGCCTCACCACCACACATCCCACCCGCACACACCTGGGCCTCATCCCAAAGATTATTGGGAAAAAAGTAAACCTTCCCAAAGAGTCTTGGGCTAAAACCACCCCAATAGAAACCTACCTGAAGGGTCTTAGGTGCAAGGTTGTATCAAGCCATCACATCTTATGGAAGAAGGAGCAGTAAGGAGCTAGTAACTAAGGTGAAAACACCCTCTCCCATAAAATTGGAGTGTTCGGCACTAAGTGCTTAACATGGGTGGGGTGCGAGAAAACACAAAGATATAGATATATATATGTATACCAAACACACAGCCCAACCTATGGCTTCTAAACTGAGAAACTGAGCATGTTCCTTGGCACTACTAGTAAGAAGTATGCATACAACAAACAACCCCAACCCCATTTAGGTTTTCACGTTTCAATAGAATTAGTTTATTAGTTCCTTAACTACTAGGAAAATAACCACAACCGACCATATCAATCGTTTGTAAAACATATCCCTGCCATCCACAAATCAAGTTAGAAAAACACAAGCAACACAAACAAGTCCCTTCTTATTAACCAACCAACCCCAATGATTATTATTCTTGTTCCATTACCATTCCACACCATTCATTAACTCTTCCAATTTTATTTATTATTCACAACCTATAGTTCATTCACATTCAACCCATCCCTGCAGCCCTGCTGTCAACCACCATAACCACAAACACACCGAAACTCGTACATCATCATCCCTTGATACCATTTATCACAGCCCTGCTGCCCATCACCAACATAGCATTCACACCAACCCACAAACAAGCCAACCGCAACCCCGCTGCTCACAAAACACCCCCTTCACATAAATAAACCCTAAAAATCACCCACATATTTATTATTTCATTTTTTGTTCAACTAGGTTGATCACACAAGGGTTACGGATTTTCATTTAATCATCCAAATTTATGTGATTAACCAATTTCCACATTCCACAAAGTTTCCATCCATTAACGGTCTAGAAAGATAGGGAAGCATTTAATTGTGCAAGCAAAATCCCCCAACGACCGTGATTTTCAGTAGGCATAATCCTATTCAATTCACAACATAATATCACAGGATATAAATAATGTAACTGCATTCACAAACTTCCCATCCCCGTTATATAAGCCAATTATTATCTTTATTAAACTGGTTCAAAAGTGTTTCACATAAACAAGGGGACACCCACCCCGCATGATGCACAATTTAGAGATATGAAGGTAAGATCCCTACCTCAACAGAATCTGATAACAACGCTCCCCCAGATCAGCTTTAGAAGACGTCCATCGGTGTCCGTTGCTTCTAGAAAAACCTGGAAAAAACTCATCGAGTGGAAATGGGAAAGTAAAATCCAAAGGGAAAGCAAAATATCTAAGCTCAGAAGTTCCGCCTCGTCGTTACGATCATGTGGACACTGACGGATTGTAAATCGGAGCTCAGACGAAGAAGTTATGGAAGAAAAGAGACTTCGAGTCTCTTAGGAGAGCTTTGCTGAAAGGAATGGGAAGGAGAGGAGTGATTTGAAAAGGAGTAGAGGACCCCTCCTTTTATAGGTGAGAAAAACAAAAGTATACGGCATGTACTTTCTAGTACACGGTGTGTACTCAGCCATTTCACACTGTCACCACGCGGCTTCCAACACGGCCTTCAACGCGGCACGCGGCCGTTGACTGGTCAACACACGGTTTGTGGGTAACGCGTACGCGGGGAGGGACTACACGGCATGTAGTATGGGATACACAACATGTACCCATTTATTTCACATGGCAAGGACACGACCTCAACACGGAACATGGTCGTTGACTGGTCAACACACGGTTTGAGGGTAATGCGTACGCGGGGAGGGACTACACAGTGTGTAGTATGGGATACACAGTGTGTACCCATTTATTTCACACGGCAAGGACACAGCCTTCAACATGGCGTATACCCGGCGAGGGGGTACATGGCATGTACTCACACTACACAGCGTGTAGTTTCAAAATTATGAAAAGTGTGGGAAAAGTTCCTTCTACCCTCCAGAACACTTCATGACCTTCTTTTTGACAAAGGAATGGGCCGAAGAGGTCTGGGCCATTACATCATATACCTATTAAAACATTCTCATCCCTGAGAATTCAAAAGCCAACTCGGAGGAACCCAACAAGATACCAATTAGGGCTCTCGTTATAACAGGAACCCATCCAACAACCCTAATCATATGTGTTAGGAATTCCTTCTCCTATGTCGAGATATTATCTGCTTTAAGCAGCACTGACTCACCTGCATGGGTTTAATCACATCCTCATTAATGCCTCTCGATTAAGAATTGGGTCTTCCCACTTTCATACATTAGGATTTTTCAACTTGCACTGCCCCTAACACTGTACAACCAACATACTACCCGAACATGTGGTTTGGGGAAATTCCTTCTCCTATGTCGAGATATTATCCACTTTAGGTGGCACTGACTCACCCGCATGGGTTCAATCGTATCCACATTAATTTGTCTCGATTAAGGATCAGATTTTTCCCTTTCCCCACACGCCCGGACATGTTACATACTTCCAGAGAATAAGGAAACAAAACATCTCAAAACTGACAAGCCAATAATTCCATATATCAAAGGTACAGAGTATAAGATCAAAACAAAGCTCAGAAGAACTAGGAAAACACAAGTCAAAACAACTCTGGGTACTGAGCATGCATCTAGGCCTCCTACTCCCAAGTGCTCTCCTCGAGGCCGCCATGCCTCCACAACACACGAACCAAGGTGATGGATCATCCACTGAGCACCTTCTCTTTATGATCCTCGATTCTGACTGGTCATTCCTCAAAGGTCGTGTCGTCTCCCATATCTAACTCTCCCCAGTCGATAATGTGAGAGTCGTCGTGCAAGTACTGACGAAGCTGGGATATGTGGAAGATGCCATGAACCTTCTCCAACTGAGGTGGCAGGGCTAGCTGATATGCCACCTCGCCGACTCACCTCATCACCTCGAAAGGTCTGATGAACCTAGAGAAGAGCTTACTCCCCTTCCCAAACCTCCTCTGCCCCCGTCGAGGGGAAACCTTAAAGAACACATGATCTCCCACCTCGAACTCCAAGGGCCTCCTCCGACGATCAACATAAGACTTCTATCGGTCCTGATCTGATTTCATCCTCTCACACACAAGCTGGACTTTCTCTATGGTTCTCTATACTACCTCTGGCCCAAGAGCACCTGTCTCACCAACATCTTCCCAGCAAATGGGTGAACGACATGATCTTCCATAAAAATCCTCAAACTGTGCCATGCTAATAGTATAGTGGAAGCTGTTGTTGTAGGAAAACTCTACTAAAGGCAAGTGTCGCACCCATGATCCTCCTAAATCCAGAATGCATGCCCGCAACATGTCCTCCAATGTCGGGATAGTCTGCTCTCTCTTCCCATAAGTCTGGGGGTGGAAAGTTGTGCTAAGGCGTATCTGGGTGCCAAAAGCATGTTGTATTGCCCTCTAGACTCATGAGGTAAACTGAGTATCATGATCTGAGATGATATTCTTCGGAACTCCATGCAACTGCACCACCCCGTCTATGTACCTCTGTGCTAAGGTACACACCGGGCCCGACTCCTTAACTGCTAAGAAGTGAGATGACTTCGTCAGTCGATCCACCACTACCCAGATAGCATCATAACCACCCTGATCTCTAGGTAGTCCTATGATGAAGTCCATTGAGATGTCATCCCATTTCCACTCAGGGACATCTAAAGGATGCAACAAACCACTGGGCACACGGTGTTCAGCCTTCACTTCCTAACACACTAGGCACTTATCCACAAACTCTGACACTGCCCGTTTCACCCCGGGCCACCAAAACTGTTCCCTCAGGCCTTGGTACATTTTTGAAACTCCTGGATGTACTGCCAAGGCTGAGCTATAGAAATCACGGAGAACTCCCTCACGCATCACCTCCGGAACAAACAACCTTCCTTGGAAAAGCGTCTAATGTCATCTGTCCTCTGACCATCCTTCTGGAGTGTTTCCCTGATCGACATGATCCTGCATTACTTCCACCTCAGAGTCCTCCCATTGGGACTCTTCCACCTGCTGCAACAAGGAGGACTGCACCGTCATCTGAAACAAACATCCTCTAACACCTTCTACCCTTGCATCCAAGTGCAAGGCATCCAACTCTCCCATCGTTTTCCAGGCATCAGTGGATTCCCGAACCACTTCCTTATGCGACTTCCTGCTCAGGGAATCAGCCACAACGTTGCCCTTACCTTCATTGTAAGAGATCTCAAAGTCATAGTCTTGGAGAAACTCGACCCATCTCCGCTGCCGTAAGTTCAGGAAATGTTGGGAAAAGATATAACGTAATCTCTTGTGATCTGAGAAGACCACAAAGTGCTCCCCAAAGAGGTAATGTCGCCAAAACTTTAGTGAGAACACTACTGCTACAAGCTCAAGGTCATGGGTGGCTCCTAGACCCATAACAGATCACACCCTTCTTCTACATCAGTATGCATCCCAACCCAAGGCCAGAAGCAACACCTCATACAACAACCCTTCCTCTAGAAACCTGAGTATGGGAGCACAGACCAACTTCTCCTTCAGGTAGTCGAAAGATTTATGGCACTGCTCGCTCCATAGGAAGACCTGGTTCTTCCTATTCAAAGCTGTCAATGGAGCAGCAACTCAAGAGAAGTTTGAAACGAACCTCCGATAATAACCTACCAACCCCGGGAAAATATGAACTTCTGCTATGCTCTTGGGTGCTGTCCAAGAAACAACTGCCTCTACCTTCGACGGGTCCACTAACACTCCATGCTGAGACACCACGTGCCCAAGGAAGTGTACTTCTTGAATCAAGAACTTACACTTTGACAATTTCCCGTAAATTTGGTGGTGTCGAAGGACTTCCAAGACTACCCTGAGATGTTCAACGTGCTCCTCCTCTGATCTTGAGTAGATCAGGATGTCATCGATAAACACAATGACGAACCGGTCTAGAAACTCTCGGAAGACAAAGTTCATAAGTCCCATGAACATAGCTGGTGCATTCGTAACTCCAAACGGCATCACTAAAAACTCAAAGTGTACATAACTACATCTAAAAGTCTTCTTCGAGATGTCATTGTCCTTCACCCTTAGCTGATGATATCCATATCGTAGATCAATCTTAGAAAACCAACCTGCTCCCCTCAGCTGGTCAAAGAGATCATCTATCCTTGGAAGAGGGTAACGATTCTTGACTGTTACCTGATTCAACCTTCGGTATTCTATGCATAGCCTGAGACCACCATCTTCCTTCTTCACGAAAAAAACTGGAGCACCCCATGGTGACACACTGGTTCGAACAAAACCCTTCTCCATCAGATCATTAATCTGAATTCGCAACTCCCGCAACTCTGAAGGTTCCATTCGATAAGGTGCCATCGAAATCGGATAGGCACCAGGCTGTAAGTCTATCCCGAACTCAGTGTCACATTGGGGGGGTAGAGTCACAACCTCCTTGGGGAAAACATCGAGGAACTCCCCAAAAACCTCTGGGACATCCATCATCTCTGTATCAGCTGAAACCACTGATAACCTGCCTAACAAAAAAAGGATAGGCTTCACATGATGGCTTCCCACCTGATATCTCCTCTCACCAACAAAAGATACATGTTTCCCATCCACGTTGGAGAACACGACTCTTCTTCGGAAGTAGTCGATAATGGAACTAACAGAAAACAACCAGTCAATGCCTAGGATGACATTGTATGGCTACATCTGTAGAAAAAGAAGGTCCCCACTGGATCGATGTGGTCCCAACGTCAGCCCACATCCCCAGCAAACACAAGATACGCTGGTCTGGCCTCCAACTGGTGTACTCAGCACCAGGGGTACGGAAAGTCTCTCTACGTCTAGACCCCAAGCATGGGATAGACCAGGTGCAATAAGGGAGTGAGAAGCTCCTGAATTTAAACAAAACACAAACGAGGTCATTTAAGTAAAACCAAAAACATATATCTCGATCTCTGTCTTTGCTAGGGTTGTCGATTCTTTTGAGTGCAACTGTCCGCGTCCCAATTCTCTACCTCTCTATTGACGTCCAGGTGCCATAGTTTTACGGTAAACAATGATCGCCTAATCCCAAGTAGTAAGGAAATTTTCTCATGGTTTTATTTTATCATTTTATTTCAATTTCTGTCCCTGAAAACCCAAATCAAGTAAAACACAATCATGATGATGAATGTACCTTCCCTAGGGTCTCTACCCTGCAATCAATGTAGTATCACTTGGTCGTTCGGTAGGCTTAGAGTCCTTGCATCAGATCACAGGGGGCCCTAAAATCTCATGTCCTAGCCGGTCTTCCCTGGCCTATGTCACGCACCAAGATCAGCCAACACTATTTCCCTACCATCCCATGCAAGCCTCACTGTGCATAACTCCATACTCCATCCTATCTCTCAACCATCACCTCTGATACCATTATTTCACGACCCCCTCCCACTAAAGATGCCCCTCCTGAGCTAGCAATGGTGAAAGGGAGATAATGAACCCTGAGTCCCGCCTCCAGTAGGACCCGAAGTGGCGACTAGCACCAAGGGTATGAGTTTTCACAAATATGGGAGGCATTACCCTTTTTATTATTTAAGATCAGGAAATAGGATGATTCAAACACCAAAAGAAAGAGAAGACAAGTAAATAAACCCAAACCAATCCCATATGCATGTTTAAATAGTTCTAAAACAAAGTAAAAGTACAAGAAGCTCAAAAGTACAATACCAAAAGAAACAAGAGTACAGAAAACTACAACAACTCCAACTGTCCCGACTAGTAGGGTCCCGCACGGCCCTGGTAGTCCTCCTGGAAACCTGAAAGTAAACATAGGGTGAGCATACACGTATACTCAATAGGGAAACCTAAAGCTCTCCTGCACAAGTGGGGAGACATCCTAATCTCCCGTGAGAAAAACAGAAGAAACCAAAACCTAACAAGGAATTATATCCACCCAACCTCACCAGCCACGCTCACCAAAAACACAAACAACAGGTATTAGTATATAATAACAAGAGTATTGGGTACCCCGCACCATTCCCCACTAGTTAGCTGCTCTTCCTAACGGTGAACGTCCTGACGCTACCACACTCTTCCCGCCTGCACACACCTGAGCCTCAAGAACCACATATCCCGCCCGCACACACCTGGGCCTCACAACCACGTAGCCTGCCCGCACACACCTGGGCATCACAACCACACATCCCACCCGCACACACCTGGGCCTCACCACCACACATCCCGCCCACAGACACCTGGGCCTCATCTCGAAGATTCTTGGGAAAAAGTAAACCTTCCCAAAGAGTCTTGGGCTAAAACCACCCCAATTGAAACCTACCTGAAGGGTCTTATGTGTAAGGTCTCCTCAAGCCATCACAGCCTATGGAAGAAGGAGCAGGAAGGAGCTAGTAACTAAGGGGAAAACACCCTCTCCCATGAAATGGGAGTGTTCGGCACTAAGTGCTTAACATGGGTGGGGTGAGACAAAACACAAAGATACAGATATATAAATATGTATACCAGACACACAGCCCAACCTATGGCTTCTAAACAGAGAAACTGAGCACGTGCATCGACACTGCTACTACGAAGTATGCATACAACAAACAACTCCAACCCCATTTAGGTTTTCATGTTTTAACAGAATTAGATTATTAGTTCCTTAACTACTGGCCAAATAACCACAACCGACCATATCAATCGTTCGTAAAACATATCCTTGCCATCCACAAATCAAGTTAGAAAAACACAATCAACACAAACAAGTCCCTTCTTATTAACCAACCAACCCCAATGATTATTATTCCTGTTACATTACCATACCCCACCATTCATTAACTCTTCCACTTTTATTTATTATTCACAACCCACAGTTCGTTCACATTCAACCCATCCATGCAGCCCCGCTACCAACCACCATAACCACAAACACACCGAAACTCCTACATCATCATCCCTTGATACCATTTATCGCAGCCCTGCTGCCCATCACCAACATAGCATTCACACCAACCCACAACCAAGCCAACCGCAGCCCCACTACTCACAAAACACCCCCTTCACATAAATAAACCCTAAACAGCACCCACATATTTATTATTTCAGTTTTTGTTCAACCGGGGTGATCACACAAGGGTTCCAGATTTTCATTTAATCAGCCAACATTACATGATTAACCAATTTCCACATTCCACAAAGTTTCCATCCATTAACGGTCTAGAAAGATAGGGTAGAATTTAATTGCACAAGCAAAGGCCCCCAACAACCGTGATTTTCAGTAGGTATAAGCCTATTCAATTCATAACATAATATCAAAGGATATAAATAATGTAACTACATTCACAAACTTCCCATCCCCATTATATAAGCCAGTTATTATCTTTATTAAACTGGTTCAAAAGTGTTTCACGTAAACAAGAGGACACCCACCCCGCATGATGCACAATTTAGAGATACGAAGGTAAGATCCCTACCTCAACAGGTTCTGATAACAACGCTCCCCCGGATCAGCTTTAGAAGAGGTCTGTCGGCATCCGTTGCTTTTGGAAAAACCCAGAAAAACCTACTCAGGTGGAAATAGGAAAGGAAAGGCCAAAGGGGAAGCAACAGATCTAAGCTTAGAAGTTCCGCCTCGTCGTTACGATCCCATGGCCACTAACGGATCGTAAATCAGAGCTCGGACGAAGAAGTTATGGAAGAAAAGAGTCTTCGAGTCTCTTGGGAGAGCTCTTATCAAAGGAATGGGGAGGAGAGGAGTGATTTGAAAAGAAGGATAGGACCCCTCCTTTTATAGGTGAGAAAAACAAAAGTACACGGCGTATACTCGTCCATTTCACACGGTCACCACACGGCTTCCAACACAGCCTTCAACGCGGCACGCGGCTATTGACTGGTCAACACATTGTTTGAGGGTAACACATACGTGGGGAGGGACTACAGGGCGTGTAGTATGGGATACACGGCATGTACCAATTTATTTCACATGACAAGGACATGCCCTCAACACGGCACACAGCCGTTGACTGGTCAACACATAGTTTGAGGGTAATGTGTACGCGGGGAGGGACTACACGGCATGTTGTATGGGATACACGGCATGTACCCATTTATTTCACATGTCAAGGACACAGCCTTCAACACGGGGTATACTCGGCGAGGGGGTACATGGCGTGTACTCACACTACACGGCGTGTTGTTTCAAAATTCTGAAAAGTGTGGGAAAAGTCCCTTCTACCCTCCAGAACACTTCATGACCTTTTTGACAAAGGAATGGGCCATAGAGGTTCGGGCCATTACATTTCCACCTATCATAGATGAGGAGACATGTGTCACTTATTATACAATTTTGACTTGGTTTGAGTTTTAAGTGAGTATGGTGTGGCCTTAGTGGTTCCCCTGAGTGCATTCTTATAAGTAGAATGAGAACCCTTGGTGAGATTGCTAGCGTGGGAGTTCTAGTGGAGAACTCAGTTTATTTCCCTTTTGCCTAGACTTTTGCTTTTCGGGGGTGAAAATAATTAAGGTGGGGAGAATATAGTGTCTCAATTTTTGACCTATAAGACTTTAAAATATTACTAATAGTATTTTGGAAGCCAGATGCAGGATTCTAATCCCTAAAGAGCCTAGGTGAGATGATTTTAAAAACATTAAATATATTTTATCACATGTAAGTATTTTCTAATTAAATGTAAAATAACACATGAGTGGATTCATAGATCATAAATATTATGCAATTGTAGAGTTTAAAATGTCGTATTTACCCTAGGTGTAACATAAAGTTGTCCACACATGGTGCACGAATAAGGGCGAGTTGGTGGGGCATTGTGTGGATAGATTATCAATTAAATAAAAATTTAATTAATAAAAGATAACCTAAATAATCCCCCCCCTATAATGGGTGTGCATAATGAAAAGGAGAGACACTCCTCTACTCTCCCCCTTTGGAGATGGATGGAAACTGAGCTGAATCAAAGTGAAAAGGTGTTGTCAATCTCTGTTCTTGGTGTTGATCGTCATCAGATCTATGAACAACATGATCTAGGATTTTTTATACACCAGAAGCTTCGGTGTTTCTCCCTTGAGGTAGGTGTATTTGAGTTTTGGTCCTGATACCCTTCATTATGATTTCTTTTAAGGTTCTATATCCCTATTACGAATGATATACATCCCTTCTAGGTCGATCTGTAGGTTTCATGGAAAACTGAGGTGAATCAGGTGAATCTCAAGGTAATTCTCAACTAGAACTACCATCTACATGGTGTATAGTCCACTGGAAATGTCATGTGTTATTCCTGTTTGGAAAGAAGATGAATTTTGGGTACTACATGACCTGTACGGTGGTTACACACTGTGTATTGACCCTATGTCATGTTTCCATAGGACATAGCTAGGGTAGTCGTGTAATAGTATATGTTTGGGTAGAACTACATGGAAAAAGTACATGTACATGGGGTGACAGACACAGGCATGGGAAAATCACATGTTCAGGTGGTTATTTAACCTAAACATGCTATGTAGTATGGTATATATGGTGTGTGAGAGACACGAATGGTTAGCCTGTGTGGAAGGAGAACATAGACATAGGTTGATTGAGGTAGGACACACCATGTATGATATGTACATGACATTTACCCCTACATTTACAAGAAAGGTTGTTTGAATGGGAGACACAACTTGGTGGATGGGTGAGTCCACATGTCGGGTGGGCTCCGGTGCACGTTGTGTATATATTTGAGATCTTTTTTCATATATATATTTTTATCTGGAACTCGGATTCATGATTTTGAGTAACCTTACCTTAGTAGTTTTTCATGTAGAATGTGATGGTGGAATCCATTTTAGCCTAAAAGATATGGTTCATCATGGTTTAATCATGACATTGTAATAGTGGATATTATCCTTGGGTAGTGATCAAGTTGGATCACTGAGTTAATTTTGGGATCGATACCCTTCCCTTTTACCTTAGGATGTGGGTCCCCTGGACTCACTAAGCATATATAGTGGTTCTACCCTATTGTATCAGGGTGTGGTTCCCCTACTTGTTGTTGTTTTTTGATGTGA
The DNA here is from genome assembly GCA_963277665.1 of Viscum album. Lineage (NCBI taxonomy): Eukaryota > Viridiplantae > Streptophyta > Magnoliopsida > Santalales > Viscaceae > Viscum > Viscum album. The sequence goes on from OY728161.1 coordinate 1,566,365,561, forward strand.
GGTATGATAAGCGTGATGCTACTTTCAGCGGTTCTTGGTCGATACTGGAGATCGTTATGGTTCTTAAAGAGATACAATGGGACTGGTACTCCCCTATGGCATCAGGGAATGGGTTTCCCTTACCTCTACTCTTTGGTAGAGATGGGACTCCCCACATAATTTTTGTGGGTTCTATATATATGGGGTAGTTATTTCGGGGTTGGTACTCCCCTATCGGACTAGGGCATAGGTTCCCTGTATCATTTGTGTAGTTGGAGATAGTGCCCCCTACCATGCTAGGGTATGATCCATCTATGCTTGTTGGTAGGATAGCACAGTTACTCCCTTGTTGGACCAGGGTGTGGGTCCTCTATCTGTAGATTTGATATTATCAAATCATGTTAGGGTGTGGGTCCTCCAAGCGTTACTTATAGATAGAATGGGTACTTTCCTATCGTGTTAGGGTACGGGTCCTCTATCCTTAGAGTTGTAACTCCCCTATCATACGAGGGTGAGGGTCCTCCATACATATTTTTCTGGTAGAGTTGGTACTCCTTTTTATTACTAGGGATTGGGTCCTCTATCATAGGGTCGGTACTCCCCTTTTATGCTAGGGTGTGATTCCCCCATAGTGTTCAAACTGGTAGAGTTTCACTCCCTTGTTGTATCGGGGTGTGGGTCCTCACCCATGGAGTAGTACTCCCTCATCTCTGAGTAGCAGTGGGGAGTGGTTACTCCATTAGAGTCAGTTATACCTTAGTTTTTTAGTATAATTATGAGGAGAGGGCCTCTCCACTAGTTACATGTGGTACCTAGTTATGTGTTAGTTCTACCTCAACGGACTAAGATAGAGGCCACTCTATTCAGGATCAACAAAGGTTCTGCAGTTTAGTTAGGATCTGGTACTCCCTCAACTACAGGGTAGTGGAGAGGTGCAGGTACCTCCATTCCCTCTCACTGGAGAGGATGCACATAGTGCATATTCTGGAGTAGTTCTACCTCAACTATGTACAGTAGTGAGGGGAGGGACTCTCCAATTGGGTTCTTATAGCCTCACGTGGGGTGCAAGTAGTAATGGAAGGATCTTTGGTGTTTGGAACTAGAGCAAGACCCAGTGAGTTGTTCCCAATGGAGGGTATCTCTCGGATGGGTTCTATCTAGGATGGCTAAGCTCATGGTGTGTTTTCTCATAGTTTTGTGTTTCCATTAGAGCCTCAAGTAGAATCCTTAGTTGGATATGAGGTTGGAACCTCGTGATACTTGAATCCTAAGATGAGTATATCTGGGTGATTCTAGGAGTCCTTGTGGTTTCTTCACATGTCTAGGTTGAAATCCCCTATGTACTGAGCTGACTAGTCATGTATGAACAAGGATGGTTTTATATGGAGTTTCTCTCTCGATTGGGTTCCCTCTGGATAGGTTGATTAGACTTTTGTCTTTCATTTTCTCTCTTTTCTTTTGGGTTTTTGGGGCTCCTACTAAGTATTTTTATACTCACCCATGCACGGACTTTTGATGAAGTCTCTGGAGGACCTGAGGAAGATGGATCTTAGTGAGATAGACCAACCTAGGTGTTTACTGGATCTAGGCCAAGGATCTTTCTAGTAGTTTCATTTGAAATATATCTCATCCTTCTGAGTGGGTTGGGATCTTTTTACAGTTTTTGGTGGGTGTGTGTTTTTCCCTTTTTATGATTTCAGTACTTTTGTTGTACTCTAGTTTGGGATAGTTTTATGCATGAATTTTAGTTCCATATTTTTATATCTTTGAACTATTTCATCAAGGTTGTTGTGGGTGTTGGTGTAAAGGTACTTTAGGAAAATGCATCCCATCTGTGTGATATGCCTATTCAGCACTAGTCTCTACCACTTAGTCTATTGGAGGAGGGCTTGGGGAGTTGTGGCTCAAGCCTCATTGGGTCAATTCATGATAATGTGTCTTTTTAAACATGTATTTCTATTGTTTATATTATAAAATATGATATTTATTTCCAAATTAATCAAAAATATATCTCATTTTTCTACACTGGTTGGAAATATCCAATACTAAAATTCTATTTACTTAAGATTGTGTTCTATATTCAAATAATCTTAGGATGTATTTGGGAACATTTTTTCTAGATCATTAAGGATGAATATTTTCTCAAGGATATATTGTTTATTGTTTAATGTTCTATTCAAGTTTCCACCATCTTAGAGTCTTCATAAGTTTCATTAATATTTATATGGTATTGTCATGGAAGGAACTCAAAGAAAACATGATGTTAAAAGTTAGATTAAGAAAGTTCAAAAATTTTATGGCTCCCACTTTCAATGTTAGTAATGGAAGATTTATATGTTTCATTCTACACTCAAGTTTTACCAAGTACTCAGAGAAGTGAAACTAGTAAAGGTTTTTAAAAAAATGATGTATTCTCAATGATTTGTCCAAAATTATATGATGAATACTCAATAAGTTTCTTATAAGACACTTTTTTTATTTTGAAATATTAGCTTCCGAACTATTATTTCAAAAGTATATTATATTAAAAAAACCATTAACAATACACTTATGGAAAGTTTCAAAAATTATATCCTAATTAGAAAGATTGTATAAGGAGTTTTAAGCAATAAATGAGATGATGTGATTATAAAAAATAAAGTAACTTCAAGTTGAAGAAATTTGATAAATTAGATTAGGATGAAAAGACTCATTTCCTTGAGATTTCATATAAATAAATCATGTACATGATCACTGAAAAATGAAAATATTATTTTAAGTGATCAAATGGTTTTAAGGTTTGCTGAAAATGTGGAAAAATCAAACATTTTAAGAAGAAATTTCAAGTTTTTTTTGGAAAAAATAAAGAAAAGAAACCAGTATGGTAAAATAAAATTCTAACATTGTTTTATTTATTTTTGATACTAACAATAATGGTATTAATAATTATTAGTGTATTAAATTTGGTACTAAAATACATATAACATGAAACATGGGTGTTTACATGAGAAACTATGCACATCCCCTTATGAAGGGTCTAGGAGAAGGGGTATCTAGTTTTGAGAGCTAGGTTAATGTGAACTCAGTTTAGAGGAATGATAAAACAAGATTCAACTTAGGTGACCTGAATTCCATGTAGAGGAGACACATGAGGTTGGACACTATCTTGAATTATAGAATTGAAGAAAAAGTGATCTCGATTGGGTGGTCTTGGGAAACTAGGTGTAGGAATTTCAAGGGAACTCTTATCCTAACCCTTTAGGGATAAATTAGGTACCTAGGTGTCATAATATAGCCACATGGGATCACCTCTTGAAATGGTTTCATCAATCTTGTATTGATTACTACCTAGGAGAACTGGTATCTTACTATGATTAGAATCATTAAAGGACATAAATTCCATTTAATTATATTTTTCACTTAGTTTAGAGATACTTATATGTCGTGGGGGCATGATTCATTTTCTTATATGATTTAGGGATTTCTCCTCCTCTTAAATAGTAGTACGAGGGACCTTATATAATAAAATTATGATAGGTTCCTAAATAACCATTGGTAACCATATCAAGCACCTAGTTCCCTTCAATAAGGAATTAAATTCAATTTAAAAGGAACATAGGGTATGTGTTTTGAGAAGTATTGAGAAAAATAAATGATACAATTTAATAGGGTGTGTGACATAAGGGTTGAACAAGACAACAATGTAATAGTTAAACAAGGTGTTCAATACAATGATTAAACAACATTCATGATGAAAACATTGATTTTATCAAAAGATTTTGGATCCCAGTTATTCCATGTTCCTTTTATAATTCACTAATCTTCTAAAAATTGGTGTAGTTCATACTTTGAATAAATTAAAGTGCCAAAAAACTCACCCCCTCAGAATTGGATCTTATTGGAATGAGGAGCATCAAATATTAATGTAAATATAACATGGGTTCAAGCTCAGTTAAGATCTATAAAAGAAGTTACAGGATTTTTTGTGCATCAATATGGTGGTGTAGTAACTTGGGTTTTGACTTGTAATAATTTGGAATGTTATTAAGAATATTCTTGAATCCAAGTGCTGATTTGGCACGGGATTCCAAGGCCTAGAGAGCCTCTTTATGATGATTTTAAAAATATTAAATATATTTTTTCACGCATATATAGTTTCTCTTGAAACATGGAATAACTTTTGAGTGGAGTCTCAAATTAGAAATATGAGGCCATGATTGAGTTTATAACATCATGTTTACCCTAGGTGCGGCAAAAAGGTGGTTGCGCCAAGTGCAAGAGTGAGGGATAGTTGGTGGGCCGTTGTGTAGTAAGAGTATTAATTAAATAAAATTTAATTCATAAAATCTAACCTAAACCCCTCCCTCTCCCATGTTGGGTGATCACAACACAAAGGAGATCCACTCCTCACTACAAAAAATAGGGTTATTAGAAGGGGTTGTTTTTCATTTAAAAGGGGTTTTAACCCCCTCTCTATACTTTAGCAGTGGTTACCCATAACCACTGCTATAGTGGACACATACTCTGATTAGAGGCGATTATGGGTAAGCGTTGGTTATATATATATATATATTATCTGTGTATATATAATATATGTATAAATAAGTATATTTAAATATATAGATATATATTTATACATATATTTGTAAATACATTTATATTTTTTTATGTGTGTATTTATTTATTTATATGATATTTATAAATATAATATAATTATAATATATATTTATAGAATCATTTTTATATATTTTTAAATATTTATGTTTGTGTGTAATAATAATATTATTAATTATTATTATTATTACACCTATTTTTTATACTATAAAAATTATATATTGGTTTTATAAATACTATACATTCATATATTTTATGATTTATATAATACATATATTATATGAAATACATTTATATTAAATATTTATGTACGTGATTATATAAATTTATATTATATCATATATATATTCACACAAAACTAAATACATTCATATAATTGGAAATATATAATATAATTAAATTGTAACACCCCAAGATTTCATAGTGTGTTATTTCTTCAAAATAATTCAATAACTTGCACTACACGCAACACCGAGTTCAATCGCACCATGAATTACCAAAAAAAAGCCATTCAAAAGAGGTTATGAATAGTATTAACTAAATTTTAAACTTTATATAATCCTTATAATTTTAGAATCCATATTATGAGTTTCTTAGATATAATGCAAGAACAAATTCATTTTCAGTATTTCACTTTTAATAGTGAACCCTTTTTAAATACAATATTTTAAACTTTTTGACTAAATGGGGACATCAAAAATTTAAAATGAAACATCCCAAGCTTCCACGGTACGCTTTCCTTTGAATAATACAGTAGCGTGTGTTGTACACAACTTCCAGTTTTAACACACACCACAACCGATCAAACTAGCTGTTATGAATAGTAATACCTACTTTCTGAAATTATATATATTTTATATTTCAAAATAGACTTCATTTTTGGATTCGGAGTGTTGAATTTACCCTAAGGTAAAATTTTGGTACTTTTTGGATAACTTTAATATTTTGATGAATAGTGAAAATTACTAAATTTTGATTAAAAACAACTTCTTTAATCAAAATAATTAATAGTGATAAATTACTAATTTGAGTGGTTTTAAAGTATATTTAGAATATATTTTTACCATTTAATATAATGTTGGTCATTGGACATAATTTTACAATTAAACTGGACATAAACAAGTGCCAATCTTTTGATAGTTATTATCTCTTAAAAACACGCTTTTTGTTTTAACAACGGGAATTAATTTTAAATTAATTTCTGCCACTTCTGGGTTTTGAATTTTGAAAAATGGATTCCATATTTGGAATCAGGATGTTAAAATTGTGAAAATAGGTAACTTTTATTTTTATACATTTTGAATAATTATTGCGGTAAATATTTTATTTACCATGGTTAAGGGTAAATCTGGTAAATAAGGGTTAAAAAAATAATATTATAATAATACTAAATTACCCTAAAACGTGTCCTAACCTTATTTGTGGATACATTTCAAACCATGGGCATCTTTGGGTCAATTTTGGGACCTCATGGAGCCACTAGTAGGTGATAGGGACACTTTATTTTAATTAAGTTAAAATGAATACAAAAATGACACAAGCATATATCTTTTAGAAAAACAATTTTTAAATAGGGTTATATATGTTGGATTTTAGATTATAAATATTCATTATAAATATAAAAATATTTCCTACATAATTATATTTTATTTATAATTTTTAGACATTAAATAATTTAATTTATTTATGACACAATGATGATGCAGTAATTACTATAATAGTGAAAAATCAAAATAATTGATACTATAAATACCCAAATAAATATAATATGAAACTTTTCAGGAATTAAAATAATTTTCTAGGATAATATGATATATTAGGATTTATTCAATTGACGTTTTTCGAAGTAATCAATCTGTTATGAGTTTCACAAAAAATCAACTATTGAATAGTGTCAAAATTGACATAAAAGAGTTTTTAAAACAAATATTATATTATTAATTGGTATTAAATTCCTAAAAATATAAGGCTCGGCCAAGAGACTTATATCATGATAGGTGTCTCATTAATGGACCACTTGGGTGTCTCTTGGATGTATATAGTAAGTTTATTAACCATATTATATAAAAAATGCAAAGAGACATTGTAAAAGTGAAACTAATTAACTTAGGGTTAATACTTAAAGATAAGGTTAATATAAGTACCCAAACCTGTCTAAATTCTATTGGTTGAGTTTTTTTAGACCCATACCCACATTAAAATTTAAATAATCAACTTTGGAGCCATTAGAAACCGAATATGAATTTATTATAAATTAATATTTCTAGCTTTTCCAAAGGTGCCCCTCACCCCTCTTATAAAAATGCACTCATCCTTCTCATTTCTTAACCCCTTAAAAGCCTTTTGGTTCGGCCACACTCTGCCCAAATACTCTCCCAACTTCCCTCACTACAACCTAAAGGCCTTATTTTGATCAGAAAGCCAACATAAGGATCCCTTTTGATCAAATCAAAAGGAAGAACTCGAAGAAGAGGTAATGATTTCACCACCCTTTTCTAAGTTCCTTTCTTCTTCCACTTCTTCTTACATTGTTTTTACCATTCTAAAATAATAACTCAAGTATCATATATATACTATGATGTTATTATAAATATGGTACAACCATATTCAGTATTCTATCCACCCTTTGAATAACATGTCACCATACGTGCGTACATACGGCTTACCATCTCCACGTCGTGGTTTAATTGTTATTCAATATATTATTATTTGTATGGGTATAATAATGATGTGTAACTCATGTAAATAATAAATATAACATGTTAATTATTCTGTATATATTATATACTATACATTTAAATATTATTTTAATGTCAAAAGAATGATATTTTCACTCGTGCATACGTACGGACTACCGTCTCCACGAACGCGATGAGATTCATTCTCCATCGTATCCATTCAAGTATAATTATCATTTGATGATTTAAAAATGATTTTTAAGGACTTGATATCATTCTGGATATTAATAATATACAACCTATCTATTACAAACATGCCTTACGTAACAAAACATATAAAAGAAAACTAGTATGTTAACACCCGAAACAACGATAATACTAAGATATTATTAACAAAGCAAAGTTAAAAGATCATATATGATATCATATTAATATATATGATTCTTGTATAATTTAATAACAATTATTTCACTATTATAATGGATTTTAACCTACCCCAACCAAGTAAAAGTACAAGGTAAGGGTTATTTCACAATCTCTTCATTATCCGAGGTTGTTTATACGTAATAATCTACTGGGATCTCTTTATCATCCACATTCATGTTTCTTAAAAATGAATTTCAAAACATTTTTACTATTTACTAGAATATGGGTTAAAGTCATTTATACCCTTTTTTTAATTTTTATAAGAGGTTTATAAAGGAATCCTTCCGTCGTTTTCCAAACAAGGTTCTTTTTAACCTTTTCGACAAAATTAAGGTAAGAATGTTTTTTTAACTTATACGGTGGGTGCGGCTATTTACCGCCGTTATAAAATTGTCAAAGCTTCCCTTACAATCTTATAAGAATATTTTCAAAGAAAATGTTTTATTTTATAAATATATTTCTCTTAAATGATTTCAAAATAGAAAGATATGTTTCTTTAAAAAGAATTTTGATTTCATCTATGTCAACATCCTTTGATGGATTTTACGCTTATTTAAAGTTGATTTATTATACAAAACTTCTATATTGTATTGGAGGTTTTGTGATATGTTTGACTGTGGATGTGATATTTTTATACCATTCATGGTTTATGGTGAAAGTATTGACATTTCGTATGCTAGTTTTAATACGAGTGTTTATGTTATGTTTAAACCTTTTCATATGGGAATGCATTGGACTTAATATGTGACGGGTGGAGCCCGTTGTAGCTCCTCGATGCATCGGTAGGTCTCATGAGACAAAATAGTGTCTTGGTACAAGGCCTTGTCAAAATCTTATTTGTAGTCTTGGCACGAGGTCTTGGCTATGTGGTTATGATAGTCTGGCATTATGCATTCCAACATTATAAAAGTGGTTATTGATATTGCATGTGATTATTCGATTAGTAGAATATCCATGTGAATAATTAAATGGAATTATTTCATTTTACTTTTTCCATACTATGTTTAAGTTCAAGTTTAAAAGGATTTTGTTTTAGTAATGCATTGCCTTAAATGTTTATGCTTATTTTTGAAAGTTCCGATATATTGTTATCCTTACTGGGAATTTGAGCTCACCCATTTTCTATGTTTTATTTTTCCCAGGGTGTGAAGAAGTAAGATATGAATGACCTGCAGGGATTTTAGTGTGGAATATGGAGACTATGTTGTTGTAGTAGTTTTTCACTTTATGATGTAATGTAAAACTTTGTGAATATATCTAGTGTTTCCAAGGCTACTAAACCAATCGGTCTTTCGAGATTTGATATTTCTTGTGATCATAACAATGTTATGTAATAATGCACCGACTCTGGGTAACTAGGGTCGGGGCGTTACAGTTGGTATCAGAGGAAGTTTAGTACAAACCTTGGAAGCTAGATTTAGATAAACTCTGATTAGAGCACGTAGACCTAATATGGACTTTGAGGATTATTATAGAAGAACTTCCTAGAATTTTGGTATTGTAGAGACTTTGTGAGTTTTCCGAGCAATAAATCCCTGTCTGGATACGAGCAGGTAGAGGCGGCTCTGGCACAGATGTACCTAGGGGTAAAACCTGAAAACACCGCTTTGATCTTGACTCGAACGGGAACTGGTACATGACAACATGCCTTGCTGCACTCTTGGTTACGACACTCCCGGGGGATATGCTTAGGATAACTCTCATTTTCTTTAAAAATCATTATGAAGGGTTTATGATTATATATTTCCTCAAAGAAAACATTTTTATGATTATGGATTATATCCATAAACTATTTAATTTATGTTATGTGTTTTACAAGTTTGGGATTAGGTATTTTTATTCATAAACTAATCTAGTGTATGCCATTGTTTAGAAATGGTGCCCAGTAGAAGGAATGAGAACTCCAGCAATGCACATGATCCAAAGAGAAAGAAGGATTATATCTTTCATGGTCCTAAGCCATAATTTATAAGATAAATAGTCTCGCATGTATTATCATCATATGAATAAATAATATCATGTGTTGATAAGATAAGTAAAAAGTTTACTGAGTCCTATGGCTTTGAAGGGAAGCAAGAGAAGAAAAGGATGGAAGAGAGAAAGATGGATAATGGGAAGAGGGAAAAGAAGAATTTTCCCATATGTGATAACTGTGGAAAGAAACACCCTGGAACTTGCCTGAAAGGAATGGGAGTTTGTTATAAGTGTGGAGGAAAAGGGCACAAAGTACGTGACTGCAAAGGTAAGAAAATGGTTTCAAATGTACAATGCTTCATTTGCAAGGAGTTTGGACACTACGTGAACCTATGTCCCAGTCATCATACTATGCCGCAAATGATGCTATTGGATAATAATCAAGTTATGATACTACCATAGATGAAGAGGAATGATTAGAGTTCTTATGTTGATTATGTCATTTGAGTGTTGTATCAACAATGTACTTGTTATAATAATTATGGAGTATATAAGGATTGTACTGCAGTAATATTTCATTAAAGACTTGAGATTGTGTGGAACAATGAAAAGTGACTCAATAGCAGGTTAAATTTTTGGAAAATATATGGTTGAGAGAAAGATAAACCATAATATGGTTCTGATACCAAGGTAGTGATTTTAGAATAATACATGATTGATTTGGATAAATTATATTGGATATTCTTGACTACCTTGAAGCTGATTAATGATTTGTATAATCCATCATTGTTGGGGTTTAAAACATTTTTGGATTGATGAAGTATATCTAGAATTCTATATGGAATAAGGGAGCATGAATGTAATCAATAAGGATTATGGTAATTCAGGATGTTTCAGTGTTTTAAAAGAATACATGATGAAGGTATTAATATGATATTACGGGGTAAAAAGGATCTACATTATGTTTACCTTTCTTATAAATGTTGGACTGTGAGTTTGGACAGAAGTATTTTGGATAAATTCTAGTTTGAGATTAATTTTGGATTGCCATAAAAGGACAACCCGGAGGTCGGGCACCAACCCATCGCGACCGGCAAGGCCGCGAGACTTGAACCCGCAACCGAAGGGCGACAAGGGTGTCTCACCTACCACTGGCCCGCGAGATGTCCTGGATTAAATAATGTAGTTTTTATTAAAATATCTGGTAGATGAATTATAAATTCATTTATTTTGGAACCCTGTATGAATAGTATAAATAGAATTTTTTTTACGTTCTATTATCTTTTAGAGTGAAAGATGAGTTTGTGGTAGAAATTTATTAATGGATAAAACTCTAATTATAAATTAAGTATATCTCCTCATGATCTTAGCCAATCTCATAAATAAATTCCTCAACATTAAGAAAAGGAACTTAGAACAAAAATTTTGTCCTAGATGGTACCTTAAATCATCACTAATTTATGGCTTTGGGATTGTTGGCCTTCTCATAGCCATGTTCTCTACCACTCTCCATCAGATAATTGATGGTTAGATTTCTCTTCCATATCCATATTTTCCTACATGTAACCCTAGTATGTGTTATTTTCGGTAATCTTCATACTTTCCACTCTTTATTTTAAATAGAGTCCTCATTAATTCATTTTTCGATGTGGGATTTCAACTAAGATATTTTGAAACGTCAAAAATGTGTTATCCCAATACCCTATGTTTTGTTGAACCGATGGTATTTCAAATCATCATAGATTGATGAATTTAAGGACCTCAATTTTATACTTGTTTGTGATTGATGACCTCAATCACTACCTATAAATATTTACGTTTTTCCTCCAATTATATGTCTCTAATTTCAACCAATGTTCTCCTAATTGAGATCATAATTTGGTGGTGACCCTTTCATTTCTCTTTTCCTCATATTAAGACTAAATTTTAGTAACCCAATTTCTGATGTGGGTCGTCCCACAAATATATTTTCTATTTTAAACCTTTTATTTTCGAAGAACAATTTGAAATTGTGAGGACGCAATTTACTGAAGGAGGGGAGAATGTAACACCCCAAGATTTCATAGTGTGTTATTTTTTCAAAATAATTCAATAACTTGCACTACACGCAACACCGAGTTCAATCACACCATGACTTACCAAAAAAAAGCCATTCAAAAGAGGTTATGAATAGTATTAACTAAATTTAAAACTTTATATAATCCTTATAATTTTAGAATCCATATTATGAGTTTCTTAGATATAATGCAAGAACAAATTCATTTTCAGTATTGCACTTTTAATAGTGAACCCTTTTTAAATACAATATTTTAAACTTTTTGACTAAATGGGGACATCAAAAATTTAAAATGAAACATCCCAAGCTTCCACGGTACGCTTTCCTTTGAATAATACAGTAGCGTGTGTTGTACACAACTTCCAGTTTTAACACACACCACAACCGATCAAACTAGCTGTTATGAATAGTAATACCTACTTTTTGAAATTATATATATTTTATATTTCAAAATAGACTTCATTTTTGGATTCGGAGTGTCGAATTTACCCTAAGGTGAAATTTTGGTACTTTTTGGATAACTTTAATATTTTGATGGATAGTGAAAATTACTAAATTTTGATTAAAAACAACTTTTTTAATCAAAATAATTAATAGTGATAAATTATGAATTTGAGTGCTTTTAAAGTATATTTAGAATATATTTTTACCATTTAATATAATTTTGGCCATTGGAAATAATTTTACAATTAAACTGGACATAAACAAATGCCAATCTTTTGATAGTTATTATCTCTTAAAAACACGCTTTTTGTTTTACCAACGGGAATTAATTTTAAATTAATTTCTGCCACTTATGTGTTTTGAATTTTGAAAAATGGATTCCATATTTGTAATCAGGATGTTCAAATTGTGTAAATATGTAACTTTTATTTTTAGACATTTTGAATAATTACTGCGGTAAATATTTTATTTACCATGGTTAAGGGTAAATCCGGTAAATAAGGGTTAAAAAAATAATATTATAATAATACTAAATTACCCTAAAACGTGTCCTAACCTTATTTATGGACACATTTCCGACCATGGGCATCTTTGGGTCAATTTTGGGACCTCATGGAGCCACTTGTAGGTAATAGGGACACTTTATTTTAATTAAGTTAAAATGAATACAAAAATGACACAAGCATATATCTTTTAGAAAAAAAATTTTTAAATAGGGTTATATATGTTTGATTTTAGATTATAAACATTAATTATAAAGATAAAAATATTTCCTACATAATGATATTTTATTTATAATTTTTAGACATTAAATAGATTAATTTATTTATGACACAATGATGATGCAGTAATTACTGTAATAGTGAAAAATCAAAATAATTGATATTATAAATACCCAAATAAATATAATATGAAACTTTTAAGGAATTAAACTAATTTTCTAGGATAATATGATATATTAGGATTGATTCAATTGACTTTGTGTGAAGTAATAAATCTTTTATGAGTTTCACAAAAAATCAACTATTGAATAGTGTCAAAATTGACATAAAAGAGTTTTTAAAACAAATATTATATTATTAATTGGTATTAAATTCCTAAAAATCTAAGGCTTGGCCAAGAGACTTATATCATGATATGTGTCTCATTAATGTACCACTTGGGGGTCTCTTGTATGTATATAGTATGTTTATTAACCATATTATATAAAAAATGCAAAGAGACATTGTAAAAGTGAAACTAATTAACTTAGAGTTAATACTTAAAGATAAGGTTAATATAAGTACCCAAACCTGTCTAAATTCTATTGGTTGAGTTGTTTTCGACCCATCCCCACCTTAAAATTTAAATAATAAACTTTGGATCCATTAGAAACCCAACATGAATTTATTATAAATTAATATTTCTAGCTTTTCCAAAGGTTCCCCTCACCCCTCTTATAAAAATTCACTCATACTTCTCATTTCTTCACACCTTAAAATACTTTTGGTTAGGCCAAACTCTGCCCAAATACTCTCCCAACTTCCCGCACTACAACCTAGAGGACTTATTTTGATCAGAAATCCAACCTAAGGAGCCCTTTTGATCAAATCAAAAGGAAGAACTCGAAGAAGAGGTAATGATTTCACCACCCTTTTCCAAGTTCCTTTCTTCTTCCACTTCTTCTTACTTTGTTTTTACCATTCTAAAATAATAACTCCAGTATCATATATATACTTTGATGTTATTATAAATATGGTACAACCATATTCAGTATTCTATCCACCCTTTGAATAACATGTCACCATACGTGCGTATGTACGGCTTACCGTCTCCACGTCGTGGTGTAATTGTTATTCAATATATTATTATTTGTATGGGTATAATAATGATGTGTAACTCATGTAAATAATAAATATAACATGTTAATGATTATGTATATATGATATACCATTCATTTATATATTATTTTAATGTCAAAAGAATGATATTGTCGCTCGTGCGTACGTACGGACTACCGTCTCCACGAACGCGATGAGATTCATTCTCCATCATATCCATTCAAGTATAATTATCATTTGATGATTTAAAAATGATGTTTAAGGACTTGATATCATTCTGGATATTAATAATATACAACCTATCCATTACAAACATGGCTTATGTAACAAAACATATAAAAGAAAACGAGTAAGTTAACACCTGAAACAACGATAATACTAAGATATTATTAACAAAGCAAAGTTAAAAGATCATATATGATATCATATTAATATATATTGTTATTTTATAATTTAATAACAATTATTTCACTATTATACAGGAGTTTAACCTACCCCAACCTAGGAAAAGTACAAGGTACAGGTTATTTCACAATCTCTTCATTATCCGAGGTTGTTTATACGTAATAATCTACTGGGATCTCTTTATCATCCACATCCATGTTTCTTAAAAATGAATTTCAAAACATTTTTACTATTTACTAGAATATGGGTGAAAGTCATTTATACCCTTGTTTGACTTTTTATAAGAGGTTTATAAAGGATCTTTCCGTCGTTTTCCAAACAAGGTGCTTTTTAACCTTTTCGACAAAATTAAGGTAAGAATGTTTTTTTTAACTTATACGGTGGGTGCGGCTATTTACCGTCGTTATAAAATTGTCAAAGCTTCCCTTACAAGTTTATAAGAATATTTTCAAAGAAAATGTTTTATTTTATAAATATATTACTCTTAAATGATTTCAAAATAGAAAGAGATATTTCTTTAAAAAGAATTTTGATTTCATCTATGTCAACATCCTTTGATGGATTTTACGCTTATTTAAAGTTGATTTATTATACAAAACTTCCATATTGTATTGGAGGTTTTGTGATATGTTTGACTGTGGATGTGATATTTTTATACCATTCATGTTTTATGGTGAAAGTATTGACATTTCGTATGCTAGTTTTAATACGAATATTTATGTTATGTTTAAA
This sequence comes from Viscum album, assembly GCA_963277665.1. NCBI lineage: Eukaryota > Viridiplantae > Streptophyta > Magnoliopsida > Santalales > Viscaceae > Viscum > Viscum album. The sequence goes on from OY728161.1 coordinate 1,566,380,608, forward strand.
CCTTTTCATATGGGAATGCATTGGACTTAATATGTGATGGGTGGAGCCCGCTATAGCTCCTCGATGCATCGGTAGGTATCATGAGACAAACTAGTGTCTTGGCACAAGGCCTTGGCAAAATCTTATTTGTAGTCTTGGCACGAGGCCTTGGCTATGTGGTTATGATAGTCTGGCATTATGCATTCCAACATTATGAAAGTGGTTATTGATATTGCATGTGATTATTAGATTAGTAGAATATCCATGTGAATAAGTAAATGGCATTATTTCATTTTACTTTTTCCATACTATGTTGAAGTTCAAGTTTAAAAGGCTTTTGTTTTAGCAATGCATTGCCTTAAATGTTTATGCTTATTTTTGAAAGTTCCGCTATATTGTTATCCTTACTGGGCATTTGAGATCACCCCTTTTCTATGTTTTATTTTTCTCAGGATGTGAAGAAGTAAGATATGAATGACCTGCAGGGATTTTAGTGTGGAATATGGAGACTATGTTGTTGTAGTAGTTTTTCACTTTATGATGTAATGTAAAACTTTATGAATATATCTAGTGTTTCCAAGGCTACTAAACCAATCGGTATTTCTAGATTTGATATTTCTTGTGATCATACCAATGTTATGTAATAATGCACCGACTCTGGGTAACTAGGGTCTGGGCGTTACATAAATGATATATATATATTTACTAAATTAATTTATAATTAATATGGTATACTACAATGTATATAAAATAATTATATAATATATATAAATTTATATATAATTAAATATTTATAATATAATATATATATAATATAATTATATAAAATATATATTTATATTTATATTTAATTTTGCATATATTATATATATTTGTATGCATAATATAATATAAATTTATTTATACAAAAATGTATAATAAAAATTCATTTAATATAATATATGTATAATATAAATCATAATATAAATTTATAGTATTTATAAAAACATATATAAATTTTATAAATTTGAATAAATAAATTTATAATTATATTTATATTATTCATACCAATATTTATATATGTATATTTTTTTTTATATGTATAAGTGTTTATTTAAAGTATTTATATGATGTCCTTATATATGTGTGTGTTTTTAATGTATTTAAATACATTTATATAATGTTTTTATGTAATATATATATATACACACATGCACACACACACATATATATTATAGAATTTTAATTTTTATGAGATTTATTTTAAAAAATAAATAAATAATTATAGGGGGTTTAAACCCCCTCTAATCAAAGGGATTAGTGGTGATTCAGGACCCCCATCAAATTTATTAAATTGTAGGGTTTTAATAACCCCCTTTAATGTTATAAATTAGAGCAGGTTCAAAACCCACTCTAATGTAATGAATTAGAAAGGGTTTAAAACCCCCTATGTTGTCCTCAATTAGAGGGGGTTCAAAACCCCCTCTAATCTAAGGGATTAGCAACGATTCATGAACCCCTGTAATTTATTAAATTAAAAAGGGTTCAAAACCCCCTCTAATTTCCTAAATTATAAGGGGTTCAAAACTTTCTCTAATCTAAGTGATTAGTGGGAGTTCATGAACCCCCTCTAATATCTTAAATTAGAGGGGGTTGTGAACATCCAATATTTCCTTTTAAAAAAAATTATATATATATATATATATATCTAAACAAATTTTATATATATATATATAGATCCTCTAAAATCTAATAGAATATATAGTTCCACTAATTATTAAATTAGCGGTGGTTTGGGCATAATTTCCTCTAAAATTAAACCAAAGATTAAAAAATATATTGCTAAAAAATTAGAGGGGGTTGTGCATAAACCCCTCTAAAATGAATTTAAAGGGGGTTTGGCATAACCCCCTCTAAAAACCTCCGTTAATCTAGTGTTTTTTTGTAGTGTCTCTCCCCTCCCCCTTTGGTGATGGATGGAAATCGAGTCGAATCTAAGTGAAGAAGCACTGTTAATCTCCATTATTGGCATCGATCGTCATCAGATTGAGGAGAAACAAAATTCGGGCATCGTTCTATATCCAAATATCTGGAATTTTACCCTTGAGGAAGGAATATTTGTGTTTTGGTCCCAATCCCCCTTGCTATGCTTTGTTTTAAGGTTGTAGAGCCCTATAACGAATGCTAGATATCCATTCTAGGTCAATCTGAAGGTATCGAGGAAACCCAAGGAGAATCAGGTGAATATCAAGGTAATTACCAATTGGAATTACCATTTAAATGTTATGTTGTCTAGTGGACATACCATGTGTTCTTCTTATTCAGGGAAGAAGATGAATTTTGGGGACTACACGTCGTGTACTAGAGTTACATGTTGTGTAGTGACCCCATGTCATGTGGCCAAAGTACATAGCTAGGATAGTCGTGTAATAGTACATGTTTGTGTAGAACTACACAGCCAAAGTACATGGACACAGGGTACCGTATATGGGAATAGAAAAACTACAAATCCAGGTGGATGTTTAACCTAAACACATCATGTAGTATGGGATGCATGGTGTATGAGGGACATGGCTGGCCAGACCATGTAGAAAGTGAACACAACAAGAATTCAGGTGAGGTAGAACACACCATGTATGGTCTACACATACCATGTAACCCTACATATCCAAGCCAGTCTATGTTAATGAGAGATGAGGCTAGGTGCATGGGTGAGTCCACATGTCATGTGGGCTCCAGTACACATCGTGTACTTATTTGGGGTCTTCTTGAGATCTTCTTCCTTATGTATCTCATTATCTAGAACTCAGATTTGGGATTATATAAAGCCTATGATAAACATTTTTTCACGTATAATTTAATATTAGCCTCCATTTTGTCTTATGATATGTGGTGTTTCATGGTTTGAGAACTATATTGTAGCATTGTTACTTAGCCTTGGGTAGTGATCAGGGAGGAACACTGAGTTGATGTTAGGGTTGGTAGCCTTCCCTTTTTCCTTAGGATATAGGTCCCCTAGACTCTCTAAGCTGATATAGTGGTGTTCCCATGTTGTATCAGGGAACAGGTCCCCTAACCACAGTTGTGTTGTGATGCGAGGTATGATAAGAATGATGCTACTTTCAACGGTGCTTATCCAATACTGGAGATCAATTTGGTTCTTAAAGAGATGGGCTAGGACTGGTACTCCCCTATGGAATCAAGGTGTGGGTTTCCCTTACATCTCGAATTTGGTAGATATGGGACTCCCTGCATCATGGAAATGGGTTTTATACCTATGGGGAAGTTTCTATGGGGTTGGTACTACCCTATTAAACCAAGGCGTGGGTTCCCTGTATCATTTATGTAGTTGGATATATCACTTCCCTATCATGACAGGGTGTGGTCCCTCCGTACTTGGTGGTAAGATAGAGTAGTTTCTCTCCTATTTTAACAGGGTGAGGGTCCTCTATTTCTGGAGTTACTACTCCCCTTTCATGTTAGGGTGTGAGTCCTCTAGGTGTGATGTATAGATAGAGTGTGTACTCCCCTATCGTGTTTGGGTGCAGGCACTCTATCCTTGGAGTCAAAACTCCCCTATCGTACTAGGGTTCAGATCCTCTATATATATTATTTTGGTAGAGTTGGTACTCCCTTTTCATACTAGGGATTTGTTCCTCTAGCCCAGGGTCGTTACTCCCCTATTGTGCCAGGGTACAGGTCCCCCATAGTGGTCGAGCTGATAGATTTGTACTCCCCTATCATATCAAGGTGTGGTTACTCACCCATGGAGTAGTAATCTCCCATATCTGAGTAACATTGGGGAGTGGACCGCCCATTTGAGTTAGTGCTCCCTCATATGTTGAGTACAGTCATGAGGAACAGGCCTCTCCACTAGTTATATGTGATACCTGGTTAGGATTTAGTGATACCTCAATGGACTGAGGTATGGGACACTTCATTTAGGATTGACAATAGTTTCTCAATTCAGTTAGGAGTTGGTACTCCATAGACTATAGGTCAATGATGAGGTGTGGGTCCCTCTATTCTTTATCACTAGAGAGGATGCACGTAGTGTATATTCTGGAGCAGTTCCCCCTTAATTATGTGAAGTGGTGAGGGGTGAGATTCTTCACTTGGGTTTTTAGAGCCTCGTGCAGGGCGTAGGTATAGATGAAAGGAAATATGGTATTGGGCATTAGATATAGACCAAGTGAATTATTCCCGATTGATCGTATCTCTCGAACGTGTGCCATCTAGGATGGATAAGCTTGTGGAGTGTGTTCTCTTGGTTTTGTGTTTCTATTATAGCCTTGAGTAGATTCATGTAGCTGGAAATGTGGTTAAAACCTCATTATACTTGGAGTATAAGATGAGTATATCTAGTTGATTATGGGAGTCCTTATAGTGTTGTCACATGCCTAGGTCAACGCCCCTTGTGGAATGAGATGACTAGTCATGTATGGCCGAGTATGGTTTGATATGGAGTTTATCTCTCAATTGGGTTCCCTATGGCTAGGTTGAGAGGACTATTTCCTTTTATTTTCTCCTTTTTCTTTTAGGTTTTCTAGGTGCCTACTGTGTATTTTTATACTTACACCTGCACAAGCTTTTCCTGAACATGTTGTGTCTTGTTCAGACCACAGATATTTCAATGGAGTCCCCAAAGGACCTGAGGCAGGCGTAGTTTAGTGAGCTAGATAGACCTAGGTGTTTACCAGAGCTGGGATAAAGAGATTTATAGAAGTTTCATTTGATAGTGATCCCCTCCTTCTGATCAGGTTGGATGATTTTTATAGTTTTTGGTGGGTGTGTGATTTTCCCTTTTTACACTTTCATTACTTCTGTTGTACTCTAGTTTGGGATAATGGTATGCATTCATTTTAGTTTCTATATTTTTATATCTCTTCACTATTTCATCGATGTGTTTGTGGGTGCATGTGTATAAGTACTTTAGGCAAAGGTCTCCCATCTATGTGATATGCCTACTCGGTGCTAGTCATCATCCCCCTAGACTATTAGAGTCATACTTGGGGATTTGCAGCCCCAGCCTCATTAGTACGGGTTATGAAAGCATGGTATCATATATGGTTTCCAATTTGAGATTGTATAGTCATGAGATTGGTTTGGGTTGCATAGCTATAGTGTTAGGGTGTTCCGAGTTCATCTCTCAAACCAAAGGTTCCAGTGTTGGTGCGGCAGTTGATGTATCCATTCACCAAGAATTTGATAACCTTCTTTTTTACTTGGTACATTAAGACACTGGTCGTTGGTAAATAATGGTACATGAATCATATAGGACTGAGATTTGGGTTTTTTTATCCTTCTTGAATCATATCCCTAGATATACTCTTCAACTGTGTTATATCTTGATTCTGTTTTAGGATTCCACCACTATTATAGCCAGATAGGGTTCCATGATGGGATTATGGTGATGATCCACTCTGTGTCATGGGTTTAGTGAAGGGCACTGGTTCTGAGGCGGTACCTCTGGGTGGTCCGTCGCTTGTAGAGTAGTTTTTTGTGTCGAAATATTAGGTCGAGGATGCATGCAGGTTTAGCACACTGCATGATTTACAAAGGCATTGACCTCTGAGGTATAGGGTTATCCAAACCCTTAGACAACTGATGACTAGCTCGAGGCAGTCACGCGTGTTTTTTTCCTAGTGATGGAACCTCTCGATCAGATGGTGGTCCCAGTAGAGAGGCTTCTGCATGGTTTGGTCAGGCGATGGTATAGTGTAGTGAAGCATTCCCACTATGAGGTGACACTCACTTAGGTAGTGTTTGAGAGACTCTTCAGGGAAGAGTTTTACCTAGCCATGTTGAGATCAGTGTGTATCCAAGAGCTTCAGTAGCTTCGACAGGGTAGCATGACTATGGAGGAGTACTTGATGAGGTTCACATACCTATCATGTTACTCCCTATATATAGTTAGATACCCATTCTTAAAATATCTAACCTTTGATTAGGACCTCCGTAGATACATCCGAGAAAGTGCGGTCTCCTTGAGACTCCTCTATTATGTGAGGGTACTAGAGCAAGCTCTAGTCATAGAGAGATTCCTGGCAGAGGGATTGGCGGATGTGGCCCATAGTGGTGGTCATAAGGCTAAGGCGTCTGTAGTAGTTGGTAGATGAAATATGAGAGGATCATAGAATAGGAGTCATACCCATGCTCAGACTCAGTCACCTGGTCCTATAGCATGGGATTCATGCTTGGGATCAGGACAGCCGCAGGAGAGGTAGTGTTAAACTTGTAACAGACAGGGACATCTTACTATAGATTGTTGTACCTGTTGTGTTGTTGAGAGGGAGTCAGTCAATAGGATTCCTTGGTAGAGGTAGAATTTGGAGTATGGATTTTTGTAATATGGTGGACATGTTAGGGGATTTGGGACAACATCTGGTGGTGGCAAGGAGTTTGAGGTGTTTCCACCACCACCCATGGTGGTCTACACCAGAATTAGGGAACTAGAGGACATGGGTGAAGACAACATCAAGTTGTAAAGGCATTTGATCCAAAATCTATTAGGTTTAATAGAGATATGCTCTGTGTCCTTTCTACATTATTAAGTAGTATTTTTTTAGACACTTTTGTGAGGTACTCTTTTTCATTTGCTTCTTTCTCGAGGTTTAACAAGGGTGACACGGGGCGTCTATAGAACCCTATGTTGGTGTTGTTTGACATAGCTTTGAATGCATGAGGAAGAGGGGACTTTACCCCACCGAGACATGTTTTTGTGATTCGAGTAAAACAGCACGGGTGAGTCAGTGTCGCCCATAGCGAATAGTATTGAGGTGTGGTGGATGAGTCTCTTTGATGTGTGTGTTCAGGTCCTAGTGACATGTTGGTGGTTTGTAGAAAGAGGGTCTTATAATACCCATTACGAGCATTTTGGAATCCCTTTATTTTTTGTTAGTACCCTTTTTCACTTGGCATCAGTTTTGTATGAAATATTCTCGAGGAGGTCGTGGCATGGTTTGGCGTAGCTTTGGACTCATGAGGAAGAGGGATTCTTTCTCCACTGATATGAGTTTTTGTGACATGATCAAAATCATGTGGGTGAGCTAGTTTCACCCAAAGTAGATAGTATCAAGGTGTGGTGGATCAGTTCCATAGACTTGTAGGTTTAGTGAGAGGTTGTGTGATGGATCATTGGAGCAGGTCTTGGCCTTTCTAGTGGATTTTTTCCCAGTTGACCCTTATTATTGGAAACCCTAGTAGAGGGAGATCCTTTCTTAGAACCATTTCATAGTGGTAGAGTTAGACCCTATTATTTTTTCATAGTGTGGATTGGTTTCCCACCCTATATACTCAACTAGGATGCCACTAATGGGTATGGTAGTGTTTTCTGGTTTAACGAGATGTGTTACAGCTAGATGTTCACAAATGACGGGCCTAGTAATGCCTAGTCTTTACACTTGGGAAGCCCTATTTTGTTCATTGGTAATACCTCGCGTGCTCGACATAAACCTTGAATGAAATATGCTTGATGATGTTTTGATACAGTTTATATAAGGGTGGATGTGAACCATGAGGTTACATCCGTGTCTATGATAGGTTAGCGAGGTCGTGTATGACTAAACCCCATGACTACAGATGGACCCTGGTGCTTGGTGTTTTTCCACCTGTCACAATTGAGGATACATGTGCCAGTTATTATACTATTCCGACCTATTTGGATCTAGATTTGAGTATGGCTTGGCCTTAGTGGTTCCCTCGAGTGTGTTATTGTAAGAAGCATGGGAACCCATGGGGATCTCGCTGGCATGGGAGTTCCAATAGAGAGCTCAGTTTCTTTTCCTTGTGCCTAGCCTTTCTCTTTTCGTGGATGAAAATCATTAAGGTGGGGAGAATTTAGTGAATCGGTTTTTGACCTATAAGACTTCGGAATATTCTTAAGAATATTTTCGAAGCCAGGTGCTAAGTCGGTATGAGATTCCAAGGCCCGGAGAGCCTCGATATGGTAATTTTAAAAATATAAAATATATTTTTTTCACACACACATAGTTTCTATTGAAATGTGGAATAAATCTTGAGCAGATTCTTGTATTGGAAATATGAGGTTGTGGTTGAGTTCATAACATCATTTTTACCCTAGGCATGACATAAAGTTGTCTGCATTGGGTACACGAGTGAGGATGAGTTGGCGGGGCATTGTGTGGTTAGATTATTAATTAAATAAAAATTTAATTAATAAAATATAACCTAAATCCCTCCCCCTCTCACATTGGGTACACATAATGCGAAGTAGATTCACTCCTCTTCTCTCCCCCTTTGGCAAAGAATGGAAACCGAGATGAATTGAAGTGACAAAGAACTGTCGATCTTCATTCTTGGCATCGATCGTCATCTGATCGAGGACCAGCATGATTTGGGTATCGTTCTACACCTGAATATTCAGTGTTTCACCATCGAGGTAGGAGGATTTGAATTTTGGTCACAATCCCCTTCGTTATTCTTTGTTTTAAGGTTGTAGAGCCCTATTACGAATGATAGAGACCCCTTATAGGTTGATCTACAGGCTTTGGAGAATTCCAGGGTGAATTAAGAAAATATCAAAGTAATTCCTAACCAAAATTGCCATCTACATGGCATGTAGTTCAGTAGACACACCGTGTGTTCTTTCTGTTTGGGGAAGAATATGACTTTTTGGGACTACACACCATGTACTGGGGTTGCAAGTTGTGTATTGACCCCATGTTGTGTGGCCATAGGACATGTACAGGGTATCCGTGTAATAGTACATGGTCATGTAGAACTATATATAAAAGTTACATGGACATAGGGTGGCAGACACGGGCACGAGAAAACCACATGTCCAGTGTCCATTTAACCTGATCACACTGTGTGGTATGGGATGCACGATGTGTGAGGGACACGGATGGCCAGTCTGTATGGAAGGAGAACACGACCAGGGGGTGGGTGAGGAATAACATAGTTTTTATGGGATGTACATGCCATGTACCCCTACATGTATAAGCCAAGCTTAGTTAATGAGATACATAACTATGTGGATTGGTGATTACGCATGTTGCGTCGGCTCTAGTGCACGTTGTATACTTCTTTGGGGAATTCTTGAGATCTTCTTCCTTACATATCTTCTTCTATGGAACTCAGATTCGGCCTTGTGAGTAGCCTATCCTAAGAAGTTTTCCATGTAGAAGGCAATGTTGGACTCCATTTTAGCTTACAAGATATGGTGTGTCATTGTTTGAGCATGACGTTGTAGCAGCGGTGCTTAACCTTGGGTAGTGACTAGGGTGGATCACTGAGTTGACTTTGGGGTCGGTACCCTTACCTTTTGGCTTAGGATGTGTGTCCCCTGGACTCTCTAATCTAGTAGATCATTTCTCCTCTATTGTATCATGGTAACAATCGCCTACCCATGGTTGTGTTTCGATGTGAGGTATGATAAGCACGATGCTACTTTATGTGGTGCTTGATTGATACTGGAGATCAGTAAGGTTCTTAAAGAGAGACACTAGGACTGGTAATCCCCTATAGGCTCAAGGAATAGGTTTCCCTTACCTCTATTCCTTGGTATAGAAGGGACTCCCAACATCATGGGTGCAGGTTCTATACATCTGGGGTACTTCTTCCGAGGTTATTACTTTCCTATTAGACCAGGGCACAGGTTCCCCATATCGTTCATATAGTTGGAGATAGCACTCTCTTTCCATGCCAAGGCTTAGTTCCTCCATACTTTCTAGTAAGATAGAGCAGTTAATACCCTGTTGGACCAGGGTGTAGGTCCTCTATCTGTAGAGTTGCTACTCCCCTGCAATGTCTTGGTGCGGGTCCTCTAGGCATGATATATAAAGAGTGGGTACTCCCCTATCATGTTATAGTGTGGTCCCTCTATCCTTGGATTCAAAACTCCCCTATCATAACAAGGTGTGCATCCTCCATACGTGTTGTTCTGGTAGATTTGGTACTCCCCTATCATACTAGGGAGCAGTCCCTCTAGCCTGGGGTCAATACTTCCCTATCATTCTAGGGTGTGGGTCCCCCATAGTGGTCGGGCTGGTAGATTTGTAATCCCCTGTCATACCAAGCTATGGGTCCTCACCCATGGAGTAGTAATCCCCTGTATCTAAGTAGTAGTGAGGAGTGGGTCCTCCATTGAATTCAATGCTCCCTTGGTTGTTGAGTATATTTATGATGAGAGAGCCTCTCTACTAGTTACATGTGGTGTCTAGTTAGGAGTTAGTGCTCTATCGATGAACTGAGGTGTGGGCCACTCTATTTAGAAGTGATATAGGTTTTACATTTTTTTGAGAGCTGGTACTCCCTCAACTATAGGTAAGTGTTGAGGTGAGGGTTCCTCTGTTCTCTCTCACTAGAGAGGATGCATGCAGTGTATAGCCTGGAGTAGTGCTCCCTCAACTATGTGTAGTAGTGAGGGGCAGGCCTCTCGACTTGGGTTCTTACATCCTCACACAGGGCACAGGTAGTGATGGAAAGACTTCTGGTGTTGGGAATTATAGATGGACCTAGTAAGTTGTTCCCAATGGATTATATCTCTCGTACGGATGATATCTTGGATAGCTAAGCTCATGAAGTGTGTTCTCCTAGTTTTGTGTTACCGCTAGAGCCTTGAGTAGAATATTATAGTTGAATATGAGGTTAGAACCTCATGATACTTGGAGTATGAAATAAGTATATCTTGGTAATGTTGGGATCCCTTGAGGTGTTGTCACATGCCCTGGTTGAAATCCCCTCTGGACTGAGTTGACTAGTCATGTATGGAGGAGGATGGTTTGATATGGAGTTTCTCTATTAATTGGGTTCCCTCTATCAAGGTTGAGTGGACTATTAGATTTCAATTTCTCCCATTTATTTTGATTTTTTTGGGTGCCTACTGATTATTTTTATACTCACCCCTACAAGGTCTTTTCCTATATGTGTTGTGTCTTGTAAAAACCACATGCCTTTTGACGAAGTCCTCAGAGGACCCAAGGTAGGAAGATCTTAGTGATCTAGCCCAACCGAGGTGTTTATCAGAGCTAGACTGAGGATCTTTCTTGCAGTTGAATTTGACATTGATCCCCTCCTTCTGAGTAGGTTGGATTCTTTTTACAGTTTTTGGTGGGTGTGTGTTTTTTCCTTTTTACACTTTTAGAATTTCTATTTTACTCTGGTTTGGGATAGTTTTTTGCATGCATTTTATTTTTCAACTTTTTATATATCTTCACTATTGCATCGACTTGTTTGTGGGTGAATGCATACAATTACTTTAGGGAAAGTCCTCCCATCTATTTTATATACCTACTTGGAACTAGTCTCCAGCCCCTAGCCTATTAGAGGTGGGCTTGGGGAGTTGTGGCCCGGGCCCTGTTGGGTCAGGTCGTGATAGGTGGCATCTCATATACTATGTTCAACACATGGATATTCTCTCTATTTAGTTCATAAAGGTTTATGTGGTATATTGTATTAAGGAAGAAATCACATATAAGTAGTTGGGAACACCTCATTGACACGTGCTTATGACCTAGGATAATCCTATAGATGTGTCTTTCTCTTTTAACCCAATTTTACCATTATGTAATCATATGTTTTTGTGTTATTTCATTTCAACGCATGGCACAAGTGAAGGAGAATGTAATTTTGGTGAAAATTATAGAGCATAGAATATTGGGTGTTGAATGTCATTGATAGAGACATGGGTATGTCTCACTAAGAATAATATCCAAGTCAAGTGTGTCTCGGTGAGGGTAACTTATAATTGTGATTTGGTAACAATGAATTTACTATGATGAGATGGGTGAAATTTCATACATAGTGAAATATAAGTAAATAAGTTGGACCTTATGAAATGATTTTAATATTTCAAGTGGAATCTATCATTCCTAAATAATTTATCCAAAGGCAGTTTATAAGAGGTGGTATAAAACATGTATTAACTGCTTGAAAGAATTTAGGAAGGATGAGGATAGTTTAAACATGATATAGTAGTAACAATATCTAAATAGGAATTCTTAATTTATTATATTTTGAACTAATAAGTGGTATAATTTATTTTTCAAGATACTTGAGGCCTTTTAAAGGTGACACCAATGTAGAGTATAATTCCTAAAATTAGTGATCAAGATAAATGAATTCAAGGGGATTTTATATTCATAATTCAATGGTTATTATCCTTATTTTGAAAAATAAAAATACACTATGGTATAAGATAATTTATTTTAATTATTTTTATGACTTACACTCTTTTCACTATCATGTTTATTTATATTATTCATTTAAAAATGTGATTGATATCACATTAAGTTTAAGAAGGGAGTGAATTCTCATGTTCTCAGCTCATATGGAAGTTAGTGACTGCAATGGATAATATTGTGTGTTCAATAACATGTGATAAAAACAATATCAAATTTATTTTTATAAGCATGACATAGGTAGACCCAATGTAGAATCATTCCATGGTGATCATAATATCTAATTAAAGACTTCTTATTATCCCATGTCTAAGAGTATATGAATCACCCTAATTTTGTTATGTTTCCACTAATAAAAGTAATAAAAGTTTAATGGTCACATAAAAAACATTATAGTGGAGATATTTATTTATTTTTAAATGAATTAAACCCATAAAATTTTTATAGACACATATTCAACCTAATATAGACAATAATACCTTCCTTAAGATTAGAACACCATGTAGACTGAAGTATTGAATAGATAATTAGTTATAAGATGATTTTATTCAATAGTTTTTATGTTTTATAAAGGTTCACTAAGGGGAGGAATCAAATTATTGAAAGGAGGGTTACATTTTCTAATGGAATATTCCCTATTGATCTAAATTAAAAATAATATAAATTAAATTTAACATATATAAATTAAAATAAATTGAAATTTAATAGTTTAAATTTTAAATGAAATGATCTTGATCATGATCTAGAAGAGATGTGTTTCCAAGAGAATGAATTTATTTCATAACACTTTTATTTATTTTATTTATGTCATATTTTTTCAATAAAAAAGTTATATAATTAAATAATATCAATAAAATTGGTAATTTATAATTAAAAATATCAAATAATTAAATGATTATATATATAAATTTAATTAATACCTTAAACTTTGAACTCTTCTAATATTTTATCATCTATTTATACTATGATATTGGAAAATTAAAAATGATCGGTATTTATTTAAGCTCAATGTTGACTCTCTCTTTCTGAACAATATAAAAGTCATAATTGTATGATTTTAACATTTCACTCAAATCCATTAACCTTATAGCCCTATCATTTTTTCCATCATGAAAATTATATTGGAGTTAGATTGGAAAAAATATTTGTTAATAAAATGTTATAAATTATTATATATATAAATTGATTAACATTACTTACTAAAATATTTACTCACACATTGTCCTTTATTTTATCCCTAACATCCCTCTAACTTATTACTTGAAATGAAACAACATTATTGTGTTTATAAAATTTACCCATAAAACTTTTACATTCATTGTTATTTTCCTAATGATAGAACCATCCTCATTATGTTGAACCATAACTTGTGTTTGTCGATTCCAGGCCTCGTGCATTTTTTCTATGAACTTACCATCTGGTGGAGGATGCAGCTAATCATGAAAAATAGGTAATTAGTAAATGAAAATAATAAATATGAATTTATCATTAATCACATTAAATAATGTGTAAACAGATAACAATAGATGGGGGATTTGATATCCCCTAGGGTATTTCGTATGGAGTATCTTATACAGTGGAAGGTAGGGTATCTATAATAGGAATAAATTGTATATTCAATGAAGGAAAAATGTGTTTACGGAGGGGAAAACTTATGGATATCCCTATAAATATGAATGTGGATATGGATATGGTGGTGGTATATATGTACGAGCAATGTTCTATATAGGGGATAGTGGGAATGATTAATAAGGAGGGATGAGAGTTTGATAATTTTCATCCTATCTAGATGTTGTCAAAAATGGATATAGAAAAAGAGGGTATAGAAAATAAGGATATGGAATACCTAGAGGATGACCTAGTGACAAAATTGACAAGGTGGGAGGATGAACTTGATAACCTCCTGGTGAATAAAGTAACATGGTGGTAGGTTGAACCGTAGTATCAGTCATATTGGTACCCCCATCCATAATACATGACTCCATGGTATGATATAACCATATTCTCTATGAAGTGTCCTAACATAAAATGGATGATAGAATAAAAATAAATATAAATAATATAAAAAATATGAAATAAAATAATATCCAAGCATTAAATGATATGGTCATTTATTTTTGTTGTTCTCATTCTAACTTCATCATAATAAGGAATGATAATATAAAATTTTAAAATATTGTTATGATATTAATATAAATAATGAATATATTAAATAAAATAATTGTTTGGATGAAAAAACAAATGAAAAGGCATAAAATTCTATTTAATTCAAGAATTTATCAACTTAGAAATAATAATTTCATTACAATTTCATATGTGATTACCACAATGACAACTCATCTGAAATTTTTGTACTGTAATTAAAAAGATTAATTTAATAACATGTATAAAATTTTAAAAAACATGTAAAATATCATAATAATATTAGTTAAATACTTAAAAATGTGTCAATGTTATACACTCTCTATTACAATTTTGGTTTATAATTTGTTCTAAAAATTGAATCATCTATTTCATTAAATTAAACATTAAAATAAATACCTACAAGTTCATCAAAATCATCACTATCATTAATTCCTTCACCAAAAAATGTCTTGGAATGAAATCAATAAAAACACCAAATTATTGTTTTAATGGGTCAGTTACATAAAAAACTTTTCTATCTTATGATGTAAGAATATAAGGTTTACTGGTATGAAGCTGACATTTCATACCAAACACTCTTAATCCATAATTATCTATATGAATGTCTTTTTTTTCCATTTAATCAAACCAATTTCATTTCCTCATTTCAAAAAAACCATGAGCATAATAATCTAATAAAATTATTACTTTGATAGCCCCATAATACAATACATTTTCTGATTGAGTTTTAGTATCCAATTCACTGGAATAACAATTTATTGTGGCATTGATCATGAATCCATTATGCTATGTTGTCATGTTTGTTGCGCTACTATTTATATTGAATTTAAAATTATTTATATCCATTACTTTAAAATCATGTACCACCTTTTTTTGATCGAAATACAACTCCCTTATTTTTTTTGATACTCCATTCATTGGTAAACTTAGACCCTAAAAGATACCAACATCGAATATGAAAAAAATAAGTATAATTAAGTTATGTAAAAAAAATATGTTGCCTTTGAATTTAACCAAGAAAGAAATTTATTTTTGTACAATCATTCCATCCACTTAATAGATAAAGAATGATGTATTATTTTTATAATTTATATATATTATCTAAAAATAGGAAATATTTAAAATGCCTGAAGTTTTAAAAACTACACAATGAAAAGATACATATTGATCAGTTTACTTACTTGATGTAATTAGTAAGCACACCATAGTTGGATAATATTGTATTATGAGTCATTTTCCACTCTTCTATACTCAAAGTACACACGGAGTACGATCCAAATATTTACCCTATTTTGGAGAAATAAAGGAAATGCAGGCTCAATGGGATTAAACTACTCATCTTCATTTATCATTAGTATATTAGACCTTATAATGATGTTATCCAAGTACAATGAATAAAAATCTATGAATTCATATGCTAAATATTCTTTCAAAATAGAGCCTTCATGATGATATTTATTCCTTACATAAGATTTCAATGTAGACATCATTATTTTTATCAGATACATCTAGAGACTCAAAATAGGAACACCAAAAAGAACTTATATGGGAAGATAAATGATCATATATAACATAAATGTGAAAAATGATAGAGGTAAAAATTTATTTGTGTCATAAAGAATAATCAGTACATCTCTCTGTAGTTTTTGAACAATACTTCTACTCAACATTTTGGGACAAAGGTCTCAATAAAAATGACATAATTGAATCACAAAAACTCTAACATTATGTGAAAGTAAATGTTGAATGACATTGGGAATAAAATCATGTAACAAGACATGGTATTCATGGGTTTTAAGAGATTTTAGTTTCACATCTTGTGTATTCACTCATTTTTAAATATTACTTGAATAACCATCTAGAACCTTAAAACTTTCCAAAACCTTGAGGAATTGTTTTTTATCCACATTTATCATCAAAAAACATGAAAAATTAACTTTCCACTAATTTTGTCTAATTAAATCTGGATGAAGTCTTGGTTTTATACCCTAATCCATCAAATCATGACATGATCGCAAATTGTCTTTTGTTTTTTCCTTGATATTTAAAAGATTTATAAGCAACATTTGATAGATTTTTTTATGTATATGCATTACATCCAAGTAATGATGCAATAAATTTTATGACCAATATAGCAACTCAAATAATATAATTTTCCTTCTCTAATTGTTATTGGAATTAGAATTATAATTACTTCACTTTCTGTAATTTGATTAACTATTTAAAAAAACATAATTCAAACCATCAAGTTATTTACTAATATCATCCCCTGATATTCATTACGGTTTTTTATCTATGTTTGTGACATTATCAAACTCTATTTTATTTTTCTTATATGGATGATCCATCAGTGTAAATTATTGATGAAGTATGAAGCTGAAATTTCATCAAAACTTTAATCTCCTTGATCAAGTATTTTTCATACAAATAAGGAAGGATGATTTCCCTTTTGTACTCCAACCATAAATAATTCCTTAAGTAGGTAAATCATTTATCATACATAACAAAGCTTTAAGAAAAATAAAGTACTGGTTTCTAAATGCATCATATATTTTCACACTAATGGTCCAAATCTCCATTAACTCATCTATTAATGGTTACAAGAATATATCAATATCATTTCCAGGATCACTGGATCCAAATATCAATATAATCATGATAGTAAATGGATTATTCATACACATACATGATATAAAGTTATAAATGTGAATAAAAATAGTCAAATTATTGTGTGCAGTATACATCTGGTGGAATGGGTTGAAACAATCACATGATAATCCCAATCTAACATTTCATGGCACAGCTACAAAATTAGGATGTAACCTGTCAAATTTATTCCAAGTTAACCCGTATTTAGGATGAAATATTTCATCATTGCCCATATTTATTTCATCTTCATGCCATCTCATACTTCTTGTCATTTTTTCTAACATAAAAAGTTTATGAAATCTATGAATTAAAGGAAATTTCGACATAACTTTATCTGGTATATGATATTGAGTTCAATCTTTATTAGTTTACCATATTAATATATCACACTATTTTCACTGATTTAACTTTGCATTTTCCTTCCAAAACAAACAAAAACCTTTGAAAAGAACATGGATCTTAGTAAATAAAAATCCAGATTTTCCAACCAACATTGATTTCATGTAATAATTTTCTAGAATGCATGCATCATTGAGAAGTAAGTCCTTAATAAATGTAAGGATATTGTCAACTGCAGTATTAATAAATACATTCATTTATTTCCCATGATATAATCACATTTAAAACTAAATTTTGTTCATTTTTTCACATGCTTTATACGTTGGGGTATTTTCATTTTCTATCAGCTTTCTAATAGGCTCAATCTCATCATTTTAATCAATAGACAAAAAATGTGTTCAAATATTCATTTCTTATTGCACTAATCTACATGAATAGTTATTTTGAGAAAAAAATTGAAACCGATCAGAAATCAAATTTTTCATATTGATCCTTTTAGCTGAATTAATGTCATTATCCACTTGAGATTTTTCTAAATTGTGATACTATACATGATATTTTTAAAAAAACTATTTTTAGTGATATGGTAACTCACTTCCTCATGGGTTAACCATGGTCTTCTGACAAAATCAAATCATATACATTATATCAATCTGAAATCTAAATCATTATTGAATACAAACTCCAAAAAAATATTGCAACTCCTTCTGAAACACATCAGTGATCTGATAAATTTTTTACATCCAAATTTAATCCATTCTGATGAAAATAAACATATTGTAAATAAATAATGATAAAATAATTTAACATGATAAGTATTGTTTCACAAGATAAAAGATAATAATAAATAACATGTTTATAAAAATGATTATAAATATCATAAATGGAAGGTAAATTAATATATTATATGTTATTAAATTTTAATCTATAGTTAGTTTTTTATTCATACTATGTAATATTTATTAATTACTTCTTTTCAAAGATGTTATAATACAACTTCATCAATAAAAATTTGTGAAACAATTTTAAAAATACATATTTTTGTGTTAAGGTGTTAACTATAAGTAAATATTTCTAGAATATCCTACTAGGTTATTATAATCAACCCTATATTTACACACTAATAGACTTTAATAAATGCATAAAAATAGCTTATGGTTATTGATAGAGAAGTGGTCAAATGACTCTTTTCTTTTTTGATATAGGAATTTAGTTTTCTTAATGAATTACAGGGATGGGGAGATATTCATGGTTTTTTTACCTATAAAATTGTTTTCATGGGATTAAATATGTATTATCCTATGAGATATCCCATTTTTTTGAGTTCAATCATTTTTTCATATGCATTACATAATTTATATGTTTCTCTAATTAAATATTTATGGTACTTGAACTTTGGGATCCCTATAGGGGAGATTTTCTTTATCATTAGAATATTTTGGTGATTATTATACATATATATTACTTATCCAAATTTTTATTTGGTATTTATTATTTAGGTAATTTTAATGTTTAGAGAAATATAATCTCCAATATGGTGGGTAAAAATCATGGTTTTAGTCACCAATCATTGATATTCCATGGAACATACTCATGGTATATGGTATCTTGGTATGAGGATTCATCATAATCTTTTATAGTTCATTAAAAATCATTATAAAAATTTAATTATTTGGATATTAAAGAATTTAAATCCACTATAACATTATTTTAGTTAGTCAACCGATCAATTTTATACTTGATTAGAGTATTAGTGGTTGATTGGTATGAATTGGATTCTTCATACACATTCATTTGGTTTTTGACTTTTTAAATGTGGATTTCTTTGATAAATTCAATATTATTTCAAATTCTTCAATTTATTATGGTATGGTTTCTCATTTTTTATTCCATTATTTATCCTAATATATATGAAATGATTCCAAATACTAGTGTATATATATAGAAATTCATATTACATAGTGAATTATTTAAATTTTAATCTTAAATCATCATCATGAAAGTAATTTTTCTATCTATATGAATTAGAATATATATATATATATATAAATATATCCATATATGTATGATAAGATAATGATATTTTTTATTGTTTATACTTATTTTTACAAAGTAAACCAAAAATTTTTAATAGTAATAATAATAGAATATACTTGATCCCCACATAATAACCTTTATCATGATATAGATTAGCAAACAAACTATCACATAGGGATCATTCATTGGTCATTTCATGGCTATAAAAATGTTTTCTAATATATATGGTGTCATTATGTACTCTATGATTGTGATTAAATCCACCTTCCTCCTCACCTAGTTCACTTAATTTACTCATTCCAAGTATTATTTTAACATAATTTTTCTATACCCTAAAATAATCTCATCTAATTAAATAATAAAAGATCACGGCACGATGTAATGGGGTCCTATAGAGGGATAGCGGCAATGCAGATAAGATCATAACTACTTTTTTATCCATTAATGTCCAATTAGTATAATTTAAATTATATAATTATAGATACATATATATATGATTAAAAATTAATATTAATTAAAATATATAATTATACACACATAATTAAAATTTTGTGTTCAGGTAGTTATTTATTAGTAAATAAAATGGGTTATACAAAATTGGAGGAAAAAATAGTAACAAAATATAAACAAAAACGAAATGAAACCAAAAAAATAAATAAGAAAAAAGGAGGAAGTAATATTTTAATAAAAAAAACATTCCACCCAAACCAAACTAAAAAAAAGAAAAAAAATGTTTCAAAATAGAAAAAAAAAGAAACAAAACAACTTGGCATGGACTTTCAGACCATTGTTACCTAAGATAAGTTAATGGTAATATAGTGATCGCTATCCAATTACCTATCCACTTTGTTTTAAAATAAGTTCACACTCCTTTTAAACCCATACATCAATAATTTATCCATTAAAATAGATGTTTTAGGCTTCTGGTAACTATTTATAAATTATGGTATAATTTATAGATTATAATTCGTGATTATTTTCAATACAAGATATACTAATTTATTTTCTTGGGAGATAAATAATAGTAAATAAAGTGGTAAAGGAGTTAGAATCAATTTGGATGATGTGCAATGAGAAAATTTTGAAGGTATACTGAAAATTTATCCACTTATTTTGAACATCCTTTTTTATATTTATATAAAAATCACAATTATGGATGTGATATAAAATCCTAGTGTGTAGACAACACAAATATTATGTATGTAGAAAAAAACCAATTAAAAAATACAGAAAATAATATGTAAAAAAAAGTATAACATTTAATAAGAAGAAAATATAAATAAATTATAATAAATATAAATTACTAAATAGATAATTCAGGAGTAGAAGGTCAGATGAGTCTTGGATAAAAACTAGGAAGAGAACATGCCTGAGTGTGAGGAGAGGGAGGAGTAGGGTTCACAAAAGGATTAGGGGTCATCTCTCATAGGTCCTTATCATGGAAGGTTCAGGTATGGTTGTAGTAGTTGTGAACGGTCCACTCATAGAAGTAGAAGGTTCAACGAACAAACAAAATGGAGGAGGAATTGGAAAACAAAGGGGATGTAGGTTAGAGGAGGAACATACGATAAAGGGAATGGTAGAATAGATTATGCATATACAGGAACTGAATGGGGGGGGATTTCATGATTGAGAGGAACTGAAGTGAGATGAGGGAGCATGTGAGGGCGAGGAACCAAGGTGAGGGGGTGCATGAAGGAGAATCGAGGGGAGGGAGCATGTGATGATAACCAAGGTGGTTGATAGGGATCACACGAGGGAGAACTGAGTAGGGAAGAGGGATGATAATAGAGTTGGGGGAGATGGATCATGTTAGGAGATGAAATAATAGGGTAGGAGGATCCCAATAATTTTAGGGTTTTATTTTCATGGTCTAAATAGTTTATGGATATATATATGTGCACTAAATTCGTATTTTTATCTATATCCACACTCATATTTTTTCCATGTCTATATATCAATCTATATCCATGAACCTTTTTGATTATATCTATAGATCTATAACTATAGGGTAATTTTATTGTAGTGTTAGGGGTAATAACCCCAAATAGGCAGATTGGGTATTAAATCAATCATCACCTAGTGCATGATAAAGATGCATAACTACACACCTAGTTTGACACTCCTAGATGATATGATTTGGTTAGTTATATTCTATTTATAAACCACTATGAAGGGTCGATTCCCAAGTTATTTTAAGGGATTTGGTTAAGAATTATAGGAAAACTCAACTTAATATAACCTAGGTTAAATCAAGAATGATGTAGTTGGAACTAAGAGTGATATATGTTTTACTAAAATTATTATAGGTTAATGTGGTGATATCATAAAGTAGTACATCTTGAGGTTAAATTTTCTGAAGACTATTTATGATAATAATCTTATAATGTTAACTTTTCATCACTCATGTTAACTCCTTTTGGTTCTAGTAATGGATAGAACTAGAAAGAACCATGGGTTTGAGGGGAAATGTGGAGATTACCTCAATGAACAACCCATCAGAATTAGGTATAGATTTAGAGACCATATGATTATTTCAAACAAGCTATCATGAAATATGATTAACAGTGTGAATATGGAAAATGTCCCAAACACCCCAAAGAAGAAAATTATGGAGTCTTTTGTAAGTTCATGTGATAAGGATAATGAAGTAAATAAGATTCAATTACCTATATGTTATAAATAAAGAATAAAACATGATATAAATTACCTTAAAGGGACTTATAAATGTTATAATTATGGATATGAAGTTCATCAAACTCAAAAGTGTAAGGGAAAGAGAGAACCTATAAAATTTCATTGATTCAACTGAAAGTTTTGACCTCCTTGTTTTAATGATCATAAAATCATGATTCTAATGATATTAATGAATTCCATGTTTTCTATAAGTATTCCATAATCTAAGACATATGATGAATTTTCATAAGTATAAGTCACCATTGAAGTTAAGGCACCACTGAGGATGATTCACTATCAAGACTAACTTGCTTACAAGTTGACACACCATTGAGACTAACACTGTCACATATGATTCATTATTGTCCATGACTCATCATCGGTATAAAAATCTTGCTAAGTCTGAGACACTACCAAGATATCTCACTATTAGGATGTCATGCCGCCAGGACATAAATTTGGAAAAGTGTGAGACACCACCAATCTGACCTACCATTAGAAGTAGTCACTATCAAATGAGACACCATCATCCATGAGACACCATCAACCAGACACTGCCAAGAAGAGACACCATCATCTTGATACACTGCTAGAATGAGATGATGTCTAAGACACTGCTAGTATTGATTCACCATTCTAGGATTCTCCTTCGATATTTCTAACTTATCTTTTAATTTAAATATTTTATAATGGATATATTATTGAAATTAATAACAAACTTATTTTAATGATTATATCTTAAATGATCGATATAATTCATTGAATAGGATATCAGATGTGTTGTATGAGGAAGCAAGATATCCGGATGCATGTGGATATTCTTACTCTTGCTACTACTATTAATAAAGGAATCAGAATATCTCATGCATACAAGTGAATGTTCATGTGAAGTAGATAGAAATCTAAGAGATCATTTTTACATAATACACACATATATCTAAAGAGATGAACTACTACATACAGAAATCACTTTACTGGGGAAGCTGAATCTCATACGCATCTACTACTTTACTCCAGTCAAGAACAAGAGTCTGCGGCAATATGTTCTTATAAATATTTCAAGATAACCCAACTTGAGATTTAATATGAATAAAATAAATAATTCATGAGTTGCACTGCATATAGACTAAGTACTTGTATTACTTTACACTCTTAGTTGTTCTGTTCTGTTTACATTCTTTTAAATTTTGAGCAGTGTGTGTGCATACTTTGTTTTATCACACGTACATTGTCTCCTGTGTTGAATTTTAAGATACTTGATATCTTTTATAAACTCTTCTTAATTTTTTACTCCCATGGATAATAGTGGTATAGGTCCATAGTGACATGTTTCTTTGTACTCCCATGGATAATAGCAGATGAGGTCATGTGTGACATGGATAGTTTGTAAACTATTTTAAAACCTAATCAAGGTTGTGGATAAACTTTTTTATTTTATATAAACTGCTTATAGGTGATCACCAAATAGAGAGGACTAAATCTCATCTTGAGACTGAACTACTTATTTAAAATTTTCTCTATGTTTTTTTGTTTATTTTATTTCTAATTTTAAAACTAAAATTGTTTTAAATTAAAAAAAACTAATACATTGATAGTTACTCTTAATTAGTGTTTTTATAAGATTTTAATAAATTAAATTTATTTCAAAGGATTAATCAATATTATATATTACTTACCCGATAACTAATCAATCTTTAAGAAACTTTTTTAAAGATTAGAACTTATAACAATCTACAATATTGATTAACTGGGAAATTTTAAATTAATTGGGGGATTTCAAATTAATCATTTTTAACAGAAATTTTTATTGGGAACTCAATCCCCCCCCTCTTGAGTTACTCCCTCTGATCAACATTTGGTGTCAAATGATTTATTTCTTCGCTATTAAAATTTTCAAATTCTTTTTCAATAGTGATTTTAGTTAAGCTTTAAAGATATTACATTTCTATTATTTCTAACTTTATCTCTTTAAATGGATTATAAACAAGAAGGTTCTCCTAAAAACAGGCCTCCCTTATTTAATGGAAATAATTATTCTCAATGGAAAATTAAGATGAGAATTCATATATAAAGCATGGGATTTGATATTTGGTCTGAAATTTAAGATAAATATGTTATACCTGATACTACTAGAAGTACTTGGGATGATTCTACAAAGCTATATTATAGTAATAATTACAAAACAATGAATTTATTTTACTATTTACTAGGAAATGAAGAGTTTAACATAATTTCTACATGTAAAAAAGCTTATGAAATTTGGGATACCTTTTCTATCTCGCATTAGGGAACTTATAATGTCAAGGATATTAGGCTTAACACTTATACTATTAAATATGATAACTTTAAAATGAAGCCTGATGAACCTATTTTTGACAAGTACCTTAGGTTCAATGAAATTTTAAACACAATTATATCACTTGGAAATCATTTTTATACTAAGTATCAGATCATGCAACTGTTAATATGTCTACCAAAAAGATGGAGAGGCACATCTATCTCTATTAGAGAGTCTTGTGATATTAGAAATATACCAGTCAAGAATCTGATTGGTAAGATTATAATTTATGAAGAAGAGCTAAAGGTAAACCATGAAGAAGATAAATAGCCTAGAAAAAGATAAGTAGCCTTCAAGACTACTATATATAAATAGAAGGAAAAAATAAAAGGAAAAGGAAAAAGTCTAAGATATAAGTTCAAGTGATAGTGAATCTCCATCAGATAGTGATTATGAGATGGCTCACCTATCCATTAGATTTAATAAATTTTATAGGAAAAATAAATTTTTCATAAATCCCAATTATAAAGGAAAGTATGATTCCAAGGGTACCTAGAAGAAATACTGGAAGAGAGATAATAATTCAAAAGAGATCACCTATTATGAATGTAAAAGGAAAGGACATTTCAAGGCTAACTATCATAAGTTGAAATAAAAAAAGAGATATGATGATAAGGATAGAATGTATAAGAAATCAATGAAAGCTACATGGAGTGCTTTGGAAGAAAACAATAGTGATTCTGATTCACCATATGGGTAAAAGCCTAATCTATCCAACTTGTGCTTTATGGAAAAAGTTAGTGAGGTACCTGTTGTTTCAAATGATTTAACTATGTATAATGATCATAAATATGATATTAACATAATGATGATGAAATGTCTTGAGAATAATTATTTAAATAGTGTAACATGCTATAATAAACCTTCAATGAGATTAAGGATAAATACAAAGTTTTAACGAGATATCATGCTTTATCTACAAATGTAGAATTTGAACTGTCTATTGAAAAAGGGAAAAATGCTCAACTGCTGAAAGAAAATACTGAACTTAGGTTTCAAAATGATTAGTTGAAGATATACCTATAAAAATTAAATAATGTTATAGAGACACTCACACATATTTTATGAAAGTAATTTTCACATAAGTATGTTACTTGTATTGTATATCAACCTGTACAAAGAAGAGTAACAAAAAATACTTTTATTCCAAATTACATAGAAGAAATTTCTTCTTCCATTTATTTTTCTAAAGGGCCTAATAAAGTTTTTATTTAAAAAATTATTCAATATATTTATAAGAAACTCATTAAGAAAATGCAGGTTCCCAAAGCTTTAATTACTAACATATCAAGACCCAAACAGATCTGGGTACCAAAGTCATTTCTTGCATAAATTTTTGTATTATAGTAAAACTATTTTAAGACCTCATATAGAAGTATATGGTACTTAGATAGTATATTTTCAAGACATATGATAGGATATTATTAAAGCTTCAAGATCCTTATTAAGTTTGATGGTGGTAATGTCACCATTGGTGACATTACAAAAGGTAAAATCATCAGCCTTGGCTAAATAAATAATAAAAAATTAGTTTTGAAATATAAAGTATTATTTATTGATGGTTTGAAATATAACCTGGTTAGAACATCACAATTATGTGATGATGGATTTAATTTTAAATTTTAAAATGATTCATTCAATGTTTATGATTATAATAATGCTTTAATTTTTAATACTTTAATAAATGATAATGTTTATAATGTTGATTTAAATTCTTTTGTTTCTCAAAATGTTTCATGCTTAAGTGTCTTTCCACTACTACAAAAATGGCCTTTATCAGCTCTAGAAAAGTGCATTAACAGTGCTAAAAAGCGTTGTTAATCAAGGAGAGGATATAGGGGGGGGGGATTTTATCAATGCTAAAAAAGCACTGATAAAATACCCCATTATGAGAACTTTTTTTAGCACTGATAAAATGGGAATTTTATCAGCGCTTCTAAAAAGCATTGATAAAAGTCAAAAAATATATAAAATATTTATATAATGAGGGGGATATTTTAACATCACTTGACCCCCCCCCCCCTATCTGTGCTAGGCGGACCCCCCTCAAACTCTCCCATGCACTTCCCTTATCATGTATCCCCCACACGCGCTCACCTCCTTGCTTCCACCCGAACTCGAACTCGTGACCTCCCCCCTTGCATGCATGCACCTTTACCACTAATCCATTTTTTTCTCTATTTAATGATATATCTATTTATTTATATATATAGTTATATTTATTCATACGTTAATATAGATTCATATTAATATAAATATATTTAGTTATATTAATACATATATATTTATTCATATATTAGTATATATATATATTCATTCTTATATTAATATATATTTATATTAATATGTTTTTTATATGTATATTTATTTTTATATTAATATATATTTATAAGATTAGGTTTAAATACATTTATAAAATATGTTTTTTATGTGTGTTTATAAATAAATAAATACATACATATATACAACACACACACACACATATATTTACGAATAAATACATATATATGTGTATTTAAAAATCTATAGAATGTTAAAACGGTCATAACTTATAATCCAGAAGCCCATTTTAACTCCAAAACCAGTCAAATCAAATAAAATGAAACAATCTTTGATACGATATGTGGTACAGGCCTAACGGACATCCGGATCAAAATTTATACTTGTTTGAATGTTAACAAACCGGGGTATCCCGACTAAAAAATCAGTTTTAGAGGCCTTATGGGCCTTTTTTGGCCTCAAAAAATACGATAGAAGCTTTTCTTGGGCCACTAGAGTGTAGAGATCATCACAAGATTTGATTTGATATGTTGTAGAGCTCAAACGGACACCCGGATCAAAATTTATGGTCGTTTGAAGTTTGCGTTACATTTTCAACTTATTTTAGATCTTTTATTAATTTTTTTGATTTTTTGTGTCTTAAAATTGTTATTAAATGATTTTTAATCAATAATAACTAGAAAAATATTAATTAATAATATTTTTTAAAATATTTTAAAACCATTTTCACTAAATTTCTTATATATAAAATGTAATAGTCTATTTATACTTATCTAAAACATATTTAAAAAATATATATTGTATTTATATCAATATAAATATACTTATATAACAATATTTTATTTTTCATGATTTTTTTGAAACATAAAATTTATCAGCGGTAGTAAAAATCACTAATAAATCCCCCCTTTATCAGCGCTACTAAAAGAAGCGCTGATAAAGGGGTCCCCTTTATCAGTGCTAAAAAAAGTGCTGATAAAGGGGGGCATTTATCAGTGCTAAAAAAAGCGCTGATAAAGGGTCACTCTTAACAGTGCTTTTTTAGCACTATTAAAAGTACCCCTTTATCAGCGCTTTTTTTAGCGTTGATAAAAGGGTAGCGCTTCCCTTGCCCATTTTTTTAGTAGTGTTTATAAAGAATCTTGGATTTGGTATAGGAGACTAGTCCGTTGAAACATTCACTCAATTAGGAATCTTAATATAAAAGGGTTAGTTAGGTATCTACCTAAACATTATTTCCCAATTGATAAAGTCTTTAACCCCTACCAAAAAGGGAAACAACACAAACTTTCTCTTAAATTAAAGAAATAAGTGTCAATTTATCAACCTCTAGAGTTGGTTCACATGGATTTATTTGGACAATCTAGAGTTTCTATCTTAAATGGGAAGCATTATATATATGTTCTAGTATATGATTTCTCTAGGTATACATGGGTATTCATTCTATCTCACAAAAGTAAATTTTTCTCTTATTTCACCAAGTATGCTAAATCTGTAGAAAATCTTAGTGGACTTAGAATTAATACCTTAAGAAGTGACCATGGTTATGAGTTTTAAAATCAATATTTTGAATCTTTTTGCTCAAAAAATGGCTACACTCATTACTTATCTACACCTAGTACCCCATAGTAGAATTGAGTTATTGAAATAAGAAATAAAACTTTATAAGATATAACTTGAACCATGTTTAATGAGTATGGTCTACCTATTTATTTTTGGGCAGAAGCTTTCAATACAGTCTGCTACATCATAAATAGAGTTTTAATTAGACTTATCTATAAGAAAACCCCTTATGAACTTTGGAACAATAGGAAAACTAAGGTTAATTACTTTATATTTTTTGGTTGTAAAGTCTTTATTATTAACACTAAGGATAATTTGGACAGATTTTCATCCAAAAATGATGAAGGAATTTTCCTTGGTTATTCAATCTCTAGAAAAGTCTATAGAGTTTTTAATAAGATAACCAAAACTTTGGAAGAATTAGTTCATATAAAATTTGATGAGATTGATCCACGTGATCCTAAGACCTCCCTATAAAACCTTGAAGATGATTTTTCTTCTCTAAATCTAAATTCTAAACCCTCTAATTCTAATGTTAAACAGTTTGAAAAATCATCCAATTCTAGAAAAAAATTCAGAACTTCCTAAACCCAAACTTGTAGAACCAAAATTAACAAGTCATACTTTCTCTAGATATATTATTACTCTTAAGTAATTCCCTTTAGATGTTGTTGTAGGAGATCTATATAGAGGTACAAAAACTATATATTCTCTTATAAATCAAGTTGAACATCAAGCCTTCTTGTCCCAACATGAACCTAAGAACATTAATGAAGCTATTAATGATGAATTTTGGGTAATATCCATGAATGAAGAATTAAATCAGTTTAAAAGAAACAAAGTATGGCAACTTATAGATAGACCCAAGGAAAAATTAACTATTGGCACTAAATGGGTGTTTAAGAACAAGGTTGATTAGTCAAGAAATATAGTTAGAAATAAGGCTATACTTGTTGCATAAGGTTATAGTCACGAAGAACAGATAAACTATAAATAAAACTTTGCACGTATAGCCAGACTTGAGTCTATAATAATCATGTTTGCTTATGCAGCACATCTAGATTTAAAAATTTATCAAATGAATGTAAATAGTTCATTCTTTAATGGTTTATAGTTTAGGATGTTTTTGTAGAATAATTCCCTGGTTTTCAAAATCCCCATTTTCCAAATCAAGTTTTTAAATTAACAAAAGCTTTATATGGTTTGAAACAGGCTCCTAGATCTTGGTATGATAGGCTCAACAATTTTCTTATTTCAAAAGGATTTTTAAAAGGTATATTTTATCATACTTTTTTCATAAAACGAAATTCAAAATATGTTTTAGTATTAAAAATATATATGGATGATATTATTTTTCGATCTTTAAAAAATTATATTTGTACTGATTTTTCTAAAATGATTCAAAATGAATTTGAAATGAGTTTAATGGGTGAACTCAAATTCTTTATTGAATTTTAGATTTTTCAAAATAAATAAGGAATTATTTTAAATCAAGGTAAATATAAAAAAGATATTTTTAAATTATTTAACTTGGATAGAACTAAGAGTAGTGATTCTCCTATAAGTACCACCTATAAATTAGATCTTATTGAAGCTGAGAAACTAGTGGATAAAACCAATTGTGGAGGTATTATTTGAATTCTTCTCTACCTAACTTCTAGCCGACCATATATAATGTTTAGTGTGTTTATGTGTGCTCTCTTTCAAGAAAATACAAAAGAGTCACACTTAAATGTGGTTAAAATAATTTTCAAATACCTAAAATATACTACCCATTTAGGATTGTTTTACCCTAGAGGAAAATCATTTGATTTAGTTAGTTATTCTGATACTGATTTTGGTGGATGTAAGTTAGATAGAAAAAGAACCTCTAGAACATGTCACTTTTTGGGAAATTCTCTAGTTTCATGGTGTAGTAAGAAACAAAATTATATTGCATTGACTCTTTTTAAAGCTAAATACATAGTTTCAGGTAGTTTTTGTGAACAAATTTTGTCAATGACACCTTCTCTACTAGACTATGGATATCAATTCAGACATGTCCCCATAAATTATGATAAGACAAGTGCTATAAAAATTTATGAGAATATTTCTCCACATTCTATAAAAAATTACATTGATATAAGACTTCAATTTTTGAGAGACAATTTTCAAAAGGGTGATATCACTATTGAGTTTATTGGCACAAAACATCAGTTTGCTGATATATTTACTAAGCCTTTAAATTATAAGAAAATGAACTATATCAAACATGAACTAGGGGTGATTAAATTTTATTGAGTTTAATTTTTGGTATGAAACACCATTGGTATGACACACCATTGATATGACACACTGTTATAGATGAAACACTATTGTGGTTGACACACCGTTGTGGTTTTCACATCGTTATAGTTGACACGCTGTAATGTTTGTCTCGCTATTTTTTTTGTCTCACCATCGTGTTTATCTTGTCGTTGGATTGTCTCACTATTGTGGTCGACACACCATTATATTGTCACACCATTGGTTTCATTCCTTTGTAAATTTTTTATGCTTCTAATATTTTAAACAGCTTGGTTTATTTTTTTTTTTCCATTTTATGCTAATTTCATGACCCGATACATATATTTTTCCTGATTCCAAATTCAGTTTTTATTTCTTTAGTAACATTTAAATTTTTATTTTTTTGATATACCTAAATCTCAAATGATAAAAATGAAACTATTTCTGTTTAAAACACTCCTCTACTCTCCTAACTTTCTCTCTAAAGCCCATTGCAACCCTTATCCTTCCAAACCTTTCGACTTTCACCTTCGATCAAGCTCGATGAACCGATCTGCATTCCAAAAATGAAGTGTCCCTCTAATTATTCATCGGATGAGTCACATCCTACTTAGAAACAAAAAAGGAAAGTAGAGTGATGCTACGATAGTTGAACTTGTTCATCATGAGATTGAAAAATGTGTTGTAGTTCCTAATAAGTAAGTGGAAAACAAGTGGTTCTTGTCACGTGAGTCCTTAGTACTGAAAGTTCTATAGATCCAAGGATGTTTAGACTGGTTCTCTTCAAATGAGATATCTTTCTATCCTAGGATATTATATCAGTTCTATCAGTTTTTGGGGTTTTCTATGAGATATAATGAAAG
Organism: Viscum album; assembly: GCA_963277665.1. Lineage (NCBI taxonomy): Eukaryota > Viridiplantae > Streptophyta > Magnoliopsida > Santalales > Viscaceae > Viscum > Viscum album. Next base: position 1,566,411,864 of record OY728161.1, read on the forward strand.
ATATTTAATATCAAGAATCATTGGTTGTGGAGTTATATTTTGTTCAAGTGTTTAGGATGAATGCTTAGTAATTTTTCATGAAGGTATTTTTTATGACTACCAAGGATCTATTCTTGAGGATAGTGACTTCTTTATTTATTAAGATTCCTTAAAAGAACTAACTTGATAGGGAATATCTAGAAATCTAATAGATTAATAACTTAATGGATATTATATATCGATGTTCAATTTCATTCAAAATGTGATTTCCCCAAGAAAGGGTGATTTTTATAATCTAAGATATCAATATGTCTACCTACCTAGTCTTATGAAAAGAGGAATTAAGATCAATATATGTAGATATCTCATGGTTTATTTATCATAGATCATAAATCCTTCTTCGATATATAACTCTTTGATCTACCCAAATCTTATTTCTACCATGTTAGATGAAAAGGAATTATTTTATATGATAAGGAAATTGTTTTTGATTATGTTGATTTTTTCATATCAAAAAATATTTTATCAAGGATGAGGATCAGTTGGAACCCCTAGAAGAAATAGTGGGTAGCTAATAATGACAAGTTGTATGTTGATTTTAACCCAGTAGATCATCCCACAACACCAAGGGATGTATTTGATCCTGTCTTGGAGCCAGATGAGGTTTTTGAGTAATCAAATGATGTAGAATAAGTTTTTGAAGAAGAATTGGAAAATAAACCTTTAGTTGATGAGGTCAGTGACCCAAATTTTTCCCCAAAATATACTATCATTTATTATGGATCTCCTATTCCACCTAGTACGCTTCCAAAAGGATAAAAGTTTATAAATAGTGATGAAGAATAAATAGAGTTTTGGGGGGAAGATAAATTTAAAAATTAGATCAAATTTTGATGATGAAGAAGATAATGGTGATGATGAATAAGATGGTGAGAATTGAAATGGAAATGAAAGAAAAAAAGTAAATGATAAAAATGGTTATTATGCTGAAGTCGATGATGATGATTCTGACCCTAGTGATTTGGTTGGAATAATTAGGAGAGATGTAAAGATGCCTCTAGAACAATTTAATTCACCTAGTTTATCTATTAAGAGAGTAGATCTACATGAAGAAGTAGAACCAAGCCTTAAAGATAAGGATTCAATTATTAAGAGGGATAAATCCCCATATTTCTAATTTCTTCAAGTGAATAAGGTTATTGATGGAACTAAAGTGAGTTAAGTTGGTGATGGACAAATAGTTTTTGATATTATTATGGTTTATCATATTAGTGTTATTACTACTGTGGAATGGCATGTAGCTGAATATTAGAAAAAGGAGATTGTTGAGGAAGAATATGGTAATGATTAGTTTATTGATGTAGATGCTCATGTGCCTATTATGGATAGGAATTTGGAAGGAGAATCCATTATTTTTGTTTAGAAAGAAGATGGTAATATTCTATATAAACCTATTGTTGGTAAAATGATTGAGTCTGAGCCTACCAGTGTAGTTGCATAGAGCTCAGATGCTCAAAAATAAGATGAGATCCCTGCTGATGTTGTATAGACTGTAGCTGGATAGAGTCTGGATGATTAGATAAGTGTTGAGATAGTTGTGGTTGTACCAGATATTGTGGTATCTCCTTCCACAACACCTATTTTTTCTACTGTTGAAGTTTCAAACCGATGGGTTGATCCTATGTCTAAAGAATGGGATAGTTTCAGTAAGTGTCCACCAAAGGATGATAGACCTGAGTTTTGAAAAGGAAGATATATTGAGGTATCTATGGTCAATCAGATTGATGTTGTAGGACTGTTGGAAAAGTTTTTTTCTATAAGATCACCTGAACCAGCACCTTCTCCTCCTATTGTTCCTCCAGTTGTTCCAATTGACTTAGTCACGAGGGGTGACTTGTATGTTTTTGGTAAGAAACTGCTTTCATATTTTAATCATATTTTGGAAAATCAAGATTCTCTTCTAACAAAGCTTAGTGAGAATGATTCTATATATCTTTTTTGAGTTGGTAATCCCACATATCCAACCTAAAATAATGCATTGCATCCAGGAGATTGATATTGAGCATAAAAGGATTAGTAATGATTTGTATTCTTGAAGTCTTTACTTATAGACATAAATTTAAATTTTACTACCTCTTTGGGTGATATTTTGAAAAGTCTTGAAAATGTGTCTTCATACACTTCTAAATCCACCACACCTCCTACAATTTATGTTGACTAGATCTAAACTGTTATCAGAGAATTGGTTGTTACTTCTTCAAGTGGCCCTACTAGTGGAGAAACTGTCATATTGTTGAAGATTATGAAGAAGTTTGAGCAGAGTACAGAGCGTGATCATATGATTATTAGACCATATTCCAAGGATATAAATGCTGAAACAGAGACAATAACCAAATCCATAAAATATTATCTCTCAAGGATCTATATAAATCATACCTCAGATGCTCAATTCATGTTTTTGGATGAAATTTTAAGAATGCCACCAGTTACTCAAGCTTTCAAGGAGAAATTTTGTCAGTTAAAGGAAATGACTTCTGTGATAAATAGATTTATGGAGAAAAAAGGATATTTATTTAGTGCCATAGAAAGAGGTGGGCAGATTATAATGGACTTCATTAATCTCATGAATCCATTTCTTTTTGGTAATGGTACTATAGTTGTTTCTCATAATGCCATTCTTATTACCCTAGAGACCTTTCTCAGACCAAGAGTCGCCAGGGATCCAAGAGAACCTCTTCCTACCTAATTCCAACCTTTCCCTCTTCATACTACCCAAGCTATGAGATATCTCAGACCTATTATTGTTCCAAATCAATGACCACCTTGGGCTATAGTTGGACTTCTAACTGGTGTTCCATCTACTTTTCATTCCACTTTTTTAGATCCTACAATCTTAGCTCTATCGAGGGCCAAAGACAAGGTAAAATCATTAATGGATCCTTATACCCAACCTTAAGGTTGTTGGAGTATACATTATGTTTTTATGGGACTACTATTTTGTAATAACTTCTTTATTGACCCTTTCTAAATTACCTTTGATCATCTTTATTCACGAATCTTTATCTATTATTTTTATTTTATTACTACATTTTTTGTTTTATTATTATTATATTTACCTTTTTTATAATCCCAAAAGGGGGAGAAAACAATGGAATTTCCATTTAGATAACATACCTATATGGTTTTATTATAATGATATTTTTTATGTTTCCTTTTATATATGATGTTTTCTTATTATGTCTCTTTTATACCATCTGTACATACTATGAAAGATAGGTGATGATTTGTATTTTTTTATCTTACCTTTGATGTCATGTTTTATATTTGTGATACCTTTGATGAAATGATTTGTGATCATAAAAAAGGGAGAGATTGTTGACCTCCTTGTTTTAATGATCACAAAATCATGATTCTAATTATATTAATAAATTTCGTGTTTTCTATAATTATTCCATAATCTGAGACAGGTGATGAAATTTCTTAAGTATAAGTTACCATTTAAGTTGATACACTGCTGAAGATAAGTCACCATAAAGACTGACTCATCACCAAGTTAACACGCCATTGAGAATGACACTGTCATGTATGAGTCACCATTTTCCTTGACTCACTGTCAGCATGAAAATCTCACTAAGTCTGAGACACTGCCAAGAAATCTCACTATCATGATGTCATGTCACTAGGATATAAATTTGGAAATGTGTGAGACATATCCAGACTGACCTACCATCAAAAGGAGTCACCATCAGACAACACACTGTCAGTAATGAGACACCATCATCTAGACACTACCAATATAAGACACCATCGGCCTGAGACACCTCTAGAACAAGACGCTGCCAGACTCTGAGAAACCACCAGTATTGAGTCATCATTCTTGTACTCAGTGCCACTATTTCTAACTTACCTTTTCATTTAAATATTTTCTAATGGATATATTATTGAAACTAATACCAAACTTATTTTAATGATTATCTCTTAAATGCTCGATAGAACACATTGAAGAGGATGTCAGACGTGCTGTATGAGGAAGTAGGATATCTGAATGCACATGAATATTCTTCCTATTATTGCTGCTATTAAGAAGAGAAGCAAACTCTCTCATGCATACAAGTGAATTCTCATGAAAATTAGATAGAAATATGAGAGATCGTGCTTACAGAACACACACATAGAGCTTAAGAGATAAACTATTACATCCTATAATCACTCAACCGAGGATGATGAAGCTCATGCACATCTTATTCTTTCATCTAGTAAATAATAAGAGATTATAACACTATATTCTTATAAATATTTCTAGAGAAACTGAATCGATATTTACTATGAAACAAATCAAGGAGTCAAGAGCTGCACTGCATATAGAATGAGAACTTCAATTCATTTACACTCTTAGTTTCTCTGTTCAGTTTACATTCTTTTAAATTTTGAGCAGTGTGTGTGCATACTCTGTTTTATCACACATACACTATTTCTCGTGTTAAACTAGAATATACTTGATATCTTATCTTAACTCTTCTTACTTTTTTACTCCCATGGATAATAGTGGTATAGGTCCCTATGTGACCTATTTGTTTTTACTCCGACAGATAACAGTTAAAGTGGTTGTGTGCAACCTGGACAGTTTGTAAACTATTGTAAAAACTGATCCAGGTTGTGGATTAATTTGTTTATTTTATATGAACTAATTAGCGATAGGTTATCACAAAGTGAAGAGGAATAAGTCTCATCTTGAGACTGAAATTCTTGTTTCAAATTTCCACTGTGTTTTTTTGTTTATTTTATTTCCTCTTTTAAAACTGGAATTGTTTTAAACTATACAAAAACTAATACTTTGATAGTTACTCTTTATTAGTGTTTTTATAAGATTTTAATTAAGTAAGTTTATTTAAAAGTATTAAGTAATATTTTGTATTACTTACCCAAGAAATAATCAATATTTAAGAAATATTTTAAAAGATAAGAACTTATAATGATCTGTTATATTGATTAACTGGGCCATTTTAAATTAATTAGGTGATTTCAAATTATTCTTTTTTAACAGAAATTTTTATTGGGTACTCAAGTCACCCCTCCCCCCTCTTGAGTTACTCACTCCGACCAATAGAAAGGAAATTGGAAATTACGCAAATCAATTCCCTAACTTAAGGGATAATGAGGAAAATAGGAACCAAAAACAACTTAGACCATGGGAACAAGTAAAAGTTTATATAATGACTTTTATTGAAGTAGAAATTTATTTTTTTTACTCTAGATTTGTGTATTTATTATAAATTTTAAGTTTTAACCTATTAGTTATTGAATTATAAATAAAAAATTTTGTGGTATAACTATTATATCCATAGTATAAGGATTTTATTCAAGGTTTTTGGAAGTTACTTCTTGTGGATTTATCTCTTCTTTACTTATTACTATTAGGAATACACTATCTCTTTTTACAAAGGTATCATATCAAATTTAATATAGGAAAATCTCACTTCACATCCAAAATCAAACCATGATTAACACCTGGTGTATGGTTAATTAGAATCTCCCTATGAAAATTACTCCCACAGTATGAGTTTCAAAATTTCAAGGATAAAATTTATTTATGGGGGGGTAATGGAATAAGTTGGGATTTTAATATATGTTTTCCTCTAATTAAGTAAAATATGTTTGATAACTTTCTCCACACATGACACTAAACTAAAAAAACAGTCATATTTTTAGACCATTAAAACCTAGCCATTGAATTATTAGGTATGAATAGGAGAAACTAAATTATTAAATATATTAATATATGTGTGTGTGTTATTTTATAAAAATTTACTTAATTCATTATTATGTTAAAGAATCTATATTTTTATGCACTGTAATTTTTATTAAATAAAACAAAACGTATTATTATTATATTATTATTTTAATAAAATATAATATTTATTTATTAATGATAGCTTTATAATTGTTTTATAGAAATTAAAAATAGGAACAACTAGCACTTTAAAAAAGTTATTTTCCAATAAAAATATTTTCTCATTTTATTTTATAATTTTATTTAAAATTTAAAATAGAAAATTCTAAATATTAAATCTAAAAAAATAAACTTCGTTTTTTGATTTAGAATTTAAATATTATTTTAATGTTATTTTTTGAGTTTTTTCTAAAAAGATTGATTTTTAGGTGAATAGTGAAAAATACTATTTTTATAAATAACATAACTTTTTTGAAATTATTAGTATATAAGTTTGTATTGTAAATTCATGAAACCTATAAATAAGATAAAATATTTATTTTATAAGTAAATTTATAATTTTAATTTTTTTTAATTTACAAACCCATATTTTACATTTTATAACTTAATATATATATTTCAAATTTTTTAATTCATTACACATTTAGTATTTTAAAATTAATTTTTATCACTTTTATAAATTTAAACAAATTAAATGGATTTAAAATTTGTAATAATTAGTTATAAATTATTTAATAAGTTACATTTTATTTTTTAGCATAAAGGATAAGTTACCTTAGTTAAAAACTAGTTACCACGGTAAAAACTAAAATATTAAAAGTAAAAAATCAAATTGTAATGAGTTAAAAACATGTTTAAAACATGTGTTGGAATGGGTGTTTGGGGACAAGATCAACCTTATTTTTATACTATTTATTATTTATAAATTTTTTATCCATTTCCCTTGAGTGTTACTTCCCATTATTGAAAATTTTTGTATATTTATAAAAATTTCATCCATTTTCAATTATAAAAGGGTCACTCCTCTCCTCAATTCCCCTCACTTCCCATAACACAAAAAACCCATTATTCTATACCAAAATATACCAAAAAAATATCTTACACATTCCTATTTATCCTCAATATTCTCTAGTGTTATAAAAATATCATCCCTCAAAGGCTTAATCCCTTTGCAAAGGAGATGATCCAAGAAGTGAGTTATAAACTTCTCACTACTCCTTCCGCAATTCTATTTATTTATGTTCACTTATTCTTCCACAAAATCCATTAAAAATATTAAAATGATGACATAAATATAATTTTTATAATTTTATTTTATTATAATGATGATACAATCAATAACCCTCTTTCCCTTTTCCATTAAGAAAAATGAAAATGTGAATCATGCGAACATACGAACTACCACCTCCACGAAGTAATGTGTTAATTTTCCTTCACCACCTATGGGTTAAAAGGATAGTTTAATATATAATTATGATAAATATAACATATATATTATTCTTAAAATATAAACCACATTACTCCTATTTCCCATTCTAAGACAAACGAAAGCATCGTCCATGCGTATGTGCGGATTACTGCCTCCATGGAACAGTGTATTCTGTTTTTCATTACCACCTTTCATGGATGGATTTATGAATGTGTTAAAGATTAAATATTATTTTTATGAAATTATTATGTTTTTTAATAAAAATTTAATGACCTATTAATTATATGAGCAATAAACAATCGTTATAAAATTAACCATCTTAAAATAATCACACTAAGAGGAAAATGATCATTTTATTCTAAGTAGTGGATTTATATAAATTAAATTATACTTATAATACTTTAAAATTTTGATATATCACACTTATAAACACAAATTAAGATCATTATTATTATGTTATGATGATATTATAACTTAACCAATTTATAATCATCCATTATATTATGATATGTTTTTGTTTGGGTCGGTTTGACCACCCACTTAAAAAGACTATAAAATAATGTCATGCATGACTATGAGAACACTAATAATGATAATATATTATAAAAATTAGTAAATAATGACTTTATTTTTATTCTATAATTGTAATATTGATATTAAACTCTTTAATTAATATATCATCATTCATTTGTTAAAAACCACTAAAACTTTCTCATCGCTGATTTCATCTTCAATGATCATATCTCTAATGTAATTAAATTATAAAATTATAAATAATTATAAATCATAAATTAACTTAACATTAATTTTTTGGTAATGATAAACTTTGGGAAAATAATAAATAAAGACATTTCTATTATGAAACTAGTTCAAACGATCAAAATTACTCACACTCGATATTGAAAATAGGTAAAACTAACTAATATACATATAGAGAGAAAAAATAAATGAGGGTTATAAATGTTAATAGTTATGATTAATTTTATAAAATAAGTAATTAATATATTTATGTTTTTTATACAAGAAATTAGAGTAAATTTGAAGAAATCAAGATAAAAGGTATGGGTTTCTTATCACAATTTTCACCCATACAAACATATTTCTTATTATACACCATGATTTATTTGAAAAAAAAATTATAATACCATTTAATATTTTGAATAATAATTATAATATATTTCATTATGTTCAATGTTATATTTAAATTTTCTTCTCTCATTTGGTTTTGACTCAAAATTTATAAAAGTTGTAAGGGTTTCTTAACTCAACCCCCTTTCTTTGAGTTATTATATTTCATCTTGAACTTTCTAATTATATTATTGGTTTATTATAACCTAAGATTTTATATTTAAATTTATCTTCCTATCTTGGGAAAATAAATTTTTAAATTAAAATATTTTACCTTGATAAATGTCTTCCAAAAAAATTATATCATTGTTGAAAATATTTTTCATCCACTTTAAAGATGAATTCCCCTCCATATCTATAATTTCCCTTCTCTATAATATTATCATTTTTAATTGGGAACATAATTATGAATTATCACATATTAAATTTATATTTCCATTCTCATAAATTCAAAATAAATATTTATTATCCTTTTTAAAACTTGGTATTCCATAAAATATTTTTTCTAAAACATAAAAATGGGAACCTTTTAATTTCTTATTTCATGACAAGTGTCACCTCTATAAAATATTTTTCAACATGGATTTTTTTTGAAAAACCTAATTATTTTATATAAAACCATACAAATTAATTATTTTATAATGATAAATTATAATATATTTTATTCCTTAAAATAACATATGCTCATTTTGAAAAACCTCACCTATGCGGTTCATTTTTATTCTTACTTCCCCTTGATCATTCTTGTGAATTTTACTACATTGAAACTCAATGTTCAAGACCTATACTTCTTTATTAAAATATTAGCATTTAAATTTATTTAATTCCTTTTTCTCATAGTAATCCTTTTTATATATCCTTCATTAATTCTTTGCGATAAGATTAAGAAACCCACTTATTTTTTATGGGTTTTATCATGCTTATGCTTTATATATGTATTATTTTCCTCATGTGGAACACGTATGCATGTACATATTATTATTTTCATTATGTGGTGGGTGTTCCTAGAATTATATATCCTTCCAATTCTTTGGATAATGTTTTTATCTCATGATATACCATGTATGGTGCACGGGTGGTTAGTCCAAGAACACTATGTTATGAGATGAGTGGGAACATAAGTATATATCCCTTTAATGCATTTAGTAAATATTTATATATCATGATATTCTATGTATGATATTATGGTGTTAACCTAATACACTATGGGATTTTTTCTAATATTTTTATGGGAATGGAGAGTGAGACAAATTCACCATGGATCTCTGTCCACTATGATAGTCTTGGTAGTGAGCCTTAACTTATGCTTATGATTTCATATCCTATGCCATTAACACATATTCCATGATTCCAAGATCTTATGATATCATTTCATTATGTAATGTTTTTATGCTTATTACCATCATATTTATTTGGTATGAATTCTATATTTTATGTTCATGTTCCTTACTTACATTCTCATGAACATATATTTATCTTATACCCACTAATGACCTTTGATTGTTATCAGTTATGTTTACCCTTACTATGTGTTTGAGATCACCCCTTCTTATGTTTCTATTTACAAAGGTTATGAAGAAAATTATTACACATGTTATTTATAATAGGATATATTATGTGAAGAATTTTTGGGAGATATTGGAGTCTTATTATAGATTAATTAGTTTCTCATATAGTGGGAAAATATACTTTTGATACAAAGAACATGGGTTTTTTTAGTTATTATTTTTTTATAATCCTATAAAAATTTAAACCTAAAAAGTCTTGGGAATGTATATAATGAAATATTTTCTTTAATTCTTATGATTACCAAATGGTTAGGCCTAGGATTCCATAGGGTAATGTAACTACAGATTCCTTGGAATTGAATAGAAAACCCATGGAAGGAACTTGTATTTTATCTTGGATTGGATATCTCTATCTGGTTTATAAACATGTTATTTATAATTATTCTATTAGCCTCCACAATTTTATACCCCTGTGTATCTTTGGTGTTCCTTCAGTTTTTGAATGTTTTAATAAAAAATTAATTATAGGGAGAGAGCATGTCACTATCATTGATTCCTATTATTCTTCGTTTTTCATGATGTTTTAGAATTTAAGGATTATTCAATCATTATATAAAGGTGGATATGATACCACTAATGGGTTTTAAATTCACCATATATCTTTAAATATAGATAAATTTTAAAACCAAATAATTTAAGATAATTTAGATTATAATAAATAAAAATATCAATGATGAAAAAATAAGAACATTAAAAAAACAACTATCTAGTAAGGAATGATCCACACACCAAAAATTGTGTAGCTTGAAAATATAACCTTGAGATATATTTATAAGCCTCCATCATTAAGTATGGATCCTCTTTGATTTCTTGTGTTTCTAAAACTCTTAATCAATTATTGGTTGTTTATGTTATGCACCCATAACATATACATCATTTATCATAAGTGATCACTGAACTCTTTAACAATAATATTTAATTAAATACATCATCACATTATTTATAAGTAAAAAATAGTTTAGTAGAAGAATTAAAATATAAAAAACTTTTGATATATCATATCACACATATATCACCTCTTGTGATATCACATAACATGGATAACAATATTACCCACATCATTACATGTGATATAGAGTTTTATGTGCATATCGTTTTCAAAAATAGGGGCATTAATACCTTGAGATGTGGGATTAGTGGAAAAAATGATGATGGGGGTAGAGGGATCTCTTCCACTATTAATTTTAATCCTTTGATAAATAATAATTCTATTAAAGGTTTAATTGTGTTTAATTAATTTATAATTAATATGCATATGCACTTATTTTACTCAACCATAAACCTTTAAATAATTAAATGAGTATCCATTTAGGTCATTTAATTAATTAAGTGAATATTAATATGCGGTAGGTTAATATTCATAGTCTATATGAAAAAATATATTTAATATAATAACATTTAACTAATAAAATTTATTAACCTTTATTTTTTTTTTTTGAGAAGGAAATGACTTAAATACATTTGGGTACAAGTTTTACTAAACCATGCACACTAACCATGATTTCATCAAAAAATTCCAAAATTTTATTTTTATACCAAGATAAAACCAAAATAATATAATAATTTAATTTCCAAAAATAGGGGAGTAATAATCTCTCTGTCATAATACTTTTTCATCTAAAAGTTATGAATAAATTTTTTAGTGAACAAATAATACTGCTATTATTGAAAATTTGAATCTTATTCACAAGATTATTTCGAAAATTATCTATGTTATAAAATTATTATCATCCAACTAAGTTCATTTATATGATAAAAATATTATATTTAATCAAAAATCACCATGATGATTCGATCTACTATCATTCATTTCACATACCATCCCTAAATTTCCCTCATAAAACCTATCATCAGATCCTAATCAATAATTAATTAAAAACCAATACCAAAACTTCCCATGTTATTACTAATCACTATAACTACCATAAAATATCATTATGCACTCCTGTATTCAGAAGAAAAATTCTCACTAAAAGAAGTTTAATCTGAAATAACTTCCCCATGGACCCATCAAGCCATTCCTCTAAGTGATACCCACTATAGAGTTATTTGTAAATTGCCTTATAATAATAATCAACATTTATTATGAATCCCTCTCTTAACTAAATTTATGCACCTTATTGTACCCAATTTTTCATACTAAATTGAATATTAGAACCCGTTTGTCACCCAACATCTCCTTAATCTCCCTTAAGAAAAAGGATTTAAATAGTTTATATACCTATAAAAATTTATTAATTACATGGAAATATAATAAAAAATCCCTGAATGATTCTCTTAAGGTAATTAAAATTAAATATCAATAAATTATAATCTGTGATCACGTAGGATCTATATAAAATCCCCCCTCTATGATAAAAAAATCATTTGATTGAATGATTATTATATCATTTTGAATAGTATAAAAATGAACTTCCATTAATCTAGTGTTCATGGACCATTTATATCCTCCCACCACACCATTAACACCTTTATTAAATCATACCCAAGATAGTATATCATGAAGATAACACCATAACATTTCACTACATTATCTAAAGGTCACTATACTATGTTTTTATAATTTTATTTAAATAAACCCTTTCCATGTCACTAAAAATGAATATACCAACCATTCCCCTCATTTCCTTTAAAATAAATTCCAACACAACATGTGTGATGAAATTCATTGTTATAGGTTGTTAAAATCATGGGAAATTTGAAATTTTGTTCCTAAAAGTGTTTTAGGGAAAAATGGTAATGTCTCTTATAATATGATCTCAGATAATTTTTTTCACCACTCTATTGGTCCCAGAATAGGGTGTTTACCCTGTGATAGGAGTTTGATATAAATCCAAATGGTTTTAAATTTTGTGGAATATTTAATATTTAATTAATTAAATATTACTTTATTCATGTGTTTTCATTTGGTGATAAATTTTAAAGAGAGTTTCAAATTGAGGTTCTATATACATGGATGAGTTAAAAATTGGGGGTCCTAGGCAATGCATAATGTAGCGTCGAGCACCATGGTCGGACCTAGGTCCCATTTTATTTTATTTTCTTTTTCTTCTTTTTTATTTTAATACATTTTAATTTGACTTTATACCTTTATATTTTCATGTAAGTTTGTGTGGGTTTCCCCTTTGGGATCTTCATCTAATAAATGGAGAGGTAGGGAATGGGGAGATGTAGGAGGAGGCACCACCTGAAGAGCTGATTCAGATGTAGATCGAGGCTCGGTGGGTGCATGGCATGGTTTTGATGTGAAGCTTCAGTGGTTTTCACCCATATGTATTTCTATTTTATGTTTTTACCATAAATACCTATATTTTAAATGATTTTTAGTTTTAAATTCTTGTTTGGTTTGTTGGAGACCCCTGGTGTGTCGATCTAGGCTTAATCAGGGAGAAATGGGGGTTCTGATCTGTTTCGGGGGTTTTTTGTTTGGTAAAACCCATGCACACACCATTTGGTTTATATAATATATGTTTTGTGTTATTATAATTTAGAGAATATGGGTTTTTAGAACTAAACATCATGTAGTGGCCACTCAGAGTGTGTCTATGGGCATGATCAGACACCACGTGTCGGGGGCACCTGGTCGTGTAAGGGAACACGGTCAGTGCTCAGGTGAGGTACATGGATGGTGGTCATATATGATGCATGTACAAACCATTTATGGTGGTACATGTCTAGGTACATGACTAGGAACCCCATGTGGGGTACGCGCTATGTACTGGACAGTATAGGGAGGTACATACTATGCAGTCTGGCGGTGTACACGCAGACTAGGGTTGATGTACACGGGCAGGTACTCATGTGGGATTACATGTCATGTACTTGGAGGCACACACCATGTACTTTGTAAAAGTAAATTCCAAGTGTACTAGGTCACATGGATAGGGATAACCTTTGGGGGTACTGATCGTGTACCCAAAGTACAAGTGGTGTACTTCTTCTCCCTTAGTGTATTTGTCTTGTTTTCATCCTAGAGTTAGAATTAGGCTTGCGAGTAGTCTATTCTGAGTATTTTTTCACATAAATCATGATGATGGAATCCTTTTTGTGTTTATAGGCTCTCTAGATGTTTTTTTGGACTAATATATTTTAGTGGGGGGATTCCTTTTAGGTTTGGATACAGAATCCTCCAGTGGATTGGGTTGTGAGTTGTGAGGCTTGAGTGAGGGTTGCAATCTCGTTAGTTGGAATGTATTGTGGAATTAATGCTAATTTTTTCAGTTTCTTTTGAACAGATCCTAGAAGTTGGGATTGATTAGTATCTTTTAAGAGATATTGATATGTATCCTCATTTTGGGATCAGTTACTTGAGGTTAGAGCAGTTTAGGTTTAGCTCTTGTGTTGAGGATTAGAGCTATTGTATCCTTTAGGATGGGTTGACATCATGGGTTAGAATTAAATATTGAGTTTCATTAAATTGTTTAGATGATTATGATGGAATCTTTAGGATCCCCTTTTGGTCTAGTTGTTGATTGAGTGATTAGTGGTTGTTGTGGTTGGAGGTTGAGAATGTATGTGTGGCATGGTTTCAGTGTTGTTGATAATTCCTTGTAGGTTCATTATTTTGAGGTTTTCATTAGGACTATTTTGAACACCCTTATAGGTATGTTGTTCTTTTGGATTCCCTTTGGGTGTTTTGTTGATCGAGGATCAATTAGAGGCCATTGAGGTTTGTTTGGAATGTTTTTTCACTAGGTGTGTCATATGCTTTGGATGAGCTAGAGGAACCCCTCATAGGGTGTCTTGCTCTTATTATGGAATTTTTTCATTTGAGGATGTTTATTTAGGTTTTTCCAGTGATCTTGGGATAAGTAGGGGAGTCCTCGGTAGGATGTCATTATATACTCTGACCTAGGGGACCTTGGTATCCTTAAGTGTTGGTTTGGACCTAAGGTGGGTCGTTGGGACCCCATGGTGGTTATTCTATTAGATCCTAAGATCTAGAGTGATAAGAGAGGAACCATGCTTGATAGATGAGAGTGGATTGATTTTTCTGGTTTATCTGTTTGGACGATGAGTTTGAGGTTGGATCATCCCACGTTCGGTTGGCCTTTGACCATGAGGTTTGAGGCAGTATAAGCTCAATAATTTGGTTTGAGTAGGATACCCTTTAGGATATCATGTATTGGGAGTTAGCCCTGAGTGTTGATCTAGTTATATACTTCATTGTCCAACTATGGTTATATGGTCTTAGGGAGCTAATAGAGAATTTGGATGAGTGTATCCCCACTCAAGTTGAGTGTGTGCCCTAGCTAGAGTGGCTTCAGGATCATGAGGTGTCAAGGAACTCATGGAGTGAGTTTTATTAGACATGGAGTCTATTTTTCTTTTGGTTCCATGGATTTTTTTCACTTTAAATTTTCTATATGGATCCTTCCTTTTTTGGGTCCATATTTGGTGCCTAATTCATTCTAAAAAACCTTCTAGATGGATAGGTTCTCTGGTTATGTTGGCCTAGATGTTCTTATTTCCAGTTCAAATCATGTTATTAGAGTCCTAGATCCTAGTAGATATGCTTTTTCATATGGAATCCTATGGTTATGCCCTAGATCCAACATTAATTCCTTTACATTTAAACATCTTGGATATCCTGTGTGGATTTGGTGGACACGCCAGTTGTTATGTGTCTGGGTGATCCATATGTTGTAAATATTTTGGTAGGGGCCAAAGTGGGGTAGATTTACCTTGGGTGTTAGACTAGAACCCATGGTTGGATATCCCTCCGTCCCTTATTTTTATGTAGTTATTACTTTTATACCAATTGTTATTAGTTTTTTACTAGGTTGGTCATATCATGTGTACATTCACTTGTTATGATAACAGATTATAGGTCCAAAAAATGGTTTTCCTATTGAGATTTATTCCTCATCCCCTGTACAAGCACCTCTTTGTGCATACAAACCTGATGTCTCCTTTCAGGATGGAGCACAGGTTGCACAATGGATGAGGCTAAGGCCCAATGTGTCTTGATCAAGTAGAGCCACTCGTGTGGAGTCTCAGGATTAGTCTAGTACAGCTTGACCATCATAGATATTGGGTATGTGGTTTGGATTAGTATTGGTAGTAGATATGGTTGTATTTATTTTCAATTGTTTATTTTGTATATGTGGTTTTCCCGGTGGGAGATCATCTGTTTCATGTTTTATATGCTTTAAGTGTATATAACTGTATACTGCATTCAATTAATTATAGCATGTTGTTGTTTAAGTTTATTTATTATTCATACTTTGATGTTCATCCTTATGTATGAGTTTGGTTATTTTTTTCTATTATTTTACTCTTAACAGAGATTGTATTATTCCCACTATATCTTTTAGACCCTCACCGCTAGTAGGAAACCTTTGGTGGTCAGGGAGGTGCGCTTGAGGACTTGTGGTGCGCTATATCAGGTGACAAGGTAGGTCAACCTTGGTTGGTTCATTAAACAATGGTATTAGAGCTTTCTAGTTTTCTAATTTGGGGAGTTAGTAGATAGGTGGTCTAAGAATGTGTAATAATTTATTATGGATATCATACAGGTGTGTCGTGAATACCTTTTATGATAGTAAGTTCAAGTTTCTAGGGTATGGGTTGTTGTTCTTGGATTACATTTTTATGGTTGTGTGATCTCACCTAGTGTGATGCACTTGGGTTTGGTGGATTATTATTTATTCTAGTTTTTTTGTCTCTTGGAACATGGAAAAAAGGCCGGTGTTCATGTATTGTTCTAGGAATATAGGATTCACATGACATGTTCTTGTCTGTAGTGTTTTACTTATGATAGAGGTTCAATTGTTTAAAGTTTAAACAACTGCTCATATGGTGTTTTATTTTATAAGTACTTTGTGGAATTCTACTCAACTGAACCACATGAATATATTTTCTTCTAATGATAGTCCATGTGGATCATGGGGAGATATGTTCGCTGGTGATGGAGATGCATTCCCTTTATCAAGGGATGAATGGAAACCCTTGTGGGTCGGTATTGGGATCTGAGTGCTCTGTTGGTGGCTCAATGAGGGAACGGATGATAAAGAGATCTTTAGACTGGGCATAAGTTTCCCTAAGGTGGTGGTTCCCCTAAAGTCCTAGGTTCTTGTTCCTTGGTATGGATCTTTTCTTAACACATGATTTATGTTGGATCGTGTAGTGAGGCTAGTGTTCCTACAACTGTTGGTGGCTTGGGTCACTAAAAAACCCTTGATTAGAGGGGTTATTTTTTAGTTTAGAATGGTTTATAATCCATTCTAAATACTTTAGAGGCGGTTATGAGAAACCGCTACAAATGTGCCCACCTACTGCTATTATAGGTGGTTTTGACAAACTGCTGGTAAAGTAGTGAATAATTTAGCAGCGGTTCAATTAGAGGTGGTTAAAATCCGTTCTAATTCCAATAAGAACCTCAGTTTAGAGGGGGTTTTAACCCCCACTAAATTGTTGATCAAACTAGTGGTGGTTTGAAACCTCTACTATTTAAGTTTTATGAGCCATAATAGAGGTGGTTCTGGGGACTACCTCTATTTAATATCATATTAGAATGGGTTTTAACCCCCCCCCCCCCTCTAATTGAACCATATTAGAGAAGGTTGTGATAACTGCCTCTAAATAATTTATCTATTTTTTAAATATCATCATCATTCGTGCAAGATCTTCCCCCTCTAGTTCACAAACTTCTAGTAAATTAGTGAATAATTTAGCAGCGGTTCAATTAGAGGCGGTTAAAACCCCTTCTAATTCCAACACAGAACCTCAGTTTAGATGGGGTTTTAACCCCCTCTAAATTGTTGATCAAACTAGCGGTAGTTCGAAACCATAACTAGTTGAGTTTTATGAGCCATAATAGAGGAATTTCTAGGGACCACCTCTATTTAATATCATATTAGAAGGGGTTTTAACCCTCTCTAATTGAACCATATTAGAGGCGGTTGTGAGAACTGCCTCTAAATAATTTATCTGTTTTTTTAAATCTCATCATCATATATTACACGGGCGGCTTGTACCCCACTAGTTCATGACACCCTCACACCCTCCCTCCAGTTCACTACCCCTCCCATTCGCAACAACCCCATCACACCGACACCCACCCTCATATTCTTCAACACTAACTCCTCACATTCCCCACACACCTAGCCCTTCCCCCTACCATCCCCATCCAGTTATTGCACCACTGGTAAAGTAGTGAATAATTTATTGGCGATTTAATTAGATGCAGTTAAAACCCCTTATAATTCCAACACAGAACCTTAGTTTATAAGGGGTTTTAACCCCCTCTAAATTGTTTATCAAACTATCGGCGGTTTCAAACTTCCACTAGTTGAGTTGTATGGTCCATAATAGATGCAATTCTGGGGACCACCTCTATTTAATATCATATTAGAAGGGGTTTTAACCCCATAACTGAACCATATTAGAGGCGGTTGTGAGAACCACCTATAAATAATTTATCTGTTTTTTTTATTAATCTCATCATCATTCGTTGCACAGGGGGCTCATCCCCCTCCAGTTCATGACACCCCCACACCCTCCCTCTAGTTCACTACCCCTCCTATTCACAACACCCCCATCACACCGACACCCACCCTCCTATTCCCCAACATTGACTCCTCCCATTCCCCCCACACCCAGTCTTGCCCCCAACTGTTCATCCAATTCTCACACCCATCCCCCTCCATCGTGGTGCCCCCCACCCCTCCCATTTAATTCCATCCTCGCCACCAAATAACACCCTTATAAAATGTTCCTGCAGGGTTTCGAATGTGTGACCATAGTTATAACACCCAAGATGCTCCACCACTACAGAAATTTGAGATTTATATTTTAATTACACATTATAATATATATATATATATATATTAGGAAGAAGGTTCAAATACATATTATTTGAATAAATATTTAAATACATATATATATAACTTATATATATTTATATAAATTAATATATAAACTTTTATATAATATATTTATGTATTTATATTATAGCATATTTATATTATACTCAACTTATACATTTATATAAACTATATAATTTATATGTGCATTTACATACATTTAAGTAAATATTTTCTATAATTATATAAATGTTATAAATATACACATATATTTATATATTTATGAATATATTTATTTAAATTATTTATATACATACATATTTATAAATTATTTAATTGTATATTTATATAATATATATATATAAGTGTTTATCTGATATATTTATATTATGTCTTTTATAATATATTTATATAATGTCTTTAATAATATATTTATATAATGTATTTCAATACATATATTTATTATTATGTAAATTAATATATATTTATTTGTATAAATTGTATAATATTATATATAACTAATATATAATTAATATTATATAAAATAAAATTTATTCAAATATTTATATAATGTATTTCAACACATATATTTATTATTATTCATATTAATATATATGTATTTAAATAAATATAATTGTGTAAAATTATGTACATTAATATATATTTATTTGTATAAATTTCATATCGTATAATATTAATTATATATAATATAAAAGTATAAACCTATTATTTAAAAATATATTTATTATTATAATAATATAAATTATAAAAACTATAATCTTGGGTTTTTATATGATATATTTTTTAAATAAATTATATTTATGTATATATTTATATAATATGTTTCTAATTTTATATTATATGTAATTAATATTATATGAAATACAATTCATATAAATAAATATGTATTAATGTACATAAAATTATACAATTATATTTATGTATACATATAAATACAATTAAATACAATCATATAAATATTTTATATAATATGTTTATATAATGTATTTAAATACATTTATATACAGTGTTTTTAATTATATATATATATATATATATATATATTATGGAATTTGTTTTTTTAATAGTGGGGGCACACAATCCCCTCTAGTCTCTTAAAGTAGAGGGGGTTTTGAACCCCCTATAATTTAAAGACATTAGAGGGGGGTTTAAACCCCCTTTAATCTAAGATATTAGAGGGGGTTTTGAACCCCCTCTAATTTAAAGATATTAGTGGGGGTTTAAAACCCCCTATAATTTAATACATTAGAGGGGGTTTTAAACCCACATAAATTAAAGATATTAGAGGGGGTTGTGAACTTCCCCTATTTCCTTTTCAAAAATAAAATTCCATGTTATATATATATATAGCCTCTAATATCCAAATGAATTTTATATTTATATATATATATATATTAACTCAACAATCCGACCGAACATATAGCACCACTAATTATTAAATTAGTGATGGTTTTGACATAATCGCCTAAAAATCCAAAAAAATATTAAATAAAATAATGCTAAAATTTTTAGAGGGGGTTGTGGACCCCCTCTAAATTCGATGATTAGAGGGTGTTGTTCATAACCCCCTCTAAATTGAATTCAGAGGGGGTTGTTTATAACCCCCTATAAAAACTGCCTCTAATCTGCTATTTTTTTGTAGTGGGTGGTTATGGTTATTCTTTCTTAGTGGGTTCATTGAAGTCTGTTATCACTAGGATGTGTTTAGGAATGATGATTCAAGGTGTTTGAGAAGTGGAGGACTAACAGTGCTCCATGTATCAAGGCTAGTTTGAGAGGCTGGGTTTGGTTGTACCCCTATCCCTTCTTTTTTTTCTTATGCTTTCGTTAGTGTAGTGTAAGTGTGGTTGGGTCCTTGTGTATTTGGATCAACACCTGGGTGGAGTGTGGTTGTGTGGTCGATCTTATCATGAGGGAGATGCCTTGTTTTTTAAGATGAGTGTTGAGGGTGATCTATATTGTTGGAAATGACCTATGTGATAGCATAGTCGGTGGTATTAGGCATATTAGCCTAGTTTTGTTTGGGCTTGTCTCATGTGAGTGTGAGTCATATTGCTTATTCAGTAGAAGTTTAAGGAAATCTTTGTGGTGTGGAGTACACCATATTCTATTGGAGTTCGTGAGCCTCATTTAAGTAGCTTTTTTAGCATAGAAATTATGGTTTTTTGTGTTGGTTCTCATGTGTGATCAGTTTGGAAACGTTTATTCATTGTGTTTTGTGACGTATATAGCGTGGTTTGTGCAGTTTTCTATTTGGTTTGTGTTGTGATGATAAGGATACTTTTGTGGTGGGGAGCATTAGATTGGTCATGGTAGAATATCTCTTATGTTGGGAGAGATTTGAGGATGTTGTAAGATGGATCATTGGATGGTCAAGATATCATTGGTTGCACCAGTTCTATAGGAGATCATGGCTATTGGTTTTTCATTGAGGCTTATTAGGGGTGATTAGCATTAGTGGTGGTGATTTTGTGATGAACCACATCATCATGGGTTGTGAAAATCAGGGGAAAATTTGAACTTTTGTTCTCATAATTGTTTCAAGGTAAAAATGGTGATTTCTTCTATAATATAATATTGGATAATTTTTTCAACCACTTCATTGGTCCCAAAATAGGGTGATTACCCTAAGAAATGAGATTGGTTAAAATTTGATTCGTTTGAATTCTTACGGAATATTTAATATTTAATTAATTAAATATTACTTTATTTGTGCATGTTTATTTGGTGGTATCTTTTAAACGGGGCATCAGATTGAGATTTCATATTTTTAATTGAGTTTGAAACAAGGGGTTGCCTAGGTGAGGCATAATGTTGCATTAGGTTTCTGGTTTGGGTTCAGGTTCGGGTTCGGGCCCCCTTTTGTTTTCATTTTCTTTTTATTTTTTCTTCTTTTTTTTCTTCCTTTTTATTTTTCTTTTCTCCCTTTGTCTTGTTTTGTATGCCCATGGGGGATCTACCTTTGGGGTATTTGGCTGACAGAAGTAGGGGGAGAATAGGGAGATAGAGGAGGAGGTGTTTCCTGGGGAGCTTTTCCGGAGCTAGATCGAGGCTCACTGGGTGCATGGCACGGTCTCAACATGAGGCTTCGGTGGTTTTTTCCTAGTGGTATGCATGTTTTATGTTTTTTACTATAAATTACCACAGTTTAAAGGTTTTTAAGTTTTAAATCCTTCTTTAGGTTTTTGGGGACCCTTGGTGGGTTAATCTAGGCTTAATTGGGGAGAAATATGGATTTTAGGTTGTTTCGGGGGGATTCCCATTTAGGAAAACCAATGTATGTGACATATGGTTTAGAGAACACACATTGTGAATTATTAAAATTTGGGGAAGATGGGTTTTGGGACAATATTTCATGTACTTGGTAGTACACACCATGTAGTGGTGACTTGGGGTATGGTCGGGGTATAGCCAGACACCCTGTGTCAGGGGCACTTGGCTATGTATGGTCACACATCTAGTGCGCGAGCAAGGTATGCTGCCAGTGTCCATGTACGATGCATGATCATACCCCATGTGGGGGTACATGGTTTTCCACCCCATGGTGTGGTACATGTAGTGTAGTATTGCGTTGTACACGTCGAGTGAGGTTGAGGTACATGGGCAGGTACTCATGTGGGGTTACATGCCATGTATTGGGAGGTACATGCCATGCACTTTAGAAAATTACTTGTTGATTTTCTAGGGGAACAAGGCTAGGGAGAACCTTTGGGGGTACACATCAGAGCTATTGGATCCTTTGGGATGGGTTGACTCCATGGGATGGTGGTTACAATTAGGTGTCATTAAGCTATTGATATGATATTGAGGGACTCTTGAGTATGTCCTTGTGGGATGGTTGCTGATTGAATGATCTATGGTTGTTGTGCTTGGCGATTGAGATTGCCTGAGTGGTTTGGATTAGCTATTATTGAGGAGACCTTGTAGGGTATTTATTTTGAGGATGTCACAAGTATCTTTTTTGACTCCATTCTAGGTGTTCTATTCTTTTAGATGTCCTTTGGGTGTATTGTTGATTTAGGATCAGTTAGGGTCCACTGAGGTTTGTTTGGTATGCTTCCACACTAGGTGTGTCCTATGATTTAGATGAGCTAGAGGAACCCCTCGTAGGGGGTCCTGATCTTTCTATGTCCTTTTGATTATTTGATGATGTTTTTTTTGGGAATTTTTTTAGAGCTTGAGTGCATCAAGGGAGTCCATAGTTGGATGTCACTTTTTGTTGTGACCCTGGGGACCATGGTAGCCCCGAGTTTTGGTTTGGCCCTGAGGTGGGTCCTTGAGAGATCCTGGTGGATATTTTATAGGATATTGAGATCTAGGGTGCTGAGAGAGGCCTCATTCTTGATGGATAAGAGTATATCAGTACTTCTATTTTAGCTATTTAGAAGCTGGGTTTGAGGTTAGATCGTCCCATATTTAGTTGGCCTTTCTTCATGAGGTTTGAGGAAGTTTTTACTCAGAACTTTGGTTTGAGGAGGAGACCCTTTGGGTTATCTTGGACCAAGTGTTATCCCTAAGTGTTTATCTAGTTCTCTCCTTCATTGTACGTTTTTGGTTAGAGAGTCTTAGGGAGATAATGGACAATATATATGAGTGCATCCCCCCTCTAGTTGAGTGTGTTCCCTGATTAAAGTGGCTTTGGGCTCGTAAGGTGCTGAGACACTCACAGAGTGTGTTTTATTAGTCATGGAGGTAGTTTTTCACTTGGTTCCTTTGATGTTATGCACTTTCGATTTTTTATATGGATCCCACCTTTGTTTGGTCCATAGTTGGTGCCTAATTCATTCTACGAGACCTTTTGGAAATCATGTTATTGGATTCCTACAGCTTAATAGATGGGATTTGTTATATAGATGCTTATGGTTACACTTAGGGATTTGAAAATCATTCCTTTTCATTTAAACATCTTGAAACTCCTATGTAGACATGGTGGATGCACTAGTTGTTGTGTGGTTGGGTGAGCCATGTGTTGTAAATCCTCTAGCATGGGATAGAGCAGGGGTAGATGTACCTCGAGTGTCAGACTAGAATTTGTGGTTGGTCATTTTATTATTTTTGTTTCCCCACTTCTTTTTATGCAGTTGTTCTTTTTTATGCCAGCTGCATTGATTTTTAAATATTATGGGAGTATTACATGTACAAGCACTTGTTATGATAGAAGATTATAGGTCCACCATTAGGGGTGGCCTACTAATATTTATTCATCACTCATGTATGTGCACCTTGGAGTGTGTTCAAACCTGATGTCTGCTTTTAGGTTGGAGCACAAGTTGTGTGATGGATGGGGTCAAGTCCTAGTGTGGGTTGATCGAGTAGATCCACTCATGTAGAGTCTTAGGATTGGAACGGTACAGCTCAATCATTGTGGAGACCGAATGTGTGGTTTGGATCAGTGTTGGTAGTAAAGCTATTTATATTTATTTTCAGTTTTTTATTTTGTATATGTGGTCGGCCTAGTGGGTTACAATCTGTTGATTTTTTTGCATGATTTGACTCTCTATGACTGTATGTTGTATTACATTTATTATAGAATGTTATTTTTTAGTTTATTTATTATGTGTACTCTAATGTTCATCCTTGTGTATGAGTTTGGTTATTTTCCAATGTTATCACACTCTGACCAGAGGGTATAGTCTCCCCATTGTATCTTTTATACCCTCACCATTAGTTGGAAACCTCTGACATTTGAGGAGGTGCACTTGAGGCCTTGTGGTGATCCAAATTGGGTGGCGTGTCAGGTCAACTTGGGTTGGTTCATTACAACATGAAACTTTAGCTTATCTAATTCATGTTCCCTTCCCGTAATAAGGTTTGAAAAATATATTTGGAAAGTATCATCCTTAACTCAATAGTTTTATCATCCCACCAATCCCGTAACACAATTCCCTTTAATTTGTAGCATAAGAAATCCTAAACAAAGTAAAATCACAATAAAGTTTAGAATTATCATTAAATTAGTTGAATCAATCATCCTAGATTATATGGAGATTCAATAATAACCCTCTAATAGTTATTTAAGATCTTAAAAAAAATCTCTCTATTGTAAAACTCAATCTCTATCAGTATCTTCGTATCTCTAGTTATTTGATTGAATTCATTATCATAACCATAAAAAACAACAATGTTATTTGTATTTTCTTATTCTTATTACCATTCCTTTTATTCAAGATCACCATTAAAATATTGATTCATTCTAAATAAAAAATATTAGAATAAATATATTATATCCATATTTAAATATTTTTGATATATTTCAGCCCCAATATTTAACATTTGTAAGGTTTTTATAAAAATTAGTATCAATACCCCTTTCACTACTTATATTTTCAATAAAAACTAATTTGGATTCCACTAATAATAAAAGTTAAAAGTATAACTTAGAAAAAAATTCACATGTAAAATAAACATGCTATGGATTCCATGTAACATATTATTTATGAATTTTTTTCTCACATTGATAAAATAATCTAAAAAAATATAGAGGAAATTAATTTCACTAACATACCTCTAGTATGAAGAGAGGGATAAAAATTCAACCTTTTCTTTAGATCTTAAAACATTTTTTTACAAATATATTTTAAATATATCAATAATTTTCACTTTGGTAGATATATACATAAGATTAACAATTCCATTCACAACTTTCCCTTTAATAAAGTTATATTTAATATCAATATGATCTGATCTAAATTGTTGTACTGGATTCTTTGATAAATTTATTGTAAATTTATTATCACAACCAGTCCTCAATAAAAAAGTAACTCTCACATTTATATCTTTAAGTTACCCTTTATTTATATTAGTTGTTTGTATACTTGAGTAACAACCATACACTCAACTTTCATGGTATTAAAATTGATTTGTTTTGTTTTTTTCAATATAAAATTACAGAATTTCTTTTAAGTTTTAATGCACCACCTGAAGTAGATTTTCTATTATCCATATTTATTACCCAATAAACATATATATATACATATATCTAAAACAAATCATTTTTATATTTTCTTCTATAAAAAAACTCATAATCCATTATCCCCTTAACATATGTCAGGATTCCTTTTACAATCCTCATGTGTGATTCTTTAGAATCACTCTAAAATCTTGTACAATATGTTAATTTACAAAGAATATCAAGTATAAATTTTACCAAATATAATAAAATTATAATATAGTTCCTATATTATATTTTATTAACACCTATAGTAGATTTTTCTTTGCTCAATTGCATACCCACAATGACAAGTGTTGAAAATTCCTTGAAATTTTTCATTAAAAACATCTTTAATAGATTTATGGTATATTTAAATTGGGATAGAACACTATATTCCTACTATTATATCACTTCCAATCCTAAAAATAATTTTATCACTCATAAAATTAATGTCATAAATCTTTTATTCATTAGAAAACCCTATAAAATTATACTCATTTTCACCTAAAAAACAATTCAATCAACATAAACTATGACAATTCATGTACCCTATTTATCTTCACCCAAAGAAGATTTTTTTCCACATTTCCTTTCATGAAATTCATATATTTAAAGAAATAATATAATATATAATAAAATTCCATTGGATATTTTTTAAGCCATTTAGATATTTATTTATCCTATACACTTTTATTTATTCATAATTAAGAAAAAACCCTTAGGTTTCTCAATGTAAAATTATTACTATAGCTCACTATTTTGGAATGTGCATTTAAAATTTATTTTTAATAGTTTATAATTCTATTTATAAATAATGGAAATAATATTATGATATCCTCCAATCACAAAACAAGGTAAAATGTTTCTTCAAAATATATTCCCTCAACTTGGGAAGGACATTAATATACCAGTCTATCTTAGTTTCTGACCAACTCATCCATTTATTTTAATTTATTCATGGAAACCCACTTTGTTTTAATTATATACCTCTTTTTAGTTAAGTATATTCCTTTTCAATATGTCCCAATTCATCATTCGTGATAGAATTCATTATTTTTTCTTAATATCATTATTAGCTATATTTGGATTTTTTTGTGAAAAAAGAGTTGTGAAACTTATTATTTTCAATCTAATTTTTATTTAAAGTAAAAAAATTATCTCTTAAATAATGTATTAAACATTATCATGTTTAATTAACCTTGAATGAACCCTTTTAGATTCACCGTCTTTAGAATCATTAGCATTCTTAAAGCCTAAATAAAAATTTATTGAAATTATCACATTTTTATAATCTTATTGAGATATTTATTCAAAAAATATATTTGTTTTCTACTACTAATTATTTATAAATTTTAAAACATTATACATATTTATTGGACTTATTTTCAATTATCTTTAAATTATAGTACTCTGTCATCTTGTGATAAATTTTTTTTCCAAAACTTAGCCTCTTATATATGAAAAATAATAGATAATGATACCCTCATTAGAATTTTTATCAAACTTATCAAAGTTTTTTTAATCAAATAGATAATTCCAAACACTCTAAAGTATTTCATAGAAGTTTTTTTCTCACATTATAAATTATTGGAAGTTTTATAATAATTTTGTCTTAACAAGCATGTATTTTTAATATAAATTATAATAAAAGAATATTCTCTCTAAATGAATATTGTGATTTTATTTTTACATAGCATGGTTCTATTAACCTAAACCAAACTTCCATTACCCCTTTTAACTAATCTATTTTATTGATTTATGAAAGGTGCATTGTATACATGATTGATTTCATTATTCATAATATATTATTCAAATAATTATATATGAACTATTTACTGTTATTAGATATTAACTTCTTATGTAAAAGACTGGTTTTCAATATTTCTTCAAAATAATTTAAAATTATCAAGTGCTTGAGAATTGTACTTCATAAACATATATCTAGTCAATGTTTTGATATATTCAAAAAAAATAAGCTAATATAATAATCACCTTGAGATGATTGATGTCTCAGAGGACCATACTAGTCGGTATAAATCAGTTTTAGTGGACTCTAAAATTGAATATCCACCATATTGTGAATTTAATGTACCATATTCACCTATTTGAAATATTTTAAAAATGATGTATCTTTATCATTTCAATTTATTATGGAATATCACTAGTAATATTTATCTTACCCCATGACCAAGATAATAAATTTTTCTATGCCGTAATATTTTTTAATCTTTATCTCTGAAATAACATGAATTCTTTTAGTTTTTAATTTGTAATATGATTTCACTAACTTTTTCTCCCATAGTGATAAATATTCTATATTTCATGTTCTTGATGATGAAAGTGTTCTTTATGAAAATAACCTTATTTTATCATCATAAAACTAACATACACATATATATTTGTGCTTCATCCCATCAATATATAATAACTCATTAGAATCAACTTTTTATACTTCGGCCTTTATTGTGTCAAATACTTTGATCTTCAAGGAACTATCATTTCGTAATATTAAAAATCCACCACTATGATTATCAATATCATTCAAGATATTGGTGTCACTAGTTATGTGATAAAAACATTCACTATACAAGATCCATGGATTTATATTTTTTCTAATCTTGAAATCAAACTTCTACCATATATGACATTCCCACTCTTATTCAATCAAAATTGTAATAAAAAACTCTTGCTTTTTATTATTTTTCTAAAATAATAGCCAAGTAATCCACAACACAATAATCAATTTGATCACATATCTCGTGTGTATATTCTATGTATTCAAATTATTTTTGAGTATATATATTATAATTATTCTTTTTAATATGTTATCATATCTCATAATAATTCTTCTTATTCATAGATTGAAATCCCCACACTTATTTAGGATGGAGTGTTATTTAAAAAAACATAATCCTTATATCCATAGCCTCCAAAAAACTATCAATTATAATTAAATTTGAAATTTATTCTCTATAACATGTTATGTTAGTACTTATTGGTTACTATTTTAGAGCCAAACAAGTCATTATTTTCTCCTATATTGAAGATAAAATTTTATTGGATTATACTTTGACTTCCAATTATATGGAATTGGGGTTTTAATAAAAATTTTCTAAATATATTTTCATGGATTTTAATTTTAAATCAATATTGTTGGAAAAAATTGCTCTATCACTTTGAGAAACATTTATTACAAAATGTACCTCCTTTTGATTTTGAAATTTTCATGAAGAATATCAAATAAATAATTAGAAATTATTTTCCAATTAATGTTTTTTTAAAGTTAAGTTACTCATAAACATTTTTTTGTGGTAAAAAAATTCTTCTTAGTAGTTTTGTATGGTTTTTTATTTTTCTTCAACTGCTTTAGAAAATCTATTCTTAATCTTGTTTGAATTTATTCAACTTTAAAATGTATAGATTGAACTTATATAACTCACTGTCTCTGATTAAAACTACAACTTATTGTTATTGCTTATTTTTATCAAAAAATTTCTATATGAACCTTGAGTATTATGATTTATTAAACATATTCAACTTTTTTTATAGAAACTATGATCATTTTTCTTATGTTTGGATATGTATTTATATATTTTATTTATGTGATCCCTACTATATTTTAAATTATCTTTAATAATGTTCATAATATATATATTTTTATCCTCTCTTATTGGTGATTCAATATCTTTCTCAACATGATCTATGAGAGTTCTATATATCCTTTTAGACTACATATCTTCTTTTGAATCACTATCATCCGTAGTAATGTATTTTTCAACTTCTTTATATAAAATTATTTTCTTCTTCTTATACAACTACTTACCATTTTTTAATCTATAATCATTATTATATTTTTGTATTCTTGTCTCAATTTCTATTTAATCTTCTTCATTAAACTAAGAAACCATATTCTTAAAAAAATCTCTTGTGATGTTCCCTACACCTCCATAACTAAAAAATTCATATAACAATTTTCCTTTTATACTTATCCTTGTATCTTATAAAATTCTTGTATATCATTGTTAAAATATTCTCAATGTATTTTTTATCACTATATTCATCAGAATAAGTGTAATAATTTTCTTTAGTCTATTCCAACTTCATATTTTTCATTTCTTTAAAATATATATTTTTTTATTCTTTGAAATTTTTCTTGAATACTCAGCCTTCCTCATATAAAAATTAATTAAAATTTTATGAATATCATATAAACTTTGGTAATTAAAATGTTGGGGGGTGAGGGGCAGGTCGCGGAGTTAAGTCCTCAGGTCTACGATTTACTGTAATTTTCTTCCTTACATTGTGTTCTGCGGTGGGGGATATAATTGACCTAGTATAAATATATCTCATCAATACCTCTATTTCTAGGTTATAAACTTTGGTAATAAATTTTTTTAGCTATACTCTCAATAATTTTTTGAAAAAAGTTAAATATCTAATATTTTTACCATACCTTCTTATGATGTTAAAAATTTCATTGATTCTTGTAAATAACCCATCTGCCATTTCTTAATCCAGCTACTTGATATCTTTAAATTTTTCACTGAAGTATTGAATACTTTCCTCTCTAAATTTCCTACTGTCAACATGGATATTATCATGTTCATAGTATATTTCTTTTATAGTCTTCAAGCTCGTCTATTTGATGGATTCCGTCTTATTTAAGGATATCAACATGGAATTCCTTGATTTTACATCATTCTCAATCTCTCTCTTGTATGTAAGATTCATATTGAAACCTTTCTTAATAAGAATAAATTCAATAGTTAGTGATTTAGGAACTTCTATCCCTAAAGATAATTGATAAGGAGTCACCATGTTTTTCAATAAATGATAATTATTTCCATCAAAACTAGTTATCCCTATAATATTTATAGAATTAATATTATCCATGATATTTTAACATAATAAGTAATCAAAATATTCAACAATGGAGAACCTATGGAACTATGATGGCACTTAAAGTGCTCAAGAATGTTTGGATCCAACACTAAGATGGGGGAGGTGAACCGTTGTTGGCCACATTTTATAATTATTAAAATAAACCTTTGGTAACCTAATAAAATAAAAATTACATCTCTTTAATTTTATATCCTAAACTTACATCAATGTTTTGAATATGTGATAAAAAAGGATCAAATGAGATTTACAAGGTTTTCCTCCATCGTGGGTGATTAAATATTTGTTATGACTGGTATTTTCCAGGACATAGATTAATCCAATAATATTATAAATTTGATTGAAAAATACATTAAGAAGGAATGATTCTTAACTTAATAGTTTTTGTATCCCACCAAGTCCCCAAGAAGTATTCCATATGTTTACAATAGGATAAATCCTAAAATAATAAATATCCCAATGAAATTCATTGTGATTATTACAATAGTTGAATCAATATTCCTCGGTTGAATATAGATTATACTATAACCTCTAATAGTTCATCAAGATATTAAAAAAATATCTTCACTATACAAATCAAACTCAATCTATCACTTTCTGACTCTAGGTATTCACATGAATGCATCCTCGTAGTCTATA
Organism: Viscum album; assembly: GCA_963277665.1. Classification (NCBI taxonomy): domain Eukaryota; kingdom Viridiplantae; phylum Streptophyta; class Magnoliopsida; order Santalales; family Viscaceae; genus Viscum; species Viscum album. The sequence goes on from OY728161.1 coordinate 1,566,442,996, forward strand.
ATAATAACAAGCTTCTTTATATATTCTTATTCATCTTCTCGTTCCTTTTATTTGATATTTGTAGTCAAAAATGGATTTAGTTTGAATCTCAAAATCTCAAATCAAATCTTTTATATTCATCTGTAAATCTTATATACATATATATATATATATATCATGACTTCGATATTAAACATCTATAGGGATTCCATATTATAAAAAATAAATAAATTCAAAACTCATCATTGAATCTCCAGGAATCATGGAATAAATGCCTCTGGTTTTATTGATTGAGATAAAATTAGAAATATATTTCCAACATTAATAAAAACCCTTTTTTATTCTTGCATTGAGTAAGAAATAAAATTCATTCCCATGTGATGGTGGTGCTATTGACGCTGGGAGATAGTGGTGATTGAGGGATCTGCGATGGCAGGTAAAGAGTAGGTTGTGCATGACCAGGTGGGTGCACGGGGTATTTCCTTTGGTTTTGGGACTTCAGGTCATATGTCATGGGATTTTATTCCCATTGGGCTTATGATCCATCTAATGGGGTCCCTCTACCTAGAAAAAATGATAGGGGGTTGTCTAGTTTAATAAAAAAGGGGGACTTCCCCTAATAAACAAAAACGGGCCCACAACCCATTGGCTTTGTGGATATGGGGTGGATGTGGGGTGGTATGAGATTAAAAATTTTTACCATTAAAAGATTGATCCAATGCAGGTTGAGCCCATGTAGGTGCGGGCTTACCCGCAGGCCGGATTTAAAAAAAAATATATTATTTTTATAATATATTCATTAAAATTTTAGTTTTTTTAATAAAAAATCATGATTAAATTATGATATATGATTTCTCATCATAATGTTCATATTAATTCACCATTCATTTACATGTGAATTTTAAATAGGTCTATATTTATTGTTTTAATATGATATTATATTATTTATATAGTAAGTGTTAACCATATTCACATGGTGTGTCATCCCACCTCTCAAAAAATGGAACTCATCTCCCCTGAACATGGTTACAATTCTAAAAGGTTTATTATAATCATAATATTTTTAGGTTGATTTATTATTTTTATTATATTTTTTTATTTTTTTATTAAGAAAATAAAAAAGCACCTCATGAGAACCCTAATAGACCCCTTTAAAACTGATTATTAACTGGAGAGTAGCCATTCATTCACGGGCCAAGTTATTTGCATCTCCACACAACCAACATCATCATTCATCACCCTTAACTAGTTAATCACCTACTTTGCATCACAACAGTTTTTCACCACATCGACGTCGCAGCATGCCACCATTAACCCATCGAAAAATATTCCATCACGTCCCTTAAAACTCTAGCTATTGTCAATCCATACTTCTCCTCACAAGTACCATGAAGAATGAAAAAAAAATGATTATAAATAGTAAATATTCTTTAAATGTGGCAAGCCCGTGGGCTACCTACAAGTTTATGTGGGGTGGGGTGGGCATTAATTTTTTTTTTGTATTATATGTGGGATTTTGTGGACAAACTCATGTGGACTCAAACCTGCATGATCTTGACTCACCCCACCCTAGCTTACCTATTTCGCATTACTAGCTTCCCCCTACCTATTAAAAAAACATCCAATCCCATGCATCTCCTTCAGCCATTAAACCCATTTAACACAACTTTTGAGACTATTCTATTCATCTATTTAATTATAGATATCTATATTATGAAATTTTCAATATGCCTAGTCTTTATACATTATAAAAATAATAAATTGATAAATTTTCTCTATATTCTTCAACATATCATGTAACGATAAAGACCTTTTAAACCATTACTTTTCAGTAATTCTAGTGGTTTAGGTGTTTAGAGGAGGTTTTGAGGAGTTTTGATGGAAAAGGGAGAAGTTAGGGGTGAGTTTCAGGGTTCTATGGTATGGAGCATGGGGTTGCACCATAATAGTGGTTATTGTGGCATGGATAGGTTGATTGTGGTGTAGGGAGTCAGAAGGAGGATTTTTTATTCCACTGTCATTTTTAGTATGGATACGACATGAATACTTTAGCTAAAACATAGAGTCTTGAGGGTTAGTTTTTTTCGGTTCTACCATTTTAGGGAGTAGTTGCGTTGTGGATATGATGTTTTGGCGTAGCCCCTTCCCAGTTGTTGGGTTTTGTAAAATTGTACCCTTGGATACACTATGGGACCTTATCCACTTCTATCAGATTTGTAACATATAGATAGTTGCACACATTAGATCTACTTTGACCATTACCATTGTGGTGTAGTATCTTGCATTGCATCGTGGAACTCCCCATTTTAAATAGTTTTGCGATGTGGTGGTAGGGGCTACGTTGTGGTCCTATATTTTAGAGTCCACCTATAAATTCTAAAATACCCTCAAACCCCAACATTATCACATATTTTCTCTCATTTATTAGGAAACCCAATTCTATCCCAAAGTGGTCTTTTAACACCCTTTCTGTAGCTTTCAACCCTAGTCTTGGTAGATCGATATGTGTTGGTTTTAGGTGATTTCCCTTCCTTTTATCCTAGTTTTCCCATATTTTACTCCCTCTTTCTTGCCTCGGAAGGTTGCTTCTAAGGGAAGTCTTGGGTTTTGGTGATATTTTGGAAATAAAGTGATGTGGGGTTTTTTGTTCTAGGTCGATTATGGGGTTATTCTTTGTTGTGGTTCTCAATGGCCATCCCATCTTATTCCAAAATTTAGAAACAATTCAGAAATCTCATTGAGGTAGGGGTTCCTTCATTTCTCATGTAGTTGTATCATGTAGGAGGGTTTATGCTCTTGTTATATTTTGGTAAGATAGTATGAACCATCCTAATAAATATAATGAATTGGTTTAATTGAAATTTATGGGAAAGTGGGATGTTTCAGATGTTTTATGATTTTTGATATTATTTTTATTTAGAATTTATGAGTTTGATGCCTTACTGAAAATCACAGATGTTGGGGGATTTGTTTGCATTGTGGTTAATATTTTTGTGAAACCTTATTGGGTGTTTGTTTGTTATCACCTAAAATTGAATTGTTTAACCACTTATATCTGGTTAATGAAATGGTTTCCCCTAGAATTCTAGTTTATGTGATAATTCCCTTGAAAAGTAAAGTGAAATGTGACATGAATCCCCTTGTTTAAATCTAAAATAAGGCATGTGTTTTGTGTGAGGTGGTTGTAATGTGTGGTAGTGATGTTTGGCTGTGTTGTGGGGGAAAGTGTGATGAGTTGTGGTTTTGATACGTAGAGTATGTGATAGGAAGTGATTGTGATGTGGTTGTCGTGATGATGAGGTGGTTGTGGTTGTGAAAATTTGTAAATGTGTGGGTTGGTTAGCATGAGGAGGATGGTTTTTTGTGATGCTTTGTGTTGTGTCAGATGTTTGAGTAGTAATTGAATAAATTTTGAAAATGATGAATCTTAGTGGCATGGGTTGAAATGATTAATTAACACTTGTTTGAAATGAAAATTTTGGTTTAAATGGTTGTTGATAGATATAAAATAAATGGGTTGGTAAATAGGGAATCTATAAAATGTCTTAATTTGAGAAAGAAGATGAAATGTGGTATGTGGATTGTGGATTGCCTATGTGGTATCATGCATTTCATGGTGATAGTGAAAGTGGTGGAGGTTATAAGGCTTGGTGGTGGTGTTGTGACTTGGAATAGCATCATTGTTGTGAACCCATAGTTTGGGATTGTTTTTGGTTGTACATATATACATTGTATATTCCTTATGATTTTTATACGTAGCCCACCAATGTCAATCACTTTGTGCTGAAAACCAATATTTTTGGGGTGTTTTCCCAATATCCTGGTGATGAGGATAAATGGATGGATACCCACTCTTCCATTCTCTCTCTTCCATGTAATGTTGATATGTATGGGATTTGATGTCTAGAAGTCAAAAGTGCACTATGGTTATGTTTAATGAGTTTTCTATGGTGGGGGCCGTGCATGGTAAGAGGAGGGAACAAGGTTGATGTCCTTCATGTTCATGATACACTATTTCTCTGGTTATGGTTGTGATGTGATGGACCATGTGTCTTTAGGTGATATATGATGTGATGTGATGGTATGGAAGATATGGGAGCACCATGAAGTACGATGTTGGGGCGAGAGAGTAGTAAATCAATGGTAAAGTGGTGTGGGGTACCTTTTTTATCAATATGGTTCTTATTATGTTATTACACTTGGATTCATTATTTGGTGAGCATTCCATGGTGAGTATTGGATTGGTTAGTTGACATGTTTAATTGTTATTGGTTTTGTTGTTTTCTCACTTGTGCATTAGTATGCTCTTTTCATATGTGCATAAGAGACTTCTGGCATGATCATACTGAGTATATTTGTATTCTTACCCTACATATATAAAAACTATTTTTAGGTTTCTAGGAGGAATTCTTGGACCCTGTTGAATATTAATATCTCAAGCCTTTAGATTTGTAGTTGAGTCACTTCTATAGGACTTTTCTTTTGGGTATTTATTTGGAGACTCTTGTATCTATTTACATTACTCATGCATTATGGGATGGCTTTAGTTACTTTCATTTATATTATGTTATAGATTTGATTTATCATTGATATCCTTTCTACTGATATTATATTTTTATAGAGGTTAATGTCTTCTATATGTGAGATTTTTATACCCTCGTTTCTAATCGCCAACTCGGGACCTACTAGAGGTGGGACTCGAGGGTCATTATCCTTCTTCCTTCATTTTCAACCCAGGAGGGGTACCTCTGGAGGGAGGGGTCATGATAGAGTGGTATCATAGGTTATGTTGAGGTATAGGATGGAGTTCAGGGTTGGGCACAGTGAGGATTGTATGGGTTGTTAAGAAAATGATGACATTTGATCTTGGTGCATGACATAGTCCTAGGAAGATCAGTTAGGACATGAGATTTTAGGACCCCCCATGATCCGATATAAGGACTCTGAGATTACCAAATTACTAAGTGAGGTGGCATCGCTGGTAGAGTAGAGACTTAGGGTAGGTACATGTATCATGATTGACTTGTGTTCTTGTTTGAATTGGGCTGTTTTGGGAAGTTAAAATGAATTAAATGAATCTTAATAAATTTTAATACTACCAGGATTAGGAAAATATTTATTCGTCTTTTAGTTATGGATCCTGGTCATCATCTGTGTGTGGTTTAGGTAGTGGAGGTTCAACAATCTAATTTGGTTGATCGATAAAGGGTTGATCTGGTTGTGGAGGATAATCAGTAGTAGAGGGTCTTGTGTGCCTTTTAGCAATAGAGTTTGGGGAAGTACGAGGTTAGAATCTCTAATATGAAGATAGATAGCTGGTTAGAGGAGCTTGAGATCACCTTCAGTTTGATCCGAGCCCTGATGGAGTATTATGTATCTTTGAAAGTTATTCATATTTCAGGAGTTGTGTGTCAGTGATAGATGTTGTATCTTGGTAAGATAAAGGAGGAAGATGTTTTTTGGGTTTACATTCAGAAGGAGTTTAGAGGAGAGTTCCTCTTATTGATCATGAAGGTTGTGAAGAGACAAGAGTTACTCTCTCTTTAGTGGGGGGCATGTTTTTTCAAAAGCTTGGTATAAAGTTCAAGGATCCTTTCCAATTTTCCCTTGATCTTTTTCCTCATGAGGAGTCCCATGCATGGTATTTTGAGGAGTCAATTTTTCCTTCTATCCAGTATGTAATTACTCTTTTTTATGTTGTTAATGTAATTAGAGGATCAGAGGAAGGTAGAGGTGATTGAGTGTATAAAATCATGAGGAGGTTTACTATAAGATGAGAACTAGTAGGGTTCCTAGAGGAGTAGAGTTTTCAGTGCCAGGTCTTAGGTTCTAGGACCTTTGAGGTTTTGACCAGTGGGAAGTTGACCTCAACAGCTTCCTTTCTAGTCTTTTGGGGCCAGTGGTTTTCATGCTTTTTCTGGGAGCCTTGGTCTAGTGTGTTTCACTTTTGGGGGTCATGCTCATCATTAGAATCAGTGCCTAATATTTCTCATATCTCAGAATAGTGGAGGTAGTCTAGTTTAGCGTCAAATTTAGTAGCAGCATCTAGCGAGCCCGTTTCAGTTGCAGGGGTAACAGTTTTATGCTCTACCGATAGGAGATGGAGTGGGTAGTGGTCGGCCTTAGGATGTTCCTCATCTTTAGGGACCTCTACCTAAGCAGGCCATGGAGGTGGCCTTCAGCATAGAGATAGAGGAGTTGGTCATGCTTAGTTGCATGTAGTGGGCACAGAAGCACCAGAGGGGCCAAAGATCATTATAGGTACAATCAATTTATCATGTACCCTTATTTGTGCCTTATTTAATCCAGTATCATCACACTCCTTTATTTCACCTTCTCTAGTTTATGCTCTGAGACTAGATTTAGAGAGTTTTTTCATTCCTTTGGTGTTCACTACATCAATCAGAGGTTGTACCAACTTGTTTTATGTGTGTCAGGGTGTACACTAGTGATGGGGCCACATCAGTCATGTGGGGATATTTTCCTACTGTATATTCAATAGTAAAATATCATCCTTGTAATTGATTGGTTGTATTTCATGCATGTATATATTGAAAACTTCTGGAGGATATTCGTGTTCTCAGATGTGGACAACCAATGTGTAGTTTTCATTGGCAAGTAGGGCTGTCAGGTGGACAATAGATGTGCAGAGCCCCTTATTTATTTTATGGATAAGTTTCTTATAGAATCGATGGATTCTAGGGTGAAGGAGGATCCTAGGGTTTTAGGGAGTTTCTAGATATTTTTCTTGAGGAGGTTATGAAGCTACCCCCTCAACGTGACATTGAGTTCAAGATAAATTTGCAGCCCATTGCTTCTCCAATTTTGATGACTCCTTATCAGATGGCACCTTCTAAGTTGTGGTAGTTGGGGATTCATATAGATGATTTGATTAGAAATGTTTCATCTGACCCAGTGTGTCATCACAGAGTGCTCTAATGTTATTCTCTAAGAAGGTGGAGGGTAGTATAAGGTAGTGTATAGACTACTAGAGATTGAATCAATTGAAAATCATGAATCATTACCCTTTACAAGGATTGATGATCTTTTTTGACCAGTTGATGTAAGATAGTTGGTTTTACAAGATTGGTTTTTGGTTTGGATATCACTAGATGGGGGTGAAAGAGGAGGATATCCTGAAGACTACCTTCAGGTGCAGGTATGAGCACTTTGAGTTCGTGGTCACATCGTTTGGTGTCACGAATGCACCATCTATGTTCATGGGGCTCATGAAATCTATGTTCCATGAATTCCTAGACTATTTTGTAATCATTTTCATCGATGACATATTGATATACTCAAAGTTAGAGGAGGAGCATGTTGATCATCTTAGATTTGTCTTAAAAGTTCTTAGACACCACCGACTTTATAGAAAGTTGTCCAAGTGTAATTTATTTACATGAGAGGTGTATTTACTTGGTCATGTGGTGTCACAAAAATGTTTTATTGTGGATCCATCAAAGATTTAGGTAGTTGTTTCTTGGGAAACACCCAAGAATGCGATAGAGGTTCGTAGCTTCCTTGATCTTGTGATATATTACTAGAGGTTTTTATCCAATTTATCATGGATTACAGCCCCATTGACTACTTTGACTAGGAAGAACCTAGATTTTATCTGGATTGATCAGTGTTAGGTGTCATTTGACTACCCAAAGGGGAGGTTGATCAATTCTCCAGTGCTTCAGTTGCTAGAGGAAGGGGTGATGTTTGAGGTGTTCTATGATGCTTATTTTCTGGGATTGGGATGCGTCTTGATGCAGTAAAAGGTGGTGATCTCCTATGGGTGTAGGTAGTTATGTCCCCATGAGTATAACTATTCCACCCATGATCTAGAGTTAACAGTAGTTGTATTTGCACTGAATTTGTGGCAACATTACCTCATTGTGTAGAACTTTGTAGTCTTTACAGATCACAAGATCATGAGATATATCTTTTCTTGGAATTGTTTGAATCTATGAAAATGGAGGTGGAAAAAGGTTCTCCAGGATTATGATGTTTAGATCTCTCACACCTTAGGAAAGAGGAATGTTGTGGACAACGCTTTGAGCAGGAATTCACGAAAGGATGTTGTTCAGGAGTCTGAAAATGCTTGGAGGGAATAGAGGAGTTGGTAACCCTGCACTTGGATGCAAGGGTGGTTTATGGTGGAGGTTACTTATTTTTAGATGATAGTAGAATTTTATCTGATGCAGTGAGTGTAGGAGTCTTAGTGGGGAGACTCAAAGGCATAGGTGATGCGAGATTGTGTTGGCTGTAGTGATGCTTCAGAGGGATGGTCAAAGGATGGTTGAAACTAGATATTGTTTCAAGGGATTTTGTTCATTCTGGTGGAGATACGTGAGTTAGTCCTTCATGAGTTTCACATATCACCTTTGGTAGTATACCAGGGGTATCCAAGACATACCATGTATTGAGGATTTAGTTTTGGTGGCCTGGGATGAAACAGGTAGCGATAGAGTTTGTGTCATGGTGCTTGGTCTTCCAGTAGTTAAGGTAGTGTATCGTGCTACTGGTGGTTTTTTGTAGTCCATGGATGTTCTTGAGTGGAAGTGGGATGACATATTGATGGAATTTATCACATGGTTGCCCCAATTTCATGGAGGTTGCGATGATATATGGGTACTTGTGGATTAGATGATGAAATCGGCTCACTTCCTAGTGATCAAGGAGTCGGGCACCATAGATGTTTTGGCGAGGAGTTATATGGATGATGTGGTGTATCTCCATGGAGTCTTAAGGTCCATTATATTGGACCAAGATTCTCGTTTTACCTCATGATTCTGGAGGGGATTGCAACATTCTTTTAGCACTCAGTTACACCCTAGCACTACTTTCCACTCTCATATGGATGGACGGATATATTGGACTATCCAGATTCTAGAGGATATTTTTTAGGCATGTATCTTAGGCTTTATAAGATATTTGGAAAAATATTTTCCTTTGGTTGAGTTTTCTTATAAAAAATATTACTTGTCCATTGGCATATCTCCATTTGAGGCTTTTTATGGGAGGTCATATTGTTCTTTATTATATTGGACCAAGGTTAGGAAATAATTAATTCCCAGTTTCAATGTGGTGTAGATCATGAAAAATAAATTCCTAGTTGTACATGAGAGGATGAAGGCAAGACAATAGAGGAATAAGTCTTATGTCGATCATAGGATGAGGCCCTTATAGTTTTAGGTTGGGGACTGTATGTTCTTAAATATTTCTCCTCAACATGGGTAGCAAAGGTTTGGAAGGGGGAGAAATCTCTTACCCTAGTTTTTTGGGTCTTTTGAGGTGTTGGAGTTCATTGGTGAGGTGTCTTGTCGATTATAAATCCCACCACGACTATACTAGGTCTACAATGTCTTCCATGTTTCTTAGATCTGTCAGTATCTTTATAATTAATCTCATGTCATTGATTGAGGAGAGTTGAATATCGAGGACAACATGATATCCATAGAGCATCCAGTATAGATGTAGGATCGTTGGGATAAGATGTTGTGTGGATTGACCATTCCTTTGGTTTGTGTGCTACGGAGGCATGGTGTCCTGGAGGAGAGTACTTGAGAGCATGAGATGCAGATGTATTCCCAGCACCCTGAGTTGTTTTGAGTTTTTTTGTATTTTATCTTACATTGTTGTTATGATGTTTGGTTCTTGTTAGTTTATGAAATGTGATTTTCCCTTGATTATGTGATGTGTGATTTAAGATTCAAGCATATGAAGAGGAGAAAACATGATCTCAAATCAAGATGCATTATACTTTGGCATGATTAAAACTATGTGGGAGAGTAATTTCCACCTAAAGCAGATAATTTATTGACATGGGAGATAGAATTACTTGATTTTGTGCTTGGGGATATGTTGTGTGGTGGTCATGGTAATCATTGGTTTAGACTATGTGGAGGTTGAGATGGTTGTATTGATGGTTATGTGGAAGGGAGGTGGTTTGAGGCTGGTGTGAGATGGTGTGGTGTTGTGATGGTGATGTGGATGGTTGTGGAAGAAAAGTGGATTGAGGTTGGTGTGGTGGTGTAGCTGTGTGAGGTGTTTGTGGACATTTTTTGTTTGGTTAGTGTGTTCAGATGGTGGTTGTGTTCAGTTATAATGAGTTCCTTAAGAGGTATCTCATGGGATGGTTATTTAGACCACCATCCTTATTTCCCTTCAGGGTTAGTTTTGATTCTAAAGTGTGAGAATAGTGTGAGAGTTATCTGATGTGGCGGTTCATACCTTCTTAACCATTACTTTGTGGGAATTATAGTGGTGGAGGTGTCCGAGGGAGGTTCTGAGAAATTTTGAGGGAAAAAGGAGGAGTTGGAGGTGAGTTTTGTGGTTCTGCGATGTAGAGCATGGGGTTGCATCGTAATGGTATTCATTGTGGCGTGGAGAGGTTGACTATAGAATACGAAGCTTGGAGGAGGAGTTTTGATGTCACTACCATTTTCAGTATGGCTACGACGTGGTGACCATAGTTGTGGTGTGGAGTCCCGAGGGTTAGCTTTTGCGGATTTTCCATTTGGAAGGGTAACTGTGTCATGGAGCTAAGGTTGCAGTGTGGCCCTTTACCAGTTGTTGGGTTCTGCAGTGTGGTGTCCTTGGTTGTGTCGTGGTTCGTTGTCCTATTTTATTGGATTTGTGATGTAGAGATAGTCACAAACATTAGAGTCGCTTTGACCAGCACTGTTGTGACATAGTATCTTGCACTGCACTATGGTCCTCCCCATTTCTAGCAATTCTATGGCATGGTGGTAGGTGCTACTCTGTGGTCTTATGTTTTGAAGACCACCTATAAAATCTAAAACCCCCTTGAACCCTATCATTCTCTCATATTTTCTCTCATTTATTGGGTGACCCAAGTGCGTCCTAATGTGGTCTTTCGAACCCCTTTCGTTGGTTTTTATCCTCAGTCTTGGGAGATCAATCCATGGTGATTTTAAGTGAGTCCCCTTACCTTTCTCCCAGTTTTCCCCTATTTTCCTCTTTATTTCTTTCCTGTGAAGGTTGCTTCTAGGGAAAGTCTTCGATTTTAGTGATGTTTTAGTAAGAAGGTGATGTAGGGTGTTGTGTTCTGGGCTGATCAAGGTGTTATTCTTCATTGTGGTGTCTGGAGGTTGTCCCCTCTTGTTCCAAACTTCGACATTGGTTCGGAAAGCTCGTTGAGGTAGGGGATCCTTCATTTCGCATCTAGTTGTATCATGCGGGAGGGGTTATGATCTTGTTATCTTTTGGGAATATAGTATGCACCAGACTAATGAAGATAATGAATTGGTTTAATTAAAATTGAAGGGAAAGTGGAATGTTTTGCATGTTTTATGACTTTTGATATCATTGCTATTGAGATTGTACATGCTTGATACCTTACTGAAAATCGATGTCGTTGGGGACTTTATTTGCATTGTGGTTGATGTGTTTGTGGAACCTTGTTGTGCAGTCATTCGTTATCACCTAAGATGGAATTGGCTAACCAATTATATCAAGTTAATAAAATGTTTACCCCTGGAATTCAGGTTAGTGTGGGAATTCCCTTAAAAAGTAAAGTTAAATGTGATGTGAGGCCCCTTGTTTAAATCTGAAATAATACGTGTTTTTTAGGGTGGTTGTGATGTGTAGCGGTGATGTTTGGTTGTGTTGTGGGGGAAGATGTGTTGGGTTGTGATTTTGATATGTGGTGGATGTGATGGGAAGCGGTTGTGATGTGATTGTCGTGATGAGGAGGTGGTTGTGGTTGTGAAATGGTGGCAGTGTGGGGCTGGTTGACATGGGGAGGATGGTTTGTTGTGATGTGTTGTATTATGTTAGATGCCCAAGTAGTAATGGAATGAATTTTGAAAATGATGAGTTGTAATGACATGGGTTGAAATGATTAATGAACACTTGTTTGAAATGAGAAGTAGTTTAAACGGTTCTTGATAAATATGAAACAAATTGGTTGGAATAAGCAATGGGTTGGTAAATGGGGAATCTGGAAAATGGATTAATTTGAGAAAGAAGATGAAATGTGGTATGTGACTTGTGGATTGCTTGTGTGATATCATGCATTTAGTGGTGCCAATGAAAGTAGTGGCGATTTTGAGGCTTGGTGGTGATGTTATAAGTTGACATAATATCCTTGTTGTGAACTCATAGGTTGGGTTTGTGTGTAGTTGTATATACACACACACACACACACATTATATGTTCCTTGTGATGTTATAAGTTGACATAATATCCTTGTTGTGAACTCATAGGTTGGGTTTGTGTGTAGTTGTATATATACACACACACACACATTATATGTTCCTTGTGATTTCTATATGCACTCCACCCGTGTCGAGCACTTTGTGCCGACAACCAAATGTTTTAGGGGGTGTTTTTCCCAGCATCTCGATGGTGAGGGTGAATGACTGACTACCCACTCTTCCTCGATCTCACTTATAGGTAATGTTGACATGCACAAGCTGTGATAACCAGAAGTCAAAAGTGCACTGTGGTTATGTTTGATGAGTTGGCTATGTTGGGGGGTCGCGCATGGTAGGAGAAGGCCATGAGGTTGATGTCCTTCAAATTCACAATATGCTACTGCTCTGGTTGTAGTTGTGATGTGATGATCCAGGTGTCTTCCTGTGAGATGTGATGACACAAAAGATATGAGCGCGTCAAGACGTACGACGTTGAGGTGTGAGAGCGGCAAATAAGTGGGGAAGCGGTGTGAGATATCCTTTTTATCGATATGTTTCTTGTTATGTTATTACACATGGATGCATTATTTGGTGAACGTGCCATAATGAAGATGAGATTGATTATTTGACATGTTTAGGTGTCGTTGATTCTACTATTTGCTTGGTGGTGTATTAGTATGTTCTTTTCACATGTGCATGATAAACTTTGGCTATGATCCTACTGAGTATACTTATATACTCACCCTACGTATATACAAATTGTTTTCAGGTTTCCAAGAGGACTTCGTAGATCGTGCCGAACATTATTAGCTTTGACCCATGGAGCTGCAGTTGTGTCACTGCTGTAAGACTTTTCTTTTAGGTATTTATTTGAAGACTTTTATATCTGTTTACATTGCTCATGCATTGCAAGATGATTTTGATTACTTTCATTTATATTATGTCGTGGAGTTGATTGATTGTTGATATCCTGTATCCTGATCTTATATCGTTATAGAGGGCGATGTCTTTCATATGTAATATTTTTTTTTACCTTAAGTGTTAGTTGTCAATCCGAAACCAAATGGAGAAGGGATTTGAGAGGATTATTACCTTTCTTTCTTTATTGGTGATCCGGAAGTTTCTTCTTCAAGAGAGACACCTTTGGAGGGAGGGGTTGTGACATATAACTTATTTGACTTTGAACTTTTTACATAATGATTTCAATTAACACAAAAACTTCTTTAAAAAAAAATTAATCAAGGAAAATTATATCAAAGAAATTCAAAATCATTATTCATTATTACATAACAAATTCATGGGTCTTCATCAATCCATCCATCATAAAATTCCCTCTATCGAACTCATCTCCCTCCCCGGAAAATGCTGGTACTCATCCTGAAGCCCTAATCATCAAATTGATCATGGCGCCAGATCCGTAGCTATCGATGCCCTCGTGGCTCTCTCGAGGCTCTTTGAACTCCGGTGCCTCCTCCCGATGCTAGATTTTACAAGCACAAACGACCCTCGGCCATCATTTTCACGGGAGAAGAGGTACAAATTCTTGCCTTCGATTTTTGATTTGCGTTAGTTTGGAAGTTTTTTGCTGGAAGGCCTAGATTTGACTTGATTTGGCGGGTATTGGAATGGTTAGGGTTCGTCCATTTCACTGCGGGTTACCTGGATTCCACCCACGCACACCTTATATTTGGCGCTGAATTAGAATTTTACCAGTTTTGGATTCGACAATCTCGGAGGATACGAGGTGATGGATCTTAGCTTGAGGTAGAGATTGAAAGTCTTTTTTAATTTCAACACTGAATTATCCTCTCCTACGGGCGCTTGTGTCTCTACTTCTCCTTTCTCATATCTTCACTTCTTTAGCTTCTGGAGCTGCATGAGAAGATGGTTTACAGATCCTGGAAGGGGGTCTCTAGTTACTGTTTGGACTCACTATTGTTCAGGTTGCAATTTTTAGTGGTTCATGGGAGATTCGGTTCTATAGGTAATAAGCTGGCTCGACCCACTCGTGTCTTCTGCTTCTCTGTGCTCACAGGTTCACTTCTTTAGCTTCTGGAACAGGTCATGGAGATGTATTTCAGATCCTGGAAAGGTTCTCTGGAGATTGTTTGGACTCTCGCATTTTGGATTTCTTGACAGTAGGTTTGAAGTTTTTTCTTCAATCTAGATCATTAAAGTAAGGAAATGCAATCAATATTGAATACAAATAAGCTTGTCAATATGGAATTTTGAGTATTCTAATATTCAGGTCTAATTGGAACTTTTTTGTATTTGATATTTGCGCATTATTATTTTATAGCTTTCTAGCAGCGAAGTTAACTATGCATTTTTGTTGATTTCTCATCACTTGAATATGGTGACATCATTTTCCAGTGCCATTAGGGAAGAGGTAGGCTTGCCTTTACTTTAGGTGTCAAAGTTTTGATTACATCAAAATATTTTATGTGGAAGTAAGGACTTATGTTTCATATCTTTGTAAGACATTGATTTACGTGCCTGTTGGCGCTGAAATTCGTGCCATTTGAGGTACGAACAAAGTCGCGGCCGATTCAAAGTAAATCTAGACTCAAAATGACCTTAAAATCCATCAAAACTATCCCAAAGGGCCTGGTTCACGAAGACCTTCGTAGGGCCGTCCCACCTCTGCGATCGCGAGCATCTGTGACGGACCCTCCGTGATTCCGACGAATCTCGACGCCTTCGCGGTGTCACATCCTATCTGCGGCCCGCTCCGCGATGGTCGCCTCAACGATCCCCTGCGCGACTTGACGAACCCTCGACGAGTCCGACAGAGCCTTGTCTCTTCGTGTCGTCACTTTTTCTCCGCGGCCAGCTCTGCGATTGTCACTTTGACAGACCCTCTGCGAGTCCAATCGAGTCTGACACTGCCCCTTTGGCTTCGCGGCGTCACCTCCTCTTCACGACGCTCAAATTTTCTCCGCGGCGAGCTCTGCGACCCCCACCGACCTTCATTATCTATAAATAGAAGGCTCACCCCCCTTTAAACCACTGTCACTCCGCCCTTTCGCCTTCCAAGCTCCTGTTTCGCAAAGACCTTCACGAAGTCAAAAAATGGATCGCCAAAGGTACTTGACCTCTGGTAGGGATACCCTTTGCGAAGGCCTATGCCCTTCGCAATGGAGGGAGCCCCTTCAGGGTGCTTGAGGCTTCGCGAAGCACTCTCTAAATAAAGAGTCCTTTGCTAAGGTGAAGCTCTACTCCGTTGAAAACCTCCCTTCGCGAAGCATTCGTCCTTCGTGAAGACCCTTTCTTTCGCGAAGACCATCCTCTTCACGAAGCATCAGAGCTTCGCGAAGGCCATTCTCTTTGCGAAGAACCAAAGCTTCGCGGAGCCCCTTTTTGCAAAGTCTCCTGCTTTGCAAACCCCTCTCCCGTGCGACCCTCCAGGTTTGTGCAAAGTGATTTCAAGGTCCCTCGAGTGACGCTTCACAATGTGTTGCCCTGCCTTGTACTTCTTCGCATAGCCACGCTATTGACTATTGCTTCTTCGCATAGCGTGGACTCCTCAATGGATCACTCCACAATCTCGTTAATACAAGACGTCGTTTGTGCCTTCCCTTTCCCAAGTGCGGGTTGGTACAAGTTAGGGGTGAGGAGCGAGTCCTCACCGTCCGAGCCGCATGATGTTAAACTGCCAAACAACCCCACATTCCCAACACACGACGTTAAACTGTGATAACTGTTGTGTCCTGGGCCCAGGATTGTTGGGCCCCCGCCAGGATTGTTGGCGCCTGTGCCCCGGTAACCAATCCCACATCGGTTGTGGAGGGAGATTGGTGGGTGCTTGAAATTCCCGTGCCTACCCTCCCCTCAGCAACGCGTTTTAAAGCCGTGAGGCCTGGGATAGCAACTGGGCCAGAGCGGACAATATTGCTGGGCCGAGGGATCCGATCCATCAATTGGTATCAAAGGGAGGTTGGTCTCGGGACCGGTGTGGGCTTGGGGGGGGATGTTGTGTCCTGGGCCCAGGATTGTTGGGCCCCCGCCAGGATTGTTGGCGCCTGTGCCCCGGTAACCAATCCCACATCGGTTGTGGAGGGAGATTGGTGGGTGCTTGAAATTCCCGTGCCTACCCTCCCCTCAGCAACGCGTTTTAAAGCCGTGAGGCCTGGGATAGCAACTGGGCCAGAGCGGACAATATTGCTGGGCCGAGGGATCCGATCCATCAATAACCACATGAGTGACAAGCCCGAGAAGACCATGAAGGGGATGGGCACCAGTGCCCTCTCACTCCTCTCCCGTTGCGCTTTGTCGCTATGTGCACCTCGGGTGACCTTTGCATAAGCCCCGACACACCTTGGCAGGGTGCCCCCTGTACGATGGTCATATCCTCCTCGTACATTTGGACACCCTCCTGGACTTTCCCAATCTTCCTCTCCCTGGGTCGTTAATCACGCGTAAGCCCCGCTCTACTCCGTGCTGACTCACTTTTTGCGACGTAATCGTCAAGTCTATTGCTGCCTTTTGTTTCTTACATCGAGCATGACTCACGCAGGCTTAGAGTAATCATCGACCATGACATCCTCTTTGGGCCGCCTTAGTGTGTAAGCCACATCCCCCTCTCCATCGAACTATATGGACTTTGATTTTATACCCCGAGGATATGTAGGAAGCCTCCCTGAGGTTCAAGCCCATCACCCATCGGTTTCGACCACTTCATGTCGGTTCACCCTCGTCCCGCATGACGCTGAACTGTATTCTCGAACTACGTGAGTTTTGATCCTTGTCTCCTGGAAAGGGTATGTAGGAAACCTCCCTGAGGATCAACCCCAAACACTGGTAAACTTCAGTGTCCCCTTTGTTGGGACCCACATCCTTGGTCTGCCCCTTAGTGGTGTCAGACTAGTTCCTGGGCCGTCTCAGTGCGCAAGTCCCACACTCAATCCATACACCTCCAACCAAGAGTGTCCCTCTTGCAATGGGCTGCTAACCATGCGTAAGCCCTAAGCATGCCTTCAGGTTGTTGTTCTTTGTGTACACCTCGATTCTGTGTCCCATTCCCGAACTACGTGAACTTTGATCTTTACCCTTTTTGAGCAAGGTACGTTGGAAACCTCCACGAGGTGCAAGCCCATCACCCACTCCTCATCCTAGTCTCTCCCTTGAGTCTTTGTGTCTCGAGAAGATCACGCTTTAATACGTTGATTCCATTTCCTTGGGGTCCCCATCCACGCATCCAATTCTCACGAACCACCTCCTCAGGTGACTCATCGCCCCATCCTGAACTACGTGGACTTTGATTCCCTGCCACGGGGATACGTAGGAAGCTTTCCCTGAGGTTCAAGCCCATCATCCATATCCCATTTTGGCCTTTCCCTCGAGCCTATGTGTTTCGGGAAGATCATGCCCTATCCTAGAGGTTTTACTTCCTTTAGGCCCCCCATCAATGCGCTCTGTTCTCACAGGCCGCCTCCTTAGGCGTCCCATCATCCCATCGAACTACGTGAAGTTTGATTTTCATCCACTGAAATATGTAGGAAGTCTCTCTGAGGTTCAACCCAATATTGTCACCTTCACACATGCTCTCGGTTCCATCCCCATTTGTTCCACCCTTTGACACTTCATTCATATCCATCCTGATTCCACTCGGGCCGCCACATCCCGGTGAAATCATGCCATCCATACGGGCAACTAACCATGTGTAAGCCCCATTCATCTCATTGCTCTTTGTAGCACCTGGGCCACTAACCACGCACAAGCCTCAACATGTCTTCG
The DNA here is from genome assembly GCA_963277665.1 of Viscum album. Taxonomy (NCBI): domain Eukaryota; kingdom Viridiplantae; phylum Streptophyta; class Magnoliopsida; order Santalales; family Viscaceae; genus Viscum; species Viscum album. The sequence goes on from OY728161.1 coordinate 1,566,460,860, forward strand.
GGTTGTTGTCCATTGTGTACACCCTGATCCCATGACTCATCCTCTCGAAATACGTGGGTTTTGATCCCTGTCTTCTAAACAGGGTACGTAGGAAGCCTCACTGAGGTTTAATCCCAACCAATGGTAAAGCTTGGTGTCCCCTTTGTTGGGACCCACCATCCTTTGATCTGCCCTTTGTGGTGTCCAGACCAGCCTTCACGGTGTGAAATCTTCTCCTTTGTGGGACACACCTTCCTAGGCTTGTTCTTATTGGGCGTTTTAACCCATCCATTTGGTAAACTTTTTAGGTGCTCCCTCTTAGGGATGTACCCATCTGATCCACTTTCATAAGTGTTCTGATTTGTCCGATCGGTCTCCGCTAAACGTTAAACTCGCGGCGTACCCCGTGTTAAACACGAGAAGTCGAGGAAAACCTTGGAGACATGCCTTTGACATACAATGTAACGACCCAAAGTTTTATCAATGGAAATCCCTTCTTATAATCATGCCTTAACGTATAATCACTTTGGGAAGCATAATGACATATCATGATACTAAATACTATGTGACTATTAAACATAATTTTGCTACTTCAGTGTTTTGAATTTCAAAAATCTGATATACACGGTTGTGTTCAAGATAATTTTTGGAGTCTAATAGAACAAACTTAATTTTTGATGAATAATAACATACCATCATGAATAGTAATGTTACCCTTATGAATAGTGACATACCCTTATGAACAGTAACATCACCTATGATAGTATCTATATAGGATTTAAGTGAAAGTATGATGTACCTATGTTTTGAAATAAGTAAATAAATGTTTTAAAAACTGCATTTTTCAAGTAAATTATGACTTTAATTAAAAATTAAATTAATCATATTTAGAAAATTATTTTTGAAAAATGGACTTCATTTTTAAATTCTACACGTCGAAAAATGGTTAGAGTAATTTTTTGGGATTTTTTCTGAAATATTTGAATTTTTGGTGAATAGTAAATACGACAATTTACGATAAATGCTAAATACACGAATTATGATGTCACCAGTTGATGTACGACCGATGTAAGACCATTATCTCAAACTCACATGCACACATTACTATTTTTGGTTATGGAATCATCACTATTACTTGTCTTGTGGAGAAATAAATTAATGAATATAATATTGAGAAAACCCCTCTCCCCTCCACTATAAATACCACCCTTTACACCCTAATTTCCTCACACCTCTTAAGTTTCAAGCCTTGTCTAAACTTTGCCCAACCATCTTCCCTAGTCCCTCCCCCACGTCCAAGAGCTTCTGGTCTTATCAAAAGACCAATTCAAGGTGCCTTAAGGAGGATTCAAGAGGTAATTCCCTCATCTTCTTTAATTTTCTTTCAATTTCAAGTTATTTTCTTAATCTCTCCCCTCTTATTCTCATCCACATGGTATGATAACTCCATTATCCTATATATATTGGAATGTTATGATACTAATGAGATAATATATCATTCAACCCCCTTCTCCTCTTCTTTTTATTTTAGAAAGGAAAACGTTGTTCGTGAGATCTTAATTTATCAACTTCAAGAACGACATGTTTTCATTTTCCTTTACCGCCTTTAGATCTGGTCATGAAACCATTTTTATGGTTGAACCAGATTATAATATATGTATTATATCATATTTAATGTCCTGGAACTAACTTATGTACATATTACTAAATGATAAAACAAAACATGTTCGTTGTGATCCAAAAACTGCCCAAATTAACCTAAAACGATCATCATTAAATTTTAACTAATGATTCATCCACATGGTATATAACATAATTCATTATAAGATCATTTAAACTCCTGGAATATCATTAATAACATGTAATATCAGTTCTGGATGTTTATCCATGTTCTACACGAACTTCCATTCATGAATACAAGTGAGTCGTTTAATAAAACCATAAAAAATGAACATTCCCAAATAATGGATTTAAACTCTATAACTCATCCAAAGGCCCATCAAAAAATTTAATGAAACCATAATGAACCATATTCATGTATAAATAGTTCTGGAATTGCTAATTAATGAATATAATGTCATTATACAAGTCATTAAAGTGAAGAAAGCGTTTGAATACAAGGTAAGAGGAAACTCTCGAACCCAGTTCTCTTTCTTTGGGTTTTCCCTCTTCAACCCATTTTCAGTATGGATACGCCTTAAAAATCATTTATTCATCATTATCTTTTCTTTTTTGGGATATACATATTCTCTAATTGATTTTATGAAAAACCCAGTGTTTTCCAAAATAACTCTTCTTTCAAAAAAACACACACCTTTTTTACTTCTCGAAGATTGTTTCATTCTTCACTCATGGTTAATAGTTCTTTGTCAAGAATGATATTCCCTCTTTATTTTGGAAACCAAATGTTTATGAATGTATGCTTAATTATGTGAAACCCATTTCTTTCTAAGTTATTTTATGTTCATGTTTGACATACTTTTCAATGTGGCATGCATGATGATGTAAATATTATGATGAGACGGGTGCGTCCGGAATTATATAGCACAATATGAATGTTTGAATGTGACGGGTGCACATGAAATTATACAGCGCTCCAATGCATTGGGTAAAGTGGTGAATCTCGTGAATTAAAGTGAAATAATGTGTGAACATGATGCTAACTTTGTTCACAACTATGTGTGGTAGTCAACCACTAAGACATGATGTTTTCCTTTTTTATGCATTGCCACATTTCATGCCTTTATCCAATGATTCATCTCATGATTTTGATGATGATGTTTTGATTATGCTCACCCATGCTATATTGTTCTTATCTATCCTCTTATTGGGCTTTTAGCTCACCCCGTTTTAATGTATATCCTCAGCTGGCTACATGTATTATGGAGAGGTTAAGTGCCAATAAAAAGCCAAAGAAGAAGGAATTAAATAAATGTTTATGCTTGATATTGTAAATGTTATGTATGATCCTAATTTGGCCAAGACACTAAACCTTTGGATCCTTGATGTGTAATACTATTATGTTGTTTATCTTTAAAATGATGTAATAGTAATGTAAGAAAAGTTTAGGTCTCTATAGTTGGTATCAGAGACAAAGTTTAGTTATTTTGGGAATTAAGATTAGTGAATCCTAAAGAAAACCTCTAGTATGAGACTAAGTACAAATATGCACACAAGAAGCTTTACATAGGGATCCCATAAGTTATGCTTTTAGTGCAAATTGTACAAATGAATAAGCTATTTATTCTTGACTTGTTGACATATGTTTTGTTATAACCTTTTTTATTTTAGAAAATGGTAAACCAGAAGAAACCAGACCAACAACCCGTGTGAGGGCCAATGTAACGATTGCCCGAATGACATCCCCAATGCTTTGGGAGGTGGAGTTCAAAACTTCATAGTGATGTTTACCCAACTATCTTAGGTTATGAATAATAACCTGAATAATGAGGAACATCCTCCTTCACTAAAGAGGGAGCAAATGGCTATCAAGTGTTTTATATGGTAATGACCACCGACGTTTTCTGGGTCTTCTGATCCACTAGTTGCGGAACAGTGGGTCAACTTCATGGAGAAGATCTTTTATGTGCTTAATTGTTCTGAGATAGATAAGGTGACACTAACTGTTTATCGTCTATATGGAGAGGCTGATCAATGGTGGGCTTTGATTAAGAACACCAAGCCAAGAGACGAAATTGAAAAGATGGAATGAGAAGACTTTAAGATCATGTTTCTTAACAAGTATTTCCCGCGAACTCTTCGCACGAAGATGTAGAGAGAATTCATAGAGCTCAAGCAAAAGGAGAATCTATCACGACCTACGAAGTGAATTTCACAAGGCTTGCAAGGTACGTTTCGGGTTTTGTTATCAACAATGATAACACAATTGATATATTCTTCAGTGGATTAAAACCACACCTTTGAAAGGCTCTTGCAATTCGAGACTTTGGGAGTTATGAAGAAGTTGTTCGATGTGCTCTCAAAGTGGAGATGAAGTTTGGAGAATGGTTCCATGACTATGGTGATAAGAAACAAAAGATGGAGTTTCAAGCCGGAGGATCTAATGATAAATGTGGGAAGAAAACTCAATGACCCACATGCCAACAATGTGAGAAGTTGCATCATGGGAACTGCTTCAAAGGGACAGAGAAATGTTTCAAGTGTGGGAAAGAAGACCACCATGCTCAATAGTGTTGAAAAGACATTAGAAGGAAGGAGAATGTAGTGGAAGAAAGGGGAGCCTCACCCATGGTTCAATGCTACAACTGTAGGGAGCAATGACACTATGCAAGCCAGTGTACTAAACCTCGAGTCCTCGAGGGTAATCAACGTCAGCAGCCACCAAAGACAAAGGAACAAGGGAAGACTTATGCCATCACTACTGCAGAATTGGAGCAAGATAATGAAGTCATACAAGGTACACTTCCTATTCACTCAAGAACGACAAAAGCCTTGTTTGATTTTGGTTCTACGCATTCCTTTATATCTTGCAAGTTTGCTAGAACTATAGAATCGAAGCCCCGAAACCTTGAAGTAAAGATATTTGTAAAAACACTAAGTGGTGCAATCATTGCAACCTAAGTGTTTGACACTTCTCCTGTTGGCGTATGTGGGAAGATTCTTTCAGTGAATCTCGCAATACTTCCTTTGGTGGAATTTGACGCTATAATGGAAATGGATTGACTCTCGTTATATATAGCACATATCAACTGTTGGGAAAAGGAAATATCTTTTTATATTTCGAACCATCCCATGCTCCTCTACAAATGCAAAGAAGATCGTGAATCTCCTTTGAAAAATCCTTCAATGGTGTGGGTGTTGATTCCCTGTGAAGAAGCATACCTCGCCCAAATGGTTGAGTCAAAGGAAAGTGTCAACCTACCAGAAATGCCCATCGTGAGGGAATACAGTGATGTATTTCCCAAAGAGTTACCCAGACTTACTCCAGATCGCGAGGTAGAGTTCTCAATAGAACTCATACCCGGAGCTACTCCTATCTCAAAGTGTCCATTATAGATGGCTCCTATCGAAATGGAGGAGTTAAAGAAGCAGCTGCAAGAGTATTTGGACAAAGGGTTCGTACGCCCTAGTGCATCACCTTGGGGTGCGCCAGTGCTCTTTGTGAAGAAGGATGGATCAATGCGGCTGTGTATCGATTATCGGGAACTCAACAAGATCACCATAAAGAACAAGTATCCTCTTCCAAGGATTGACGACTTGTTTGATCAGTTAAGAGGAGCTCAATACTTCTCAAAGGTGGATCTTTGTTTTGGATATCATCAGCTAAAGGTGAAGAAGGAAGATATTCAAAAGACTGCCTTCCATACAAGGTATGAGCACTATGAGTTTCTGGTGAAGCCCTTTGGACTTACTAATCCCCTGCAATCTTCATGGATTTGATTAATAAAGTCTTTAGACATTACCTCGACAAATTTGTGGTAGTGTTTATCGATGATATTCTCATCTACTCCAAGAACAAGGAGGAACACGAAGAACATCTAAGTCTTTTGTTGGTGATATTGAGAAAGGAGAAGTTGTACGCCAAGTTCCACAAGTGTGACTTTTGGATGAAGCAAGTCACGTTTTTGGGACATGTGATCACAAGTGAGGGAATTTCTGTGGACCCTTCAAAGACAAAGGCGATTGAGGAATGACCTAGACCCTCTAGTGTCATAGAAATCCGTAGTTTTGTTAGATTAGCTGGGTACTACCGATGTTTTGTGAGAAATTTCTCGCGATTTTCAAGCCCGCTAACTAAGTTAACAAGGAAAGGGGTAAAGTATGTCTGGACGGAAGAATGTGAGGGAAAATTCAAGGAGTGAAAGAGAAGGCTGATCACTGCACCTATACTCACACTACCGAAAAGTGGAGAAAGTTTTGTGATATATAGTGATGCTTCAAAGAAAGGCTTGAGTTGCGTACTCATGAAAAATGATAATGTGATAGCCTACGCCTCACGACATTTGAAGATCCATGAGCAGAACTATTCGACGCATGATCTAGAGCTGACAGCCGTGATTTTTGCCTTGAAAATCTGACGACACTATCTTTATGGTGAGAAGTGTGACATATACACCGACCACAAGAGCCTAAAATATATATTCACACAAAAGGAGCTCAACATGCGTCAAAGGAGATGGTTAGAGCTAATCAAAGACTATGATTTCTCTATTCACTATCATCCTAGAAAGGCGAACAAGGTAGCTGATGCTCTAAGCAGAAAAGAACCCGCTACTCTATCCATGTTACGGATTGAGAAATACCCTATCTTCTTGGATATTCAAAGGATGAATTTGGAAATCATAAGGGCAGATGATACATTTTACCTTGCCCAAATGATTTCGCAACCATCTATCCAAGAGATGATTATGGAGGCACAAAGGGATGATCTAGAGTTACAAAAGAAGGTGAATGCAGTGAAGAAAGGGAAGTTGCATGAGTTACATATTAACGATGATGGTGTGATTCGGTTTGGAACGCGACTTTGTGTGCCTTCATCACCTGGGATAAAGGAGCTATTGGTCAATGCACATAGTTCAACATTCTCTATTCATCCTGGTAGCACCAAGAAGTACCGAGATCTCCGAGAACACTTCTGGTGGGATAACATGAAGAAAGAGATTGCAAGATATATCTCAAGGTGCTTGGTATGTCAACAAGTTAAAGCAGAGTGACAAAAGTCCAAAGGGATGATGCAACCATTGCCTATACCCATGTGCAAATGGGAGAATGTCACTATGGACTTTGTCACGGGTCTCCCGAAGACATCGAAGGGAAATAATGCGATATGAGTTGCGGTTGACCGACTCACCAAGACTGCCCATTTTATCACTATTCGAGAAGATTTCTCGCTTGAACAACTTGCAAAGATATATGTGAAGGAAGTGGCGAGACTGCATGGTGTTCCACTCTCGATTGTCTCTGATCGTGATCCAAGGTTCACATCTAAATTCCGGAGTCTTCAATATGCCTTGAGTACTGAATTGAATTTCAGTACGACCTATCACCCCTAAACTGCCCATTATTACTCGTCTTGTGGAGAAATAATAAACTAATGAATATAATATTGAGAAAGCCACTCTCCCCCAACTATAAATACCACTGTTCACACCCTCATTTCCTCACACCTCTCAAGCTTCAAGAATTGTCTAAACTCTGCCCAAACATCTTCCCTAGCCTCTTCCCCACGTCCAAGAGCTTCAGGTCTCATCAAAAGACCAATTCAAAGTGCCTTAAGGAGGATTAAAGAGGTAATCCCCCTCTCTTTTCCTTTAATTTCCTTTCAATTTCATGTTCTTTTCTTAATCTCTCCCCACCTATCCTCATCCATATGGTATGGTAACTCCCGTATCCTACATATACTGGAATGTTATGATGCTAATGAGATAATATATCATCCAACCCCCTTCTCCTCTTCTTTTTTATTTTAGAAAGGAAAATGTTGTTCATGAGGTGTTAATTTATCATCTTCAAGAACAACATGTTTTCATTTTCTTTTACCGCCTTCAGATCTGGCCATGAAACCATTTTTATGGTTGAACCATATCATCTTATATGTATTATATCTTATTTAATGGTCTGGAACTAACTTATGTACATATTACTAAATGATAAAACAAAACATGTTCGTTGTGATCCAAAAAACGCCCAAATTAACCTAAAACGATCATCATTAAATTTTAACTAATGATTCATCCACATGGTATATAACACAATTCATTATAAGATCATTTAAATTCCCGAAATATCATTAATAACATGTAATATCAGTTCTGGATATTTATCCATGTTCTACACGAACTTTCATTAATGAATACAAGTGAACCGTTCAAGAAAACCATAAAAACGAACATTCCTGAACAATGAATTTAAACTCTATAACTCATCTAAAGACCTATAAAAGAACTTAATGAAACCATAATGAACCATATTCATGTATAAACAATTTTGGAATTGCTAATTAATGAATATAATGTCATTATACAGGAAATTAAAGTGAAGAAAGCGTTAAGATACGAGGCAAAGGGAAACTCTCGAACCCAACTAGGGGTGTCCATGGGTCGGGTTGGGTTGGGTCGGGTTGAGGGCTATTTTGGACCCGACCCAAGCAAAATAGGTCGGGTCGGGTCGGGTCGATCGGGTTAAGGAAAAAAAAACTTAGTATTTTTTTATGATCCCAACCCGCAGGTTGACCGGGTTACGACAAAAAAAAATTGTTCAGTTCTTTTTATGGCTATCGCCCTGTGGGTTGATTGAGTTACGTATTCCTCTGCTTCATCTTCTTCGCCACACTAGGGAATGCTCGCATCCTCCGCCCTGTAATAAATCGACTCAAAAAGCGTCAGTCTGCGACTCAATGGTGTGATGTGATTAGCTTGCCTGCAAGTAGTTATCAAGGTTTGAGGAGGTTCAAGGTGAGGCCAAGAGGGTGATGAGAATGAGGTAGTGCCTGAAACCGATAGATTTGGCACCGCACATAGTTGCGATGGAGATAGAGGTGGTGGCAGAGGCAGGGGGTACATGCAGGTGCGGCGCGGTGGATACACTAGACTGGTGAGGGTGAGGGAGATGTTCAATGATCATTTTCTTAGTCGATCCTCCACCATCGGATCTTCGAATCATTAAAATTGTTCTATCTTCCTTTGATTTTTTGCTTGTTCTTTAGTTTTCATAGAAAAATCGAATGAAATCCAGTTATCTTCATGTTTTTGTTTGTTGATCGGGCATTGTTTTTCCGCTGATTTCACACGTCTCGATTTCTTTGAATTTATTTTAGGTTTTTCTTAGAAATGTCATGGAAGATTCAATCATCTATGCGATTAATAGAGTGTTCTTGTAATGGTGGGCGATGGCATGAACTCAATGGATGATGTAGAAAAGGAGAAAGACAACGGTGTGGGGCGTGGGTGAGGGGGAATTGGGTCGAGAGGCAGGGGGAGAGGGTGAAGTCTGAAGAGGCGACTCACAGTAGTCGGGTTGGATGGGTCGGGTTGGGTCAATTTTTTCCCAACACGTGACCCGACCCAACCCGACCATGATATAACCCAACCCGACCCAACCCGTGGTATAAATTTTTTAACCCGACCCCACCCGATCGGGTCGAGTCGGGTTGGTCGGGTTGGGTCGGGTCTGGACACCCCTAAACCCAACTCTCTTTCTTTGGGTTTTCCCTATTCAACCCACTTTCAGTATGGATACACCTTAAAAATCATTTATTCATCATTATCTTTCCTTTTTTGGGACATACATGTTCTCTAATTGATTTTATGAAAAACCCAATGTTTTTCGAAAGAACTTTTCTTTAAACAAACACCCTTTTTTACTTCTCGAAGATTGTTTCACTCTTCACTCATGGTTAGTGGTTTTATGTCAAAAATGATATTCCTTCTTTATTTTGGGAACCAAATGTTTATGAATGTATGCTTAATTTTGTGAAACTCATTTTTTCTATGAGTTATTTTATGTTCATGTTTAACATACTTTTCAATGTGGCATGCATGATGATGTAAATATTATGATGAGACGGGTGTGCCCAGAATTATATAGCGCAATATGAATGTTTGAATGTGATGGGTGCGCCCAGAATTATACAGTGCTCTAATGCATTGGGTAAAGTGATGAATCTCATGAGTTAAAGTGAAATGGTGTGTGAACTTGATGCTAGGTTTGTTCACAACTATGTGTGATGGTTAACCACGAAGACATGTTTTCATTTTTTATGCATTGCCACATTCCATGTCTTTATCTAATGATTCATCTAATGATTTTGATGTTGATGTTATGATTATGCTCACCCCATACTATATTGTTCTTATCTATCCTCTTACTGGGCTTTTAGCTCACCTCTTTTTGATGTGTATCATTAGGTGACTACATGTACTAAGGAGAGGTCAAGTGCCAATAAGAAGCTAGAGAAGAAAGAATTAAATAGATGTTTATGCTTGATGTTGTAAATGTTATGTATGGTCATAGTTTTCTCAAGACACTAAACCTTTGGATCCTCGATGTGTAATACTATTATGTTGTTTATCTTTAAAATGATGTAATAGTAATGTAAGAAAAGGATGATTCGTTATATACAATTCCCCACATTCGACGTGGGTTGCCTCGGGTTTCCGTGCCCTCGAGAAGCCCTTTGATAAGGGAAAATCCAGGTGTACCGATGTTTCAGTTTCCAGACACACCAACAATGCCCAGCGTGACAACTATCCTGACTGAAGGTCGTTGCCCTGACTTGACCCATTTGGAATGTCATGACATAATGTTGGGCAAAAATCCCTCAAGGTATCATTGAAGCATTTTTGAGGTGATTGTGTTTGTTGACAAAGTGGACATATGTGTTGTGATTGTTGACAAAACAAACCATGACATACAAATTTGTTGACAAAGGGGATTTCATGGTGGCATGTCGAGTTCAAGAGCTGTGGTTAACGATCAATGTTTGATTCAAGAACTTCGACAAAGGAATGAATGATCTAGAGGTGGTACAAAAAGAATAGATACAAGGTGGCGTCGTTTTATAGTGTTTGCCAAATTTTTGGGCCTGAAAATCGACAAATGAAGAAAAGTGGTTTTTGGCAAAGGGACTTGCGCGCCGTGTACATGAAGGAGAGGAAACTTGCGCGCCATATGTTTTTCAAGATCAAAGCATCAAATTATGGAAAATGGATAAGGGTCGCGCATGTTTTGGAGTTGGTCGCGCAAGTGATTTGCGCGGAAGGAGACTTGCGCGCCGAGACTTGCGTGCTGAAGGGAGACTTGCGCGCCGTTGCGCAGGGTGTTCAAATGCCTATAAATACAGGTCGACCCCTCCTCATTCGGTGGTGAGTTCAACACTTAGAAAAATCAGAGCTCCCGTCGCGCAGGTGGGGTGGTCACGCAAGTGGTGTGTGGTCGCGTAAGTAGAGGTTGCGCGCCAGGTGATTGTTGCGCGCCCAAGGTGGTTTGGGCGAGGAAGGAAGAGAGTCGCGCAGGTTCTAAGTTGAAGAAGGAAGTGTCGCGCAAGTGGTTTGGTGATACTTGCGCGCCAAATTTTGAAGAAGCACGAAAGGTGTTGGTTGCGCACCAAAATTGGATTGGGTGTAAAGGGTTGTGCGTCGCGCAAGTTTGGAGTAGTAGAAGCTTGTGTCGCGCAAGTGGTTGAGGTGGACTTGCGCGCCAGTTTTGACTTGCGCGCCGAGACTTGCGCGCCGACTTAGAGAAGGGCGCCAAGTAAGGTTGATTCACGACAGAGATTCAGGGCTGCGTGAAAGCTGGAAGATTGCCCGATACCTTCGGTGCAAAGTGAGATTCATCTACAGGTGAAAGTTGAACTTCAACAGCGCATCCAAATACAACAGAGGATGTATTCATTAGTGATAATGAAGAGGCCTATAGGTCTATAAACTGTGAGTGGATCCTTTCCAGAGTAGTGCACAAAGGAAGATGAAGAAGGTGATCCTCTCCACCGGTAGTGAGTCAGAGAGAGAGAAACAGAGAGTGACCCTTGGGAAACCAGTGAGCTAACCCTAAACTTTGTAAAGGCAATGATTCTGGGAATAGAAGTGATCTATCCCAAACCTTGTAAACAGCAGTGCGATTTTAGTGGATTTGGTACATCGGCACATTGTTGGTGTATGCTCCTTGGACGTAGCCCAGTGAGGGTGAACCAAGTAAAAATTGTTGTGTCCTGTGCATGTTTTACTTTCTGTTTATGTTGTGCAACGAGAAAGAGAGAGAAAAGTGTTTTTCTTAACAGCGAAACAAGATCAGAACGTGCGTTAATTTTAAATTAGTCATACCCTGATTCACCCCCCTCTCAGGGTATTCAGCCTTGTGGACCTAACACATAATCAGTATAATTTTTCGATGTCCACAAAGATATGACACTGGGAAGAGTTTAATGAACAACATATTAATTTTTAAGGGAGACCCGGACTAGGCGACAAATTCTGAGGAGAAATCCACGGAAGAAGAGACCAACATCCCATCATCCCATTTCGATCAAGGAGCAAACATCCATCAAGAGGCGACGAATGGTGCCCACCTTTGGAAAGTGGGAATGCGGAGCCGCAACACGACCCGTCTGACCGAAGCTTCCCACGCGCACGACACGACGAGGGGCGTCCCGACGGAAAAGCGTTGGACACAGAAATGGTGAAGACGATACCCATACCTACTCCGTTAAGCCTAGGATCATTGAGTTTGCTGCCGTTAGGGTTCGCGAGGCGCCGTCGAAGTGCATCTGCCAACATGACACGACTTGATCCACTGAGAGGATTGCCTCGTCTAGGAAATCATGATCTAGAGACTGCTATGTGGGGGTTGGATGGGTGACAAGAAAGTCTGTCAGTGTCTGACCCTTGACAACTTTCTGCAGAATGAATCTGATGTCAAACTGCTGAAGGATCACTATCCACCGGGCTAGACAATCTATCAACATGGGGCGGTTCAGAATATATTTCAGCGGGTCTATGCGAGACATCAGCTGTATCTTATGGTGCTGCAGGTAATATCGCAATTTCTGGACCGCAAATACCAGCGTGATACAGCACTTCTCGATAGAGGAATATCTAGTCTTTTGATTGAGGAGCATGCAGTTGAGATAGTATAAACTATTCTCTATCCTCTCATTTTTCTGAGTGATAAGGGCACCAAGGGATTGTTCCAAAGTAGTCACATAAAAGACTAGCGACTTTTTGGAGACAGGTGGCATCAGAACTGAAGGTTGTAGCAGGTACTGCTTGATCTCCTCAAAATCAGCCTGACACTCTTCATCCCACTGGTAGTCGACACTTTTTTTCACGAGCCGAGAAAAGGGCTTACACTTGCCGGCCATATTCACAATGAATCGGCGTATGTAGGTTAAGTGACCTTGAAAGTCTCGAAACTCCCCAATGTTGTTCGGAGGAGGAATCTGACTAATGGCCTTGATCTTCTCTGGATCGATCTCGATGCTTCTATATCTAACGACAAAGCCGAGAAACATTCCAGAGGTAACCCCGAAGACACACTTCAAGGGGTTCATCTTCAGATGGCGGGAGTGGAGGAGGCCAGACACTTTCTCAAGATCTCTGAGATAGTCCTGATGTTGGTGGGATTTGACCACAAAATCATCCACATAGCATTCCGCCAATGTCCAGAGGATCATCTTGAATATGTGGTGCATGACACACTAATAGTTGGCTCCTACATTCTTCAGACCGAAAGGCATTACCTGATAAAAAAAGTACCTTGTGGTGATCTGAAGGCGGTAGACTCTTCATCCTCGGGGGCCATTCAGATTTGATTATATATGGAATACCCATCCATGAAGGAGAGAGCTTGGAATCCATCGGTAGCGTCGATCAACTGCTCTGTCACAGGAAGGGGAAAATCATCCTTCAGACAGTGACGATTGAGATTCCGGAAGTCGATGCATAATCTAATATGTCCATTCTTCTTTCGGATGAGAACAATGTTGGATAGCCATTTTGGTTACTTGACTTTTTTTTTTGACAAAGTTGGCTTTAATGAGCTTATCAACTTCAGCCTTGACAATGGCACCGTGAGAATGATGCATCTTTCTGGAAGGTTGTTTGAACCCCTGATGGTTTATCGGGAGACCAAGGCGGTGGACGACGACCTGAGGATCCAATCTTGCCATCTCGCCGTAGCCTCAGACGAATACATCTCGTTGCTGCTTCAGGAAACCCACACATTGTTGCTGCTTCTCTGCAGACATGGCTGCACTGACTAGTGTTGGTTTCAGATCTATCTTGGTGTTGGGGTTCACCCGTACCAACTCATCAATGACGGTGGAGACACCTTCCTCAAATGTAGCAGGAGAATCCTCCATATCCTCTTCATTGTCCACAGTGAGATGATCATCGACATGGGGAAATTCTTCTGAGTTGGCTGATTTCGAAGGAATGCTGGTGTCGGCCTGAGCGGAAGTGGAATCTTCATCAGGGGACTCCTGCGTTGCTGAAATCATGACCACGAAAGCTGTCGATCCGATTCCATCTGGCCTTCGACCCAATGGGAAACGCTTGATAATATCAAAGTTGTAGTGGTGCGTCACCTTGATCCGGTTCAACCCATCCTGGCAGAACAAGCAAGTATGATGTATTGTTTTTGTTATGAGGCGAACATCCTGATACCTTACAGGGGTAAGGGGTTCTGGGATCACTCGAGCATGATTCGTGTAAGAGTACGAAGTGATATCCTTGCGTTCCTTGCACATGGGAACACATTGTCCCCTTGTCCCAAAGACGACAAAGAAGTGTCCCATGTCTAGGGTCATGGCCTCCAATCCGTGAATCCGGAGAATGTTGGCATCATCCACGTCTGCCCATGGGTCGACCACAACAGTAGTATGCTCAACCTCATTGGCATGAACCTGCTTGTCCTTGCTCCTGTGGTAGTCGACATCTATGCATTACCTTGGAGCACGCCCACTCGACCATTAAGGGAGTACTTGAGGCATTGTTGATACGAGGAGGGGACTGTCACGTTTAGATGGAGGCAGGGTCTACCCATCAGCGCATTGTAGGCGGTGTCCCGCGAGACAACCATGAACTCTGTGTTGGCAATCAGGCCACTAAATTTGGTCTTCAAGCATATTTTGCCAACAGGCGTCTACTATGTTCTGTCGTAACCTTGAATCTTCAGGTCAGAGGGATTCAGATCTGTTTCAGACAACCCCAGCTTGTGGAGTGTTCGGGTCGGGATGATATTAATCCCGGAACCCATATCGACAAGACAACGACAGACTTCCACGTCATTGAACTGACCAGTGATGTACAGTGGGCGGATGTGCCCCTCTATAGGAGAACCTTCATCTTTTCCTGAGAACGAGATGATGGCCTGACATTCTGCAAGTTCGGCCTCCTCAGCACAGAATGCCTCTATGGCCGCTACCTCTATTTCAAATTGGAGGGGGCACCTCAGAGCCTCTGTGAGGGTTTCACATATATATTTGGACAAGCGGAGGAGAATCGAGTTTGGCAGGAATGCTGGCAAGGTGCTTGAGCACATCATACTTTTGTGTTAGGCACGCATTTCTGCCGATAGGAGGTTTCTCCATGGCAGGAGGTATGGAAGATGCTGCAAGTTGGACCGGCGGATTTTGGCTCGTGCTGGGGGTATCCCGCTGCTCACTAGCTGAATCTCGTAGGATGACTATCGGTTGATTGTCAGATGATTGTGGCCTGGTCTCAGTTGTACATGGCTGATCATAGCATAGTCGCGACGACTCTGCCTGGTCGAGTAGCACAAATGGTGAGGGAAGTGGATATGATGAAACAGGGTAAGAGTATTGCGCTTGCTGAGTCCTGGGCTGAGTCTGTTGTCTGGTCTCATTGGCGTGCATAGCTCAGTCGGAAGTGTTGGCCGACGCCCTTTTACGATTTACATACCCATAGTTTCATCGACTCTGGCGTTGGTTAGGGTCATTAGGAGGGTCTTCCTAGCATTCCTCATCTTTGGGGACCATGTATGGGTCCTCTAGCTCGACAATGTTCATCGAGGCGTACTCCTGACCATCACTTGAGGAATCCTTTATTGTTGGGTGGATTCTGGGGGCAATCCCCATCCCTTAGGGAATGAAATCGCAAAGAGCACAAGATGACTTTGGTACCGGTGGAGGAATTTGCTTCTCCTTGTGCCGTCAGTGCCTGCTCTCCTGAAATGGCGAAAGCTGAGATGTCGATGCAGAATTAGTAACTAGAGGTAACACAATGACTTCAGAAGGCTCAAGTTGATTCTAACGGGAACGAATAATACCATGGGCACGGGCAACTGCCTTGCGTGCTATCCGATCGTCATACTTCTGAGACCTGCGACCGGAGACCTACTATCATTCATCCTCATTGTCGCTATCAAGCTTTACAAACACACATGCCACTTGTGCCGGGGCCGAACCCAATCTGACTATGTTGTTATCGACCTGCTCCTAGTGCCAGTCTTTGAACTCCTAACAATGCTTGAGAGTGTGTCTAAGGAACCAACGATAGGGGGAGTAATTGGGGCGATCAGTGAGATTTGTGTCTTCGGGCCTCCTGCATTATGGCAACCGCAGGATCCCCTGATCCAAGGCACTCTGAAAATAGCTGGGGACCTAAGCTTCATTGAATGAGTAGGTCCGGTTTCTCCGATTCGGGAAAGAGACTCTGGGAGCCTGGCCCTGACGAAGGGCTGAAACCTAGCGAGGAGGTGAAACTTGGTTTTCTCGATTAGGTGGTAGTGGTGCGTTACACGGTGGCGCCTGTCGATTTTGAGGCGGGCAATTTTGAGTCCGAGGCTGAGCCTGAGGCGGTGGCCCTCAGCGCATCTATGGAAGTGACTCTGCCGGTAACAATTTCAACTATCTAGGGGCCTCTACCTCTGCAACAACAGCAGTCTCGGCCTTGGCGGCTCTTCTTGCGGGAGCTGCGAGAGGCAATAGACGTGCCTGCTTGGCTTGCTGCAATGCTTCCTCTAGCAATTGTTCGTTCCTGAGTTAGCGACATATCGAGTGAGTATGTTGGACCCTTTCACCTGGCGACAAAGTCTGTGACTCGCTCATGTGGCATTTGCTTGCACTTGATGAGGTCGACAATACTAGTCTTGCGGGTGGTGGAACTGAACTGATACAGAAACTGCCTGTGGAGATCCTCCCAACCAGCTATGGACCCGATGGGTAACTGGCTGTCTCAGACGAATGCTGACCCTTCTAGTGTCTGTACGAAACATCAGAGCTTAGTAGCTTCCTGCTGCACTGGAGTTCCCAACATGGGTCCACATCTTGAAATAAAGTGGGTCAAATGTTGCAGCGGATCGCTTGTCCCATTAAAAGGGGAGAAGGTAGGATTTCCAAAGCCCGGGGGTGCTGGTATATCATCCACCCATGTCGGATATGGCCTGCCATCATGTGGGATCGCCACCTGTTGGGTTTTCAGAGCCTCGAGGCGGGCAATGAGAGTAGTCATCGGATCATCCTGACGAGGATTCTTATCTTGACGAGGATTCCTAACTACTAGAGCGTTGACAGGTTATTCAACGTGGTAAGCTGGTTGAGGGGTTCATGGAGCGGTTGGTGGAATGATCCGAGGGGCCGCTGGAGGAACCTTTGGAGCGGCTGGTGGAACCTGCAGAGCAGCTGATGGAACCTGAGTTAGGTCCTACGAAAGGTTTTCGTGCAGCTCGGGTGGATTCAGTGATGCATACTGGGGTCTTTTGCCATAAATACCGGCCTCTACCCTATTTAGATGGGCAGGGTTATTGAGATCACCTGGGGGCAATTCGCTGTGGGGGGGGGTTGTACCTACCCCTGTTGCCCCAGTGGAGGACAGTTGTGATCATACCAGGGATCGCCATAATCTGGTCGTCGTTCCGCGGCGCACTCAGCGAGGAGCTCGTCGATGATCCTTCTCTGTTCCGCGATCTTTTGGTGCAACACGGCCTTTTTGGGATCCTCTTTCGTTTTTCGCACTGAATCAGAAGGGTTGGAGGACTTAATTGTCCCAACGTGTGCTTTGCCCTTGCTAGGGTCTCGACCGAGAGGCAATGACTCGGAAGGTTCAGGAAGGCCAAACGTCTGTCTTTGTTGGCGAGTGTGGACACCTGCAGGGTCTGCCAGGTGTTGTGCTGCCCCAGTGGGCTGTTCATCTTCTCCAGACCCTGTGTCGATGCCCCCTTCCAAGTATATTTCAGGAACGACCATGTTTATTATGACGACGCCCGAAGACATATCATTAATATCACCGGGTGAACCAGGTTGGCGCAGGATGGGAATGAAATGCAAGGCAACATACTACCTCCATCCACGGATCTGGACATGCGGGGAAGCCTCCTTAATAACTCTACAAAGCACAGTAATGCTCTGGACACATCGTTGCTGGAGAGTCCGATGATAACCAGGTGATGTAGGGTGCTGAGCAGCAGTGAGTGTGACCAACTCAACCAGGCGACACTACTAGCCAATGTCGTCAAAGTGTTCCCGACTCTTGGGGTAAGCTAACCGTTGATAACAGAGATAGAAATGCATCGTCCCTAAGGTTCGGCGGAAGCACACAACCTCATCCTGGATGAGAAACTCTGGAATATTGAAACTTGCAGTTGCGCTTGGCCAGAACATCTAGGGGAGATGGTCCGCTGCGAGAATGTCCCACAAACTTCTCGGTTCAGTCTCGAGACCCGGCCCTTGGTTTCCCCATTCATCGACTGGGGGTGGTTGAGGGACCAGTAACGACACTGATGTGGACCGTTGCAGCGGTAGATTGGTCGGTAGAGAATACGGTGCGTGAGCTGACAAACCGCTACATCTTGGGTTTTCTTCCAGAGAATGCACTAACTGTATTACCATATCCTTGTAGGACGGGGTACTGACCACTGCTACCCACACTGGGGTGGCGGTAATTGGCAGTGGATCAGGCTGATGCTCATCGTCGACCGATCCCCATAATAATTCTCCATGATCTCTTGTCGAAGTAGAGAATGACCCTGGTGGCGATAGAGAGGGTTGCACAGCCAGACCCTGGAAACGAGCCAAATCTTCCTCATCCTGTATGTATCTATGGAAGGATCTGGTGCATCTCGCTTTCTGGGAGGACAAAGTTGATACGCCGAGTTCCTGCCCCAGACCCCGATACAGAGGATCGAGGTGGGGCTCCATCACCGAGTCACACTCCACTTCATAGTCTAAAAATCAGACGGGTCTGACTAAGATCTGAGGCTTCTCAATATTCTTCCTTTGGCGGCGACGACTCGCCCTCCTGCCTCGAGACAGTTCTTCAGGACATGGTAGATTTTAGACACGGGGAAGATCTCTGTGTGTGTTGGTATTGGAGCGGGGAGGACCTCCGCTTGGATGAGCTGGGGTGCGGGGGGGGGGGGGGCACTCAGACAAATATCGAATGGAACACAGGGAGAACCTCCATGCTGATGGGTGACATGGAGAGGAGGACTTTTGCTCTGATTAATACCGCCGTGGGGAGGGGCCCCGCTTGAGCTGGTGACGATGTGAGGAAGACCTTCGCGTTGATGACCCGAAATATGGGGAAAACCTCCATACTTGGGATCGTGGGCACGGAGAGGACCTCCGTACTGAGTGTTAACAAGACGCGGAGGACCACCGCTCTGGATAATGATGGTACGGGGTGGAACTACGTACTGAATTTCATCGTCGTGGGTGGACTTGCGACAACTGCTACTTGCACCGACGATTGGGAAAGTCAACCCAGCCTGACCGTGGGGTGGTTGAGGCCTCAACCCCGATCAGGCGTAGAGGTGCTCCTATTCTGTACTAACAGAGAGGTGATAGAACACGTCAGTGTTGGCTCGAGCCACTGAAGTCGTAGAAGATGATGTCCCCTGACAGGCATCCTCCTGAGCTTCCGTCCGACATTGGCGTCGAGTCAGCCAATCTAGGGTCGGCTGTGCAGGGGTATGGATCACCTACTCCTCAGTCTGCAGGACAAGCTGGCGGTGTTGTCGTGGTCTAGTGGGAGTCCTCCTTGGCGGCCCTATGGCCGATGTCGCAGCCGGGAGGACTCAAACCCCCCTTACTCTGTCGGCATAAGGGAGTGAGTCATAAGATCGTCTTGGGGAGAGACTTTCGAAACGATTGAAAATCGGAGTGGGGAGCAGCGACTCCCTGCGCGGCCCTTTGGGGCGGCGGTGATTGCGGGGCACTAAGGCCTCCATATCTTGACGGGTCATATCCATCTTCGGGATGACCCCCTCCTGTTCGTATTGATGAACAAGAATGTCCATTGCCCTCCTTTGGACAATTTCAGAATTTGAGACGGGGCGTGGGCACCTGGTAGTTGTGGTAGTGGATGATGTCGCAGTGGAGGTGGAGTCGTGCGAGATTGCTGCATTGGCATTGCCCCTGCGGGCGGGAGGTGATTGGTTTCCTGCAACTGTAGTTTGGGTCCTGCAAAGCAAGAAGATTCAGCCATCAGTTCTGACAGTAGGAAAGCAATGCCCAGTGCCCTAACATCATTCAATCTTCCATGGCTGGATAGAAAGATCCACGCTAACAACGTCGCAGATCAGGATGCCCAACGATTAACTGCCCCAAATCATGATGAGTTTCATGTCAGACCCACTATTTGTTTGGCGAGACCTAACGCCGGATAGCTGGATCTGGTGACACACTCATTTGTTGATGCCCAGAACGCTACTAATCCCCATATCGAGGAGAAGAATTTCACGCCGGGTTCACCATTTCTGTTTCCAATGCTTTTCCGCCGGAGCACGCCTCGTCGTGCCCCGCGTGTGGGACGCTTCGGCTAGATGGGTCCCGTTATTGCCCCGCATTCCCGATTTCGAAAGGCGGACGGCAACGCGACCCGTCCTGCTGAAGCGTCCCACGCGCACGACACCACGAAGCGCGCCCCAGCGGAAAAGCGTCGAAAATAGAAATGGTGAACCCGACGTGAAATTATTCTCCTCAATATGGGGATTAGTAGCATTCGAGGCATCAGCAGATGAGCGTGTCACTGGATCCAGCAATCCAGTGCTAGGACCCGACAAGCAAATTGTGGGCCTGGCGTGAAACTCATCAGGATTTGGGGCAATTAATCGTTGGGAATCCTGGTTTGTGGCGTTTTCAGCGTGGATCTTTCTATCCATCCATGGAAGACTGAACGACGTTGGGGCACCGGGCATTGCTTTTCTACTGTCTGAACGAACGATCGAATCTTCCTGCTTTGCAGGACCCATGCTACAGCTACAGGAAACCAATCACCTCCCACCTGCAGGGGCAGGGGCAATGCCAATGCGGAAATCCTGCACGGCTCCACCTCCGCCACGACATCATCCACTACCACAACTATCGGGCGCCCACACCCCATCTCACCTTCCGAAATTGTCAAAAGGAGGGTAATGGACATTCTTGTCTGTCGATACGAATAGGAGGGGGTCACCCCGATGAGGGATATGGCCCGTCAAGATATGGAGACCTCAGTGCCCCGCCATCGCCGCCGCCCCCAAGGGTCGTGCAGGGAGCTGCTGCTCCCCACTCTGATTTTCAATCATTTCGGGAGTCTATTTCCGGAACGATCTTATGACTCACCCCCTTACGTCGACGAAGTAAGGGGTTTCTGTGTACTCCGAGCTGCATCTTCGACCATGGGGCCGACAAGGAGGGCTCCCACCAGGCCATGACAACGCCTCCAGCCAGTCTTGTAGACCGAAGAGCAGGTGATCTATACCCCTGCACAGTCGACCCTAGCTCGACTGACCTGACGCCAATGTTGGGTGCAAGCTCAGGAGGATGCCCGCCGAGGGGCATCATCTTCTACGGCTTCAGTGGCCCAAGCCACCACCAACGTGTGTTATCACCTCTCTATTACTACAGAACAGGGGAACCTCTACGCCTGATTGGGATTGTGGGCTCAGCCACCCCACGGGCAGGTTGGGTTCACTTCACCGGTTGCTGGCGCAAGTAGCAGGCGTCACAGGTCGACCCACAACGATGAGATTCAGTATGGAGGTCCACCCTGTACCATCATTATCTAGAGCGGAGGTCCTCCCCGTCTTGTTAACACTCAACATTGAGGTCCTCTCTGTGCCCACAATCTCAAGTATGGAGGTTTTCCCCATATTTTGGGTCATCAATGCGAAGGTCCTCCTCGCATCATCACCAGCTCAAGCAGGGGCCCTCCCTGAGGCGATATTAATCAGAGCGAAGGTCCTCCTCGCCCTGTCACCCATCAGCATGGAGGTTCTCCCCGTGTCCCATTCGATATTTTTCTGGGTGCCCCCCCCCCCGCACCCTATCTCATCCAAGCGGAGGTCCTCCCCGCTCCAATACCAACCCACATGGAGGTCTTCCCTGTGTCCAAAATCTATCATGTCCTGAAGAACCGTCCCATGGCAGGAGGGTGGGCCATTACCGCCAAAGGAAGAATATTGAGAAGCCTCAGATCATAGTCAAACTCGTCCACTTTTCAGACTTTGAAGCGGAGTGTGACTCGGTGATAGAGCCCTCACCCCGATCCTCTGTATCGGGGTCTGGGGTATGAACTCGGTGTATCGGCTTTGTCCTCCTGGAGAGTGAGATGCACCGAATCTCTGAATCCCTTCACAGATACATACAGGAGGAGGAAGATTTGGCTCCTTTCTAGGGTCTGGCTATGCAATCCTCTCTATCGTCACCGGGATCATTCTCTACTTCGACAAGAGATCACGTAGAATTGTTCTGGGGATCGGTGAGCACCAGTCTGAACCACCGCCATTGACTACCACTGTAACGACCCAAAGTTTCATTAATGGAAATCCATCTTGATCTAATTAAATGTCTCTTTATGTAAAATGTTTATATAAAATGTCAACTTCTTTGGTTGTATGTTAAGAATTGTGACCGTTGCTTTTATAGCCGTTGAACAGTGATCACATGATTAGTATAAATATAGGACTTTAACAAATCCAACTTACTCAGACAAAGGAAGCGATGACCTCATTCAGTAGAATTGCTACATACGAAGCCCATTTGTTGGAGCTCGGAAAAGAGGCGGCGTCTTTGGGCTTCGCTCTTGACCAAGCCCAAGCCGAGCTTCATCATGTCAGGCTCAAACGGGACCGTCTACGGGAAAAGTGGAAGCTGATAGAGATTACCACTCGAGCGATGTTATCTGAGCCACCCCAAGAGTCTGTTACCATTGTACACCTTACCCTTAGGTCTTATGCGGCTGTTTTAAGGGGTTATGTAACAAATCGCTAGTACTATGTTCATGTACATTATTTTTTGTATATAATAATGAATATACTTTCTTGTCATTATTGATACATTGTAAATAGTTTTTAAAGTACAAGTAGTGTTTTTAGTTATTATTTAATTAAGAAATCTATTTTATTAAATTAAGGGATTTTTGAATTAAATAATATTTTAATAAAATATTATTATTATTATTAAATTAATTTTATTATATATAAATGATCATATAATTTTATGAATGCAATTATAATTTTTATTAAGGTTTGAAAGCCATTTCTGTCAAAACCCGTGAATTTTCGATAAATGTCGGTTTTTATTTTAAAAGTGAAAATTAAAATATTTAGAAAATTATTTAAATAAAATAAATGATATTTCTGGAATCAGGACATCGAAATTATCCAACGGTGAATTTTTCATAATTTTCTGAGAGTCAAATTTTTGGGTAAAAATTAAATACCGTTTAAATATATAATGTGTTTTATGACATCATAATGATCCAATAATGATGTAATAAAATACTATAAGCTTTATGTTCTGCCAATATATGTTTTACCATTAAAATAATGTGATTTTGGGTTTGTTTGACTTACTTTTCAAAGCATTAATGAACCTCTCAAGACTTATTAAACATCTTGTCTTTTTAAATTATTTTCCATTGGAGTGTGACTCACCTCCACATAAGCAACCCCATTATTTTAAGAAGTTCGGACTTTGGCCTTATAAAATATTGTTTTCCTCTCCCCTTTGTCAAAAACCATGGACAAAAACCATGAGCTGATTTGTGGTTTGGATTAGTTTAATGTAAGGGGTCCCAAACCTAAATAATAAAGAATTCACTCACCTTTCCTATATAACCCACCCAAGCTCCCACTTCCTCCTCACTCAAAGCCTTTGGAGTTCATCCAACCTCTGCCCTACTCTCTCTAGAATCCTCCCAAGGTGCCCCAAGCTCCCAAGAAGCCTCCATCAAGCCTCTCTCAAGCCTTGAAAGCACACTTCCAAGTAAGGGGTTTTCTTCCTTTCACTTTTTTATCCAATTTTCTTAATATTGTTATGCCCTTTTAATTTCAATTATAAATGCTGGGGTATGGTTTCAGACATACCCCATACTTCCCTCTTATTGTTTGAATGATGGGAGACCCCTTTCTCTCTCATTAAATGCCTCCGATATACACCCGTTACAATACCGAAATTCCGAAAAGAACTTCTCTCTCTTCATTTACATTCAAGCAATACTTTTGTATCATGAATCTAAATTCCATTACAATTGTTTGGACATGTATCTATATGACCCCCTTACTGTCCATTTCATGTAGATATGATGAGACACCCCTTCCTCTCTCATCAACCGTTTTTATGAATTCTTATATCACGGCGTTATGCTGCCGAAATTGCACCAATTTTCTAAAGCCAATGCCATTGTGTAGTGAATACCATGCCCATTTCTCCATCAAGGGTATTCACCTTCATGCACATATACTTATTAATTATAAAGTTTCATTCCACATTCCTTTGTCGTGGAATAAATGATTATGTTTTATGAATCCATGTTTTATGATCCATGTGACACACTTATGCATGAAATGAAATGTTTAAGAAGGGTGCGCCCTTATAGCGCTCCAATGCATTGGGTAAAGTATAGTATCATGATACATCATGTGCAATGAGTGTTGACTCATGCTAATTCAAGTGCAACGAGGGTTTACTCGTGCTTCATGTGCAATGAGAATTTACTCATGCTCCATGTGCAATGAGCCTTGGCTCATGCTAATTCCATGTTAAGTGTTGTTGCCACATTTCCATGTTATGATTATCATGCTTTATCATGCCTTTATGTTCATGTTTCTCTTGTGCTCTATTGATATGCATATTGTCTAACATGTATTGTACTTCTCATGTATTCCATGTTTATTCCTTTACTGGGCTTTATAGCTCACCCTTTTTCTTATGCATGTCCTTAGGTTATCCCATGCAATGCTAAGTACGAGAGAATGTAGTGGTCATGTAAAGGAAGTTTTCAATAAAGATGTTGTATTTCATGTTTTAAGTTGTTATGTAATGGTCCCAATCCCCAAAGACACTAGAACTCTCGATCTTCTATGTTGTATCAAGTGAATAGTTTATGTAATAAATCATGTTTAAGTTTGTAATAAAAGCAGGGTTGTCATAACCACCCTAGTGTGGGAAGTATGGTCAGTACCCTGTCCTACAGGCATATGGTGATACAATCAGTGCATTCTCTGGAAGACGGCCCAAGATGCAGTGGTTTGTCATCTCGCACACTGTATTCCCCACCGACTAGTCTATCGTTGCAATGGTCCACGTTAGTGCCGTTACTGGTCCCTCAACAACCCCCAGTTGTTGAATGGGGCAACCAAGGGCTGGGTCCCGAGTCTGAATCGAGAAGTTTGTGGGATATTCTCACAGCAGACCATCTCCCCGAGATGTTCTGGCCAATCACATCTGCAAGCTTCAATGTTATGGGGTTCCTCACTCGGGATGAGGTTGTGTGCTTCTGTCAAACCTTAGGGACGACGCATTTCCGTCTCCATCATCGACGATTAACTTATCCCAAGAGTAAGGAACACTTCAACGACATTGGCTAGCAGTGCCGCCTGGTTGAGTTGGTCGCACTCCCTGTTGCTCAGCACCCTACATCACCTAGTTATCATCGGACTCTCCAGCAACGATGCATCGAGAGCTTTACTGTGCTCTGTAGAGTTGTTAAGAAGGCTTCCCCACATGTCCAAATCCGTGGTTGGAGGCAGTATGCTGCCCTGCATTTCTATCCCATTTTGTGCCAACCTGGTTCACCCGGTGATATCGATGATAT
Source organism: Viscum album (assembly GCA_963277665.1). Lineage (NCBI taxonomy): Eukaryota > Viridiplantae > Streptophyta > Magnoliopsida > Santalales > Viscaceae > Viscum > Viscum album. The sequence goes on from OY728161.1 coordinate 1,566,486,335, forward strand.
GCCTTTGGGCGTCGTCACAACAAACATGGTCATTCCTGACATATACTAGAAAGGGGGCATCGACACAAGGTCTGGAGAAGATGAACAACCCACTAGGGAAGCACCACACCCAGTAAACTCTACAGGTGTCCACACTCGCCAACAAAGACAGACGCTTAACCTTCTTGAACCTTCTGAGTCATTTCTTTTCGGGTGAGATCCTAGTAAGGGAAAAATCACACGCCGGGACAGTCGAGTCCTCCTACACGAATCAGGCTCGAGTGATCCGAGAAGCCCTTAAACCTATAATGTATCGGGATGTACGCCCTCTGGCTACAACAATATGTCATATTTTCTTGTTCCGTCAGGCTGGGTTGAACTGGCTTAAGCCGACACACCACTGCTGCTTTGATATCATCAAACGTTGCCCATTGGGTTGAAGTCCAGGTGGAATCAGATCGACAACTTTCGTCTCCATGATTTTAGCAGCGCAGTAGTCCCCCAATGAAGATTCCACTGTTGCTCAGGCTGACACCAGCATTTCGTCAGAATCGGCAAACTCAGAAGGATTTCCCCCCATCGATGATCGTCTTGTTGTGGAAAATAAAGAGGATTTGGGGGATGCTCATCCTGCGTTTGAGGAAGGTGTCTCCACCACTGTTGATGAGTTGGTACATGTTAACCTCGACACTGAGACAAATCTGAAACCAACACTGGTGAGCACAACCATGTCTGCAGAGGAGCAGCAACGGTATGTGGGTTTCCTGAAACAGTAACGAGATGTATTCACCTGGAGCTATGGCGAGATGCTAGGACTGGATCCTCAGGTCGCCGTCCACCGCTTTGGTCTCCCGATAAACCATCGTGGGTTCAAACAACCTCCCATAAAGATGCACCCTTCTCACAATGCCATGGTCGAGGCTGAAGTTGATAAGCTCATTAAAGCCAACTTCGTCAAGGAAGTCCAGTACCCAAAATGGCTAGCCAACATCGTTTCCGTTCAAAAAAAGAACGAACAGATCAGAGTCTGCAGCGACTTTCGGGATCTCAATCGTCACTGTCCGAAGGATGATTTTCCCCTTCCTGTGATTGAGCTGTTGATCGATGCTATTGTTGGATTCCAAGCTCTCTTCTTCATGGATGAGTATTCCGGATATAATCAATTCCGAATGTCCCCCAAGGACGAAGAGTCCACCACCTTCAGAGCACCACAAGGTACTTTTTGTTATCGGGTAATGCCTTTCGGTCTGAAGAATGTAGGATCCAGCTACCAACGTGCCATGCACCACATATTCAAGCAGATGCTCGGGACATTGGTGGAATGCTATGTGGACGATTTGATGGTCAAATCCCGCCAGCGTCTGGACCATCTCAAAGATCTTGAGAAAGTATTCGGCCTCCTCCGTTCCTACCATTTGAAGATGAACCTCTTGAAGTGTGCCTTTGGGGTTACCTCTGGAAAGTTTTTCAGCTTTGCTATCAGATATAGATGCATCGAGATTGATCGATCCAGAGAAGATCAAGACCATCAGTCATATGCCTTGTCCAAGCAACATTCGGGAGCTCTGAGACTTTCAAGGCCACTTAGCCTACAAATGCTGATTCATTGAAAATCTGGCCGGCAAGTGTAAAAGCCCTTTTCCCGGCTAATGAAAAAAGGTGTCGACTACCAGTGGGATGAAGAGTGTCAGACCGCTTTTGAGGAGATCAAGCAGTACCTTCTACAACCTCTGGTTCTAATGCCACCTGTCTTCGGAAAGCCGCTAGTCCTTTATGTGACCGCTCTGGAATGGTCCCCCGGTGCCCTTCTCGCTCAGAAGTACGAGGAGACAGAGAATAGTTTATACTATATATGTCGCATGATCCTTGATACAGAGACCAGATATTCCTCTATCGAGAAAAGATGTCTCGCTCTGGTATTCTTGGTCCAGAAATTACGACATTACCTGCAACACCATGAGATATAGCTGGTGTCTCACGTAGACCCGCTGAAATATATTCTGAACTGCCCCATGTTGACAGGTCGTCTAGCTCGGTGGAAAGTGATCCTTCTGCAGTTTGACATTAGGTTCATTTTGCAGAAAGCTGTCAAGGGTTGGGCGCTAACAGACTTTCTTGCCGCCCATCCATCTTGCGCAGAGTAGTCTCTAGATCATGATTTCCCAGATGAGGCAATCCTCTCAGTGGATAAAGTCGTGCCATGTTGGAAGATGCACTTGGACGACGCCTCGCAAAGCCCTACCAGCATGAGACTTAATGATCCCAGGCTTAACAGAGTGGGCTTGGGTATCATCTTCATGCCTGCACAGGTTGTCTTGCCCTATTCGTTTTTGTTGTTAGAAGGATGCACCAACAACGAGACAGAGTATCAGGCCCTCATCACTGCTCTCGAACTGCTCCTCAAGATTGATGTTCCCCACCTACACGTGAAAGGGGACTCTGAGCTGGTCATCAGCAGATCAATGGAGACTATGTCATCCGAAAGTCGGATCTTGTACCCCTGTTAGAGCGCACTCGCCAGTTAATGGCCCAGTTCTCTTCCCGACTTGAGGTCATTCATGTTCCCCAATCGCAGAACGGTTGAGTCGATGCCTTGGTCAGCCTGATACGGAAACATTAGGAGTTGCATCGACAAAAATGGTGAAACACAGAAGAGTTAAAGGAGAAAAATAAGAACAAAAACACAAAGATTTACGTGGTTCAGGCAATAATCCCTACATCCACGGAGAGGTAGAATATTCACTATAATTTGGGAGCATAATTTACAACAGTTTCTCTCACACACACAGAAACCCTAGCCCCAAAATAGGCTAATGTAGAGGGACGAAACATTATTCCACCAACCTCAGAAAGTCTGCATCGCTACAGTGAAAGACGACCACCCAAGTCAAAAGTGCTACAGTGGCTGCCGGCTAGAAGTCCAAGGAGTTATAGTGAATGGCAGATGTAAGTCTTTGTCGCCACAGTGTCTGTCGGTGTTGGTCAGTCAGCTCTGCTACAGTGGTCAACATTGCTACAGTGACCCCAAAATTTGGGTCTGGGACCTTCGACCCTCAGACCCTCGGACCCTAGGAGCAGGGGCACGTTTCCCCCTGCAACCCCCACCGAGCTCATCGTGGAGCTCAACCCGCGAAAGTTGCGGGCTATTGCGCAGTACGGGCCACAAGCATTCGGCCCACCCGGATCGAGCTACACCAATCGAACAATCTCCCACTTGGAGCCTAATTCACTACACTGTTATGCTTCGATGCCACTGACTAAATATATCTCACAGGCTGCTGCATGTAGATGTCCTCCAAATCTCCATGAATAAAAATAGTCTTGATATCAAGTTGATCAAGATATAAATATTCTGATGCAACAATACCGAGGACCACCCGGATGGTGGTAAGCTTCACTATAGGCGAAAAGATTTCAAAGAAGTCCACACCTTCCTTCTGTTGAAAGCCTTTCACCACCAGTCTTGCCTTGTACCTTCTATTTCCATCATGTTCTTCCTTGACCCGGTAGACCCACTTGTTCTGCAATTATTTCTTTCCTGTTGGAAGATGTGTCAACTCCCAAGTGTTTTTATCATGCAATGAGCAAATCTCCTCCTTCATAGCCAGCTCCCACTTGCTTGACTCCTTCAGCTGCATTGCCTCTTCAAAGCATTCTGATTCTCCACCATTAGTCAATAACAGATAATGCAAGGATGATGAATACCTATGTACAAACCTTCTCACCCTTGTTGATCTTCTCAACTCCACTGGAGTAGTAGGTTCCACCGGTTCTTATGTCTCGTGATCAGGTACACCTTCAAGATCCACTTACTCTTTGCACTCATACCTTCAGTCCATACACATCCTGTGCACATCGTGCACTCAAAACGGACATGCCTCAACAGACCACGCCAAAACGGACATGCCTCAACAAGCCATACCAAAAGAAAACAAAAACAACTCACGACCATGCTCGCGACGTACCTCTTACTGTCGTCGGCTCATCATCCCACTCACCCCCTGACAGCTCCATGGCATGGACCTAGCCTGAAGCTCGACTGACTGATGCCTAACTTCCCTACAATGCTACACCAGCCACCGGCCACTGACCCCACTGACAGGTCTCATTGCTCCTGCCACGACCTCCGTATGCAGTTGAACCTTGGCTACCCTTACCTGATATTGATCCTGAACCGACCTCAGAAGCTTGCGTCTGCCCCTGAACCCGATCGCCGGCTGAACGAGAAGGTCTCTTACAGAACCAATTGAGATGTCCAACCTACCCACATGCTCGACACTTCTTTAGAAGCCGGTCACACTAAGTATGAACATGTCTTGACTGCCCACACTGAAAGAAAACCGTAGAGGATCCACCACGAGGCGGTTTAGTTGAGTCCTTGGTCTGACCGTCCTACTGGAACTCGTCTCGGTCTCGCTTCTTGCCCTCTGAAGCATAGCCACTGAAGTTACCTGAAGCCTCTACCCAACTCGAATACGATCTATCCGTTAGGTTTCCATCGGCTATGAGCGCTTGACTCACTGCCTCAGATAATTAGTTCAATCTAAAGATGTTTACCTGCACCTGAATGATGTGTCTTAAACCATCCTCAAAGCACCTCACCTAGGAGGTGTCATCACTGACCATGATGGGTGCAAAGCGTGACAACTCAGTAAACGTTGTTGTATAGTCCATGACGAACATGTCACCCTGCTGAAGACTTAGGAACTCCCGAACCATTTCAGTCCTCAGTGTATGTAGGATGAAATGCTCAAAGAATCTGACCTCAAAATCTTTCCAGGCCAGTCCCTCATGTCTTCTAGCCTGAACCTGCACATCCCACCAGTGCTTTTCTAGTCCTATGAGCATGTATGTCGCCAGCTTGACCCTCCACCTTGGAGGCATCTCGAGCTGCTCGAAGATCATTTGCATGCTCTCGATCTAATTCTCAGCCACCTGTGGACCACCCTCACCCTAAAAAAGTGGTGGATGTTGTTATTGGAACTCTTGAGTAATGTAAGACATGAATGTCTCTGCTCCTTGAGTACCTTTGTCAATCCCCTGCTAGATACGTACCAAGCTCAATCGGAGTTGATCGTCAAGTTATAACCCAAAAGCAATCAAGTCTTGCAGTTTCCCTACTTGTACTGGAACGTGTACCTATGGCTGCACCTGTGGCTCATTCTCTGCCTGAACCTCAGGGGTCTAAACCTGACCGTGCTCCTGCAGCATTGAATCATCACCCACCCGATGCTCCATCTGATTAGTTTAATAGAAACCCGCTGAATACCATCCAATGGTCAGACAACCCATATATATATATATATAACACAGTTGGGGAAAGAAGTAAAAATGCAGCGTCAACTCACTACCCTTACTCTCCCCTACTGCAAGCATGACACACAACATCTCGACCTCACGACCTCCTTACTCGTCCTCAATAGAGCTGAGTATCAATAGTACCTCAGGCCATGCCCATACCGACAACCATCATTGCCTCAAACCGACGACTGAGTCGCCCAATCTTGGTGATCAAAATCACCTCATCCATAACACCTGCTCTTATAAGAGCCAGACCCATTTCATTTATCACAAGAACTTTCATATATACATAGACACATGACATATCACCTTGCATATATCAAATCAATCCTATCATGCCATTTCATATTTTCTCGTGGCCTTTAAAATTTAATACATGGTATAATCACTTTAAAAAACATACATGCTTTATATAATTGAAATACCCTAAAATGTGTCTATCAAAATCCAAACAAGCAAGCAATCACACCTTGCCTCACCGGGCCAAGGTTGATATCTCATCCTTGCCTCACCAGGCCAAAGATCACATGTCACAATAATAACCACATTCCAAATAAGCCAACAAGGTGGAAATCATATAAATTATAACTGAGCAAAACAAAACAACAATTCTCACCCATAACAACTTGGTCCGTTCCTCATACCTGGGGCTGCAGACATCCAAACACAAGTTCTAAACCCATTTCTGACCACATCCTAATCTCCAGTCTACCGTATCCAAAATAATAAAACCAAGAAAGAGGAAAAAGAAACCTCTGATACCACTTGTAGTATCCCAACCCGAATAGCCACCCGAATAGTGCTTCTGGACCGGTGGGAAACTGAGCCTTGGGCGCACCTCCCGAAACACCAAAGCCTCCCGATTAGCAGTGAGGGTGTAAAGGAGTATAGTGGGGAGGCTATATCCTCTGAGGAAAGATAACAGTGGTATAAGCATAATATATAACATGCAGTGGAATTTAAATAACTCAACAGACTCGAACCAGACCTTCCAAATGACGGAAACACAATCAATAACAAACAATAGAGGAAGCAATAAATAAACTGCAGCAGAAGATAAATAAACAAATCAGCATGCCAGCAAACCACTTGTAGTAACTAAACAGAACAAGCATGCATTTCATAACAGGTCGTACATAAATTTTCCAAAAAGAAGGGCCGCCAAAGGGCCGACCACAATACAATACATATGTATACAAAACACCATGTTGACTTAGGAATGAAAGCTAACAAAAGAGAAACTCCAGCTAGACACGACCTCAAGGTCCTGTGACAATCTCCATGCCAAACGACTACTAAGTTCCAACTCCTGAGGCTGACCCTTTGCCTGTATGTAAAGACATAAAGTCTACACGTGTCCCAATGGGCCTGTGTAGGGTGTGAGACAAATCTCAGTAGGATACCACCTAATGGTGTGTACCAAGCATAAGTGTTTAAGCAGACGTGTTACAACAATTAAACAAAGAATCTCAATGTAATAAATAAACAAGGTTTCCCTGGTGATCAACAACCACCTAGAAACCATCACTTGCCTCGACCAACACCAGAATCCATAATAGAAGAAGGTCCTTGGCCCATGGCCTAAGGTACTTTTGATGTTACAACCCAGGTGAACCCTCAGGTTCCACCTCCCACAAGTAACCTGACACCACGTGCCTTATGACACATCGTGTCTCAATAAGTACCGACGTGCTGAAGGCACACCCAAGCAAATAATAACCCGGTCCCACAGTCCCCTGCTCAAAAAACATGTGTCAGCCTAAGGATTGACAACCGGAGGCACAACGAGATCTTTTCTCAAATAAATATCCAGGCCCACGACCTCAATCACGGCGAGCCTCAGACTCTAATCGTCAGCCTCAATGTTAACATCTGAAGGCTCTTAACCTTCCACATGGCTTTCAACGACAAGCACCCCAAACCATAATCATTTAAGCCACAACTATCGGGGGCCTCTACCCACTCGAGTGGTTAAAACCACCTCATCAACATAGTCATCCTGTGTGCACATGACTCAATTCGGTGCTTTGGCCATCACGGGTGAACGATAATCACTAATAAAGTTCCTGCACCACATCAAATTGACACCTTTTTCCCTTGCGACCGTGTCACTCAAATATGATGGTCTTGCCATCCTAATATCATGGGCCAAGCCCAACTTGACGGCCTCAAACGATGTCCTCAATGCCCAATCCTGTGGTCAAAACCACTCAAGAAAACCCAGAAAAACCAAACCAGCGATCAACATCATTCAATTTTGATGGCTATGCCATCCCAACCTCGGGCCAAGCTCGTCACGACCCCATGGGTCTCATCACATGCAATGCAACATTTCACACACACACGCATATAATTCAATTCAAAACACTTTAATCAAGCAAATCAATTTAAACGGATTGAATTGCACAAGCTAACAACTATAACAAATCAACATGGAGGTCTTGAATGCCTCAAATTCGTTTAACTAAGTCATAAAAATTTAACTGAATCAATTTAAATCAAAACAATTCTATTCACAGACGATTTTGGCACCTTGACCAAAATACCCCGTGGAGCAATGACAACTAACCTGGCCTTGCTCATCCGAAATAGGTTCGGGCATGCCCAGCGACATCTCTTAAGGTCACACAATCATTTTGATATAAATCATGAGGTATAACAGGGTACCGATCAAAATACCCAAAATGTGCGCTTTGATCCATGCCCCCAAAATGACCATAAAAACAAAAATCAACGTATGCACCACATACCTTAGACCCGTTCGATATTGAGCTCCAATTCGTAGTGGATTGGAATAGATATGAGTTTCTGTTGAACTCCCTGAAAATAGGGTGAAATAGATCAAATGGATTTAGCACTCTGCGAGGCGAGATTCAAAGAGAAGGAAGATACAGGTGTGACAAGCCTTACCAAGGGGGTTCTATAGCCTCTGACGGATTGAAGAACGAACGACCGAGGTGGAAGATGGATAAAAAATCACGGGAGGAGGAAAATGGAGCCTCCTACACTACTGAGTGCGACCAAGAAGGGAGAAAGGAGAATAAAAAGAGAAATAGGGGGAAAGAGAAAAAAATGTACTTTTTCCTCATTAAAGGGGCCACACAGGTTACTCGCATTGTTTTCCAATCCGTGCGCAAACCGTGTGTGAACCGCGCGAGCTACAGTGCATAGGTACTGCCTAAGTGGCAGTACCCATGCAACATTCCACACAGTTTTTTCTAGCCGTGCGGAAGCCTCTACAATTACTGCAAAGCCCCTCGCACGGTCGTGCGCCTCCCTCGCACGGTTTACACAAATCATGCGATAGTTCAAAAATGTGTTGCACGATTACCTAGAAGGGGCTGCACGATTTACCCTAAATTGTGCGCCTTCAGCCTACAACCCAAAATAGGCAATTTGGACTCCAATGCTCCTGAAACTAAACCGAAACGCCCGAGTCACTCTCCAAGCCTCTAGACTAACCAAAAATCATCATATAAAGCTAATGGAACTCTCAAAATTGAGTTTTGATCATCGATTTGAAAATGACACCCCCACTAATTGAAAAGTTCAAAAAACGGGAGTGAAATCTGACCCGATTCAAAAACTCGAGACATTACATTTATAACACTTGAATTATTGCAATAGATTCTGATCAGAGACTTAACTTGAACTCTCATATCGTCAAGTTGTTATTTCATCCACAATAACTGTGTGAAATCTTGAGGAGCCACAATATATTCAGTTTCTGTAGTGCTCAATGAAATGTAATCTCTTTTCTTGCTTAGTTAAGAAATACACAATTCGCTAAGATAAAATGTATCACCTGATGTTGATTTTCTATCATCTGCTAAACTAACTCAATCTACATCTGGATAGTCCAATAACTCTTGTTGAGATTTGTCATTGTACATAAAATCGAAATCCACTATGCCCTTGATATACCAAAGTATTCTTTTTTACTGCAAGAAAGTGGCTTTCCTTGGGATTACTTTGATACCATGCTGCTTGAAACGCGACCAAAACAATATCCAGTTGTGTCGCTGTTAAATACAACAGACTGCTAATGATCTACCTATATTCTGTGACATTATCTGCTTTGTCTTCATCATCTCGTGATAGTTTCATCTAGGTAGACACTGAAGTCACCATCTACTTGGAATTATCCATTCTAAATCTTCTCAAAGCCTTCTTTTCATATTTGGATTGAGAAATAAATATGCCATTCCTTCGTCGTGTCACCTGTAAACCAAGGAAAAGGTCAGTTTACCAACCATTGACATTTCAAACTCACTTTTCATAAATTTTATGAACAGTTTGCACTGCGCTTCATCTGATCCACTAAAGATTATATCATCGACATACACCAGCATGCTTATCCTTTGATTACTGTCCTTGTTTACATAGAGATTGTAATCAACTCCACCACACTGAAAACCGAGCTTCTTCAAAATTTGATCAAGCCTTAAATACCACACTCTCAGTGCTTGCTTCAACCCATATAGTGCCTTCCTTAGCCGAAAAACTCTATTGTCATCTTTATGAATAAGAAAACCATACGGCTGCTCGATATACACTTCTTCCAGAACCCCATTCAGAAATGCTGACTTGACGTTCATCTGGAAAACTTTGAATTTCCCTTGCACTGCTATGACCAAGAATAGAAGAATAGTCTCGAGCCTTGCAACTTGTGCAAATATCTCATCAACATCGATTCCCTCGATCTGGGAGCATCCCTTGCACACTAGTCATGCTTTGTTTTGAATTACTAATCCATCTTCATTTAGTTTGTTTTGGATGACCCATTTGGTGCCGATGAAATTCTTATCTACTGGTCTCAAAATAATCTCCCATGTATGATTCTTCTAAATTTGGTCAAGCTATTCGTTCATAGTATGAACTCATTTCTCATCTCCAACTGCTTCTTTAAAACATTTCGGTTGTACCTGAGATAAGAAGGATGCCTGCTGTAAAGATTTCATTCTTCATGTTTGAACTGGTGCTGCCTGATCACCAATGATGTTTTATTTGTCAATTTTAGCATGACTTTTTGGCTTCCGTACAAATATAGATTTGACTCCCTCTTGCTCATCATTATTGTGTTGTTGAAGATCCTGGTCATTCTCTACTATAGTGATATCATTGCTTTCAACTACTTTTCCTAGCCTCTTGTTGAAGCATTTATATGTTTTTTTCCTGAATAGCCAAGAAATTTCCCCTAATCTTCATGAGATTCAAATTTCCCGTGCTTCTTCTTATTGAGAATAAAACACATACTTACAAATATTAGTAAGTATTTCATTATTGTCTTCTTTTCGTACCACAACTCGTACGAAGTCTTTTGTTCTTTCAGACATAACAAAGCCCTATTGGATATGTAGATTGATGCCAAGACTGCTTCCTTCTAGAATTTCTCTGGTAGGTCCTTTTCAATAATCATTGTTCTGGCTATATTGTTTATGATCCTAATTCTCCTCTCAACCACTTCATTTTGTTGAGGAGTTCTCACTACCAAAACTTTATGCCTTATCTCGTGTTTCTCAAGATAATCTTCCATTTGGTTGTTTGTGTATTCTGTACTATTATCAGTTCGAAACTTCAGAATCTTCTGTCCAAGCATCCTTTCAGCTTCTCTCCGATATTGTTTTATGCAATTGAACACATCAGACTTGTGAGAAATGACAAAAATCCATGTCATCCTGCTGAAATCATTAATGAAAAGAACATAATACCCCTTCCCATCAATGAGTATTGGTGAGATAGGTCCACACACATCTGCATGCACTAATTCCCGTGCTCTAGTTGTCTTTGGTTCTTTTGCCTTTTATGTATTTCTGATAATCTTTTCTTGTTGACAAGCATTACACATGTGAGTACGATCATGTGATAGTTTGAGGAGATCTTGAGCTGCATCACCTTTGACCTGGTCTTCCTAGGATAGTTGGCATAAATGGCCAAACTGTTTATGCCACAACCCATTTTCTTCCTCTATAGATAGAAATCACATATCTTCTTCTCCACTCACAGGGTAGGGATCCCCCTTCGGGTGTTTTTCTAGTATAACAATTGTACCATCTTTTCCCTTGATGATACAAAACTTCTTGGTAAACCTTAGTCTGACCCGTATCACACAATTGATTAACACTTAGCAAGTTGTGATTGATACCTTCACAACCAAGACATTAACACGTCTCATTTCTTAGCCCTCAAATTTAGCTTTTCTCGGGCCAATAATCTTCAATCCTTCATCATTTCAAAATTTGAAAACACCTTCATTATCATATTTGATGTCTATAACAAGATTTTTTATTTCTCGTCATATGGTATGTGCGTCCATTATGGATCCACACACCAACATGATCTAATGATTTCAGATTACCTTCGTTGCGCTTTGAGGATACAAGGATAAGATCTCTCTTGCGGTGATGCACACATGCTCTTATGATCTCTGAGCAACATCACTCGATCTACGGGCACTAGTGCAGTGTGTCTTATGTCTTGTGTTGTTCGTTCTTAATCACTCCTTCAGTCTTGAAGAAATCTCTCTTGCACTTCTTGTTCTTGAGAGGGAGAGGAGTCGGGAGAGAATTCGTTATGCACAACAATTCTCTATTCTCAATTTTTGGATGCTCTACACAATAGACATAGCCGTCTATTTATAGAGTTGGGATTTAAGTAAAAATATTATTTAATTGCATGTCAACCATTAAGTAAAATTTATTACTTTTAATAAACCCCATGTCACATAATAATAATAATAATATTATTATTTTGTGGTGCGTGCCAACTTGCACAATAAGAAATATTATTTAATCGGCTTGTTAATTAATATTTGTTACCAAAAACGGTCTTAGTCCATTCAAACTTCTCTTGCATTTATTGAACACTCGAATAAAAATTTTATTCATAAATAAATATTTCATTCACATATTGGTGAATAAATACTTATTAAATATTCAATAAAATAAATAAATATATTTTTATTCACATGCCGATGAATAAATATTTATTTAATTTATACGATCAATATAACTTGAATAAAATTATTGCTCGAACTTGAGAATAATATTTATTCCATTAATTAAACTCAAATAGAATTTAATCGAGATCAATGTAAACACTTAGTGTGCGACCTTCTAGGATTTTTTCTCATTGACATTAGACAAGCTTAACTAAAGTCCCAGATTACTGTCTTGCAAAGGGTTAAGGCACCTAAGAGAAAGAACTTAATATCGCAACGTCGACAACCACATACAAACATTCACTGTGTAATATAATTCTTTTGTCATTATATCTCATCAAGCAGGTTGAACGATGATGTCATTAACATATTTACTCGATGCGTCTTTCTTTAACTATCTGAAATAAACACATCATTACACTATACTCATGAAATTTAATGTGATGATTCTATTCCAATCAAATGGTTGAGATATCAACTTTCATAAAGATGTAAGAGACAAATCCTTCATCAACTTATCCATTAATGACATGTCAATCGAGACACTCAACATACCCTACTTCCTGCCAACATATGGCGTGACTGTTTTTGGTTAGTAAATCTAAGTGCACGAGTCATGACATACATTTATGATAATCTTAAAGTGTAAGGACCATTACACACTCTTACAGATAGGAATATTTGATGACACCAAAACATGCAAAATACTATGTATCCCATCATAGTACGTTATCCAACCACAAAACTATATTAAGAATATAATCATAACACTTTAAGGTTCTCATCATAGTGGGGAATTTCTATGACTTTATCAAGACAACAAATACTATTGGACATTATTACATGAAATCCATGCAAAAAAAATGAACGATATGTAATAAGACGTCGAATTAATATTTAATACATCGAATATACATATAATCGAAGTACAATCAGTTGGTCCTTAGACATCAACTCTAACAAACTTCCACTTGGACTAGAGACAACTGCCTATGACTTTCAGTCCGCTAGACCTCACATGATAATCATGTTTCTGCTGAGTCAAAAATTTAGTCAAGGGGTTCGCCACTCACTACAACCTCACCTCTGATAAAAATCCCTCAAGAGATGATACTTTCAAAGTATGTTCTTCGTTCGTTGTTGTGACCTTGACTCTTTTACGAGATCCATCGCTGAAGTATTATCACAATAGAGTGTGATAGGATCTTTACTGTTAGGTACCACGTCAAGCTCTTGGACGAAGTTGCGCATCAATACTACTTCCTTAGCTGTGCCTCAGAAGCTGCAATATACTCTGACTCTGTTGTAGAATCTGCGACCACAGTCTGCTTTAAGTTTTCCAGCTCACAACACCTCCATTCAAAGTGTAGATGTATCCCATATGTGACTTCTTATCATCTTGATCGGTTTGGAAACTAGCATAAGCATATCCTCTGGTGACTAGTTTCTCATCTCCTCAAAAAACCAGGAACATATCCTTATCACACCTCAGACACTTTAAGAATATTCTTGACCGCCATCCAATGACTTGATATCTTCCTACCACACTTAATGCGTAAATGGAATCTAGCCTAATACATAACATATCATACATGACTGAGCCAATCGTTGATGGATATGGTATCCTTGCCATTCTATTTTTTTCCTCATATGTCTGAGGACACATTTTCCTGGAAAGACGAATGTCATGTGATGTTTGTAATGGCCCGGACCTCCCCGGTCCATTACATTGTCAAATTCCAGTTTTTGTGGTGTCATGTGAGGCAACAATAGATCATTTCAAGAGTTTACCAAAATTCTAGTTTTTTCATCGGTAGGTCGCATCGGTGACTCATCGTCGGTAGGTCGCGTCAGTAGGTGATATCGGTTGCTCGCATCGGTAGCTCAGACTCAGTGACTCAGTGTCTGTAGGTCGCGTTATTAGCTCAACATCAATGACTCAGTGTTGGTAGGTCGCGTCGGTAGGTGGGTATCGGTAGCTTGTATCGGTAGCTCAGCGTCGGTGGGTCGGCCATCGATAGGTCAGGCGTCGGTGACTCGCATCGGTGAGTCAGATGTCGGTGGGTCACATCGGTGACTCGCTATCTATGGGTCACGTCGGTGACTCGCTGTCGGTGAGTCGCTGTTGGTGAGTCACTGTCGGTGACTCAACCATCGGTGAGTCATTTTCAATTTTTTCTAGTTTTTCCAGTTTCACCCCTCTTACATTTTATTTGACGTAAATAGAGTTTAAAACTTTGTTTGAGTGTTTCTAAAGGCATTTCAAAGGATATTAATTTTATCTTGATCCTAGGACTTTGAAATAGTCAAACTTCGTAATCTTGACCATGATCCGACTTTAATGGCCCTTGAAACTGTTACCCTTCCGTTGATATAGGATCTAGCTCTTCTAAGCTAAGATATTATCTTCCCTGTGTGTTTCCTTTTTTCTCTTGGTGCATCCATAGCCTTTATTCCCTACGAAGTCGTGTGTTGTGCTGTGACCTTCAGATTCAGTTTCCCTTGGATTCTCCTACTGCTTGTGCGACTCTCTGTTTTGGCGCAAAGAAGATTTGCTGATCGTCTGTTTCTTGAGGTATGAATTTCTTCATCTCTCTTTTAATTATGCATCATGCGGGGTAGATATATTGATGTCTTCTTGTGAATACATCTAGATCCTTTTTAAACGAAGCAATAAATGAGGGGTTGGAAAGATGATGTTAATGATCATTGTTTGTTGTGAATTATATGGGTTGTATCCTTTTGAAAATCATGGTCATTGGTGGTCCTCTCTTGCGCACATGCGATGCTTTATACTTGTTTTTTATCCTCTATTTAATGGCTGCAAATATGAAAATATGGTTAATCACATATACCCGGTTAAATAAATGGATTCCCCATGATTAAACTTATGCTATGATCACCCCTGAATTATGAAAGTGGAATTAAAGAACAATGTTGGTCAAATCTGAAGACTCTCTGTTTGATAGGTGTGGATGTGTGCTGTGTAGAGTTCTGTTCAGTTTTCGTAATGGTTGCAGTGAGTTTCATGTATGGGGATGTGCAGATGGTGTAATGAAATCTCAAGTTGGAGAGTTTGATTGATTATGGAATGGATGAACTTTTTGAACAATGGGTTTGCATCTGGGTTGTGTTTTGGTTGTTGAGCATGGTTTGTTTGTGCAGTAGGACTGCAACCTGGTTGAGTTTTTTTGTTTGGATGGATGTGGTGCTTTTCGTGCAGCGAGGCTACTGAGGATGGTTTGGGAGGGATAATTTTGAAGAAGGATGGTGTTCCCTTGCACAGGCATTTCGCCTGGAGTTTCTAGAGACTTTTGTGAAGTGTGTGTGGGTTATGATGTTACTTCTGGTGTGCTGTGTTTGGTAGTTGCCCAGGTAGGGATGAAATATGTAAGGACCTGACCCAAGTGGCCTAGAGCCAGTGCCTTAATTTGTTAAATTAGCATATAAACAAGGAATACGCATCCTGAAGGACCAAATAGTTTAGTAGTTTTGGAAAGCCAGATACATACATAAGTTCAAAATAACAACCTAAAAGGAAATTCAACATAACAACTTCTTTTGAATCGCACGTAATATCCTAGATTATCCTTGCAATTCATTCATAATATACCTCTTGACAACCTGAGGAAAATAAAACATGTGAAAAGGGTGAGCTCGAATGCTCAGTAAGAGTAAATAATATAGCGGAATAAAATATAAACACTAGGCATGATGAATAACTAAAAACGCATGCCTTTAAAAATATATTTGAGCATAATATGACAGGAATAAAAACTGATTAAATAATTCCATAAAACATTTCCATGGATGTTCTACTAGTTGAATAATCATATGGACTATCAACCTTTAGTTTCATAATGAGAGAATGCATAATGCCGGACATTCTGAAATATACTGTCAAAGTCTCGTCCAAGACATCTGAAAATTCCTAAGGGCTCGGCCAAAACCATATATGAAAATGGGCAAGACATCGACTGAGTCCATATCTGTTTTGTCTCATGAGACCTATCGATGCATCAAGGGGTTATAGCGGGCCCCACCTGTCACTTGCTAAGTCCAATTCATTCCTCATATAAATGTGGATAAACTTAAACAATATATACATTCAATTGAAACTAACATATGAAATGTAAATGATATTCCCCAAACATAAACACTAACCATTCTGAGTAATATGGTGAATGATTTCACGATAGCACATCCATATTCAAACTAATCATAAACCATTAAATACAATATGGTAGATGATATCATAAAATATTAGTCCCAATTATACATATGATTCAACAAGAGTATTGAAATAGACAAAATTACTCTTATAAAATTATTGAGTAATTCTTGAGATAAATACTCTTTTACTTTGAAAAGAAGGGTTCTTTTGAAAAAATATTTGTATAAAACCAGAAGTGAAATAATATAGTTTTCTCATAATAAAATGAGTGATTGTAGAAAAATAATGGTTGTTAAAAATAGGTTATAGAGTGCTCTTGAAAATAGGTAAGAAATCGAGAAATTTCCTTGAACTGAGCTTGTATTTCAGGAAGAATCTTTGAAAGATCATTTTAAAACATGTTTCTCTCTATAAAAGAAAGAATGATTCTAGTTGGTAGATATATATATAACATTCATACAGAATTTATGATGATTACATAAGAATAAATAAGAATTTAATTGGGATTAAGAAAGACAGAGTAACCCGAAAGAAAATGGAGGTTCGGGTAGAAAACCCTTACCTTATGTCCGAATATGTTCTGCTCTTGAACTTAAGGTACTGGAATATGAAATTAGACTTATTAATAACTTAATTCAAAACCTATTAGACATGTAGTTGATTTAATATAATTTTATTGAGTTCATTTATGGTCGTTTTTATGGGTTAAGAGATTCAATATCATCGTTTGTGAGTGCTTGTTTCATTAGTATTCATGATCGGTTCGTTTGTATGAAATTTAATGTAAAATGAGAATTGAATTTCAGAATTGATGTTGTATGTTATTAATGTTCATACAGAAGGTTAAATGATCATATAAGTCATTTGGTTACTTTGGTTGATGATGAATCTTTAGATAAAATTTTAATGATAAACGCTTTAATTAATTTGGTGGTTTTTCGATCAGCACGAACTCATTTTGTTTTATAAATTAATACCATGTGTACCAAATGATTCTAGAATATTAGATAGGATATATTACATATATTATGATCTGGTTCCACCATAAAAACAATTTCATGACCAAAATTGAAGATGATAATAGTAGTTGAAAACTCGTCATCCTTAAATGTGATAAATTAACACACCTTGGAAGATATTTTAATTTTTAGTATAAAAGGAGGGGAAATGAGAGATGATGATGAATTATTTCATTATTATAACAACATTCCAATAGATTTAAGGTACTGGAGTTATCATAACATTTGGAGGAAAGAAGGTTAGTAAATAAAAAGAAAGAAAAGAACTTGAAAGAAAATAAAAGAAATGAAAAGATGAATTTACCTCTTAATTTATATTCCTTAAGAGCCTCTTTAGGGGAGATAATTTGGTCTTTTGAAGAGACCAAAAGCTTCTGGACGTGGGGAGGTGATTAAGAGGATATTTTAGCAGAATTTAGACAAGGAACAAGGCTTGAGAGGAGTGAAGAGAAGAGAGAGTGAGTGGTGATTTTTATAGTGGAGGAGAGGAAAGTTTTTCTATTATTTTAATCATTATTTTATTATTTTGGCTCAAGACTATGAATAGTCTTGATTCTTGGAGCTCAAAAACAGTAATAAGTGCATGTGAGTTCGAACCAATAGTCATTTACATCAGCCATGACTCAAACATGATTCAAAAATGTATTTATTTAGCATATTTTGTAAATTATCGAATTTCACTATTCACCAAAAATTCAAGTATTTTGGAAAAATACCAAAAATTCACCCTAACCATTTTTTGATATGTAAAATTCAAAAATGAACTTCATTTCATCAAAACAATTTTCTGAATGATAGAAATTTAATTTTTAAATAAAATCATTGTTTACTTGAAAAATACATATTTTAAATTAAAATTGATTTTATAATACTTTCAAAAATTAACTAAGGTCTCATAAAATTATCCTAAATTCGTAGGAAAACAAAATATTTATTTAAGAATACATTTTATGAAAATGAATTTTATTTAAAATAAATTTATTAATTTAAAATTGTAATTAAATATTTATCACTCACAAAAATATCAACACTTAAGTATTAATTTTTAAAATATTCACTCTCATTTATATGGTGTATAAATTTTATTTATACTCACATGGGTGAGGTTACTATTCGAAAGGGTACATTACTATACATAGGGGTAAATTACTATTCATAAGGCAAGTTACTATTCATAAAAAATGTAAGTTGATCCCATGAGACTCTATATATCTTACTGATCACAACCGTGTGTGTTAGTTTTTCAAAATTAAAATCACAGAAGCGACAAAATTATATCTAACGGCCAGGTTATAACTATCTTTTATAAATATCAAAGTGTTTGTTTCGTATAGACTCAGTGTTAAATGCATTCTATAATAAATTTATTTATAAAACCTTGAGATGTTACATATTTCTCCCCTTACAAAAATTTTGTCGACGAAATTACCAGAATGTTACCTCATAAAAAGATTTGGGTGGGTCTTCATCATAAGTTCCTCAGGTTTCCACATTGCCTCTTCAATTTTATGATTTTTCCAAAGTACCTTTACCAGCTTAGTTGTTCGATTAGTCAACACCTATTCTTTAGTGTCTAGAATCCGGATAGACTCTTCACAATAAGATAAGTCAGGTTCCAACTCTATACCTTCATAAATGAGGACATGCATTGGGTCTAACATGTACTTTCTCAATAATGAGACATGAAACACATTGTGTATCTTAGAAAGTCTAGGAGGCATTGCCAAATGATAAGGTACTGCTCCAATTCTCTCCAGAATTTCAAAAGGGCTTATATACCTGGGGCTTAGTTTTCATTTCTTTCTAAATCTTATAACACCCTTCCATGGAGATACTTTCAAGAAAATGTGATCTCCCTCTTGAAATTCCAAATCCTTCCTTCGATTATCATCATAGATTTTTTTCCCACTTTGAGATGCTTTGATATGAGTTTGAATAGTCTTTACCTTTGCTGTTGTTTCTTCCACAAGCTCTGGGCCCAAAAGCTTTCTTTCACCAACTTCATCCCAACATGTTGGTGTACGACATCTCTTTCCGTATAATTCTTCATATGGTGCCATTTGAATACTGGATTGGAAACTATTATTGTAGAAAAACTCTATCAAAGGTAAATACTGATCTCACATACCTTGAAAGTCAAGAGATCATGATCTCAACATGTATTCTAAATATTTGATTGTCTTTTCTGACTGCCTGTCAGTTTGGGGGTGATAAACAGTACTCAAACGAAGCTCAGTGTCCAAATTTTTCTGAAATTTTTCTAGAATTTCGATGTAAATCATGGATCATGATCAGACACAATTGAGAGAGGTGAACCATGAAGTCTCACAACGTCATTGATATAGAGTCATGCAAGGCGCTCCAGTGGAAAATCCTCCCTTATAGCGAGAAAATGTGCAGATTTCATAAGTCGGTCAATAATTACCCATATTGCATCATTATTTCTTGGAGTTTTGGGTAATCCAGTGACAAAATTAATTGCTATGTCATCCCATTTACGTGTAGGAATAAGTAAAGGTTGCATGAATCCTCTAGGATGTTGTCTTTCAGCCTTTACCCATTGACAGTCTAAACATCTTGATACATAATTTGCAATTTCGCTTTTCATGTTGTCCCACCAGAAACATTCCTTCAAATCTCTATACATCTTAGTTCTACCATGATGTATAAAGAAATTCAAACTATGAGCATGCCAACGGGCCTGTACTCGAGTGGTAAGGGCTCCTACTTGGCATCCAGGAGACCCGGGTTCGAAATCGGGTGGAGGCGAATTTTTGGGGTACTGTAACAGTACTGTAGTAGGTATTATTCAGTACTGTAGTAGGTACTATAGCAGATAGAACTATTCACTCTATTTGGGCATTCGGGCCACTGGTTTGGACCTATGGGTCTCAGGGCCTTCGGGTCATCAAAGGTCTTCGGGCCACAAAGACCATGGAGTAGCCCAGTTCACACAGAGCAGACCCCAGAAGAGGATCAGAGAAAAGAGTATCAGTCACCAAGAGCAAAGCTGATCGGATTGAAAGAATTAGAGGGTATGACAACCGCTATCGGGACTAGGCACCGTGTAGCTTTTCACGGGGCAATGCTAGCCGGTCAACAATGCAAAGGTGGGGAGCTAGGTGATTAATGATGCAGAATATGAGGAGGGGTAGTTCTAGTAGGTTGGACCTACATGTAATGGACATAGTATGCCTATGGGCCTTCGGGTCGTGTTGGGCCTTGTTTCTCGGGCCTACGGGTCATGTATGGTTCCCCTTCAACCCTTAAAAAGGGGATTATCCATAATAAAAATAAAAAGAAAGCATTCGGGCCATTCAGACTAAACTATGAGCATCATCTAATAACTCTTTTTTTTAGTTTGGGTATATCGGGAACACAAAGCCTCTTCCCAAACTTCAGAATTTCATCTTCATATATGAATTCTACCAACTTCCCACCACCTTCTATAATGATTCTCATATCCATCCTAACTAGATCCATGAATACATGTTCGTTTTCAATCCTCATTTTGTTTAAAACTCCATGATCCTTCCTACTCAATGCATCAACTACATTATTTGCCTTTCCTAGGCGGTAGTATATAGAATAATCACAATACTTGAGTAATTTGAGACACCACCTTTGTCTCATGTTGAGTCCTTTCTATGAGAAATATATATTTCAAGCTCTTATGATCCGTATATATCTCATATCTTTCGCCATAGAGATAATCTCTCCATATCTTCAGAGAAAATATTACAGTTGTTAACTCAAGATCATGAGTTGGATAGTTCTGTTCATGAATTTTTAACTGTCTTGATGCATAGGTAATAACTCTATCATTCTGCATAAGGACAACCAATTCATTTATTTGATGCATCATTATAGATCACAAACCCATCATTTCTCGATGGTAGAGTTAGGATAAGAGCATTTGCTAATCTACTCTTTAATTCTTCGAAACATTTCTCACATTCTTTTTTCTGTACGAACTTAACCCCTTTACGAGTAAGTTTGGTTAACGAGTTGACTAAACGGACGGAGTTCTGAACGAAATGCTGATAATAACCTGCCAAATAAATAAAACTACGTACCTTAGTTATGTTCGTTGGTTTAGGCCATTCTTGAACAACCTTTGTCTTCACAAGATCAACGGATATTCCATCCTTAGATACAATATGACCAAGAAAAGAAACTGATTGAAGCCAAAATTCACACTTTCTAAACTTCTCATATAATTCATTTATTCTAAAAGTTTTGAGAATAATGCGTAAATGATTTTCATGATCTTGGTAGCTTTTGGAGTATACCAAGATATCATCAATAAATACCACAACAAAGTCATCAAGATATTCCTTGAAAAACCTATTAATTAGATCCATGAAAACATAGGGTGTATTAGTCAGTTTAAAAGGCATTACTGTAAACTTGTAATTTCTATACCTGATTCGAAATGCTGTCTTTAGAATATCTTCATTCCTCACAAGCAACTGATGATATCCAGATCGAAGGTTAATCTTCGAAAAATATCGGGCTCCATGAAGTTGATCAAATAAATAATCAATGCGAGGCAGGGGATACTTGTTCTTTATTGTTATAGTATTGATCTCTCTCTAGTCAATACACAACCTCATAGATCCATTTTTCTTTTTAACAAAAAGAACATGGGATCCCCATGAAGAAATACTGGGGCGAATAAACCCTTTATCACTCAATTCCTCTAGTTTTTTCTTCAGTTATACTAATTCTGCAGTGGCCATTCTATATGGAGTCTTTGATATAGGTCTTGAACTAGGAATTAAATCAATAGAGAACTTAACTTCCCACTCTGGAGGATGTCCAGGTAAATCCTCTAGAAACACACCAACATATTCTTGCACAATAGGTACATCCTATGTTTGAACATTCCTTTCCTCATCCATAGATACTGCGTTCTCTTCATCCCCAATAATTGAATTTAGTATATTTATTGGGGGTGAATCTAGATGAGAATTTCTTCTCTAAAGATAAGGGATTCTACACCGTTCTCAAAAAATGTAACGTCCTTCTTGCAATAGATGTTTTGCATCGTAATTTGAAAGCCAATCCATACAGAGGATTATATCAAAGTTGATCATGGGTATGATGATAAAGTTTGAAACTAAGACACATTTATGTGTCATAAGGGGGATTGATCGACACATCTTTGTTGCAATAATACTTCCCTTTGGAGTTTTGACTGACAATTCCTTTATTAAATCAAATTGGAAATATCTAATTTTCTTGGAAAACTGGGAAGATTTAAAAGAATGTGATGATCCATAATCAAATAAAGCATTGGCTAAGTTTGAGGAAATGATTAAAGTATCTGCCACCACATCATTAGGAACTTCAACCTCAGCAGTTGTGACAACATAAGTTTAGCCTTGCTCCCTTGGCCTTTTCTGAGCCCTGTTTCCTTGACGCTTTGAACAATCATTAGCATTGTGCCCCATCTCCCTACAATTATTCATTGAACATTGAAAACTTCTTTCTTTTCCTTGAAATCACGAGATTGGTGGCCTTTTTCTCCAAACTTGTAACAGACTCCTTTTCCTTTTAAGCAGGATTTGAGGTGTTTCCTTCCATAAGTATTACATGTTTGAAAACTCCCCTTTTTATTCTTCCTTTTATCCATTCTTTCCTCTACCATCGCCTTCTTCTCTTGTTTTCCCTTAAAGTCATAAGACTTAAGAAATTCTTTCTCTGTCTTGATAGTATATGAGACAATATCTTCATATGATAAGAAACTTTGGGAGACTAGTGCCCTTCAGATGAATGATTTTAAACCATCAAAGAATCAATCAGTCTTGCTCCTTGGATTACGTATGTAGTCTGCGACATGCCTTGCTAACCTTGTGAAGTTAGATTCATACTTTTCAACATTCTCATCATCTTTTTGCCTCAGATTCAGAAACTATCTTTCCATATCCATCCTCTGTTCACGGGGGAAGTATTTTTCTCAGAAAATTTCCTTGAAATCCCTCCATTTCATTTCTTCTATTTCTTCCTCATTCTTTGTGTTTTGAATTGATGACCACCACTAATCCACATTTCCCGATAGAGGATAAACTGCCATGACAACCTTCTCTCTTTCGTTACATCCCAAAGCAAGAAATATCTTCTCTAAAGAATTTATCCACTGCCCTACTGCGAATGAGTTTGTAGTCCCATTGAATGATGAAGGTTGTTGTCGCATAAGGCAGTATAACATTGCTCCTCCATGTTGTGGATCAGGATGTTCTATATGGGTAAAGTTATTGTTCATAACCTAAGTCATTTTTCCCAGTATAGTTATAAGTTTCTCAACACCAGTCGTAGCTCCAGTGCCAACATCATTATCTTGCATAGGAGGGCAATCCCTACATGGGATACACACGTTCATGTGGTTTCCATTCCTTCTATTAGGTGCCATTTCTAAATAATAACATACACTAGATTAGGTAATGAATCATAATGTATAATCTCAACTTAGAAAAATAATTGGCATAAATTGAAATCATATCCATAGCTAATTTTATAATCATGGTTTCTTTGAGGAAAAAATTAAATTTACTTATTTTATAATGGTTTATAAATAAAATGTGAATTATCCTAAGCATATCCCCCGACAATGTCGAACCAGATGCACAGTAAGGCTCGTTGTCATGTACCAGGATACCCTGGGTCAAACCTGAAACTCCTTGTCGGAGTTGTTACTCTTAGGTACATCTATTCCAGAACCACGTCCACTTGTAGTATCTAGACATGAATGTATTTGCAAGAAAGAACCACATAATCTATTTCTTACTAAAATTCCAGGATTTTCTTGTATGTTTATCCTCAAAGAATATCTTAGTGTTTTTTTCCCTAATCAACATTTTCTAAATCTAGTTTCCAAGTTTTCTACTAAACTTCATTTGATACCAACTATAAGGACCCGACCCCAGTTGCCCAGAGTCGGTGCCTTAATTTGTTACATTGGCATATAAACAATGAATACGCATCCTGAAGGACCAAATAGTTTAGTAGTTTTGGAAAACCAGATACATACATAAGTTCAAAATTACAACTTGAAAGTAAATACAACATAACAACTTCTTTTGAATCACACAAAATATTCTAGATTATCTTTGCAAGTCATTCATAATATACTTATTCACAATCTGGGGAAAATAAAACACGTGAAAGGGGTGAGGTTAGATGCTCAGTAAGGGTAAATAATACAAAGGAAGAAAATATAAACAATAGGCATGATGAATAACTAAAAATGCAAGCCTTTAAAAATATAATTGAGCATAATATGATAGGAATACAAACTGATTAAATAATTCCATAAAACATAACTATGGATATTCTACTAGTAGAATAATCACACGAAATATCAATCTCTAGATTCATAATGAGGGATTGTATAATGACATACATTCTGAAATATACTGTCTAAGGCCTCGGCCAAGACATCTGAAAATGATTAAGGCCTCGAACAAAACAATATCTAAAAATGGGCAAGGCATCTGCTAAGTCCATATCCGTTTTGTCTCATGAGACCTACCGATGCATCGAGGGGTTATAGTGGACCTCACCTGTCACTTTCCAAGTTCAATGAATTCCTCACATGAATGAGGATAAACTTAAACAATATATACATTCATATTGAAACTAACATATGAAATGTAAATGACTTTTCCCAAACATAAACACTAACCATTCAGAGTAATATGATGAATGGTTTCAAGATAGCACATCCATATTCAAACTAATCATAAACCATTAAATACACTATGACATATGATATCATTAAATATTAGTCCCAATTATATATAAGATTCAACAAGAGTGTTGAAATAGACAAAATTACTCTTATAAAATCATTTAGTAATTCTTGAGATAAATACTTTTTTACTTTGAAAATAAGAGTTCTTTTGGAAAAATCTTTGTATAAAACCAGAAGTGAAATAATATAGTTTTCTCATAATAAAATGAGTGATTCTATAAAAATAATGGTTTCTAAAAACAGATTATAGAGTGCCTTTAAAAATATGTTAGAATTCGAGAAATTCCCTTGAATTGGGCTTGTATTTTGTGGAAGAATTTTTGAAAGATATTTTTAAAACATGTTTCTCTCCATAAAATAAAGAATGATTCTGGTTGGTACACATATATAGAACATTCACACAGAATTTATGATGATTACATAATAATAAATAAGAATTTAATTTGGATTAAGAAAGACAAAGAGTAACCCGAAATAAAGTGAAGGTTCAGGTAGAAAACCCATACCTTATGTCTGAATATGTTTCGCTTTTGAACTTAAGGTTCTGGAATATAAAATTAGACCTATTAATAACTTAATTTATAACCTATTAGACATGTATTTTATTTAGTATAATTTTATTAAGTTCATTTATGATCATTTTTATGGGTTAAGAGATTCAATATCATCGTTTGTGAGTGCTCATTTCATTAGTTTTCATGATCGGTTCGTTTGTATGGAAGTTACTGTAAAATTAGAATTCAATTCTAGAATTTATGTTATATGTTATTAATTTTAATACAGAAGATTAAATTATCATATAACTCATTTGGTTACTTTGGGTGAGAATGAATCTTTAGATAAAATTTTAATGATAAATGCTTGGATTAATTTAGTGGTTTTTCGATCACCACGAACTCATTTTATTTTACAAATTAATACCATGTGTAAAAAAGGATTTCTAAACATTATATTGGATATATTACATATATTATGATATGGTTCAACCATAAAAATGGTTTCATGACCAGAATTGAAGACAGTAATAGAAGTTGAAAATCCGTCGTCCTTGAATGTGATAAATTTATGCATCTCGGATGATATTTTCATTTCTAGTATAAAAGGAAGGGAAATGAGAGATGATGATAAATTATTCCATTATCATAACAACATTCCAGTTCATATAAGGTATTGAAGTTTTCATAACATTTGGATGAAAATAGGTGAGGAAATAAAAAGAAATAAAAGAACTTGAAAGAAAATAAAAGAAATGAAGAGGAATTTCCCTCTTGAATTTATCTTCCTTGAGAGACTCTTTAGGGGAGAGGATTTGATCTTTTGAAGAGACCAATGGTTGATGGAAATGGGGAGGATCTTGGGAGGATATTTTAGCAAAATTTATACAAGGCACAAGGCTTGAGAGGAGTGAAGAGAAGAGGGATTGATGAGTGGTTTTTATAATGGAGAAGAGGAGAGTTTTTTCATTATTTTAATCATTATTTTATTATTTTTGCTCAAGACTATGAATAATATTGATTCTTGTAACTCAAAATAGCAATAAGTGCATGTGAGTTCGAACCAATGGTCATTTACATCATTCATGACTCAAACATGATGCAGAAATTCATTTATTTAGCATATTTCGTAAATTATCGAATTTCACTATTCACCAAAAATTCATGTATTTTGGAAAAATACCAAAAATTTACCATAATAATTTTTAGACATATAAAATTCAAAAATGAACTCCATTTCATCAAAATAACTTTATAAATAATAGAAATTTAATATTTAAATTAAATAATTATTTACTTGAAAAATGCACATTTTAAATTTAAAACTGATTTTATATTACTTTCAAAAATTAACCGAGGTCTCATAAAATTATCCTAAATTCATAGGAAAACAAAATATTTATTGAAGAATACGTTTTATGAAAATGAATTTTATTTCAAATAAATTTATTAATTTAAAATTATAATTTAATATTTATTACTCAATAAAATATCAACACTTAATTATTAATTTTTAAAATATTCACTCTCATTTATATGGTGCTTAGATTTTATTTATACTCACATGGGTGATGTTACTATTCTAAAGGCTAAATTACTATTTATAAGGGTAAATTACTATTTTTATGGTAAATTACAATTCATCAAAAATGTAAGTTGATCATATTAGACTCTAAATATATTACTGATCGCAACCGTGTATGACAGTATTTCAAAATTGAAATCACAGAAGCGGAAAAATTATATCTAACGGCCAGGTTATAACTATCTCATAAAAATATCAAAGTGTTTGTTTCCTATAGACTTAGTGTTAAATGCATTCTATAATAAATTTATTTGTAAAACCTTGGGGTGTTACAGAATAAATAAATAAATGAATTGTTTAATGCAAGAGTGATGATTGATTAAATGAATTGGCTGAGGTTATGAATTAAGTCTGTGGCTGGCTGTGTGGTTATGCATTAGAGGTGGCAGTAAGAACTGTTTTGTGTGTGCTGGTTGTTTGTTTGAGAACCCATAGGTTGGGTTTAGTATTTGGTACCTATACATATACTTGTAGTTCCTCGTGATTTCTATGTGCACCTCACCCTAGTTGATCACCATGTGCCGAACACCCCCATATCATGGGGGAGAGTTTTTTTCCCAACATCTCGGTGGGAGGATGTATGACTGGTTATTGGCTCTTCTCTGCTCCCTCTTCTAGGCATCGGTAGCTCAAGACTTTTCGGGCGGGTTGTGGTGCAATTTTGAGGCCTAGGTGTCTATGGGTGGGGTGTGTTTTCCCATGTGTCTTTGGGATGAGATGTGTTGTTCTTTCCTAGGTGTCTTCTAGATGAAGTTGTGGTTTTGTGACCTAGGTGTTTTAGGGTGTGATGTGGTATGTGACCCGAGTGTGTGCGGGCAGGTTGTGGCAGTGAGGCTTGTGGAAGAGCATGGTAGCATTAGGATGTTCTCCATTAGGGATGAATAGTTAACCAGTGGGAAGTGGTGTGGGGTACCCTATCATCGACGTGATTACTAATTTACTTTACTTGCGTTATTTGGTGAGTGTGCCTTGATGAAGTTGGGGTGGATAATATACCTTGTTAGGTGCTTTTGAGTTTCTACTGTTTTTCTCACAGATGAATTAGTATGCTGCTCCCACTTATGCATGAGTGAGTTCAACTTTTCCTACTAAGTATACTTGTATTCTCATCCTACGTATATAAAATTGTTTTCAGGTTTCCATGGAGATTACACGGACCGTGCTGGACCATACTAGCTCGAGCGTTGAGATAGTTGTTGTGTCGCTGCTTAGCTTTGTTCTTTTGGTATTTACTTTGGAGTTTTTCATTGTATTTCTAACAGTTTTACTTTAAACATGCATGTGAGATGGATTTTGGCTTCTTTTATATATATGTATTAGAGTTGTTTTGAGGTTGATACATCTTATCTTACGATCTTGGTAACTATAAAAAGGGTAATGCCTCCCATGTTATTAGATTTCTATACCCTTGGTGTTGGTCTCCACTCTGGGTCCTACCGAAGGCGAGACTCGGGGGTCATTATCTCTTTTTCATCTTGAAGAAGGAAG
The DNA here is from genome assembly GCA_963277665.1 of Viscum album. Lineage (NCBI taxonomy): Eukaryota > Viridiplantae > Streptophyta > Magnoliopsida > Santalales > Viscaceae > Viscum > Viscum album. The sequence continues at coordinate 1,566,515,071 of OY728161.1, forward strand.
GTCACGACACTTCACCATCCCTTCCCTCATCTTGAAAAAGGAGGGTCGTGATAGAATGATATCAGAGGTTGATGGTTGAGAGATAAGATAAAGTTTGGAGTTAGGTACAATGACGATTGAATGGGATGGTAGGGAAACAGTGTTAGACGATCTTGGTGCGTGACATAGGCCATGAAAGATCAGCTAAGATATGGGATTTTAGGGGCCCCCTGTGATCCGATGCAAGGACTCTGAGTCTACTGAACGACCAAGTGAGGCTACAATGTTTGTAGGGTAGAGACCATAGGAAAGGTGCATGCATCATGATGACTTGTGTTCTCATTTGAGTTGGTCGTTTCAAGGAAATTAAATAATAAAAGGTTAAAATGCACCTTAAATAAAATTCCATACTACTCAGGCTTAGGAGTTCCTCATTTACTTTTCAGTTATGACACCCGGTCGTCGTCCACGAGTGGATCAGGCAGTGAAGGCTTAGAAGGCCGATCCGACTGACCGACAGAGGGTTGACCCAATGGGGGAGGATGATCAGTGGCAGAAGACGCTTTGTTCTTTCCAGCGTGGAAGACTTTGGGAAAGTATGATGGTAGCATTTTAGATACAGAGACAGAGAGTTAGCTTGATGAGTTGGTGATCACTTTCAGCTTGATCCGGGCTCTGATGGAGTATTGGGTTCTTCTGGTAGTGAGCCAGATACAAGGTGCTTCACGTCAGTGTTGGACGCTCTACCTAGGGGAGAGGAAGGAGACCGATGTTTTGTGGGTCGATTTTGAGGAGTTTTGGGCAGAATTTATATTTTTTACCATGAAGGCCAAGAAGAGTCAAGAGTTACTCTCCCTCCAGTAGGGGAGTATGTCAGTACGGAAGTTGGGGATCAATTTCAAGGATCTCCTTCACTTTGTTTTAGATCTCTTTCCAGATGAGGAGTCTTGGGCAAGATGCTTTCAGCAGACACTCCATCATTCCCTCCAGTACGCAGTTACTCCCTTTACCTTGCCGACATACCTTGAGGTCCAAAAGATAGCATAAGTGGTTGAGAGGATGCACTCGCGAGGAGATCTACTGCGAGAGGAGATCCAGTAGGGTTCTACGAAGGGCAAGGCTTCCAACAGCAGGTCTCAGGCGCAAGGGCCTCCGAGGTTTCAACCAACAGGGAGTCAACCTCAACAGTTTCAGTTTCAAACTTCTAGTCCTCATGATTTTCCAATAGGCTTGGGACCAAGGTGTTTCGCTTGTGGAGGCCGAAGACACCTTTAGAGTCAGTGACCTATTCGAGCTCAGTATGGTGGAGGTGGGCAGGTTCATCTCTCACCTCAGCAGCAGTTGCCGGTCAGGCTGTTTCAGCAGTAGGGATAGCAGGCTCCTACTCCACTGAGGGGATACAGAGTAGGAAGAGGCTGACCTCAGGTAATTCCTCAGGGACATCAACCCGAACGTGTTTTAGGAGGCGGTTGACAGTAGAGGGGAAGAGGAGCTGGGCATGGTCAGTTTCACGCCACAGAGGCTGCAGTTCCAGCAAGGCCAGAGTTTGTTCGAGGTACAATCAGTTTTTCTAGTACTCTTGCTTGTGCTTTGTTTCATTCATTATCTTCACACTCTTTTGCATCCGGTCTAGCCCATGATCTGGGACTAGACATAGAGAGAATTTCCGTTCCCCTGGTGTTGGGTACACCGGTCGGAGGTCTGGAAAACTTGTTTGATGTGTGTCAGGGATGTAGATTGGTGACGGGGCTGCATCAGTCCAGTGGGGATCTCTTCTTGCTGCAGATGCAACCATACGATGTCATCCTTAACATCGATTGGTTGTTTTTTGTGCATGATATCGTCGACTGCTTCCAGAGGAGAGTCATGTTTTCAGACATGGATGATCAACATGTGGCTTTCGTTGGTGAGCAGAGTTGTCTGATGGGAAGTCGGTGTGTGGAGCCTCATTTTCCCTTGTTGGCCAAGCTTTTAGTGGAATCGATGGATGCTGAGACGGTGGACATTCTTAGGGTTGTTGGGGAGTTCTTGGATGTTTTTTCCGAGGAGTTTGTGACTCTACCCCCTTGATGTGATGTTGAGTTTGGGACAGACTTGTAGGCCGGTGCTTATCTGATTTCGATGGATCCTTATCGGATGATGCCTTCTGAGTTGCGGGAGTTGTGGATCCAGATTGATAATCTAATGAAGAAGGGATTTATCTGGACCAGTGTGTCATCGTGGGGTGCTCAGATCTTGTTTACGAAGAAGGCATATGGTGGTCTGAGGCTGTGTATATACTACCAGAGGTTAAATCAGATAACGGTCAAGAACTGTTACCCTCTCTCGAGAATAAACGATCTTTTCGACCAGCTAAGGGGAGAAAGTTGGTTCTCTAAGATCGATTTGCGGTCTAGATATCTCTAGTTGAGGGTGAAGGAGGATGATATATTGAAGACTAATTTTAGGTGTAGGTATGGGCACTTCAAGTTCATGGTTATGCCATTCGGCATTACGAATGCACCAGCCGTATTCATGGGGCTTATGAACTCTGTCTTCCATGAGTTCTTGGGCCGATTCGTCATCGTTTTCATCGATGAAATATTGATATACTCAAATTCAAAGGAGGAGCATACTGAGCATCTCAGAACTATCTTGTAGGTTCTTCAACGCCACTAGCTCTATGAGAAGTTGCCAAGTGTATGTTTTGGACATGAGGGGTGCACTTACTTGGACATGTGGTGTCTCAACAGAGGATAGTAGTGAACCCATCGAATGTCGAGGTAGTTGTTTCATGGATAGAACCCAAGAATGTGTCAGAATTTCTCATATTTCTTGGTATGTCGGGGTATTACTGGAGATTTGTACCCGATTTCTCTCGAGTTTCAGCTTCGTTGACAGCTTTGACTAGGAAGGACCAAACCATTGCGTGGAGTGAGCAGTGTCAGGTAGCTTTCATCTATCTAAAGGGGAATTTGGTTAGTGCTCTATTTCTCCAATTGGCAGAGAAAGGGGTGATACTCGAGGTGTTTTGTGATTCTTTCCCTATAGGATTGGGATGTGTGCCGATGCAGCAATGAGAAGTGATCTCTTATGGTTCTAGTCAGTTACGTCCCCACGAACGTAACTATGCTACCCATGATCTAGAGCTATTAGCAGCCATGTTTTTACTGAAGTTGTGATGACATTATCTAATTAGAGAGCGTTTTGTGGTCTTTACGAATCACAAGAGTTTGAGGTATATTTTTTCCCAATGAGACCTGAACTTTCGGCAGCATAGATGGATGAAGTTTCTCCAAAATTACAACTTCGAGATCTCTTACAGCTTAGGAAAGGGTAATGTTGTGGCCGATGCTTTGAGAAGTAAGTCACATAATGAAGTTGTTCGGAAATCTGCAGACGCTTGGAAGACAATATAGGAGTTGACCGCCTTGCATTTAGATTCAAGAGTGGATGACAGAATAGGCTATCTATTTTAGAGGACGATGTAGTCATCTTTGAGGCAGTTGGTGCGGGAGTCTCAGTGGGGAGACTCAGAGGCAGATGTGATGCATGATCCCATTGACCAGGGTGATGCTCTGGAGGGATGGTCAGAGGACGGTCAAAATCGGATGTTGTTTCGTGAGAAGTTGTTTGTTCCAATGGTGATGTGCGAGGGAGTTCTTTGTGGGTTTCATAGATCACCCCTAGAGGTACACCCGGGAGTTTCCAAGATGTACTGTGGATTGAGGGAACAATTTTGGTGGCCCAAGATGAAGTGGGTAGTGGAGGAGTTTGTGGAAAAGTGCTTAGTGTTCCAGAAGGGGAAGGTTTAGCACCGTGTTCCTGGCAGTTTGTTGTAGGCCTTAGATGTCTTAGAGTAGAAGTGAGATGACATCTCGATAGATTTCGTCACAGGATTACCCAATACTCAGGGAGGATGTGATGCTATCTGGGTAGTGGTGGATCGACTGATGAAATCAGCTCACTTCTTAGCAATTAAGGAGTCGAGCGTAGTGGATGCCTTATCATAGAGGTATGTTGATGAGGTGGTGCGACTGTATAGAGTTCCAAGATCCATCATCTCAGATCAGGACATGAATTTTACCTCATGAGTCTGGAGGTGATTGAATCATGTTTTTGGCACTCAGTTGAGCCTCAACACTGCCTTCCACCCTAAAAAATATGGGCAGACAAAATGGATAATCCAGACGTTAGAGGACATGTTGCGGGCATGTGTCCTGGATTTTGGTGGATCTTGGGTGTGAAACCTGCCCTTGGTAGAGTTTTCTTTCAATAATAGCTATCAAACTTCCATTGGTATGACTCTGTTTGAAGCCTTGTATGGGAAACCGTGTCGTTCACCTTTGTGCTAGACAGAAGTTGGAGAGACAACTGTTCTTGGTCTGGATGTGGTGCAGAGTACGACCGAGAAGGTGCAACTTGTTCGTGAGAGGATGAAGGCAATACAAGACCAGTAGAAGTGGTATGCCGATCGCAGGAGGAGGCCCTTGGAGTTCAAGGTTGGAGACCACGTGTTCTTGAAAGTTTCCCCTCGACGCGGGCAACGGAGATTCGGTAAGGGGAGAAAACTTTCTCCCAGGTTCATCAGACCTTTCAAGCTGTTGGGACAAGTTGGTGAGGTGGAGTACTAGCTGGAATTGCCACCACAGTTGGAGAGGATCCACGACGTCTTTCACGTCTTTCAAATGCACCAGTATCGACACAATGACTCCCACATCATTGACTGGGGAGGGTTGGATATCGAGGACGATGCAACGTTTGTGGAGCGACCAGTATAGATCCATGATCATTAGGATAAGGTGTTGTGTGGACAAACCATTACTTTGGTTTGTGTGTTGTGCGGGCATGGTGTCCTAGAGGAGAGTACTTGGGAGCGAGAAGCGCAGATGCGTGCCCAATACCCGTAGTTGTTTTGAGTTTTTCTTGTGTGCTTTGCTTATGATGTAATTCTCGAACCTTGTTTATGAGATAAGTCATTTCCTTGTTCTGTAAAGTATGATAAATTCCTAACATGTGAAAAGGGGGAGACCCAATTCCTAATCAAGACGCATTAATTGAGATGTGATTAAACCCGTGTGGGCGAGTAAGTGTCGCCCAGAGCGGATAATATCTTGACATGGATGATGAAATTCTCTAATTCATGTGTCCGAACAGTTGGTTCTTGTATGGGGTATCTTGTGGATGTTTGGTTTATAAGATATGGGAGGAGGTGTTCTTACATGTTAAGGTTTGGCTCCAACTTTCAAACAATACAGAGTGGTTTATCCTTGAGAGGTATCTTACGAGGTGATTGTTTGGACCCCTCTTTCTTTTAGGTTTGGTTTTGAATTCTCGGGGTGAGAATAATTTGAGAGTTATCTGATGTAATGACCTAGACCTCTCCGATCCATTACTTTGTCAAAATATGGTGTTTGGATTATTCTGGGAGGCAACGGTAGCTCATTTCAAGAGTTTTACAAAATTCTAGTTTCTCCATCGGTAGGTCGCATCGGTAGGTGGTATCAATAGATCGTGTTAGTAGCTCAACGTTGGTAGACCGCGTTGGTAGGTGGTATCGGTAGCTCGCGTCGGTAGCTCAACATCGGTGACTCATCGTCGGTAGGTCACATCAGTAGGTGGTGTTGGTAGCTCACGTCGGTAGCTCAATGTTGGTGACTCAACATCAGTAAGTCCTGTCGGTAGGTGGTATTGGAAACTCACGTCAGTAGCTCAGGATCGATGACTCAATGTCGGTAGGTCATGTCGGTAGGTGGTATCAGTAGCTCTTGTCGGTAGCTCAACGTCGGTAGGTGGTATCAGTAGCTCTTGTCGGTAGCTCAACGTCGGTGGGTTGGGCGTCGGTAGGTCGGGCATTAGTGACTCGCGTCGGTGAGTCAGGCGTTGGCGGGTGACGTCGGTGACTCACTGTCAGTGGGTCGCATCGGTGAGTCATTGTTAGTGAGTCATTGTCAGTGACTCACCCATCAGTGAGCCATTTCCATCTTTTTCTAGTTTTTCCAGTTTCACCCCTCTTATGTTTTATTTGACGTAAATCGAGTTTAAAACATTATTTGAGCATTTATAAAGGTGTTTCAAAGGATATTAATTATATCTTTAATATCGCAATGGTCTTAGGACTTTGAAATAGTCAAACTACATAATCTTGACCACAATCTGATTTTAATGGCCCTTAAAACAGTTTCCCTTCCATTGATATAGGATCTGGATCTTCTAAGCTGAGATCTTCTCTTCCCCGTGTGTTTCCATTTTTTCTTGGTGTGCCCAGATCCTTTCTTCCCCACGGAGTCATGTGTTGTGCTTTGGACTTCGGATTCAGTTTCCCTTAGAGTCTCTTGCTCCTTGCGCGACCTTCTGTTTTGGCACAAGGAGGAGTTGCTGATCGTATGTTTCTCAAGGTAGTGATTCCTTCGTCTCTATTTTAATTGTGTATCATGCGGGGTGAGTATACTGATGTCTATTTGTGAATATGACTAGATCCTTTTTAAACAAAGTAATAAATGAGGGGCTAGAAGGATGATGTTGATGATCGTTGTTTTATCTGTTATCTTTGATCTATGTTCTGAATTGTATGGGTTGTATCCTTCTGAAAATCATGGCCGTTGGTGGTCCTTTCTTGCACACATATGATGCTTTATACTTGTTGTTGATCCTCTGTTGAATGACTGCAACTATGAAAATATGGTAAATAACGTATAACCAGTTAAATAAATGGATTCCTCAGGATTAAACTTGTGTTGTGATCACCTCTGAATTATGAAAGTGGAATTAAAAAACATGTCAAATCTTAAGACACTTTGTTTGATATGTGTGGTTGTGTGTTGTGTATGGTTCTATTCGGCTTTGGTAATGGTTGTAGTGGGTTTTTTTGTATGGGGAGGTGCAGGTGGTGTAATGGAATCTCAGGTTTGAGAGTTTGATTGACTATGGAATGAATGAATTTGTTGAACAGTGGGTCTGCATTTAGGTTGTGTTTTGGTTGCTGATCATGGTCTTTTTGTGCATTGGGACTGCAATCTGGTTGAGTTTTGTTGTTTTGCTGGATGTTGTTCTTTTCGTGCAGTGGGTCTGTCAAGGATGGTTTTGGAGGGATAATTTTGAAGAAGGATGGTGTTACCTTGCATGGGCCTTTTTCTCGGAGTTTCCATATACTTTTGTGAACTGTGTGTGAGTTATGATGTTACTTGTGGTGTGTTGTGTTAGGTAGTTTCCTAGGTAGGGATGAAATAAATAAATAAATTAATTGTTTAATGCAGAGTGATAATTGGTTAAATGAATTGGCTGTGGCTATGAATTAAGTATGTGGATGGATGTGTGGTTATGCATTAGAGCTGACTGCAAGGGTAGTTTTGTGTGGGCTGATTGTTTGTTTGAGAACCCATATGCTAGGCTAAGTATTTGATACCTATATATATACTTGTAGTTCCTCGTGATTTCTATACACACCCCACCATAGTTGAACGTTATGTTCCAAACACCCCTATTTCATGGGGGGTGGTGTTTTTTTCCAACATCACGGTGGGAGGATGAATGACTGGTTGTTGAATTTTCTCTGCTCCCTATTTTAGGCATTGGTAGCCCAAGACTCTTCAAGCAGGTTGCAGTGCGGTTTTGAGGCCCAGGTGTCTGCGGCTGTGGTGTGTTTTCCTAGGTGTCTTCGGGGTGAGATGTGTTGTGCTTTTCCATGTGTCTTTGGGATGAGGTTGTGGTTTTGTGGCCAAGGTGTCTGTGGGTAGGATGTGATGTGGTTGTGGCTCAAGTATTTTCGGGCGGGATGTGGTATGTGACCTAGGTGTGTGCGGGCAGGTTGTGGTAGTGAGGCTTGTGGAAGAGCATATTAGCGTTAGGACATTTTCCATTAGGGATGAGCAATTAACCAGTGAGAAGTGGTGTGTGGTACCTTATCATCAATATGCTTACTAATTTACTTTACTCGACTTATGTTATTTGGTGAGCGTGCCTTGGTGAGGTTGGAGTGGATAGTATACCTTGTTAGGTGCTTTTGAGTTTTTATTGTTTTCTCACAGGGGAATTAATATGCTTCTCTCACTTGTGCATGAGTGACTTCAAATTTTCCTACTGAGTATACTTGTATGCTCACCCTATGTATATAAAACTATTTTTAGGTTTCCAGGGAGATTACATGGACCATGCTGGACCCTACGAGCTCAGGCGTTAGTATAGTTTTTGTGTCGCCACTTAGCTTTGTTCTTTTGGTATTTACTTTGGATTTTTTCATTGTACTTCTAGTAGTTTTAATTTAAACATGCATGTGGGATGGATTTTGGCTTCTTTTATATATATGTCTTGGAGTTTTTTTGAGGTTGATACATCTTATCTCCCGATATTGGTTACTATAAATAGAGTAATGCCTCCCATGTTGTGAGATTTCTATACCCTTGGTGCTGGTCGCCACCCCGGAACCTACTGAAGGTAGGACTTGGGGGGTCATTATCTCCTTTTCATCTTGAAAAAGGAAGGTCACAACACTTTTCCATCCCTTCCCTCATCTTGAAGAAAGGGGGTCATGAAACGTTGGAAACTGTCCCCTCTTGGATTGTTCCATACTGAATATTGTCAGTAGCTTGTGAATGTATGTATTTAGACTTAGGCCGAAGAAACTTTTAGATCTATCATGATGGATCTTGATCCCAAGAATATATGTTGTCTCACCCAATTTCTTCATAGAGAAACATTTATACCATGCCTTAACAGACTGTAAGACTGATATTTTGTTTTTTATAAGTAATATGTCATCAACATATACTATTAAGAAAACAACTGCACTATCACTAAACCGTTTGTAGACACACGACTCACACTCATTCTTTACGAAACCAAATTCCATTATGACTTCATCAAAACGAATGTTCCATGATTGAGATGCTTGCTTTAATCTAGAAATGAGTTTTTACAATTTTCATATCTTATTAGCATCATCTAGAGTCACAAATACTTCGGGTTGTGTTATATAGACATATTTATGAAGGTTCCCATTAAGGAAGACTGTTTTGATATCATTTGACAAATCTCAGTCATGTTAAGCTGCAATGAAAAGTAGAATTATGATGGAATCTGTTCTTGTACCAACTCTTGTGTACCTTGAGCCTCGAATTCATTGAAGTCTATCTCGCTCTCACTATCTCTTTTAGAGATGTGATTCCTCTCAAGGAATATGATGTGTATTTCCATTGTAACCTTTTTATCGAGGGGTGGGGTCATATAGGTAATATCCCTTTATTTCCTTGGGGTATCTTATAAAGACTCACTTTACGCCTCGGGGTGCAAGTTTGTACTTGAAGAAGTAATAACAAATGCTTCACTTCCCTACACATGTAAATTTGATAACATAGTTTTTCTTCCACTCTAAAATTCATATGGACTATCATTTATCAATTTATTTTGTACTTGGTTTAGTATATGTGGTGATGTTTGTAATGCGTATCCCCAAAAGGATAATAGAAGAATACCAGGACTCGTCATTAATCTCACCATGTCTAACAAGGTGTGGTTTCTCCTCTAGCTTACACTATTCTCCTAAAGAGTGTAAGGAAGAGTGAGTTGAGATATGATCTCAAACCCCCGTAAGTAATCAATGAAGTCTTGATTAAGATATTCTCCACCATGGTCTGAGTGGAGTGTCTTAATCTTTTTATCAAGATGGTTCTCAATTTCATTCTTGTATTCCTTGAATTTATCAAAAAAATATGACTTATACCTCATAGACATATTCATATCTACTGAAATCATTAGTAAAAGATATGAAGTATGAGTACCCACCATTTGCTTCAATAGGAAATGGTCCACACACATCAGTATGAACTAATTGAAGAATCTCCTTATCCCTTTTACCTTTCCCACTAAATGAGGCTTTGGTCATTTTGTCTTGTAAATATGCATGACATACATCAAGTGGTTTTAGTTCAAAAAAATCTAAATATACATGTTAATGTAATTTAGTCAAGTGTTTTTAATTTACATGACCTAGCTGATGATGCCATAGTTTGATGTGGTATGAGTCATGTGAATTAACTTCGCTATCAATTTTCATTACTCGGTTTGTGTAATCCAACACATAAAGACCGTTATTTAAATGTGTCTTACCATAACAAATGCTATCTTTATAAAAGAATCAACATTTATTTCCAAATTTGAAAACAAATCCTTTTGTATCAAGTATTTGGATAAAAATATAATGTTTTTGGTAACAGATGACACATAATAACAACCTTTCAAAACCAAGATCATCTTGGTCGACTACGTGAGCTGGTAGTCCATGATATCCACAATAGCGAGTTTAGCTCTATTGGTTGCTCATAGATTCACCTCACCTCGGTTAATCATTCTAAATCTACTTGGTTCCTGTATTTGAATACACATGTTAGAACCACAAGTTGTATCCAATACCCAATTTTTAGATACATATAAATTGCACTCGATAAGAAATGCACTTGAAGCTTCCCCTTGGCTTCTTTGGCCAAGTGCAGTTTTTCTTTCAATGGTCCTGCTTACCACATGAGAAACAGACAACATATTGTTCCCTTTCTTTCCTCTTGATCTTCCTCTTCTTGGAAGGGTGTGAAGAGGCTTTGAACTTAAAGATCTTTGCTTTCCCTTTCTGTTTGTTCACCATAAGGATTAATTCATATCCTTATCTACTTGTTGAAGAAGAGTGAGAAGATATGGAATATAATTCTCAATGTTGTTTATTTTAAATTCACAATAAAGATGGAGAAGCTCCAAGAGAATGATGACATAATGAGATTGATGCCTAGTTATTTGGGAAGTTTTAACCCTAGAACCTCTAGGTGATCAATGCAGCTGATGAGTTTGACTACATGAGGCCTACCTGGAGCACCCTTTTCAAGCTTGCTTTAAAAGAGTGTCTTGTAAATCTCAAACTGTTCCTGTATAGCTCTCTCATGGTAAAAGACCATAGAGGTGCTCACATCCATGTTTTTGTAAGACTTTATGAGTTCACTTGACATTGATGAAAACATCAAACATTGAACGTCGATTGCATCGCTCAAATGTTTTTTGTGGACAATGAACTCTTCATCACTCACCTCCTCGGTAGGAAGATTAGACATTGAGGATTCTAGCATGTAAGATTTCCATTTATGGCGCAAAACAACCTGAAGGTGTTTGTACCATTCCTGGAAGTTATTTCAAGTTAGGAGGTGCACAAGCATGTTATATGCATCCATGTTTTCATGAGACTTCATGATTTTACCATACATTGATGAAAGCATCAAACATTGAATGTTAACCACATTGATCAAATGATTTTTCTAGACAAGAAATTATTCACCACTTGCCTCCTTAGCAGGTGGATCAGACATTGTGGATTCTAACACGTAATATTTCCATTCATGACATTGAACCTGAAGGCGTTTGTACCATTCCTGGAAGTTACTATCAGTTAGGAGGCTGTCTTTATCTAATTTTGATCGTAGTGATAACGTGGATGATGAGATTGTTATTTTATTCTATGATTAAAAAGTGCAGGTTATTAGTACTTTTCTTGATTATAAATTATGTGAGAAATAATAAATTAATTGATTTTATTAAATCTCCCACTATTTTATAAAGTACCTATAGCCCTTACCATTGAACTTGGAATGTTTAGTTACATTAAAATTTTAGTGGAAAATATCCATATGCCCCTCACATAACCCCAACCAAGGTTGATCAAGCTACTTGAAGGTATTTAGGTAGATATGTCTTTTCCAACTACAGACATGCAGCTCCTTGATCCGTTGAGTGGATTCCCCAATTATGAAATCCTGACTTTGATTTCCTCAAGAATTGCCTCCAAATTACACCAAGTTTAGAAAGATCTACTCTTGATGTAAAATGGTTAAGTCAACCCAAAACCTTCATAAGAACTCTTATAAAAGTAAGTATCCCAACAAGGGTTGATCAAACACTTAGTTCTATTGAGTTTTGTTCCTAATCAAGTAACAGAAAGCTCAATCTGGCTTAATATTAGTTTGAAGGTTTTTTAATTAATTATGCATAAATTTTATCTTGTTTTATCCTTTACATTTCTTGTTAATATTAAGTGGGTGTTACTTAATTAATTAACCACGTTGGATAAAATATTTACGCACAATTCATTTATTTAATTTATTATGCATAAATTTTATCTTTTTTTATCCTTAACATATCTTGTTAATATTAAGATAATGTTACTTAATGAATGAACCATGTTGGATAAAACATTTACGCATAATATATTTATTTAAATTTTGTCTTTGCACATTAATTCATTTATTTATGTGATCACGATCTTGCATCTATAAAATAAATAATTTTGTAGACAGAAATAAATAAATAATTAAATGATCCGTTCATAATCTTTATCTACCGGTTGATTTAATGAGAGAATATTAAATCAACCTTTGTCCTAGTGGAAATAACTCTTTTTTCCGGTCTTGGAATGAGTTACAACATTCCACCCATCCACCTATGTATTGCCTGAGATGACATCATAATAGTTTCATCTTGAACTGCCTCCACGCGCCTTAGTATACTCAATTAATTATATGTATTTATGAATCACACGCAGGTGAGGAGAACCATATGATTGGTTAAAAGGGGATTACATAAATATCCTAGGACACACATGTTCTACATAATAATGAAGGGAGGGATGACACACATACCATCATATTTAATTTAATAATAAATAATTTCAAACTCATGCAATAAATGAAATTGAAACATCCAACATATACACAAGTCTTGGTCAATCTCATGAATGCTCATACATGAAATGAATATGCAAAATTAACTTGTTATTATTCACTTCTTTATTCATTCTTTATTATTTTAGATGAATGTACTTTCATTAATTAATTAATTAATTAATTAATTTTCCTTCATCTTAATGATCATCCAAACTTAATTGGAGATACCCATAATTTATTTCATTTATGAAAAATAAACAGCAGAACCAATAATGACATATTAATTACAATAAATTAATTTAGCATTTAATATTATTTAAAACCATTATTAAGTTATGAAACACACATTGGTGTGCCAATCAATAAATTAAGGTTTTAAGGGTGTAAATTTCAATTCAATGTAATTTTTAATTCTTTTATTTAATGGGAGACTATACGACATGTACAATCCAGCTACATGTATTATACCTCGGTTGTTGTGTATCTGAGTCACATACCTAAGGCTTTGGCATGTTAACTTGGCCATACTACACAGTGTGTCCAGGATAACTACACGCCATGTATCCGCTTGCTACGTGTCAGATTTACCCGGTCAACATGCAGGGTGTAATAAATTTACCACATATAATTAACTACTTGGCACATCTAGGTACAATGCATATGAGTACACGACGTGTGCTTCGATTACACGCCGTGTAACCCAGTTGTACCGGCAAAATATTTGGCACTTCCCAATGAAATCTTCGGTTGTTCTTTATTTGTTCTTAGACCTTTATGAAAATGAAACACTGAATGAACATAATTAATATGTCAATAACATGTTAATTCAAATCAGATTAAAGAATGGATAACATGAAATGACAATCTAACCACAATTGCGCATATATCAACAATCAAGTAAATAATTATAAATTTAAACATGACCACTCTAATATCACTGGTTTGTTCTGAGTGCAATGGAAGCACACAGTGGTAGACGATATATTAAAATTTCTTTTAATAATCATTTCCCGAAATCAAGAGCGAGGATCTTGCACGTCATATTTATAATTAATTTATTTAACATTTGAAGAAATAAATATTTGTTCTTGGTATCTTTATTTGTTAGAGAATGTTGATCATCCAAAAAGACCCTTTTAGATTACCATTATTGTGTTTTTGAGAATCTAAGGATAGAATCCATATAGTGGTGATCCACACGTGCTACTATGATCTCCGAGCAACACCATTCAATATTCGGGTGCTAGTGCGGCGAGTCGAATGTCTTGTGTTTGTTCTTGATCATTCGTTCTTCAATCTTGAAGAAATATCTCTTACGCTTCTTGTTCTTGAGAGGGGGAGAAGAGTCGGAGAGAGAATTCGTTGTGCGCAACAATTCTCTATTCTCAATTTTTGGATGCTCTACAGAATAGGCATAACCGTCTATTTATAAAGTTATGATTTAGGTTAAAATACTATTTAATTGCATGATGACCATCATGTAACATTTATTACCTTTAATAAACCTCATACCGCATATTATTATTATTATTATTATTATTATTGTAATTTTGTGACGTGCGCCAACTTGTGCAATAACAAATATTATTTAACTGGATTGTTATTTAATATTTGTCACTGGACACAGTCCTGGTCCGTTCGAACTCCTCTTGCATTTATTAAACACCCGAATAAAAATTTTATTCACAAATAAATATTTCATTCACATATCAATGAATAAATATTTATTAAATATTTAATAAAATAAATAAATATATTTTTATTCCCTAGTGATTGACTTAAAGTAGCAACCTAAGTTCCAGGGAACTGGATCTACTGAGGTAGATCTAATGGTTTCTTGGATCTAGTATATCGTACATATAGTGACATTGTATTGAAAAATACATGTTGAAACAAATCAAGAGAATAATTGTTGCCAATGTCACATGGCATAATCTCTCCAGGTTGACATGTCTGAGACATGAGAGTGTTGAGTCAATAAGGTTTTCCTTATGACTTTTCCATTCCATCATGTAAAGGGGGAGATTATTAAGTCATTAAGGTATCCTTATGACTTTACCATTACATCTTGTTTTGAAAATCACAAACACCTTATTTCAAGGCAAAACTCATTTTGCCCCTGTTTTAATTTCATAAGGAAAATTTCCTTCCCAAAGGAAATTTACCCCTACCTTGTTTTCATTATTAAATCAGATTTTTCTTAGTGTAAAATTCGGATTGAAACCAAAAACCTCGGAATATTATAATTACCTAGAATATGAAGCATTTTGTTTTAGGATCTGAATTCTCAGAATTCCGGATATGAACTTCACTGAGTTCTGACTCCAAATTCTGAATACGAATTCCGGATACGAACTTCAGAGTTCTGACTCTGAATTCTGAATTAGAATTCTGGTTATGAACTTTCAGAGTTCTGACTTCGAATTCTGAATACGAATTCTGGACACAAACTTTAGAATTCTGACTCTGAATTCTGAATACGAATTCCGGATGCAAACTTCTCTAAGTTCTGACTCCGATTTCTCTGAATAATAGACTCCGAACTCCTATGAGTTCTGACTCTGAATTCTCATGAACTCTGACTCTAAACTTAGTAAGATCAGGTTCTGAATTCTTTAGAAATCCAGATTCTAAATTTCCTTGAAATTCAGACTCCATAATTCTATAGAATTCAGGTTCTGAATTCTTAAAAAATAGAATCCAAATATCCTTTGTATTATAGACTCCGAATTCATTTTTGGTTGATTCCTAAATTTCATTTTCTTCATTCTGAATATCAGATTTTGGATATGATTACACTTGTTTAGTTAAAAACCGATTCCTTTGCGGATCTAATGAAATCTGAGTTTGAAATGAGTATGATGGGTGAGTTAACATTTTTCCTTGGTTTTCAAATTTCTTAAAAACCAGAAGGAATCTATATATCTCAACATAAGTATATTAAATATCTTCTTAAAAAGTATGGATATGACAACACTAAGAGTATAAGTACTCCTATTGGTACCTCAAACACACTTGATATTGATGAAGCTGGGAAACCAGTAGATCAAACATCTTTTAGAGGTATGATAGTAAACCTACTTTACTTGACAGCTAGTCGACCATACTTAATGTTTTTAGTATGCTTATGTGCAAGATATCAATCCAATCCTAAGGAATATCATTTAAAGGCAGTGAAGATAATTTTTCGCTACTTAAATGGAACCATAGATTTAGGACTCTTTTATACTTCTGAAAATTATTTTTTAAAAAAAGTTTTTCAGATGCTGATTTTGGTGGATGTAGAATGGATAGAAAGAGTATATCCGGAACTTGTCATTTCTTTATAGTTTCATTAGTTTCTTGGTCTTGCAAAAAGGAACACTCAGTAGCACTTTCCACTGCTGAAGCTGAATATGTAACAGTTGGAAGTTGTTGTGATCAAGTGTTGTGGATGCAACACACACTCACAGACTATGGCTCGAGTTTTACCCAAACACAAATTTTGTGTGATAATACAAGTGCCATTTCCCTTAGTAAAAACTCTGCACATCAATCTCGTGAAAAACACATAGATATTAGACATCACTTTCTTAGGGATCACACACAAAAAGGAGATATCATTCTTCGGTTTATCAGAATGCAAGATCAACTTGCTGACATTTTTACAAAATCATTAACTTCCGATAGATTTGAATACATTAAACAGAAGTTTGGAATGATAACCATAAGGTAATCTTTCTTAATTAACTTCCTATTGAATCAATCTCCTTACAGTAATAAACTTCTTTTCATAGGGGTAGTACATTTGTTATTGAAGTTTTCAAAAAAATTCGCAATGGTTTTTCAAATTTTTTGTAATGAAAATTTTGGTAGTTGGTTTTTCAATTTTTTTCTTAAAGAAAATTTTCGAAGTTAGTTTTTCTTTCAAAATTTTCGTAATAAATATTTCGTAGTCAGTCTTTGAAGTTTTCATAATGAAAATATTCTAACCTGAGGTTTTTGTAATCGATATCTTCAGACCTGAAATTTTCGTAACAAAAATATTCGGACCTGAAATTTTTGTAATGGAAACCTTCAGATTTGAAATTTTCGTAATGAAAACTTTCGGATTTGAAGTTTTTGTAATAGAACATTTCAGATTTGAAAATTTTTGTAGGGAATTTTTTTTTGTATTAATGTTTTTTTTGGAATCCAAATTTCTTCAAGGAGAATATTCCTCAGTACGAATAATCTTCCTAGAAATCCGAAAGGTACAGTTCTTTCTTAAGTTTTTGTAATCACTTTTACTTCCTGGTAGTTTCTTTTTCTTTTAAAACTTTCTCGGATTCAAGTTTCATTAAATCCGAGTGTTTTTTTTCTCTTTTAAAATCTCAAAAGATCGGATTCAATCAATTTTTTTCTTGCAGCTATCATATCAACCGTCAGATCAGATCTGGAGAATTCTTAGCCAATGGATTCAAATGAGAAGTTCAACCGTCACTTCATAACCTATATAAAGGGGACCCTTGATAGTTGTCCCACATTGGTTATCAAGCTTTTGCATCTCGAAGCTCTGCCCCTCTACAAAAGCCTGTTCCGAATTCTTCAGAAGTGCTCCAGTCCGAATGTTTGCAGAAGCTCCTTCTCAGGATATGTCTACTATTAATCCGATTTCGGAGTGGAAAATATACAGGGAGAGTTAGTTTATTTGAAATTTTTCAATAAGTATGACTGAATTATTTCCAAGAAGATCAAGCTAAATGGATGGGAAATTATAGCTATTTCTAAGACAGTAGCTCAGGATGTTGTCTATCTGGATCTTCTTATAGAATTCTATGAATCAATTTGTTTCTTGAAGGAAGATGGTAGGGAAAAATTTTCTTTCAAGAGTTATGGAAAGACATACAAACTCTCTTATACCAAGGCTGCGAGCTTGGTGGGGCTATCATATGAAGGAGAAACCGAATTTTGCTCTCACAAGCTGCCAGATGTTCAAGGAAGTTTTATCAAGTTGAAGGCTATGGAATGCCTTGGTCTTTCTGATGTCAAGACAGCAAAAATCGCCCATCTATCTACAAAAAATCGGATTCTTCAGCTATGGGTCCAAGGATTTATCGTACCGAGGAAGGGTGATAAGGACACCCTTAAGAAAAGTGACATGTATATCCTGGATTGTTTGGTAAATCTAAGGAAGGTCAATCTCATGAGGCACATTCTCATTACGATTGAGAATATCAAAAATGGGAATTTAAGGGCTCAGATTATCATGTATTCGGCCTTACTCTCAAAGCTGATAGTTCGGTGCCTAGAATATTTCAAGATCCCCTACAGTTACAAGCTGATGAATTTCAAGGTAATGATGATTAGTGATGACACTCTTAAGAGAATGAAGATTGGTTTTTCCAAGGAGTCAGGAGAATTTTATGATCTACCTGAGGAAGAGGCAGAAGCTGTTCCAGAAAATGTTGAGAAAGCTGAACCATCTAAGAAGTCTGGGAAGAAAAGAAAGTTGAAGGATGTGGAAGCAGAAGACAAAACCCCTAAGTCCAAGGGAGTCCAATCCGTACATCATAAACCAAAGAAGCAAAAATCCTACCCAGATGAGGTGGTAGTAAAATGGAGTGAGAATAAGAAGAATAAAAAAGAAGGGGAGCCACCGTTTGGTTTGGATCCTGCTGAGGCTAAGGCCTTGAAAGAAAAGGATGCTGAGGAGCTTGACAAAAAAGAAAAGGAAAAGAATCTGAAGAAGAAGATGGCATAGGCTGAAATTTGTCAATCCCTTCTGAGGGATACTGAAGTTGCATCCGAACAAATCCCTGTACCGAAAACCTTCCGTGAAGAACAATTGCCTGAGACTTCGGGAAAGAAGTTTATGTCTTCGAAAAAAGTCTAAGAGAAAGAAGTTGAGAAGGAAGCTGTGGAAGAAGTCCATGAAGCTCAAAGCTCTGAAAAGATAGCCGATTTGCTGAAGCAAGTAGAAGACTTTCAAGAAAGGGAAAGTGCTTCCGAGAAATTTTCACTCCGGACTTCTCAAGCCGGATATTCTAAACTTGCTACCATTGGAGTAGATGAGAAGGGTGAAGAATAAGAAGTGAATAAGCTGTCAGAGGAAGAGAGTCATAATCATGACTTCATTCTTCTTGAGGATATTGAAGCTAGAGTTGAGAAGGAAAAAGTTAATGAAGATAACATTGTACAATTATCATGAAGTGAGCATGAATCACCTGATGAAGAAGCTATTCCAAGAATCAGCAAGGGGAAACAAGTGGTTGATGATACCCCAACGAAAGAAATCTTGAGGAAGAAAGAAGCTGGAGGAACCTCTAAGAGGAAGCTGATATAGTTAGAGGAAGAACCATCTCAAAGCAAAATGTCTAATTCAGAGTCATCTTTTTTAGGGCATGATTTTGTTGTTTAATCTCTGAAAAAGTTGGCGGATACCATTCCGATTTTTCCTACAATTGATTCTAGATTAAATATTCTTCAGCACACCATGAATCAGAAATCAGAATCCGTATCTATGGTTATGGACATATGTGTTAAGATTGAGGCTGAGCACAAAAATTTCCTGATCAACTATGAGGCCCACAGAAAATCCTGTAGAAAAATAAATCTTTGGTCGAAGAAAATCAATGAAGATTTTGGAGAGCTTGATCAATTTCAAGAAGATTTCAAAGAGGCCTTTGACACCGAAGACTCCAAGATGAAGGATCTTATAAACAGCTTTCAGGAAATGTTAACTCTTGAACAAAATTCTCGGATTCAAGATGTTAAAGATCTGAATGGGAAGCTGAGTTATATTGTTCAAAGCTTGAAAACAGAGAAGGATCTCCAGAGCGTGATGCTAGAAAAGCTTTTGAAACAAGATAAATTGATGAGGGCTCAGGAAGAGGTCACGAAGGCTCAAGAAGACAGGATCAAGACATTATAAAATCAAGTAGAGGATGATTAAAAAGAGCTGAAAAAGTTTAAGACCATCGTGAAGATGTTAATGCACAAGGAAAAAGAAGTAAAATAAATCTCACTCTGATCTTTTGTTGTATTTGTTTTTCCTTGTACTAATACTTTCAATCGTAATGGAATTACGGTTCGCTTGTTTTTTCTTGTATGTATTTACTAATATTTTAGGTACCATATTTTTTTCCATTCCCTCAAATTCTTTTTGAAAATCACAAAGGGAGAGAAGGAAAAAGAATTCAAAAAGGGAGAAGGAAAAACTATAAAAGGGAGAAGGAAAAATATAAAGGGGAGAAGGAAAAAGATTCATAAGTAAAAGAAATATCCCTAAGGGGGAGCTTATCTAAGGGAGTTTTTTCATTACAAAGATTTCCATTATCAAGATAATGAAAATCCCATTCCAGGAAATCTAGAATATGATCCTTAGAGTTCCAAATACTAAGGGAGAGTTAGTCGTATCTATCTTTGCCATTGTGAAAAGGGAGAAAAGTTTTATTTTCTAAGTCAAGAAAATTTTTGCCAATTCCTTTTATTCTTTTTCGTAAGGATGTTTGTGCTTTCCCAAAAGGGGGATATTTTTGAGTCAATAAGGTTTTCCTTATGACTTTTCCATTCCTTCATGTAAAGGGGGAGATTGTTAAGTCATTAAGGTGTCCTTGTGACTTTACCATTCCTTCTTGTTTTGAAATTCACAAATACCTTATTTCAAGTAAAAACTCATTTTACCCCTATTTTACTTTCATAAGGAAAATTTCCTTCCCAAAGGAAATTTACCCCTACCTTGTTTTAATTATTCAATCTGATTTTCTATGTGTAAAATCCGGATTGAAACCAAAAACCTCGGAATATTATAATTACCTAGAATATGGAGCATTCTGTTTTAGGATCCGAATTATCAAAATTCTGGATACGAACTTCACTGAGTTCTGAATCCAAATTCTGAATACGAATTCCGAATACGAACTTCAGAGTTCTTACTTCGAATTTTGAATCAGAATTCTGGTTACGAACTTTCTGAGTTCTGACTCCGAATTCTGAATACGAATTCTGGATATGAAATTATCTGAGTTCTGACTCTGATTTCTCTGAATAATAGACTCCGAATTCTCATGAACTCTGACTCTGAATTCTCATGAACTCTAACTCTGAACTTTGTAAGATCGGGTTCCAAATTCTTGAGAAATCCAGATTTTGAATTTGCTTGAAATTCATATTCCAGAATTCTATAGAATTCAGGTTCCAAATTCCTACAAAACAGAATCCGAATATCCTTTGTATTATAGACCCCGAATTCATATTTGGTTGACTCCGAACATTCATTTTCTTCATTCCAAATATCAGATTTTGGATATGATTACACTTTTTTAGTTACAAAATGATGTCGTGCTTTCAATTACTCACTAACCGTTGCTTGAGTGACACGTGTACAGGTCCCTCTAAAATTCATGGAAGAATATGACCATTGGAGGGGGGAGTCAACTGTTGGATATGTGCCTATAAATAGAAGCCCATTTGAAAAAGCTGAACACGGTTCTTTGACTCTAGAGACCACATGCTGTTGAAGTTATTTCTATAGAGAGATACTATCATGTTTAGTGCATACTGAACTCCTGGTTCAGTTTTTCTTTGTGTGACTTCGATTGTTGCTATGTACAATCGAGGGCTTCCAGGGATAGGAAGACAGTGGTGCCGACTACCTTGAAGTTGAGGGCTTCCTTACTGAGTAAGACAAATGTTTCGACTACCTGATAATCGAGGTCTTGCGGGGATAGCAAGATAGACTCCGATCTTCGTATCGAGGTCTTACCCTAGTGTGGGTAAGATAGACTTTCTTGAAAGTATAAATCAAGGGAAATTTATCCAAGGTTGTTGGATACCCTTCTCTTTGGGTTAAAAGATTTGCTACTTGTTACTTGTTTTTTGTTACAAGTTTTCCGCTGCATTTGTATTGTTGAGGAAAGTATAAATTTCTTATACTTCCTTACTCTTGTACTCTGATTTAGTAAGATTCTATACGCTTTAAGGTAGAATCTTCATCTTTGTAAACTTTCATTAAGTTTAATTTCCAGAATCACTTTTCCAGAATTGGTTTCCCGAATCTAGCAAGTGTTTAGAACTTAGAGGTTTTGTGAATTATCTTATTTAACCTTGTTAAACATAACCATATTTAAAAATTCCAAAGGAATTTTTAAAAGTACAATTCAACCCCCTCTTGTATTTTAGTATCTATATTCTTATTTCGATCCTACAATTGGTATCATATGTTGGAAACCTCAAACCCTGTACCAATTCAACAATTGGTATCAGAGAAATAGGTACAATCTGGATTAATCTCATGATTAGGTTCAGAAGAGGATTTTTGGAATTGAATTTTTTGGATTCATATTTTTCGGAATCATATTTCTCGGACTCATAAAGTTCGGATTCAATTTTTTTGTCGTAGAGATACTCTTGTTCTATTATTTTCCTTGATTAGGATTATTTTCCTTGTTTACAAACTTTTTCTATTAACAAGTTTTGTGTGGAAAGACTTTTCTTAAATATGGCAAGAATAAATGATGGTTCCATAGACAATATCAATACAACTAGACCACCTATCTTTGAAGGAAATGACTATGAATATTGGAGAGATCGCATGAAGACTTTTATTATCAATACCGATGTTGATAATTTTGTTATGCTTATTGGTGGATACAAAATCCTTGATAAAGAAGTTAGTTCCTTTACTAATCAAGAAAAGCATGAATATCAACTGAATTATAAGGTACACAATACTTTTCTTTGCTCAATGACTAGAAATATATGTAGCCAAATTTCATCTTGTGAAGCAGTAAATTCTATATGGAGGAAACTAGAAGTTACTCACTTTGGAACTTCCAAAGTAATTGAAACAAGAAGCGCCATGCTTAGAGTTGAATATCATGGTTTCTGATTTCCTTATGGAGAACCAATATGTAAGGTGCAACAAAGATTCATGACTATTGTGAATAGTTTTCAATCAATGGGTGAGAAAGGATTAGATGATGAAACTCTTGTTGATAATATCATAGACATCATGCCGAATGAGTGGGAATAAAAAAGGACTGCTATTGATGAGAACAGAAAGGTTACTCATATTACCTTAGATGAGTTGTTTGGAACTCTTCTTCAGCATGAGACTAGAATGAAGAGAGATGCTGATAATGTGAAGAAAAATAATGGAAATGGAAGTGTTGCTTTTACTACAACTTCTAATCATACGAAATCCAAGACTCCTAAGAGAGTGACTAGATCCAAATCTAAAAAATTTGTTATCCATTCCGAATCTAGTGGAAGTGAATCCTCAAAAAATGAATTAGAAAATATTTCTCGAAGAATAAATAAGATAGCTGCACAGAGGAACTTTCAATCCATATATAAGAAAATAGAAAGGAAAGATAAGAAAGATTCCGAAGTTACCTGTTATGAATGCAAGAGAGCTGGACACATAAGACCTGATTGCCCTATGCTCAAGAGAAAAGAAAGAAAGGAAAGGAATTCTGAGAAAAATAGAAATAAGTATTACAAGCCCAAAGCTAAGAAAGTTTTGAAAGATAATGACACCTGGAGTGCCAGTGGCGGTGACTCTTCAGATGAATCTTCAGATTATGAATCTTCTGGACATAAGAATCTTGGTCTAATAGCCATACTACCTATTGAGAATCATTGCTTAATGGATAAGGTACACAATTCTGAATCAATGACAAATGTTTCTTTGAATGCTAATGATAGTAAATATTATAACTCTTCAGATAAAGAATCTTCTTCTGATGAAGATAATACTTTACCTACTTCTGAAAAAGTTTCTAGGTTTGCCAAACTTCTTGATATTGAGAATTAAAAACTCATGAAAAAACTTGATAAGGAAAATTCTAGAAATACTATTCTTACTAAGGAAATATCAGATCTTTCTAAAGATCTTGATAAGAAAAATGATGATTTTGAAAGTATTTCAAAAAATCTTGAGGAAGTAAATTCTGTAAAGAATAAACTTTCTAAAGATCTAGAAAACGTTATTTCTAAGAAAAATGTTCTCGAACCTAGATCTAGTTCAAAATAAAATATTTTATAAGACAAGAACCTAGTTATCAAACTCAAATCCGAAATATTTTCCTTGAGGAAGTGTTTTTTAAACTTTACCTTAGGTAAAGAAAATTTTGATAAAATGTATTCACAAATCCGACCTATGAGGAATAGTTTTGGTTTTGGTTATACTGGTTATAAACCAATTTTTAGTAACAATTACTTTGTTCCTCAAAGTGCTCCATTCTGTACTAAATGTCAGTGTGGTGGACACTGGTCAAATAATTGTTCCCTAAACAAAACCCAATCTTTAGGATTTCATAAAGCCCATTTTTCTAAGAAGATGTGGGTTCCTAAAATTTTGCTTTCTGAAATTTCCAGATCCAAGCAAGTCTGGATTCCGAAAATCTAATTTTTTTCTTATTTTCAGGAAAATAGGAAAAGTACCAACAACAATACATTGTACATGGATAGTGGATGTTCCCGACATATGACTGGTAGCAAAAACTATTTTGAAAAGATTATCAAGATGAAAGGAGAAAAAGTAACTTTCAGAGATAATGTTCAGGGAGAAATTATTGATATAGGTAACATTGTTCTTCTTGGAAAAACTTTGATTTCAAATGTTTTATTTGCTAAGGGTCTTAAGCACAACCTCATCAGCATAAGTCAATTATGTGATGAAGGCTACCTTGTGAATTTTAGTAATGATAAGTGATTAGTACACAATTCCAAGGAAGAGTTCATTCTTTCTGCTCATAGGCAAGAGAATTTTTATACACTTAACTTAGAAGACCTTAGGATCCAAGACTTACCTTGCCTTAGTTAAATGAATGATCATTCTTGGTTATGACATAGAAGGCTAGGACACTGTAACCTTAGGAACTTATGCAAACTTTCTAAGAAAAGATTAGTTAAGGATCTACCAGTGCTTATATTTGATTCTTAAAAAGTATGTAACCCTTGTCAATATGGAAAGCAACATAAATCAAGTTTTAAATCCATTGGTGAAGTCTCAATCACTGATGCATTACAGCTAGTTCATATGGATCTTTTTGGTCCTACACAAACTGGAAGCATTGGGGGCAAGTACTATGTATTTATTCTGGTTGATGATTACACCATATTTATGTGGGTATATTTTCTAGCAAAGAAGTTTGAATATTTTTCTTATTTCAAAAGTTTTAGAGCCCAAGTCAAAAATTAGAAAAACCTTCCATTGAAAACTATTCCTAGTGATCATGGTGGAGAATTTCAAAATTCTGATTTTGAAACTTTTTGCAGTAGAAAAGCTATTACTCACAACTTCTAAGCACCCAGAACACCTCAACAGAATGATGTTGTTGAAAGAAGAAATATAATTCTTCAAGAAATAACTAGAACCATGTTGAGTGAGTATTCTGTAGCCAAACATTTTTTGGCTGAAGCCGTAAGTACTGTTTGTTATACTATAAATCATGTTTTGATTAGACCTTTTCTCAATAAAACTCTTTATGAGTTATGTAATGGTAGAAAACCTAGACTTTCCTACTTTAAGGTTTTTGGTTGCAAGGTATTCATTCTGAATACTAAAGTTAATCTACATAAATTCGCACCAAAATCTGATGAATGAATTTTCTTAGGCTACTCCACAACTTCTAAGGCATATAGAGTTTTCAATAAAAATACTTGTACTATTGAAGAGACAGTACATGTCAAATTTGATGAAACTGATCCTTTTGTTTTTAAACAACCCCAACCTACATCCTAGGATGTGTTTTCAAAAACTGATTATCAACCTTTGATAGAAAATCCTTCTGATAAGGAAAATGTTCAAGAAGATACTACTGAAACATTTACCCCAGAAGATTTCCTACCCTATGTTGATGAACAGGTTTTACAAAACCCAAATTAGTTGTTTATTAAGAATCATCCCAGTAACAACATCATTGGTGATGTAAATCAACCTGTAAGGACTAGAAGTTCCTTAAGAAATGAAGTAGAACATCTAGAATTCCTTTCCCAATTAGAACAAAAAATCACTGATGAAGCTTTAGGTGATGATGATTAGATAAAATCCATGCAAGATGAACTAAATAAATTCGAAATGAATAAAGTATGGACCTTGGTTGAAATACCTAAGGAAACTTCTGTTATTGGAGTAAAATGGGTCTTCAGAAATAAGTGTGATGAAAATGAAATCATTGTTAGAAATAAAGCTAGATTAGTTGCTAAAGGCTATAATCAACAAGAATAAATAGACTATGAAGAAACCTATGCTCCAGTAGCTATACTTGAATCTATTCGTATTTTACTTGCCTTTGCAGCATTCTTCAATTTCAAAATTTTTCAAATATATGTGAAATGTGCCTTCCTTAATGGTTATGTTTAAGAGGAAATTTTTGTTGAACAACCTCCTCGCTCTGAAAATACAAAACATCCTAATCATGTTTTTAGACTTACCAAAACCCTGTATGGACTTAAACAAGCCCCGCGAGCTTGGTATGATAGACTTACATGATTTTTTCTTCAAAATAATTATGTTAAGGGAAATTCATATCCAACCCTTTTTATAAAGAAAGATAAGAAAAATGTTTTGATTGTTCAAATTTATGTTGACGACATTATATTTGGTTCAACTCAGCAATCTTTAACCGATTCCTTTGCGGATCTAATGAAATCTGAGTTTGAAATGAGTATGATGTGTGAGTTAAAATTTTTCCTTGGTTTTCAAATTTCTCAAAAACTAGAAGGAATCTATATATCTCAACATAAGTATATTAATAATCTTCTTAAAAAGTATGGAAATGACAACACTAAGAGTATAAGTACTCCTATTGGTACCTCAAACACACTTGATCTTGATGAAGCTGGGAAACCAGTAGATCAAACATCTTTTAGAGGTATGATATGAAGCCTATTTTACTTGATAGCTAGTCGACCAGACTTAATGTTTTCAGTATTCTTATGTGCAAGATATCAATTCAATCATAAGTAATCTCATTTAAAGGCAGTGAAGAGAATTTTTTGCTACTTAAATGGGACCATGGATTTAGGACTCTTTTATACTTCTGAAAATGATTTTGTTTTAAAAAGTTTTTCTGATGTTGATTTTGATGGATGTAGAATGGATAGAAAGAGTACATCCAAAACTTGTAATTTCTTAGAAGATTCATTAGTTTCTTGGCCTTACAAAAAACAACACTCAGTAGCACTTTCCACTGCTGAAGCTGAATATGTAGTAGCTGGAAGTTGTTGTGCTCAAGTGTTGTGGATGCAACACACACTCATAGACTATGACTTGAGTTTTACCGAAACACAAATTTTGTGTGATAATACAAGTGCCATTGCCATTAGAAAAAACCCTACACATCACTCTTATGAAAAACACATAGATATTAGGCATCACTTTCTTAGGGATCACACACAAAAAATAGATATCATTCTTCAGTTTATCAGAACGCAAGATCAATTTGCTGACATTTTCACAAAATCATTACCTTCCGATAGATTTGAATACATTAAACAGAAGTTAGGAATGATAACCATAAGGTAATATTTATTAATTAACTTCCTATTTAATCAATCTCCTTACAGTAATAAACTCCTTTTCATAGGGGGAGTACATTTGTTATTGAAGTTTTCAAAAATTTTCTCAATGGTTTTTCAAATTTTTCGTAATGAAAATTTTCTTAGTTGGTTTTTCAATTTTTTTCGTAAAGAAGATTTTCATAGTTAGTTTTTCTTTCAAAATTTTTGTAATAAATTTTTCATAGTCAGTATTTGAAGTTTTCGTAATGAAAATCTTCAGACCTGAGGTTTTTGTAATGGATATCTTCGGACCTGAAAATTTTGTAACAAAAATCATTGGACTTGAAATTTTAGTAATGTAAACTTTCAGATTTGAATTTTTTGTAATGAAAACTTTCGGATTTGAAATTTTTGTAATAGAATATTTCATATTTGAAAATTTTCATAGTGAATTTTTTTTTATTCAAGTTTTTTTTGGAATCCAAAGTTCTTCAAGAAGAATATTCCTCAGTACGAATAATCTTCCTTGCAATCCGAAAGGTATGGTTATTTCTTAAGTTTTTATAATCACTTTTACTTGCTGGTAGTTTCTTTTCCTTTTAAAACTTTCTCATATTCAATTTTCTTTAAATCCGAATGTTTTTTTTTTCTCTTTTAAAACCTCAAAAGATCGGATTCAATCAAATTTTTTTCCTTGCAGCTATCATATCAACCGTCAGATCAGATCTGGAGAATTCTCAGCCATTGGATTCAAATGAGAAGTTCAACCGTCACTTCATTGCTTATATAAAGGGGAACCTCGATAGTTGTCCCATATCGGTTATCAAGCATTTGCGTCTCGAAGCTCTTCCCATCTACAAAAGCCTGTTCCGAATTCTTCAGAAGTGCTCCAGTCTGAATGTCTGCAGAAGCTCCTTCTCATGATATGTCTACTATTAAGCCGATTTCGAAGTGACAAATATACAGGGAGAGGTTAGTTCATCTGAAATTTTTCAATAAGTATGACTCCATTATTTCCAAGAACATCAATCTAAATGGATGGAAAAGTATAACTATTTCTAAGACAGGAGCTCATGATGTTGTCTATCTGGATCTTCTTATATAATTCTATGAATCAGTTTGTTTCTTGAAGGAAGATGGTAGGGAAAAATTATCTTTCAAGATTTATGTCAAGACATAAAAACTCTCTTATACCAAGGATGCGAGCTTGGTGGGGCTATCATATGAAGGAGAAGCCGAATTTTGCTCTCACAAGCTGTCAGATGTTCAAGGTAGTTTTATCAAGGTGAAGGCTATGGAATGCCTTGGTCTTTTTGATGTCAAGACAGTAAAAATTGCCCATCTATCTACAAAAAATTAGATTCTTCAGCTATGGGTCCAAGGATTTATCGTACCAAGGAATGGTGATAAAGACACCATTAAGAAGAGTGACATGTATATCCTGGATTTTTTGGTAAATCTAAGGAAGTTCAATCTCATGAGGCACATTCTCATTACGATTGAGAATATTAAAAATGGGAATTTAAGAGCTCAAATTATCATGTATTCGTCCTCACTCTCAAAGATGATAGTTCGGTGCCTAGAATCTTTCATGACCCCCTATAGTTCCAAGCCAAGGAATTGCAAGGTGATGCTGATCAGTGATGACACCCTTAAGAAAATGAAGATTGGATTCTCCAAGGAGTCAGAAGAATTTTATGATCTACCTGAGGAAGAGGCAGAAGATGATCCGGAAAATGTTGAGAAAGCTGAACCATCTAAGAAGGCCGGGAAGAAAAGAAAGTTGAAGGATGTGGAATCAGAAGACAAAACCCCTAAGTCCAATGGAGTCCAATCTGCACCTCATAAACCAAAGAAGCAAAAAGCCTACCCAGATGAGGTGGTAACAAAATGGAGTGAGTATAAGAAGAATAGAAAAGCAGGGGAGCTGCAGTTTGGTTTGGATCATACTGAGGCTAAGGCCTTGAAAGAAAAGGCTGATGAGGAGCTTGAGAAACAAGCAAATGAAAAGAAGCTAAACAAGAAGATGACAGAGGCTGAAATTTGTCAATCCGTTCTGAGGGATACTGAAGTTGCATCCGAACAAATCCCTGTACCGAAAACCTTCCTTGTAAAACAATTGCCGGAGACTCCGGGAAAGAAGTTTATGTCTTCAGAAAAAGTCAAAGAGAAGGAAGTTGAGAAGGAAGCTGTGGAAGAAGTCCAGGAATCTCAAAGCTCTAAAAAGACAACTGATTTCCTGAAGAAAGTAGAAGACTTTAAAGAAAGGGAAAGTGCTTCCGAGAAATTTTCACTCCAGAGTTCTCAAGCCGAATGTTCTAAACTTTCTACCCCTGGAGTAGATGAGAAGGGTGAAGAAGAGGAAGTGAATAAGCTGTCAGAGGAAGAGAGTCATAATCATGACTTCATTATTCCTCAGGATATTGAAGCTAGAGTTGAGAAGGAAAAATTTGATAAAGATAAGATTGTACAATTATCATGAAGTGAACATGAATCACCTGATGAAGAAGCTATTCCGAGAATCAGCTAGGGGAAACAAGTGGTTGATGATACCCCAACGAAAGAAATCTTGAGGAAGAAAGAAGCTGGAGGAACCTCTAAGAGGAAGCTGATAGAGTTAGAGGAAGAACCATCTCAAAGCAAAATGTCTGATTCAGAGTCACCTGCCTTAGGGCATGATTTTGTTGTTCAATCTCTGAAAAAGTTGGTGGATACCATTCCAATTTTTACTAAAATTGATTATAGATTCCAGATGCTTCAGCACACCATGAATCAGAAATCATAATCCGTATCTATGGTGATGGATAGATGTGTTAAGATTGAGGCTGAGCACACAAATTTCCTGATCAAATATGAGGCCCATAGAAAATCCTGTAGAAAAATGAATCTTTGGTCAAAGAAAATCAATGAAGATTTGGGAGATCTTGATCAGTTTCAAGAAGATGTCAAAGAGGCCTTTGAAACCGAAGACTCCAAGATCAAGGATCTTATAAACAGCTTTCAGGAAAAGTTAACTCTTGAAAAAAATTCTCGGATTCAAGATGTTAAAGATCTGAATGGGAAGCTGAGTTATATTGTTCAAATCTTGAAAAAAGAGAAGGATCTCCGGAGCGAGATGCAAGAAAAGATTTTGAAACAAGATAAATTGCTGAAGGCTCAAGAAGAGGTCATGAAGGCTCAAGAATATGGGATCAAGGAATTAGAAAAGAAAGTAGAGGAGGATTACAAAGAACTGAAAAAGTTGAAGACCATCGTGAAGATGCTAATGCCCAAGAAAAAAAGCAAAATAAATCTCACTCGATCTTTTGTTGTATTTGTTTTTCCTTGTACTAATACTTTCAATCATAATGGAATTATGGTTGGATTTTTTTTCTTGTATGTTTTTACTAATATTTCAGGTACCATATTTCTTTTTCATTCCCTCAAATTCTTTTTGAAAATCACAAAGGGGGAGAAGAAAAAAGAATTTAAAAAGGGAGAAGGAAAAACTCTAAAAGGGATAAGGAAAAATCTAAAGGGGAGAAGGAAAAAGATTCATAAGTAAAAGAAATATCCCTAAGTAAGGGGGGGCTTATCTAAGGGAGTTTTTTCATTACGAAGATTTCCATTCTCAAGATAATGAAAATCCCATTCTGGGAAATCTAGAATACGATCCTTAGAGTTCCAAAGCCTAAGGCAGAGTTAATCGTATCTATCTTTGCCATTGTCAAAAAGGGAGATAAGTTTAATTTTCTAAGTCAATAAATTTTTTGTTGTGTCCTTTTATTCTTTTTAATAAGGATGTTTGTGCTTTCCAAAACGGGGGAGATTGTTGAGTCAATAATGTTTTCCTTATGACTTGTCTATTACTTCATGTAAAGGGAGAGATTGTTAGTCATTAAGGTATCCTTATGACTTTACCATTCCTTCTTTTTTTGAAAATCACAAACACCTTATTTCAAGGAAAAACTCATTTTACCCTTATTTTACTTTCATAAGGAAAATTTCCTTCCCAAAGGAAATTTACCCCTACCTTGTTTTCATTATTCAATCAGATTTTTCTAAGGGTAAAATTCGGATTGAAACCAAAAACCTCGAAATCTTATAATTACCTAGAATATGAAGCATTCTATTTTAGGATCCGAATTCTCAGAATTCTGGATATGAACTTCACTGAGTTCTGAATCCGAATTTTGAATACGAATTTCAAATACGAACTTCAGAGTTCTGACTCCGAATTCTGAATCAGAATTTCAGTTACAAACTTTCTGATTTCTGACTCCTAATTCTGAATATGAATTCTGGACACGAACTTTAGAATTCTGACTTCGAATTCTGAATACGAATTCTGGATACGAAATTCTCTGAGTTCTGACTTCAAGTTCTCTGAATAATAGACTCCAAACTCCTTTGAGTTCTGACTCTGAATTCTCATGAACTCTGACTCCGAACTTTGTAAGATCATGTTCCAAATTCTTGAGAAATCCATATTTAGAATTTCCTTGAAATTCAGACTCCGAAATTCTATAGAATTCAGGTTCTGAATTCCTAAAAAACAGAATCCGAATATACTTTGTATTATAGACTCCGAATTCATTTTTGGTTGACTCTGAACTTTCATTTTCTTCATTTCGAATATCAGATTTTGGATATGCTTACACTTGTTTAGTTAAAAAATGATGTCGTGCTTCCAGTTACTCACTAACCGTTGCTTGAGTGACACGTGTACAGGTCCCTCCGAAATTCATGGAAGAATATGACCGTTGGAGGAGGGAGCTGACTGTTGGAGCTATACCTATAAATAGGAGCCCATTTGAAAAAGCTGAACACAGTTCTATGACTCTAGATACCACATGCTGTTGAAGTGATTTATAGAGAGAGATACTCCCATGCTTAGTGCGTACTGAACTCCTGGTTCAGTTTTTCTTTATGCGACTCCGATTGTTGTTGTGTACAATTGAGAGATTCTGGGGATAGGAAGACAGAGGTGCCGACTACCTTGAAGTTGGGGGCTTCCTTGCTGAGGAAGACAGAGGTGCCGACTACCTGATAATTGAGGGCTTGCGGGGATAGCATGATAGACTCCGATCTTCGTATCGAGGGCTTACCCTAGTGTGGGTAAGACAGACTTTCTTAAAAGTATAAATCAAGGGACCTTTATCCAAGGTTGTTGGATACCCTTCTCTTTGGGTTAAAAGATTTGCTACTTGTTACTTGTTTTTTGTTACAAGTTTTCCGCTGCATTTGTATTGTTGAGGAAAGTATAACTTTCTTATACTTCCTTACTCTTGTACTCTGATTTAGTTAGATTCTATACACTTTAAGGTAGAATCTTCATCTTTGTAAACTTTCATTAAGTTTTATTTCCGGAATCAATTTTCCAGAATTTCTTTCCTGAATCTAGAAAGTGTTTAGAACTTAGAGGTTTTGTGAATTATCTTGTTTAACCTTTTTAAACACAACCATATTTAAAATTTCCAAAGGAATTTTTAAAAGTACAATTCACCCCCCTCTTGTATTTGAGCATCTACATTCTTATTTCGATCCTACAATTGGTATCAGAGGTTGGAAACCTCAAACCCTGTACCAATTCAACAGAGAGGAGATTAACATGGCGAGTTAAAATCCATATTCTTAAGCGATGGATCAATCATGTATGTCATGGTATGTGAAAAAATTGATATTGTCAGGATATGCTTCAAAGTAGGAAAATAGCAGTTATATCCAGAAGAACTACAAGTGAAGTAGTCAAAACTATCTGATTGTACTTCGGCAAGTACAAAAGACAAGTACCTAGTAAGTTAAGAATAAAGGATACTAGTTTTGAGGGGACACAAATTGGAATTCTTTAGATCCATGTGATCTAATATTGTATTTAGGCTAAGGTGATGAGCGAGACAAGCTCATAAGTCAGTGGTATCCGTACCTAAAAATACCGAATATGTTTAGCTTCTAAGGCAGTTAAGAAGTAGTTAAACACAACGATTTGTTCCAGTTCTTGGAATCGCACCTAGTAAGTAAAGAATTATCATATTCTTACTAGTCAAGATGTCAATTTATGACAATGGAAAAAAGAGATATACTCAGGGATACCATCTCTTAAGAAGTTTTACTCAAGGATATGAGGCCACAAATAGCAGATATGTCACGTGGAAGAATAATGGAAGACCCATCAACTAAAGTCACAGCTCAACAGAAACATGATCTTAATCATGTGAGTGATTACAGGTATGGTTAGTAAGTTGGCTCTAGTGTAAGTGAGAGTGTTGAAATAGTAGGTGCTCTAGAGCCAACTGTACAATGTTTTTTATTGCAATATTATGTATATGAGTTAGATATGCATGATAAATACATACCATTATAGTGTATATATTTCTGCATCAACTATTTAATGACAATGTCCATAGATTAGTAGTCGTATCAAAAGTTTATAGCAGATCCCAGACTATAATGAGAACATCGAGATATCATGACATTAATATTAAATATATGTCATATGGTCTAGATACATCTTACCAACTAGACATAGTAGATATTTGAATATAAGGTGCAGGAGGATCATAAGTATTGAGACTTCTTCTCATGAAGTTTTCATTAGTGATCTCTAGTAGTGAGATCATGAAGGCAAACCTACCAATAGGAACACCACATGTTTTGGGTGTCATTGACTGCTTCTATCTATGAATATGGGAAATGGTCACATGTCTTGAGATCATTGCTAATGTGTGCCATTTGATCATGTATTTTGATGCAAGACAAAAACTAAGATAATGAAATCATGGTGAGATAGTTTTTGTTGGGTGCCTCATTGGTGGTATGACATTGGTTGAATAGTCAAGAAAGGATTTGTCTCTTCCAGCTTAAGGAAGTTATATATCTCTGGTCATGTTGATTAGGATGGTAGTACCTTGATAAATCCATGGCCATGGTCATCCATGGTAAATCTGTCCAGTTAGATCAACAAATAATAAAGCAAGAAAAATAGGATTACACGAGTGTGTGTTTCACTTT
The DNA here is from genome assembly GCA_963277665.1 of Viscum album. Lineage (NCBI taxonomy): Eukaryota > Viridiplantae > Streptophyta > Magnoliopsida > Santalales > Viscaceae > Viscum > Viscum album. Next base: position 1,566,549,180 of record OY728161.1, read on the forward strand.
ATGAGATATTAAATACAAAGAGATTATATTACACCATGTGTGTTTGTAGGTTGGTTGTCATTGTTTTGACACTCCTTATCTCTTTAGGGGTCATGATGTGTTACTAGATCCCGCTCCTGGTATGTGAATAATATTCACTACTATTGAGATAAGGGTCTAGAGGGTCACACACAATAGCGTATTTGAGAATATGCCTTGTTCAATTTAATAGGTAAATAGGACATGGTGGACCCACCATTGGGGTCCGGGTTTTGTCCAAGGATAAATGATCACCGGGGAATAAATAAATTCATATTATTCAAGTTAAGAATAATTGTTATTGAATTTATTTATTAAACCTATTTACAAGTGTTAAAGTAAATATATGAAAATATTAAATGAATGAATATAAGTTTAAAATATTCAAGGTTCATTTAATATTTGTGGGAATGACAATTCGAGTTAATGACTCAATTATTATCATGTAATATATTTATTATATTACAAGGATTTGATAACAATATAAATAGATTAGTACAATAGTCATTTTAGTGAGAAATAAATATTTGGGTTTCAGAAGTTTATTCCGGATATTTTTGTTTCACTATATATAGAAGATGAGAGCCTCCCACCAGGTACTATTCATCTCATCTCTCTCTCCTCTTCTCTCTCCCGCATCTTAGAGAGAGAGGCTTTGGATCCAGGAGCTCGAATCAAGATCTATCTCAAGCATCGCAAGCATGATGATGCGGTAATCATCAGAGCGTCAAAGGCATCATCAAATCTCCCTACTAGCACCTAGAATTCGACAATCGGCGCTTCCGCAGTTTCTTGAAGCACATGTCAACGATATAAAGGAATTCAGATTTAGATTCTTCAAGAAGTGATCACTGATGATAGGAATACATTGTGCACGACTTTGGATCTAAACCAGTTATTTTTATGATTTTAATTTTGTGCTTAAAACTCTTCACGCAAGATCCTAGTCATAAACCAGACAACAATTCGCCGACATTGACGAGTTCATGTAGATCATCGGTGGAAAATTTTTAAATCTTGTCTTTCGGGGCTTCTACTACATGCCATGTACCTTCAATTAGAGAACTAGTTCTTCCTTGGGTTCTATGAGTCTTCTGATTCTGATTTTCAACCAAATAAATTTTCCACATCAGAGTGGGCGCTTGCAGTCTGACATCAATATCCACATCTTTCTGTTTGTGATAACACCTCATATCAGCCATGTCATTTGGATATGAATGTTGATTCTATTTTGCTGGACATCTATGATCCACTTCTTTTATGTCTCTTAAGTAATCTACTTTCCTGATGTCATACTAAGAGTCAAGAGTCTCTTCTGGTCTTCTAATTTTTTTCACAGACCGACAACTTCCTTTTCAAGTTCTTCGATATGTTTGATTAGATCTTTTTCTGTGTTAGTCAAACAATCAATTACTCTTTTCTGTTTTTCAACTTCGATCTTGTACTACATGAACTTTTATGAGCTCTCTGGTATTAAAGACTTACCATTTTCAAATTCTTCCTTCAGCTCAGACTTCTATTCTTTTTTCTACTGCATATAAAGTTTGACATCATAAACCACTCGGTTTGTTTTATTTTTTTTCACTCTCCAAATATCTATCTTCTCAAGAGTGACTTCTAATTCAGTATGGATATCAACTCTCCCTTCGACTTCTTCTTCATCATTGTCGCTTTCTTCATCCTCATATTATTCCAAACTGTCATTTTCTCATTAAAGAGAATCATCTTTTTGAAGAAATTTCTCTTAAATTTTTTCTTACATTTCACATAAACTGAAGTCTTCTTCATGGGAATTTCAACTTCATCCTTATCATAGGCTTGAAACTTATTAGGTAACCTTGCCATAAGATTTACAATATTTCCACATCGAAATCATGAAAGTGAAAGTTTCCCTTTGAACTTTCATTTTCCTCTTTGTAGATTTGAGGAAAGGAATGACATGACCTCATTAGTCTTTTATTCTTCCTAGCCATCATTAATAGTGAGCTTCTTCATGACCTTGAATGCCACCTCTTTGGAATTCCCTTTTTCCACATACTCAATATCTTCATTTCTCATGTTGTATGCGACAAGAGTACTATGTAGGCTATCCATTGTCACCTCCTTTGGATCTTTATCTTCCAGTATAGAGAATTTCAGATTGAAAGACAATGTGTGCCTTACAGGTCATGGTTGCTGGCTGCAAGGGTGTCACAATTGACATATGGGTTTCTCACCATGACTCTTGTTTCCCTATCCCACATTAGAGACTAGAGGGGTGTTGGGCATGGTATATAATCCCCATCCGTCCTCTTCCCATCACAAAACCTTTTCATAGGGGGATGGACAGTGAGCCACCCTGGAGGGCAGTGAGCCCTACTGAAGAAAAAAACTTTGAGGGAGTGAACTAAAATAGAGAATATTGTGATGGGTGGTCTTGTAGCCCAAATGTAGATCCTACAGTTTCTATCAGGGTAGGTAGAAAACCTCTGATTCATAGGGAAAACACTAAGGGGGGGGGGGGATTTTGGAGTCCCAAATGAATGACAGTGTGTGCCCTACAGGTCATGGTTGTTGGCTGCAGGGGTTTCACACCATGACACATGTTTCCCCATCCCATATCGGAGACTGGAGGGGTTTTGGACATGATATATAAGCCCCAACCATCCTCTCCCCATCACAAGGCCTTTTCAGAGGGGGATGAACACTGATCCCTGTTGAAAAAAAAATCATGAGGGAGTGAACCAAAATGGAAAATATTGTGATGAAGAGTCTTTTATCCCCAATGTAGATCCTAGATATATACAATCCATTTTTAAGATGCACCATACCATGACATATGTTACCCTTATAAAAGACAACTTTTATTTCCAAACATTAAATATAATCCCATGGACAACCCATGATGTCCAAACTCGACACTGAGATTATATTTCTGGAAATTGAAGGAACATAATAACAATTATTTAATTAAAGAACCAACCATTAGGCAAAGTCAGATGATAATCACCCACTTCCAAGACTTCTAGTCTCACACCATTTTCAGCTTGGAGATCCACCTCACCCTTTTGAATCTTTTGGAATCTACTTAGTTCCTGTATATGAATACAAATGTACGAGCCACATGCTATATCCAATACCCAATTTGTAGATAAAGGTAGATTGTATTTAATTACAAAAATGCCTGAAGTAGAAGTGTCGCATTTCTTCTTTCTTTCCCAACGTTTTCTTCCAGTGACCTCTCTTGCCACATGCAAAGCAGACTGCCTCCTGCTCATTTCCCTCCCTTTGTATCTTTTCCTTTTTGGAAGGACGGTGCATCAATGTTTTCAGCTTGAGTTTATCCTTAGGCCCCTTAGCCTTTCCCTTATTCTTATTCACCATAAGGACAGAAGAATTGATATTCTTCATATCCTTATTAGCTTGGAAAACTACAGCCAAAAGGTCTGGGAGTGAATTTGTCATGTTATTCATGTTATAGTTAATAATAAAAGTCGAGAAGTTTGGTGGTAAAGATGAAATAATGAGATCAGCCGTTAGTTCTTGGTTCATCTTGAACCCAAGGGATTCAAGTCTTTCGATATACTCAATCATCTTGAGTACATGAGGTCCTGCTTGATTCTCTTTTGCTAGCATGCACCTATACAATGCACTTGATATCTCATACCTTTCTTGAATTTCTCTCTCCTGATACAACTCTCAGAGATGAGTTAACGTCTTATAGGTATCGTCATCCTCATGAATTTTCTATAGTTGACTAGACATCAATGACAAAATGATACAATGTACATCTAGTGCATCATCTACAGGCTTCTTATACTTGTCTTTATCTGCCTTGCTTGCTCCTTGAGGGGGCTCAACAGGAAGTGAGGCCTCTTGACGTAGTACCATACACAAGCGGCTGCACCGCTCATGGAAGTTATGACAGGTCAAAATATTTTCTTTATCCAAAATTGATTGTAATGATAATGTACTGGTGGTGATGATTTCCATTTTATTTATAACAAATAAATATAGCAGTTAGTATTTTATCTTGATTACCATTTAGACATTACTGATTAATTCATTAAATGTCTCTCGATATTTTATTAAACCTTAGTATCCCCCACTAATATATTCAGAACACTCTATCACTTGAGTATTCTAATAGCAAGGATCCTTGAAACCTCTTCTCGTAACTATGACTACACCACTACTCAGAGAGTTTCAAGGTAGACACTCGACTGACCAACCACATTGACTCGTGTTTCCTTGAATTGTTGAGTGAAGTCTCAACTTCTCATAATCTTAACCTTGATTCCCTCAATGCTTTTCCTCTAAAGTGACAAAAATCTAGCTATGACTATTTATTTGATATCAGTTTTAGTTAAGTCAGCCCACCACTCTCATAAGAACCCTCTAGTATTAGGAGACACGCCCTCAACTAGGGTTGATGAACACCTCATACACTCAATTTCGTTCAAATTTAAGTGATGAAAGACGTTACAACTTAATATTATGAGGGTTATTTTTATTATTTCTCGATGAATATAATCTTATTTTATTAAATATGCTCATAATATGTGATTGCGCTCACATCTGAACAACGCGTTCATAAAAAACATTCATCAGGTCTTTATGAAATTTTTATTTATTATTTTATGTGTTTCCACAAACATGCATATTCATAAAATAATAAACAATACATAAATGAAACAAACTGCCTGACAGATCTTGAGCATTTAGTATTGTTGACCCATTTATACTCAAAGGATCAACCATGACCATAGGGGTATAATACCTGAGTTGGTCTTGACTCTTATCGCAGCTCACACCCCAGTACAATGTTTCCACACCTCGTATGGGTTGCCTCCTCTTCTTGACATGGTCCACATCTTATAGCATTATCGTCATAATATATAAATACTCACGCATACGAGAGGGTCCCAGGTAGCGCAAAATACACACAAAATTATACTGATGGGTATGAAAACGTTTATACATATTAAACATAGAAAGATGATTCATATGTCATCAAAAATAAATTAATTTTTATAATCATTGCACATAATTTTAATAATTAATTAAATAAAAATAATCACACACAGACATTGACTGGTCAATGCTCAAGAAAATAAAAATTAAAATGTGATAAATTCAAGTCGTGGACAATTAAATTAATTAAATAAATTATTTTAATTCAAGTATTTTATTTTGTTTGGTATTACAATTAATTTTAATTTTATTTCAAAATTAAATTATTTTTGAATATTAAATAAATAAATAAATATTTATCACCCCAATAGGTCCGGGCGGGTCAGATAAGACCCGTATCAACCCATTCCGAATCCGACAGGACTTTCCCAGTCCCGTTTCGGGTAATGTAGGACCAGACCCAACTCATCTTAGTCATCAGTTGGCCGATCGCAAAAAAGGGCTGTTAGAAGGGCCAATCGGGATGGGGTTTTTCCGGCTATAGGAGGGTGAGCCCGGAGGGGGCGGGTGGTCGGGTGATGGTGCGAAAGGTTGAGGCAGGTGTGCCCAGTGGCGGCGCGTTGTGGTGGTGGTGGCACCACTACCACCCCCTTTTCATTTAATTTTTTAAACCATAGGATGCTACCGCTAAACCATCTCGGTTTTTCTTCTTCTCGGCACCCCCACCCCATTACTTTTATTATTGTATTTTTTCAGCTTATTTTTATGTTGACCCACTGACCGCTTATCCCTTCTCCTATTTTTTTTCTCTTTCATTTTTTCAGCCCTAATTAATATTTGTTTTTAAAAAAATGTTTATTATTATGCAATTCCATCGAAGGTAGAATTGTTCCGATCGAAATTGTTCTGACCACCTGAATTCTGGATGGAAAACAATGGGGTTTCTAGAAGCCACCTCCAGTCATTTCCACCGAGTAAATGAACATATATAAAAAAATATGGTCTGTAAATATTATACTCTCGTTTCGATCTGAAATAAATTTTCGGATGACTACAACTTTCTCATTCAAAATTAGATCCATGCGAGATCTTTTTCATTGGGACTGAAATGAAGACCTCTACTTAAATTTAAGGAAAATTTAATTTTTTTGGACTCGAAAAATTTACGGGATCACTCTGATACCAATTGATGGAGATCCCGCGTGAATTTATTTAAGCACAAAAATAAACTAAACAATTACCTTACTCGGATTGAAGGTGCGTTCGATAGTAGCTCTTCACCAGGAATTGTTGCTCAAATGATCTGAGGTCGAATCCCTCTAGATTATCCAAACACGCTTCAGGAGTCCACATGAATGCCGATCGTTGAATTTTAGGTGCTAGCGTGGAGGTTCGAAGAAGTTTTCGAGTCCCAATGATCACCATTATCCTATTCCTTCAATTCGCGATGGCGATTGAAGATAGAATGCTTGGACTGACCCTTTCTCTCTCTAGGATGCGGGAAAGAGGAGAGAAGAGCTATCAAATTTGAGTGAATGAATAGTCACTCAAAAAATAGTTCCGTCTTGCTTATATAGTGGTGGTTAAACACCCAGAAAGGGTCCCCTGACCCCATATTAATAACACCCACTAAATAAGACATAAATGACACGTTATGACAAACTAACTGTGTCATAAACACCATTTATAATTTATCACATACTTATATTCTATAGTTAATATATTATGAGATAAAAATGTGTCATTAACTTGACTCACAATTCCTGCAAATATTAAACAAATCTTAAATAATATTCATTCGTATAATATTTTTCTATGTATTCACTTAATAATTTGTGAATACTTTTAATAAATAAACCCAACTCTATTTTTTTATTCTTTAATAATAATGAATTTATTTATTCGTCGACAATCGTTTATTCTCGGACATGTCTCAGACTCTGTGGTGGAGCCCACCAGGTCCTATACTCTTATTCATCATAATATGAGGCTGACTATTGAATATGTTAAGTATGTGACCCTCTAGGCCTTTATCTCGATAGTAGTGAATACTATTTACATATCAGAAGCGGAGTTTAACAACCCCTCAAAACCATTACAGAGAGAAAGCAAAGTCATAACAACAAAAACCTTTTCCTACGAACACACATCGTGTAATATTATCTATTTTTTTGTATGATATATCATAAAGTAGGATGCACATCTTGTGTCATCATCCATACTTGCTTAATTATTTGTTGACCTAACTTGACAAACTTGCCTTCTTCTACCATGAACATGAATTTAGTGAAGGTACTACCATCCCGATTAACTAGGCTTGAGATATAACTTCCTTTTCGAAAGTGGAAAATTTTATCTTGATTATTCAATCAATGTCATGCCACTAATGACGCACCCAATGAAACCTACCTCGCTATGACATCAATGTAATAGTTTTCATCTTGCATCAAAGTACACAATCACATAATATAAGTTGATAATAATCTCAATTTAGGAGACCATTACACGTGTTTACTGATAAAAATTACCAACGACACCTGAAAAATGTGATGTTCCTTTTGATAGACCGGTCCTCATGATCTCATTTACTCGAGATCATCAAGTGAAAACTTCATATGAAGAAGTCTCAATGCTTATGAGGCCCCAACACCTGATATTTAATCATCTATGTCCTGTCAGCATGATGTGTCTAGACCATAGAACATCATTTTAAGATTACTGTCCTAGTCTCTCTAGGTTCACATTATAGTTTGATAACTATTATTACTTTTTGATATAACATATAATCTAAGGACATTGCCACAAATATAGTGGGCGTAGAGGTATCAACACTAATATGGTAAGGTACACATGGATATATGAATATGTATATATATGTAATGGTAATCAAAGTACATACATGAGTTGGATCTAGGACACATACTTAAAACACAATGTGCAATTAATTCTTTGAAAAATGTATTTTTAATTCGGATTAAGACATGGAGACCTCATTAGTCTCCTATTTTTCTAGGTTCTTGAACTCCTTTCCTCCCTTAGGCTCCTAATATATTTATTCTTGATCTAGAAGCAACTTTTGGATGAATTAATGTGCGATGGAGATCCAAAATCATCGGTAAATATTTTTTATTCATTGTTCTTTTTAGATTTACTATTCTCCTCTCTCTTGGAGCCATGAATCTAGTCTGTTATAGATCTATCTATGTGCCAGGATGTGAATCATAATGGGATCTTGTTGGATCTATTTAAGGGAATGTGTTGTGAGCTCGGATCTAGAATTTCTTAGTGTTGTTCTTCATTTTCGCCATCTGTTGAGAGATGGGTGACTTCTCTCTCATCTGCACTTGTTTGAGAACTTGAAGGCTTAATTTTATTGAAAGGTTTTTTTGGGTTTTCTATGGTATGTGATTTCTTAAAGGAAACTGTTTTGGTTTACTTTTTGGAATCATGGAAAATTTGATGGATTTTGGAAAACCCCCTTTGATTATGATTTTAAAATCATGGAATGGTTTTTATGCAAGAAATTTGTTTGATGAAATGTTTTCAAAGAAAGATTTGTTTTATGGAAAATTAATTTTCATGGAATATGACATAATTGAGTTAACATGTGTTCAAAGTGGACAAAGTGTGGTTGGAAGTGCCCCTGTCAAAGTAGGGTGGATTATGGTCAAGGAGTACCACCGTCAATGGTAACACCAAGCTTGAGTGCATGGATATGGATGTGTGTGTGTGTGAACATGAGAATAGTTATGCTAAGTATGAAAAAACGATGATAATATTGTTTATAGTTTTCTCACATGGACTTCACTTATGATTTTTTATAATCTATGTAACTGCTTTTCAACTGTTTTATATGAAATGTTCTAACCAGTTCTTGTCCTAACGACGTGTGTTGAGAAGTCTTTGGGGATTACCTACTGAGTTTATACTCACCCCCTACTTGAACAATTTGGTGCGTTTGAATATTTCATATAATAAGATAGAGGGACGAGAAACATATCTTATTTCTCTAGTGATGCATCTTGATATCATGGGCATGACAGGTGGTGTTGGAGCTTGAAGCTAGTTCGAGGATGTCATCTAAGGTTAGTGGCACTTCGTCTCTTCTCAAACCAATAAGTGGGACGAAATGTTACAAATGATACCAGTCTTGGTTAGTCTGTCTGTCTCTTGGGATGATAAAAAAGTGATAAGATTGTCAGAACTTGAAATGTATAGCTTAAAAAGATATAACTAATATTTATATACTGAACTTTAAGTTTCTGGGGTGTTCAGATACAAAAGCGTTCTAAGACACTTCTAGGTGTGTTGTTATCTCATCATCATGAGTTTATCCAATGAGTGTTGTATAACATGCATTGTTATCGAGACTTCCCACTTGAATTACATTGTTCATTTTGGGTTTGAAAGTTTATAAAAATGTGAAAGGTTGGATTTTGAAAATGGTTATGCTTATTGTTTATGGTAATTTGGAATTTTCTAAGCCTTCATTTCTAGTGATTGATGACTAAATGAAAGTTTGTTATAGTTTTAGAGAATGACACCAAGTAGACATAAAAAGTATAACTAAGAAGAGAATGCTGAAAATATGGTTTCACCAGAGGCATAAGTGAACCAAAAAATTGTCCAAAGCATCGTTGAGTTTTTCAAGTCGTAGATAGATGGAATCAGAATGATGAACCCTGACAAGTGGATCACTCCATATAGTTTCAAAAACAGAATCCACCAATATTTTGGAGGGATTTTAAGCTTGAAAAAGAGGTGTGAATGAATAGGATGAACCAAATATTTTGATTTTTGGGTACACTAATGAGCATAAAGTTAAGTTGGCGACATATATGCTGGATAATCTTGCACGTCAATGGCGAGATTTAACTATCCAAGATAAAGTTGACCAAGGTAATATGTGGGTGGATTTTGAAGAATTGTTCAACAAACTATTCTATCCTAACACATTCAAAATCATATGAAAAATCTATTTCTTCAGCCTGAAGTAAGAGAATCTATTCGTCATAGAGTATGCAACTAAGTTTACGAACTTAGTCTGCTTTTCCCCAAAAGTCGCTGCTAGTGAATCCTTGAAGGCACACATCTTTGATTTTGGAATTTTTTTTGGAGGGAGTATGTTTATCACCATGGGAATAGGTGAGAACTTGAATATTGAGAATAAATGGAAGAAATACACCCCCTTCCAAGGTGGCGGGGCATCTCAGAATCATACCACAAGATCAATTAATTTCCCTCCATGACGTAGTATAAAATCAAACTATTTTCAATATGGTTCTAATTCTCATAAGAAGAGAGACTATATGAAACCACCTCAATCTTGTCACAACTATAATCAAATGAGACATATCTAGAATTATTGTTGTAACACTCCAAAGTCTAGTGTTGAAGATACAACTCATGCTTCTCAAACATCCTATGCTTCGACAAGGTGATCTCATTAGAATAACTCTCACCATTAAAATCGAGCGAGCCAAGGTGATTCCTGTAACTCTTTAGGTTATGAAATCTCATCAAGGAATTAAGGACCAATGAGGAGCTAATAAACATATTTATGGTGTCGAACTGACGATCAATCTTAACATTTGATGGTTCAAGGTATGATTCTTTTGAATTCCACTCTCATGAAAGCTGTATTTGATACAAGTACATCCCACTCTTCCATTTCTTCTCGTGTTGTTAATAATATGAGTTTCTATGTTAATATGATGCCTTATGTCTTGAAACTTCAAGAACCTCTCAACCAATGGGAGTGTCCAACCTTTAAGTGTACAACGTGTTCTATAATAATCGATGAGGCTAAATTATTTTGGGATTTATTTGTTCTTGAGATGGATTTCTATGACCAGATTTTGGGAATGGATTGGTTAATATTATTCAAGGCACACATTGACCGTTATGTCTACAAGGTCAGTTTCACATTTTTTGTGGAAACAACCAGAGTCACACGATAGAGGTTTGTAGATGAAGAAAAGACATAACAAAATAAGAATAAGATAATGAATAGGGACACAATGATTTATATGGCTCAAGAAAAATCCTTACATCCACAGAGAGGCAAAACCACTTTACTATGAAATATGGGAGCACAATTACAAGGAGACCAGAGTTTCTCACAACACAAAAACCCTATCTAAAATAAGTTAATAAATAGGATGAAACACTATTATACCAACCGCACAAAAATTACACTGTGCTATAGTGAAATGTGGTTGAAAGTTCACACTGCTATAGTGGTGTGACCACCCAAGTCCAAGTTTCTATAGTGGTCAGTGTCAAGAAAATATGCGGATGATATCATTGTCTCTAAAGTCCTAGCTGCAACAGTAGTCATACCAAAGTTCGCATTGCTATAATGACTTTTTGGTATTGTTCGGTCAGCCCTGCTATAGTGTTCAAAGTTGCCACAACCCCCCCAAATTTGTCCTAGTGGGTCTTCAGCCCCCAGACCCCCAGAGTAGGGGCCACGTTTCCCCCCACAACCCCCAATGAGCTTACCACGATGCTCAACCTGCGAGAGTTGTCACCTGGTGCACAGTATGGAGCACAAGCATTCGACCCAACATCATCTAAACAAATTGAGCTGCACCAATCTGAAAATATCTCCCCATGGCATTAAACACTTTTTTAAATGTGATTTAAATGTGAGTGAAAGCAAAAAATGACCTTTGGTATCAGTGATTAGGACTATGTACTATCAGTTGGCAGTGGTTACTTTGACATCTATTGATGAAATTGAACATAGATATTTTCCAACCATCGTAGAACAATTTCCTAATGCCTTTCCTGACAATTTCTTTGGGTTGCCACTTGAAAGAGAAGTGGAATTCACAATTGATCTCTTATCAAAGACTATTTTTATTTCACTTCCATCTTATATGATGACCCCAATATAATTAAGGGAATTGAAAGTCCAACTGGAAGAGTTGAAAATAAAATGGTTTATTTGGCCAAGCACGCCTCTATGGGAAGCAATAGTTATTTTTTGTAAAGAAGGAAGGTGTAGCTCTTAGGCTTTGTGCAGATTATCATAAGCTCAAACAAGTTATGATAATGAATCAACATCCTCTTCGAAAAATCAATGATTTTTTTGATCAATTTGATCAATTGAGGGGAACACAGTGATTCTCTAAAATTAACTTATTATCAGGGTATCACCAACTCTGAGTTTGGAAGGAGTATATACCAAAAACATATTTCTAGAGTCGATATGACCATTATGAATGCGTGGTTATACCTTTTGGTCTTAAAAATTCACAGTGGTGTTTATGAAATTGATGAATCAAATATTTCAAAGGTATCTTCACTCTTTTGTGGTGGTGTTTGTTTATGATATTCTGGTGTATTCTAGGACTAAAGCTAATCATGAACAACACTTAGATATAGTGTTGGGTATCCTGTGGGAACATCACCTTTATTCTAATCATTCAAAGTGTGATTTTTGCATACATGAGGTACATTTTACTTGGTCACATCATTTCTGAAAGAGGAGTTTCTATAGGTCCTGAAAAGGTTGTGGTTGTTATCTCTCGACAATCACTAAAGAATGTTTTCAAGATACATTGTTTTCTTGGCTTAATAGGATATTATCAATTCTTTGATCATGATTTTTTACGACTTGACTTACCGATTCTTGATTTGGAAAGGAAAGATGTTTCTTTCTAATGGATTGATGAGTGCCAAAAATCATTCCAAGAGCTTAATGATCAGCCAACATCAACACCTATACTTACGTTTCTAGATTTAGGATAGGGGTATGTGGTCTATTATGATGCATCACGATTTAGGTTGGGTTGTGTTCTCATGTAGAGGAACTGTGTTGTTTCTTATGGATCATGAAAACTATGGGTGCATGAGAAGAACTACCCAACACATGAATTGGAATTGACTCTTGTAGTTCATGCCTTAAAGACTTGGTGTCATTATCTTTTTGGTGAGAAATTTATATGATGTTCACGAATCGTAAAATATTGAAACATATTTTCTTACAAAGAAATTTGAATATAAGGCAACAATAATGGTTGAAATGTCTAAAGATGATTGACTTTGACTTGACGTATACATCGAGAAAAGAAAATCTTGTTGCTGATGTGTTGGGTAGGAAGTCATATAATCAGTTGGTTAAAGAGGATTTAGATTAATGACAACTAATGTCAGTTATAACTGATATGCATCCGGACTGTGCTGAGCTAGATGATGTTGCAGTTTTCTTTCCGATCTCTTATTCTTGATTTAGTTGAGTAGGTTAAAAATGACCAAACATCCAATCTTGAATGATTAACCATGATGTAGAAACTCAATGGTGGGGATATCATTAAGGGTTGGAATCCATATGAAAGATCTGTGCTATGTTTTAGAGATCAGATTGCAGTTTCTCCAACCTATTAGAAACAACTTCTTTTATCCTACCACCATTCGAGATGAGCTGTTCATTCTGACATCTAGAAGATTTATACAGTGCTTAGAGCACAATTATGGTGGGCTGACATGAAGAGGAAAGTGAAATAGTTTGTCTCGAGATGCCTCACCTGTCAATAGGTCAAAGCAGAGCACTGATGCCCATATGATAGGTCGCATTATATACCGATTTCTACGGGGAAATGGGATTAGAGAGCTATGGATTTCTTAATTGGTCTATTAAGAATGGTTAGAAAACATGGTGCTATATGAGTGATTGTGGATCGAATCACTAAGTCGGCTCACTCCATCCCTATTCTTGAATCCAATATGGTGGAAGACTTGCCCAAAACCTACATTCAGGAATTTTTAAAGATATAATACATTCTGGTTTCAATTATGTCTGACTGGGACCCCAGGTTTACATATCAGTTTTGTAAGTCCTTGTAGAAATCCATCAGAACCCAGTTGACCTTAAGGATAATGTATCATTTTCAAATGGATGGTCAGTCCGAGCAGACGATCCAAATATTGGAAGACATGCTGTGAGTTTGTGTGATGGATTTTGGAGGTTTGTGGGAGAATCATATATCGTTAGTGGAGTTATCATACAATAATAGTTTTCAGGGCTCGATACATAAGGCTCATTTTGAAGCGTTGTATGGATAATCTTGTCATTGTCCCCTTTGTTGGGTGGAAATGAGTGAGACTTCACTTATCAGATATAACATTGTACATGAGACAATGAAGAAGATTCAGATAATCATAAAAAGGATGATGATGACTCAGAGTCATTAAAAATTGTATGCGGATCATTGTTGATGACTTTTATCATTTGATGTGACCGATTATGTTTTCTTGAGAATATCTACAAGGTTAGGGCATCATTGTTTTGGTATGCAAGGAAAGTTGTTCCCTCAGTACATTTACCCTTTTAAAATACCTGAACGAGTGAGTGATGTGACTTATCTGTTGGCTTTACTTCCAATGTTCAATTCTTTGCATAATGTGTTTCATGCATCTCAATTGAAGAAGTACCAACCTGACCCTAACAATATGATTTGATGAGACCATGTTAATCTTGAACTGAATGCTATATTGATTCATTTGTTGATACAAATTTTGGATAGGTAAGAGAACCTCTTACATGGGTGAAGCATTGGTTTGGTATGGGTTTTATTGAAGCATTTCCAGATTCAAGAAGATACGTGGGAGCATAAAAAGGAAATGTTGAAGAAATTTCCCCTCTTCCAAAGCAACACTGACCTTCCACTTTCCGAGGAAAATAAGACCAATGGTGGGGAGAATGTAACACCCCTGATTTTATGTATTTACCCTTGTATCATTTATTTTTCAAGCTATTCAATGCTTGAGTAAAGTTTTGGGTGTTTCTGGTATGTTTTGTAGTGTTTTGGAAGTGTTTCTGGGGGAATATGTTTGAACATAGTTAGTAGAAACCATGCACTATTGCTAGGAAACTATGCATCATGGTTTGAGAGTCATTGGGCAGACGCATGGTTGGAGCATGGTTTTTCCAAACCATGTGCATGCTAGGGGAAAGCATATGGGTGAAGACAGTGGAAGAAGTACAGTTGGCTTACAGTTTTTCAAAACGTGCGGACCATCGTGAGAGGGTGTGTTCATAAGATAGTAGCATTGCACCGTTGGTGCATGGTTTTCCAAACCATGCGGCACAACCTTGCAACTACCTTAGTGATTTATAGTATCATTCTCATAGTTTAAAAAACTATGCGGTGTGTAGTTAATGCTCTAAAAATGTGTTTTTAATTATAATTAAGGATCAAAACCCTAATTAGTCTCCTATTCTTCCCAAGCATCAAACTCCTTTCCTTCCCTAGGCTCCCAATACATTTTCCCTTGATCTGAAAGTAACTTTTGGATGAATTAAAGTGAATTGGAGATCCAGAATCTTCGTTAAGTCTTTATTCTTCCTTGTTATTCTTAGATCTACTCTTATCCCCTCTATCTTAGATCCATAGTTCTAGTCTGTTATGGATAGATCTATGTGTTAGGATGTTAATTATGATGATATATTGTTGGATATATTGAAGGGAAGATGTTGTGAGTCCAGATCTAGAAGTTCTCAGTGTCGTTCTTCGTTTTTTCCATATGTTGAGACGTAGGTGACTTATCTATCATCTTCACTTATTCTATAACTTGAAGGCTTATTTTTATTGGAAGTTCTTTTTTGGATTTTCAATGGTATTGTTTTGTGATTTCTTGAAGGAAACCATTTTGGTTTACGTTTTTGAATCATGGAAAATTTGATGGATTTTGGAAAACCCTTTTTTCTTATGATTTTAAAATCATGGAATGGGTTTTTATGTAAGAAATGTGTTTGATGAAATGTTTTCAAAGGGATATTTGTTTTTTGGAAAATTAATTGGCATGGAATTTGGAATAATTGGGTTGACATGTGTTCAAAGGTGATAGAGTGTGGTCAGAAGTGTCACCGTCAAAGTAGGATGAATTATGGTCATGGAGTACCACCATCAATGGTAACACCAAGCTTGAGTGTATGGATATGGATGTGTTTGTGAACATGATAATGGTTATTCTAAATATGAATAGATAGTGATATGATTTTTTATGGTTATCTCACATGGAATTCACTTATAGTTTTTTTATAAACTATTTAGATTCTTTTCAACTGTTTTATATGGAATTTGCTAACTATTTTTTGTCCTAGTGACGTGTGTTGGGAAGTATCTGTGGATTTCTTACTGAGTTTATACTCACCCCTTGCTTGGGAAGTTTGGTGGGTTTGTAATTGTCATGTACCAAGACATAGAGAAGAGAAATGCATTTTATTTCTCTAGCTATGCATCTTGATATCATAGACATGGAAGGTGGTGATGAATCTTGGAGATAGTTTAGCCAGAACTTGACATCATGTCACTTCGATGTGGTTGAATCATGTTGCCCTTTGGGTTTTTCTATTGGTATTCCTTGTTGAGTTATCACTATGATATTTTTGTTCTGTTGGTTTTATATTTATATTGTATCACTTATACTCACACATCATATGTGAGGATTGAATGTTTATATTTTATTTTATCCGGTTGTTTTATATTTAAAGGGAAAATCATCCTCTAATGTTTTCCTAATCCCTTGACATTTATTGTCGGCCTTTGATATCTTGGGGATGTCACCTAAAGTTAGTGACACTTCATCACTTCTCAAACCAACTAGTGATACATGATTTTACACAAGGACTCTTACATGTCTCAGGGGAGCACTGATATTCACCTCTAGTGGCAAAGACAAGGACCTTTACATACACACTCGAGGCTTGTGTTTTCTTTTACATATTCATTAGAGTCTCAAGGTTACTTTTATGTAAGGTGCAGACTTGATAGAATGACCCTTACATATGTCACGGATTTGTCAAATTCTCCTCATTAGCTACCTAGATTGACTTTTACATATGAGTCCTCTGTATTCTAAATCGACTCATACATATAGACTTAGCCAAAAATAATCCCTCACAACTAGATTACTCTTCACCCTCAACAAATTCAGCTGACTACTTTTATTTCAAAATAAAACAAAGAATTATTAATAGCTACCCAACCATTTTATTATAGAAATTAAATAAATCAATTAAATTCACAATTTTGATCATTTTAAGTAATATTCACAAAATCCAATAAAACAATACTTTAATCCCAAAACATCTGAAAACCTAATTAATAAATAAATATGAGGGAATAAATTGAATGGAATATTGATAAAATACATTTAATTTATTATCTTTATCATTTCCTCCCACACTTAGACTTGGACTCTTTTGCAAGTGAACATAAAAAATATTACTAAAAAAAATTCAAAACACTAGACTATATGAGTTCTCTTTTCAATAGACATGCCACTCAAACTTATCATGCCTCTAAAATGTTCTTAATTTTATTTTCTCTATGAAGTACATTTAATTAATTTACACCTTTTCCATCCTTCCATACTCATTTATACCTACCTTCTTGGAAGTGTTTCTCTCAACACACAAAGTATGAATTTCAAGTAAAGGTTTTTTCATTCCAAGATCATGTAGGGGTTACTATAGACTTGTTGAGTTTCTAAATCTCTACCCAATTATTTAAATACTTGTGCTTATTATGGGGAATTTTTAGGGTTGTTCTATGGTAAGGTTTGATAGGTTCTGATGTTAAAAGTTCCAAGGCAGAATGAGGAAGTTTGACTAATATAAAGTAAAATTCGTGATTTTAAAATTACACCCAAGAATGAAATATTCACCCTTACCCACTTAAAAGATTCAGCTCTAAACTCTTGTATATTCTCATGGAATGTACACACATAAAGTACTTAAAATTTTTTAATCCTTCCCTACTTTATTTCTTTTTTATTTTTAGTTTTACTCAGACTTCAATTTTGAAGGCAGAGAGGAATCTTTGATCTTTAAACAATTGCATAAACTTCTTTTCCCTAGTTTGAATCCCCCTTACATATTTCCCATACTTGATGTTTCTTCCCATATCAATTCATAAAATAGTTTCTTCCCAATGTTGCTTACAAACAACCTTGAAATCACAAGCAGCTCCTCTTCCAGACCCACTCACAAACAAATATTACATTTCAGTTAGTTTTGTTCACTAATAGCCTTCCCCACACCCCAGTTCAATAATGATTACACATTAACTTCTAGAGTTAGGTAGTTAGGGATTTTGGGCTTGTAATGTAACTGCTTAACAAGGACATTCATGGCTACTAGGGGCTAATAAGGGTTATATGTCAAGGTAGGTCAAAATGTAAGTTTATTGTAATAAAGGTTTTTTCAATAAAAAGAATGTATCAATCATTTTCAACACAAGTTCCCCAATGATTCAAGGCTTTTACTAGAATTATCAACAAATTATGGTTATTTAAGTATGACTTGATTCTCTTAAGAAATGAAGAAATTGTAAAGAATATGTGAAAATTGGTTTAGAAGTCTCTTGAGTAAGTGATTTTAACATTGAATAGTATGTCATGGAATGAGATTAGAAAATCGGCGTTCTTTTCATAAATCTCTGACACTTTGAATTTTAAAGCAAGTTCATTTCACTATTCACCCAAGTTGAGCTTCTTGGGTCAAATCAATTTCTCACAAATGGTATAAGTTTAATATTTTAAAAGTAATTAAATTTGAACTTAATAAGTTTCAAAACACACAAAAATGAAAATGAAAGACATAAAAATGAAAAAGAAAAACAAAAAATTTTAAAATCTTAAAACTATAAAGATTCACCTCCTCACACTTGAATGATGCAATCTACTTAGTGCATTCTAATAGCGATGATAGTTTTAGTAGATTTAATATAAGGATAGAAATCAGCAAGGTTAAATAAAGGTATAACCTGATATTTTTATGGGTAGAAGGGTTAGAGTGTGATCTCCTCCACTAGTTTTTATAGTAGATTAACAAGAAGCGTCTTTAGTTTGTTCCCATTGATAGTGAATGAATTATTTTCTCCTTTAATTATTTTCACAACACTGAATGGATTCACATGAGTGATACTAAATGGAAATTATCATTTGGAATGAAGTTTACCTAACATTAATTTTTTTCTTCAGTTATAAAGTAGCACTTTCTCCCCCAGATGGAAGCCCTTTTTCTGAATCAAATTACCAGGTGCCACTCTTGTTCGTTCCCTATAAATTCTAGATTTCCTAAAGGATTATCTTTTGATTTATTTTAGTTCTTGAATCTAAAGTATCATTTCTCATACAACCTTCTCCAAATCCATATTTATCTCATTGATTACCTGATAGGCCTTGTGTTCCAGTTCCACAGGTAGATGATAACTTTCCCCCTAGGTCAGTTGGTATGACATCATTTCATTTGGAGTTTTTAGGTTGTTCTATGGGTTCACAAGGTGTATTACAAACTTTGGCTCCAATCCTTCCTATTTTTCCTGATAGTCTTTTCTAGGACCCCCTTAATTTATATGTCTGAAACTTTAGCTTGTCCAATAGTTTGTGGGTGGTAAGGTGTTGATGTCTTGTGATGCACTCCATACTTACCAATTAAAGCTTCCATACTCTTATTGAAAAAGTGGGTTCTTTGGTCATCAATGATTTCTCATGGGGCTCCAAATCTGAAAAAATATTTGTCTTTACTAAAGTACAAACAACATTAAAATCATCATTCTTGGTGGATTTTACTTCCAAACATTTTGAAACATAGTCCATAACCAACAAGATATAATAATTTCCAATGGTCATGAAAAATGATCTTGTAAAATCTATGCCTTAACCTTTAAATATTTCAAAAAAGTCTAGTGGTATTTGGGGGATGTCTAATCTATTGGAGATGTTTCCAATGAATTGACACTGTTTATATTTCTTACAAAATTCATTAACATCTTTAAACAGTGTGAGCTAGTATATGTCTGATTCTAAAAATTTTCTAGCAGTTCTTTAAGGTCTAAAGTGGCCTCCATAAGCTTATGTATTGAAAAATTATAGGATAGATTATACCTCACTCTTAGGAAAATATCTCCTATTCATTTGATCATTACAAATATTTCAAAGATATGGATCATCCCAAACATAAAACCTTGAGTCACCTTTGAGTTTAAGGGTGTGTTGTTAGTTTAGGTGATATGGTACTCGAGAGGTTACTAAAAAATTCACTATATCATCATACCATATTACCTCTTTCCTAATAAAATATAGTTTTTCTTCTAAAATGGAGTCATTCAAGGGATCCTTATTTAGAATTTCCACCTCTAATGTGTGGGGAAACCTGGTCAAGTGGTCTACCGGTTGATTCTCAGCTCCTCACTTATCTTTTGTCTCAAAATGAAACTCTTGTAGTGGAAAAACCCATATTACCAAGATTTAATTTGCTTCTGAAATCTTCATTAGGTACCTAAGGACTACATGATTAGAGAAAAAAATTACTTTAGTACCAAGAAGATATGATCTAAATTTATCTAAAGAAAAAAAAACTACTAAAAATTCATTTTTAGTGGTTGTATAATGGTTTTGGGTTGCATCCAGTTTTCTTGAAGTATATACAATGACATAATTCCTTCTATTTTATTAGACAACACTAATCCAACTACATGGTTTGAAGCACAACACAATAGCTCGAATGATTACTCCCAATTGGGTGGCTAAATAACTAGTGGTGTAAGATCCTGAACTTCTAATGAGGTATGCTCCATTTAAGTTTTGGTTGAACTCTTTTCTTTTGGTTAATGTTTTGTTTCCCAAGAATATGGGGAGGCTAGGGGGTGTTTCAGAGGATCGTGACATGGAAAAGGAAAAAAAGAGGCTATTCTGGATAGGGCGTACAGTTGGTGCATGATTAGTAGTAACTGTGTGCCTTAACCATGCAACCTATAGGGGGAGGGTTTATGGTTGAAAAACTATGCAAGGAGGAGCCTGAAAATCATGAAAGCATGGACATATCCATTTCACATGGTCACTGCATGGTTTTTCAAACCGTGTGCGTCTTGAGTCACTCTTAGACAGAGGGTGGTGCACAGTTTGGACAACCATGCAACCAAACCATGTGCCTCATTAAAAGAGGGGAATTTCCCTATTTCCCCTTAGATTTTAAGGTTTCTAACTCAACTTTCCTCCCATTTCACCCTACAAAAACCTAGGTGAGAAACTTCCTCCTCCCAAACTTCCAAGGAGTGTTTCTCCTTTGAATCTTGGCCGTTTGGAGTGCGGTTGGGTGCGAATCAAAGATTCGGGTGAGTCTAACACTCCTCATTTATTTGTTTTTTTGTAAAAGGTCTTTTGTGATTGTTGTTATCTATCTGAATCCCTAAAACCTTATTTTTATGATAGCTTCTAGGTTGAGGCCTTGAAGGGTGTTTGAGTTTTAAATCAAGGGTCAGGGTTAAGAGAGCGTCTATCTACAAACATGAGGTAGATGGTCTATAAGTTATATCCTATAGTCTTGATGTTGGTTATGTGTATGTGGTTGTGAACTTGGTACTGTTATACCGTGTTTTTTCTTTCCTTGGAAGGAAATGTTTTTTTGTATATCTAAATGAAATGTTGGATCCATCATGATCCCCATGAGATCTGATGAGGATGGTTAAACCAAGCTTATGGACACCCATGGTGTGGGTCACTCCCTTATACATGCAATATTGGGTTGCTAAATGATAAATTGAGGGGTATATGATATTAAACCAATTATAATTATGATTAAACCAGTAACATAGCATGATGGGATGTTCGACTTAACTTGAAGAGTTGAATAAGTGATGGTGGGTAAATGGATGAATGTGATAATTGGTTAATGAGGCTTGACCACATGGTTAAATATCTTGAAAGGGGTAACGAATAGATGTAATGTGTTGAAATGGTAAAATGAGCATGTTATGAGAATTAAGAACTTAATGAATGTAATGAACCATGGAATTGTGATAGGATGGAAATAGTGTACTTTGTATTTTCTTAATAAGGAATCATTAAAGAAGACCCTTAGTTATATGATAAATGAATAGTGGGATGTTGGACTGATGCTCCACTCCCTTGGGTAGACCAAATTGATGTTCTAGGCACCCCTATTCACAGTAGTTTTTTGGAGAATGAACAGATGCTCCTGAACCCTAGGGTGTGGACATGATGTTCCATATCATGGTTGAGATGGTCGGGCATGGCGTTCTGAATCCCAGTCAGATTCATGGACTGGGGATCCATGTTTTCCAACTTGTGACCCCTTTGACACATGATTCAAATGACCGACATGGGATGAAGTAGGTTTGATGAAAATGGGTGTTTCAAACCATCTCAGGTGGTGGGGACCGACGCACCCTATGGTCGATCTCACAGAGGGCTGAGCTCTGCTCAATCACTCAGGTCAGGTATATCGGTCTTTATTTTGAAACGCCCAATGGTTCCGTATCCAACGATATGTGGAACTGCTTTCCAAAGGCAGGCGTTCACTGGGCGATTTGGCTAGTGATGCTTAGGAACTCACATTGATCGAGAGGATGGGAAGTCAGGCTCATCGCACCCTTTTGGGGGAAATTATTGCATATTCTAGGACTCTCTTATATATTTAAGACGTATTCATATGTTCGTGAATCTTTGGTATATACCCAAGCATAGTATCCACGGATTACTCCTGGTTGGCAATGGTCAGCTGAATGCAGGGATTCAGAATCATTTAGGCCTGAGGTTTACCATCCCTCATTGGATTAATGACTCCTGGAGTTTGGACTCATTAAGACGATACTAGTTTGAAGCCCCATAACTGGGCGCTCAGGAGTTTATTGTCATTCAAGGGGGATAGATAACGACTTGAGAATTTGGATCGAACCTATGATACAAGCTTCCTACGTATCCTCGTGAGGGGAATCAGAATCCGTGTAGTTCGGTCGAGATTAGGGATTACACGTGAGAGTCACTTGTTATTGGGATTGAACCTTGAGGAGGCGTCCTACGTACCATGCTTAGGAGACAGGGATCAAAAACCACGTAGTTCATTCGAGATTAGGGCTTACACGTGATAGTTGCCTGTTATTGGGATTGAACCTCGAGGAGGCATCCTACGTACCCTTCTTAGAAGGCAGGGATCAAAACCCATGTAGTTCGTTCGAGATTAGGGCTTACACGTGAGAGTTTCCTGTTATTGGGATTGAACCTCAAGGAGGCGTCCTACGTACCCTGCTTATGAGATAGGGATCAAAACCCACATAGTTAGTTTAACCACCGCCATCGTGCGGATACCATGACCATCGTAAATCTCTAAGCCCACGTGAGTCATGCTCAGTGTGAGAAACAAGAGAATGAAACAGACTTGAAAGGCCTCACACGTTCTTCCTACTAAGGGAAGGGGAGGAAGACGACGAGCGGAGGAGAAGGCCGAGACCACTGGACTCTCCTTCTCCCTGATGTTGGAGGAAGGTAGAAGTCATGCAGCAGAGCAATGAACCTTTCGTGATGATAAGGGAAGGGTCATCGTCTTACGGTGAGGATAGTGTGGGGCTTACTCTAGGAGGGATGCCCAGCCACTCTCAAGAGAGGGGAGAATGGATCACTACTGGTGCTCATCAAAAGGAAAGATGAGAGGGGTCCCTCAATCCTGGTGAGTGGAGAGGCAGAAAGGGGACTCTCAGACTCGGACCCTGCACTACCGTGGGTATGTGAACCCAGGAATGTTTCTGGAACCCGCTCAAGGGCCGGAGCAACCCCTTTTCCCTCGCCTACCATGGGTATGTGAACTAAAAGCAGCGCGTTGATGCGCCTGAAGGTTTCATCATATGGGTCCAGTGGCTTTGGTAGAGGCCTTGGCTCGGGGCCGATGAATAGGCCAATGAAGGTATTGCGAAGGATTAGGCCGAATTGGAAGTATTTTATTTGGTTCGGGGAATGGGAACACCAAAGGAGTTGTTGGGCCACATGGGTGTATGAGGAGTGGAACCCTTCACGTAGGGGGGTGCTACGCAGCTGGAGAGGCCGTCCGTGTCCCAGGGTGGTACGCGGACTGATAGGAATCCCGCGTACCAGGGCGGTACGCGGACTGATAGGAATCCCGCGTACCAGGGCGGTACGCGGCTTCGGTTTCGGCCCGCGTGCTAGGTTGGTACGTGGGGGAGTCCATGCGAGCAGCGGCGGCCAGGGGCTATGCTAGTTGGGGGTTTTTCGGTCAGGACTTCGCCCGCCTAGGAGGGTGCTACGCGGTGCGTCAGATCGAAAAAGGGGCATAGACTCCCTGGTCTGTGGGGAGTACATCCGCGGAGGGGCCATGGCTCGTGGTCTTTTTTTGTTGTTGTTATTTTAAGTTTTTGGTTCACCAAATTATTATGCGTTTTTCAGTTACTTATTAATTTGTTTCTAGTTTCATACCTGTTCTGGTTCGCGAATTTGAACTTCGCTGTTTGCGAAATCCTAAGCTCCTACCTCCGAAATCCTTCCACCTAAATCTGATCGATCCCTTCCTTCTCCCCCTTGATGTCCTTTTATAGAGGGGGGAAAGAAATGTATCTGTGGTCATGTGACACCTTTTGCGGAGACCCATTACCGAAAACCCAGTTTACGGATGACTTGGTCAATCTGCAACTCACGAGGCATTGAATGCACCTCACTCGCGAGCCAAATCGGTTCAGGGGGTGCTTCGCTGCCGCACAGGGCTCCGACTCTGTTCTGTGAACGACAGCGTACGCGGTCTGGGCCGGTTGGCGCGTCTCGCTGCTAGGGTGGTTCGTGATGGTGGACCGGCCTGGCATCTGTCTTACTTCGCGTCCGCGAAGGGTTCTCGCCTCTCTTCCGTGAAGAACACTGGTCCACGGAGGGGGCGACTTGTTGAACCATCCGTGTACCATCTATGTTGGACCGGTACGCGGGCTGGTCAGTCCTTTGCCAATCTTGAGTAGTCTCCACATTTTCTTCCACTTATTTGATGGAAATTGGGTACAATCTTTTCTCAAATTAAGGGGATCCCCATTCTCCTTTGCGGATTTTTCAGGACCCTACAAATTCCCCCCATCGGAATGGGGTCTGATCGGAATGAAGAGGAGGATATGCCAATATAGAGTGGTCCTGAAACTTGGATAGCTTGTGGTAGAGGAGTGGACCCGGTAGGGGACCACGCCTATAAATAGGGGGGGCCCTTACCTTGTCTTTTACCAGATTCTTCGTGAAAATAAAGCTCTCCTTTCGTCTCTGCGTGCCTGTCTCCTTCGCGAAACTTTTCGTCCGCGAACCAGCTTCCGTTTCCGCGAACCATTCCTCATTCGCGCTTTCCTTCATCCGCAGACCAATCTCCCATCCACGAACTAAAACTTTTAATCAATTACAAAGTAAGTCATGATGGGACACGTAGGAAATTGCTACGCAGTTTCGGATGGTCTGCGGACTGGAATAATCCAGACTTTGAAACTTCTGAAGTCTCCTGAACTCAAACATTTAAAAGATTCCACAGAGCAGCCTGGTTCACTGCTTTCTGGCCAACGCTCCATGGGCCATAATATCATGGACTTCTTTCACGTAGGGCTGGTTTTCGGGATGCCGTCATCACGAACTAGCCTATGAGGCCAGCCCGCAGATCTCATCATGAAGGCTTTTTGAGAGAGTCCTTTGTCAAATGCTTGGTGTTTTTGTCCAAATTTTATTATTTTGGACTAACCATCTGTATGGTTTCCATGATGCAGGGAGAAAACATGGTTCCTCCTCAACCTGCAATTAGGCCTGCTGTCGAGCCTCTTCCGATTGGTGATCAACGCTTAAAGGATGTGGCCAAATCTGTTTAGGATGGAGTTCACCACACTCCATTGTACCCCTCCTTGAAAGCTTGTTCTCTGAGTCATAGTGGGAGTACCCCTTTTCCAATAGCCTTCCTGCATACGAGTTCAGTTTATTGTCCAATACACCGATTCTAATGCCATCTCGCGACAACAATCCCACAGCATGGATATTTACTAGTACCATCCCTTGAGTTGTGATAACCGCCAGAGGGTGGTCCACCCCAAGGGATACAACTACTGGGTATGTGCTGAATCACCTTCCTGTGTCCCCGATAGGAGAAGAACGTCAGCAGGATGAGGCAATTCACTGTTACCGAAGCATTTCCCGCAATGCTATGGTAAACAACTAGTGTGGCTGGTCAGCAGACCGGGACCTCCGGCCCGGATGGGCGTTTAAGTTGTTGGATTGGGGGTGGCCCTTCTGGGTTCGCCAGAGCTATGTGGAGTTTGAAGCGGAATTGTGAGCCATGGGTCTATATGAAGCTCCCTGGGTGTCCCAAACCTTTACCCATCGGCCCCACGCCCTTGCCAAGCAGTTTATGAGCCGTTGGAGTCCAGATACCAACACATTCCATCTGGTCCATGGGGAGGTGGGTATCAGTATTTGGGATGTCTCCCAGATTTCAGGGGTCCCAAGTGTTGGAGGCATGTGTGATGAATTCTTCCCCCCTTCTGTGTGGGATAATGAAGAGAGGACTCCTCCCTTGGTGAAGCAGCTCATTGATTAGGCCCCGGAGTATTCAAAGGATATATCTCCAAAACAGCTTGTCCCATATCGTGACTAGATCAAGGCTTTTGATAGAGAGATCAAGTCCATGGATCTTCCGCGCAGGACACGACCTGTCCTTTGATGGAGTCCCAAAGGCAGAGGGGAAACTATTGGCTGATCTTGGAGGAGGGCCAGTTCAACTGCTGGGGATGGGAACTTGCACTGGACGTTGATCGGATGCTCCGTCTGGAGGCATTTCTGGACATGTTCTTGAGTGGCTGGCTGTTTCCTGTACGCGAGACTGGTGGCATGCGGGTCTCTACTTTTGTTATGACGGCACAACTATCCACCGGCAATGTCATCAACTCGGCCGTCCCAGTACTGGTTAGGATTTATCGGTTGCTTGGCAATATTACTGAGGGGAGTCAGCCAAACCGGGTTGCCGGACCTTTTCAAATCCTCTGGGGATGGTTGGGAGCACATATTAAGAACTTATATACTTTCATCAATCCTTTTCGGATTCTGAGTACCGTATTCCAGTCATATTTGAAATTAACCAGCGGGGTTATGCCCAAGGAGTGGGTGACCCAAGAGAAGGATGGAAAACGTACAGATCAGAGTATGCGTCTGCTATCGAGCCAGATCTCGAGCTACGATCATTTAAATTTCCAACCATATCCTTCCCCGACTGGAGAAATTACTTTAAAGACCCGTAAAATTCAAGGGAATTTTTTTTCTAAATTTTCTTTGGGATTTTACAAGAACGCAGTTTTTGACGGCGCCTGATTCCGAGGCCCGGTGTGCCCGGAATTTCTATCCGAAGTTTAGCTCGGGTACGTTCAGTGAACGAACGAGTGGGAATTTCTAGCTTTTGAACCGATGCCCAGAATCGAATTCTGAGGGCACCGATGGAACCACAACGCCGGTAATTGCTTAGGAACTCCTGTTTCGGAGATGCGTTTACACGAGGGGAGTTATTAATTTTTGTGGTAGTTGAAAATAAAAATTAAAAATTTTTATTTTTCCCACTTGGTAGTTTTATCCTAAGTAAGGATGTTGGGGGTGGGACCCACTTGTGATAACCAACCATGAGAGGATAAAGTAGGGTGGGACCCACACGAGCCCAACCCCTCACTTTTCTAACCCCTCTAAACCCCCCCATTTAAGTTTTACTAACTTATGTCCTCATTAATTTTATAACATCTTATGTTATAACTTAAGTGAGTTAAATGTGGGTTTTGAATTTTCAAACTCTTGAAATTCAAAAACCTATGTTGGGTTATTAAAATAAGTGGGAGGCTTATTTTATTTTATTGTTAGAGTTTTGTCGTTGAGAGCTTTTGGGAAGAACACCTTCTTCTTTGACGAAGAACACCGTCCTTAGCGAAGAACATCTCCGCCGAAGAACGCGGAGAACTTCCTCCACGACGTTCTTCTTCCACGACGGTTTTTCGCGACGAAATCTCCGTCAACGTCTTCGAATCCTCGCTTCATGACGTCGATGTTCTTTTTCCACGACGCCCGACCTCCGCGACGCTCGTCTTCCGCGGCTCGTTGACGTGCACTGTTCTTGAAACCGAGGTAGGGGTTCGACTATTTTAAGTTGGTGATTCTTTCCTTCGAATATGAAAGATAAATCTGACGGCCATGTTCCAATTTTTATTTAAATTAAAAAAAATTTGAAGGTTAAACGTTTTACGTTTCGGCCAACTGCTATCGATATAACGGGAAGGGATCAGTCCGCACAAACACGGCTGATACCCCTCCCCCCTTTGCTATTCTTCGGTTTTTATTAGCGAAGACGGTAATGCATCGTTGCACCGCGCTTGAGCGAAAGGAGACGTGAACTATGCCGGCCATGACGAAGAAACGTGATGCCGTCACGCCGCGTCGAGGGTACGAACGAGGCCGGGGTCGGAGTCGGGCCGCGCCGGAAGGACGCGGCGTCGTCACGCCACGCCGGACGAATTTGCAGCCATCCTGGAAGTAGCGGCTGAAAAAAAAACCACCCACCAGAGAATTCGAAGAAGGCAGCCGGAACTCTGGCCGCCGGTGCCAGAAGGTGTGGGACCGCGGGGTCCCGCGGCGAGGAACCGGCCGGCCCTGCGCTGGCCGGCCGTTACAGGGGAAAAGCCGGGGGGTTACACCCCCCGGGTTGCACATGGCGCGACCCCTTAATGGGGGCCGCCGTTTGAATTAAAGGAGGGGCGAAGCCCCTCCCTTGGACACGCTCGTGCAGCGCGCTGGCCGCGCCGCCGCGCCCCTGGCCGGGCCGGGTCGTCGGTCCGGGTCAACCCGGTTCGGCCGACCCAGGGGGTACTGGGTCGGGCCGGGCCGGGCCCAGACCCCCTATTTTCGGACTAAGTTGGTTCAAACGTCCCTATCTTGGGCTACGGATCTCTGATCGATGCACCGTCAGTTGCGTAGCAATCCTTGGAATGAGACGGTCGTTTCGGTATATCTAACTCAAGGTTTTGGAATACTTTGGGTTCAGCCGGGTTGGTTCGTATACGAAACCAACCGGGCCCTCGGAGCAGAAACGCTTGTAACTTGAGCTCCGGACATCTGATTGATGTGCCGTCGACTTTGTTGGATTCATCTTAGTGAGACGGATCTTTTGGCTTACTCCGCTCAAGGTTTGGATGCCGTCGGAGTGCAGTCGGGTTGGTTCGCTCACGAAACCAACCGGGCCCCTGGAACGAAAAAGCCAATAACTCACAGACCGGGCGTCCGATTGACGCGCCATCTATCTCGTTGTTTTCCTCTTGATGAGACGGAACTTTTGGCATACTTCGCCCAAGTTTTGGTTTCTGTTGGATAGTGGCCGGTTTGGATTGTACCCGAAATCCAACCGGGCCCCTGGAACGGAAAAACTGATATCATTCAGACCAGACGTCCGTTTGACGAACCGTCAGCGGCGTTGGTGATCACATTGAGAAACGGTCCCTATGAGTATACCCTATGAGTGTTCAGGGTATATTTGAGTTACGGCCGGATTGGTTCGCACATGAAACCAACCGAGCCCCTGGGACGAAAAGGCTAATAACTCACAGACCGGGCGTCCGATTGACGCGTCATCTGTTGCGTTGAGACCCCTATGATGAGGCGGTCCTTTGAGATACTTCTTCGCGGGACTTTGAGGTTCTTGGAGTTTTGACCAGTAGCTCGTGGAGCGGACCCTCCCGGAGACGAGCGTGCGGAGTACGGAGACCGTGTAGCTGGCTGAAACCCGACGACAACTTGACCGACTCGACTTGGAGTGAGTCGACTAGCCCAGTGGATGGAGCGCCTGATATTTGGTGACAGACCCACGGCGGACGGAGCGCCCGGTAGTTGGCCGCAGACCCGCGGTACTTGACAGGAGGAGTACCTCTATAGGCTATTAGGGGAAGCGCCCGGTATTTGGTGACAGACCCTCAGCGGACGAAGCGCCCGGTAGTTGGCCGCAGACCTGCGATACTCGACAGGAGGAGTACCTCATCAGTCTTAGGTTAGTGAGCAGTACTTCGGAGTCGTGACAGGACCACTGTACACTCTAGAGACGGGGCTCTTCAGCAGTTACATTTTCGATAACGAAAATCCTGGTTTGAGCTGAGACTTTTGACCTTTGTGTTTACCTCATGATTGAGATGGGTCACTTGATAACTTAGGTATATGTATGGGCATATACCTGGGTAGTGGTTATCCGTTGATTTCATGATCCTTGTGTTTCCTCATGATTGAGATGGGTTACTTGATAACTTAGGTATATGTATGGGCATATACCTAAGTAGAGGTTATCTGTTGAGATCTTCTTTGTGGTTATCCTTGTTGGTTTTAGTGAGAACTTGAGGGTCTCGGGGTCCCTACTGAGTATCGTTATACTCACCCCTGCACGGGCTATGCCTGCACCTCGTTGTGTTGGTTGCAGACGACGGACAGTGCTGACAGAGGCCGAGTGTTCGAGGACTGTACGGCCAGAGGTGGACTACACGATGAGTCAGTACCCGGAGGTGGACTACACGACGAGTCAGTACCCAGAGGTGGACTACACGACAAGTCAGTATCCGGAGGAGGTTGACGGGTGAGAGCGTTAAGGAGGCTATCTGTACCTACCCTTCAGGTAGGATCCGTGGCGGACGATCCAGGAGCTGCGCTATCTGTACCTACCCTTCAGGTAGGATCCAAGGAGGACGACCCAGGAGCTGCTTCCTTCTTCCAGCTGTTTGTCTTTTTCTGTTGTACTTTCGTTCAATTGTAGCTGCACTTTCAGTTGGGTTTGTATTCTGGCCCATTTAATTTTCAGCACTTTCTTTTGTACTTAGTGTTTTGCTTCCGCTTATACTCTGTGGTGTTTTGTTTACTTTTATAAAGGCAATGCCTTCCCAGTTATCGGGATTTACGCCTTTGGTGCTAGTCGCCAGCCCCTGTCCTATGGAAGGCGGGCTTGGGGTAGTCACGGCAAGGGCCCCGAGGATGGGTCGTGACAATTATGAATACCATATCAGAGGACTTTAGCAAGCAGGGCTACCTCTTTTCCCTCCTATAGGGTATTCTGGTGGCTCCTATCGGCGGGGAACTGATCTGTGAGAGGTATGCGCCTTGCTGATTCAAACGTCAATTTGGCTGCGTCTAGGCGTTGTGTCCTCTTGCTCTCAATGGCTCTGGTGGGAACCACCATCTAATGGTGGCCAGACAATTGTGTCTAACGTTCACCCGAGAGGACACTGACTGCGAGGTTATGACCCCCGTGCTTGCAGACTCCACGCCATTCTTATCCAAAAGCTATGCCAATTCCTGGGTGCAATCGTACCCAAATGGTCAGTTAGGGCTGTGGGTGCCCACTATCTCGAGTCCTAAGCCATCGAAGAGCAAGAGGAAGCAGAAGAGGGATAGTGCTCCAACCAGGATGGAAAAGGATCTCCGCAACCCTACTGGTCTTGTGCTTCCGGGGAAGGTTTTAATGGATAGAGGTGTATCCTCACAGGCCCTCGAAGTTGCTCGGAGAGAGTTGTCCATTCTTGCTGATGCTGCCTTCCCAACGGCCTGGGGCCAATGGGACAAATTCAAAGGTCAACCATCCTTTCATAGCCAGTACCCCCGTTCGTTGTGGCAGCATCTCCAGGAATCAGAAATGGCGTTCGACGGGCTGGGCTACATATCTGCTCCTGCTGACATCCTTTACGATGTGGACCCAAAGAGGGTCAATTGGTATCTCCGAGACCTCGAGGCTTACGTTCATGAACGCCAGGGTTATGCGATGTTAACTCACCGAGTCCAGGCCATGCTGCGATTGGTGACTGATGAGGAGGAGGAAGAGAGTGATCACTCTTCATGGGGCGATAATTTCGCTGGTTCCCCTGCTGCGGCTAAGGCAAGGGAATTTACCCCTGCCTGTGAGGTCCCGCCCCCAGGTAGCTCTCGAGAGTTCTAGGGCGGCAGCGAGATCTAGAAAATATCCACGGCTATTGGAGCCTCCACCAGCCCCTGCCACTGCCCGACCCTCTCAGGTTAACCCCCCTCGGTTAGCTGTTCCTATAACGGCCTCATTTCCAGATGCGTGGAGGATTTGGGATGACCTGAGGGTCAGTGGATCAGATAAATAGGTTTGAGTGTTACTCCAAATGATCTCTCTCGAACTTCCGGGTATTGGGACTATCTTTGCTCCACCTCACTTGTTGTTGGAAGAGGATCTGGACGAAATAGTCACCTCTTTGAAGAAAATGGACACATACGTGCATTCAATCCTAAACCGGATTTACGGGTCTAATCGGGTGTCCATGATGATAAAACATCCCAAATTGTCCGATCCCGAGGAAGAGGATGCCCTGCTCGTCCGTCTCAGTCTTCTTCCTTCTTTAATGTGAAGGTTCTAAAGTTTCTTCCCCTTTGTGCAGGGTGCCGAGGAATCCCAGAGAGCAATTCTTTCCCCGGAGTATACTCCTCGGAGTATACTCCCCAGGGTACCGCACTAGGAGAATACGCGCCTTCGACTACGGAGGTCATCGAGGAGGGGTCTCCTGGTGCATCTGAGCACAAGGAAGTGACCATCGCGGATCTGACTAGGGTCTTTCCTCCTCCAGCACCTCCCAGCGTTCCGAGCGGAGAATTGTCCCTTGGGAAGATTCAGAGATGTCGGCAGACATCCTAATTATCAGAACGGCTCAGACTGGGGATGACGGGTAATCATGATTCCCATTTCCTCGATTACCAACTCATATGTTCTGATTCGGCCAGTTATTAATTGTTTTGGCAGTTATGGTGTAGGGTCAATCAGAGACCTGGCCGTGGATGCCTGAGTGGTCATACCTTCCACCCCTTTATTATCCGAGGGACCACCTGCGGCCATACCTGAGCATGACGAGATGGCGGGCCCTGCTGAAGGGGATAGTGGTACAGATGCTTTCCTTCTGTCTTCAACATCCAGAAATATGTCAGAGGAGGAGCAGCTAGAAGATGAGACTCCCATTGATCACACATCCTCTATAGCTGCGGGAGAGGATGTGGTGCCCGTGATTACCGAGGAGGCCCCAGATCCAACAGGGTCAGCTTCCTCAGACCCGATGGATCCTATGGAGATGGAGGAAGTGCCTGTTATCAGGCCAGTTGTTGAAAACCCAGAGCGGGCCATTGTTCTGTTTACCAGGGGAGTAATTTCCCTGAGCTTGATCTCCGTAGATGACCGCTTGGAGATAGATTTGGGAGAAGCTGGACTTGGGTGTGGCCTTATGTCCTGGGAACCTCTGGGGGTCCTCAGGACTCAATTTCCTTTTGAAGATGTAGCATCTTCCTTGGGAAGCAGCGGTGGCATAGAGCTTGTGGGTACCGACACCTTGATGATCGGGAGTAAGCTTCTCAATCTCTTGCCACTGAATCCTTTCTCTTACCTTTTCTGATTAGGGATACTTATCTGTATTATCGATTTTCAGGATTTAGGACCACGACCTTTGGCACTGGCGATTGTGCCGTCGGATCCAATCGTGCCCATGACCACAATTGCCAGGGGTGAAGTTGCCGCGGCGTCGGAGCTTGCGGTTGGAGTCGCATTGGGTCTCTCCTTGGTGACGTTTATCCTAGAGTATGTATTTTCGTACGGGAGTGACTCCGATCCTGATCAACAGGTCCTTTCTAGTCTTCGACCTATTCGCCAAAGGGCATGAGAGAAAATCTGGAAGGTGATTTCTCAGGCGCCCTTGGCTGAGATGCTAACTAAATTGCCAAAGCTGCATGATCTGTTTATGCTGCTTGGATTCAACGGCTTCGACTACCATGGCATTTATGATATAGTCAAGTAGGTGGTCGCTGATCGGGAGAGGCTTGGTGGTTTTGGATCTCACCTTTCTGCTGCTCAGTCTGAAGCCTACCTTTCCACGACCCAACAACTTTGCCTAACAGATGCTCATGATCATGCCGGGGTAGTCGCAAGACTTCAGAGAGAAGTCCTTAAGCAGCGTTCTTGACTGGAGGTGTTGAGGAGTGACATACAGTGGCTGCGGCAGGAGGAGGCTAATGCCACAACCAGAATTGAAGAAGGGGAGCGACAGATGGAGGATGAGATGAGGACGAGCTTAAAGGAGGCACAAGAGGAGGAAGCACTGCGGTCTGGTGCAGAATCTGAGATAGCCTTGCTATAGAATATCTATCAAGCAATTGAGGATTCTCAACAGCACCTGATACAACTTTGTGAATCCACTGAAAGTCTCCTGTAATAACATTTCATGCCAGATGAGGCACCGGATTGTGGAAGCCCCTCTCATCAACTCTATTACGGAACAAAAATATTATTCTCCTTATCACTCTTTGCTGTTTTCTCTTGTGATAATTTTTTTTGACATGATTGCTGTATATGATAATTCACTGAACTTAGAATAATCAGAGTTCATAACTAAAGATAAAATAAAAACGAGCTCTAATTTTTTTCCTGGACCATTGGATCCAGCGAGCGTAGTTTTACTATTGCTAGGATTTTATAGAAAAACCCTACAAAATTTTTATCTTTTCCGTCAATACCCTAATTTTTCTTGGGCCCATTTGGTGTGGACCCAACGGGTATGGCTAGGATTTTTCTTAGGTCGCCCTTTTCGGGTTTTCATCCTAACGGGCTTTGCGCCTCTTTTTGTGAACGGTTTAAAGTCCCGCTGAAAATACTATCATTACTGATGTTTTAGGTCGAACAACTTTGACTAGATATGGTGGGGAAAGGGCCCCGATGAGGTTCGGTTGATTAAAATATGTCTCAATACCTTTTAGACGCACACGAGGGGAACATGTTTATATTTGAACAACATGTAGGGCATGTCTCAAGGAATGGGAGCCGTATCAGCGTGCAGAAGTAGGAAACACATTACCTAAGGAAGAATTTCCTTTGTTAGACGGGTCGGGGGCGATCGATATGCAGATCCACTGATGGAATGGTATGCATAGTCATGAAAAGGTGTCCTTAAGTCAATGATTGTTCATTTCTGATGGCTTGAGGACTTCATGGAAGTCTGGATTATGGAAACCACCATGGGTGGCTTGGAGAATTATTAAAAACCACCAGGGGTGGCTCGGAAAGGGTATGTGATGTCTGAAAGGGTTTGGGAACATCTATATGAATCGGGAGTGTGGACGAAGGGTCCCCGTCCTATGAATTTAGTCAGCATAAAGGATGGTTAGAGCTTGGCGTAGTTTAAAGTCATGCAACTGGGGCATTCTTTAAAATGGAACGGCTTCTCCTGGTTCTCGGTAATCTCGTCAGAGACGTTCCAACTTATTCAGACAGGGTTGTGAAAGAGGTTGGTAAATTGAATCTCAGAGGGTTTCTGAATCCTGGGATGGATATGGGGGCTCATAGGCCTAGAGGCATACGAAGAGAAGCATTTCCTAAGGAAATATTTCATTTGGTAGATGGGCCAGGGGCGATCAATATGCAGAGCTGCTGAGGGCATGGTATGCATAGTCATACAAAGGTGTCCTTAGGTCAATGATTGTACTCTCCCGATAACCGAACAACTTCAGGGAAGTTGAGATTTGGGACCACCAGGGGTGGCTTACAAGGGTTCGGCTCTTTCTGAGTACATAGTATGGTTTATGAAAAGAGGGTTCTTGAATGTGGGAGAAACATCTAGGCTAAACTTTCCAAGAATGGGTAAATTCATCCCTTCTCACGCAGGTGTGAGATGGTGGTTTGTGCAGGTCTAGCCCGTGAACTGAGGGATAGAGGAAGACCTCTATTCTTAATTGAACTGTTGAAGAGTTCGACCACGCAGTTTAACGTCATGAAGAAAGGAAGGAGGGAATTTTTATTATTACTAAATCCGTGCAGTTTAACGTCATGCGGCGAGGAAGTAGGGTATTTTAAATTCGGTGCAGTTTAACATCATGCGGTAAGGACGACTTCCGTGCAGTTTAACATCATGCGGTAAAGACGTGGATCATTATTAAAAATATTGTGCAGTTTAATATCGTGCAGCGAGGACGAGGGGCATTTTTAAATCTGTGAAAATGCTTGTAGTTGGAGGCATTTACCTAGATGTTCAATGCTTGGTCTTTCTAGCTTCACGCAAAGCGGCAAAGACATTTTCCATCCAGTTTTAACCGTCATGCGGTAAGGACATAGTTGCAAAGGCCACTCTTTAATAGAATGTAACTGAGCTCGAATATCTCGGCATGTCCAAGACGTGGAGAGGGGTTGATGGTGTAAACCATGGTTCTGGGGATTCCTGAATCAGGAGAGATGATATGGGGCTCTGAGGCCGTTAAGCGTACGGAGATAGGAAGAGTATCGCCTGAGGATATCTTGCCTTTGGTAGACGGGCTAGGGGCTATCAATATGTAGAGCCACTGAGGGCATGGTATGCATAGTCGTGAAAAGGTGTCCACGGGTCAATGAATTTCCACTTCTGATGGCCATGAATGATTATGAGGATCCGCAATTCTACGAGACACGAAGTCTGTCATTTGGTAAGGAAATATCTGGACATGTCGGGGATGTTCGTCCCTAGTTTTTGTTAAAGATCAGGTAATTCCCTGTGCTAATTTATCTTGCGCAGGGGTGTACCTTTACTCCATAAAGTTTAATGTCATGCGGTAAGGATGGATTACTCTTATTTTAAGGGTCATAGAGTTCAGACCATTGGGTGACTACTATTACAATCACCCGGAGGGCAATTGAGTTAGGATGCTCTGGTATACTCTGAACAAGTGTGAGGGAATGAGGGTGTAAACTGTTACTCTCGGGTTTCCCAGATCAGGAGATATGGTATGGGGGCTCTGAGTCCGGTAAGCGTACGGATCTAGGAAGAGTATCGCCTGAGGAAATCTTGCCTTTGGTAGACAGGCCAGAGGCTATCAATATGAAGAGCCGCTGAGGGCATGGTATGCATAGTCATGCAAAGGTGTCCACGGGTTGATGAGTTTCTACTTCCAATGGCCATGGATGATTATGAAAATCCGGGATTGCTCATAGCACAGAGTTCGGTATATGGGGATAATGGTGTCTGATCATACAAGAAACATCTTCACCACAATTTCCCATTGAGTCAAAGTAGCCCATCCCTGGCTTGATATTTGTAGATGAAAATCGTCATGTGAACCATGGGCGAATACATAGGCTAACCAGGTAGGGATACCCTGGAAACTTTTGGATGTGAGAGGGGAATTAACTTGTAAACCACTACTCCATAAATTTTTGGATCAGAAGATATGATATGGGGGCTCTGAGGCTGGTAAGTGTATGGAGATAGGAAGAGTATCGCCTGAGAAAATCTTGCCTTTGGTAGACGGGCCAGGGGCTATCAATATGTAGAGCCGATAAGGGAATGGTATGCATAGTCATACAAAGGTGTCCATGGGTCGATGACTTTCCACTTCCGATGGCCATGAATGATTATGGAGATCTGCAATTATCTGGGTCGCAGAGTCTGATGTATGGAGAGGATGCATCCAAATGCGCAAGGATTATTCCCATCCCTTTTCGCCATATATCTTGGGTGGGTCACGACGAAGTCCATGCAGTTTAACATCATGTAGTAAGGACAAAGTCCGACATGACACTACAAAATAAACAGTGTTTAGCGGCGGTTTTGTGGCGGCGGTTCACAAAACCGCCGCTAAACGTTTTCCAAAATACGTTTCGCGGCGGTTTTTAATAAACCGCCGCTAAAACTTTGTTTTTTTTAAAAAACCCCGACCCTTCCCTACCCCGACCCCCGTTTCCCTGCAAACCTCGCCCGCAGCCCCCCGCGACCCCCCGACGATCCTGCGACCTCCTCCGGCGACCCCGCGACCTCCTCTGGCGACCCCGCGACCTCCTCCGACGGTGCCTGCGACCGGCAACCCGCACCCCCTTCTCCCGACGACCTTTCTCACTTCGACCTCAGCCCCAAAGTGAGTTTTATGGATGTTCATATGTTGTTTAACCATATTATGGGTGTTATTATCATGTAATTCTCATTTTTAGATGTTTATGCATTCTCACATCATGGTAAACTGCATTGTCTTTGATGTGAACCTTCTTCTTTTTCACTAGTGGATAACTCGAGAGGTCATTGACCAGATTAATAGACATACAAAATAATAAAAATATAAATAATATCTTTTTATGAACCATTATAAATAGGGATTCATAGGACCGATAATATTATTTATAGTATTAGGTGATTTTCTCTTCTATTGATGAAACCTCAATGTAGTACATTATGGTACACATAGTACAAGTCCAGTTAATGAATAGGTAAAATGAACCATATGAGTTTGGTGGTAATTTTTTAAGACCTGAGCGATTATTTTTTTATCACAAGACATCTCCAAGTAAGAGTAACCTAGGTGTTAATGAAAATATCACATTTATCAAAGAATAGGATGATGTTATAAGAGGATCAGGTATGTTTAAAAGCTGATATGTTTTTTTGGTTTTCATTC
This sequence comes from Viscum album, assembly GCA_963277665.1. Lineage (NCBI taxonomy): Eukaryota > Viridiplantae > Streptophyta > Magnoliopsida > Santalales > Viscaceae > Viscum > Viscum album. The sequence goes on from OY728161.1 coordinate 1,566,587,322, forward strand.
CTGATGCTAATGGTGTGCGTGAGAATTTATTTGTGGAGAATCATGCATACATAAAACATGAATGTGATTTAGAGTGATTATATGAGGGTAGGTGATGTCCCTTTTCCAATTGGATATCGGTAAACTCATGTTTTCCATGTCCACGAAAAAGGATAAGTGGTCGATGGAGAGTGTTCTGGTGGATGGGTTCCCTTTGATAGTAAGAAATATCTTGGAAACTACTATGGTGGGGAGAGTCATTTTGAAATGGTTTTAGTGTATCCTCTTAGAAAATGGAGGAAATAGTGAATGAAATTTTTTGAAATGGTCAGTGATGTTTTTGAATGACTTATATCTGGTTAGTTTGTAAAAAGTATCAGTGTTTTCTAGACAACACATCATTGAAATGACATACTGATTAATAAACTGCTAGATGAATTTACTGCTGAATTGGAACTCATTTGTTTATTCTTAATTAATTATATAATTCCCTAGTAGCGATGCATCGTGTTCAGAAAGAGACTATGTGTCAACTGGTGAAATTGAGCTTCTTTAAAAGTGTCAAAAATAGCTAGTTTGTTTGGTCTTAACATGCATGGTTGGGTGAAGTTGGTTATAATCAATATAGAGAACTTCATCTTGTGCTTGGATGGGTTGTTTTAATGGCGAGAATCGATGTGTACTGGATTTAAAATATTTCCATGTTTGTATTGTGACATGAAAACATAAGTGAAATTTTTAGCTCGGGACATCACTAGAAGTTGGGTATGAGTTCCAGTGGATAACTTTGATGTAAAAATATTGTACCGGAGGAGGCGGAATCACATTTCTAGATGAAATGTGTTTTCTATTTATGATGAGTGTTTTTTTTAAATTATCATCTAGCTATGGATCAACATATTTCTTATCTCTTCATTAATTTCTATCATTGAGGAACTTTTTCATGGAACACTGTTAAGTTGAGGTGAGTAGAGTGTGAATCAACCATGTTTTTTTTATAAAAAGTAGTATTAACAAATCTAAATGAGGTTGATTTGAAATAGACCATTACATATTTTATATAACCATGCCAAAGGCATATTTGTAATTCTAAAAGGGTTTGTTCATTAGAATGTTCTAATAGTAGAGATACTGTGAATCAGAATTGGAATTTAAATACTAGTTCTTATGTTAAGAAGAAACAAAGGTTGAATTATTAATGATAGTATTAAATGATCAAATCTTCCGTTTTAAATAATTGGTAATGCATAGTCTCTATGTTTCAGTTAGGAATACGAGATTTTTATTGATTTTTAATTTCTCATGTATCGTATGCCTAGGGTATTCTTTGTGGAGGGTTGTGCATCTGGATGTACAACATGCCTATTTGAATAAATATTTATCACATAAGTATGTAGGATTTTTTTTCCATCTATTCCTCAAGGATTCTCAGGGACCATAATTTTTAAGGCGGAGAGATTGTATCATCCTGTGTTTTTTACTAGTTCAAAATTTTCAAGAGTTTTTTATCATTTAATTTGGCAGGAAATACGTATCCTAAATTGAGATTCATAATGTAAATAAAAACCATTGAACACATAAAAATTCATTTTTTGAGGTTTATGTCTATTATAGTATAATATAATGAATCTAATTCCCTAATTTCATTGTCCATTGTATATTAAATTAGAATCATTGATGGTTTTAGGCCTCAAATTTTTACCACAACTTAAGTGTGCATTCCTTGAATTCTTTTATGTAACCAATTATTTTCTAAAAAAAATCATGCGGAGGTGTGCTATCTTATAAAATGAAAACATGCTGATTAATGAAATTTTAATGGGAATATCACTCCAATATGTTATTCCATAATGACCAAACAATCAATTAAGTGGGGTTTTAATACCTTTTATTGAAGGAACTAAATAATTTTTTGTGTCACGAATGATAGCATGGCCTAAATTATACAATGTTCATATAGTGTGTTTACTATTTATGAATGTTCACCTGGACCCTAATACTTTATTATGTACATGGAAATATAGGCAAGTGGAATGATATTGGAATGGAAATATAGGCAAGTGGAATGATATTGGAATGGAAATTTAATTTCCATTCACTATTATTAATATTATTCAAATTATTATAATTGAAATACTTAAGTACATTGACCTTATTATTTTATAATTGAAAAGTAACATGGAAATGGGCATCTAACATATGCATGACTTGTGATGTGGAATGCTTTTAAACATGACAATTCTTATATTTGTTGGAATTAAATTATCAAATTAGTTATGTATTCCTTGAGATATACTTTGGTTCCATATATTGAACTCCATGAATGGACTCATAGGTTACTTGTTTTATGAATACCCCAATAGTGATACTTTGATTCTTTTATAAAATGCCCTATACTGGAAAATGAGGCATATTACATATCTACCAAGGAGTGATCCTGATTCTCTGGATGAGTGACCTTCTTTAGGGATAGATTTTTATACCATTCCACAAGAGACAATCAGACCCCTACATGATATACATGGGAAGATCTCAAAAGTTCAGGCTTTACACCATGCCGAAAGTGATACAAAGGCTTCATCATATGGATCACCTTTGATGGACGCTTACAATGATGTGTATTTTTTGTTATCCTAGAAAGATAACTAGGATCCTTTTTATGGATCACATTATATGGGCTCATGATTAAATGAATTATATTCTAAATTTTACTTAAATGTGGCCATTTAGATTTCCCTAGAACAATAAAACAAACATTACCCATTGTGAAAATGGTTTCAGTGAATGTAGTTAACTTGATTTAAAATGCATTATGATCAGTTTCGATCACACATCAAAGGGGTGTTGTTTGAGGCAACATAAATGTGTGATCGATGGTGTTATGATAAGTGTGTATCCCGATATTCTTATTGCTCCTCAATGAGGTGTTGGCGCTGTCTCCTATGGACCAGACTTGTTCAGTTGGTCTGAAATGGTAAATGTGGTCAATGAATCATCTTTATTATATTATGCATACTTTATGGTCAATGGTTCATCTTTATTATATTATGTTTCTGTAATCTTACACTATCGTATATTTTGTGTAGGCACATTGTGATATACATGGATAAAAGCTGGATCACATTACCGAGGAACACATCTCAATATGTTAAGGGTTTGAATGGGTTTTTAGATTTTGCAATTTCTAATCGATCCGTTGAAGGGAGAATAAGATGTCCATGTCCTAAATGTAAATTTAGAACATGGTTGAAGAGAGATGAAGTTTATGAACATTTAATACTGAAGCAATTCCCTGAGCAATATTTGTGTTGGATTTGGCATGGAGAATCAAACAATACAGAAAGATTGAGGACTGATGTTAATCCACAGAATGAGGTCCCAAGTTCTTCGACAATGGAAAATGAAATGCAAAACCTCATAAATGATGCATTCGGCACTGCAAGACACCACTATGAGCATCAAAACATATCAGAACAACTAGAAGAGGGTGCTACAAATTGCAACGTGACAAGTGATGTTTCTGAGACTGTAACACAAGCAGATCAAGATTGTAACATATCATTGGATCCTCTTGATTCTGTGGAGCCAAATGTAAGGGAAAACTTCAGTGAGGAAAATGCATTTCATGATTTAGTTGACGATGGAAATCAAGAGTTGTATAGTGGGTGTTTGAAATATTCAAAGCTTTCATTTCTACTGAAGTTGTACCATATCAAATGTCTATGTGGAATTACAAATAAGGCAATGTCCATGTTATTGGAATTGATTCGTGATGCATTTCCTGAAGAAAAAATCCCAGAATCATTTTATGATATGAAAAAAGTTGTTAACAAGCTTGGTCTGAATTATACAAAAATACATGCGTGTCCCAATGATTGTATGCTTTACTGGGGAGAGGATTCAAGTAGACAGAATTGTAAGAAATGTTCTTCTTCTAGATGGAAGTCAAAGGGTGATGTTGGAAGTATGACTGAACATAATTTCACGAAGAAGAAGAAAAGGAACACACCTGAAAAAGTTTTGCGTTACTTTCCTTTGAAGCCTCGATTGCAAAGATTATTCATGTCATCAAAAACCACCGAACACATGAAGTGGCATGCTGTAGATAATAACAATGATGGGTTAATGAGACATCCACGAGATTCCCAATCGTGGAAGACATTTGATTCATTACATCCAGATTTCTCAGCTGATCCTAGGAATGTTCGATTGGGATTGGCTGCTGATGGATTCAACCCATTTGGGACTTTGAGTACGAGTTATAGCATTTGGCCAGTTGTTTTGATCCCTTATAATCTGCCTCCGTGGATGTGTATGCAACAAACATCTTTTATCATTTCGATGATTATTCCTGGAAAACAAATGCCTGGAAATGATATTGATGTATACCTGCAGCCTTTGATTGAAGAATTGCAGGAGTTATGGAGCAACGGTGTTGAGACATTTGATGTTTCTTCTAAAACAATGTTAAAAATGCATGCTGCTTTAATGTGGACCATTAGTGACTTCCCTGGGCTTGGGAATTTATCTGGTTGGAACACTTATACGGGTTTGGCTTGTCCCGTTTGTAACTTTGATTTCGAGCCCAAACGGCTACCTCACAGTAGAAAATGGTGCTTCTTGTGCCATCGAAGATTTCTTGATGCATCTCATAGATTTCGGCTGAACAAATCAAAATTTAATGGTTGCATTGATCGTAGACCACCTCCAAAGTTGTTAACCGGTTCTGAAATATTGACATAGCTTGAAAATGTTAAAACAGAATTTGGAAAGGTTCATCATTTGAATGATAGCGGAAAACGAGTGCGAAGTGCATCGTCAAGTGAAATCAGAACGCAACAATGGAAGAAAAAAAGTATATTCTTCAAACTTCCGTATTGGGAATTTAATTCTTTGCGCCACAATCTTGATGTGATGCATATTGAGAAGAATGTATGTGATAATTTGATTTTCACATTACTTAATGAGCATGGAAAGTCGAAGGATCATCTCAATGCTCGCAAATACTTACAAGTAATGAACATAGAACGTGATCTCTGGCCAGATGAGAATGAAAAGTATGCTCCGACCATTTTTTCATTGAAAAATAGGGATAAAGATACGTTCCTTCAAATTTTAAAGAATGTGAAGGTATCTGATGGGTATTCGAGTAACATCTCGAGGTGTGTTGACTTGAAGAATCGTAAGTTATATGGATTGAAAAGTCACGATTCACATGTTTTGTTACAACTGTTACTACCATTGGCATTGCGTACATTATTACCTGAAAAAGTTACTGCTGTTGTACTCCATTTCTGCACATTTTTCAGACAGTTATGTGAGAAAGCTCTACATCCATTTCAGCTTGACAACCTACAGGAGAAGTTTGTATTGACCCTTTGTGCAATGAAGATGATCTTCCCTCCATCGTTTTTTACTGTCATGATGCATTTAACTGTGCATTTGGTTGACGAAGCTAAATTAGGAGGCCCCGTTCATTATCGATGGATGTATCCAATTGAGAGGTATTTTATTTATATGTTTCCAGTTAAGTAAACATTTTTTGGCATTTAAATAAATGCATAATATTATTATTTTTTTTCACAGATATCCTGGGCATTTGAAAGCATACGTGAGAAATAAAGCTCAACCAGAAGGCTCTATTGCTGAAGGCTATTTGGCCGAGGAGTGTCTCACCTTTTGTTCCAGATATTTGGATGATATTGAGACAAGATTTACTCGAGTTGGAAGTGTTGACGACACATCAACTCAATCTCAAATGCATCAGAAATCAAAAATATTTCCTGCTATTGGCCGATCAGTTGGGAGGACCTCATACGCGACACTAACAGAATTGGAATTATTACAGGCACATAGATATGTGCTGCTGAATAGTGAAATTGCAGATCCATTTATTGAAGAGTTGAGGATACAAACAAAGAGACGAATGAGAAGCCGAACACGAAATGAAAAAGATATAACGAAAGCTGTGAATAAAGAGCTGGTAGAATGGTTTTCACGACGTGTAAGTTTATAAATATTGCAATAAATACGAATATTACTTTGACACATACAATTTACAGATCTATTAATTTTTTTTTTCAGATCATGAATACTGATACTCGAGCTGACTTTTCAGAATATTTGAAGTTTCTTGCTAGAGGTCCTATAAAACAAGTTAGAAAGTTCAACGCTTATAATGTGAATGGTTTTAGATTTCGTACAGTCGATCGAGAAGTGGGTTTGAAAACACAGAATAGTGGTATTTTTACATTTGCTGAAGTGGAATACTATGGAAAGCTGCATGATATTATTGAATTAAACTACCACGGGCATTTTTCTGTTGTTTTATTCAAATGAAAATGGGTCGATTTTATCAGAGGTGTTAAAAGAGATTCCTTGCAATTTACTTCTGTAAACTTCTCTCGCTTGATGGATGTTGGTGATCGTGAACTGCATGATCCATATATCTTAGCATCGTAGGAAAAAATGGTATATTATGTGAATGATGTTGTGGATGAAGGGTGGAGTGTAGTTACTCACGTAATACAAAGAGATTTGTATGATATGGGTGATGAAGTGGAATATTTGACCTCTGCAATTGAATTTCATCAACAACAGGAAGCAGAATTATTTTTCCATCATGATATTGAAAATATTGGTCTAGCAAGGATGAATGAAGTGGATGAAGCAATGGAGCAGGAAACCGACATGATTGAAGGGGAAAATGATTGTATGTACAATTATTTATTCATTCAGCAACTACTTGTTTCATTTCTGTAGTCATTCATTATCATTGTTATATATATTTTGTTTGTTAATACTGGGCATCTATTATCATTTTTAATTTTTTTTCTGCATAATTTTTTTGAAATATATATTCTGAACTTAATTTTATTTGATTAAATGACAGGAATGCCAAGGAAGAAGCGGTACACTATTCCTTCTTCTTCTGCGACAGATGACGATCCGTCTGTCCCCACGGCATCATCTCCCCCTGTACCATCTCTGACACCATCAGTGGATGCCTCATTAGAGGATGAGTCATCGCCTCCCCCTACAGGAGCTTCAGCAGCAGGGCAATGACACGCCCCCTCCAGTTCATCACGGACATTCTGGAGGGTCACAGTCATAAGTACAAATTTTAATTAAATAAATTTATTTCATTTTGTTTATAGTAATTTTTTGCTCATTGCAGATGAAGACAATGAAACCGTGGAAAGAGACATAAAAAGTTCTGATGTTTGGAACATGCATGGCAAGAAGATAGCGGTGCCATTTGATTCTTATGGGGTCCCGACGGATGACACCGCAGGTTTACTTGGTCAGATTATAGGTCAGCTGGCAGCGGAGCCCGTTTCCCTGCCTATTTCGTATGATGATTGGAGGCATATGCCTCCAAACTGGAAAAATGAAGTTTATGATTCTCAGATAAAGGTAATTTTATTACTTTATGGTTTAATTGAATGTCATTTTACTAATATATTCAAAATGAATTTCTGTATACAGATGTTCTTCCACTTTACCATTGCTGATGTGATAGCACGGAAGTGGACATTGAAAAATCTTGGAAAAAAATGGAAAGATTTCAAATGGAGGTTGTGGTGTGATGTCAACGATTCTTCGTTGACCGTGCAGCAGATGTATGAGAAGATACCCAGTGGGGTACCGAAAGAACAGTGAAAGGTTTTTGTCGATAGACATCGTGATGAGAAGCGGATGGTATTGAAATATATATTATTATATTATCCTCATTTTACATTTATACATGTACATGAAGAGGAGATAGACATTGAATACAATACTGTTAAATTGAATTTTATTTATTTCAGGATCTCTCAAGAAAGAATGCTTCAAACCGGGCGAAGCAGGTAATCCCGCACACTGCGGGTTCAAAAAGATTTTCAAGAAGCCGAATGTCATTGGTAATATTTTAATTAGTTTAAATATTTATAAGATAATATTATCTATTTAACATATTTGATTGATGATTTATCTTTGTTTAATGCAGTCACAGAGTTTAGGGCATGAAGCATCCCGAACAGAACTGTGGCTGGATGTTCATAAAAAAACATATAGAAGTTTTGTTAATGAACCTGCCAGAGAAGTTGGGGTATGAAGTCAATTATTTATTATAATAACTTAATATCAGTTTTTACTGTGTTAATATATATTGATATTTGATTTATAGGTAAAAATTAAAGAAATATGGGATGCCAATCCTGGGCAATCCTACTCAGTCTCCCAGGATGACCCGGTTGGTCAAGTCCTTGGGAAGGAGCATCCTGGTAGAGTGCGCGGGATGGGTTTGGGACCCGTACCATCTGAGGTTTTTCACATGCCATCAGGGATTTCGACCTCATCTACTCCTGGTTATAGTCATTTCATACCTGAAGATTCTCAGAGGGAGATGTCTGCTCTACGAAACACAGTTCACCAGCAGGGGAATCAGATATCTGATTTGCAGAAAGAGTTGCTTGAAATACGTCAGCATATGAGCAGATATGCCCCCGATGGTAGTGCACCGGGTAGTGGTGAGCAGGTAAATCACAAAAAAATCAAAATCATTTAGTTTTCAAACTTTTATTGGTTTTAATTTTTATTATAAATATGCAACAATATTTAATTTTCAATATAATGTTCTTACAGGTGGCAGCAGGTGGTGGAGATGAAGGTGGAGAGGGTGACGATGCAGCATCAGATGATGAGTAGTAGTATTGTTGATGTGTTGAACAAGTATCATAACAGTTGGTTTGTATATGTAACATTTATGACACATAGTTTCTACCAAACATTTCCATGTCCTAACATTTTCTTGATTTCTCATGTTTCCTTATGTATACAATCATTAAATCCTTTTGGTGGAGGGTCAAATATTGTGATGGTCACAATGTATCCCCAATATTAGGGAGGATATGTGATCATATATTGAATAATGATTTCATAACATTATATAGAAATCAAGGAGTCCAGTTAAATACATTTTTAAGAATGATTGTACATGGATGAGGTTTTAGGACTCCCCATGATACCATAATTAATTGTTTATAATGTAATTACTATTTCATATCATCATTATTGGGAGGAATATGGAATCCATCCATTACCTAAACTCTCTTTAAAATGACTTTCAATCCCCTAATCGATGGAAATCTGGAATTGAATTTCAATAAGTTGTGGGATTTTTTGGGAACATTAATTTTGACCTAGTTGCATTATGGGTGAATAAAACACCAATTTTTTTTTGTTTTCTGATAAAAATATACATCATTCATCTGTTTTTGTGTATATATTCTATGAGTTGTGTTGGATGTTGTATACTTTTACATTGTGATGTGTCTATGTAAGGGAATAAAAAAATATTTTTCTAGTGTGGTGTAATGCATGACTTAAAATATCCTAATAGTTATAGAAAATATAAAAGAAGATCAGGATCATTTCAATACCACTGTATAATATAGATGTAGACCGATGTAGTTATATTTCAAAGATCATGTGTTCTTGAGGTTGTTTCCATGATGGTGTAGGCATATTTTGTGTGAGGGAGTGTGGATTCTCCTAGGTTGTTCTGGATTTTTTAGGTTTTGGTGAACATTGGTGAGGTGTTATATCAGTTGGAGCTCTAACCACTGATAAAAATAATTCACAATATCATCCATGTATCCCAACATTACTGAAATAATCATGATTCATGGTTTTAAATGGTCAATTACCCATCATTTAAATGAAACCAAATTTGATGATACAAAAAAATGGAATTTTGACAAACATAACAACCCAATAACGTTTGGTAAATTAAATTTTGAATCTTAAATTAGGGGACTCCTTCTATATTATGTATTAACTTGTTTTTATCTTGTTTCATCAATCCTTAGATATGGTTTTAATTTTTTAGATCCACTATATGGGACATGGACTCCCCAAACATGAAATTCTAGGTATGTTCTTTACTACCATTCTTCATTTGATTGTACCGTGATGTGAAGTTTGATGTTGTTTTTAGTCCCCCTCCATTATTCCTCCATTCTCTAAATGGGTTGTGTTACTGATCAAAGCATTACCTTGGTATATATAGGCTATTACATCTCCTTCTCATTTCCATTTTTTTGTGTAGAAATAATTATAGTATATTCTATTAGGGTGTCCTTAATCTCTATTGATTTTACCATTTATGAAATTATCGTGGTTTTCTCCATGTGGGTGGGTAATTGAGATAAATCAAAGAAAAAATAACTAATTGATTTTGAAATGGATTTTACGTGATCCGTGATTTCAAATATGGTTACTAGATATTTGGTTTTTCATTATTATTCCACAGTATCATTCTCTTCTTCCTTGTGATTCCTGAATGTATTATTTGTCTATTTATAAAATCTTCTTTTGGATGATTATTTTAACTCATCCATCGAAAAAGGAATAATAGGTATATTTTGATAAGAATCAATTACATTGAAAATTTTGATAATTATGAAAAAACAACCACATGAGATGATGAATTAATGTGAAATTGTCTTCATATATCTTGAAATATATTCTTGTGTACATTTGGTTGTATGTTGTTCATCTTTTTTTGTGTGGGATTTAAGGGGTTTGAAGTATGATGGAACCAACAAGTTTGGTTTCACAATTTGTTTTTAATTGTGGACGTGTTATGGGTGAATTTGGTTCTCATAGTGAGATACATGTTTCTTGTTATGGTGTGGTTTTGTCTATGAGGGATGGTGTTTTTAATGTTGGTTTTTATTATGGTAAGAGATGTTATGGTCACTATTATGAGGATGTTGGTTTTTGTGTGTAGTGGTTTGTGGTAGTATTCTTTTAGTGATGGAATATGAAATGGTAATGATGTAATAATGTTGTAAGCTGTTGTACATTACAAATATGTGTGGATGTGATATTATGTGGGGATGATGGGTGAGATGTGGCTGTGGTTTTGGAAAATTTAGGGCAGTGGTAAAGCAGATCCAATATACATTTTTTTTCCAGTTCAACATTTAGCGGCGGTTTTAACCGCCGCTAATGCCATACCTGGGAGCATTTAGCGGCGGTTAAAACTGCCGCTAAATAACCGGGAATCATTTAGCGGCGGTTAGAACCGCCGCTAAATGATGAACTGGGCAGAATTTAGCGGCGGTTAAAACCGCCGCTAAATATTATGTTGATATTTAGCGGTAGTATTCACCGCCGCAGAATAGGCGCATCAAACGCCTGAATTTAGCGGCGGTTAAAACCGCCGCGAATAAGATACCCATATAACCGCCGCTAAATGAAGAGAAACCGCCGCTAAATGACGGACCTACGACACATTTCTAAAACCGCCGCGGAATCGAAAAAACCGCCGCTAATAGATTGCCGACGCCAAACTTAGCGGCTGTTTTTGTAAACCGCCGCCACACAATATAGCGGCGGTTTAAACCGCCGCTAGGGCCGGCATTTGTTGTAGTGTGAAAAGGGGATTCCATGCAGTTTAACGTCATGCGATAAGGACGAGGGGTATATATGTCTTCGTTTTCTTTTATTGGCGGCTAGTCTAGGAGATAAGATCCCGACATCGCTACGTATCCTATGAGGGCAGGAATCAAGCCACACGTAGTTCTTTTGGGGAATACACCCCGTGCAGATCTGGTCCATATGGGGGAAAGGGGAAATACTTTTTTTTCTTTCTTATATGTGCAGTTTTAACGTCATGCGGTAAGGACGAGGAATACACCCCGCGCAGGTCTAGTCTGTACGGGGGAAAGAGGAAACATTTTTTTTTCTTTCTTATTCGGGCAGTTTTAACGTCGTGCAATAAGGATGAGGAATACACCCCATGCAGATTTGGTCCTTGCATGAGGGAAAGGGGGTATTTTTAGCTTCATTTGGGGTGGCTGGGCTAGGATGTGGAATTATGGCATCACTACATATCCTGTGAGGACAGGAATCAAGCCGTACGTAGTTCTTTAAAATAAAATACACCCTGTGTAGGTCTGGTCCACACACGTGGGAAAAGGGAATTTTTAATCTTTATTTGGGGGTGGGTGGACTAGGATGGGGGACCCTGGCGTCACTATGTATCCTGTGAGGGCAGGAATCAAGCCATACGTAGTTCTCTGAAATCCATGTAGTTTTTGTTCACGCAAAGGGACCCAACCATAATTTCTAAGCTCATGTGAGTAATACTCGTTGTGAGAAACAAGGAATGGTGGAAGTCCCAGTTGCGTAACGTGTGAATAGGCATGCTAATAGAAGCAGTGATGAAGGTGGTGGCTGGACTCGGTCATGGGGTCCGGGTGTCACTACGTATCATGTGAGTGCAAGAATCAAGCCACATGTAGTTCTTTGAAAGAGGTACATCCCATGCAGAGTTGGACCATACATGGTAGAAGAGGGCATTTTTTTTCATTTGGGGGTGGCTGGGCTAGGATGTTGGATCCTGGCATCGCTACGAATCCTGTGAAGGCAGGAATCAAGTTGTACGTAGTTCTCTGAAAGGGATACACCCCGTGCAGGGCTGGTCCATGCACGGGGGAAGAGGGCATTTTTAACTTTATTTGGGGATGGCTGGGCCAGGATATAGAATCCTGGCGTCGCTACGTATCCTACAAAGGCAGGAATCAAGATGTACTTAGTTCTCCGAAATCCATGTAGTTTAACATCGTGAGGTGAGGATGAAATACTCTTAGTTTAGGGTCATAGAGTTTGGACCAGTGGATGATTGGCAGTTTAATGTCCTGCAGCTCGGATGATAGGCGCTTGGAAGTTTAACATCCTGTAGCTCGTAGGATAGGTGCTTGGCAGTTTAACATCCTGTAGCTCGGATGATAGGTGCTCGGCAGTTAAACGTCCTATAGCTCAGATGATAGGTGCTTGGCAGTTTAACGTCCTGCAGCTCGGACGATAGGCGCTTGGCATTTTAACGTCCTGCAGCTCGGACGATAGGTGCTTGGTAGTTTAACGTCCTACAACTCGGGCGATAGGCTCTTGGTAGTTTAACGTCCTGCATCTCGGATGATTGGCGCTTGACAGTTTAACATCCTGCAGCTCGGACGATAGGTGCTTGTCAGTTTAACGTCTTGCAGCTCCGACGATAACTGCTTTTAGTTATGAAAAATACTTATTCAGAAATCTCGCATTCATAGGAGTGGTAGTGAACTGCCCGTCCATGGAGATCATGGCATATGCTCCATTGGAGTAGACCTTGTGTATAACATACGGTCCCTCCCACTTGGGCTCAAGCTTCAGAGGTTTCTTTCCGGGTATCATTGGGGTCCAGAGGAACAACACCAATTATCCTTCCAAAAAATACCGAAGATGAACCTTTTTATTGAAGGCTCGTGCGATCCGGTTCTGATATACTTCCATATGGTGCAACATGTGTAACCGCTTCTCATCTAGTTGTTCCAATTCACCTAGCTGTTTTTTTGATTTCTCATCTTTGGATAACTGATCACAAATGGCAACATGGAGCGAGGGAAATTGGAGCTCAATGGGCATGACCGCTTCTGTTCCGTATACTAATGAGTATAGAGTAGCTCGGGTAACGGTGCAGATTGTGGTTCGATAATCCCGCAATGCATGAAGGAGTTTATCCGGCCATGATTTATTGTCTTTGTCCACCATTTTCTGGAGAATGTTGGACATGGTCTTATTGAAAGCCTCTATCTGTCTTTTGGCCACTACATGGTAGCAGGATGAGTGGTTAGCCTTGATACCATATTCTTGGTACAATTTCTCCAATTTAGCAGAGCAGAAGTTGGTGCCGTTATTCGTCAGTATGGTATGAGGGACGCCAAACCTAGTGATGATATTGGATTTCACAAACCTGGCAATGTTTCTTGCCCCGACTTCCTTGAGGGGTACAACTTCTTCCCATTTGGAAAAGAAGTCGGTTGCTGTGAGGATATACTTCAATTTTTTGGCCGTGGCGGGAGGATATGGTCCCACGACATCCATTCCTCATATGGAAAATGGCCAGGAGTACTTGGACTGATGAAGTAACTCCGGGGGTCGGTGAATGAAGTTGGCATGAATTTGGAAGGAGTGACATTTTGCGGTAAAGTGCTCACAATCTCGTGCCATGATGGGCCAATAGTACCCAAGCCTTCGAACCTGATGGGAAATCTTAGACCCCGACTGATGTTCTTCACATACTCCAGCATGCACTTCAGTCATGATGGCAGCAGTTTCTTCTCCATCAATGCATTTGAGGAGGACTCCATCGAGGCCTCATTTGTAGTGGACCTCTTACTGACCCGTGCCGCCATATAGGAAAAAGTTTATTTCCCTTCTCCATATTTTCTCTCGTTCAACCCTGTCTGATGGAAGTTCTCCCCTTTTAAGGTAGTTTGCAATGGGGGTCATCCAGCCGGTGGCAAGAGCATATGGCACAAGAATAGGACTAACTTCATTGATTTCTTCCAACTTAGTCTGAACAAACAGAAAGACCATTCAACGATGATCAATACTGATAATTGTTTCATCCCAGTCTGGGTCAGCTAGGGTTGTGGCCGCATTAGCTAATGCATCGACCTGGGCATTCTGAGACCGGGGAATATAGGTCAATGTTGAATCTGTGGAGAATTTCACCATTAACCCTCAGACATGGTCAAACAGGGGAACCAACTCCTCCTTTTTAATAGCATAGTCACCATTGACTTGCTTGATGACTAGTTCCGAGTCACCTTTTACCTTAAGGTGCTGTACTTGTGCCTGGAGTGTGAGCTCCAGGACTGCAATGAGGGCTTGATACATCGATTCATTGTTCGCACATCCTTCTGACAGGAGGAAGGAATATGGAAAGACTTCCTTTTCTGGGGACACGAGTATTATCCCCAAACCCACCTTGTGAAATTTGGGATCCTCTATCCTTTTCCCTATCGGGCTTCAGGATGCGCTGTTGAAATACATTTCCCATGTTGGGAACTCCTCTTGAACCTAGAAGATATCTTCATCAGGTAGTTCACCGTCTGCTGCGGTGGTCCTTGTCGAGGGGTGCTCTGCCAGAAAATCTGCTAATGCCTGGCCTTTGATGGCTTTCTGAGGCACGAACTGAATATCAAACTATTGTAGGATGACTGCCCATTAGGATAGGCGCCCGGTCAGCATCGGGAAGTTGATGATGTACTTGAGCGGGTTACTACGTGAGACCAAATGGAATTCATGATGCTGTAGATAATGTCACAACTTTTGAACTGTGAAAAACAAGGCCAAACAACTCTTCTCGATATTTGAGTATCGAGTTTTAGCATCGATCATGGTTTGAATGAGGTAATAAAGATTGTTTTTACTGCCGACGTCATTTTTCTGTGCGAGGAAGGCCCCCAGTGACCATTCGAGGGCTGTCACGTATAGGTTAAGGGGTCTCCCTTCAACCGGGGGCATGAGCACTGGTGGGCTCAAGAGGTACTTCTTTAGGCTGTCTAATGCCTCTTGGAAATCATCTATCCATTGGTACGTAACCCCCTTTTTCATTAACCTGGTGAAGGGCAAACATTTACCCGCCAGGTTGGCTATGAACCGCCTAATGTAGGCCAAGTTCTCTTGGAATCCTCTCAACTCAGTGAGATTGCGGGGAGGTGGTAAACCAAGGATAGCCTTTGTCTTTTCAGGGTCGACTTAGATGCCACAATGGCATATGACGAAGCCAAGGAATTTCCCTGAGGTAACCTCAAAGGCGCATTTCAAGGGGTTCATCTTCAGGCTATGTTGTTGAAGTTTTTTGAATACGATTTCAAGGTCTGATAAGTGATCTGAGCGTTTTCTTGATTTGAACACCAAGTCATCCACATAAAATTCGATAAATCTCCCCAGGAATGGTTTAAAAATACAATGCATGATGCGTTGATATGTGGTGCCAGCGTTCTTGAGACCAAAGAGAATGACTCTGTAACAGAATACTCCTTGAGGGGCCCTTAAGGTAGTATCTTCTTCGTCTTCTCAGGCCATCCAGATTTGATTATACCCAGAATAACCGTCCATGAAGGAGAGAGCCTCATACCCGGCCGTTGCGTCGATTAATAACTCGGTGATCAGGACCAGGAAATCATCTTTTGGGCAATGCCGATTGAGATCTCGTAAATCGATGCAGATGCGGATTTGTCTGTTCTTTTTCTTGATAGGGAAAATTTTGGCTAGCCAGATGGGGTATTGGACCTCCCGAATGAAGCCCGCTTTAATAAGCTTATTGACTTCATCCTCTATTTTGGCATCATGTGTGGGGTGCATCCTTCTGGAGGCTTGTTTATAGCTCCGGTGGTCTTCTGGAAGACTTAAGTGGTGGGTCGCCACTTCGGGATCGAGTCCCGGCATTTCCGTGTAATTCTAGGCAAAAACATCCTGATGCTTCTTCAAGAAAGAGGTATATACCTCATGCTCCTCAGGGGACATGACTGTACTAATGAGAGTGGGCCTTGGGTCTTCCTCGGTACCCAAGTTTATTTCCCTGAGCTCGTCCACAGTGGTGGATATACCTTCCTCAAATGCGGGAGGTTCATCCTTCCGGAGTTCCCATCATTGGGTCTCAATAAGACTCGTAGTGCATCAAATGCTGTTCTGGATCTCCTGATCCATTGAAAATAGGGAATACAGGGCTCCCAAAATTGGGTGGAGGAGGCATGTTGCTCACCCAATCTGGGTAGGGATTTCGCTCTGGCTGTACCGGAGCACATCGACCTTCTATTACTTCCAATCGAGCTATCAGTGCCTCGATGGTGCTGGCGAGACCCTGGTTTACATACTGTTGGGCCCGGTCTTGGGCAGGTGTAGCCCGAGGCATTCATTGAGGATCCGGATCGACCGACACCAAGGGTGAATATTCCATTTGTGACACCTTCGGAGGGCTCAGACGTACTCGCTTCGGTTGCTTCCTGAGTGGAGGGAAGTCTTGGTATTCACCCGAATCCATGTCCAGGTAGTTGGACGGTCCGGGAACCTCATTGGGCGGGGGCCCTGACCGTGCTTCGTTTGCCGGGGCAAACCTTGGTCTTTGAGGTTCACTTGCTGGGAGTGCAAGGTGCGGCTCTTCTTGGGAAGTGCTTTCAATAAGACGATTCCTCTGGAGTAGCTCGGCGTTCAGCCGACTCAATTATTTCATTTCCTCTTCCTATCGAGCGAATCTCTCTTCGAGTGTAAGTGGCTCGTTTTTATCGATAGAAGGTGGAAGGTTAAGGGTAACCGGTACATTGTTCTTATCCTTGTTGGGAGATCATTGGGTAAGTGGAGGAGGGTTAGCTGGAGGGGTGAACATATTTAGGGTGGCCCTCTGGTTTCGAGTGTGCACACCTGGCAGTTCGTTGTGAATCATAGCCTAGCTGGGACCATCGTCTCCTGATCCATCTGGATTCACATCATCTTCGATGCCACCCATGGGGTTAACCTCTATGGTGTTGATGGATGCATATTGTAGGGTAGAGGAGATGCCATCTTCCAAATAGGAAGAGGATCTCCTGCGCCTTTTACTGGTATTCCCCTTCCTGTCCTGGGATTGCTTCTGGAATCCTTGATGAAGGGTGACATAGAGAGTTCTTTGATATGACCTTACAATATGCCTCCCTTTTGAAGGGGATTATGATTCAAAGGACAAGATAGGGCATGAACCTCCTCTTCTGACTATCCTCCCTAGACGAGAGAATACTGATTCTCATAGGGGTGGTTGTTTTTGAGGTGGTAAAAATGCCCCCAGACCTAAGGGATGGGGTTGGCTATGTTCCCTATACGTTGAGTCTCTTCCTGTTTTTATTGGTCTTACGAGGGAATTTGTTGTTAAAAATGCCCCCAAACCTATAGGCTGGGGTTTACCCTGGATTGCGGTAGTGGCTACTGCTATCACTACCTACCTGATCTTGCGTGCCCCCATTAGGGGGTGAACTGGATCGATGCCAAGTTCACTTGTGAATCAATCCCCTCTGTGGAGGCAAGAAATGACTATTGATTGGCCTCTCTTAGGTGATAGTCCCATTTTATTATTTCGGTGGCCTGATTCAGGAGCTCGTGAATGACTTGTTCCCGTCAGGCCTGACGCTTCTGGGACTTACTCAAGGCCTGTCTCGGTTGGGTGTGTCACCTTTCCTGAATAAAGACCCCACTCAATTGCTATCTTGACGTGATGATGTTGAAAGATATTATGCCGAATGGGTTCTTCTGGGTAGGGAGCGGAGTGAAATGCAGGGCTCCATGTTCTCCTCATCCTCTAATATGGACTCCCATCAGAGCATCACCAATGAGGCGGTGCAACTGGTGCAGTGCATGGAGACAGGCTAACTCAATGTTTCCTTTACGCCTCTCAGGTCGCGATTGTCGCGCCGAAGGAAGAGCTTCCAGATCTATGTGATGCAGGAGGTCTCCTATTTTCTTGACATGGTCTACATACCAATCATAGGGCAGGAAGCTTGATTTTAGCTGGCGGAGGGCTGTCCATATATTGAAGCGGATGTCGTGCACACATTCTTCTAACAACTATCTAGGTATGTCGAATTGAGATGTGGTCGTGGGCCAAAACATAACTGGTTCATCATCTCTGGCCAGTCGTTTCCTCAGGTGAAACATGTCGGCATACTCCTCCACTAGTGATTCCTCTACCTGGTTGGCCCAACTGAGACTCTCACCGATAGTGTGGTCGGAGGTAGTTGTACCGGTAGGTATTGAATTATCATGTGGGCGATTCTGAGGTGGTTCAGAAGATGAACGTGGCCCTGGACTGTCTCCTAATTGAAGAAGGGTGTCGTTGGTGACTAGCTGGGAATCTTACATGCTTGATCCCGTCCTTCTGAGTGCCTCGGCATATGAGGGATTTTCTGTGCTTGATTCGGCAGGGGGAGGACCTTCCTGTCGATATGATATGTCACCGCGAGGAGGACCTTTTCAATAACAGCCATGATGGTGAGGATGACCATCATGGTTTGACATTTGATGTGTATCCTGGGGAGGACCTTCAAGACACACTACGACAAGGGGAGGACCTTCTTGTTGCTTGGGGCCATTGCGGGGAGGACCTTTGCAATGGAGGCCATGGTGGCAAGGACTACCATCACAGCTGCCTCTTGGAAAATGTTTGCGGGGTACACCCTAGGGAGGGCCTTTAGAATGTACCGTAATGAGGGGGGGGGGGATTCTCGTTTCATGACATCTCTACGGGGAGGACCTCCATTATCCGAATGGAGAGAAATACCATTGTGACCTGATGCCTGGCTGCGCGGAGTGTCATTGCAACGTAACCCCTGGGGAGGACCTTCAGGGAAGGACATGACAAGGGGAGGTCCTTCTTGTCATGATGAGACGTCACCGCGGGGAGGGCCTCTATAGTTGTGACTACGATAGCGAAGACTACTATCATAATATGTGGTCCCACTACACGGAGAGTGTTTGCAGTGTATACCCTGGGGAGGACCTTCGGGGTGGACCGAATCAAGTGGAGGGCCTTCTTTCAGCTCGATATTCTGTTCACGCGGAGGGATTCCGTGAATCACATCAAAAGAGAAGCTCTCGTGATCTATCATTATATGCTCGTGGGGGAGGCCCCCGCGGGTGATCTGGGGAGGACCTTCAGAGCATCTGGTAGCGACATTGCAGGGAGGAACTTCACAATTGCTCCTGACACTCCCATAATATGGTAATGGGTGGGCGGGGTTCTGAGCCTTTGATATATGATTAGAGGTATTGGGAACCTCAACTTCCAGCAGAGCATAGTCATGAACCCTCTCTTTATTTTCTAGCTGCCTTCGGCGCGTTCGGGGTGCTTTCTTGCGGGCAGCGGGGACCGTCTGCTGTTGATGACGACCTTCACCTTTGGGTCCCTTTCTAATTGGATCCTGTGATGCTGTGGGGATATGCAGACAAACATCTTGACTTTTAGTAGGGATATATGCCTGCTCTGGAGCATCCATCGTGATGGACGAGTGTCCACCAGTTGGAACGAGTGAAGCTGCTCGATCCAGTTGCCCTTGTATCGTAGAATATGGCCGATGACCCTCCTGGGAGGAAGCAGGGATGCAGATCTACTCCGAGGCAGCTATCTCGTCTCTTAGACGAGTCGCCTCAATTAGGGAGATGGGCTCACGGGCCCGAGTCCTTGTTGTTTCTGCTGATTCAATTACATTCTCGCAAGTCTGCAAGATATGATCTGGGATCGATACCTGCTCCTCCATCATTGCCAGGATATGCAGAGATACATCTTTGGATAGAATGGGTATGAAGGCCCATTCCGGTATCAGAGTAGGAATATCCTGCTCCGGTCCTCCGGTGGTCAGTGGATACTGACAATTATCTTGTGTTGGGGTAGGTGAACGAGTCTGCCCCTGTGTTGGGATATTCCGGTTTATCTCTCTGTTTCCCGCCACGTCGGGATGACAGACTTTACTTGCATTTGCAGGGAGCTGGCCCTGCATATGTTGGTTCCCCACCGTTTCGAGTCAGTGGCCTTTGTTGGTAGGGAGACGTGCCTGCCTATTAATTGCCACCACATCTGGATGGCGGGCTTTGTTGATCGCCACCACATCGGGATGGTAGGCATTAGGAGAATCTTCTAGGAGATGGTCCTACAGGCACTGGGTTGCCACCACGTCTGGTTGGTGGGCTTCATGACCCTGGGCAGGGAGAGGTGCCTATCGAGTAGGTGTCGTCCTGTGTGAGTGACGAGCTTGATGGAGCTCGGCGGGGATGCACGCTTACTCGTATGATGCTGCCATGTCTGGATGGAGGGCTTTGGAGGAGCGGACAGGTGTATGTACCTGCTCACAATACGTCTCTTTGACTGGGTAGCGGAGCTCCTCCTCAGGGACAAGGGTGATGACCGGTCCCTGGTTGTACGTTTTTCGCCCTCATCGGGCGGTCTGAGGGTCCGGAGCTTGGGGAGCATGGGCATATATCCTCAGGGAGAAATCCTCCTTAGCGTGAGGATATTGAGTTGTGGAATAATCGCGACGACGTCTTCTGGCGGGGGCCTTGGAGCGTAACCCCCATTCAACGGGGATGAAGTCCTCGGTGTCGACCTCATCTGCCTCCCTAAGATAAGGGAGGTATGCGTTGTATCGTTCTGGGGATAGACTCCCGAAATAGTTTGAGACGACAATAGGAGCCGTCTGGGTCTGCTTTCGTGGCTGCTGCTGGGAAGGCGACCGGTGGGTCTTGGCAGACTGGAGGGCGTGCATGGCCACCTCCACCATCGGGAGAGTACCGTTCAAGTGGTACTCTCGGATCAACGCATCTGAGACCCAGTGTTGAAGACACTGACTAGGTGACAGGGTCCTTCGTTGGCAAGGATGTCTGGTCATTGTGTTGTTTTAAGTACGCATCTGAGAGTTCCTCGGTGATGCCATTGGATCGAAGGGAGTTCTGATTGGTACCTACAAAATATTTTAACAAATAATAAACAAAAAACCCGTCAAAGAAGCATCTCATGATCCCATGCTTAATTAATGACCTTGCTTGGCCCTCCTTGTGAGTATAAGGGGGAACATGGTGGGATTAGGTTAAATCTGTCATACTTGGTTAAAGATTCATGTCGAGTTCACCATTTTTGTTTCGAACCATCTCGGGTGGTGGGGACCGACGTGCCCGACTGTCGATCTCACAAAGGTTTGAGCTCCTCTCAATTGCTCAGGTCGGGTATATTGGTCTTTGTTTTGAAATTCCCAATGGTTTCGTATCCAACGATATGTGGACCTGCTTTCCAAAGGCAGGCATTCGCTGGACGATTTGGCCAGCAATGCTTAGGAACTCACATTGGTCGAGAGGATGGGAATTCGGGCTCATCACACCCTTTTGGGGGTAATTATTTCCTGTTCCAAGTCTCTCTTATAGATTTAATACGTATTCATATGTTCATGAATCTTTGGTTTATACCCAAGCATAGTATCCACGGATTACTCCTGGTTGGAAATGGTCAGCTGAACGAAGGGATTCACAATCATTTAGGTCTGAGGTTTACCATCCCTCATTGGATTAATGACTCCGAGGAGTTTGGACTCATTGAGACGACACTGGTTTGAAGCCCCATAATTGGGCGCTATGGAGTTTATTTTCATCCAGGGGGGATAGATAACTACTTGAGCGTTTGGATCTAACCCGTGATATGGGCTTCCTATGTATCCTCGTGAGGGGAATCCGAATCCGCATAGTTCGGTCAAGATTAGGGCTTACACGTGAGAGTTGCCTGTTATTGGGATTGAACCTCGAGGAGGCATTCTACGTACCCTGCTTAGGAGACAAGGATCAAAACCCACATAGTTTATTCGAGATTAGGGCTTACATGTGAGAGTTGCTTGTTATTGGGATTGAACCTCGAGGAGGCGTCCTACATACCCTAATTAGGAGACAGGGATCAAAACCCACGTAGTTCGTTTGAGATTAGGGCTTACACATGAGAGTTTCCTGTTATTTGGATTGAACCTTGAGGAGGCATCCTACGTACCCTGATTAGGAAACAGGGTTCAAAACCCACGTAGTTCGTTCAACCACTGCCATCGTGAGGATTCTATGACCATCACAAATCTCTAAGCCCACGTGAGTCATGCTCGGTGTGAGAAACAAGAGAATGAAACCGACTTGGAAGTCCACACACATTCTTCATACAGAGGGAAGGGTAGGAAGATGATGAGAAGAGGAGAAGACTGATACCACTCGACTCTCCTTCTCCCTGATGTTGGAGGAAGGTAGAAGTCACGCAGCAGAGCAATGAACCTTCCGTGATGAGAAGGGAAGGGTCATTTTCTTCCAGTGAGGATAGCGTGGGGATTACTCTATGAGGGATGCCCAGCCACTCTCAGGAGAGGGGAGAAGGGATCACCGCTGGCGCTCATCAAAAGGAAACGTGAGCAGGGTCCCTCAATCCTAGCGAGTGGAGAGGCAGAAAGGGGACTCTCGGGCTCAGACCCTACACTACCGTGGGTATGTGAACCCAGGAATGTTTCAGGAACCCACTCAAGGTCCGGATCAACCCATTTTCCCTCGCCTATCATGGGTATGTGAACTCAAAGCGGCACACTGATGCTCCTGAAGGTTGCATCATACGGGTCCGGTGGCCTCGGTAGAGGCCTTGGCTCGGGGCCGATGAATAGGCCAATGAAGGGATTGCGAAGGATTAGGACGAATTGGAAATATTTTATCTGGCTCGGGGAATGGGAACACCAAAGGAGTTGGCAGGACACATGGGTGTATGAGGAGTGGTGCCTTTCGCCTAGGGGGTGCTATGTAGCTGGAGAGGCCGTCCGTGTACTAGGGTGGTACGTACACTGATAGGCATCCCGTGTACCAGGGCAGTATGCGGCTTCGGGTTCGGCCCGGGTACCAGGTTGGTACGTGGGGGAGTCCACGCAAGCAGCGACGACCAGGGGAGACGCCGGTCGGGGGTTCGTTGGTCAGGGCTTCACCCGCGTTGGAGGGTGCTACGCGGTGCGTCAGATCAAAAAAGCGGCATAGACTCCCTGGTCCGAGGGGAGTACATTCGCAGAGGGGCCTTGGCTCACGGTCTTTTTTTTTTAAGTTCGGGGTTCACCAATTTGTTATGCATTTTTTGGTTCCTTATTAATTCATTTCCAGTTTCATACCTGTTCTGGTTCGCGAATCGGATGTTCCCTGTTTGCGAAATCCTAAACATCTTCCTCCGAAATCCTTCCACCCGAATCTGATCGATCCCTTCCTTCTCCCCCTCGATGTCCTTTTATAGAGGGGGGAAACAGATGAATCTGTGGTCATGCGGCACCTTTTGCAGAGGTCCATTACCGAAAACCTGGTTTACGGATGACATGGTCAATCGGCAACTCGCAGGGCATTGAATGCACCTCACTCGCGAACCAAATCAGTTCAGGGGGTACTTCGCAGCCGCGTAGGGCTCCGCCTCTGTTTCGCGAATGACAGCGTATGCGGTCTGGGCCGGTTGGCGTGTATCGCTGCTTGGGTGGTTCGTTATGGCGGGCCAGCCTGACGCTCGTCTTGCTTCGTGCCCGCGGAGGGTTCCTGCCTCTGTTCTATGAAAGACACTGGTCCACGGAGGGGGCGGCTTGCTGAACCGTCCGCGTACCATCTATGTTGGACCAGTACGAAGGTCGTTCGGTCCATCGCCAATCTTGAGTAGTCTTTACATTTTTGTCCACTTCTTTGAGGGAAATTGGGTACAATCCTTTCTCAAATTAAGTGGATTACCATTCTCCTTTTCGGATTTTTCAGGACTCTACAATGGGTAAAACATGGAATAAGGGATGAAATTAATTGAGATAATAAATGATAAATGTTGTAACCTATTTTATTTTGTAGTTTCATTATTACCTGTACTTCTACATATATTGTATTAGACTCAATATTTTTTAGACACTGTTGGTGGTAAACTATTGAGTTATACTCACACCCTACTCAGGCCGCCATTGAGTACCCGAGCAGACTTCATGGTTTCAAGTCAGGATTAGGGTAAAGGCCCTAAGTTAGAGGGTTGATTTGGGGTTCATGAATGATCATGGATGAGAGAATCAGACTTGGTGTCGAGACCTATTTTGGGGATTCTTCATCTTGGATTTATTTTGGGTTTTCCTTTACACTTGACACTATATGACATGACATAACATATTTATTGTTTGGTTGTGGGAATGTACCCAGTTTTGGAAAATAGTTTTGAGGATGCATGATTATCCTTTGGGTTGTTTTATTGTTTCTTATTTCATCTAATGTGGATTACTCTAATAAAGAGGGTATAGTCTTCCCATGAGTTTCATTAGACCCTCACTACTAGAAAACATCCTCTAGCGTATGGGGAGGCGCTCCTGAGGTCATGTGGTGAACTAGATCGGGGAACCGGTTAGTGGATCCTAGGTTGGGATGTTACAGGGGGTGTGGTTTGTTTACACTAACTGGTCAAAATATATTATTCAATCATCATCAAAAGTAAATTCATAATCTTTTAGAAGTAATCTAGATAGTGGAAAAAATATTACTAAAATCTCTGATAAATCTTCTATAGGATCATATATGTCCTAGAAAATATCTAACATGTTTCACATAAGTGGGGTAATTCAATGCATTGATAGCTTTGATTTTAGATATATCAACCTCAACCCATTCTAATGAAATTACATACCCAATCACAATGCCTCTTTTCACTATGAAATGGAACTTTTCAAATTTTTTTTTTTTTTCGATGCAAGTTTTCTAAACTTTGTCCAAATTCGCTAGACATCAAAAGAATTTACAAACACTGTAATGTCATCCAGAAATACCTCAAGATAGATTTCTATCAACTCAAAGAAAATTATTACAATGCATCATTGAAATTTTATTGGTGTATTACATAATCCAAATGAAATTATTCTATAATTGAAGGTATTATAAGGACATGCAAAAGTTAGCGCATTCTAATCACCTGAAATTATCATGAAAATCCATCAAGAATGTAGTAACGAGTCTTACATGATAATATTTCTAGCATGTGGTCAAAAAATGGAATGAGAATATGATCTTTTATTATGACCTAGTTCAATTTTCTATAGTCTATGAAAATTCTCCAACTATTTTGGACTCTCATAGGAATGAATTCATTTTAATCATTCTTCACTATGTCCAGTTTAGTTTTTTGGGAACTATATGAATGAGACTAACTCATTGGGAGCCATAAATTTGACAGATAATACATGCTTCTAACAATTTTTCAATCTCTTTCTTAACTACCTTTATCATAGTTGAGTTTAGTCCCCTTTGAGGTTGTCTAATAGGTTCTACATCTCCTTCTAACAAAAATATATGCATAAATATTTTGTAACTGAGTCTAGGTATGTCTCTTAAACTTCACCTTATTTTTCTAATATTTTTACATAAAATCCCTATTAGTTTTTGTTCTTGTCCAAATGACAGCAATAATTATTGGCAGATTGTTTCCTTCCATTAAAGCATATATTTTAAATTAGTGGGAAAAAGGTTTCAACTCCAGATCTGGGGGATGCACTAAGATGAAAGTATATTTGGTCTACTTGCCTCTACAAACTTTTATTCCCACACAAAAAATGAAATTTCATCTCATTCATCTTTTAATAAACTATCAAAACCATCAAAGAATTCAAAATTCACCTGATCTTTAGATGGTTGGGTAAGGTTTTCAAGTTTTTATTAATTTTTTTCACAGAATTTCCAAATCATAATTACTTTCCTAGATTCAATTTTTCTTATGTATTATCATATTTTTTATAGGGATTAGGTTCTTTAGAGTGTGAAAGTGTGAAAATTTAATGTTCTTCCTTTGGGAACTTTATATAATTAAAAAAATAAAATGGAAATCGTTCTCACTAAAGTCTATTGTTAGAGTTCCTTCATGGAAATTTATGATTGTCTTA
This sequence comes from Viscum album, assembly GCA_963277665.1. Classification (NCBI taxonomy): domain Eukaryota; kingdom Viridiplantae; phylum Streptophyta; class Magnoliopsida; order Santalales; family Viscaceae; genus Viscum; species Viscum album. Next base: position 1,566,613,568 of record OY728161.1, read on the forward strand.
GGTGTTTTAATGTATGATCTACCCAAGATTATAGGTGATTGAGTTGGGGTCATGTACTCTTCCTTATTCAGTACATAAAAATCACATGTGAAGATCAAATTCCTTACTCTGACTAAAACATCTTCTAGAACTCCTGTTGAGAATACAGTGGATATTTTGACAAGTTGAACAACCAATCTTGTGAATTTGAGTTCTCCCATTTGCAAACAAGTAAAAAAAATGTAGAATTACATTAATATAATCTCTAAGATCATTAAATATATCTTTAAAAGACATAGGTACAATTATACAAGGGATGGTAACTTTCCATCAATCTTGATATTTGGTGATCAGTTGAGGTGTGATCAAGGCTGAAACACTTCTCCAAAATGCCAATCTCTACTTTCCTTAAATCCACCTTTTTTTGATGCACAATTCTTTGAGGAATCATATTTTGGAATTTATTTGAGAGATTCAATTAGAGGTAAGTTGATTTCAAATTTATGTAAGGTTTCCAGAATTTCCTTTTGGATATCTTCCTTAGGTATCCTATTTGATTCGATCATTATTGAGGGAAAGGGTAGTGGATGGTCTTTCTTTTCCTTAAGTTATTTTTACACTGGGGTTTCTTCATTTTTTCTTTCCCTTTTATGACCTCTCATCCTTTTCCACATTGGTTCAGTTTTCAGATTTATTTTCATATACCCTCTCATTTTCTTCAAAACCCCCTTTTACTCTTTTTCAATGTAGGATTGTTTTTTCTTGGAATCAAATTTTTCAATAGGGTGAATCTCTTTGTTACTCTTGGTTGGTACCAGGATCACATTAATTTTTGGATTTGGAATGGACTCATCTAGTAATTTCCCTATATTTTTTTATCATTATCTTCATAAGGATTCCAATATGACCTTTTTAGTTCTTCCATGTCACTTTGGAAACTTTTCCACCCTAGGATCAGATTGGATTCCTATTTTTGGTGATGAATTGGTTGAGGGATATTCAAAGGGTTTTTTTGTTGAAATGGGGTGGTTGGAAGGCTTGTTGTTTGTAGAGTTTCTTGTATGGTTGTTGAAATGGTGTAGGTTATTGATATTGTTGCTGAAAGGGTGTTTTAGCTTTTCTTTTTTGGTTACCAAATTCATATTGGACTTTGGAATTGTCTCCCCATCCTTGGTTGAGTAGATGAAATTTCTTCACTTGATAGGAAGCTGCACACATTTTAATTCCCTTCACTTCAACACATTGATTAATATAACGGTTTGAAGAGTAAAAAATACCATAAACCCTTGTTGGTGCTTTTTTCTCAATTGATTTCTTGGGATTCTTCTATATAAATAGAATGGTTAGTTCCTAAAACATAGACTTCATAAGGGATGATTCATAAGACCTTTCCTCATACAATCCTCCTATACAAGTACTTCTTATGCCAAGTTATTGAGAATCATAAGCTATATTCTCAAATAGCCCTTTGGATTATATCAATGAATTATCAATCAAATCTCATCCTGATTATGTATCCAATATATTTTTGTCACTATCAAGAAAACCTTGATAGAAGAAGATAATACAATGGTTTTCTTTAATGACTTGGTGAGGAAAACTGATGCACAAATTTTTACATATTTCATAGTACTTGTACAATGACTTTTCTGATGCCTATCTTATGGTATAGATTTCCTTTCTAATATCCATGTTTCTTGAAGTGGGGAAGAACCTTTGGAGGAAGCTTCTCTATTGATCATCTCAGTCATTGAATTATCCAAACTATAGGCTATAAAACCATTCCTTAACTACTCCTTCCAAATAGAATAGAGAGACACTCCATTTAAACTTTTATTTAGCTACTCCTTTGGGTTTGAGTGTGGAACATACTAGGGTAAATTTCTTGATATTCTTATTAGTGACTTCAATTATAAGTCTAAGAAATCTAGGAAATAATTGGATCTGACCAGTTTTTTTGTTCAAAGTTAGTTTTAAAATTCTAACGTGGAAATATGGATGCTTTGATTAATAAAATGGGGTGCATAGAGATCTCTTAGAGTCTGGTTGGGGTCCCTTTCCATCGTTATAGATTCACAGTGAACACTTAGAGTTTCACTAAAGCCCGATGAGGCAATATCTGTTATAATAGTGGGTTCCCTAAACTGAACTAAACAATACTTTTTTATTAACATACTATGTATACAGTGAGTTATACATAATGTACACTTACATTTATAGTTTTGATATTTCTACATCCACTATTTAAATGGTAATGTATATATATTATTTATCATATCAAAATGTTATAGGAGTTCCCAAGCTATAATGAGAACCTCATGATACTATGACAATAATCTTAAACATAACTCCTATGGTCTAGACACATCATACTGACTAGAAATGGTAGATGTTTGACTATAAGATGTTGGGGGCTCATAAGAATTGAGACTTCTTCTCATGAAGTCTACACTTGGTGATATCTTGTCAAGACCTATCCCGATGGGGCCCGTGCCGCAACTCCCCAAGCTCACCTCCAATAGGCCAGGGGATGGTGACTAGCACCTAGTAGTCATATCACTAACATGGGTGGTATTGCCTTAGTACATGTACGCACACAAACATATCCAATCCCACAATGTTGAAAAGTAAAATCACTAAGAAACAAATGCATGCATACCACTATAACCCAACTAGAGTACGACATGAAAGTAAAGTACAACAAGGTAAACTGGGCCAAAATACAAGCCCACAAAAAATAAAGTCTGTAAACAGGTTCCTAAAACTCATCTGCTGAAAACCCTATCTGATCCAACCTGAAGGCAAGGTGCTGGAACTGTTGTCTGAAGCTATAGGAACACCTTGGCCTGCCTAATCTCACAAGGCTCCATCCGGTCCTGGTCCACCCTGGACTCTGTCAAAAGGCCGCCCATCTGCACAAGACACGACACATGCGGGTAAGGCCCGTGTAGGGGTGAGTATAATAATACTAAACAGGACACCCCAAAACCACAAATCAATACACAAAGGAAAGGTACAGTCATCTCTACACAAGTATATTTCTAAAACATATAACAAGAATATCCAGATATACTCAAACCATACCACACCATCTATGGTAAGTCATAACCACTCATACCAACACTAGGGATTTAGTTTAAAGATTCCACGAAGAACAATTCCAAGAGAACCCACTCCTGATTCTGATATCACTGATTATATTCATTCGAGAAGTACCGTTCATTTAAAACCATCATGATAGAGAGATATGTTGAATGATCTAAAGAGAGATACGATACATCAAATGGGGATCACATTCAGGGCCATGGGGTGATAGCAAAAACTCAGTATGGTTTAACCCGCTAAGTAGTGGATCGACGATCGGTGAATTTGGTCATGTCAATTCTGAAGACTCTACATAGGACATAAATATGAATAGTGTATCCCGCACCAAGCCTCTTGGGGGATTCCGACCACTCTATCCTGGAAGTCCTGTTAAAAAGATCATAATTTTTTGAGTAGGAAATGATACAAACAAACCTTTAGGGAAACGATAAAAGGAACAAAACCTAATGAAACTCATACAAGATATGGTGGATGAGAGAATCAATTCACATAGAAAAGAGAGTGTGTACAGTGAGTAGTAGTCACACCCATCATACCCCTTAACCCTGGGTACTTCCCATATAAATGGCCCGTGTCACTGGAAATATATTTAAGTTAAAACCCACCATTGGTATCATAAGTAACATCTCATCTCAAGGGTCCCAATTTCACTAATGGTGCATCAAATTGATGATCTGTTTGAAAGTTATGACCATTTTAGTAAAAAGATCCGACCCGGGTCAGGCCCGGGTCCGAATCGACCCGCCGTACTTGGCCTGACCCAACCTGGTTCGGTCAACCTGACCCGACCTAGACCCATTGTACTATGGCCCACTAGACTGCTTGGAGTGGCTTGGTTCCCCTGGTTTGGTCCGCCCGCACACGGTCCACCCCAACCGCATGCCCCCTGGTCCATGTGATTCCATGTCGCGTCCCATGCGGCCGACCTACTGCGTCTTCATGCGCCCTGCGTGATCCACCTGCCTGTGGCCTCACCACTGCCATAGGATCCCATGAAGCCCTCTCTGCACCGCATTCCACCTCTTCCAACCACCCCGTAGGTGGCTCACCGTCGGCCTGGACCGATCCCCTAGACCTGCGCCGCCTCTTGCCTGGATCAACTGGAGCTACCACCCCAGCCATTGCCATGAGCTGCCATGTATGGCATCGTGCACCACCATCCCAGTCAAACTGCAATGCTCCTTTTCTGTCACACCTTTTCTACGTCATTACGAGGTCAAATCTTCAATTTCAGATCATTTCACCAAGAATCAAAGGCACAACGATTGTTCGATCATATCTCATGAAGAATGAAGAACACATGGGAAAAAGGGGGAAGAAATCACATGGAACAAAATCGAGGAATGACCCTTGACCATTTTTCATTCCAGTCTCTATTCCTTCTCATAAGAACGATCAACCAAAACTAAACAGTATAATAATCATCCCCAAATAATTCCCGCAATCAAACTCATCCCACAAGAACAATCGAACTGTGGATTAATCTGTTCATGATTTGATTTGCATTCATCATTGATTCTAAGAACAGGGAAAGAAAGAACTAAAAATCACAATGCCCTACCTGGGAAAGGATCATTCACTGTAGAGGATTTTTTTACCGATGTAGATCCATCAAGAACGATCTCGATCCACTATCCCATCATCGTCTGTCGAGAGACTTCTCCAAGGTTCTTTGAAGAGCCTTCATGGAATTATAGGGTTATGAGCCTAACCATGGATCCATGCTTAAAAGGAAAATCTAAAATAAATATCATTTCATTGAATAAAAAAAATTATTAAAAAAAAATTATTCCTGTTACGTGCGAAAACTAATTTTCAAAGTTGACCTGCACCGACCAATATTTGGCCTCGCCTAGGGTAAAATCGCTGCTTTGAACACAATGGTGCCTTAAGATTTCTGATCTGGGAACCCATTTATAAGTTATGCCACTTTTCTAGTAAAATTTTTTGCACATGCAATTTAAAGTTTAATATTTTTCAAACATTTATTCCAGGCCCACCAGGCCTCATAATTGCATGCTATCTAAGTGCCTGGTCTCTTAATAATTCTATATAATATTAAAAATAATAAACTGAAAAATCCAGGACATTACATTCTCCACACCTTAGGGATTTACGTCCCTAAAAATCCAAAACAAATGACTACTACAAAAGATGTGGGTACTGTGCATGAATCTGAGCTTCCTGCTACCATGTGCTCTCTTGGAGATTCCCATACTGCCACTGGACATGCACTAAGGGAATTGTGTTGAAAGTGGGTTTCCTAGACCCAACTTGTATTGTACTTTGATTATCGCTACATATATTCAGTTTGTTATAATACATGTGTTTATCTTTCCATAATAGTGTAGATACTTATACATCCACTTTTTTTTATGGCAATATCCTTACATTACCTATCACATCAAAGGGTTATACCAGACCCCAAGTTATAATGAGAACCCTGAGATACCATGAAAGTAATCATAAAGTAAAGTCCTATGGTCCAGTTACAATATTCTAAATGGACACAAATGAGGTGTGACCATCAGGTGCTGGGGGCTCATAAGCATGGAGATTTCTACTCATGAAGTTCACACTTGATGATCTCTAGAAATTGAGATCATGAGGAAAACCCTCATAATAGGAACACCACATGTTTTAGGTGTCATTGGTCATTCCTATCTACGAACATGTGTAATGGTATTTATACTTGAGATCATTGTCAATGGATGTCATTTAATTACGTACATTTGATGCACGACAAAAACCATGGCGATAAAGTTGTGGTAAGGTTGTTTGTGTCGGGTACGTCATTAATGGAATGACATTGATTGAATGATAGAGAAAGGATTTGTTGCTTACGAGTTTAGGAAGAGATATCTCTGGCCTATTTGATTAGGATGGTTGCACCTTCATTAAATCCATGTCCATGGTAGTGAAAGGTAAGACCGTTCGGATAAATAAAAAAATAAAATAAAGCAAGATAAATAATGATGACACTAGTGTGAATTATGCTTTATTGAGATATCTATGACGAAGAGATTATATTACACGGACCGTGTTTGTAGGAAGGCAGTCATTGCTTTGACTTTGCCTTATCTCTATAGGGGCCTCGATGGGTTGATAGACCCCGCTATTGGTCGGTGGATATTATTCAATGCTATTGAGGTAAGGGCCTAGAGAGTCACACACAATAGCGCTTTGAGAATCTACTTTATTCTAGGAATAGGAATATAGAACTTGGTGGGCCCCTAAAAAGGGTTCGAGTACTAACCAAGTTCTATGGATCACCAAATAATAAATAAATTCATTAATTATTAAAGTTTATAATAAATCGTTGAATTTATTTATAACATGTATTTACAAGTTATATAGTAAATACAAGTATTAATATTATTCGAATGGATTTTAATATCCTAGGTTCATTTAATATTAGCAGGATGTGGGGGTCAAGTTAAATACTCAAGTTTATTAAGTAATATATTTATATATATTACGAGTAAGTGATAAATTATAAATATCATTTATGGCACAATTTTATTTTTCATAAATAATTATTTATAACACTTATATAGTAGACGTTTATTACACGGGGGGCCGGGAACCCATACCACGTGTTTTAAACATTCTTTATATAAGTAAGAGAGAGGATCTCCCCTTGGTAACTATTCATGTGTTGTGATTGAGAGCATCTCTGTCCTCCTAGAATCTAGAGAGAGAGTCTCTCAAGTGAAGGAAGATTTTCAAGTTCATCCATATCATATTGAAGTTTCTTGCCTTGCGGTGACACTACTAGAAAAAAAGGTATTTGCGACGGGTCATTTGCGATGGGATCCCGTCGCAAATGGATTTTTGCGACGGGGTCCCGTCGCAAATGGCCTGTTGCTGAAAATGGTGTCACAACAACAATTATTTGCGACGGGCCCGTCGCTAAAGCCTTTTTTTGCGACGGGGATTTTCCCCATCGCAAATAGTACTCCGTATATTTGTAAAAACTTTTCAAATAGTAATGGTGACGGGCCCCGTCGCAAAAACTATTTAAAAAAAAATAAAAAACTATTAATAAATTATTTTAAGGCATATAATAATAATACTATTTGCGACGGGCATAGTATCCCGTCGCAAATACTATAAAAAAATAAAAAAAATAAATTATTAATAAATTATTTTAATTAATAAATAATAATCCAATTATAACTCAAAAATAAAAAATAATAAAATATTAATAAATGATTTTAATTAATATAATAATAGAATTATAATTCACAAATAAAAATAATAAATTATTAATAAATTATTTTAATTAATATAATAATAATTGAATTATAATTCAAAAATAAAAAATAATAGAATATTAATAAATGATTTAATTAATATAATAATATTAGAATTATAATTCATAAATAAAAAAATATTAATAAGTTATTTTAATTAATATAAAAATAATAGAATTATTTTACATTCAAATATTAAAATAATTCAAGTATTACAAAAAAAATATAATTAAATTATAATATTATAAAATTTTAATATATATATATATAATTTAATATTATAAAATATAAATAATATTATTATTCATATTAATATTGTTATTTCAAAATATAATATTATTAATATTTTATAATGAGACAGAAACTACGAATATAAAAAAAAAATCATATTTTGATTTCACAAATTTTATATCATAAAAACAAACTCTAATCTGAAGTAGGGGGAGGGGGGGAGGGGGGGATCTACAGATGGTGGTGGAGGAAACTCCATCCCTAAAGCATGAGTGAGTCGGCGCATGTACTCCATCTACTCCTGATGCTGCTGCTGCCACCGACTCGTCTGCTCCTCGTACAGCTGCTGCTGGCGTCGACGCTCCTCATCATGCTATTGACGCATCTGCTCCTACTCCTGTCGGAGACTCTCTATCAGTGCAGTCTGAGATCGCAACTGATCCTCATACTGTGTAGCAGAAGAAGATGCACGAGCTCCTCTCGAGCTGGACGCCGACATCGCAGCACTGCCATAATAATCTCTGGGAGTCAGTCGAGAGCTGATACCAACTACCCGGCCCTTCTCAAAGGCATACTGGGTGGCCTGCATCTATATCGCCTCATCAAACTGACGGCCAGTGGTCTGATCTGATGACTCGGCCTGACTCTCAGGCCGGGCCTGTGACGCTGCGGCCTCATATGACTCCTGTAGTTGCAATTTAAAATTAAAATTATGAATATATTATATGCAGTTAATTTTTAAACTTGAAAACAAATAATACTGACCACGATGTGATGCTGACGATCACCTCTGAGCTCCCCAGTAGCAGGATCACTATAAATCCTCCGATATACGTTGTACTCCGTAATATCGGGGTGCTCGACAGTCTATAAGAATAAAAAATAAACTATTAATATTTATATTTATATAAAATATTTATAAATAATGTACGTACCAGATGTTGTCTATGAGTACTGAAAGAATGACTCCCAGCCCGATGAGTCACCTCCTATCTCCCCCGATTCTGCCTCCCCACCGATGATCTCCTCTGAAAGGCACCACTCAACCAGTGCGCACATAATCCATCCCATACATGGGATGAAATGTACTCTGGTCGGTGTGCTCTACATGACTCGTCAAAATCTGACACCCCTGATTTCTTCATGGCAGCTTTTCTTAAATTGTGCAAAAACTGACGAAGGCGATCACGCATGGCCACCTCCCATGCCTCGTGGATGGCGTCACGCATGGTATCCTCGATCAGATACCATAAACCCTACAAATAAATCAAAATATCAAGTTAGAAATGAAATAATTTTCAAAATAAAAATTATTTATTTACGTACGTACCAACCAATGGCCGAACATGGCCTGCTACACATCAATGGGAATCTACTCCCATGTGGTCCACGACTGAGAGAAATAGTTGCGCAAAATAGCACTGCCCTGTCCGACTGCTATATGCGGAAAACTGTAAAAATAATAAACATTTATTATGTGAATAGATTAATGAAATCTTAGTCAAATCCACAGGTTATCACACAGGTTATCAAACCTCCGTGTGCGTGGATCAAACCCAAGACGTGGACGTCGCTCGGGGAGGGGGTCAAGAATCATCAATCGTGCAAGACCACGCCCCCTCCGCGTACTCCCTGGAGCGCCTGCAGGTTGAGGGTCATCTGCCAGCAACTCATCCGCATCGAAAGACAGGTCAGCATCCGCCAACTCACGAAATGTGGCGTCGTCCATCTGAAATAGAAAATGTTAATGTTGTTAGCAAATAATTGATAATTACTATTATATATACATATATACATATTATGATTGTATATAAATACCATGGAATTCTATCAGTGTTCATCTTCATCATCATCTTCATATATGTCAATATCATCTTCATATTCCTCCTCAACATCATCGATATCCATTCGAGTTACAGTTGCTTCATCTCTTACCATTTCAAATTCATATGTGACATCATTAACATCATCGTCATCACCGACTCTTAAATGTGGGGTGTCGTCATCGATACTCATGTATCTTTGTAAAAAAGATTGATTTTGAGTACTCTCTTGAAAAACTTCAATTATTTGCACATCAGTGAAAGCACATTCACTTTGACTAAACTGATTGTCTCGAATTTTGATTTTTATTACACTCCACCAATCAGTTAAGTCTCTTGATGTAGCACAGTACTTTGCGTAATAAACTTGATGTGCCTGTTGAGCCAATAAGAATGGTTCATTTACTGTGAGAACACTTTTACATTTAATATCGATGATTCCATGAGTCGGATGAACACGCGCTCCTCTCTCTGTATCCAACCACCGACATTTGAACATGGTTATGTAATGTTGTCCAAGATAACAGAGTTCAATGATTTCATCAAGTATGCCATAAAAGTCAACTTCATTTTCTCGATGATGAGATCCTCTCAAACTAACTCCATTGTTCATTGTTTTTTTCGATTCCCCATATGTATGTGTGTGAAATCGAAATCCATTCACCACATATGCATTATAAGTTTTAACAAGTTTTGAAGGTGGGTTACTCAATATGCACAACCGTTTGTCAATTTTAGTAGCATGTCGAGACACCTGAAAATTTGTGAAATAATTATCAATATAGTAAACTATACATTGAATGAGTTGCTAAAAGATAAAGAATTTATGTTACCAGTTTTTGAAACCACTGAGAGATATTTTTCAGTCGACGTTCTTCGAGAGCAGCTGCTGTAATTTGTGGAATTTGTTTCTTGATATGATTATCATACAACCTATAAAAACCAAAGTTATTTACTGTAACATAAATGATAGAATAAGTGATATAAACACTTACAGTACAATTGATGTCATCTCTTCACAGTTGAGCAGAACATATGTATGAGCTCTATGATGTTCATCATCTAAAAGCCAGCGTTCACAAACTCCACCAAAACCAAGCTCTGGCTGGTTGAAAACAGATAATTGATTGTCGATTTCATCAATATTCCTCTCGTTCCGTCCCATTCGGTTGTGTTTTGAAGGATACTCAGATTCAAAATAATGGGAGCAGAAAAAAGATATTTCCTCTTGCAAATAAGCTTCTGCAATAGATCCTTCAACATATGCTTTGTTACGTACTTTTCTTTTCAATTTTTGCATGAATCTTTCAAATGGGTACATCCATCGAAACTGTACTGGACCTCCACATTTGGCTTCATATGGAAAATGTAACATCAAATGTTCCATTGAGTTGAAGAAAGATGGCGGAAATATTTTTTCCAGTTTACATATAATTACAACAACATCTTTTTCAAGTTTTCCTAGAGCATCATAATCTGCTGTAGCTGCACAAATTTCCCGAAAAAAATAAGACATGTCTGTTATGGAATCCCAAATCACAGAATTCAACAGACCTCTTAATCCAATGGGTAGAAGTCTTTCCATTATAACATGACAATCATGACTTTTTAATCCAGTAATATGACCATTCTTTACACATCTACCCAAATTGGAAGCACAACTATCTGGAAGTCTCAAATCTGCAATCCATTGACAAAATAATAAACGGTTTTCTTTAGACAGTGTATAAGATGCTTTTGGTTTTAGTAACCTTTCTGTTCTGACATTCTCAAACAGTTCCAATTCTGAACGCCTGCAAATTTGGGCAAGATCTAAACGTGCATTTACATTGTCTTTTCTCTTTCCTGGCGTATCCAAAACTGTATGAAACAAATTATCAAAATAGTTCTTCTCAATATGCATGACATCTAACATGTGTCGGACCAACAAATCAGACCAATATGGCAAATCCCAAAATATGCTACGTTTAATCCAATTGTGTTATTTCCCAAAACCAGAAATTTTCTGTTGGTTTATTGTGGGACCAAAAGTGATGGGAGGTAATGAAAATACAACTGATTTTAACTCCGAACCTGATAACATTTTTGGAGATCCATCTCTTTCAACTGTTCCTTTTCTGAAATGAGATCTGTTTCTGTGAAAAGGATGATCAGCTGGAAGAAATCTTTGATGACAGTCAAAATAACAAGGCTTATTTCCATGAATGAGCATAAATGCTTTGTTCTCTCCCATACAGTAAGGACATGATTTCTGACCATGTGTACTCCAGCCAGATAACATCCCATAAGCCGGGAAGTCACTAATTGTCCACATCAATGCTGCTCTCAGTATGAAATTCTGTTTCGTTGCAACATCATATGTACTGACACCAGTACTCCACAATAAATTTAATTCATCAATCAATGGTTTCAAATAAACATCAATATTTTTCTTCGGATTTCTTGGAATTAGTAAAGTCAAAAAGATATATGGCTCCTTCATCAACATCTATGGAGGTAAATTGTACGGAGTTAAAAAAACAGGCCAACATGAATATTGACTACCATAAGATCCAAACGGACAGAAACCATCAGTGGAAAGGCCCAGTCGAACATTTCTAGCTTCTAAAGCAAAGGATGGATGCACTCTATCAAAATCTTTCCATGAATCACCATCGGATGGATGATTCAAGCTTTTATCGGTTGAAATATTCTCTTTATGCCATGACATCATTGTCGTTGTATTCTTAGACATGAATAAACGCTGAAGTATGGATGTAAGAGGAAAATATCTCAACTGTTTTACAGGAATCAAACCAGACTTCCCGTGTTGTCCTTCTTTATATCTCAGTTGCCCACATGTGGGACAACTATCCAACGACTCATTTTCCCCAGAATATAAAATGCGGTCATTTGAACATACATGAATCTTCTGACAAGTAAGTCCCAAATTTTGAACCAGCCTCTTAATCTCATAGTAATTTGCAGGAAAAACATTTCCTTCAGGTAACAGTGTTTTAAGCAAAGAAAATATCTGGTCAAAACAGGTGTTTGACATTCCGTTATCTGATTTGATAGCCATAAATTTTGAAACTGCTTCTAATTTGCTCATCTTGCAGCCAGGATATAATGCATCCTCAGCAGACCTCAACAACTCATAAAATTCAGACGGTTCCAACTCAGGATTTGAAGCTATATCAGCCGGAGTTTCTGTATGTTGAACAGATGAACCTGCAACATCATGTACTAAATCTTGAAACCGGTATGGATCCGGAATCAAGTTGGTATCACCTGCTCTGGAATTGCGTTCACCGTGTTGATACCAAAAAACATAATCTGGTTGAAAACCAAAACGCAAGAGATGTTCCCCCACTTTTTCAAACGTGTCAAACGTTCTCAATGCACATTTTCTGCAAGGGCATTTTATTTTGCCTACTGAAACAAATTCTGGATTTGATGCCACAAATGATAAAAAAGTCTCCACACCCTCTACATATACTGGATTTAAACTAAAACCGTTTGGATTTCTATGTTGATTTATCCATATGCGGTCACCTAATAATGATTGTTGACGACCTCTTTGTTCCATATTTTTCTATAAAATAGAAAAACATTACTGGTTTTGAATAATTTGTTAGAAAAAACACTCAAGCTAGGATAATTATAGAGTTTACATCATACACGACTGACACAAACTTTTTATTGAGATAGACCTAAAAATTGACCATTTAAGAATTAAATATGTTTAGAATAAAGCAAAACCTATTACAAATATTGATAATTTTAATATTATATAATTTTTTTATTATTTTCATAATACTAATATTATTGGTAATTATTACTAATTATTGGTAATTATTACTAATTATTACTAATTATTACTAATTATTACTAATTATTGGTAATTATTACTAATTATTGGTAATTAATACTAATTATTGGTAATTATTAGTAATTATTATTAACTATTACTAATTATTACTAATTATTGGTAATTATTACTAATTATTGGTAATTATTCCTAATTATTACTAATTATTACTAATTATTACTAATTATTACTATTTGCCGGTAGTTATTGGTAATTATTGGTAATTATTCCTAATTATTGGTAGTTATTAGTAATTATTGGTAATTATTACTAATTATTGGTAATTATTACTAATTATTGGTAGTTATTAGTAATTATTGGTAATTATTACTAATTATTGGTAATTATTACTAATTATTGGTAATTATTACTAATTATTGGTAATTATTACTAATTATTGGTAATTATTACTAATTATTGGTAATTATTACTAATTATTACTAATTATTGGTAATTATTACTAATTATTGGTAATTATTACTAATAATTGATAATTATTACTAATTATTGATAATTATTACTAATTATTACTAATTATTGGTAATTATTACTAATTATTACTAATTATTACTAATTATTGGCAATTATTACTAATTATTGGTAATTATTACTAATTATTGGTAATTATTACTAATTATTGTTAATTATTACTAATTATTGTTAATTATTAATAATTATTGTTAATTATTACTAATTGTTGTTAATTATTACTAATTAATACTAATTAATACTAATTATTCCTAATTATTACTAATTATTGGTAATTATTACTAATTATTGGTAATTATTACTAATTATTGGTAATTATTACTAATTATTGTGAATTATTACTAATTATTGTCAATTATTACTAATTATTGTTAATTATTACTAATTATTGTTAATTATTACTAATTATTACTAATTATTGGTAATTATTACTAATTATTGGTAATTATTCCAAATTGTTACTAATTATTGGTAATTATTGGTAATTATTACTAATTATTACTAATTATTGGTAATTATTGGTAATTATTACTAATTATTACTAATTATTGGTAATTATTACTAATTATTGGTAATTATTACTAATTATTGGTAATTATTACTAATTATTGGTAATTATTACTAATTATTGGTAATTATTACTAATTATTGTTAATTATTACTAATTATTGTTAATTATTACTAATTATTGTTAATTATTAACAATTAATACTAATTGTTACTAATTATTAGTAATTGTTACTAATTAATACTATTTATTGTTAATTATTACTATTTATTGTTAATTATTACTAATTATTGTTAATTATTACTAATTATTGGTAATTATTACTAATTATTGGTAATTATTACTAATTATTACTATTTTTTACTAATTAATGGTAATTATTAGTAATTATTACTAATTATTGGTAATTAGTACTAATTATTACTAATTATTGGTAATTATCGGTAATTATTGCTAATTATTGGTAATTATTATTAATTATTATTAATTATTACTAATTATTGGTAATTATTGGTAATTATTACTAATTATTGGTAATTATTACTAATTATTGGTAATTATTACTAATTAATGTTAATTATTACTAATTATTAGTAATTATTACTAATTATTACTAATTATTGTTAATTATTACTAATTATTGGTAATTATTACTAATTATTACTAATTATTGGTAATTATTACTAATTATTGGTAATTATTACTAATTATTGGTAATTAATACTAATTATTGGTAATTATTATTAATTATTACTAATTATTGGTAATTATTACTAATTATTGGCAACTAATTATTACTAATTATTACTAATTATTGGTAATTATTACTAATTATTACTAATTATTACTAATTATTAGTAATTATTACTAATTATTACTAATTATTGGTAATTATTCCTAATTATTACTAATTATTACTATTTATTACTATTGACCGGTAATTATTGGTAATTATTGGTAATTATTCCTAATTATTGGTAATTATTTCTAATTGTTGTTAATTATTCCTAATTATTGGTAATTATTTCTAATTATTGGTAATTATCGGTAATTATGGGTAATTATTGGTAATTATTACTAGTTATTGGTAATTATTACAAACTATTCCTAATTATTACTAATTATTCCTAATTATCGATAATTATGGGTAATTATTGGTAATTATTTCTAATTTTGGGTAATTATTACAAATTATTCCTAATTATTACTAATTATTACTAATTATCGGTAATTATCGGTAATTATTGGTAATTATAGGTAATTATTCCTAATTATTGGTAATTATTGATAATTATTCCTAATTATTGGTAATTATTCCTAATTATTGCTAATTATTGGTAATTATTACTAATTATTAGTAATTATATGAATAATTACCAATAATTAGGAATAATAACATTATTACATTATTAGTATATTTTATTATTAATATTAAAATAATATAATTTTCTATATTATATACAATTCTCCATTCATCTGTGTGTTTTCTGTCTCCACATACAAATAATTCATCTGGAGACAGAAAACACACAGATGAAAAGAGAATTGTATAAATAATATAAAAAATTATATTATTTTAATATTAATAATAAAATATACTAATAATGTAATAATGTTATTATTCCTAATTATTGGTATTTATTACTAATTATTAATATTTATTCTTAATTATTAAAAATTATTACTAATTATTCCTAATTACCATTAACTATGAACAATACTAATAATTTAAATTTATTAAGTAACAAAACAATGTAAACATAATTAAATTACAACTAATTAAGAATAATTGAAACTAATAAAAAATTTAAAATAAATATTAAATTAAAATGAATATAAATACCTGGAAAATTGATCTGAGGTTGATCTCTGATCGTTCTTGAAAACTTCAAAATCAACTCCGAAGAAAAAAATTAAACTTGAGAAACGCTCAACTCTAGAACTAGAATTTTGAGAGAAGAAGAAGATGGAGTTTGAGAATGAATTGAAAAAAACGGATGGGGGTATTTATAGGTTAGATTATTTGCGACGGGCTACCTGTCGCAAATAATATTATTTGCGACGGTGCCCGTCGCAAATACCTTAGCCATCATTTATTACGGTCAACGGTTAAATAGTTATTTGCGACGGGACCCATTGCAAATAACCACCTGCCGACATACTATTTGCGACGGGGGAATATGCCCGTCGCAAATACCTTTTACCGCCGCCGGTTATTTGCGACGGGCAATAACCGCCCGTCGCAAATATGTTTCCCGCAATTTGGCGCGCAAACGCGCCAGTTCTTTTGCGACGGGGAAAGCAATCCCGTCGCAAAATGCTACTTATTTGCGACGGGAAAATACCCCCATCGCAAATAAGTTTTTAACGGGGCTATTTGCGACGGGATTTATCCCCGTCGCAAATAACCCGTCGCAAATACCCATTTTTCCCGTAGTGTGATCGTCGCTGCGCTGAAGTGAACGTTGAAGACCCACGCTAGCACTCAGATGTCGATGAACGACACACAATCATATTCAAGAGGCATGTGTGGACAATCTAGAGGGCTTTGACGTCAGAGTCTTCGAGCAACGATCGTCGACGTCCTACGGTGGACTTGCACACGATAGATCCGAACTAGGTACATGTTTAATTTATTTGTGCTCTGTTTAAACCTTGCATGATCCTCAGACCGAACTGGGATAAGATCACTAGAGTTGACAGAGTTATGTCGCTTTGGTGATGCCGAAATTTTTAAATTCCCAGCCCACCGGCTTCTGCTGCGCCATCCCGGTACCTAACAGTGGTATTCGAGGGATCAAAAGATTTTTCTGTGTCATCAAAATTAAGATGCATTAAATTTAAGTGCGGGGTGTTAAAAAGGTTCATTCGGATCCTACCACGCGTCGTTTCATTTTCAAATGATCAAGCTACGATCATTTAAAAATTTAATCGGATCGACGTCGTAGTTTTTTCATTCATCTGATGTTAATCTCAATAATTATTGAGATAAAATTAAATATAATAGTTTATTATTATAAAATATAATATAATATTTTATTATCAAGTTTTCCCTTTTTGAAATTTTTAAAGGGGTGTGGAAAAATATTTTCCACAAAGTAAAGAGGTGTGGAATAATATTTTCCACAAAGTTTGTTTAAAAAAAACAAAGGAAAGACCAAGACCCTTGGGTCTTTTTTTTATTTTTGGGGTATTTTTTTCAAAAGACAAAAAGTTAATTTAATTAAAAAAAATTTGAAAGAAGACTCGTAGGTCTTCTTCCTCACGTGGGATGCGCCCAACCCAAAAAATCTAGGAGGAGGCACCACCACCCTGTCCGACCAGCCTTCTCCCCTCTTGCCGGACACCTGCCGCCTCGCCGTTGTCCCGCCACCATGTCATGCCGCTCCCCACCACACTGGACCAGCCTCCCCGAGCCGCCCCACGCTGCTCCCACCCCAGCCGTCCCTCCTTCTCGCGCAGGCCAAGCCCCACTGGACCCCACCCTACGTCGCTCCTGGCTGCCGTCGGTCCAGGCCACATTGGACCAGGCCGCCGTTAGTCCAGGACATGCTGGACCGGGCCGCCGCCACACCGGCTGGCCGGAGCAGCGGGCTGCCGCCCATGCGGCTAGCCGGAATGTCACCCCGCCTCCTCCCGCTCCCTTATCTCCTAGCTGGAAGATGCTGCCCCATAGATGTTGTTTGACCAGGCCAACACGTCACGGTCACACCGTTGTCACGCCGCGGTCACGCTGCACTAATGCCGTGATTTGGACCTGTTCCAAGACGACACCTCGCGGCGGTTCGCAGTCCTGCCAGACTCCTCCCCGGCTAGAGGTAACCCCGTCTTAAATCAATTTTAATTAATTTAGTTTTTTAAATTAAATTAATTAGAAGTATTTTGGGGGTTTAAATTTATTTTAATCCGAAATATTAATTTAAATTAAGATTAAAATTAAATTAATGGTTTAATTTAATTTTTAGAATTAAAATTATATAAAATAAATAGAATTGATAAATAAATTATTTGAATTTAATCATATTCATTTAATTTATTAGAACACCCTCACACTATTTAAATTTATTGCCCATAATTTACACTGACTAGTCTTGAGCTAGAATCTGACCCGTGCATGTATGACTTTATTAATTTAATTATTTATTCAATGCATGCGATGATTATAATATTTAATTAGACAAATGACGGTCTGCGAATCGTCTTTTAATTCAAATATGTTTAAGGGCCTACATGTCCATTGAACTAGTTTTATTTTGTACCCCAGACCCCCTCACCTGCGTGTGAGTATATTTGTAATTATACGGTGATGATTCGAGATGCAGACCCTGCCATGTTGAGGTGGTAGTCCAAACAGGAATTAAGCACTTTGCACTGGGGCCAGCAGCGACGCGAGTCACATTTCGACTCAGTTATGGATTCCCCTAGGTGATGATTGATCCTTTATGGATCGATTATTATATGAATGCTCAAGACCAGTTAGATTTCATGATTTACCTTTATGCATTGTTTATTGCTTTTATGCGAATGCATGATTATTGCGTGATCCCATAGAATAATAAAGAAGATAAAATGCATAAAGATGTGACGAATTTTATTTTTTTGTATGTTCAATTGTAAGCGCGACAACCTAGTTTGAACATAATAAATAGAAAAGGATTATATTCGTCAATAAATATAAAAATGCCTCAAAGATATATTAAGTCTAAAAGCCTTCCATTTCTCACATCTAAACTAAACTGGCTGTTTGGGGTGCTCATCAGCCATAGTTGAGAGTGCCTCTTACTACCGGGGCGTTTTCATGAGAGAACTGGGTCGACTTAACTAAAGTGAGTAATCAAGGATTAGACTTAGCAAACTTTTTATCACTTTAGAAACAAGAGGTTGAGGGAATCAAGATAGGATTCCAAAAGCTAATACTTTACTCAACAACACAAGGAACCACAAACCAAGTGGTTGGACAGCCTAGGGCCTACCTTGAAACACTCCATGTAGTGGCATAACCATAGCTTGTAGACTATGAGGGAGGTTTCGAGGATCCTTGACACTAAAATACTCAAGCGACAGAGTATTCTGAATCTACTTGTGAGGGCTATTAAGGTTCACTAAAATAGTGGGAGACATTAAATGATATAATAATTTATTAATCATAAATGTCAAAAGGAAATAAAGACACAGTACTAACTGCTAAATGTTTATCTGATCTAGATTTAAAATGGCAATCACCAACACCACAAGTACTTTATCACTACGATCGATCTTTGATAAAGAAAATATCCTGATCGGCAATAACTTCTAGGAGTGGTGCAGGCGCTTGCACATAGTACTACGCCAAGAAAGGAAGTTATATGTGATGAAATCTCCAATTCCTGCTTATCCTCCTCAGGGATCAAGCAAGACGAAAAAAAATAAATGGAGAAAGCATGTAGAAGATGAACTTGATGTATAATGCATCATGTTGTCATCCATGTCCATCCAATTTCAAAAATGCATGAGGATGAGGACGCCTACAAGATGCTTTCACATCTCTAAGAACTATATTAGGAGAGGGCTAGGCAAGAAAGGTATGAGGTCTCAAGTGCGTTTTATAAGTGCAGGCTAGCAGAAGGGCACCAATCCGGTCCTCCCGTACTCAAGATGATTGGGTATATTGAGAGGCTTTAAGCCCTTGGGTTCAAATTGAACCAAGAACTAGCGGTTGATCTCATTATTTCCTCTTTACTATCAAGATTCTCGACTTTTATTGTCAATTATAATATGGATGATATGAAAAAGTCGCTTTCGGACCTTTTGGTTTTAGTTCGTCAAGCTGACAAGGACATAAAAAACACCAATTCAACTTTCCTTATGGTGAACAAGAAAAACAAGGGCAAGAAAAAGGGGTCTAAGGCCAAGTCAAGACCAAAGACACCAATGCATTGTCCTGCAAAGAAACCAAAGATACAGAGGCAAAGTAATGAGCATGAAGTTGTCTGCTTTGGATGTGGAAATAAAGGCCACTGGAAGAAAAATTGAAAAGCTGGGAAGAAGAAGCAAACTGATGCTTCTACTTCAGGTATTTTTTTCATTTAATTCAATCTATATTTATCTATAAGTTGGGTATTGGATACGACATGTGACTCACACATTTGTATTCATATACAAGAACCAATTAGGTTCAAGAAGATTGAAAAGGGTCAAGTGGATCTACGAGCTGCAAATGGTGCAAGTTTGGTGGCCTTGACAGTGGAAGACTATCACTTAACTTTTCCAACTAGTTTGGTTCTAGTTTTAAATAATTTCTATCAAGTTCCTTCTGTTACTAGGAACATTATCTCTGTGTCAAGTTTAGACTCTATGGGTTTTTATTTCAAGTTTGGAAATAAAATTTGTCTCTTTTATAGGGGTATCATATGTTATGGTATGACACATCTTAATAATGGTTTATATATTCCGGAACTAGAGAACCCCATACTGGCAATCAATGAAAAAAACAGCCAACATGACTCATATATCACCCGCATATGGAACTTTAGGCTTGGTCATGTAAATGAGAAGCGATTACGAAGATATCATCAAGAAGGGTATCTAGACTCGGTACAGTTAGAACCCTTAGATGTATGTCAAGCTTGTTTACAAGGAAATATGACCAAATCACCTTTCTTAGGAAAGGGAGAAAGAGCCAATGCAGTGATGGAATTAATACATACCGATGTATGTGGTCCATTTTCAATAGAGGAAAGGGGTGGTTTTCTATACTTCATTACTTTTACTGATGACTATAGTAGGTATGGATATATCTACTTAATACGGTATAATTCAAATTCCTTTCATATATTTAAGGAATACAAAAATGAAGTAGAAAACCAACTTGGTAAGAAGGTAAAAGCACTCCGCTCAGATCAAGGTGAAGAATGTATTAACCAAGATTTCATTGATCATTTGAAGGAGTGTGGGATAGTATCCCAACTCACTCCTCCTTATACACCACAATGGAATGGTGTTAGTGAAAGGAGGAATAGGACCTTGCTTGACATGGTCAGATCAATGATGAGTCATGAAACTCTTCCATTATCCTTTTGGGGATATGCTTTGCAGACAGAAGCATATACCCTTAACTGAGTACCAACTAAAGCTTTAGATGGGATTCCATATTAGTTATGGTATGGAAAGAAACCCAGTATGACACACATACGTGTATAAGGGTGTGAGGTGTTTGTCAAGACTTTACCAAGTAAAAAATTAGCATCTAGAAGCACCAAGTGCATCTCTATAGTTTATCCTAATGAAACTAGAGGATATTACCTATATAACCCTTTAGATAGAAAAGTCATTATGGAAAGATACACCACATTTCTAGAAATGGAACACATTTTTATTGGAAATAGTGGGATAAAGATTGAATTCGATGAAATTAATGATCTATATGCACAAGAGTTTGTAGAGGAACAATATCCACAAGAACAAGTGGAAGAAGAAGTTGTTCCTGAGACACAGATACTGCGTAGGTCTACGCGAGAGGTTAGAGAACCAGAGCATTATGGTTTTCTTGTCACTGAGTCAGGTGACACATTAGTCCTTGAAGATGATGAACCTCTAACCAACAAAGAAGTAGTAGAAGGAAAATAATTTGCTAAATGGAAAGAATCCATGAATTCTGAGATGGAGTCCATATACCAAAATCAAGTTTGGATTTTGGTAGACCCTCCAGTTGATGTAAATCCCATTAGATGTAAATGGGTATTCAAGAAGAATGGATGGTGAGTTTAATACCTTTAAAGCGTGACTGGTTGCAAAGGGTTTCAAACAACGTCAATGTATTGACTATGATGAAACCTTCTCACCAGTAGCAATGCTTAAATCCATCAGAATATTACTTGCAATAATAGCCTTTCATGATTATGAAATTTGGAAAATTGATTTCAAAAATAATTTTCTAAATGGGAAGTTGGTTGAAGATGTCTATATAACTCAACCCATAGCGTTTGTTAAGTCAAAGAATGCTAATAAATTATGCAAGCTGTAGAGATCCATTTATGGATTGAATTAGGCATCAAGATCATGGAATGTTCATTTTGATGAGGCCATAGGAGATTTTGGTTTTGTCAAAAATGAAATAAAGCCTTGTTTCTATAAAAAGGTTGAAGGGAATTCCATCATTTTCCAAGTATTATATGTTGATGGTATATTAATTATGGGAAATGAGGTGAAAGTCTTACAGTCAGTTAAGGCTTGGTTAAATGAATGCTTCTCTATGAAAGGCTTGGGTGAGGCAGCCTACATTCTAGGGATCAAGATCTATCGAGATAGATCTCAAGGGATTCTTGGGCTAAGTCAAAGTACATATATTGACAAGGTACTCAAAAGGTATAGTATGGAACAATCCAAGATATGATTTTTACCTATATCACATGGTGTAAATCTCTCAAAGAAAATATGTCCAAAAACACAGGAGGAGTTTGACAGAATGAGTATATTTCCTTATCCTTCAGCAGTAGGTTCTATTATGTATTCCATGGTATGTACTAGGTTTGATGTTGCATTTTCTTTAAGGATGGTGGTTATATATCAAGCTAATCCAGGAGAGCTGCATTGGACAGCTGTTAAAACTATCCTAAAGTACTTGAGGTGTACTAAGGATATGTTTCTGGTGTATAGATGAAATGAGGAACTAGTTGTTAGGGGATACACTGATGCTATTTTCCATACAGATCATGATGATATTAAATCGCAGTCAGGATACATCTTTTGCCTGAATGGTGGTGCAGTGAGCTGGAGAACATCGAAATAAGATGTGGTTGCAGATTCTACAACAGAGTCTGAATATATTGCAGCTTCTGATGCAGCAAAGAAAGTGGTCTGGATACACAGCTTTATCTCAGACATTGGTGTTGTACCTAGAAATGCAGACCCTGTTCTGATATATTGTGATAATACTACTTAGTGGTGCTTGAAAAGGAGCCTAGGTCTCACCAGAGGACAAAACATATTCTTCAAAAGTTTCATCTATGGAGGGATTTTACTCAAAGAGGTGAAGTAACAGTTAGCAGAGTAGCCATAGAGGACAACATGGCAGACCCCTTGACTAAAGCCATTTCTTATCAGAAGCATGATTCACATGTGAGAGCTAGCAAATTGAAACCTATTAGAAATTGGATCTAGTGAAAGTGGGAGTGTTGAAAGTGGGTTCCCTATAACCAACTTGTATTGTACTTTGATTACTGTTATATGTATTTAGTTTGTTATAATACATGTGTTTATCTTGCAATAATAGTGTAGAAACTTATTCATTCACTTTGTTTATGGAAATGTCCTTACATTACCTATCGCATCAAAGGGTTATAGCAGATCCCAGGCTATAATGAGAACCCTAAGATTCCATGACAGTAATCTTAAAGTAACGTCCTCTGGTCTAGTTACATCATTCTGAAAGGACACAGATTATGTGTGACCATCAGGTGCTGGGGGCTCATAATCATTGAGACTTCTTCTCATGAATTTCTCACTTGATGATCTCTAGTAATTGAGATAGTTTGTGTCGGGTATGTCATTAATTACATGTCATTGATTGAATGATTGAGAAAGGATTTGTCGCTTCTGAGTTCAGGAAGAGATATCTCGGGCCTGGTTGATTAGGATGGTTGCACCTTCATTAAATCCATAGCCATGGTTGTGGAAGGTAAGACCATTCGGATAAATCAACAAATAAAATAAAGCAAGATAAAGAATGATGACACTAGTGTTCATTCTGCTTTATTGAGATATCAATGACGAAGAGATTATATTACACAAACCATGTTCATAGGAAGGCAGTCATTGTTTTGACATTGCCTTATCCCTATAGGGGCCTCGACAGGTTGCTAGACCCCACTCTTGGTTGGTGGATATTATTCACTACTATTGAGGTAAGGGCCTAGAGGGTTACCGAAAATAGCTTTTTGAGAATCTGCCCTATTCTGGGAATAGGAATATAGAACTTGGTGGGCTCCGTAAAAGGGTCCGAGTACTGTCCAAGTTTTATGGATCACCAAAGAATAAATAAATTCATTAATTATTCAAGTTTAGAGTAATTCGTTGAATTTATTTATAACATGTAATTATAAGTTATATATTAAATACAAGTATTAATATTATTCGAATGGATTTTAATATCCTAGGTTCATTTAATATTAGCAGGAGGTGTGAGTTGAGTTAAAGACTCAAGTTTATCACATAATATATTTATATATATTACGAGTAAGTGATAAATTATAAATATTATTTATGGAATTATTTTATTTGTCATAAATAATTATTTATAACACTTATATAGCAGACGTTTATTACATGGGGGGTCAGGAACCCATTCTGCATGTTTTAAACATTCTCTATATAAGTAAGAGAGAGGATCCCCCCTTGGTAACTATTCATGTTTTGGGATTGAGATCATCTCTCTCCTACAAGAATATAGAGAGAGAGTCTCTCAAGTGAAGGAAGATCTTCAAGTTTATCCATTTCGGATTGAATTTTCTTGCCTTGCGGTGATCATCGCTGCGCTGAAGTGAATGTTGAAGATCTGTGCTAGAACCTAGATCTTGACGAACGACACACGAGAATATTCGAGAAGCATGTGTGGACGATCTAGAGGAATTCGACGTCGGAGTCTTTGATCAATGATCTTCGGCGTCCTGCGGTGGACTTGCACACGACAGATCTGAACTAGGTACATGTTCAATTTATTTATGCTCTGTTTAAACCTCGGGTGATCCTTGGACCGAACTGGGACAAGATCACTGGAGTTGACAGAGTTATGTCACTCTGGTGATGCAGAAAATTTTAAATTCCCTGCCCACTGGCTTCCAATGCACCGTCCCTGTACCTGACAAATTGATCACCCATGAAGGATCCTCTCCTACCGATCCTCGATCTCCACTGGGTACTTAGCAAAAGTCACTCCATCTTCGATGTCCACATCACCCCAATTGATGATGTGTGATGGGTCATGCACTTACCTCCTCAGCTTGACATGTGTAAGACGTCATATACCCGGTGCAACTGCGGGGGTAGAGATAGGTGGAACGCCACCTCACCCACTCTACATAGTATCTGAAAAGGGCCGATGAACCTCAATGATAACTTGCTGCCTGACCATATCTCTGCAACCCATGTCTTGGTGAGACCCAAAGGAACACAAGGTCTCCCTCCTCGAACTCCAAAGGTATCTGTATCTTGTAGATATACAACTTCTTCCAGCTCTTCATAGTCCTCATACACTCTTGGATGTTCCGTACCTTCTCATTAGTAGCTCACACCAACTTCAGGACCATGAGTGCTGACTCTCCCGGGTCAGTCCAGCAAAGTGGTGACCTGTAGGGACACCCGTACAAAGTCTCAAATGGTTTTGTACCAACGGTGGAGTGATAACTATTGTTATATTAAAACTCCACCAGTGGTATGTGATCATCCAATCTATAACTGAAGTTCAACATGAAAACTCACATCAATTCCTCCATAATTTGAATGGTCCTCTATGTCTGGCCATCCGTTTGGGGATGAAATGTTGTGTTGAAGTGTAACTGTGTCCCAAAAAACTTATTAAATCCCTTCTACAACTAGTATGTTAAATAAAATTCATGATCTAAAATGATCATTGATGGAACTCCATGAAGGTGTACTATCTTCTACATGTAGAGGTGTCCCAAGATCTCTACCAAGCTCTTCTTCCGGATAGGTAGTAAGTGGATTGACTTGGTGAGTTGGTCAATAATCACCCATATGGTATCATGTCCCCTAGACGTGCGTGGAAAACCCATCATGAAGTCCATCGATATTCCATCCCACTTCCACTCTAGTACCTCAATGGGTTGAGTGAAACCCACTGAAACCTGGTACTTAGTCTTCACTTACCGAAAAACGTGGCATCAAGAAATGAACTCTGTAACCCCCTTATTCATACCTGACCTCTAAAATTGATGTTGGAGATCCTAGTACATCTTTTTCATACCAGGATATACCACCAAAGGGGATGTGTGAAACTCCCTCAAAACCTTCTCCCGCAACTCCACTGGTACAACTGTGCATCCTCTAAAAAGGATGACGCGGTCCCCACCTTTCAAATATCCATCAAGAGAATGACCTATGGATAACTGCACATGTAGAGTCTCATAGTTAGTATCCCTAAGTTGTACCTCCCTAACTCACTGTAAGAGTTTAGGGGTAATAACCATAGACTATATGTAATCTCCCCATCTCCATCCACAAAGGATAACTACAATGAGGACAACTACTTTGATGCCTCATCCAACAACTACGAACTCAATCTTCTACTAAGATCATTTTACACCATGTTCCCCTTCCCAAGATTATAAATTATCTCAAAGTCATATTCTTGGAGGAACCCTAACCACCGTCTCTTTATCAAGTTCAGATACTTCTGAGAGAAGATATACTTGAGACTCTTATGATCATAATAGATGATAAAACCGCTCCCCAAATCAGGTAGTTTTGTGACATCTTTAATGTAAAGACTACCAATGAAAGCTCAAGATCATGGGTCATGTAGTTCTTCTCATGTGGTCTCAACTAGCATGAGCTATAGGCCATTGAAACCTACCTCCAGATCAGGTCACAACCGAGCCCAATTCCTAATACACCGTAGAACACTATGTACTCTACACCCTCCTCTAGTAATCTCAAGATTGGAGCGCTCATCAAACTTTGCCTCAACTATTGAAAAGTCTGTTGGAACTTCTCTTTCCACATGAAAGGCTACCCCTTTCAGGTCAAAGCTGTCATATGTGTTGATATCCTAGAGAAATCTGGTATGAATCTCCAGTAATAAACTACCAGCCTAAGGAAGCTCTGCACCACCATCACGCTCATAGGTGGATCTCATGATAACATTGCCTCAACCTTGGCTAGGTCCACTACTAATCCATCGACTGATATAACATGTCCTAGAAAGTGGACCAATTGAATCTAGAACTATAACTTGGAGAGTTTCCCATAAATCTAGTGATATCGAAGTATGTCCATAACCACCCTTAAGTGTATCGCGTGCTCCTCCTCAGACACCGAGTACAAAAGGATATCGTCAATGAAGACCACCAAGAAATAGTCTAAGTATGGCTGGAAGATCTAGTTCATGAATCCCATGAACACTGCTGGGGTGTTCATCACACCAAAGGGCATCACCAAGTACTCATAATGAACGTAGCGGTATCTGAAAGCCATCTTCAGTATATCCTCCTCTTGTACTCATATCTGGTGATAGGTTGATCGAAGGTTAACCTTCGAGAACCATCATTCCCCTCTCAACTGGTCGAAGAGGTCATCAATCATCGGTAGTGGATACTTATTCTTTATAGTCACTTGGTTCAGGTACCGGTAATCCACACACAATCTCAAGCTTCTATCTGCCTTTTAGGAAAACAACACTGGGGATGCCCCGAGTGAAATGATGGGTCTTACTAAGACCTTCATCTATAAATCTTCCAAATGTACCCTCATCTCACGAAGCTCTACAGAATCCATCTGATATTCTGGGGAGGATATCAATGCTGTCTCTGGGTGTAAGTCATTGCAGAAGTCAATCTCTCAATGAAGAGGTAATACTAGAACATCTTTAGGGAAGACGTCCTCATACTCCACCACTACTACTAGAAAATAGAAGATCATGACATCTGCTACTCTGAGGGTCAGGATATCCAATTGATGAGTGACTGGCTGCACTCTCCCATGCATGAGTCCATCCAATTCTTCTTGGGTTTCCTTTTCATTGAAAAAGGAAAACATCATTACATTGCTACGAACACACCACATCCTTCTCCTAAAATAGCCAATCAAGGCATGGACTGAAGATAACCAATCCATACCAAGAATGAGGTCATAAGGCCCCAACGCTACCACCAAGAGATTCCAACCGAAACTCTCACCTCCAAGGGTAAGGTCACATTGTTGTCATAGGTGTGTGATCATCAAATCTCCTCTTGTAGGTGTCTCCAAGCGTAAGGGTCGAGTCAACTATTCTACAAGAATCTCAAGGTCTCAAACAAGATATGTGGTGAGGAAGGAATGACTAGCACCTGTGTCTATTAGCACTGTAGCTAAAGTAGAAAAGACAAAGATTGTGCCTCGAATCATCCCTAGAGACCCTGGTTCATAAGCCTCAACTGCATGCAGCTGTCCCCACCCCTACCCTCCATCTACCTGAGTCTAGTGTGGACTACCTGGAGGTGGTGGTGGTATCAAGTCGAAAAGTCAATCACCTACTACTGCTCTCCCATATCCTTTATCACATCTATCTCCTTGCGGATCTTCCTTCTCTTACCTCTACCTCTGACTCAATGGTCTATCCACTGTCTCCCTATCAAAAACACGATTGGTTGGACAATCTCGAGTGAGATTTCCCCTACCATCACATGAGTAACACCACATCTCTCTAGAAAAAATCCACCCCGTGAACCCTAAAATGCTGATCTTATGTCCTGGGACCTCCTCCTAAAATGTATCCCACCTTCATATCCCAAATACTGACATCAGCTCCCTGCTCCTGAGGTCTCTACACCTTCCTATCCTCTACTGACTATCACCGGTTATCCCTACCCATCTAGGAAGCTCTCCACCACCAAATCCCGCTCAAGAACCATAATATAAGTAGGAATGATCAGAGAGATAATAGTGGATCAAATGTCTCTATACAGAACTCACTCTAAGGTCTAAGGCTAGAAGTACTTATCCCTTCCCATATCTATAGAGTACCTAGAAAGGTTGGTGAATCTTGATGAATAATCTGCTACTGTCATACTGCCCTGTTGGAGCTAAAGAATCTTCTATATACGCACAGATCTCAGCGTAACTGGTGAAAAATAATCACTGAAGAAGCACTCAAACTCTATCCATGAGAGGGTCACCTCATCATGATTCGGGATATCCAAACTCTACCATCTCCCTACTGAACCCTGCAGAAGGCTTTCTATCAGGATCACTATCAAATCCACAGGTGTCCCGACTAGATGCAAAACTCAGGTGATCACCTCAAACTAGTCCTCAACTGCCTGAGGATCAGGATCGCCTTAGAACCTAATGGGTATCTATCTTTGAAACTCATGAAGAGAACTCATTTTTCACTCCTCATTTGCTGGTACTATGGGTATCATGGGTTGCTCCACAGGAGGTAGTACAACTGGTTCACCACCTAGAGGTAACATCTGAAAAAATGGTCCTTGTACTGAATCATTGTCACTGAGGGGGTCATCCTCATGATCGAGCTGCTTAATCCTAGATGGTATGCATCACAGATGAATCCTATAAAGAAATAAGATGTACCATGGTCAATGAGTATATCTGGATAGCTGACTCAAGAAGGATATAGAAACCACAACCCATTTCTATATGATGCATGTACCATTACTTTCCCTACAACTATTTTTCTCATGTAATGAGTTGAAAAACAGGTTATCAGAGTCATAGTTTATGGATACTTCGGCTGCTATACCAACACTAGAGTCTCTAGCTTGAATGCCAAACTCAAAAAACTTAACATTGTTGCCCAAAACCAATCTCACAGACTCTTGGTCCTAAGGTATAACTGACCACCTCTGACACCACTATGTCATGACCCATCCCAATGGGGCCCATGCCACAACTCCCCAAGCTCACCTCCAATAGGCCAGGGGCTGGTGACTAGCATTGAGTAGACATATCACTAACATGGTAGACATTGCCTTAGTACATGTACACATGAACACATCTCCAAGCCCACAACACTGAAAAGTAAAAACCACTAAGAAACAAATTCATGTATACCACTATAACAAAACCAGAGTATGATAGGAAAGTAAATTATAGTAAGGTAAACTGGGCCATAATACAAGCTCACCAAAAAGAAAGTTTGTAAACAGGTTTCTAAAAATCATCCATAGAAAACCCTATCTAATCCAACTTGAAGGCAAGGTGCCGAAACTACTGTCTAAATCCGTAGGAACACCTCAGCCTGCCTGATCTTACAAGGCACTGTATAGTCTTGGTCTACCCTAGACTCTATCAAAAGGACACACATTTTCACAATACATGACACGTGTGGGAAAATTCCATGCAGTGGTGAGTATAACAATACTCAACAGGACACCCTAAAACCAAAAATCAATACACAAAGCAAATGTACTATAAGTTCTACACAAGTATATGTATACAACATATAACAAGAATATCCAGATATACTGAAACCATACCACATAGTATTGGGTAAGTTATAACCACTACATACCAACACTATGGATCCAGTTTAAAGATTCCGCAAAGCACACATACGGGAGAACACACTCCTAAGTCTGATAACACTGATGATGTCCTTCTGAGAAGTAACATTTGTTAGAAATCATCATGAGAGAGAGATACACTGAATGATTTGAAGAGAGATATGATAGATCAAATGAGGATCATAGCCAGAGCCATGGGGTGATACTAAAAACTCAATCTGGATTAACTCAATAAGTAGAGGATCAACGCCTAATGAAGTTGGTCATGTCAATACTGAAGATTCTACCTAGGGCACGAAGATAAATAAAAGATCCCACATGGGGCCTTTCGGGGGATTCCAATAACTCTATCTTAGAATCCCTAATGAAGATATCATACTCTTGTGAGTAGGAAATGATACCAAAAAACCTTCAGGGAAAAAATAAATGAAATGAACCCTAAGAAAACTTGTCCAAGATACGGTGGATGAGAGAATCAATTCACGAAGAAAAGAGAGGGTGCACAGTGAGTAGTAGTCACACATGCTATACCCCTTAACCCCAGGTAATTCCCATGTAAACAGGCTGTTTCGTTTGAAATATATCCAAGTTAAAACCTATCATTGGTCTTATAAGGACCATCTCATCGCAAGGGTCCAAACGCCGCTGGTGATATGTCAAACATATGATCTGTTTGAAAGTTATGATTGTTTTAGAAAAAAGATCTAACCCAGGCCCGGTTCGGGTCTGATTTGACCTGCCCAACCCGACCTGGTCTGTCCCCCGTGACCTAACATGGTCCCACTGGACCACGGACTCCAGGTCTTCTTGGCGCGACCCAGTTCCCCTTGTCTGGTCTCATGCACACGGGCTGATTAGTCCACTGGCTGTGGTCCGCCCAGACCACGTACCCCCTGGTCAACGCGATGCCATGATGCATCCTCACACACCCCATGCACTCCGACTGCTTGCGGAATCGCCTCCACCGCGGTCTCCCATGAGGCTCCCACCATGCTGCATTCCACCTCCACCGGCTTCCCCATTGACGGCTCGCTGTCCACCTCGTCGTCTATGACAACCCTGATCTTTTATTATACAGTTAAACCTAATTTATTACATAAAATTCACTTGATACAACATAGAAGATCGAGAGGTCTAGTATATTTGGGGCTTAGGATCATTACATAACAACTTAAAACATGAAATACAACATCTTTATTGAAAAAATCCTTTACATGACCACTACATTCTCTTTACTTAGCATTGCATGGGATAACCTGAGGATATTCATAAGAAAATGGTGAGTTATAAAGCCCAGTAAGGGAATAATCATGGAATAACATGAGGAATACAATTAATTTTAGAAAATATGCATATCAATAGAGCACAAGAGAAGAATAAAAATAAATGCATGATAAAGCATGATAATCATAACGTGGAAATGTGGCAACAACACTTAACATGGAATTATCATGGGCCAAGACTCATTGCACATGGAGCATGAGTAAATCCTCATTGCACATGAAGCATGAGTAAAACCTCATTTCACTTGAATTAGCATGAGTAAACACCCATTCCACATGACGTATCATGATACTATACTTTACCCAATTCATTGGAGCACTATAAGGGCACACCCTTAAACATTTCATTTCATGCATAAGTGTTCCACATGGATCATATAACATGGATTCATAAAACAACATAATTTATTCCATGATAACAGAATGTGGAATTCATAAATGAAACTTTATAATCAATAAGTAAATGTGCATAAAGGTGAATACCCTTGATAGAGATATGGGCATGGTATTCACTACACAATGACATTGGGTTGGAAAATCGGTGCAATTTTGGCAGCATAATGGCGTGACGTAAGAATTCATAAAAATGGTTGATGAGAGAGAAAGAGGTGTATAATAATATTTACATGAAATGGACAGTAAGGGGGGTCATATAGATACATCTACCAAAAATTTTAATGGAATTTATATTCATAATACAAAAGGATTACTTGGATGTAAAATAAGAGAGAGAAATCCCTCACGGAATTTCCGCATAGTAACGGGTGTACATGGGAGGCATTTATTGAGAGAGAAAGGGGCCTACCATCATTAAAACATAAAGAGGAAAGTATGGGGGAGGTGAAAAACCATACCCCAACATTAATAATTGAAATTAAAAGGGCATAACAACATTAAGAAAATTAGACAAAAATGAGAAAGGAAGAAAAAACCCTTACTAGGAAGTGTGCTTCCAAAGGATTGAGAGAGACCTGAGAGATGATTCTTGGGAGCTTGGGGAACCTTGGGAGGATTATAGAGAGAGTAGGGCAGAGGTTGGATGAACTAAAAAGGCATTGAGTGAGGATTAAGTGGGATCTTGAGTGGGTTTATATAAAAAAGTTGAGGGAATTCTTTATTATTTAGGTTTGGGACACCTCACATTAAACTAATCCAAACCACAAACAAATCCATGTTTTTTTCCCATGGGTTTTGGAATAGGGAAGTGGAAAACAATATTTTATAAGGAAAAAGTCCAAACTTCTTAAAATAATGGGGTTGCATATGTGGAGGTGAGTCACACTCTCAAGGAAAACAATTTAAAAAGACAAGATGTTTAATAAGTCTTGAAGGGTCCATTAATGCTTTGTAAAATAAGTCAAATAAACCCAAAACCACATTATTTTAATGGTAAAAAATATATTGTCCGAATGTAAATCTTATATTAGTTTGTTACATCACTATTGGGTCATTATGATGTCATAAAACACATTATATATTTAAATGGTATTTAATTTTTACCCAAAAATTTGACTATCTCAGAAAATTATGAAAAATTCACTGTTGGATAATTTCGACGTCCTGATTCCAGAAATAATATTCATTTTATATAAATAATTTTTAAATATGTTAATTTTCACTTTTAAAATAAAAACAGACATTTATTGAAAATTCATGGGTTTTGAAAAAAATAGATTTCTAACCTTAATAAAAATTACAATTGCATTCATAAAAATATACAATCATTTATATTTAATAAAAATTAATTTAATAATAATAATAATATTTTATTAAAATATTATTTAATTCAAAAATCCATTAATTCATCAAAATAGATTTCTTAGTTGAACATTAACTAGAAATACTATTTGTGCTTTAAAAAACAAAAAATATTTACAAGGTAACAATAATAAAATGAAAGTATATTCATTATTATATACAAAAATAATGTACATAACCATAGTACTAGGGTATTGTTACATAACCCCTTATAACACCCTCATAAGACCGAAAAGTAAGGTGTACGATGGTGACAGAATCTTGGGGTGGCTCGGATAACATTACTCGGGTTGTAATCTCTATCAGCTTCCATTTCTCTCATAGGCGGTCCTGCTCAAGCTTAACATATTCAAGCTCATCTTAGACTTGATCAAGAGATAAGCCCAATGATGCCACCTCCTTTCCGAGCTCTGACAAATGGGCTTCGTATGGGTCACATCTACTGGATGAGGCCATCACTTCCTTTGTCTAAGTAAATTGGATTTGTTAAAGCCCTATATTTATACTAATCAGGTGATCACTGTTCAACAAATATATTATCAATGGTCACAATTATTAACATAAAACCAAAGAAGTTAACCTTTTATATAAATATTTTACATAAATAGGAATTTAATTATATCAAGAAGGATTTCCATTAATGAATGTTTGGGTCGTTACAATCTTCCCCCCTTAAAAAATTTCACCCTCAAAATTTTCTTTTCCCATACTAAAATAGATGTGGGTAACTCTACTTCATCATTTCCTCTGATTCCCCCACTTCTTCTTCAAACTTGTGGTTTCACCACAACACCTTGACAAGGGGCATTATCTTATTTCGTATAACTTTTTCTCTACGATCTAAGATCTTCACTGGTTTCTCCTCATAAGAAAGGTCATCCTCTAAATGTACCACCTATGAAGAGAGAACATGTGAAGGTTCTGGTATGTACTTCCTTACAAGGGATACATGAAATACATCATGTACTTTGGTCATGGTAGGTGGAAGTGCTAGTCGATAGGCCACAGCCCCGACACGATCAAGAATCTTGAAGGGGCCAATGTACCTTGGACCTAACCTCCCTTTCTTTCCAAACCTCATGACCTTCTTCCATAGAGATATGCGTAGAAATTCTATTTATCCAACTTTAAACTCAAGGTCTTGTCGACAGTTATCTGCATAACTCTTCTGTCGACTCTGGGCTGGATTGATATGCTACTGAATGGTTTTCACCTTCTCCACCATTTCTTCGATCATTTCTGGTCCAAGCAGCTTATGCTCACCGACCTCATCCCAACACGCCGATGTTCTGCACCTTTTCCCATAAAGGGATTCATATGGTGCCATTTGGATGCTCGAGTAGAAACTGTTATTATAAGAGAACTCAACCAGAGGAAGATGTTGATCCCATCCTACTTTAAAGTCCATTGAGCATGCTCTCAACATGTCCTCAAGTGTTTAGATAGTCCTCTTAGATTGACTATCAGTCTGAGGATGATAGGATGTACTGTAGTTCAGTTCAGTATTCAGAGAACGTTGAAGACTCTTCCAAAACATAGAGGTGAATCTTGGATCTCGATCGGATACAATAGATAGTGGTACTCCATGAAGCCTTACCACTTCCCTGATATATATCTGTTCCAGTTGATCCAATGAGAAATCCTCCAAAATAGCAATGAAGTGTGAAACCTTTGTAAAACAATCCACAAAAACCCAGATTTCATTTTTGCCTTTGGAAGTCTTCGGAAGTCCGGTGACAAAGTCCATGGTGATGTTCTCTCATTTCCATTCTGGTATGGGCAATGGTTGCATCATCCCCTTAGACTTCTACCTCTCTGCCTTCACTTGCTGACACACTAGGCACTTTGATGTATATTTAGCGATCTCCTTCTTCATATTATCCCACCAATAATTCTCTTAGAGATATCTATACATCTTTGTGTTTCCTGGGTGAATAGAGAAATTCGAACTATGTGTATCATCCAAAAGTTCCTTCTTCAGCTCCAGACTTGATGAAACACATAGTCTTTTCCCAAATCTCACAATTCCTTCTTCATTAACATTAAACTCCAAGGATTTCCATTTTCCAATAACTTCCACTTTTTATTGAATTCCCACATCTTCTTTTTGAGCATCTTTTAACCTTTCCAAAAGTGATGGTTGAGAAATAATTTGTGAAATGATTGATGGTTTTTCCTTCTTTATGATTCCCATGTCCATCTTCATCAAATCTAAGAAGATTGGATCCTTTTCAATTCTCATCAATGATAGAATCACTGGGTCCTTTCTACTTAGGGCATCCGCCACCTTGTTCGATTTCCTAGGGTGGTAATGGATTGAGAAGTCATAATATTTGATCATCTCTAACCATCTTTGTTGGTGCATGTTCAACTATTTCTATGTGAATATATAATTGAGTATTTTGTGTTCTGTATATATTTCACACTTCTCCCCAAAGAGATAATGCCACCAAATTTTCAAAGAGAAGATCACTACAGCCAACTCGAGGTCATGTGTTGGATAGTTCTGTTCATGAACTTTTAATTTCCTTGAAGCATAGGCAATGGATTTTTCATTTTGTATCAACACACATCCCAGAACCTTCTTTGAAGCATCACTGAATACCAAAAAAGTTGTCCACTTGTGGGTAAAGTGAGCACGAGTGCAGTGATAAGACTCCTTTTTAACTTCTCGAAGCTTTCTTCACATTCATCACTCCAAGAAAACTTTACTCCCTTCCGAGTTAGCTTGGTTAGAGGGTTGGAAAATCGTGAGAAATTTCTCAAAAATCGCCGATAATATCCAGCTAACCCTAAAAAGTTACGGATATCCGTTACCGATGTTAGCCTCGACCACCCCTCAATTGCACCTGTTTTGGAGGGATCCATAGATATCCCATTGCTTGTGATGATATGGCCCAAGAATGATACCTTTTTCAACCAGAACTCAAACTTGTTGTACTATTCATAGAGATTCTCCTTCCGCAAGGTCTCTAGTACAGTTCTCAGATGATTCTCATGGTCCTCCTTGGTTTTAGAGTATATCAGAATATCATCTATAAAGACTACCACAAATTTGTCGAGGTAATCTCTAAAGACTCTATTCATCAATTCCATGAAGATTTCGGGAGCATTCGTGCGTTCTAAAGGCATTACTATGAATTCATAGTGGTCATATCTTGTACGAAAAGTAGTCTTGGGGATATCTTCCTTCTTCATCCTTAATTGATAATATTCCAACTACAAATCCACCTTGGAGAAGTATTGTTCTCCACACAACTTATTGAACAAGTCATCAATTCATGGGAGATGATACTTGTTCTTTATCTTTATTTTTTAAAGCCCACGATAATCGATGCAAAGGCGCATTGACCAATCTTTCTTATTGATGAAGAGGACTGGTGCACCCCATGGTGAAGCACTTGGGTGTATAAACCCTTTATCTAGATTCTCCTATAGTTTTTTATTAAGCTCCTCAAGCTCCACAACATCCATTTTATATGGAGTCTTGGATATTGGAAACTCCCCAGGTATAAGATCAATTGAGAATTCAACATCTCTTCTAGGAGGAATACTAGACAATTCCTCGAGAAATACTTCATCTAATTCCCTCACAATAGGCATGTATTCAAGGATAGTTGTATCCTTAGACTCAATCATCTGAGCCAAATACGCGTGCTCATAGGGAAGTAATATCCACGCTTGATATGATGGAGCTAAGGAAGATTCATCTTCCTCCTTGCACTTGTAAAGAATTGGGGGTCGATTCTCCACATGGAGAGTGATTTCCCTCTCACAGAAATTTATGTTGGATCTATATAAAGAAAGCCAATCCATTCTAATAATCGCATAAAATTACACCAGAGGGAGTATGATTAGGTTCACCGAGAAGTTTAATCCACATATTATGACAGGGGAGGAGTTATATTCATTGGATTCAATGATTTCTCCATTTTCCATACTCACCGACATCTTCACTTCTATGATTTGTGGTGGTTTTGGGATTGTTCAACTAAACTTTCAAGATATAAAAGAATGCATAGAAACTGAATCAAAAAGTACGTTTGCCATTCTTGAATGAATAACTAGCGTACCTATCACCACTTCGTTGTTGGGGTTTATTTTAGAAGTAGTGATGGAAAAAGCTCACCCTTCCTGCCTTGGAGGTTATTGGTTACCTCCAAAAACCCTTGGCTATGGGCACTAATTTTCAAGATGCCATGGTTCTTTGCAGTTGTAGCAATGAACCACGCGTTGATGTTCAAACAAATCATTCCTCTCTTCTATCGCATCCACGAGTCTTTCTTGCCGATAGTTAACAGCTAGGTTCCCTTCTCTTCCACACCAAAAGCATTTCCTTGTCCCCTTCTGGCAATTTACAGGGTGCTTCTTTCCGCACCTTTAGCAAGTGGGGTGATAGATCTTTTTAGCACCATTGGATTTATCCATTGGATCACCTGCATTGAAGTTCACCTTATGCTTCTTATCCCCATGATACCCCTGAGATTCTCTGATCCCCATTTCAACCTTGAGGTCACATCGTACAATTTCCTCATAGCTGTCGAAGTCACAGATCACCAGTGCTTTCCAGAGGCTAGGTTTCAGCCCACCAAAGAAGCTGTTAACCTTGCATTTGGGGGTAACGACAAAGTCGGAAGCATATCATGAATGCCTTGTGAAGTTTTCCTCATACGCTCCAATAGATTCTTCCTCTTTTTTCTTGAGGTAAAGGAATTCCTTTTCCATCTTAAGCCGAAGGGTGCACGAAAAATATTTATCAAAAAACATCTTCTGAAAATCCTTCCATTCCAATGCCTCGATCTCCTCCTCATGCTTCGTATTTTTGATCAACGTCCACCATTGATCATCTTCAACTTCCATACGATAATAAGCTATGTGAACCTTCTCTTGTTCAGAACATTGAAGGATGAATAAGATCTTTTTAATGGAGTTGATCCATTGTTCAACGAGTGAGAGATAAGATGATCCATTAAAAGTAGGATGTCTTTGTCTCATGAAGCTCTCAATAGTGACATGTTCTTTCTTAGGGGGGGTTGAATGTTCCTCTTGAACCATGTTTCTATTCAAATCTTGAGTTAGCTGAGAGAGAAGCGTGACAAAGTTCGCGATTCCCGCTCCCATTGGATTGAGAATCTCATTAGTACAGTCATTACATTGATCTTCACATCGATTGTTAGCCCGAGCCCTTATATTACCAGCCATTGGATGGAATAAAAGGAAAGTTAGGGGTAACACATAAAAGGTAATCCAAGGACAACACTAATGAATTATAAATAAATTTTTTTTCCTTAACATATGAATATATTGGATTCAGTCTATTTTATCCATGATTTACTTTCTAACATATATTCTTAGGGAATTTTTTTGTCCCTTAATAATGGTTCATACTAAGCTTGTGAATTTACCAAAGCATATACCCCAGGAGTGTCGTAACCAAGAGTGTAGAAAGGCCCATTGTTGTGCACCAGTTCCCATTCGAGTCTAGCTCAAAGCGGTGTTTTCGTGTTTTACCCCTAGGATACATCTGTGCCAGAACCGCCTCTACCTGCTCGTATCTAGACAAGGATGTATTTTCTTGATAAACAACTTACTAAATACTCACAAAAACTTAGGGATGTTTTTATTATACTTAGTCTTGTCTCTAAGGCTTGACTAGGGGTTTCTAATCCTAATACCAAAAATAACTAAACCTATCCTCTGATACCAACTATGACAACCCTAATCTTTTATTACAGAGTTAAAGATAATTTATTACATAAAATTCACTTGATAAAACCTAGAAGATCGATAGCTCTAGTGTATTTGGGACTTAGGATCATTACATAACAACTTAAAACATGAAATACAACATTTTTATTTAAAACTTCCTTTACATGACTACTATATTCCCTCGTACTTAGCATTTCATGGGATAACCTGAGGACATGCATAAGAAAAGGGTGAGCTATAATTCCCAGTAAGGGAATAATCACGGAATTCAATGAGGAATACAATACATGTTAGACAATAGACATATCAATAGAGCACAATAGAAGCATAAACATAAAGACATGATAAAGAGTGATAATTATAACATGGAAATGTGGCAACAACACTTAACATGGAATTAGCATGAGCCAAGGCTCATTGCACATGGAGAATGAGTAAATCCTCATTGCACATGAAGAACGAGTAAAAACTCATTACACTTGAATTAGAATGAGTAAACACCCATTTCACATGACGTATCATGATACTATACTTTACCCAATGCATTGGAGCGGTATAAGGGCACACCCTTCTTAAACATTTCATTTCATGCATAAGTGTGCCACATGGATCATGTAACATGGATTCATAAAACATCATCATTTATTTCAAGATAAAGGAATGTGGAATTCACACATGAAACTTTATAATCAATAAGTAAATGTGCATAAAAGTGAATACCCTAGATAGAGATATCAACATAGTATTCACTACACAATGACATTGACTTGGAAAATCGGTGCAAATTCGACAGCATAATGACGTGACGTAAGAATTCATAAAAATGGCTGATGAGATAGAAAGGGGTGTCTCATAATATGTACATAAAATTGACAGTAATGGGGGTCATATAAATACACTTCCCAACAATTTTAATGAAATTTAGATTCATAATACAAAAGGATTACTTGGATGTAAAAGAAGAGAGAGAAATCCATCATGGAATTTCGGCATAGTAATAGGTGTACATGTGAGGCATTTATTGAGAGAGAAAGGGGTATCCCATCATTCAAACATAAAGAGGGAAGTATGAGGGAGGTTCGAAACCATACCCCAACATTTATAATTGAAATTAAAAGGGAATAACAACATTAAGAAAATTGGACAAAAATGAGAAAGGAAGAAAAAAACCCTTACTTGGAAGTGTGCTTCCAAAGGCTTGAGAGAGGCTTCTTGGGAGCTTGGGGAACCTTGGGAGGATTCTAAAGAGAGTAGGGAAGAGGTTGGATGAACTCCAAAGGCTTTGAGTGAGGAGGAAGTGGGATCTTGGGTGGGTTTATATAGGAAAGGTGAGAGAATTTTTTATTATTTAGGTTTGGGACACCTCAAATTAAACTAATCCAAACCACAAACCAGCCCATGGTTTTTGCCCATGGTCTTTGGTAAAGGGAAGTGGAAAACAATATTTTATAAGGCCAAAGTCTGAACTTCTTAAAATAACGGGATTTCTTATGTGGAGGTGAGTCACGCTCCCAAGGAAAAAAATTTAAAAAGACAAGATGTTTAATAAGTCTTGAAGGGTCCATTAATGTTTTGTAAAATAAGTCAAACAAACCCAAAACCACATTATTTTAATAGTAAAACATATATTGGTCGAACATAAAGCTTATAGTATTTTATTACATCACTATCGGGTCATTATGATGTCATAAAACACATTGTATATTTAAACAGTATTTAATTTTTACCCAAAAATTTGACTATCTCAGAAAATTATGAAAAATTCACCGTTGGATAATTTTGACATCCTAATTCCAGAAATAATATTCATTTTTATCTAAATAATTTTTTTAAGTATGTTAATTTTCACTTTTAAAATAAAAACTGACATTTATCGAAAATTCATGGGTTTTGACAAATATGGTTTTCAAACCATAATAAAAATCTCAATTGCATTCATAAAATTATAAGATCATTTATATTTAATAAAAATTAATTTAATAATAATAATAATTTTTTATTAAAATATTATTTAATTCAAAAATCCATTAATTCATCAAAATAGATTTCTTAGTTGAACATTAACTAAAAATACTATTTGTGCTTTAAAAAAGAAAAACTATTTACAAGGTAACAATAATAAAATGAAAGTATATTCATTATTATATAAAAAAATAATGTATATAACCATAGTACTAGGGTCTTGTTACATAACCCCTTATAACACCCGCATAATACCGAAGAGTAAGGTGTGAGACTGTGACAAACTCTTGGGGTGGCTCAGATAACATTGCTCGGGTGGTAATCTCTATCAACTTTAATTTCTCCCATAGGTGGTCCCACTAGAGCTTAACATATTCAAGCTCGTCTTGGGCTTGGTAAAGAGTGAATCCCAATGATGCCACCTCCTCTCTGAGCTCTGACAAATGAGCTTCGTATGGGGCACATCTATTGGATGAGGCCATTGCTTCCTTTGTCTGGGTAAATTGGATTTGTTAAAGCCCTATATTTATACTAATCAGGTGATCATCGTTCAATGACTATATTGGAAATGGTCACAATTCATAACATAAAACCAAATAAGTTGACATTTTATATAAAAATTTTACATAAATAGGATTTTAATTAGATCAAGAGGGATTTCCATTAATGAAAGTTTGGGTCGTTACACCGTCGGCTTGGACCGAACACCTGGACATGCACCGCTACTCACCTAGACTGACCATATATGACACCCCGAACACCGACGTGCGCCATCACATGCCACCATCCTGGCCAAACCATGTCGTGCCTTCACTGGTGCACCTCCGCTGCATCATCACGAGGCC
The DNA here is from genome assembly GCA_963277665.1 of Viscum album. Taxonomy (NCBI): domain Eukaryota; kingdom Viridiplantae; phylum Streptophyta; class Magnoliopsida; order Santalales; family Viscaceae; genus Viscum; species Viscum album. The sequence continues at coordinate 1,566,655,580 of OY728161.1, forward strand.
AGATCATCAATTTTGGAATGTTTCACCAAGAATTGAAGGTGAAACAATCATTCATTCATATCCTACAAATAACAAAGAACGTGTGGGAAAAGGGGGAATAAATCACATGGAACAAACTTGGGGAATGAACCACAACTTTTGTTCATTCTGGTCATGATCTGTTCCTATAATAACAATCAACCAAAACTAAATAGTATAATAATCATCCCCAAATAATTCCCGCAATCAAACCCATCCCACAAGAATGATCGAATCATGAATCAACCTATTCATGGGTTGATTCATGTTCATCATTGAATCTATGAGTGGGGAAAGAAAGAACTAAAAATCAGAACACCCTACCTAGGAAAGGATCGTTTGCTGTAGAGGATTCATTTCCAATGGAGATCTGTCAAGAATGATCTCAATCCACCATCCCATCGCTGCCTGTCAATAGATTTCTCCAAGGTTATCTCCAGAGTCTTTAGGTAATTCTAGGGTTATGAGCCTAACCCTAGATCCATACTTAAAATGAAAATCTAAAAGAATCATTGTTGCATTGAATAAAAATATTTTTATTCCCGTTATTTCTAAAAACTACTTTTCATAGTTGACCCGCGCTGCACAATGAAAGGTCTCACCTAGGGTAAAATCACTCATCTGAATGTAACGGTGCCCTCAGATTTTTGATCCAGGCACTCATTTATAAGTTATTCCACATTTTCAGGAAAACTGGTCATGCATGCTGTTTAATGTTTAATATTTTTCAAACATTTATTTCAGGCACACTGGGTCTCAGAATCACACGTTGTCTTAGTACCTGGTCTTGTAATAATTCCATATAATATTTAAAATAATACATGGAAAAATCTAGAACATTACTTATATAGTAGGTGAGATCACTAGGAAAGACCCACCAATAATAACACCACATATTTCAAGTGTCATTGGTTGTTCTTATTTATGAACATGTATATTTTCTCCTGACGTGAGATCATTATCAATGTGTACCATTTGATCACGTACTTTGATTCAATATAAAAACCAAAACATTGATGTTTTGGCAAGGTAGTTTGTGTTGAGTGCATCATTAGTACTATCACTACTACAAAACTGAACATTAACAGTGCTAGAAATGTCCTTTATCAGCACTAAAAAGTGCTGACTACAAGAGTGAGGTTAAAAGCCCCTATCTTTTATCAGCGCTGATAAAGGGGTATTTTATCAGGAATAAACAAAGCACTGATAAAGGAATAATTTACCAACGCTTTAATTTAGTGCCTTTAAAGGAACCATTTATTAGTGCATATAAAATCACTGATAATGGTGTCCTTTATCAGTGCTTTTAAAGGAACTGATAAAGGTCCATACTGCAGTGCGCTGTAACAACACACTGCAGCACCACTGCAATGTACTGTAACAGCACACCGTAGCACTAAAACACATCAGATATCAAAAAAAGAGCCAATATAGTATTTAAATGAAATAAAATTTACAACACAAGCATAAGAAAAAACACTATATTATAGACATTTCAAACATTGGTTTATACAATTACATAAATACAAATTATTATATATATTCAAAAACAACAAAGTTCCTTTATCTTTTAATCCTAACCCGAATCATGTAATTTCCAAAAAAACCACCCCTAATAGAGATAAATAATACACATGTATAAGAAAAAAATTCTTATGTTATAAATAATATAAATAAATAAATTAACAAAAGGTGTTAATTTTACTAAAATTGATGTCAATTTTAAATAAAAATACACACATAGAGTCATACCAGTCACACCGTGCATCTGATTGAGGTGAGGATAATTTCAACACATCTCAAATAAATTTTGGATTGTTTTTATAAAGTATCAAAAAAATCTGAATGTGTTTGCTTAGTTTTGAGTATGTTAGTTGTCTTTTGTACTAAAATGTCATTTTAAACTAGAAACACAAACTTTTGACTCATTCTGATCACATCGTGTATTGGTTTTATATGAAATTAATTCCTATATGTCACAAATGACTTATTAATATTTATCCTAAATGATAAATAAAATCTGAGTACATTTGATCAGTTCTCAGGGAGTGACATTTTTTGAACTAAAATGTCAATTTTAAAAAGATAACAGATACTTTGAGTCATATCGGGAACATCATGTATTAGATTGAGGTGAAGCCAATTCCTACACATAAAAAATGACTTAAGGATCATTTTTTCAATGTATCAAAACAATATGAACGTGTTTGCTCAGTTTTGAGTAGGAAAATTGCCTATTTTACTAAAATTGATGACAATTTTAAATAAAAAGACACACTTTGAGTCATACCGGTCACACCTTACATCAGATTGAGATAAAACTAATTTGTACACATCCCAAATGACTTATAGATCACTTTCATATATTTTCAAAACAATATGGATGTGTTTTCTCATTTTTGAGGACATCACTTGTATTTTTTACTAAATTGTCATTTTACAATTAAAACACGCACTTTGACTGATACTAATCACATTGTGTATCAGATTGAGGTGAGGCTGATTCTTACACATCAAAAATTAATAATGGATCATTTTTCTAAAGTATTTAAACAATGTGAATGCATTTACTTGGTGTTGAGTAGGTTTGTTGGACTTTTTACTAAAATTTATGACAATTTTAAATAAAAAGACAAATTTTGAGTCATACCAGTCACACTATGTGTTGGATTGTGGTGAGACTGATTCTTACACAGCCCAAATGACTTATTGATCATTATCCTAAAGTTTCAACACATTCTGAATGTGGTTTCTAAATTTTGAGTACGTCACTTGTCTTTTTTACTAAAATGTCATTTTAAAATTGAAATATATACTTTGACTCATACCGATCACATTTTATATCAAATTTAGGTTCAGATGATTCCTACATATCAAAAATGACTTACAGATCATTTTCCTAAAGTATTTAAATAATTTGAATTTATTTTCTCTGTTTCGAGTAGGTTAGTTGGCCTTTCACTAAAATTGATATCAATTTTAAATAAAAACACACACTTAGATTCATAACAGTAACACCGTGCATCATACTGAGGTGAGACAAATTCCTACATGTACCAAATGACTTATGGGTATTTTTCTTAAAGTTTCAAAACAATCTAAATGTGTTCGCTCAGTTTTTAGCACGTCACTTTTCTTTTTTACTAAAATGTCATTTAAAAATTGAAACAAATACTTTGACTCATACCGATCACATTGTGTATCAGATTGAGGTGAGACTAATTCCTACACATCAAAAATGACCTATGGATCATTTTCTTAAAGTATTTAAACAATGTGAATGCATTTTCTTGGTTTTGAGTAGGTCAGTTGGCCTTTTTACTTAAATTGATGTCAATTTTAAATAAAAACACACACTTAGAGTCATATCAGTCACAACATGAATCATATTTAGGTGTAGTTAATTCATACACATCTCAAATCACTTATGAGTCATTTTACTAAAGTATCAAAACAATATGAATGTGTTTTCTCAGTTTTGAGTATGTCATTTTTCTTGTTTACTAAAATGTCATTTTTAACTTGAAACACACACTTTGACTCATACAGATCACTTTGTTTATCCATTTGACGTGAGACTAATTAATAAACTCCAAAAATGATTTATGAATCAATTCCATAAATTATCAAAAAAATCTGAGCACATTTTTTCAGTTTTCAGCGAGTGACACTTTTTAAAGGAAACTGTTGATTTTAAATTGAAAAAAAAATTGAGTCATATCAGGAACATCATGTATTTGATTGCGGTGCGTATGATTCTTACATGCCACAAATGAATTATGGATTATTTTTTTAAATTATAAAAACAATATGAATATGTTAGCTCAGTTTTGAGTATGTCAGTAGTCCTTTTTACTAAAATTAATGTCAATTTTAAATAAAAAAATTAGTTGGAGTCATACCGATCACATCGTGTATCAGATTGAGGTGTGGATGATTCCTACGTGTCCTAAAGTCTCAAAACAATACTAACTTTAAATTTCACCATAATTTACATTTACTTTATTGGTAAAACTACCAACACTGCATGAACAACTTCGAACAAACCACATCAACTCAAAAAAAAAAGAATCCACCTTTATAAGAAAATAATTATTATGAGTAATACTAAAAAGAAATAAATTGGATATAAATATGAAATAATACATTAATTCTATGGATAATTATTTTATAGTGAAAATATAAAGACTACCTCTATGATTGAGCAGTGGAGGGAACTTGAAGGAAAGTGATAAATGTCCACACTATTGGGGTGAAAGGTTTTGAGGGAGAAGAAGTTTGTGAAGTTTTGGTGTATAAAGGTATGAAAGATGGAAAAAGATCCCCAACTCGAATAAAATAATCCACCTGTATAAGAAAACAATTATTATCTGATTAATACTAAAAATAAATAAATTAAACATAAATATAAAATAAAACATTAATTCTATGGATAGTGATTTCATTGTGAAAATATCAAGATTACCTTTGTAATTGAGTAGAGGAAGTGTCGTTGTTCTTCCTATAAAGACATTGGTGGTAACTTGAAATAAAGTGATAAATTCACCACTATAGGGGTGAAAAGGTTTTAAAACAGAAGAATTCTGTGGAAGTTTTGGTGCAGAAAGGCATGAAATATGGACAGAGAACCCCAACTCGAATAAAAGAATCTACCTGTATAATAAAACAATTATTATGTGAGTAATACAAAAAATAAATAAATTAAACATAAATATGAAACAATATATTAATTATATAGACACTAATTTTACGATGAAAACATCAAGATTACCTGTGTAATTGATCAAAGGTAGTGTTGTTGTTCTTCCTACAAAGGCAATGGAGTTAACTTTAAAGAAAGTGATAAATGCACCACTGCAGGGGTGAAATGGTTTTAATGGAGAAGAAGTCTGATGAATTTTTTGTGCAGAAAGGGTCGAAAGATGGACATAACACCCCAACTCGAAGAAAAGAATCCAGATGTATAAGAAAACAATTATTATATGAGTAATACTAAAAAGAAATAAATTGAACATAAATATGAAACAATACATTAATTCCATAGACAATAATTTTACTGAGAAAACATCAATATTACTTATGTGATTGAACAGATATAACATCGTTTCTCTCTTTCAAAGTCATGACATATGGATAGAAATATTTTAAAACAAACTCTATAAGGAATAATTAAAATTAAATAAACGTTCCATTATATAATTTTCAGTAAAATAGAGAAATTATATTGTAACACTACCTTTGAATCCATCCAAAGGGTTTCCTTCATTAGAGTTTGTTCTTATGAGGGATTGGTAACATCATCATGTGAAAAAGACATTGTCTGTATGAGTAGTCAAACATTTAATTTGGATTATGTTAATATAGTAGAGAACATATAATATTATGTGGATGAACATAATATATTAAAAAATAATTTTACCTTCTCATTGAACTCTCTTTATTTTTTAAAGGTTGTAAGGATTTGGTTCCTCTTTCGAGAATCCAAATCCCCTCTTTGTGGTCCACTCTAACATACAAGACATTGTCTACATTAGGACCAATATAAACTTATTGTGATCACCCAATGAAAGGTTCATCCTCAATTGAATTTTTATCTGACTCAAAATTTGTTTTAGTCACTAGCAGGACAATTGAAAAATTATTTTTTGTTGGATAAAAGACATAAAATACTTTCACTGCTTGTGATTCCATTATGAACAACTCATAATTTTCCCCTTTTAAACTAAAATTGACCTTCAAAAATCTCATTTCATTAAATTTCACTCCATTGATATTGTAAACCCATTTTCAACAAAAAAGTTACACTTGAAATGTTTTATAATACAACTCATATATATGTTCAATAAGCCAAAATATGACATATTTTCATAAATTGGATTTATATCCTTGGAACCAGATATGTGAATTGCTTCAACCATAAGTGTAACACCACTGTTTTTCAATGTACTTAAGTCATCATGTTATTTTATATATAACATATAACTATTGATTACAAAAATAGTGTAAGATATAAAATTTTCATTCATTCCTCTAGCTAGCCATTGAAGTCATTTGACAATTAAATTTGGATTTTTAGATAACTCCTTATAAATTTGATCTATTAAACATCATGTAAACTATTGATTATGTGTATTTGATATCCATCCTTCATCCCTTGGTGAATTAAAATATCTAAGAATTTATTTGTGGGCTTCAATGTATGGATAAACATATTCACTATTATGTAATATGTAAATATGTGCTTTCTCCCTCTCTATCAATGTAATTATAACAAAATATCTTCCAGAAATCCCTTATCCCATAAGGATTTTGCTGTAATGAGACTTAGGGAGACCGATGCTTTCAACATCTGATAGGTAATCAGTACAGAATTCAATAGCTTGTTCAACAATATATCATTCTACAATACAACCTTTTGGCCGAATTTGATTCTTGACATACCCTTTCAAAATCTCCATATACCATTCAATGGGGGTACATCCATCTCTAATGGACATGACCATATAGTTGAACCTCTATGACCAAGTGAACCATCAGTTGGACCATTATATCAAATAATGATAGTGGAAATAATATCTATAATTCACGTAATATGACTGCAATATCCTTATTCATGATGGGAAACTTCACTGGATCTACAACTTTACTGCATATGGCTTTAAAAAAGAAGCAGAGTCTGGTTAATGTATGTCATACATTTTGAGACAGAATGTAACAGAAAGCAACAAACATTAAATCTTGCATCAAAACATGACAGTCGAATGATTTTAGTACTTATAACTTCAAATTATTCATTGACACAACATTATTTATATTTTATGAATACTCTTGTGGAACTTTTACACTAGTAAAAAAAATGGAAAAAATGTAATTTTTCCTATATGGATTGAGTGTAAGCTACTAGAGGAAGAAAAGTATTCATTTTACCCTTTATCAGTGCCAACTCTTCCCTTATCCCCATTTCAATCAAGTCCAACCTATCCTTGATGTCATCTTTCATTTTTCCAAGAAAATTTAGTAATGTGCCAATAACAACATCGAATAAATTTTTTTTCTACATGCATGACATCAAGAAAATTTCTAACATACAAACAATTCCAATATAGTAATTCAAAGAAAATTGATCCCTTCTTCTAACCTGATTTTGTAAGGTTTTCGGAAAATGGTTTATCGAAAACAATGTCAATATTTTTTACTTTTTTGTATAGTTGATCTCACATTATTAGAGATGGTGTTGTACATTGTTTGATATTCCTATCGAATTCTGTCATTTAGAATCAGTATTTATGTCATCAAGGTAAAAATTTCCGATGTCCTAAAAACAGAGTCTTCGAGTAATGTTTCAACTAAACTGAGTATGTGCATTTTTTCACAAATGGGACACCCCAATATTCCTTTAATTATATAGACTGATAAATCTCCACAAGTGGGGAAATCATTTATCATTCCTTACAACACAACCCTCAATGTGAATTATTCATTTCTATGAGAATCATACATTGTAACACATATATCCCACATCAATTTCAAATCTTCGATCAATGAAGCCAAATAGACATCAATATCATTACAGAGTTACTTTGGTCCAGATATAATCAGATACAACATAATGTATTTACTCTTCATGCATAACCATAGTAGCAAGTTATAATTTAACAATATGATGGGACATGTACTATAAGCACTACTCTATACATCAAAAGTATTTATTCCATATATAGATAATGCAAGACAAAAGTTTCTTGACTCATCTCCAAACTCAAGAAACTCATAATCAATTTTCTTCCACTAAAGAGATTTTTTTTGGATGATGTAGGTTCACATTTTTAATTCTTGTATCTACATACCATTTTAATTATTTTGTGCTTTCCTTACATCCATATAGTCTTCTAAACCATGGAATGATAGGAAAGTACCATACCGATTTTGAAGGACTTGATTCATTTTTCTTGAATCGATATGCGCCACACTTAGGCATTTTATGAGTGGTTCATGTTCCTTCCGAAAAAATATGCAATCATTTAGAAAAACATGTATTTTTTTAGTGATCATTCCCATTGAACGTAACATTTGTTTAGTATCATTTGTTCATCATGGTAATTTATTTTCTTTTGGTATCATATTTTTCAGAAGACCAAGTAGTTCTTTAAAGCTGGTGTCACTCCATCTGCTGCCAGTTTTCAAATTAGATAACTTCAATATAGATGACAATGTTGTGTATTTAGTACAACCGGTATGAAATTGTTTCTTGGAACAACTATTTAACTCCTCAAACAACTTTGGAAAAATCATGAAGGTCATCTTCAATTTTCATTGTTATTTCTTCTATGTGATCTCCATTATCTTTTACAAAGGTATTCATATAAAATGATTCATAAACCCTAGTATCATCCCAATTGATGTCCAAATTAAGTTTTTTCCCATGTTTAGTCCAACATTTATAGCTTTGATCAATTCTATGACAAATAAATTTTTCTTCCAACTCTTCCAGACTAATTTTTCTTGAATAAAAACAATGTAAACACGAACATAGGATTTTAGAAGGGTCGTCTATGTTCTCTCTTGAAAACTTGATGAACTCTTTAAATCCATATTCATATTCATTTGTAAAAATATTAGCATGAATCCATTTTCAGTTCATAACCATCCCATTGGGTTTATAAAATATTAATTTTATAAAGTATATAAATAAATACACATATGATATTCATTATAAAAAGTGAAAGTTATAGACAATTCTAATAATAGAAACTCAACATTTGATTGTTTCAAAGAATTTCAGTATGTTGAAGAAAATGTGTAATTGAATTAAATAAAAAAATTACTCCATATCAAATCTTTCTTAAATCTCCTAAACAAATGAAAATATAATACAAGCAATTAAAGAGTAATTAGAAACTAAAATATGGTAAATAAGAATAATAAACTCTCATTCAATCAACAAGATCAGTGGTTTCATGGATCAGTGAATAACGCTAATGATAAAAGGGAGATAACTATCATTCTTTTTGTAGAATTTTGGGTCATTTGGAAATAAAGTAATAAATATTGGTTTGAGGGGATTAATACTTCGATTAAAGTAAATATGGATCATTTATAATAGAATATCTAAGTGCCAAGATATTTCAATTCCAATAATAAGGGTTGTTGGGATTTGAAAAAATAGTTGGAGATATAATATAATCATTAATAACATCACAATCAATAATCATTATAATTTAATAAATATTATTTTATTTTTGTAGATAATGGAATGTTACTTGGATACATCACTTTCCTTATGATCTATATTTTGGAAAGAGAATCTCATATCAAGTGAAAACTTCTAGAAGCAGTACAAACACTAACGCATTATATTATACCAAGAATAGAAGTTAATTTTTTTGGAATACCTTATACCTGATTATCATCCACGTAGAGAGAGTGAGGGTGATAATGATTCCTATAGAAGGCACATAGGGGATGCATCATATTTTTGATGAATTGTGTTATTAGTTATGTCTTTGATATGAGGATACAAGATAAGAACATGGATGGATACACTATGTTGAATCATCTAAAAGAATATGAAAATGAGAGGGATATAAAGGAAGATAATAAATTATATTATCACTAAACTTTATAGGTGTAAATCGAAAGATGGATTGTGTAATGACCCAATCCTGAATTACCTAAACAACACCGGGTCAGATCATCATATGGCCTCTAACAAACCTCAAATTCATTAAAGGATGGTTTAAACTTTGGGTGTAAAAAACCATAAATGGGAGGTTCCCCACCCACCCAAATAGAAACAATTATTACCAGAGGTGAAAGAAAATTATAGCATGACCCTTGGGGTTAATGGACATGAAAACCCAAAATCATTATTACCTAATATAGACATAACTGTTAGAAAAACAACTATGTAAATAAATGTTGAAATATAAATATAGAAACACATACATGTCACGTATAAAAACTCACTTATAGTCTATAAGAAATATAAAATATATAAAAACCTAATATTCAAACATAACGTGAACTAAAGGCACCATAATGATTCAAAAAGTGAAGGCTTGATGTGATAAAATCTCATGTGCTAAACTGAGGATGGACCCTTTTAATATGCTCCATAAGAAAACTAAGGACCATAGTAAATTCTAAGAGGAAATAGATCCTATGATACATATAACCAATAGAGTAACATACATCACTCCACTAACTTAGTTCCCTAAAAATATCATCTGAAGCTTCATGTCCACTGAGGTGTCCATGAAAGGTGTCAGTATATATATAATCATTAGAGAACCACCAATGTGCCTCAAATCAGTAGTCAATAAACAAGAATATACATGAAAATTTCCACACATTTATATAAATATATGAAAAAAGGATTTAGTAAGGATATATAAAATATAGAAGTAAAACAACAATGAATAAATCCAAGGTTCAGTGTCAGATATAACCAATATCTCCATATATCGAGAGGGCCCATACATCTGTAGTCAATCAAACAACAGATCATAAAAAAAATAATTCTATTTATAATCTAAAATCAAATTAGTATAGAATCACTGGACCACAAATAACGACATCCTAGAAGAAGATATCAAAAAAGAAACAAAAAATACACAAAGAAAATTGGAAGGACAACCTCGCTAGGTTGAAGAAAATCCAAGACCCTCTTCGGAAACCCTAACTGCAATCGGACACCAGATGTTGGAGGAGATTTTCAACCAATTAGAGGTAGTCAAGTGGTGTGATTCGAGTTTCGATTCACTAAGGAGGAGAACTAATAGTTGGTGGATTATGTGGAATGTTTTGGATATCATGATGGGTTCACAAATGGTTAGGGTTTTTGAAATCGATTGGGTCACTTTTATCATCGCTTACAAATTAGCACCGATAAAGGTAGTTCTTTATCAGCGCTAATAAAGCGCGGATAAAATCAATCTTTATCAGCATTAAAGTTATAGCACTGATAAATATTCATTTTATCCTCGCTTTTTTTAGTGCTGATAAAGCCTCATCTTTATTAGTGTGAAAAAACACTAATAAAGATGTTTTTATCAGTGCTTATTACTTAAGCGTTGATAAAGGATTTATAATTATAACTATAAACAAAAAAATTATAAATATTTATATATACTTAATAAATATATATAAATATATATAAATATATTCATTTTTAAATATATTTATTATAATTTTATAATTAATTATTTATAATTACATATTTTTTTTATAAAATAATAATATTTGTATCATTATATATCATTATATAATTATACATATATATTTATTTAATAAATAAATAAATAAATAAAGATATATATATATATATATATAAATATAGAAAATATATTCATTTTTTAAGTAAATTTTTTATAAATTTAATAATTATATATATATATATATAATTATTTATTTATAATTATATAAATTATTTAAAAAATATTTATTTATCTATAATTATAAACATATAATTGTATAAATATTGTAAATGAAAATTTATAAATATATTTATTTATAAATATTTTTTTACAAAATATATTTTTAACATTATTAATGAATATCTAATGTAAAGTGCATAAATATTTTGTAACATATAAATCATCTTTTTATACATTAATATATATATCTATATATTTAATATATACAATTTAATAACATTAATTATCATAATTATCTAATTAAAAAATGTTTAATATTTAATAATGTATAATCAATTTATTCATTTTTATCAATAATTATTTAATTATTAAAATTTATCATATTTTTTTAATAAAATGATTTTTTATTTTTTATTTATTTTATTATATCATTTTTTTTATTCAGTCCGACATCATTGCTAAAAAATCACTGATAAAATAAATATTTATCATTGCTAAAAATAAATCACTGATAAAGGGTACCCTTTATCAGCAATAAAAATAAAGCGCTGATAAAGGATACCCTTTATCAGTGCTAAAAATGAAGTGTTGATAAATGTTTCCTTTATCAGTGCTAAAAATAATGCACTGATAAAAGGTTAAATTTATCAGTGCTTTCTTTAGCACCGAAAAAGGTACCCCTTATCAGCGCTTTTTTTAGTGCTGATAAATACCAGTGCTATTAAACACGAGTTTTTTAGTAGTGTATGATATTTGTTGAATGTTCAAGATAGAATTTGTCACTTCTAAGTTGAGAAAGTGATATCTTGAGTCTAGTTTATCAAAATGGTAGTACCTTTATAAATCCTCAACCAAGGTAGTCAAAGGTAAGTCTATCTAGTTAGATTAATAAATAATAAAATAAGAAAGGATGATGACACAAATGTGCATCCTTCTTTATGAGATATTTAAATACAAATAGATTATATTACATAGTGCGTGTTTGTAGGATGATTGTCGTTGATATGAATATTCCTTATATCTTTAGGGGTCTTGATGGGTTGCTAGACTACACTCTTGGTATATGAATACTAGTCACTACTATTGAGATAAGGGCATAGAGGGTCACACATAAAAATTTATTCAAGAATTTTCCCTTTTCTGGTGAATAGAAATATAAGATATGGTGGGACCCACATTGGGGTCTGAGAGTTATCCAAGTAATCAATCATCGATGAATAAATAAATTCATTTTTATTCAAGTATAGAACAATTGGATTGAATTTATTTATTAAAATTATACACAAGGTATTAAGTGTACATGTGGAAAAATATTACACGAATGAACATTATTTTAATATTCAAGATTCATTTAAAATTAGCCAGAATTACAAGTCAAGTTAATGACTCGAGTTTATCACATAATATATTTAATATATATTATAAGTATGTGATAAAATATAAATAATATTTATGTCATGAACCCCTCCCCACAAAGTGTACCCCTCCTTGGACGACAATGAGAGAAGATAGATAATGACTCCTGAGTCCCACCTACAGTAGGCCATGGGTTGGAAACTAGCACCGAGGGTATAATAAACACACAGATGAGAGACATTACCCTCTAAGAGAACACATGTGAAAGAGAGAGATAATACAAAAAACAACCAACTCTTTCTTAGATTATAATATAAAATAAAATCCAAAGTGTACATATGTAATGTCATGAAAGAACTACTACAATTGAAAAGAAAACTAAAAGTACCAAAAGAAAAGTAAAGAGGGTAGTGACCATGAAGCCCAAAAAGCTCCTAAAAAACCCAAAGATAGTAGTAACCAGACTGATCTCCAACCTGATCCAACTGACCTGAAAAATAGTTTATATATATGTAGGGTGAGTATAATAGTATACTCAATTGGATTTTCCCCATAGCCTCTCATGTAAAAGATAAAGAAAGCCTACTAAAGCACAATGAACTACAAGTGAAACTAACCCATCACCTAAATAGGTATACTAAGTCCCCAACCTCACCATGGATACTCTCACCAAGTATCACTTAAAAGAGAATATAATATAATAAAGAATTTCAAGGTTACCCCATTACCACTTCCCTACTGGTTTGTTGCTCTTCCCGAACATTGCACGCCCAGAGCATCTCTCTCCAAAAAGGCTAGCTCGCAGACACCTAGGAAAAGCACCATAATAAGAACCTCATGCAACACACCACCAAGTCCATGTAACCAAAAGTAACAAGGTAGTTTTCAAGAGACACCACATCCCGTATAACATGTATCATACGTTGGGTATTATACTCCAAGAAATCACAGCCCATACACCGAGTAAGGATGCTCAAGCCATCACAACCTATACATGTTATACCTATAACAGTTCATAGGAAACTATATCTAGAATACATGTGTGTGAAATAACCACAATACATTACATATCTCTACACACATATATGGGGAAAACTAAACACCATGCATACCAACACAAGTAACTACCAAGAGAATAGAGCAGGGTCAAACGAGGTAGTCATCCATCCATCCTCCCACCGAGATGTTGGGGAAAACACCCCCAGGGATCAGAATCCATAGGGTGTCAGTTTCCCTAACTGACAGGGTGGAGTAGCATATAAAAAGTAAAAAAGTACATGATATAATATAGCTCACATCCATACTTTGGGCATAACCTAGTCTCTGAATCAACTGCAGATAATGCCTCTCAGACTCCCTACTTCCACTACTAAGACCAGATATCCTATAAGCACACAACCATTTAAAGAGAAACATTAATTTAATTTATTCCTTTTTATCAGTTTCACTATACATTAATTAATTCTTAACTATTAATTAACTATTTTCATTTTACACATTAAATTACATTATCATTAAAAAAAAGTTCCATACCCTCCAGGAATAAGAAAATCGAGTCCACAGCTTCTTAGAATTATAACCTCAACATTTCATCCCAACAAGATCCAACCTCATGGGTTAACCATTTATTCATTTATTTACAATATTACTATCCATATTACTAGTTACTCTAGGAAAACAACCTAATATAACAAAAAAATTAAACAACCAAACAGATCCATCTCCCTCAAGTAGTGGGGAAAGGAAATCAGATAAGCAAGCAACCTGACCATCATTCAATCAACAGATTCAAACAAGCATACAAATTTCATATCAATAGGTAAGTCAAGATTCAACTCGTTCCATCATCTCTAGTGTCCTCCCTGACACCCACATGAATATCCTAATGCATCCCACCATCATAGGAATCAAATGCTTCCACAACAATCAGGTCTCCCTGCCCCACATACCACAACAGCCCTCTAGGCCCAGCCATCCTAGGCTCACATTAAATCACAAGTAGCAAGAAACAAACATAGAAACTGGGATCTGGGACCTAAATCAAGGCATCCAACCTTTACACAAAATGATCTATAATGGATCCAATGCACAAGGCACTTGGAATTCACAGGAAGGAGGGAAACTCAGGCCCTACAAAAGCATTATATTTTAATACACAATCAATTCTTATTCCATCTTGAATTAACAGATTCATTATTCATAAGTTCCAACTATGGACAACCTAAGAAAAAATATATCACAAGTTTTCACAAATTAATAAAAAAATTAATTTAATATGACTTTAATTCTTTTATCAAAAAGCATCAACATGCTTCAGGTTCATTAAACAATTCAATTAAACATGCATACTTGCAACAATTTAATTATCATCAAATTGCAACAAAAACAATTAGATTCATTAAAGATGCCTCCTTAATTCCTTTATAAAAATAATTATCAATTAATTTTGGATTTAAATTCTTTACCAATTTTCATCAAGAACAAAATGATAAATCAAGCAAAGTAAAGATATCACATTATCGAGAAAATCAAGAGGAAAACCACTATTACAGTATAAAGTAGCAACGTCGCTATGAGATCGATACTAATTATTTAATCTAGTTAAAGTAATTATTAGGTTAATTCCATTGGAATCTAAAGGGATAAATCAAGTTATATCAATGATTTCACATAAAATAAATAGAGAATCAATGAATCCCCTACCTCAGAAGGGTTTCAATGTTCTATGCATGAGAATAGACCAACACTCCAGATCCTGATCACCTATCCTATAAGAACTAAATCCAATAAAGGATGCCACAACATAAACGTACCAACCAATAACCAAGAAAACTTGATTAAAAACATGTATATTAAGTTATATCACATTTAAAAGAGTAACAGGAGGAAACAGATCAAAAAAACCACAATAATTGAGGTAGAACATACCTTGGATCAAAGACGGATTGCTACAAATCAAAGGAGGGAAGCTAGGAATCGATCCTTGGTGAAGGAATCCCCAAAAAGTCAAAGAAGGGGATGCCTAATCACCTATAATGAGAGGGAGATTTGTTACAACCATAGGGTTATGAATTACCCAAGTGACTAAAAAATCTTAAGACAAAACTGCATCGGGGAATTACATGATGTGTAATTCACTTTCACATTGTGAAATCCTCGAGGTTTGGTTTCCATTGAAAAACATTTCACCTATTCATTTTATTTATTTTTAAAACCCTGATCTATTACATGTCAAGAAACCTACTTTCATGTCATGTAAATGTTTTACATGGCATAAAATTTCCCTGCTCCTAGCTTTTAGCAGAAGAAATCCTTCAGACTTCCTTTGAGCCTCCTCTGAGCACCTCGTTATTTGGAAACACACAAAGGGTTGATCCACTTGGATATAATCCCTTACATTAGATACCTCTCAAAACATTCTTATCATCCATAATCCCAAAATAACCCATAGAGGAAGCAGAAAATGGGTTATTCAAACAACCACCCTGTGAGATAGCTCTCAAATCTCTCACCACTACAGGAGCCCAACCACCTCTATCCAAGCACAAGGGGCTTGCATGGTGAGTAGATGAACTACTCATCAAGTCTTCACCACCTACAGTGGGAGAGTAGAAACATCTAACCTCATGAATCTAAACATAGAAAGCATGTGGCATACCCCGTGGGTCTTCACCTCCCTTGGAAAGAGAGTAATCCACAACAAGTAACAAGAGATATAGGCATCTTATAAACTAGAAAAAGGTCTAGAATCACAAAATGAACAATGTTATAAGAGAAGAGATAAACATCAAACAACTTTGGGTATTGAGCATGTATATATGACTCACGTTCTCAAGTACTCTCCTACATGCCACCATGCCACCACAAGACATGAAACAAGGGGATAAAATGCCCACACAACACCTTCTCCCGGTGGTCCCATATCTCTATAGGATGCTCCTTGAATATCACATCATCATCATCAATGTTGATCTATCCCCAATCGATGACGTGAGATTCGTCATGAAGATAACAGCGGAGCTGCGACATGTGAGAAACATCGTGTATCCAGATCATCTGTGGGAGAATCACTACCTGATATCCCACGACTCCAACATGAGACAACACCTCAAATGGTCCAGTAAATAGGGTAAAAAGCTTAATCTCACAACCAAACCTTCGTTTCTTATGATGCAACGTCACCTTAAGGAACACATGATTACCAACATCAAACTGCAGAGGTCTACTCCCATGATCTTCAAACGATTTATAATGATCCTACGCTACTTTCATCCTCTCATGAATCACCTTAACCATCTATGTTGTATTCTATACTTATTCTGGCCTGAGAATTGATTACTCTCTAGCCCTGGTCTAGCATAATGGAGAATGGAAAGGTCAACCATACAAGGATTCAAATGGAGTGATACCAATATGGAGTGAAAACTATTATTGTAAGAGAAATCTAAAAAGGGTAGATTCCTCATCCACAAACCTCTAAAATCTAGGACATAAGAGCACAACATGTCTTCAAGAGTCTGGATGGTCTGTTCTTTCTGATCGTACGTCTGCGAATGAGAAGTAGTGTTAAGGTATAACTGATAAACAAAAGAATGTTGGAGACCTCTTTACACCCTAGAGGTAAAATGAGGATATCAATTGGAAATGATCATCATCGGGACCTCGTGGATTCTCACCACCTCCTCTAGATACTACCTTGACAAAACCTCAACCAATCTCGACTCCTTAATCACTATGAAGTGGGATAATTTCGTCAAACAATCCACTACGACCTATATAGAATCATAACCTCCTAGAGATTAAGGTAAACCGGTAACGAAGTCCATCGAGATATCCTCACACTTCCATTGAGGAACATCTAACGGTTGGATCAAACCATCAAGAACACAGTGCTCAACCTTCACCTTCTTGTAACACCCCGAGCTTCCACGATACGCTTCTCATTCAATAATACAATAGCTTGCATTGTACGCAACTTCGAGTTCTAAAACATCGCGACAAATCAAAGTAGCCGTTATGAATAGTAATAACCACTTTTTAAAATTATATAAATTTTATATTTCAAAATGGACTTCATTTTTGTATTCCTAATATTGAAATTAGCCTATGTTGAATTTTTTGTAATTTTCTAAGAACTTCAAAATTTTTATATACTTAAAACAACTTTTTTAATCAAAATAATTCATAGTGATAAATTATACTATTGAGGGGTTTTAGAGTATAATTAGAATATATTTTTACCATTTTATCCAATGGTGGTCATTAGAATTAATTTAACATTGAAATTGGACATAAACAATTGTCAATCTTTTGATATAAATTGTTTCTTAAAAACACGCTATTTGTTGTGACAGCGGGAATTAATTATAAAATTAATTAATGCAACTAATATGTTTGGAATTTTGTAAAATAGACATCATTTTTGAATTCGGAATATCAATTATAGCTTAGGGTGAAATTTTGGTCTTATTCTGAAAAACTTCAATTTTTGATGAATAGTGAAAGCACTAAGTGGTAGTTAAATAACTGATTTTTCGTTTAAATGAAATATTACCACTTCTGTGATTTGATTTTCAAAAATCCGACATACATGGTTGTCATTAAGAAGTAAAATGTGGTTCAATGAGATTATAATAATTTTTTGGTGAATAGTAACTTATTAAGTTCTTAATCGCGATTAGTGGTAATTAGGGTAGTTTAAGGTATAAATAATACTTTAATAATATGAAATGACCTAGACACATGTCCCAACCTCATTGGTTGAGTCATGGCCGACCAAGACAAGCCATGGCCTAACTTGGGGACCCCATGGATCCACTTTTGTTGGGAAATAACATAAATTACTTTTTATTTAATGTTAAAGTGAAAATGACACTAACATAAATTGTTTTACTAAAACAATTTTTAAGTGGGGTTATACAAGTCCAAATTTTGATTATAAATAGTCATTGGAAAGATAAAAAGATTTCCTACATCATGGTATTTTTTTTATAATTTTTAGACATTAAATAAATTAAATTATTTATGACATCATTATGATGCAGCGATGACCTCATTATTTAACGATTTTAATAAAATGAATAGATAATGTAAAATCCAAGGCTTACACTTGTCCAAAGCCAATTGGATGAGGAGATTTCGAAACCTTATCACCTTAGCCTCGAATTATATAAGTGTGGGACCTTTATAATCCGAAAAGCATTTTGAAATAATGTAACATTTCAATCTTTCCAAAAGTGCCCCTCCTCTCCACTTATAAAAGGCCCCCACCTCTTCCACCTTATTCACACCATCAAGCCATTTGGCTCGGCCAACCTCTGCCCAAATACTCTCCCAACATTCCTTCCTTACTCCTAGAAACCTCACTTTGGGCAGAAATCTTCCCAAGGAAGCCTTTGGCTCAAATCAAAAAGAGTTACCCGATTTTGAGGTAATGTCTTTTATAATGTTGTTTTGTTTTATTTTTCTTATCCAACCCCCTAAACTCTTTTTATTCATTTCTTTTGTAACAACACCAGTATCCTCAATATACTAGGATGTTGTTATAAGAAGGATTCGAGCTACACTTACACACACCTACATCTAATGGTTAAAGAACATACGGTTTCTGTGGATGGCGAATTTCTGCCTCACGAAGCGATGATTGTTCAACACTCATATAACACCTTCAAAGGTGGCCATTAAGATGTCACTATTTTTATATATGATATATAATATGTTTTTGTTTTACTTATGCTTCTGTATTTCTCATTTATGGCATACTTTATGATTTCCATTATGGGTAAAACGCGATAATTTCATTTTAGGAAGTGCGGACTACCGCCCCCTCAAAGTGATTTGAATCGTAAATGCCATATGTGGGATGTATAAAGGATGGAGTAAATGGTATTATACACTATATTATACTGGAATTATATTATACATTTATATCATTATGATTTACTTCCATTAAATATGAAATTGAAATGAAAGTAGCGTTCATGCGTACGTACGGCTTACCGTCTCCATGAACGGTGCATTTCATTTCTTACCTCTAAATGTTACGTGACATTATGAATGAATGTATATACTGTATATATGATATATATGATATCTACATCATGAATATAATTCCGGATATAATGGATATTTCACCACATGAACAACTTGTAATTATAAGAAGTTTATTTTTGACTCAAGTACCAAAGATCGACAAAACGACCGTTATTAACTTAAATAATTACATAATGTTCATATCATTGTAATAAGTGATATAATAAGGATAATGAAATTGAAAATGGTTCTTAATAAGGTATATATTAACTCTAGTTTATTATTCAGGAGGTTAAAGAACGGTTGAGTCAAGTCAGACACGAGGTAAGGGAACTTCTTAACCCAACTTCAATTCTTTGGGTTAATCTCCTACTTTCAAATTATGTCATGATATTATTATGTATTATCCTATATTTGTACTTTATTTATGTGTACTTATAGTGAATACACATAAAATATCTATTTTATTTAAAAAATTACCTTTGTAAGGGAACTTCTTAACCCAATTTCCATTCTTTGGGTTAATCTCCTACTTTCAAATTATGTCATGATGTTATTATGTCCTATTTTGTATTTTTACTTTCTTTATGTGTACCTATAGTGAATACACATAATATATCTATTTTATTTTAAAAATGATCTTTTAAGGACTTCGTCTCAATCTCCTTTCATTGAGGCATATTTTGTTTTATACACAAATTTCTTGTATACGGTGTATAAACCCCTTTGACTTTTACGGTTATTCAAAAGGAATCTTTTTATACAAAGCGTTTTGCTAAACGACAAAAGGGAATGTTTTTCTTTCCGTACTTATGCGGCGACAACGACTTCTCTGCCGCCGTGACCATTATTTGAGTTTCGGCTTCCTCTATAAGCCATCTTTTTTTTTAATGAAAAATAAATACAAAGTTTTAACTTTCTTTTATTTTATTGAAAATGGTTTTGAAAGCATTTTTATTATATCAATGTGTTGTATTGATATCTTGTGATTGAAATGTGGAAATGTTATGTTTCCTTTATCCATGTTTTATGTGATATGATTATGTTATGGTTTATGATATGTTTAAACCTATTCATATGAGGAATGTATTGGACTTAATAAGTGACGGGTGGAGCCCGCTATAGCTCCTCGATGCATCGGCAGGTCTCATGAGACAAACTAGTGTCTTGGCACAAGGCCTTGACAAAATCTTATTTGTAGTCTTGGCACGAGGCCTTGGCTATGTGGTTATGATAGTCTGGCATTATGCATTCCATCATTATGAAAGTGGTTATTGATATTGCATGTGATTATTCGACCAGTAGAATATCCATGTGAAGAAGAGAATGGCATTATCTCATTTTACTTTTGCCATATTATGTTGAAGTTCATGTTTAAAAGGCTTTTGTTTTAGTTATACATTGCCTTAAATGTTAATGTTTATTTATGAAAGCTTCCGCAATATTGTTATCCTTACTGAGCATCTGAGCTCACCCCTTTCAACGTTTTAATATTTTCCAGGATGTGAAGAAGTATTTTATGAATGACCTGCAGGGATAGTCAGAAGAGGATATGAGTGTGGACTATGGAGACTTTGTTATTGTAGTTTTTCACTTTATGATGTAATGTAACGTTTACGAATGTATCTAGTGTTTCCAAGGCTACTAAACTAATCGGTCTTTCGAGACTTGATCTTTTGTGATCATGCCAATGTTACGAAGTAATGCACCGACTCTGGGTAGCTGGGGTCGGGGCGTTACAGTTGGTATCAGAGGCAGTTTAGTACTAACCTTGGAAGCTAGATTTAGATAAACTCTGATTAGAGCACATAGCCCGAAGATAGACTTTGAGGATTAGTATAGAAGAACTTCCTAGAATTTTGGTATTGTAGAGATTTTGTGAGTTTTCCGAGCAATACATCCCTGTCTGGATACGAGCAGGTTGAGGCGGCTCTGGCACAGATGTACCTAGGGGTAAAACCCGAAAACACCGCTTTGAGCTAGACTCGAACGGGAACTGGTGCACGACAACGGGCCTTGCTGCACTCTTGGTTACGACACTCCCGGGGGATATGCTTAGGATAATTCTCATTTTACTTACAAACCACTATGAAGGGTTATGAGTACATACTTACTCAAAGAAAACATTTCTTTTTATGATTATGGATTATATCCATAAATAGTTCAATTTATGTAAAGTGTTTTACAAGTATGGAATTATGTATTTTGATTCATAAACTAACCTAGTTTATGCCGTTGTATAGAAATGGCGCCCAGTAGAAGGAATGTGAACTCCAGCAGTACGTATGATCCAAAGAGTAAGAAGGATAGTATCTTTCACGGTATTAAGCCAACATTTCGAAGGGAAATAGTCTCCCATGTGTTCTCAACATATGAAGAAATAGTATCATGTGTTAATAAGATAAGTAAAGAATTCTCTGAGTCCTATGGCTTTGAAGCGAAGCAAGAGACGAAAGGGATGGAAGAGAGAATGATGGATAAAGGGATGAGGGGAAAGAAGAATTTTCCAATATGTGGTAATTGTGGGAAGAAACATCATGGAACTTGCCTAAAGGGAATGGGAGTTTGTTATAAGTGTAGAGAGAAAGGACACAAAGTGCGTGACTGCAAGGGTAAGAAAATGGTTTCAAATGTACAATGCTTCTTCTGCAAGGATTGGGGACATTACGCAAACCAATGTCCAAATCATCAGAGTATGCCCCAAATGATGTTATTGGATAATAATCAAGTTATGATACTACCACAGATGAGGAGTAATGATTAGAGTTCTTATGTTGTTATTAAATAATTTTGTAATTTGAGTGTTGTATCAATGATGTACTGGTTATAATAATTATGGAGTATATAAGGATTGTACTGCAGTACTATTTCATCAAGGACTTGAGATTGTGTGGAACCAAGAAAAGTGACTCCACAGTAGGATTAAATTTTTGGAAAATATATGGTTGAGAGAAAGATAGACCATAATATGGTTCTGATACTGAGATTGTGATTTTGGAATAAGACGTGATTGATTTGGATAAATTATATTGGATATACTTAACTTCCTTGAAACTGATTGATGTTTTGTATACATTTTTGGATATAAGAAGTATATCTAGTATTCTATAAGGAATAAGGGATCATGGTAATTCAGTATGTTTAAAAAGAATACATGATGAAGGTATTCACATGTTGTTACGTGGGAAAAAGGATCTTCATTATGTTTACCTTCCTTATAAAATTTGGACTGTGAGTTGGACAGAAGTATTTTGGATAACTATAAAGGTTGGAATGGATTAAGTTGATCTTTGGATAGTATTGTTTAGGGTTAAATAATTTTTGAATATTATTTTTGGAATATTATAATACTATAGTTTTAGGAAAAGGACAACCTGCAGGGTGGGGCATAACCCGTTGCGTCGGACAAAGCTGCAGGAATCGAACCCACAATCATAGTGCGACAGGCCTTTATTTCCTACCACTAGCCTACAGGAAGTCCCTGGTTATTACAAAATAATTATACTAATCTAAATGATATGTGTTAATATTTAGAACCTTATACAATTAGGATAAGTATAATATTTTTGAGTTCTATTATCATTTTGAGTGAAAGATGTGTTGAAGGTTGAAACTCTAATTGTCAAGCATAAATATATATATACCTATCTCTTATTCAATGAATAAATTAATTCTTAAACTTTAGTAAAGGGATATTAAAACAAAAAAAATGTGTTATCCTAATACCTTATGTCTTGTTGAACTGATGATATTTTAAATCAACATAGATTGAAGGCTTTGAGGCCCTCAATTTGACAGTTGATTGTGATTGATGACCTCAATTACTCCCTACAAATATTTACGTTTTTCCTCCAATTATATGTCTTTAATTGCCACCAATGTTCTCCTTATCGAGATCATAATTTGGTGGTGACTTTCTTATTTCCATTTTCCCTCTTATTAAGGCTAAATTTTATTAACCTTATTTCCGATGTGGGTTTTCCACAAAGGTATTTTCTATTTTCAACCTATTATTTTTAAAGAAAAATATCAAATTGCGAGGACGCAATTTATTGAAGGAGGGGAGAATGTAACACCCCGAGCTTCCACGATACGCTTCTCATTCAATAATACAATAGCTTGCATTGTACGCAACTTCGAGTTCTAAAACATCGCGACAAATCAAAGTAGCCGTTATGAATAGTAATAACCACTTTTTAAAATTATATAAATTTTATATTTCAAAATGGACTTCATTTTTGTATTCCTAATATTGAAATTAGCCTATGTTGAATTTTTTGTAATTTTCTAAGAACTTCAAAATTTTTATATACTTAAAACAACTTTTTTAATCAAAATAATTCATAGTGATAAATTATACTATTGAGGGGTTTTAGAGTATAATTAGAATATATTTTTACCATTTTATCCAATGGTGGTCATTAGAATTAATTTAACATTGAAATTGGACATAAACAATTGTCAATCTTTTGATATAAATTGTTTCTTAAAAACACGCTATTTGTTGTGACAGCGGGAATTAATTATAAAATTAATTAATGCAACTAATATGTTTGGAATTTTGTAAAATAGACATCATTTTTGAATTCGGAATATCAATTATAGCTTAGGGTGAAATTTTGGTCTTATTCTGAAAAACTTCAATTTTTGATGAATAGTGAAAGCACTAAGTGGTAGTTAAATAACTGATTTTTCGTTTAAATGAAATATTACCACTTCTGTGATTTGATTTTCAAAAATCCGACATACATGGTTGTCATTAAGAAGTAAAATGTGGTTCAATGAGATTATAATAATTTTTTGGTGAATAGTAACTTATTAAGTTCTTAATCGCGATTAGTGGTAATTAGGGTAGTTTAAGGTATAAATAATACTTTAATAATATGAAATGACCTAGACACATGTCCCAACCTCATTGGTTGAGTCATGGCCGACCAAGACAAGCCATGGCCTAACTTGGGGACCCCATGGATCCACTTTTGTTGGGAAATAACATAAATTACTTTTTATTTAATGTTAAAGTGAAAATGACACTAACATAAATTGTTTTACTAAAACAATTTTTAAGTGGGGTTATACAAGTCCAAATTTTGATTATAAATAGTCATTGGAAAGCTAAAAAGATTTCCTACATCATGGTATTTTTTTTATAATTTTTAGACATTAAATAAATTAAATTATTTATGACATCATTATGATGCAGCGATGACCTCATTATTTAATGATTTTAATAAAATGAATAGATAATGTAAAATCCAAGGCTTACACTTGTCCAAAGCCAATTGGATGAGGAGATTTCGAAACCTTATCACCTTAGCCTCGAATTATATAAGTGTGGGACCTTTATAATCCGAAAAGCATTTTGAAATAATGTAACATTTCAATCTTTCCAAAAGTGCCCCTCCTCTCCACTTATAAAAGGCCCCCACCTCTTCCACCTTATTCACACCATCAAGCCATTTGGCTCGGCCAACCTCTGCCCAAATACTCTCCCAACATTCCTTCCTTACTCCTAGAAACCTCACTTTGGGCAGAACTCTTCCCAAGGAAGCCTTTGGCTCAAATCAAAAAGAGTTACCCGATTTTGAGGTAATGTCTTTTATAATGTTGTTTTGTTTTATTTTTCTTCTCCAACCCCCTAAACTCTTTTTATTCATTTCTTTTGTAACAACAACAGTATCCTCAATATACTAGGATGTTGTTATAAGAAGGATTCGAGCTACACTTACACACACCTACATCTAATGGTTAAAGAACATACGGTTTCTGTGGATGGCGAATTTCTGCCTCACGAAGCGATGATTGTTCAACACTCATATAACACCTTCAAAGGTGGCCATTAAGATGTCACTATTTTTATATATGATATATAATATGTTTTTGTTTTACTTATGCTTCTGTATTTCTCATTTATGGCATACTTTATGATTTCCATTATGGGTAAAACGCGATAATTTCATTTTAGGAAGTGCGGACTACCGCCCCCTCAAAGTGATTTGAATCGTAAATGCCATATGTGGGATGTATAAAGGATGGAGTAAATGGTATTATACACTATATTATACTGGAATTATATTATACATTTATATCATTATGATTTACTTCCATTAAATATGAAATTGAAATGAAAGTAGCGTTCATGCGTACGTACGGCTTACCGTCTCCATGAACGGTGCATTTCATTTCTTACCTCTAAATGTTACGTGACATTATGAATGAATGTATATACTGTATATATGATATATATGATATCTACATCATGAATATAATTCCGGATATAATGGATATTTCACCACATGAACAACTTGTAATTATAAGAAGTTTATTTTTGACTCAAGTACCAAAGATCGACAAAACGACCGTTATTAACTTAAATAATTACATAATGTTCATATCATTGTAATAAGTGATATAATAAGGATAATGAAATTGAAAATGGTTCTTAATAAGGTATATATTAACTCTAGTTTATTATTCAGGAGGTTAAAGAACGGTTGAGTCAAGTCAGACACGAGGTAAGGGAACTTCTTAACCCAACTTCAATTCTTTGGGTTAATCTCCTACTTTCAAATTATGTCATGATATTATTATGTATTATCCTATATTTGTACTTTATTTATGTGTACTTATAGTGAATACACATAAAAGATCTATTTTATTTAAAAAATTACCTTTGTAAGGGAACTTCTTAACCCAATTTCCATTCTTTGGGTTAATCTCCTACTTTCAAATTATGTCATGATGTTATTATGTCCTATTTTGTATTTTTACTTTCTTTATGTGTACCTATAGTGAATACACATAATATATCTATTTTATTTTAAAAATGATCTTTTAAGGACTTCGTCTCAATCTCCTTTCATTGAGGCATATTTTGTTTTATACACAAATTTCTTGTATACGGTGTATAAACCCCTTTGACTTTTACGGTTATTCAAAAGGAATCTTTTTATACAAAGCGTTTTGCTAAACGACAAAAGGGAATGTTTTTCTTTCCGTACTTATGCGGCGACAACGACTTCTCTGCCGCCGTGACCATTATTTGAGTTTCGGCTTCCTCTATAAGCCATCTTTTTTTAATGAAAAATAAATACAAAGTTTTAACTTTCTTTTATTTTATTGAAAATGGTTTTGAAAGCATTTTTATTATATCAATGTGTTGTATTGATATCTTGTGATTGAAATGTGGAAATGTTATGTTTCCTTTATCCATGTTTTATGTGATATGATTATGTTATGGTTTATGATATGTTTAAACCTATTCATATGAGGAATGTATTGGACTTAATAAGTGACGGGTGGAGCCCGCTATAGCTCCTCGATGCATCGGCAGGTCTCATGAGACAAACTAGTGTCTTGGCACAAGGCCTTGACAAAATCTTATTTGTAGTCTTGGCACGAGGCCTTGGCTATGTGGTTATGATAGTCTGGCATTATGCATTCCATCATTATGAAAGTGGTTATTGATATTGCATGTGATTATTCGACCAGTAGAATATCCATGTGAAGAAGAGAATGGCATTATCTCATTTTACTTTTGCCATATTATGTTGAAGTTCATGTTTAAAAGGCTTTTGTTTTAGTTATACATTGCCTTAAATGTTAATGTTTATTTATGAAAGCTTCCGCAATATTGTTATCCTTACTGAGCATCTGAGCTCACCCCTTTCAATGTTTTAATATTTTCCAGGATGTGAAGAAGTATTTTATGAATGACCTGCAGGGATAGTCAGAAGAGGATATGAGTGTGGACTATGGAGACTTTGTTATTGTAGTTTTTCACTTTATGATGTAATGTAACGTTTACGAATGTATCTAGTGTTTCCAAGGCTACTAAACTAATCGGTCTTTCGAGACTTGATCTTTTGTGATCATGCCAATGTTACGAAGTAATGCACCGACTCTGGGTAGCTGGGGTCGGGGCGTTACACTTCTGGCAGACCAAACATTGAGACACAACCCCTGAAACTGCATGATTCAACCCAGGACACCAAAAATGACCCCTCAAATATTGGTACATCTTTGTCACACCAGGACGTATCCCAAAAAAGTGAACTATGGAACTCTCTAAGAACAATATCATGAATCTCCAAAGGAACAAAATTCCTTCCTTGAAACAACACTCAGTGTTTTTTATCTTCAAACCAACCATTAGGGGCCTCACCATAAACAACTCATTCTCTCCATGCCTCTACCTCAAGATCTCTCAATTGGGACTCATCCACCTATTGTACCAGAGATGACTGCATCATCATCTAAAAAAGACAACCACTATCCCTGAATTCTCCCATATCTAGATGCAGCGCTGAAAGTTCTTCCATCACCATCTAGGAATCACCTAATTCATGCACTATATCACTGTGTGACTTTCTTCTCAGCACATCAGCTACAACATTCCCCTTTCTAGGTCTATATGAAATCTCAAAGTCGCAATCCTATAATAACTCTATCCACCAATGTTGGCGCAAGTTCATGTCACATTGGGAGAAAACATACCTCATGATATTTTGATCGGTGAAGACCACAAAACACTTTCTGATGAGGTAATGTCTCCCCAACATTAGGGAAAATACCACCTACACTAACTTGAGATCATGAGTGGAATAATTATGCTCATGGGGATGCAACTATTGTGACCCATAAGAAACGACCAATCTCTATTGCATTATAACACGATCCAACCCAAGACGCGAAGCATCACAAAAAACCTCAAATTGAACTCCTTTTGCTGGAAGACAAAGAACTAGAGGACTGGCCAAATTCTCCTTTAGAAACTCAAAAGCTATATGGTATTGATCAATCCACAAGAATTCCTGATCCTTTTTGTTCAAAACTATCAGAGGCATCCCAAACTAAGAGAAATTGGTTACGAACCTCCGGTAATAGCTAGAAAGACCAAGGAAACTTCTCACCTCTGCCACTATCTTAGGGGATTCTTAAGACACAACTGCTTCTAGATTTGATAGATCCACATCTACTCCCCACTGGGATATGCCATGCCCTAAGAGATGGACATATCGAGCCCAAAACTCACACTTCTGTAACTTCCAAAAAAACTTCTCACAATAAAGAACTCCCAAAATGGTACATAGATGCTCTGTATGCTCCTCCTCAGACGTAGAGTATACAAGGATGCCATCGATGAAAACCACCATGATCTTGTCCAGGAACTCACAAAACACAGAGTTCATAAAACCCTGAACAAAGCTGAAGTATTTGTTACACCGAATGACATTATAACAAACTTGTAATTCCCATGATGATAATGAAAAGAAGTTTTCGGGATATCCCCATCCTTCACATGAATCTGATGATATACTGATCACAAATCGATCATTGAGAAACAACTTGAACCCTTCATTTGATTGAATAAATCACCAATATATAGAAGATGATAGAGGTTATTCACTATCACTTTTTTCAAGTGATGATAATTGAAACACAACTGAAAAATTCCATCAACCTTTTTCACAAAAAATATTGGTACACCCCACGGTGACACAATCAGCCAAAAAAACCACACTACAATAGAACATCGAGCTGTATACACAGTTCTTGCAACTCATAAGGTGACATCCTATATAGTTACATAGAGATAGGATAAAATACTAGTTGTATCTCAATCCCAAACTCAATATATTGTCGAGGGGGTAATGCTACAACATCCTTGGGAAAGAAATTAAGGTACTATTATATGACCCTAGGAAACTTTGACTTCTGAACTTATCACAAACTCAGCATCAGCTTAGCCATCAAGGATGACAAGGATTGAACATGCCTCTAACCCATCCGAGGGTCTTTCTTGCCAACAAACACTACCAGATATTCATCAGAATCAAAGAACACAACCTACCTCCTAAAGAAATCCACTATAGCCTGCACCAAATATAACCAATATATGATGAGGATGATGACATATGGTTGTAACTCCAAACATAGGAAATATCCCCAAGAGCGGTTCTTCCCCAGTAATAGCTCACATTCTCTACATACATCAAACAAGTTGGTTCAACCTGCAACTGGAGTAGTCAACGCCAAGGATACTAGAATACTCTCTACCTCAAGTACCCAAGCATGTAAACGGGAAGGTGATATAAAGAAGCGTGTCACTCCTAGATCAAACAAGTCATGTACCCAAGTAGAAAACAAAAAAAGGGTACCTCAAATGATGTACGACTCTCCTGGAACTAGAAACTCTAAATCATGAAGCTGACCATGACCTACTCCAAAACCTCTCTGACAATACTGACCACCACCTCCATAGTCTTACTCTTCGCTCTAGGTATGGGGAGAATCCAGAGGATGTCCTCTTCCCACCCCATCTACTTTATACTAATCAAAAACTAGATCAACCTACTTCTGCGGTCTCAACTAGAAATTCCTCATTGGAGGAGACTAAAGAAGAATAATCGACACATGCTGACTGCTTATAAAGGTCATACACTCTTTCTGCTGATTACCTAGACCATCATAATTAAAACATGCATATTATCCCTTGGCATTGGCCTGAGAGTCACTACCCTTGGAGAAACGAGACATTAAGGGATGCGACATACCCAAAACTGCTCAGAAGCTATTCTTTCCCGACAACTAGTAACCCCAGAACATATCTATGCTTTATGAGGAATCCTAATGACTCCCCTCTCTTGACGATAAAATTCTGGCTAACATCCTCTCGATAACATCTGCTCTTTCCAAAACATTGAGATACATATTAAGCATAAACAGGGTGACTCTAAGCTAGATCTATGGATGCAAAGCCTCCTTAAAATGCCTCGCCCTGGCCTCCTCATCCGACAACAGGTATGAAGAATATCACATAACGTTGCTGAAATGGATCCCAAACTATTTCACACTAGAGCTCCCCTTCCAAAGGTTAAGCAACTCCTGGTGACTGACCACCTTCACAGTCAAAGAAAGAATCTTTTCTCTTAACTGTTCTCATAACTCCCCCCATGAGACTACCAAATCCTTACAATATACAAGGAATAAGAACCACCATTGCCTCGCTACCCCATGCCACATCGTCACAACCAACAATACCCAGTTCTCCTTACAAGTGTTGGAGTTGGTGCCCTAGAAACCAACTTCTTTTTACTTTACGATAAACCTATTTTCAATAGAAGAATATTAATAAACTCCTTATCACATCATGAGTGTTATTATACATGACATAGTTTGTGATAATGCCCTAAGAATAACTGTCTCACTAAAAGGTCATGGAAAATCCCTACTATGATAAGAACCCATAAGTGTCATGATACTATTCTTGAATATATGTTCTATTTCTGGATGATATC
The DNA here is from genome assembly GCA_963277665.1 of Viscum album. Classification (NCBI taxonomy): domain Eukaryota; kingdom Viridiplantae; phylum Streptophyta; class Magnoliopsida; order Santalales; family Viscaceae; genus Viscum; species Viscum album. Next base: position 1,566,686,661 of record OY728161.1, read on the forward strand.
ATTTAAAGGGACACAAATGATATAGGATATCAGGGGTGGGGACTCATGAAACTTTGATGTACCTTCTCATGGTGTGTGCCTTTGGTAATATCCAGGAGGATATTATGAGAACAAGACCCACCAGTAAGAAATACACATTAATAAGTGTCATTGGATGTTCCTATATACGGACACGTGTATTGGTCCTTAGAATTTAATATTATTATTAATGGGTATTATGACTCACACACTTAGATATACTAACGAAAACCATGACGACAAATGTTCGTGGTGAGGTAGGATATGTTGGGTTCATCATGAGTAATACCGCATTAATGATTAATGTGAGAAAGGATTTGTCACTTCTATGGAAGTAGATATCTCATACCCTTTTATGGAAATGATATAGACTAACTAAATCCATGGACATGGTGTTCTTTAGGCAAGTTCAATTATGGGAAGTCAAAGAATAAGAAATTGAGCACATGGGTTGATGGCACTTGCATGCAACCTACTTGATTAGAGATATTAGGACAAAGGGATTATATTACACGGTAAGTGTTTATATGAGGTGAAATGTTGTTGCGACATCAAATTATTTCTCTTGGGTTACTTGACCCATTTTTAGACATAAATCTTGGAATTTAGGAAATCCCACCTAATACGAATGAGAAAGAGGCCTAGAGGGCCACACACTAAGTGTATCCAGTATCTTAGTTAAATAATTTGTTATTTAACAAGTTGAATAAATATTATTACTAGTTGTAGTTTAATAATTTTTCAAGTATGCCTAATTTCATTTATTTCATTACTAGTTATTTGAGATAATATATTGCAAACATAATATTTACTTATCAGTGAATAATGCAGTTATATTTATTTAATAAATAAATAGTCATTATTCAAGGCACAATAAATATTGAGGAGGATTAACAGAACAAGTTATGGGTTTGGTGATAAATAATATTAAATATTATTTGGTTAAATAATATTTAAATATAACATTCAAGTTAAGCACATGTCATGGAAATAATAGAATTGCTATTATTATTTGACATGGAGTTTCACATGGAATAATAAAATAAGTAATGAAACTTGTTCTAATTATTTATTATTACCTGGTAAATTAAATTTTTCATTTTTTTTATTCTATAATTATCCAAGGTGTTATCCCACCAACTAACCAATGGTTGTGTGTACAACATCCTTGGAGAAAATCTCTTGAGCCTGGAGAACACTTCCCTCTCAAAGAACTCTCTAAAGAATGAGAGAGATCCTCCTCCACCAGATCTAGGAGAATGATTTGGCAGTGATTATCAAGGCGATCAAAGGCAGACATTGAAAGAGTGAAAGGATCTTCTGTGCTAACACCCTAAGACTACTTCCGTGATGTTTGGAGATACGTGGAGGACATGTGGATCACTACTAGATTCATTATATCCTTGGATTCTATATTGCAACAAAGCCACACCTTGGACCTATGGTCAAACAAATCAATGAAGAAAGAATCACCTTGGATGTAATTATTTAATTTAATTAAATTAATTATAAACAAAATGTGTTGATCATCTCTTCTCGATTCCAGGATCTCTCCCTTTTCTTTTATCTTTGATTCTATTCTGTGGATAATGAAATTTATTGTTGTATTAATCCTGAATTAATCATCGATCATGGTAATTTTCAACGTTTGATACACACCCATCCTATGCTTCCACTACACCCAGAATCTAAAAATGGTATCAGAGCGATCATATTTTCATTTATAATTATTTAAATAATTCATCGATGATTTACGCTTTAATAATTTAGTTTTTCAATTCATGTTTAATCATTCTTGTAATATTAATTTTGAGATCTATTCTTCCTCTTTCTTTTTTCACAGATTTAATAGAAATGAATAATTTTATGATTAAAATTAAATTAAGGATCTCATCAGGAGGAATTAGTGATTCAATCCAGGTAAGACGATAGTACACGCTGTTTATTCGGAACTACACATCGTGTAATCTGCCACACATGCCGTGTAATGTGGATTATACATCGTGTAGTTGTGTTAAACATGCCTGGAGTAATTTGGAAATTACTCAAGTCGTGTGATTTAATGACACATGGTGTAGTTTATTCTTACACTATGCATTGTCCAGGATAGACTGGCACACAGTCAGCCGGACTACACACCGTTTTTCCCACTAGACATGACGTGTAGTCACTTTGGGTCAGGGTCCAGTTGTGTATCCCATACACGGCTTGCCTAGCTAGTTACCATGTAATGTGAAGTCTACATGATGTGTGGCCCACTAGACACATAGTTTACTCCAAATATTTTCTAAGTACACCTCATACGTCATTTCCCCATGCGTGTACTTCAGATGGACGGTGAGGGGGGTAAACACCGTGTAGTTGGATCTACATGCCGTGTACTATTTCCAAATTATACAGATTTAAAAATTTATTATTAAATTATATAACCCTTGAGACATGTACCTTCATGTGGGCATAAATCTAGGACACAAAATGTGATAGGTGTTTGATATATATATATATATATGTTTAATTAACATCTATGTAATGTTCAAATATTTTCACATCATGTATGATTTGTATTAAAATTATAATTCTGTGTGCATGCTCTATGTCACAAAGAATAAAGTGTATTCAAGTATAATACATGCTGGGTAGTTTTGGATGGGTATTCACCAGGTTGTCTCCAAGGTACAAGTTATGTACAAGGTTATGGATGAGAATCTTAATGAAATTCAGAAAATGATTAAGATAAAAAGGATTGATTAATTAAGGACAATGATTAATCAATTTGATCATAAATTCTCTTAATAATAACAATTAAATAATTGACTTCTAGTTTTATTAAATTCATAATTCTTTACATATATGTGGGTGATCATGAGATAGACTAGGCCTTTGTATGTGATTGGTTCTCTTTTAATTTATTTATTAAATTGAAATTGTTGGCCTGCGTGCCTTCTCCTCATTAATATATAGGGCTTGCGTGCCCATGGTTTCTTTTATGTGAACCCCATTTTACCCCTCACCTGTGTGTGAGTTAAAAGCATATATAATGGATGGATCTCCCAAGCTAGTTAAGACAGTTCAAGTTAGGATCCAAGGCAAAACCGATTCAAGGAGATACAAAGGTAGATAGGTAGAAAGCTGTAAACACGAACCTTAAACAGTTAAAGATGTTTCTCCCCTAGGCCAGGGTTAGTTTATCAACTACTAGATAAAATAACCAATAGTAAATCTCATGGTCATACCCTTTATTTATTTCTGTCAGTTGTATGGGTATTCATTATGGATGTTTGACGCGATCTCATAATTAATAAACTAACAAGCATACAAGATGGAACTAAAATAAAATGGATTATGTGTAAATATTATCTATACATGGTTAATAACTTAATTATATCCCAATTAATTTTAAAAAGCATGTGAAAAGATAATGAGTGGAAATTTACGCATAGATGATAAAATACCTCAATTAAATATTAAGTTGGTATAGCCTTCCATTACTTCGGTTAGAATCGAACCATAGTTTAAAGTACTTGACCAACCCTAGTTGGAGTGCTTTCAATTATCATGGAATTCTAATTTTTGGTTTTGGGTTTAATTAACTTATTTTACATCTTGGGTTGACTACCCTAGAAGTACATGGTGTAATTGAGAGGCAAAAGTTGAGAAAATCCAAAATTGAGGATTTTAGGATTGGGGAGTCCACTCAACAGATTATGGAGTTGTGAATTAATGCAGTTGAAATTTTGAATGCCTACCTAAAACCTTTCAAGTTTCTTGGCCAAAACTATTTAGAGTAATGCGAAGGGAAATATGGATCATTTCCACTAGAATTTCCAAGAAACATGACATTTCAAAGCCAATAGTGAGAGCTATTGGGTTTCAACAAAAGAGTGGGAAACTAATAGATATCAATTTATTTATTTGTCTATATTTATCGAGATAAATTACTAAAACTATGTCCATATTATTTTTATAAAAAACATAAAAAATGACATCAAACATATCATTGAGATCCATAATTGAGAAGGAAAACCTTCTCATTGGCACTAAAAACTAGGAGTGACAAAGGCACCTTCGGGTTATCTTTCGACATGAGAGGAAACTTATGTTATGGAAGAGACTTTACCAGTTGCGCCTGGAAATGAGGTGAGTGGTGAGAAACTCTATGTGTATGAAAAACATCTGAATGATTCTACAGATGTTCAGTACCGCATGATATCATCCATGAACAATGAGATCTTGAAGCAACATGAGAAAATGGATGCTTATAGCATGATGCCTCACCTTTAGAATATCTATCAAGAGAAGGTGAGACAAGAGAGGTATGATATCTCCAACACTTTGTTCACTAATATGCTTGGAGAGTCTAAACTAGCTGAACCACATGTAATCAAGATTATTGGATACATTGCGCGTCTGGAAATCTTAGGGATTAAATTCTCAGATGAGTTACGTATAGATCTCATATTGTAATCACTACCCAAGACCTTCTCTAGTTTTATTGTGAATTATAATATGAGCAATAATGAGAAGAGTCTATCAGATCTTCTTACCCTGATTCACTAAGTGGATAAGGACATGGGGCATGAAAAACCCACAGTCCTTATGGTGAATAAAAAGAGAAAGTACAAGTCAAAGGGGCCTAATATTTATAAACAATCTAAAGCCTCTAAGCACCATATGACCAAGAAGAAGAATATTTAGAGGCAAGGAAAGAAAAAGGAGGCAATATGATTTAGATATAGAAAGTCAATCCACTAGAAGAGGAATTTTACCCAGAGGTAAGGGGAAGCCAAAGGTGCATTCATTATCAAGTGAAATATTTCCATTTATACACATTGGGTATTATATATATCTTGTGGGGATCAAATCTGTATTCAAATATAGGAACCAAGTTGATTCTGGAAAATTTCCAGAGGAGAGGTGGATCTGTGAGCTACCAATGGTGCGAGGCTGGCTGCTCTTGCCATTGGTGACTACCACCTCACATTGATGAGGGGAATGCTTTTGGGTTTACATGGGTGTTATGATGTACCTAGTGTTACCAAGAACACAATTTCTATATCGAGTTTAGATATAGATGGATTTATATTCATGTTTGGAAATAAATGTTGTTACTTTTATGAGGACAACATATGTTATGGTATGACACATTTAAATAAAAGTCTGTATGTATTAAATTACGAGAACCAAGTGTTGGAAATTGATAATGAACCAAGTTCACATGACTCATACAACACCCAGTTGTGGCATCACCGCCTTGGTCATGTAAACAGTAAGCTCCTGACAAAGATCTATCAATATGGTTATTTAGACTCCTCCAAGCTAAAACCACTTGATAGATGTCACGCTTGTTTACAAGGGAAAATGACTAAACCACCATTTGGTAGATAGGGTGAAAGGGTCATAGATCTTCTAGGATTGGTACACATTAATTTGTGTGGACCATTTCTAGTAGAATCTAGTGGTGTATATTTTTACTTCATTACTTTTACTGATGACTTGAGTAGATATGGATATGTATACTTAATTAGGTATAAGTTCGAGTCTGTTGAGAAATTCAAAGTGTTCAAGAATGAAGTAGAGAATCAGATTGGTAAGAAGATAAAAAAGCTTCAATCAGATCGAGGTGGAGAATATCTTAACCAAGAGTTCATTGACCTTTTATGGGAGTCTGGAAATCTGTCTCAACACAATCCAACTTATAAACCATAGTGGAATGGTGTTAGTGAAAGGAGGAACCACACCTTATTGAACATGGTCAGGTTGATGACGAGTCATGTAGATCTTCTATTATCCTTTTGGGGATATGCATTGCAAACTCTGGTATATACATTAAACCAAGTACCAACTAAGGTGGAAAATGGGATCCCCTTTGAGCTATGGAGTGGAGAGAAACCCACTTTGTCACATACATGTGTATGGGAATGAAATGCATTTGTTAATACTTTATTAGGAAACAAACTAGCACCTTAGGACACGAAGTGTATCTTTATAGGGTATCCCAAGGAAACAATGGGATACTACCCATACAACCCCTTAGACAAGAAAGTGGCTATGTCTAGAAATACCATCTTTATTGAGAGGGAGAACATCTGAAAAAAGGATAGTGGGAGAAAAATTTCCTTCCATGAAGTTGATGCTCACGATACACATGAGTTGGTATAGGAACAATTTCTATAGGTCCCCTTGGAAGATGTAGTTATTGAAACACAAGTACTGCATAGGATTATAAGAGAGGTAAGATAACTAGGTAGATATGGTTTCCTTGTCACTGAGGATAGTGACTCATTATTGTTGGACAATAATGAACCTCTCTTCTACAAGGAAGTAGTAGAGGGATCAGAAGCTGCAAGATGGATAGAATCTATGAATTCTGAGATGGATTCCATACATTAAAACAAAGTATGAGTTCTGGTTGATGATCTAATTAATGTAAATCCCATTGGGTGTGAATGGGTATTCAAGAAAAAACGTGAAATGGAAGGTCAAGTTAGTACCTATAAAGCAAGGCTAGTGGATAAAGTTTTTAAACAACGTCAAGGAATTGACTATGATGAATCCTTTTTACCAGTTTCTATGTTTAAATCCATAAGAATCATATTTTCCATAACAACTTTCCATAACTATGATATTTGACAGATGGATGTCAAAATTGAATTCCTTAATGGGAAACTTTAGGAAGATGTGTATATGACACAACCAGAAGGGTTTGTGACACCAGGTGATGCTAAAAGGGTATGAAAGTTGCATAGATCCATTTAGGGATTAAAGGAAGCATCCAGGTCCTGGAACATTAAATTCTATGAATCCATAAGAGAATTTTGTTTCATTAAGAATGAATGTGATCCATGTGTTTACAAGCAGTTTAATGGGAATGTGTTTGTTATCCTAGTAGTGCATGTTGACGACATATTGCTTATTGGAAACAATATACCAGTCATGTAGTCAGTCAAGGAATAGTTGAACAAGTGATTCTTCATGAAAGACTTAGGAAAATGAACCTACATTCTAGAGATCAATATAATTCATGATACATCCAAGAGGCTGCTTGGACCAAGTCCAAGTACATACTTTGACGAGAAACAGAAGATATTTAGTGTGGAACAATCCAAGAGGGGATTGGTTCCATTGTCACATGGTATGAATCTTTCCAAGAAAATGTGTCCCTAGACACAACATGAGAAATATAGGATGAGTAATATTCCATACACTTTAGTGATAGTATCTATCATTTATTCCATGTTATGTACTAGACTTGATGTTTCCTATGCACTGAGCATGGTAGGAAGATATCAAGTAGATCTAGGTGATCAACATTGGACTACTGTTAAGACTATCCTTAAGTATTTGATATGAACTAAGTATATGTTACTAGTGTATGGAGGAGATGAGGAGCTTATCATAATAGGGTATGGTGATTCTAGTTTTTAGATAGATTAGAATTATTTGAAGTCACAATCAGGATATGTTTCCTATATAAACGGAGGAGCTATGAGATGGAAGAGTTAAAAGAATCCTATTGTTTCTGATTCTATAGTGGATTTTGAATATATAACATCATCTAATGTATCCAAGGAAGCCATCTCAATTCTGAAGTTTGTCCAAGATCTTGATGTGGTACCTAGCAGTTAGAATCCCATTACATTTTATTATGATAATACTACAGTGGTGGCTCTTTCAAAGGAGCAAATGTCACATCAATGGACAAAACACATACTCCTAAAGTATCACCTCTTGCACTACTGGAAAGATGATCTTTCCCAACACTTCTATACCAACGGTTTGTAAAAACCGTTGGTATAGCTACCCTTTCCCAACGGTTCACCAAAACCGTTGGGAAAGGGTCTTATTTCCCTCCCCTTTCCCAACGGTTCACCAAAACCGTTGGGAAAGGGGACTCTTTCCCAACGGTTTTGGTGAACCGTTGGGAAAGGGTCTTATTTCCCTCCTCTTTCCCAACGGTTCATCAAAACCGTTGGGAAAGAGTCCCCTTTCCCAACGGTTTTGGTGAACCGTTGGGAAAGGGTCTTATTTTCCTCCTCTTTCCCAACGGTTCATCAAAACCGTTGGGAAAGAGTCCCCTTTCCCAACGGTTCACCAAAACCGTTGGGAAAGGGAGGGGATAAATCAACCTTCGGTCCACAAAGAATTCAAGCCACCCAAACCTATCCCAACGGTTTTAAAAACCGTTGGGAAAGGGTTATCCCACCCAAACCTTTCCCAACGGTTTTAAAAACCGTTGGGAAAGTTCTATCCCAACGGTTTTTAAAACCGTTGGGATAGGTTCTTTAATTTTTTTCCAGATCTACTAACCGAGAACATTATATGAATCAAAATTTTAAATAATTATGATAATACATATATATATTTATGAAATTATGTTTACAAAGTGATGTTAGCTTAGTGGTTAAGTCGTTCGATTATAAACGAGGGGTCGTGGGATCAAATCCCAGCGTATGTTTTATTTTTGGATTTTATATACCAACGGTTCCATTACCGTTGGTATAGATTTCGTATTACCTATACCAACGGGTTCCAAAACCGTTGATATAGGTCTATACCAACGGTTTTTGGAAAACCGTTGGTATAGACCTATCCCAACGGCTTACTTGGCTACGGTTCTCCAAACCGTTGGTATAGGCTATACCAACGGTTTGGAGGCCTATACCAACAGTTTCAAACCGTTGGTAAATGTTAGTTTTCCAGTAGTGTTGAGGGATTTCTATAAAAGGGGTGAAGTTACAGTGAGCAGAGTGTACACATAAGATAACATGACATACCCCTTGAATAAATTCCTATCCTAGTAGAAGCATGAATATCATGTGAGAGTTAGCATACTGAAGGTTGTTAGCAGTTGGATCTAGTGCAAGTGGGAGTTTGTTGAAGTTGGTTCCCTAAAAACAAACATATTTATACTTTATGATAAAAATGTATTCATTGGATGGATATTAAAAAACTACTTATCACATCATGATTGTTCTTATGAATGAGATAGTATGTGATAATGTCTTAAGAATAGCTATCGTACTAAAAGGTCATAGCTGATCCCTACTATGATGAGAACCTATAAGTTCCATGACACTATTCTTAAATATATGTTCTATGGATGGATGATATCATTTTAAGGGACACAAATGATATAGGATATCGGGGGTGGAGACTCATGAAACTTTGAGGCACCTTCTCATAGTGTGCACCCTTAGTAATATCCAAAAAGATATTATGAGAACAAGACCTGATAGTAAGAAATCCACATTCATAAGTGTCATTGGATGTTCCTATTTGTGAATGTGTGTATTGGTCCTTAGACTTTAAGATTATTATCAATAGGTATTATGACTCGCACACTTAGATGTATTTATGAAAACCATGATGATAGATGTTCACAGCAAGGTAGGATACGTTGGGTGTATCACGAGTAATACTACATTAATGAATAACACGAGAAAGAATTTTTTACTTCTATGGAAAAAGATATCCCATGCCCTTTGATGGAAATGATATAGCCTAACTAAATCCATGGACATTGTGTTCTCTAGGCAAGTTTAATTCTTGGAAGTCAAAGAATGAAAAATCGAGCACACGGGTTGATGGCACTTGCATGCAACTCGATTGATTGGAGATATCAATACAAATGGATTATATTACAAGGAAAACGTTCGTATGAGGTGACATGTCATTGCGACATCAACTTCCTTCTCTTGGGTTCCTTGATCCATTTATAGACAGTAATCTTTGACTTTAGGCAAGCCCGCCTAATGCCAGTGAGAAAGAGACCTAGAGGGTCACACACTATGTGTAGCCAGTATCTCAGTTAAATAATTTGTTATTTTACAAGTTTTATAAATATTCTTCCCAGTTATGGTTTACTAATTATTAAAGTATGCCTGATCGCATTTATTTCATCACTAGATATTCGAGAGAATATATTGTAGATGGAATATTTATTTATTGAAAAATAATGAAGTTATATTTATTTAATAAGTAAGTAGTTATTATTCAAGACTCAGTAAATATTGAGGAGGATTGATAGACCAAGTTATGGGTCCAGTGAGAAATAATATTAAATATTATTTGGTTAAATAATATTTAAATATGACGTTCAAGTTAAACACATGTCATGTAAATAATAGCATTACCATTATTATTTGACATGTGGTTTCACATGGAATAATAAAATAAGTAACAACACTTGTGATAATTATTTATTATTACCTAGTGAATTAAATTCCCCGTTATGTTATTATTCTCAAATTATCCAAGGGGTCATCCCACAGGCTAACCAATGGTTGTGTGCACAACATCCTTATAGAAAATATATAAAGCCTAGAGAACTATTCCCTCTCCAAGAACTATCTCAATAACGTGATATATCCTCCTCCACTGGATCTAGAAGAACACTTTGGAATAGATTCTCAAGGATATTAAAGCCATAAATCACAAGCAAAAGGATATTCCATGCTAGCACCCGGAGACTCTTTTGGTGACGTCAGAAGATACATGAAGCATGTGTGGATCACCACTAGAGGAATCCTATCCTTTGATTATACATCGCAACGAAGCCGAACCTCAGACCTGTGGTGGAACACATCAACAAAGAAAGAATCACCTTGGAGGTAATTATTTAATTTAATTAAATTAATTATTAACAAAATATTTTGATCCACTCTTATTAGTTCTGGGTTCTCTCCTTTGTCTTTTATCTTTGATTTAATTCCATGGATACTAGTGTATTGATCTCAGATTAATCATCAATCATGGAAATTTTCAAAGTTTTGTACATGCCCATCCCGTGCTTCCACTGCTCTTGGAATCTACACCAAGCACATATAAAACCGAAGGCTATCGCAACCTCTACTAACTAGTCTTCTGTGACTAAATCTGAAATAGAAACCTCATACCTCTATAGAATCTGGCACTGCAACTCTCAGAGTTTCATCCTCTAAGTTTCTTCGTCGTAAACCTCTACTCTATGGTGATCTACTAGCACAAACTTATGAACATATTATGCACAAAACTGATGATGGCGTCGACCTAGATCCATGACTGAAAAAGAAAAAATAGTTAGAGCTTCTAAACCTGGAATAAGGAAGAATTTAACATTGATTAATTTTTATTCATTTTAGGTTAACCTATCCCAAGGTATACCCATTCAAACACATACGTAAAGAAGAATGATGGATGGTCATTTCCTAGGTCTCTACCCTGCAACCATCATCACCTTGTTTAGTAGCCGCTGTGAGGTTAAAGGTCTGTGCATCAGATTATAGGGGCCCCTAAATACCTGTGTCTAAACTGGTCTCCTATGTTTACAATGCTTGATAAACTTATCTGATATCGGTGCCCTACCAGCCCATGCAACCTCATTTGTGCCTAACTCCAAACTCCATCCCATACCTCAACCATAGATTTGATACCACTCTGTCAAGACACCCTCCCCATAGTGCACCCCTCATGGGATGATAATGGGAGAAGAGAGATAAGGAATCCCAAGTCCCATCTCTAGTAGGCCATGGGTTTTAGACTAGAACTGAGGGTATAATAAACACACAGATAAGAGACATTACCCTCTAAGATAACACATGAGAAAGAGAGAGATAAGATAAAACCAACCAACTCATACTCAAATTAAAATATAAAAAAAAATCTAAAGTGAACATATATAATGTCATGCAATAACTACTACAACTGAAAGGAAACTTCAAGTACCAAAAGAAAAGTAAAGACGATAGTGACCATGAAGCCCAAACATCTCCTGAAAAACCCCAAGCTAGTAGTAACCAGCATAATCTCCAACCTCCTCCAACTAACCTGAAAAATAGTTTATATATACGTCGAGTGAGTAAAACAGTATACCCGGTATGATCCTCCCCTAAGCCTCTCGTGTAAAAAATAAAGAAAGCATGCTAAAGCACAGTAAACAACAAGTGAAACTAAATCATCACCTAAATAAGTATAATAAGTTCTAAACCTCACCATGGATAATCTCACCAAGTATCTCATACAAGATCATATAATATAATAAAAAATATCAAGGGTACCCCTCTACCACTTCCCCACTGGTTTGCTGCTTTTCCCCAACATCGCACGTCCTGAGCATCTCTCTCCAAAAAGGCTAGTCCGGAGACACCTAGGCAAAACACCGCAATATTCACCTCATGTAATACACCACCACATATGTATAACAAAAATTAACTAGGTAGTTTCTGGGATCTAACACAATCTGTATAACGTGTATCATACGTTGGGTATTATACCACAAGCCATCACAACCCATACAATGAGTAAGAATCCTCAAGCCATCACAACCTATACAAGTTATACCTATAGTAGTCTGTAAGAAACTATATCCAGAATACATGTGTGTGAAATAACCACAAGACAATACAACCGTCTACACATATATATGGGGAAAACTAACCACCATGCATACCATAAAAAGTAACTACCAAGATAAGAGAGTGGTTTCAAAGGGGGTAGTAATTCATCCATCCTCCCGCTAGGATGTTGGGGAAAACACCACAGGGATCATAATTCCTAGGGTGTCAGTTTCCCTAACTAACAGGGTAGAGTAGTGTATAAAAACAAAAAACGTACATGATATAATATAGCTCACAACCACACTATGAGCATAACCTAGTCATAGACTGAACTGCAGCTAACATCTCTCAGACTCTCAAATGCCACTGCTAAGACCATATTTCCTATAATCACATAACCATTTAAAGTGCTGCATTAAGTTATTTTATTACTTTTTAATAGTTTCACTTTATGTTAATTAATTCTTAACCATTAATTAACCATTTTCATTTTTCACATTACATTAGCATTACAACAAAGTTCCATGCCCTCCGGGCATAAGAAAACCGAGTACATGGCTTCTCAGAATTATAATCTCAGCATTTCATCCCAACAAGATCCAACCTCATGGGTTAAACATTTATAGATTTATTATAAGCATTACTTTCCATATTATTAGGTACTCTAAGAAAACATAAAAATCTACCAAACAAAGTAAACAACCATGCACATCCATTTGCATCAAGTAGTGGGGAAAGGAAAGAAGATAAATAATCAACCTGGACGTTATCCCATTAACAGATTCAAATAAGCATTTAGCTTTCATATCAACAGGTAATCCCAGATTCAACCCGTTCCTTCATCTCTGGTGTCCTCCCTGACACGCACATGCATTCCCAATGCATCCCTCCATCATAGGCGTCAACTACTGCCACAAAAACCGGGCCTCCCCGCCCCACATACCACAACATCCCACCTGGATCAGCCATCATAGGATCACATCACATCATAAGCAATAGGAAACAAACATAGAAACCGGGCTCTTGGCCCTAAATCAAGGAATCTAAAATTTACACACAACGATCTCTCACGACTCCAAAGCACAAGGCACTTGGCCTTCACAAGCAAGTAGGAAACTCAGGACCTATAATGGAATTATATTTTATCAGAGAACTGGTTCTTATTCCATCTTGAATTATCATATTCATTATTCAAAGGTTCCAACTACAGGCATGCTAATCCGAAAGCTATGATAAGTTATCACAAATTAATTAAAAAATTAATTTAACATATCTTTAATCTTTTTATCAACAAGTATCAACATTGTTTAGGTTTATTAACCAATTAAATTAAACATTAATACTTGCAACAATTTGATTATCATCAAATTTCAACAACAACCAGATTCATTAAACATGCCTCTTGAATTCCTTTAGCCAATTAATTATCAATTAATTCTAGCTTTATGTTCTTTACCAATTTCCATATAGAACAACATACTAAATCAAGGAAGGTATAGATATCACATTGCCTAGAACATCAAGAGGTACACCATTATTATGGTACAAAGAAACAACATCACTATGCAATTGATACCAATTCTATAATCCAGTTTAAGTAATTATTCGGTTAATTACATTGGCATCCAAATGGATAAATCATACTAGATCTTCTATTGCACATAAAATAAATAGAGAAGCAATGAATCCCCTACATCAAAATGTTATCAATGTTCTACGCATAAAAATGGACCAACATTGTGGATCCCGATCACCTCTTTCACAAGCACTGCATCCACCCAAGGATGCCACGACACAACCGCACCAACTAAAAACCAAGAAAACTCCATTAGAAACATGGAAATCAAGTTCCATCATATGGAAAAGTGGAATGGGAGGAAATTAATTGAAGAAACCACAAGAATAGAACAGAGGTAAAACATACCTTGGATCGAAGGAGTATCACTACAGATCAAAGGAGGGAATCTAGGAATTGATCCTTGGTGAAAGAATCCACAAAACATCAAAGAGGGGGCTTTCAGGTCACCTGGAATGAGAGGGAGAACCGTTGCAGACGTAGGGTTATGAATAAACCAAGTGGTTAAAAATTCTTAAGACAACACTGCGGCGGGGAATTACATGACGTGCAATTCTATTTCACATTGGGTAATCCTCAGGGTTTGGTAACCACTGAAAAACATGTCGACTCTTCATTTTAATGTATTTTTCAAACCCTGATCTATTACACATTGTGAAACCTATTTTCACATCGTGTAATTTTTTTACACGGTATGAAATCTCTCTACTCCTAGCTTTTAGTAGCCGAAATCCTCCAGACTTCCTCCGAGCCTCCTCCTAGCACCTAATTCTTTGAAAATACACAAAGGGATTATCAACACAGATCCGGACCATTACTATTTATGTCATAGTTAGTTCGTTATAACTATTTATTTATTACTTATTTATTGGGAATTTTTATTTCAAGGGGTTGGGGACCCCTTTACAAGAATTTGTTCCTCCTACTATATAAAAAATAGAGAGAATATATTCCACATTTGATTCATTCATTCAGAATGAAAATCTCTCTCTCCTCCCACTTTCTAGGGAGAGGAAGTCTCTCTCTGAGCGACCAATCCAAGAGCAGCTTCGATGGATTGAAGGGATGGGATCGCGACGATCATCACAATACTGAAGGATTCATCCGAACTCCATGCTAACACCCATAATTCGACAAACTATGATCATAAGGATTATTAAAGTGTGTGTGGATGATCTAGAAGGGTTCAAATTCATATCCTTTGAGCAACGGTCATCAGAAAAAAGCTTTAGTTGCACACGCTTCATTTTTGAACTAGGTATTTTTTTAGTTTAATTTTTGTGATTATTAAATTTATGTGAGATCCTCAGACCTCTACTGGGGATTAGATGGCTGAAGACGACAAGTTTGTTCACTCCGATGATATAAAATTTTAAATCCTCGACTCATCAACTTCCAATGCTCACCCTGGAAACTACAATTGCTATCAGAGAAATCACATGAATTTTCTAATCCAAGAAAATTAAATTAGCTTTAAATTCAAGTAGAGAGTTTTAATTCAGTCCTAACAGCTTCGACCGTGCTTCGATCTGATATCATATGGCCATGATATGACCTTTGTGAGTTTTAATACAGATCAATTGTGATTTTATGGGTATAAAATTTCACAGAACATATATTTGAATATATGAATATTTTTTATCCCATCTTAGAGGATGGAGTTAATTTTGGGTATTCCGACCAAGTTTCAGCCATGTCCCAAAGGGTGGAATAGTTTTTAGTGACATGATATTTTTATGCATATTTTTGGAAATTATTAATTCATTTTGTTTTAATTTTTCTAAGGCCTGCAATTCATTGGTGTGAAAAAATTAGAAGAAAAAGGAAAGTGGTGGGGGAGGCAGCTTGATCTGATGATAATAAAATAGACCCATCAAAAAATAAAAAGGATGACCATGGTCAACATGAATTTGGGGAAAAGTAAAAAAATTATATTTTTAATTCCAAAACAAGGCGGGATGGCCCCCCTTGTCACCCTCTCCTTTTCACCACCCCGCCTGGCCAGCAACTTGCACAACTGTCAATCGTCCTCCACAGTTGGCCTCACTGGTGCATCGACCACCTCCATCCTGCCGTTGTTGGGCTCTTCGACCCCCATCATACGTGAACCCTTACCTACCATGCCTACACCATACTTCCACCCACCCTCCCTCTTCTTAAGACTACCACGAGCCCACAACCAAGCCACAATCACCCGAAAACATCATAATCAACCCGAAACGGGTCAGGGTGCATGAGGTCTTTCCAGCTCAGAACGAGACTACATGAGCCTATTTCAACATGCTTTAGCCCAGAGGGTTTCGGGGCCTGAGAAATTTTAATATAACCAATATATTAATTAATTAGTCATTGGAATTTAAAATAAAAATAATTTTATTATTCTGAAAATTACTTTTATTATGGTTGGAAATTAAATTAATTTTGGTTTAAAATTAAACTAATTAAATAATTTATTTTTGGAATTATAAATTAAATTATTTATGAAATCGATCAGGAATAAATTATTTGAATTAAATAATTCATTTAATTTATTTAAATGTCCTCACACTTAAATATATTGCATTTACTTTTTATTGCGCTTTACTTTTACCCACTAATCAGTCTTGAGTATCGACAATGCATGTCTGGTTTTACTTATTTATTTAATTAATTATTTTATTGAGTGTGATTCATGTATTTAATTATTTAAATAAAAATATTTTCATATCGTCATTTTTTTCATTTAAAATGTATAAGGGTCTGCACATCTAGATAAAAGTGAGTTATCTGTATTTTTCATTCCTGGGATGTAATATCTCGGATTTCCATGTATTATTTTTATGTATTATATGGAATTATTATGAGACTAGGCATTGAGACAGTGAAAAATAATCCTATAGGGTCACACACTAAGTGTTTCTGGTGGTCTCGATTAAATTCTATTTTAATTTAATTAATGGAATAAATATTATTCTTAAGACTGAGGAATAATTTTATTCAAGTTAAAATGATCGCATAAATTGAATAAATATTTATTCATTGGGTTGTGAATAAAATATAATTTTTTATTTTATTAAACATTTAAAAAATATTTATTTACTAATTTGTAAATAAAAAAATTTATTTAAGAGAATAAACTATTTTATTCGGGTGTTAAATAAATGGAAGAGGAGTTCAAATGGACCAAGACCATATCCATTGATAAATTAATTATTTACAAGGTGGTAAATAATGTTTATCCAGTTGGAACAAGAAATAATAATAATACTATTATCATTATGTGGAATGAGATTTCATTTATCGTTCCGTTTTTCACAAGTTGGCACACCACCTAATAGTTATAATTGCATTTAATTACTGTTTCACAATTAAGTATTATAACTGAAACCTAATGTCGATTAATAGGTAGGTACGTCTATTATTCCAAACCCAGATGAATTGATAATTGTTGATCCAAACATTTTCTCTCTCGACTCCTATCATCTCTCCCTCTCAAGAACGAGAGATTTTCTTCTAGACCGAAGAACGAACGATCAAGAATGATCGATGTAGGACGTTTTCTTCACCATGCTAGCACTTGAATAATGAGTTGCGTTGTTCGGAGACCATTGGAGCACACATGGATCACTACTAGAGGGATTCTACTTTGGATCCTTGCAATTGAAATGAAGACAATCCGGAAGGGTCATTCCGGATGATCAATGAAGAAAGTACCAAAGACCCAAGTATTTAATATCTTTATAAATTAATAAATTAATTATAAACATGATGTGTAAGATCCTCTTTCTCAGATATGGGGATTTTATTCTCTTTGTATAAATATTTGATTTTAATATATGGATACGGGTGTTCATTATCATATTGATCCCAGATTGGTCATCTATTATGGAAAAAGTAAAGTTGGGACCTCTTAATTGTCACACTTCCACTGCATCCAGATCCTTCAAGTGGTATCAGATCGAGGATCATAATTGTTTATAATTGTTTAAATAATTAGTTGATGATTTTCACTTTAATAATTTAGTTTTTAAATTCAAGTTTAATCATTCTTGTAATCTAAATTTCAGGTTCTATTCTTCCTCTTTTATTTCTTGTAGATATAACATAAACGTTTATTTTTTGGATTAAAATTAAATTGATGATCTCATAAGGAGGCATCGACGATTCTGTCTAGGTAACATGATAGTACAAACTGTGTATTTGGAGTTACATGCCATGTAATCTAGATTACACACCATGTAGTTGTGTTCAATGCATCGGGAGTAATTCATAAATGACTCAAGACGTGTGCATTAACGACACACGCTGTAGTTAATTCTTACACTTCATGTTGACCAGGACAGACTGGCACACGGTCAGCCTGATTACACACTGCGTGGCCCACTAGACACAATGTGTAGTTCCTTTGGGTCAAGGGGAAAACCATGTATCCCATACATGGCTAAGCTAACTGGTAACCATGTAACCCGGAGACAACACAACATGTGGCCCACTGAACACGCCATGTACTACGAGATTTATGAAGTACGCATCACACACTGAGTCCCAAAGCGTGTACTTCGGATAAGACAGTGAAGGCAGTACACACCGTGTAGTAAAAAATACATGTCGTGTACTTTTGCCAAATTACAAAAAATTAGAACATTAATGTTTGTGTAATTTTCAGAATTAAATATCATGTATATTCTAATGGGTGTTCACTGTGTTACCTCCAAGGTTATGGATGAGAATCTCAAAGAAATTCAGAAAAGGATTGAGATAAAATGATTGATTAATATAAGATAATAATTAATCGATTTGAGCACAATTTATCTTAATAAGAATGATTAAATAATTGAATGATAGTTTTATTAAATTCCTAATTCATTGCATGTATGTGAACGATCATGAGCTTAGACCAGACCTTTGTATGTAATTGGTTTCCTTATAATTTTAATTAAATTAAATTGTTGGTTTGCGTGCCATATCTTCTCATTAATATGTAGGGCTTGAATTTCCATGTTTTCATTTTATATAAACCCCCCCATTACCCCTCACCTGTGTGTGAGTAAAATCATATGTATTAGATGGAGCTCCCAAGATTGTGGAGGTGGTCCAAGTTAGGATCTGAGGTGAAACTAATCCAAGGAGATACAAATGTGGATAAAGGAAAATCTGTAAAAAAAACCTCAGTTCAAGGTGTTTCTCCCCTAGGTCATCTGTTACTTTATCAACCTCTAGATAAACTAACCATTAGAACAAGATCATGATCATACACTTTATTTTATTTTTGTCAATTTCATGGTTATTTAATTTTGGATTTGTTGTCATGATCTCATAATTAATGAATTAACAAGCATGAAAGATGGAACTAAAATAAACATGGATTATGTGTAAATATTATCTAGGACATGGTTAATCACTTAAGTATGTTCCACATAATATTAACATGAATGTGATAAATATAATAAGGCAATTTACGCATAAAAGATAAAAAAACCTCAATAAAATATTAAGTCAGACTAAGCCTTATATTACTTGATTAAGAGAAAGACTCAATAAAACTATGTGTTTGACCAACCCTTTTTGGGACACTTACTTTTATACAGGAAGATCTTATAAAAAGTTTCAGGTTGAATTAACCATTTTGCATCAATAGGAGTAGCCTTGGCTAGATTTGGTGAAAAATTGGAGGCAAGTGTTGAGGAAATCCAAGTCAGGATTTCAAGATTGAGGAGTCTACTCAACGGATCAAGGAGCTACAAGCCCACAGTTGGAAAATAATTTCCTACCTAAATACATTAAAATATCTTGACTAACCCTTGTTGGGGTTATGCGAAGAAGAATATGGATGCTTTCCACTATAATTTCCTAAAAACTAGGCATTACAAGTTCAATGGTGAGGGCCACTGAGACTTGAAAAAATAGTGGGAGAGTTGATAAAATTAATTTATTATTTCTCATAAAATGTAATTAAGAAAGTACTAATTGTATAATATTTTAATTATATAATAAAAATGACAATATCGTTAACCATACTATCCCTACGATCAATACTAGATAAAAAAACATCCTCACTGGAAGTAACTTCTAGGAATGATTTAGATGCCTTCAAGTTATTCTACTCCATGAACAAAAATCTTATGTGATAGAGTCCTAATTTCCTGATTTTCCTATCCAAGAGGCGAGTGATGAAGAGTTCCTGGTCTACGAGAAACATATGAACTTCACAATCTGCATTCAAATGAAAACATGGATGCCTATAGCATGCTTGAGGACCTTTGTGGTATTTACCAGGAAAGAGAAAGACATGAACGGTTTGAGATATCAAAGGCACCTTTTCAGAGTAAGCTTAGAGAGGGTACCCTATCTAGGGCCCACGTAGTCAAGCTAATTGGCTACATTGAGCGTCTGGAGGTTATAGGGTTTAAAATCCCTGAATAAATGGGCACTGATATCATTCTCGCATCACTCCCTCAGAGTTTTTTTAGTTTTGTTGTGAATTTCAATATGAACAACATTAATAAGTCTCCACCAGATCTTCTTATCCTCATTTTCCCAATGGACAAAGACATAAATCTTGAAAAACCTTCTGTCCTTATGGTGAATAATAGGAAAGGGAAGGTGAAGATATTTAAGCCCAAATATTATTCACACCCTTCCAAGAAAAGAAATATCAAGGGGGAGGGAAGGGAACATGAAGCTGTTTATTTCACATGTGGCAAGAAGGGCCACTGGTAGAAAAACTACACCCAGATAAGGAAGTAAGGGGAGTATTTAGGTATATTTGTTACTGATTTCAATTTATCTATTTCTAAAAATTGGGTATTAGATATATCTTTTCATGCTCATATATGTATCCAAATACAGGAACCAAGTATATTCAAGAAAATTGAACTAGGGGAGGTAAATCTACAAGAATCCAATAGAGATAGACTTACTACTATAGTTGTCAGTGACTACCACCTCACGTTGCTGACTGGGATGATCTTGGTGTTAAAAGGTTGTTAATATGTGCCTTATATAACCAAAAACATTATTTTTGTATCTAGACTAGATACAAATGGATTTATCTTCAAGTTTGGAAATGAATGTTGCTTCTTTTATAAGGATAACATTTTTTTGGTAAGGCATATTTATATAACAGTATTTACATGTTGGATTACATAGACCAAGTAATGGAAATCGATAATGAAGCTACTTCACATGACTCATACCACACCCAACTTTGGAATCACCAACTAGGTCATGTAAGTGAGAAACACTTGAAAAAGTTACATTAAGATTGATATTCATATTCTTTCGATCTAAAACCACTTTATGTATGTCACACATGTTTACAAGGCAAAATAACCAAATCCCCATTTAGTGGGAAAGGTGAAAGGGCCAAAGGGCGTCTTGAATTAGTCCATACCGATGTGTGTGGACCATTTCTAGTTGAATCATGGGGTGGGTACTCATACTTTATAACTTTTAGTAATGATTTTAGTAGATATGGATATATCTAATTAATGAGGAATAAGTCAGATTCTTTTGATAAGTTCAAAGAATACAATAATGAAGTTGAGAACTAGCTTGGTAAGAATATTAAGAAGCTTCATTCAGACTGAGGTAGAGAATATCTTAATCAATACTTCATTGATTACTTACGAGAGTTTGGGATCCTATCCGAACTCACTCCTCCTTACATGCTTCATTGGAATGGTGTAAGTGAAAGGAGTAACCACACCTTTTTGGACATAGTGAGATCAATGATGGGTCATGCAAGTCTTCCATTATCCTTTTGGGGATATGCGTTACAAACAGAAGCACACATACTAAACCAAGTACCAACTAAATTGATAAATGGTATTCCATACTAGTTTTGGAGTGGAATAAAATCCATGATTATCAAATTTACATGTGTGAGGGAAGTAAATAATTTGTTAAGGCCTCTTCAGGTAACAAACTCACACCCTGAGGCACAAAGTGTACCTTTTTAGGATACCCAATAAAACAAGGGGATATTACCTATATGACCCTCACACAAAAAGGTTATAGTGGAAAGACACACCATATTACTTGAGAGGGAGAACATATCCAAAATAGATGGTGGGAGTGAGATAGATTTTGATGAAGTTGAAGCTCAAGGTATACAAGAGTTGGTACATGGGCACATTCCACAAAGCCCCGTGGTAGAAAGATATGTTCTAGAGACACAAGTACTACGTAGGAGTACATGAGAGTTTAGAGAACTGGAAGAGTATGGTTTTATGGTTACCGAGGATGGTGACTCATTATTAGTTGATAAAAATTATCCTTTAACCTATAAGGAAGTAGTAAGTGGCATAGATGTTTCCCAGAGGCAAGAATCCACAAATTCTGAAATGGATTCCATTTACCAAAACCAAGTCTGGATTTTGGTAGATCCTCCTATAGATGTAAATAATATTGGTTTCAAATGGGAATTCAAGAAGAAACTAGACATGGAAGGACAAGTCAGTACCTATAAGGCATGAATGGATGCAAAAGGGTTTAAAAAACATCAAGGCATTGACTACGTCAGAACCTTTTCACCAGTTGCAATGATGAAACCAATCAGAATTCTCCTAGCCATTATTGCTTACCATGACCATGATATTTGGAAAATGGATCTCAAAACAACATTCCATAATGAGAACCTTCAAAAAGATGTCTATATGAAACAAACTTAAGGGTTTGTGACTCCAAAATATTCCAATAAGATATGAAAGTTACAAAAATCCATTTATGGATTAAATCAAGCATCCAAGTCATGAAACATTCATTTTTATGAAGCCATAATATAATTTGTTTTTTTAAATAATGAATGTGAGCCTTGTGTGTACAAATGTTTTAGTGGGAGTGTAGTCATTTTTATAATAGTATATATTGATGACATATTACTTATTGGAAACAAAATACCAGTCTTACAGTTAGTTAAGGCATGATTGAATAAATACTTCTTCATAAAGGACTTGGGTGAGGCATCATATATTCTTGGGATCAAGATCCATCATGATAGATCCAAGAGATTACTTGGCCTAAGTCAAAGTACATACATTGACAAGATACTATAGAGATTCAGTATGGAACAATCCAAGAGGGGATTGTTGACAACATCACATGACATTCATCTTTCCAAGAAAATGTGTCCTCAGACACATGAGGAAATAAAGATAATGGAAATTATTCCATACACATTAGTGATTGGGTCAGTCATGTATTCTATGCTACATACTAGGCTAGATGTTTCCTACGTGTTGAGTGAAGTAGGAAGATATCAAGTTGATCCAGGTGACTGCCATTGAATGGCGGTCAAGACTATCCTTAAGTAACTGAGGCATACTAAGGGTATGTTCCTAGTTTATAGAGGAGATGAGGAACTAGTCATCAGAGGATACACATATGCTAATTTATAGACTGATCAAGATGATGTAAAGTCACAAATGAGATACATATTCACTTTGAATGGAGGTGATGTGAGCTGTAAGAGCTCAAAGAAAGGTGTGTTCATAGATTCTACAGTAGACTCTGAGTATATCACAACTTATGAGGTAGCTAAAGAAGTATTTTGGATGCAGATCTTCATCCAAGATCTTGATATGGTTCCTAGCAGTAAATATCTTATCACACTCTATTGTGATAATACTGTAGTGGTGGCTCTCGCAAAAGAGCCAAGGCCACATCAGTGGATGAAGCACATACTTCATAAGTATCATATCTTGAGGGATTTTTCTTAGAGAGGTGAAGTTATAGTGAGCATTATTACCATGGAAGACAACATGGAAGACCCCTTGACTGACGTCTTGACTTAGTAGAAACATGATCATCACGTGAGGTCTAGCAGATTGAAAGTCGCAGGCTGTTGGCTCTAGTCCAAGTGGGAGTTTGTTGGAGTTGGTGTCCTAGAACCAACTATTTGTACATTGATTACATGAATATTTAATGTATTTAAATATTAAACATCTTATTACATATTTTTCATTGTTCTGCATGACTATAATGCAATAATGTTCTAGATTATTTTTCGAATTAACAAGGTCATAGCAGTTTCCCGCTATGATGAGAACCTTGAAGTTCTATGACAATATTTTTAAATATAGTTATGCAGTTGGATGACATACTATGATGGGACACATAGTTTGCAAACCGTCATGGGTGAGTACTCATAATCCGATGAGATTTATTCTCATGAAGTTCTCACTTGGTAATATCCAAGATAGAAGATTATGAGAACAAACTCACCAGTAGGAATTCCACATGTTTTGGTGTCATCATACATTCCTACCTATGAGCCTATGTAATGGTACTTAGACTTTAATATTATCATTAATACGTGTCACGAATCATGCACTTTTATTTACTGATGAAAATCATCATGCCATATGGTTGAGGGAAGTAGGGTACGTTGGGTGCGTCATGAGTGACATGTTATTAATTGATAAGTCGAGGAAGGATTTGTCCCTTCCATTTATGGAAGTTGATATCATGACCCTTTGATTGAAATAGAACCATAACACTAAATTCCACATCCATGGTGTAATGATGAGTTTATTTCAGGTAGTCAAAGAATGAAGTATCAAGAATAAAGGTTGATGAAACTATCATGAAACCTGCTTAATAAGATATTGTGACAAAGATATTATATTACATAGTGAGCATTCGTATATGGATGTTGTCGTTGTGACTTTATGTTCTTTCTCTTGGGTTACTTGACACATTACTAGATAGTAATATTAGACTTTAGTGAATCCTGCCTAATGTCAATGAGAAATAATCCTAGAGGGCTTCACACTAAGTGTTTCTAATGGTCTCTATTAAATTCTATTTGAATTTAATTAATGGAATAAATATTATTCTCAAGACTGAGGAAGAATTTTATTCAAGTTAAAATGATCACATAAAATAAATAAACATTTATTCACTAAATTATGAATAAAATTTATTTGTTTATTTTATTGAACATTTAATAAATATTTATTTACTAGTTTGTAAATAAAAATATTTATTTAATAGAAAAACTATTTTATTTTGGTGTTAAATAAATGGAATAGGAGTTAGAACATACCAAACCATGTCTGTTGATAAATTAATTATTTACAAGTCAATAAATAATGTTTATCCAGTTGGAACAAGAAATAATAATAATACTTTTATCATTATGTGACACAATATTTCATTTATGGTTCCATTTTGTACAAGTTGATACACCACAAATAATGGTGCTGTTATTGTTATTATGTGTCATGAGTTTTCTCTAATAGTTATAGTTGAATTTAATTATTGTTTAATAATTAAATATTGTAACTGAAACCCCATGTCGATTAATAGGTTGGTACGTCTACTATGCCAAACCCCAGTGAATTAAAAAATTTTGAGCCAAACATTTTCTCTCTTGACTCCTTTAATCTCTTGCTCTCAAGAACAAGAGATGTTTTTCGAGACCGAAGAATGAGCGATCAAGGAAGATCAATACAATACATTCACTTCACTATTTTAGCACCCGGATAATGTGTGGCATTGTTCGGAGACCATTGGAACATTTGTAGATCACCGCTAGAGGGATTCTACTTTGGATCCTCACGAGCACAACAAAGAAAATATGGAAGGGTCATTCTGGATGATTAACAATCATCAATGAATAAAGTACCAAAGACCCAAGTATTTAATTTCTTCAGAAATTAATAAATTAATTATAAACTTGATGTGAAAGGTCCTATTTCTTAGACCTGGTTCTTTTCTTCTCTTTTTTTAAATCTTTGGTTTTAATATGTGGATACAGGAATTCATCGTCGTATTGATCCCAGATTGGTCATCGATTACAACAAAAGAAAAGTTGGGCTATCCCAACTACCATGCTTCCACTATGTCTGGATCCTTCATGAACAGGTTGATCCATGGTTCTATCATTCTTGAAGAATGTTTAGTATTGGGAATTGTTAATGGGAGTTTCATTACCCTCTTTATTCATCCCTATAATGAGAATGAATTGAGGATGACATGAACAAAGGTCATGGTTCATTCCTCAAATGTTCTTGGTGCATTTATCTTCCCCCATTCATATAATTCTTCTCCATTGGATCCTCGTAGTCATGAATTGATTTTTCGGAAGGGTCCAAACATGATCGGACCCCTGGAGTAGAGACAAATCAACCGATGATGCCACATTAGTGTATATTGGGATCTAACGAGGCTAGATCTGCAACCGCGTATTTGTCCAGGCATTAGAGGAGAATGGTGGTCCCCATAAAGGACTATGATACTACCAGTGTGGCACACG
Organism: Viscum album; assembly: GCA_963277665.1. Lineage (NCBI taxonomy): Eukaryota > Viridiplantae > Streptophyta > Magnoliopsida > Santalales > Viscaceae > Viscum > Viscum album. The sequence continues at coordinate 1,566,712,807 of OY728161.1, forward strand.
GTAGTGGCCGCATACAGGTGCATTAGAAGATGGCGGTGCAGCCAGGGCGATGGTGGGCCATGCGACGGCTGGAGGTGACTGCGGGCCATGGGGTGGCTGGCGGTGAAGATGGGACCACGTGGGATGAAAGGTGACAAAGAGACCAGGGGGGAGGCATGTAGTCGGGGAAGACCACATGGACCAGGGGTGAACACGGTTGGGGAGGACCTCATGGACTAGGTCAGACATGGCTGGGGTAGGCCGCGTCTGGTGCACAATCTAGACCACAACGTGAGTCGGACGAAGGCAGTCTGGCCACTCCAGGCGGCCCAGCAGGGTGGACCCAGTGGCCCAGTGAGGTGGACCCAGTGGGTCATGGTCCAGCAAGCCCAACGGTCTAGACTGTTTGAATCTGGGTCGGCTTGGACTGAGTTTGGTGGGTCTGGTGGTTCGGATAGGACCCAGACCAGACCCGAGTCAGACTTTTTTTTATGAAAACAACCGTAACTTTCAAAACGCTTGTCTGTTTGACTAGACATTTGTGGTGTTAGGAACCTTGAAATGAGATAATTATTTTGAGATACTCTAATTTATTTTTGTGTGGAAGTGTTCATTCAAACTAACGGCTTGAGGAGTGATTTATCTTGAAAATATCATACTATGAGTGGAATCCTATGGCTGGATGTGACCTTGAAACTACGCGACTTTTTGAGACTCCATGACTTATAGAGACCACATGTCATATTGAGACTACATGTATCATAGGGACTGGGTGTCTCACTAGGAGTGAGTGTCTCATTGGGACTGAGTGTCTTACTAGGACTACATGTCTCATAGAGACTACATGTTTTATCGATACTGAGTTTTTTGTGGATTACGTCTAATAATCCTATTTTGTGTACTATAAACCTATACCCGTGTGAGTTTACTATATATCTTCTTTGTGGTATACTTTGTGTATTTGTTTTTGGTATACATAATGTATTTATTCATGGTATAATTTGTGTATTTCTTAGTGTTATTAATTTGTGGTTTCATAGTGTCCTACTGAGTATTGTTTTACTCACCCTTGTATGGGATTTGCCCACACGTGTTGTTTCTTATGAAAATGATCGATGCTTTGATGGAGTCCTAGGTAGACCAAGACTAGATGGTTCTTAGAGAGACCAGACAGTCAAGGTGTGCTCCTACGAATTTATACAGGTTTCCAATACGTTTCCCTACAGGTAGGTTTTTTTTGTGGATGAGTTTGAAGAACTTGTGCATTCACTCTTCCAGAATCCTTTTTGGGTGGGCTTGTATTCTGGACCTATTTACTCTTTAGTTTTATAGTTTCATACTCTATTTTTGGTATCTTAGTGGTATTCATGCTTTTTTACTTAGTGTTTTACATTTCATCATTTTTTGGGTTGGAGATGTGTGTGTGTGTACAAGTACATAGGAGAATGCCTCCCATTTTTGGGATATTACTACTAGGTACTAGTCACCATCCCCTAGCCTATTGAAGGCGGGCTTGGGGAAGTCATGGCATGGAACCCTCTAGGATAGTTCTTGACATAGTGGTATCATAGGTGGTCAATTATACCTAAAGCACCAAGAGTCCATGAGATTGGTTTGGGGAAACAATGTTAAGTGTTTTGAGTTTAGCTTTCAGGATAGGTAATCCGGTGTTGGTGTAGTGTCTGAAGTATCCATAAATCAGGACTCTGAATTATACTTTTCAAATCAGTACATGAAAACACTGGTTATAGGGAAAACAATGGTACATTCATCATATTGGATTTGGATGTGTTCTCATGTCCTTCTTGAGTTAGCTTACTAGGTATACTCTATTGACCATGGTACATCTTGTTCTATTTAAGGACACCTACACACAGATAGACATACAAGATTCAATTTCATGATCATGAGGATGATATTTCTAGAAACAAGGCATCAGTATAGGGGTTTTTACTAGAGATAGTACCTTCGTCTGGTTTACCAGTGATACCACCACCCGTTGAATAGAAGTTACTACCAGCGCTATTAGTTGAGGATGCAGGTAGGCTGAGTGCGTTACATTAGCTCTAAAGGTATTGAACTTCCATATTTTTAGGTGAGACAAAACCCTAGGTAGCTTATCATTAGATGAAGGTAGTTATATGTGTCTCCCACCTTGTGAGGATGCTTTCCTACCAGATGGAAGTCATAGCCACGAGTCTTCTTTAGGGCTCAACGGGGCGATGGTAGAGCTTAGTGACCCAAACACATGATGAGATGACTCTCCCTTGGGAATACTTCATGATTCTCTTAATAGTGGAGTTATTTCTAGCTACGTTACGCTCAGTGTGCATACAAGAGCTTCTGCATCTACTGTAGGGAAGTCATACTGTGGAAGGGTACTCAGTGAAATTTACTGATCTTTTATGCAACTCCACAGATATGGTACAAGAAACATTATTCAAGGATCAGACCTTTGAGAAGGGATTACATTGAGAGATCATGGAATCCATGACATCCCTTAGAATTCCTACATATGTTGGGGTATTGGAGTGAGCTCTGATAGTGGAGAGATTTCTAGTGGAGCATACACCAGTAGTTGGAGCTACCATCAGGCACCAGGTAGTTGAGTCTTCGGTAGTAGGTAGCCGACAACAGTCGCTGGGACCCAATAATGTTAGGAACTCTAGGGGATGACACAAGGACATAGGATCGGTGGTATAGGGATCCCAAGGCAGAACGATTCAACATAAGGAAATGCTATGTTACTCATGTGGCGGTCGTGGACATCTAGCTCGAGATTTTCTGAACCATCATATGACCAAAAAGGAGATGGTCGAAGGACCACCAAGGCAAAGGCAGATAAAGGAGAAGGGTGGTCAAAAGGGTGGAAAACGAGGAAGAGTAGGAGGCAATGAAATATAAGATGAGAATATGTTCTATATCATCCCACCTTTTTATCACATAAACTTTCATTACATTTTACAAAACCGAGGATCTTTAAGGTTTAGTGTCTTGGAAACCAGGAACTTAAAACATGAAAACATAAAACATTTTTCTTAAACACTTGAAAGGCTTCTCCTCATGTTCATCCTAGGTTCATTACTGCATCTCATAACCTGGGGACATACATCAAAAGAAAGGGTGAGCAGAAGGCCTAGTAAGGGAAACAAGAGAAACATTTAACATGTGAACCTGAGATACATCAACTATGTCATGAAAAAGAACTTTAAGGCATGAGAAATAAATAATGTGGCATATCATAATAAAAATAACATTTTTCATAACTTTAAGATGTGGCTACATCATTTAACATAGACAATCATGAACATATCACCAAGGTCCATCCTTAAGGTTTCATTTGAAAATTACCATGGTTATTCACCAAGATATCGTGAAAATTGTAATCTCTAGTGGTTACATCACTACCCAATGCATTGGAGCGCTATCAGGGAGCACCCTTAAATATGCCTTTATTATCATGTGAGACACATATATCATCATCAAAAATTTCATAAATAACCCATATAGCATAAAATAAATGGGTTTTATTTCATAATCATAACGTTTTAAAAACTGCTTTAAAGACATGATCTTTACATCACATTAAAACCCAAGGAAGGGGAGAGCGGGTCTCATGTATGTAAATCCCAGAATTTAAAATAGAAGATTTTGATATATATGTGAATACCACTGTATAAATAAGAGCTTTGAGTATTCAATTTATAACATATAATAATTTTGAGAAAATAGAGTGGCATTTTGAGACGAAAATTCTGCAGCATAACAGCTATGTTTTGGGGTTTTAGAGAATATTGAAAAGAGAGGGGACATGGGTCACCCGCTCATAAATGATACATAAAACAGTAGAGGGACAGAATATGAAGGATATATTAACATGGTGATGAAATTTGAAATATGTACCATATGAAATGAAGAACATTAAAGGAAGACAAAAATAAGATTTCTCTTATGAAAATTCGGCAGCCTAACTCTGTCACTTAAACTTCCAAAATGAATTGACGAGATAAAATACGGTCTCTCATCATGTGAACATAAAATATCAGTATGATAGATATAGAGATCATACCCCAACATAATAAAAAAGAACTTGAAAGACTTAACATGAAAGTAGAACTTCAAAACGAGAAGGGTGAAAGAACCACTTAAAAATTCGGCATCCTAACGACGCGACTTAAAACTTCAAAATACTGAATTGAAGAGATAAAATGGGGTCTCTCATCATATTATCATAAAAGATAAGTATTATAGATATAGATATCATACTCCAACATAATAAAAAGGAACTTGAAAGACTTGACAAGAAAATATAACTTGAAAATGAGAAGGGTGAAAGTACCACTTAAAAATTCGGCAGCCTAACGGCGCCACTTAAAACTTCAAAATACAGAATTGAAGAGATGAAATGGGGTCTCTAATAATATGATCATAAAAGATCAGTATGATAGATATAGAGATCATACCCCAACATAATAAAAAGCAACTTGAAAGACTTGACAAGAAAATAGAACTAGAAAATGAGAAGGGTGAAAGAATCCGTTACAAAAATTTCGGCAGCCTAACGACTCCACTTAAACTTTAATAAAATGAAAGGATGAGGGTAAGAGGGAGTATCTCATCATGTGAAAATATAAAGGAAATTATAATTAATATAAAATAACATCCTCTAACATAAGAACATGGATAATAAAAGAAATGACATAAAAGAGATCACTTGAAAAGAAAAAGAGGGGGTCAGATCCCTTACCTTTAAAACGTAACTCTTAAAACTCAAAGGTTGCGACCTTGAGGGCTTGGGGGAACCTTGGGAGGACTCCTTGGGAGGTAATGAGACAAGAAATTCGTTGGGGGAGATTGGGGAGTCGAATGGATGAGGGGATTTCTTGGTATTTATAGGGAAAGTGAGGGGACAAGGCATTAATGGCCAAGGGACACCTCACAAGTGGTTTTCTCAAAACCATGAGCTCTCCCATGGTCTTTCCCATGGAGTTAGGCCACGTGGGGCCCCCAATACAATAATTCATCACCTTTGGTCGGAAAACCCTTAAAATATCTCATGGAATCATCATGATACAGTTATGATGTCATTAAACATACCGAAACCATAAAACTGTATTTTTACTATTCACTGAAAATTCAACTTTCTCAGAAAAATCCCAAAATTTCACATTAACCAAATATCAATGCTCTGATTTCAAAAATGAACTCCATTTTATAAAAATAAATTTCTAAATATTTTTAATTTAATTTTTAAATAAATACACTATTCACCGAAAATTCATTTTTTTCAGAAAAAACCCCAAAAATTACCTTAACATAATATCGATGCTCTGAGTTCAAAAATGAAATCCATTTTATAAAAATAATTTTCTAAATATTTTTAATTTAATTTTTAAATAAAAAACACTATTCACCTGAAAAAACTAATACATGAATAATAATTTATGAAACCGTTATTTAACCATTTTATTGAATCACATTACTTAATCAAGGTTCCTAGATTATATTAATACTTTCTTTAAGTGATATTACTAATCCATTTGGACACATTACTAATCCTAATCATAAAATCACTATTCATAATTTACTATTCATCAAAAATTAAGTTGATCTTATTAGACTCTAAATTTCGTACTGGACATAATTGTAGAAGACCATTTTTTGAAAGTCATTACACATTTTTATTTATTTAAGGTTTACATAAACATTTTTAAAATATCCTTTCTCTAAAATTCATCAAAAATATGCATACTATATTTATCCAGACATTTGAAAATTAATAAACTTCATCATAAGAAGAAATAAATTTTTTTTATTTAAAATAAAGGGTTACACAAGGCAGTTACGGTCTCCTTACATAGCCCCATATCACACCAGCATAGGACCTAAGTGTAAGGTGTACTAAGGTGAGAGAATCCGAGGGAGGCTCGGCCAACTTCGCACGAGTAGTAATCTCTATCAGTTTAAACTTCTCGCAAAGGCGATTCCGTTCTAGCTTCACATGATGAAGTTCATCTTGGGTTTGGTCCAGAGCAAAGCCCAGTGGTGCTACCTCCTTCCCAAGTTCTGTTAGATGGGCTTCGATCGGTCCAAGACTACTGGGTAAGGCCATCAAATCTTCTTTCTATATTAATTAACCAAGATTACTTGTATTTAGAAATAATAATCAAAACATTTAGTTTCCAGTGGTCATATTGACCAATGGTCATATAACAGTCAAAACCCAACGGTCTCATTTTAATTATACTCATGTTATCAAATGAAACAGTTTTGTTGAGTACACAAAATTAGGAAACAAGATTTATTCAAAATTTTGGGTCATTACAATCTTCCTCCCTTAAGAAATTGCGTCCTCGCAATTTTTTAAAATTGGGTTTTGAAATTTCATTGAAAGTCCCACATCGGAAAACGAGTCAGAAAAACTGTTACATTAAAAGAAAGAAAGGGAAGTACAAAGGTCACCCGAGTTAACCCATACTAGGATTCCATGGAGGAAAACATGGATATGGAAGAAAAAACAAAGGGTCAAGTTCTGGGGGAGAGTGATAGAAAACATGATTAGGAGAAAGTTAACCATAAGAAAATCCCAAACTTATGATTTGTGTAAACGGTCTTTGATTACCTAGTAGGAAACGTAAACCAACAACGTTTTTGTTTTACGTTCCTTTTCATAATTTTTAGGAATTAATTTACTACATAGAACAAAAACATAAGAAAATATAACTACCTTCAAGTAGAGTTTCATCCTTTAATAAGTCTCTACCAAAAGTAATCTTTTCTCCAAATTATGAGAATTCAAAAACACTTGGTCTCATCAAAATCACAAGAATCATCTTCTAGAGAATCACATAATCCACAAAAGATTAACTATATATTTCTTATATCTTTAAACATTATCCCAAAAATAGAAAGGTTAAGGTAAACCAACTCTTCAAAAAGAAATAACCCCATAGGAATGGAAACTACTTTTAAATCTTCAATGTTCCATGGTACTACCCAAAGTTCATCATAGACCATTCCGTAAATAACTAACCTTAAAAATACTCAAAATAAACCAAACTAAGATTGAAACCCAAACACAAGAAGGATTTGATAACATAGTCTACCAAGGTAAACTTTATCATTCATCTCCAAACAAAATCAACCACTCCTAACATCTTATAAAAAAAGTAGCTAACCTAAAACATATTTTACCCAAGATAGGTTAATCATTCCCATAAGAAACCTAAATTACTATAAGTCCACCTTAAATTCATCGATTCTTCAAAATATAAGTCATCCTTACTCATAAAAGAAAATACCGTAGGAATCTATTTACCCTGATCAAATAGGGTCCCCAAAATAGTGAACGTCTTCCAAAATAATAATCATCTTTTAATACCCTAATCATCTCTGTCATATTAATATAACAATCGTCGCATTTCCTATCACATTGGTTGTTGGGACATGTTCTTCCATTTCCCACCATTAACTAAGAAGAGAAAGTATAATTAGGGGCTTAAATACTTAGCCAATAATCATGAAAAGGAACTTAAATCATATAAGGATAACTTGTAGAAGAAAAGTATACCCTAAATTTTGATCCCCTAGGTTCCCATCTAGGTTATCCATGATCATATATTCTTATGTGAATCTTTATTTTATTTTATCTTTGTTCCTTTTACAATGGTTCATACTAAGCTTATGAATTTACCAAAGCATATCCCCCGGGAGTGTCGTAACCAAGAGTGCAGCAAGGCCCTTTGTCGTGTACTAGTTCCTGTTCGAGTCTAGCTCAAAGCAGTGTTTTCGGGTTTTACCCCTATGTACATCTGTGCCAGAGCCGCCTCTACCTTCTCATATCTAGATAGGGATGTATTTGCTTGGCAACCCCTTACTCAATACTTACCAAAATACCAGGAAGATTTCTTATATTTAAACTTTTCTATAGGGTTCTTCCTAATGTTTTCATATCCTAATTTCCACAAATAACTAAACCATCCTTTGATACCAACTATAGCATCCCGCCTTTTTATCACATAAACTTTCATTACATTTTACAAAACCGAGGATCTTTAAGGTTTAGTGTCTTGGAAACCAGGAACTTAAAACATGATAACATAAAACATTTTTCTTAAACACTTGAAAGGATTCTCCTCATGTTCATCCTAGGTTCATTACTGTATCTCATAACCTGGGGACATACATCAAAAGAAAGGGTGAGCAGAAGGCCCATTAAGGGAAACAAGAGAAACATTTAACATGTGAACTTTAGATACATCAACTATGTCATGAAAAAGAACTTTAAGGCATGAGAAAGAAATCATGTGGCGTATCATAATAAAAATAACATTTTTCATAACTTTAAGATGTGGCTACATCATTTAACATAGACAATCATGAACATATCACCAAGGTCCATCCCCAAGGTGTCATTTGAAAATTACCAAGGTTATTCACCAAGATATCGTGAAAATTGTAATCTCTAGTGGTTACATCATTACCCAATGAATTGGAGCGCTATCCGGGCGCACCCTTAAATTTTCATTTATTATCATGTGATCCAGATATATCATTATCAAAAATTTCATAAATAACCCATATAGCAAAAAATAAATGGGTTTCATTTCATAATCATAACATTTTAAAAACTGCTTTAAAGACATGATCTTTATGTCACTTTAAAACCCACGGAAGGGGAGAGTGGGTCTCATGTATGTAAATCCAAGAATTTAAAATAGAACATTTTGATATATATGTGAATACACCTATAGAAATAAGAGCTTTTAGTATTCAATTTATAACGTAAAATAATTTTGAGAAAAGAGAGAGGCATTTTGAGACGAAAATTCTGCAGCATAACAGCTATGTTTCGGGGTTTTAGAGAACATTGAAAAGAGAGGGGACATGGGTCACCCACTCATAAATGATCCATAAAACAGAAGAGGGACAGAATATAAAGGATATATGAATATGGTAATGAAATTTGAAAGATGTAACATATGAAATGAAGAACATGAAAGGAAGACAAAAATAAGATTTCTCTTATGAAAATTCGGCAGCCTAACGACGTCACTTAAACTTCCAAAATGAATTGACAAGATAAAATAGGGTCTCTCATCATGTGAACATAAAAGATCAGTATGATAGATATAGAGATCATACCCCAACATAATAAAAAGGAACTTTAAAGACTTGACATGAAAGTAGAACTTCAAAACAAGAAGGGTGAAAGAACCACTTAAAAATTAGGCAGCCTAACGGCACCACTTAAAACATAAAAATACTGAATTGAAGAGATCAAATGGGGTATCTCAGCATATTATCATAAAAGATCAGTATGATATATATAGAGATCATACCACAACATAATAAAAAAGAAACTTGAAATACTTGACAAGAAAATAGAACTTGAAAATGAGAAGGGTGAAAGAACCACTTAAAAATTCGGCAGCCTAACGTCGCCAAGTAAAACTTCAAAATACTGAATTGAAGAGATCAAATGGGGTCTCTCATAATATGACCATAAAAGATCAGTATTATAGATATATATATCATACCCCAACATAATAAAAAGCAACTTGAAAGACTTGACAAGAAAATAGAACTAGAAAATGAGAAGGGTGAAAGAATCCGTTACAAAAATTTCGGCAGCCTAACGGCGCCACTTAAACTTTCATAAAATGAAATGATGAGAGTAATAGGGAGTCTCTCATCATGTGAGAATAAAAAGGACAGCATAATGAATTTAAAAGAACATCCTACAACATAAGAACATGGAGCATAGAGAAATGACATAAAAGAGATCACTTGAAAAGAAAGAGAGGGGGTTACATCCCTTACCTTTAAAACGTAACTCTTAAAACTCAAAGGATGCGACCTTGAGGGATTGGGGGCACCTTGGGAGGACTTCTTGGGAGGTAATGAGACCAGAACTTCGTTGGGGGAGAGTGGGGAGTCGAATGGATGAGAGGATAGCTTGATATTTATAGAGAAAGTGAGGGGACAAGGCATTAATGGCCAAGGGACACCTCACAAGTGCTTTTCTCAAAACCATGAGCTCTCCCATGGTATTTCCCATGGAGTTAGGCCACATGGGGCCCCCAATACAATAATTCATCACCCTTGGTCGGAAAACCCTTAAAATATCTCATTTAATCATCATGACACAATTATGATGTCATTAAACATACCGAAACCCTAAAACGGTATTTTTACTATTCACTGAAAATTCAACTTTCTCAGAAAAATCCCAAAATTTTACATTAACCAAATATCAATGCTATGATTTAAAAAATGAACTCCATTTTATAAAAATAATTTTCTAAATATTTTTAATTTAATTTTTAAATAAATACACTATTCACCGAAATTCATTTTTTTTCAGAAAAAACCCCAAAAATTACCTTAACATAATATCTATGCTTTGAGTTCAAAAATGAAATCCATTTTATAAAAATAATTTTCTAAATATTTTTAATTTAATTTTTAATTAAAAAACACTATTCACCCAAAAAAACTAGTACATGAATAATAATTTATGAAATTATTATTTAACCATTTTATTGAATCACATTACTTAATCAAGGTTCCTATATTATATTAATACTTTCTTTAAGTGAGATTGCTAATCCATTTGGACACATTACTAATCCTAATCATAAAATCACTATTCATAATTTACTATTCATCACAAATTAATTTGATCTTATTAGACTCTAAATTTCATACTGAACATAATTATAGAAGACCATTTTTTGAAAATCATTACACAATTTTATTTATTTAAGGTTTACATAAACATTTTTAAAATATCCTTTCTCTAAAATTCATCAAAAATATGCATACTATATTTATCCGGACATTTTAAAATTCATAAACTTCATCATAAGAAGAAATCAAATTTTTTATTTAAAACAACGGGTTACACAAGGCAGTTACGATCTCCTTACATATCCCCTTATCACACCAGCATAGGACCTAAGTGTAAGGTGTGCTAAGGTGAGAGAATCCGAGGGAGGCTCGGCCAACATCGCACGAGTAGTAATCTCTATTAGTTTGAACTTCTTACAAAGGCGATTCCGTTCTAGATTCACACGATGAAGTTCGGCTTGAGTTTGGTCCAGAGCAAAGCCCAGTGGTGCTACCTCCTTCCCAAGTTCTATTAGATGGGCTTCGATCGGTCCAAGACTACTGGGTAAGGCCATCAAATCTTCTTTCTATATTAATTAACCAAGATTACTTGTATTTAGAGACAATAATCAAAACGTTTAGTTTCCAGTGGTCATATTGACCAATGGTCATATAACAGTCAAAACCCAACAGTCTCATTTTAATTATACTCATGTTATCAAATGAAACAGTTTTGTTGAGTACACAAAATTAGGAAACAAGATTTATTCAAAATTTCGGGTCGTTACAGGTTCGATGTATTACCACCACCACCACCCATAAGTGGTCCACAACAGGCTCAGGGAGCTGGTGGATAGGGACGAGGAAAGCTTCAAGCGATGGAGACTTATGACCCTGAGGAACTAGGGATGATTATAGGCACTATATGTTCCTTTTATACCTTATCTTAAGTTTCTATAGACAGAAGTTCTAGAACTTCTTTTCTTTCTATGACCCTTGTTCAAGACTCAGAGTTTTCAGTCGAACTGTTGACTTGAACCTTACATTTAGAGACTCCTACAGGAGAGGATTTGATGATCACACACTGGTGTGGATACTGTGACCATACTCGTGGAGGTTAGAGTTTCGGTTGGGATATCTTGGTAGAGATGTTGAGGCCTTACGACATCATTCTTGGGATGAATTGGTTATCCACAGTCCATGCTCATATTTACTATTTTAAGCACAGAGTGCGGTGTGTTCGTAGTGATGGGACCTGGTTTTTATTTATTGGTGAAAATGAAATGCATGAAGCATGGAATGTACTCACACATAGGAGGGTGGAGATGATCACACATTAGTTGGCTAGCCTGACCCTTGATGAAGTGGATGATATGACTCCTTAGTTTCCTGTAGTGGCAGAGGAATATGAGGAAATATTTTCTAAGGATGTTCAAGGATTACCTCCTCATAAGAAGGTAGAATTATTCATTGATCTATACCCTAGGATGACACTGATATCTACACCTACATATCAGATGGATCCTGCAAAGAATCATGAGATGAGGGTACAATTAGAGGACTTACAGAGGAATGGATTCCTGAGACCCAATGTTTCACCATGGGAAGCCCCAGTTTTGTTTTCCAAGAAGGAAGATGAGAGATTGAGGTTATGTGTGGAATTATGGTTCCTAAACTAGGTGACTATGAAGAACAAGTATCCACTACCGATAATCGAAGACCTCTTTGATCAGTTGAAAGGGGAACGATGGTTCTCGAAGATAGACCTCAGATCTGGCTATCACCTACTTCAAGTACGGGATGAGGATATACCGAAGATAGATTTGAGGTGTTGGTACAACTATTATGAGTACTTGGTGATTCTGTTTGGCATGAAGAACTCCCTAGTAGTGTTCATGGGTCTCATGAATAGGATATTCCAGCCTTACCTATACCGGTTTGTGGTGGTCTTCATTGATGACACCCTAGTGTACTTGACATCCAAGGAGGAGCATACAATACACTTGAGGATGGTCCTAGACACACTCTGAGAGCACCAGATTTATGGGAATCTCTCTAAGTGTCACTTCTAGATACGAGAAGTCTACTTTTTGGGATACGTCATTTAATAGGTTGAAGTTGCAGTGAATCTAGTGAAGATTGAGGCAGTTATTTCTTAAGAGCCACTGAAGAGTGTTATTGAGATACAAATTTTTCTTGGTTTGGATGGGTACCATTAGAGGTTTGTACCTGAATTTTCCATAGTATCATCACCCTTGAAAACTTTGACATGAGAGGGGAATCTTTTCATGTGGACATAGAAGTTTCAGGAGAGTTTTCAGCAGTTGAGGCAAAGTTTGACGAGAGCGCCCATCTTGATATTTCCAGAGGAGGGTGTCAAGTACGTTATATTCTATGATGCATCAGGAACCAGGCTTGGTTGTGTCCTAATGTAGGGTCAAGTAGTGATTTCCTATGGTTCATGACAGTCAATACCACATGAGAAGAACTATGTAACCCATGGTTTTGAGTTAGTAACGGTAGTCTTCGCATTGAATACGTGGCGACAATACTTGATGGGATATCAGTTTTTCATCTACTCTAACCACAAGAGTCTCAAGTATATATTCTCTCAGAAGGATCTAAACTTGAGATAGATGTAATGGATAGAGTTCCTCCAGGAATATGAATTTGATATTGTATATACTCCTGGGAAGGGGAACTTGGTGGTAGATGATCTTAGTAAGAGACCGAGTTCATAATTTCTGAATGAGGCATCAGAGCAGTTAGCCTTATTGTAGATATCCTTTATTGATAGAGATGGAACAACTTACCTTTAGTTGATGGTTTTCACCCCTCTACTCTTACAGTGAGTTAGGGAGGCACAACTCAGAGATACTGACTATGAAACTGTACTTGCTCAGATGTCCACAGGGCATTCCCCTGATGGATATTCGAAAGGTGGGGAGAATGTCATTTTTTTAGAGGATGAATAGTGGTACTAGTGACGTTTTGAGAGGAGGTCTTGAGGGGGTTCCATACATCCCCTTTAGTGGTACATCCAGGTTTGGAAAAGATGTACCAGGACCTTCGAAATCAGTTCTGGTGGCCAGGGATGAATAATGTAGTTGCAGAGTTCATCTCTCGATGCCTCACTTGTCGGTAGGTAAAAGATGAGCACCAGGTTCTAGCAGGTTTGACTCAACCCATTGATGTGACAGAGTGGAAGTGGTATGATATATCGATGGACTTCATGACAGGGTTACCATGTATGTTTAGGGGGCATGATACCATCTGGGTGATCATTGATCGACTCACCAAGTCAGCTCACTTCCTAGCGATTCAAGGGTAGAGTTTAGTAGAGAGTTTGGGATGAATTTACGTGAAGAAGATAGTTCAACTCTATGGAGTTCTATCAATGATAGTATCAGATCATTATTCTCTCTTTATATCCCAATTTTGGAAGGGATTGCCGGAGGCATTTGGGACTCAGCTGCATTTGAGCACAACTTTTCATCTATAGATGGACGACCAGACTAAGCAGACCATACAAGTTCTAGAGGACATGTTATGTGATTTCATCCTAGATTTTGGCCACTATTGGGAGGATCATCTATCAATGGTGGAGTTTGTTTTTGAAAAAATCTACCACTCCACCATTTGTATGGAACCTTTCGAGGCCTTATACAGGCGACCATGCAGGTCACCACTTTACTAGACAGACCCAGGAGAGTTAGCACTCATAGTCTTAGAGTTGGTGCAGACGACTATAGAGAAGGTGAAGGTCATCTAGGTGTGGATGAAGACTGCACATAGAAGTTATAAGTCTTATGATGACTAGAAATAGAGGCCTTTGGAGTTAGAGGAGGGAGACCATGTGTTTCTTTGGGTCTCTCCTCAATGAGGGATATAGGGATTTGGCCGAGGTGGAAAGATATATCTATGGTTCATCGTCCCTTTCCAGATACTACACAGATTTGGCAATATGAAATACCACTTAGCTCTACCTATACAGTTAGAGAAGGTGCACGACGTCTTCCATGTGTCACAATTAATGAGATGCATGCATGATCTATCACATGTCATTGATTGGGCTGAGCTGAACATTGATGATGGGGAAATTTTTTTGGAGTACCCAGTGGAGATTGAGGATCAATAGGAGAGGATCCTTCATGGGTGGTCTATTATTATGGTTCACATTCGGTGGTAGGATGAGGATCTTTAGGAGAGCACATGGGAGTGATAGGCACAGATTCATGCTCAATACCACCACTTGTTTATATAGAATTTTGTTTTGGATTTCGGGGACGTAAAGCCCTAAGTTGGGAAGAATGTAACATCTCAGAATTTCCATGTATTATTTTTATATTTTATATGGAATTATTATAGGACTAGTCATTGAGAAAACATATGATTCCAAGACCCAGTGTTCCCGAACCAATTTCTTGAAGAATATTAAAAATATTAAATAGAACCCACACACAGTTTTCTAGAAAATGTGAAATAACTTATAAATGAGTGCCCAAATCATAAATCTGATGGCACTGTTGCATTTAGAGAACTGGATTTTTCTTAGGCAGGTCTTAACATCGACTGGAATGGGTTGATCTTGAAAGTTAGTTTTTAGACGAATCGGTAATAAAATATTTAATAAAAATATTTTATTTTGACACATCAACTCATTTTATTCTTATTAGAGTTTGTTAGGAATCTATGGGCATAACCATAACCATGGAATACCCCAAGACAAGGGGAATTAAGTTATATCAATGGAGACAACATATTGAAGATTAGAACATGGATCGAAGATCAGAGGTGCACCTCATATTTGAAGGATCTCTCCAGCGATGACGACATGATGATTGATATTCATTAATGAGTGATCCAAATCGAGGTAGGACATTTGATATCTTTGTGATTTCTTCCCTGTTCTTGGAATCAACAATGAACGCGAACCAACCAACAAACAAGTTTATCTGTGACTCGATCATTCTTACGGGATGGTTAGTATTGGGAATTGTTAATGGGAGTTTTGTTACCCTCTTCATTCATCCCTCTAACGATAACAAATATAGGTCGACATGAACAAAGGATGAGGTTCGTTCCTCAGATATTCTTGGTACCTTTCTCTTACTACGTTCTTGTAATTCTTCATAGTTGGACCCTTGTGGTCATGGCTTGACTTTCTGGGAGGATCCAAATGTGATCGGATCCTCGGATCATAGGCAAATCGAATACAAAGGCTGTAACAGTGTAGATCATAAGTTGACAAGGCTAGATCTGTGACTGCATAATTTTACGGGCATTAGAGGAGCCTCGATTGTCTGTAGAAGGGACCACCAGAGCATTGATTTTGGTGGTAGCATGTGGAGACAACCACATGTGGGTGCGACCGAAAATGGCGGGTAGCGATGGTGGGCCGTGGGTCGGCCGACATCAACGGTGGGCAGTGGGGCGGCTTGTGATGACGGCGGGACCGCATGGGACGTAGGGTGATGGAAGGACCAGGGGGAGGCATGTGGTCGTGGTGGACCACATGGACCAAGTGGGATACAGTCGGGGTGGGCCGCGTCTGGTGCATAAGCAGGCCTGTAGCGTGGGCCGGACCAAGGGAGCCAGGCCGCTCCAAGCGACCCCATGGGCTGGACCAGTTTGGGTTGGACCATACTAGGACAGGTCGGGTCAGCCAGACTAGGATGGATCGGGTCATTCGGACCTGGCTAGGTTGGCCAGTAGGTCGGGTCGGGTCCGACGGGTTAGATCAAACCCAAACCAGACCCGGGTCATACGTTTTTTATGAAAAAAGCCATAACTTTCAAACCGTGTGTCCGTTTGATGAGTTGTTTTCATCATTTAGACCCTTAAAAAGATATGGTCCTTTAGAGATACTATAAGTGAATTTTTGTGGAAGTGTTTATATGACCAAATGGATTGAGGATTGAGTTCTCACAGAATGAGCATACTATGAGCGGAATCCTATGGTTGGTTGTGACCTTGAGACTACATGACTTTCTAAGACTCTGTGACTTACCAAGACTACATGTCTTATTACGACTACGTGTCTCATCGAGACTGAGTGTCTCATCAAGACTGAGTGTCTCACCTGGACTAAGTTTCTTATTGGGACTACATGTCTCATTGAGACTACATGTCTTATCGATACTGTGGTTTTGTGGATTATGTATGGTAATCCTGTTTTTTCATATTGTTGACCTATACCTGTGTGATATTACTATGTATCTTATTTTTTGTATACTTCATGTATTTATTTGTGGTATATTTTATGTATTTATTTGTGGTATAATTCATGTATTTATTTGTGTCATACTTCGTGTATTTCTTAGTGGTATTCCTTTGTGGTTTCGGGGTTCCCTACCGAGTATTGTTTTACTCACCCCTACATGGGCTTTGCTCGCACTTGTTGTGTCTTGTGCAGACGATCGATGCTTTGACGAAGTACTAGGTGGACCAAGAATAAGTGGTTCTTTGAGATTTCAGACAGTCAAGGTGTTCTCCTATGACTTTAGATAGTTGTCCAGTACCTTTCCCTTTAGGTAGGGTTTTCTACGGATGAGTTTTAGAAACTTGTGAATTCACTTTTCCAGACTCCTTTTAGGGTGGGCTTGTATTCTGGCCTTGTTTACTTTCCAATTTTCTACTGTCTTACTCTATTGTTAGTATTTTAGTGGTATGTATCCTTATTTACTTAGTGTTTTATATTTTAGGATTTTTTGGGATTGGAGATGTGTGCGTGTGTACAAGTACTTAGGAAAATGCCTCCCATTTTTGGGATATGTCTACTCGGTGCTAGTCACTAGGCCTTAGCCTATTGGATACGGGCTTTGGGTAATCATAGCTTGGGTCCCTCTAGGACTGGTTGTGACATGAGACCCCCTCATCTGTGTGTGAGTATTTTTGTACTATGATGAGGCATTGTAAGTCATGGACCATACCAAGTCGAGGAAAAATCTAGATGGGAAGTAAAAACATTGGATTGGGGATGAGGTGAATCACGAGTCAACACCCAACTTAGGTATTATATGCCTAGGTCATGGTTAATCCATTATGTTTAAATGGTTCAACCAATCTTATATGATCAAGACCAGTTGGTTAATTTATTTCCTTTATATATTGTTTATTATTTTATGCATTTTCATTATAATGGGAAACACATAAAATAATAAACAAAAAAATTCATAATTATGTGACAAGTGTATTATATTGATTATTTTTAAGTTGTGAGAACGATATTATAATATGAACATATTTAATAAAGAAGGATTAAATTCATTTAAACTTATTAAAAACCCTCAATGAAATATTAAGACACAAACACCTTCCATCATTTGAATTTGAAAAAAGCCGAGTGTACAAGGTTCCCACCAACCAAAGTTGAAGGTGCCTCATACTATTGGGGAGTTCTTATGAGAGAGATAAGTTGACTTAACTGAAGTTTGAAACAAAGAAGTATACAAAACTATCTTGTTGTAACTTTATAGGAAAGCATCGAGTAAATAAATTTTTTGATTTTAGAAGCTGATACTTCACTCAACAGATCAATGTGTCACGAGTTAATGTGATTGGCCAGTCAAACTCCTACCTTGAACTCTATGAGTAGTGGTGTAGCTAAAGCTTGTAGACAATTAGGAGGGGGGGTCAAGGATCTTTACCACTAGAATACTCAACCGACAGAGTATTTCTATTCTAGAATAGAGGGTTACTAGAGTTTGATAAAATAGTTGGAGAAATTTAATGATTTAATTAATCTATAATGTATAAATAGGTAATTAAGATAAAATTATGATTTGATATATTTTTTTTTGTAAAAAATGGAATGTAATACCACAAATACCCTGAGGTAACTATTTGACAAAGAAAATGTCCAAACTGGAATGAATTTCCAAGAGTAATATAGGCACTTGCGCACAATACTACGATATAGGAAATTCAAGGTGCTAGAGTCCCCAATACCTGTTGAGCCACATCAGAAAGAGGGGCTGAGAAAAATGCTTATAGGAGACTCATGTATGATGCATATGATAGTTATATCATAATGCTATCATCAACACCTGATGTGAATTATGGATACGACATTTGGACATGGATTATTATACATGTTGTCTCATCTCCAATAAGATTACAAGGAGAAATTCAAGCGAGATATAAATGAGTGATGATTACACTAGCCATGTGTAAATGAAAGACAAATCGCAATCTTTCAAGGCACCCCGTACATGTTTTTCACTAATTTACTCTAGTTTTTTTAATATTACAAAATGAAAAATATGAAGAAAACACTTCATTACCTTTTGGTAAAGGTTCTCCAAGTAAATAAGAACTTAAAGAAAGAATAATCTTTAATTAATTTTATGAATAAGTTGAAATACAAGGAAAATAGGGTAATGGTAAGAGTGATTCCAAAAAACCATCACAATGACCTTAAAAAATAGGTATTAAAGAAGTGGTTATTTTCTTTTCATATCTTGAAATAAAAAACTATGGATGTTTAAATGCAATAAACTGAATCGTAGAAGCAAGTAGTTGCTTCTTCTTTAGGTATATTCATGAATTCTATATAATGTTTCTATAATATTTTTTTGGATATTAAATATAATATGCCAATCACATATTTATATTTGAATATAGTAACCAAGTAAGTATAGAAATGTTACAATAAGTATGCTGTGTTCTCCAAGAGGTTGAGAAATGTTGGTTCTTAAGTCAGCGATGAGAAACAAACAACATCAAATTTCCATATAAATGATTCTAGTTGAAATTTTGTTAAGTATTACCAAAAAATTAATCTCACGTGTTCATTGGAAACAAGGAAACATTATTCCAATTATGGAATGATGTTGTTTTTTGTGTTTGTAGTGTCCAAGGATCGGTTATATACCATTGAGAGGGTGGGGGGATGAATAAGTTCTATATTATTTTTACAAATTCATTTACTTTTAATTAAACCTTCGTGATTGATCAAAGTATTGATCCCTTATCTCTAATACTCAGCATCACTATGTAAGCAATAAAAAAAATAAAACACAACACATAAGAATTTACAAGGTTTGGTACAAAGACCTACTCCTTGCCGTGTTGGTTAGACCCCCCAAAATAGATTATCCATTGTATCAGAAGGTGATTACAATAGTAATTGGTTAGACCCAAAAATTAAAAACTAGTTATAACCATCAATTCCAATCAGCCTTCAATAGTTGTTTAGACCTCCCAACTACACATTATTTATAGTGATTGATTAGACTCCCCAATCATAATCTTTGAAAACTAGTTAGACTCCCCAATTGCAGTCTTTATCTTCATATTTTCTTGATCAACTATAGAAATATCAATTGAAGATTCACTTCCACAAACTTGTTGGATCACACTGGATTTTGTACAACTTCAAGTACCTTTTCACTGATACTGAACTTGCTCAAATATTATCTGATCATAGTATATAATCAGATACCTCAGTGCAACACTACTCGAGAAAGAATTATTTCCTCTACTAAAGACTCAACCTCACTGCATACTAAAAACTCGAATACAAAAATATTATGAAATAAAGCTCTGACCTCAGTGTCAAATCACTGCACTGTATTCATGAAAAATAAATTGCACCTGCATCACTCTTCTTAATATAAGCATAAAATAATTCTATATGCATATATGATATCATGAATGGACTTATCTATTTTGTGTAACCATTTGTATGCAAATATTTCATAATTAATGCACACATACACTACCTTAAATTTTCTTCGTCACAACCACTCAAATTGTATATTAACTAAGAACATATACATTGCACTGACTTTATGCATGCATATCACACACAGTATACTTTTCACACACACACACATGGTGTGTTTAAACTTCATTTACATATTCATGAGCATGAATTTAATCATGTTCTACTTCTGTGATTCTCACACACAAACCTGAATGGATATAGCTTCTTCTTTGTGCAAGTATCGCTATGCAAGAACATAAATGGCAGTGATCCTCTCCATTGTTTCTTTTCACACCACACATGAAACCACTATATTTTTGTGCAACTAAAATAATAATCCACAAGACCTCCTCACAAATCACCCTTCATGAAAGGAGATCATCTCATGTATGATTCTCATATTCATCACATAACTGAACATGCATGACTGCTCTTCTAAATTTCTTCTTCATGTAACAGTATATGTGATATCTTCTTCTACTTCTCAAAACATAGTTCCTGTAAACTCACATGATTCCCAGGTTCTCCATTCTCTTTTTCAAAACAAAAATAAACTAAGTAATTGGTTTGAGGAATCATAATGAGAACATGTAGGTTGTAATAAGAATGGATCATGCGCATGCAATCTCCCTTTGCAAATGCAGGGTGCATAATATGCACTATTTCTCTCTCAAGAAGTATTCTCAGCTCTCATAGAATCTATTGTATGAGAGATAATATACACATAGAAAATGAGTTTGGTTGAGGTATTTATAAACAAACCTCACCAAAGAAGCACTCTGAAAATCACATACAATTATCTATTTCATCAGCTTCTGTTACACTTCCTTGCATCATGAGTCATCACCATCTTTAGAAAATTTTATAATTTCTCCATGCTATATTTCTTCTTTTTGTTCTTCATTTACACATAAAAATGAATTATCATGATATTTTGATAATTTTAAGATCATCATGAGATTCAAATGGTGAACATAAGTCTTGGTTTGATTGATAGTCGACATCACTTCATGGAGATCTCGATGAATAGAACTCCTCTACAAATTGAGGTAGAAGACAAGATCAGGTTGGATTGATGGAGAAGAAAAAATATTCCAATGATCGAAAAACTCCAAAATTCAGAAGAGCAGATTGCATGATTGCATTTCTGTCAGAACCACAATAATGCGCTAAAAAAGGATCCCACATCAAAATGCTGACCGTTTTCTCACTCCGTTATAATACAAGCAACATCTTCATCCTGAAATAATTGGTTACTGAACACACATAATGCGATGGCACCACCCCATTCCACTACTTTCCTCCACTGTTGTGCCTCCCCACAAGGTGGCTTTCTACAAACCATGCTCTTCCCGTAGGCACCCCTTACACAACCTATGCCATAATGTTGCGGTCCCTGATGGATGATTTGAATAATTGGATAATTTTTTAATATACACTCCATTAAAAACTTAACCATATTCTATATGAAGTGCAAAACCAACTAACTCAAATATTAAAACCACAATCTTCCTTTTAATTGGAATTCAATGCTAAATTCCAACTCATCTTCAATTCTTCTTATGTTGTAAATATTATGTCAATTTAAATAATCAATGAAACGAGTTTTTCCAAATTACTAACCAGTTCTACAATCATCACATTCAAAACCTCAAAACATATTAAAATATTATCCCAAATAATTATTAACAACAAATTCAATTCACTAGACACTTCAATCTCCCCCTTTGTATTTGTTGTCAATATACACATAAATCAATATGTTTGATTTTATTTCTCCCCCCTTTTGTCAACGAATACAAAAGTGTAATATAGGAGTTCACAATTCAACCAACTCCTCCTCCTCTTTAATAATTTTTAAGAATCAAACCACACTTCAAAAAAAGTAATTATCTTTCCGTTAATAAAATCCAAGTCTATGTGGACAAGCCTGATGTAGAAAACAAGAGTGATGTCACCTAAGCGTCAAGGCTATTCAAATTCTATAATGTGTTGACATTCTCAAACTTATTTCAACAACTTCATTATAGGGAATAGTTAATAAAGATTGTAAAGAAATTTCCAACACAAATCTTCAATAAAAAAATCATAAAGTTCAAGTGAAAACACATATAACTCCCGATTTTTAGCTGAATATCAACTCTCTTATGATTTTTTTCAAAAATATTCAGTCTATGAATTTGAGAGTGATCATTATTTTTACAAGATTGTGTATATTTAACAACTTCAAATCATCTATGATCCCCCTCAAGGGATGTATCCATCTTCTTAAATTCCCTGAATGTTAGTGCAAAAACATTTATATTAGGGAATAAGGAGGAACCTATTTGTTTCATAGAAATAGCACTCAGACTGAGAGTTTCCTCTCAACATTGATTTTTCCTTCTTTTTTTAGGCTCAGATTTTGAAGAGTTATCCTTCATATTTTGGACTCTTATAAATTTCATACAATGTTTTGTTTCATGCCCAATTTGTCCACACCTTTCACACATAATAATTTTCAAATCATCATTTTTAGATAGCTCCTCATCATCTTTAAATTCTTAAAATGTCTCCACTTGTTTTTCTTTTGTTTTGACAAGTTTCTAGTCTTTTTTAAATTGTTTCTGCACACAATTCAATGGTTACTATATCTTTATTCACTTTCTGACTTCTCTTTTAATTTTATTATGAGGAATATCACTTGATAAGAAAACTCCACATTTCTCATCTTTGTGGCCTTCTGGACCATATCTACCATAGTCTTAATTCGTGCATTCATATAAGCTCTATATTGAAAGTTTAGATGAAGTCTTGATCATAGGTTTCTCTTCCTAACAATCAGATCTTATCTGCTCAGCATTACTTCCCCTTGATTCATGCCTTCCCCTTGGTAGAGACATGTTATACCAGCATGAATAAGATTTATGACCAAACACTCCACAACACCGATAATGGCCTCTAAAACTTGATCTTCCAGACTGATAAGTAATTTGTCTCTGAATATTTTAGTTGTTTCATTTTCACAGATTGTGGATGTATCTGCTTAGGAGGAAACCTTCTGGATGAATTGGTACACTCTTCCTTTGTAGAAAATATTTTTTCATTTGTTCTTTTGGTCCAGTTGGATCCAATATTATCTTTCATATCTACATAATTAGAAATACCACAAGTACATTGAGATTAATTTGGTCTAGAATAAACCTTTTTCAATGGACCCTTCATCTCAGGCACTTTAGAAGATTCACCCTTAATATCAACAACTTTGGTGAAGTCTTATTTCATCATCTTCAATTCACTTTGAGCTGGAAGGAAAATAGATTGTGTCTCAGATAATTATTACTATTTCTTAACAAGTAATTCTTCATGGTCATTCACCATTTATTAAAATTAATATAATTTTAAATGGTTTTGTTTATTCTCTTCAAAAAATTCTGATTCTTCCGTGTCAAGATCTTCCTTTCTAATAGTTTTCATATTTCCTTCTAGCTAAACTATCTTCATATTATTTTTTATTATTTAATTATAATGAATCTCCTCTTTCTCAACACGTTTTTTATTTTTAAAGGAGATCTTGTTAACCTCATTCTTTAATTTATTCTTTTCCTTCTTGAGTTGCATATTGTCCACAAGAGTATCTTCCAAATTTTCTTTTAACATCTATTATAAATCAGTTCTCTCATCACCTTTATCTCCTTTAAATGTGTCTCTATATTTCTTAAATTTACCCATAAATCACATTTTATTCTTAGAATATCTTCCATATTTTGACTCAATACTTGATGATGTAAATTTATCCATTTCTCTAATCATTATATTTCTCTTCTTGTAGGTAAATCTATTCTTATGATTCTTACACTTCCTTTTCTAATACTTTTTATCCTATTCATCTAAATTAGTATCATCATCCTTCTTTTTTGGATATTTAGAAGCAAAATGACCACTTTTGTGAAAATTCCATCACTTTGGTGGTTGTTTTCTATTTCCTTTCCATATTCCCCTTTTTAAAATTCTTGTAAACAAGTACATCATTAGAATTAAATTAGGTTCAAGTTCTTCATCCTTAGAATCACTTGATTCTGGTTCTTCTTTGAGTTTAATTTTACCATTTATCATAACTTCAATAGACATCTCATCTCTTGCATTTTTATTGAATACTGGAACATTTATCATTTCATAAGATATGAGAGTATTATGAATTTCATCCAATGATAGATCTTATATCTCTTCCAGTACTGAAATTTTTGAGTCAAATCTATCTGGGAAATTTCTAATAGGATTATTCATAATAGTAGAATCATCCAACTTCTCTCTAAAACCTCTGATATTTCTGAAAATCTAATTTACTCTTGAAAATGAAAAAAAAAATTGATTTGGATGAGGTAAAGTAGTCATAAATAGTTTCATCATTTTCCATTTTGATTTCTTCAGACATTATTCTATAGATTTTGAACTTGGCTTCTTTGACTTTAAGATTTCCTTCATAACTACTTCTCAGTTTATCCTAGATCTCCTTAGTAGACTAGAGCTCCATCACTTTAGTGTATACCTTTTATGATAATGCCATCAAGATTGCATTTTGATCCTTTCCATCAACTTGAAAATTTCTCTCATTAGCATGAGTCATAGAAACATCCTCATTAATAGGTGGAGAACCCATTTTTGAAACATATCTTACTTTTGGGCTAAGATATATAAGGTAATGAAGCATCACATTCCCCCATCTATGATAGTTCATGCCATAAAAATTATAAATTCCTTTGATATTCACTAAATTCAAATTATTCACTTCTCAGAATGTTTTTTGGATTTATAGAGGGCACCTTATCCTCTGATACTAATTGTAGTATCCAAGGATTAGTTAGATACTATTAGAGGGTGGGGTGAATCAGTGGTATACTATTTTTACAAATTATTTTACTTTTAATTCAACCTCTGTGACTGATAAAATCTTATATCCCTCATCTTTAATACTTATCCACACCCTATGAGAAATAGTAACAAAGAAAGCAAAACACACATAAATTTACAAGGTTAAGTACAAAGACCTACTCCTTACTGTGTTGGTTAGACCCCCCAACATTGATTTTCCGCCATATAAGAAGGTGATTACAACCATAATTATTTAGACCCCACAAATTACAAACTATTAATACCCCCCCAGTTCCAATCAGCCTTCAACAATTGTTTATACCCCCAACCGCACCTTCTTCATAGTGATTGGTTAGACCCCCCAATAACAATCTTTAGAAACTGGTTAAACACCCCAGCCACAGTCTTTAACTTCATATTGGTTGATCCACTATAGAAAGATAAATTGAAGATCCTACTCCATAATATTTTTAGGTCACACTGGATTGTGTACAACTTCAAGTACCTTTTCACTGATGCTGGACTTGCTGAAATATTGTTTGATCATAGTATATAATCAGCTTACTTAGTGTAACAATGTTAGAGAATGAGTTATTTCTTCTGCTAAAGACTTAGCCTCATTGAATAATAATAACGTGGATATAAAAATCCTTTGAAATAAAGCTCTATCTTCAATCTCAAATCAATGCACTATATTCATGCACAATAAATTTCATGTGCCTCACTCTTATTCATGAATGTATAAAATGAATTATTTATGAATATATGATATTATGCATGGAATTATCTATTTTGAGAAACCATGTGTATGAAAATTATTTATAATGAATTCACACATACACTTCCTTACATTTTCTTCTTCACAACCACTCTAATTGTATACTACCTAAGCACATATACATTTCACTTACTTCATGCACGGATATCACACACTATCCACTTTGTGCACACACACAATCTATTTAAACTTCCTTTTTATATGCTTGAGCATGAATTTAAACATGTTATGCTTCTATGATTATCTCACACAAACTTGAATGGGTATAGCTTCTTATTTGTGTAAGGATTACTATGCAAGCAGACAAATAGAACCACTCCTCTTCACTATTTCTTTTCACACCACATGTGAACCCAATGTATTTTTGTTCAACTCAAATAAGAATCCGCAAGACCTCCTTGTGAATCACACTTCATGTAAGGAGATCATCTCATATATGATTTTCATATTCATCACATAACTGAACATACATGGATTCTCTTCTGAATTTTTTCTTTGAGAAACAATATAAGTGATATATTCTTCTACTTTACAAAACATAGTTCGGGGAAACTCACCTGCTTCATGGGTTCACCATTCTCATTTAAAAAACTAAAATAAACCATGTAACTAGTTTGCAAAATCATAATGCAGACATGTAGGTTATAACATGAATGGATCATGCGCATGCAATCTCCCTTTGAAAATGCAGAGCATGTGTTCCGCTCTGTTTCTCTCTTAGGAACTATGCTAATATCTCATAGAATGTAACATACTAGCCTAGGTGCCATGAAATGGTGCCCCGAGATGGACTTCCACATGACCTCAGGCATGCCTTCCTGTATTCTAGAGGCTGCCGACTAGTAGCGAGGGTCTAATATCGATCATGGGGAAACTATACCCTCTTTTTTTCTTTTATCAGAGTAATACACCAATGGAAAAAAAGAGGAAGCATATATATAACCTTAAAAAATACCAATATCAAAAGATGACTAAGACTGGTAATATGTAATTAAAACTGAACATTAGATATGCCATGATATGTACGTGCCAAGTGTCAATGTGCAAAACCCAAAATAAATAAAAACACTGAAAACTTATCCAAGCGGGTCCCGACACCAAGTTTGGTTCCCTCACCATGCTCCATCCAAACTTAGCCATCTAATAAAGGGCCTTTTACCTTAACTTATCTAGAAAACACAAGGTCTGTTTGGGTACCAATCAGGCAGGCCGAGTAGGGTGTGGTTACAACTCTGTAGTCCCCACCAATAGCATCTAAAATAAATCTAGTTAGACAATGTATACAATTGTATAAAGAAATAAGTACAATTCATAAATAAATAGTTATCATATAATCATTTATTCTTTATTTAACTACATTAACTCTAGGGTTCCCGAGGAAACCCATACCGAAATACTAACTTTGGTTCTTGCTGGAGCTCGAAGCATTCCCTGGGTAATATCATATCTTAATACCTACTTCGACTCGTGCTGGAGCTCAAAGTATTCAAAGGTGATATAATATCTGATCACCTAATTCAACTCATGCTTGTGGTAGAATTATTCTTATGTGAGGCCATATATTGGAGTACCATTATTACCATTATGATTTTAGAATGAATGGACATGTTATAATTAATTAATCACACAATTTGGATAGACATGTTACCATCATCATTACACAATTAATGACCATGTTACCATTCATTAAATCATAAAATTTGAATGACCATGTTTCCATTCTTAATAGTTGGTTGAACGATCATGTTACTATTCACCATTTAATAATACATAATTGAATGAGCATGTTACGATTCATAATAGTTGGATGAATGAAAATGTTACCATTCACCATTTAATAATTCATAATTGAATGATCATGTTACCATTCATAATAGTTGGCCGAATAATCATGTTACCATTCACCATTTAATAATACATAATTGAATGAGCATGTTACCATTCATAATAGTTGGCAGAATGAGCATGTTACCATTCACCATTTAATATTACATAATTGAATGAGCATGTTACCATTCATAATAGTTGGATGAATGAGAATGTTACCATTCACCATTCCACACATATCACATGTATCTCATTTATCAAGGTTAATAAACATTAACCAAATTATCACATATAGAACATCAACACATCAAGAAGGATTAATCATCATTAAACCTCTTACCCAATATCACATTAATTAATTTATCAATTAACTAATCAGCTCATCCTCATTTCTAATTCAACAATTTGTCTTTAAATGAAACCCCTTAATTAATTCCCCAATTAATTAAGCAAATAAATCTTTCTAATTAGCCCAACCATTAATTAATCACTTACTTTCTCTATTTAATTCATCAATTAACTAATCACATTAATTACTCTCGTTAATTTAAAAATTAGCTAATCACATCGAATCCTTTAGTTAATTCAACAATTAACTAATCACATAAATAATATTAATTAATTCAAAAATTAATTAGTCAAATAAAATATATTAATTAATTAATTACTTTAATAATATTAGTCAATAAAATAATTAACTAAACACATCAATTACATCACTAATTAAACAATTATTTTATCACATAATTCCTTTAATTAATTTCCCCAATTAATTAAGCATGACATTCCCATTAATTAATTAATCAATTAATTAAACAATATCCACAAAATCAAACACCTATAATTAATTATTCAAATCAATAGTCTCAATAAATCATAAATAATTCAACAAATAATTATTCAATTCACAAATATCATTACCTCATAATTAATTTATCAATTAATTATCTATCAATTGTGATAACATAATAGTCACCATTAATTAATTCAGTAATTAATTAATTTAACTCATTCAATTGCTTCGTCACAAAAATATCAATTAATTAATTCACCAATTTATTAATCTTGTTAATCACATTATTTTATTCATCAATTAAATAATAACATAACTCTCATTAATTAATTCTTCAATTAATTAATCCATTTATTTAATTCATTAATTAGAAAAGCACATTTTTCACATTAATTAATTTTCCAATTAATTAGTCCCATTATTTAATTCAATAATTAAATAATCTCATTACTCACATTATTTAATTTTTCAACTAATTAATCCCTTTATTTAATTGAACAATTAAATAATCACATTTGTCACATTTATTAATTTTCCAATTAATTAATACCATTATTTAATTCAACAATTAAATTATCACATTACTCACATTAATCAATGTCCTCATTAATTAAGCACCTTATTTAATTTAACAATTAAATAATCACATTGTTCACATAAATTAATTCTCTAATTAATTAATCCTATTATTTAATTCAACAATTAAATAATAACATTAATAACATTAATTAATTGTTCAATTAATTAACTCATCTTTTTAATTCTACAATCAAATAATCACATTGTTCATATTAATTAATTATCTAATTAATTAATCAAATTATTCAATTAAACAATTAAATAATCACATAGCTCACATTAATTAATTCACCAATCAATTAACCCCCTTATTTAATTCAAAAATTAAATAATCACAATACACCCATTAATTAATACATCAATTAATTAATTAAATCCCAAAAAATTCAATATCACCAATTAATTCATCAATTAACTGTTCTATCTCTATTAATTCAACCACCCTAATTAATTCCCCAATTAATTATTCCATCATAATAAATCTAATAACAATAACCATCTCAAATAATTAATTCTACAATTAATTATGCATATTCAACAACTTCAATATAATAATAATAATAATAATTAATTCATCAATTAATTATTCAATCTCAACAATATTTATCTCACCATAATTAATTCAAAAATTAATTATCTCAAATCACAATTTTATAACCCCATCCATTCACATTAATTAATTATATAATTAATTAATCATGTTCAGCAATCTCAATAACTTTATAATTAATTTAACAATTAATTATTCAAGATCAAAAATCCCAATATCCCAATTTCACATTTCATTTCATTAATTAATTCACCAAATTAATTAATTTACTCATGAATGCAATTTCTACACATCTAATATAAATTCTAAAATTACATACACATAGTTTTAACTAAGACTATGGGATTTGAATTTTAGACCACCTACCTCAAGAATAGTGATGAATAATTCTCGCAAATGGAAAACCCCAATTTGAAGCAGATCAACTAAGAACGCAACGATGAACATGATCCAGATCCAAAACCTAAATCCATAGTTAATAGAAACAAGATCTCTTAAGTCTAGATTTAAATCCAAATATCCTAGTTCTAGATTCAAATAATATAGATCTAGATCCGATAGCAGATAAAAATCTTTCATTTATCCGGGAAAAGAATTTGAAGAGAAAGATAGATCTAAAATGAGAAGAACACCCATACCTAGGAGGTGTGTAGATGGTCTTAGGTCAAAGACAGTTGTGTGTAGAGGGGTTTTGGTCCAAGGAAAATGACTTATAGAAGTTTTCTGAGGAGTTTTTGTCCAAGAAGGAGGGCACTGATGAGTTTCGGTCCATGGAAGTCGTGCATGGAGGCTACACATCAAAGAGGGAGGTTTTAATATGATCTATTGCAGAGAAAAGGGGTGTTTGTAAGGTTACGCAACACTAGAGGCATTATTTTAATAAGTCATGTTTGAAAATTACATGATGTGAATCCTCATTTCACATTGTGTAATGAAATGTAACTGGTTTCCCATTTTTTCTGAGAAAATCCCATAAAACCATTAAAAAACATTAATTGCAGATTACACATGGTGAACTCCAATTTCACGAGGTGACATATTACATATAGTGAAATATAATTTCACGTGGTGAAATATTACATGTGGTGAAATCTAATTAAACGTGGTGAAATATTACACATGGTGTAATCTAATTTCCAGACATGTCGACATGTGGTGAAAGATAGTTATAGTGGTGTAATTATTCAAGGTTTGAATTAATTCAAGCCATGAATTAAATTCACATAGTCTTCCACAAACCATTAAAAGGGTTCATACAAGGAAAAAGATGGTATCTTACATAGAATCTCTTCGATGAGAGATAAGATACACACAACAAATGAGTTCGGTCAATGTATTTATAGACAAACCTCATCGAAGAAGCGCTCTGAAAATCATAGACATCCATCCATTTCATCAGCTCATGCGACACTGCCTTGCATCGTGATCCATCACTGTCTTCAGAAAATCTTATAATTTCTACATGATTAATTTTTTCTATTTGTTATTCATTTACACCCAAAAATGAATTTTCATGAGATTTCAATCATGTTCAGATCATCAGGAGATTCTAATAGTGAATGGAAGTCTCGGTTCGATCGATAGTCAACGTCACTACATGGAGATCCTGGTGAACAAAAATCCTCAATGTCTTGAGGTAGAAGACATGCTTGCATGGGATTGATGGAGAAAAAAACATATAACAGCGATCATACAACTAGAAAATTAGATGAGCAGATCACAAGGGTTGTGGTTCTATTAGAGCTACAATAACGCACTAAAAAGGATCCCACATCGGAACAAAAACCATTTTATTTTACTACTTTATAATACAAGCCACATCTTCATCCCTCCAGAATTGGTTACCGAACACACATAATTCACTGGCACCACCCCGTGCCACTTCCCACCTTCACCGCCGTGCTGCCCCACATGATGGATTTCCACCACTCACGTGCCTCCTGTAGGCGCCCCTTGCACAACCTATTCCATATTTCTAGCTTAGAAAAGAGGTAGAACCTTCCCACCTCAGTAGTGGTGTGGTCCCTCATGGATGGCCAGTATCATTGGATAATTTTTTAATATACACTCCATTAAAAACTTAAACATATTCTACATGAAGTAAAAAACCAACCAACTCAAATATTAAAACCATAATTTTCCTTCTAATTTAAATTCAATTCTAATTTACAACTTTTTTTTATTCTTCCAATGTTGTAAACATTGTGTCAATTTAAATAATCAATGAAACAAGTTTTTCTGAACTACTTAATAGTTCTAAAATCATCACATTTAAAACCTCCAAACATATTGAAATCTTCTCCCAAATACTTATTGACAACAAATTCAATTCACTGGACACTTCAGTGTCTAATAATCAACTAATAGTTTTGTAATACTCTAATCATTGACAATACGAGATGAATATAAAATATAAGACTTACATACCCAGTTGTTGAAAGATAATTCTTTGTCAAGTAAAAAAAATTGAATATCAAGTATATACCTCGTATGGTATTTAGGATCAGTGGATCCAAACACCTTAGCTATTATCGATGTATATAATTTTTTAGTTTGGACAAAGAAACCTTTAGAAATAAAGGTACACCACAAATATTTTGGAATCAATTCATATGGAGAGCATGAACTATTCCAAGGATAAGCTAGTGGTAAATATACTTCATAATATTCCTTTATGTTCTTATTAAGGAATATGAAAGTTAAGTTTTCTATATGCATGGTAAGAAAATATAATATGCTTCAAACTGGTGTGTCAAAGAATACCTTGACCAATCATTAATATATCATCATAATGTAGTGTGTAATAATTCCTAAACACACATTACCTTATACACATCAAAGGTATGATTCTAATAAGGAGGATCGATGATGAATCTTACATGTTAACACTGATCAAAAAAATGTAGCATTAATTAATTCCTAAATGCACATTTCCTTATACACATTAGAGTTATGATATAAGTTAAAGGAGTATCAACATTGCAAATTATATCCATTGTAGATACTTTCATTGTTTTTCAAGACATGCATCACAAATAACTACGTTATCCCATAATGAAATGCCAATGAAAATGAAAAATGCATATCATATGTGTTATATTATTATGGAAATCCATTATTTCATAGAAAAATTGTGTTTGGATGCAAAGTTTTTGTAAAGGATATAAACAAAATTGCATCAAGAAAAACATAATGTTCATCCTGAATGTTTTTTTGGATATTATAGAAAACCCTAAGATAAAAAAGAGATAGTCAAGTCATAGACTATATTTCTATAAAAGGGAGCATATCTATATTTGATATAGTAGGAGAAATATTGATTTGGATTTATTCAATGCCAATGATACACAAATGGTTATCATAAGAACGAGTTCCACAAGAGCTGTGGAAGAGAATGTTCCAGAGATGCATACTGTGTAGGAAGCTTAAAACCATAGTGATGATTTTATATTCACCATGACTTGTGATATATTATTCATTGAGAATAATAATTCATACAAGTAGGAATTATATATAAATTTTCTAAAATTTAAAAGATCAAATAAAATTCAACAATGGATTCCATGTATCAAAGTACAAGGGGCATATTATTTTGAATACTACCGTGAGTATTCAAGTGTGACTATACATGGATAGTACAAGCATGATACCAATAAGGCTCGATTTCAAACACCAATTCATTATACCTAAATCCATTAGAATTTTACTTGTCATAACTAATTTCTATGATAATTTTATTGAGCATTGGATGTCAAGACCACCAATCATGAAAGATATCTATATGATGCAACCGAAAAGGAACGATGACACCATAAAATTCCAATAAGGGGTGAAAGTTTCTAAAATACATCTTAGGATTAATGTAAGCAACAATATCACAAAATATTCATTTGGAATGAATTTTTTACATGTGTATATAAGTGATTAGTGTGAGCGCCATGGTTTTCGAATAAAAATATGTTTTGTAACATATGGAAAATAACAATTAGTCTTATTATTAGTTTAGAAAATGATGAAAGTAACTCTACAAATACTATCTTAAAGATGAAACCTAAGTTCTAGGGAACAGTATATACTGAGGTAGATCCAATTGTTTCTTAGACCTTGTCAATGGTATATATACTTATAAGGTAATGAAAATACATGTTGGAACAATTTGAGCAAGAATTGTCACCAATGTCACATGACATATCTCTCTCAAGGGAGACATGCATGGTGCATGTGAAGTGATAAAACAGGTGAGTAAAATTCCATAAGTTTCAATAATGGATCTATCACATATTCCATGATATTTACTATATACGATATTTCTAACATATAATTTAGGGTAGATGAACATCATTTATTTTTAGGAGATCTACAAGGGAGGCAGTTAGAAGTATCAGATTGTACTTGAGAATGTACTAAAGATATATACCAGGTATGTGTAGAGGAAAAGATAATAGTTTTTAGGGGACATAAACCACTATTAATTATATCAATTTGATCTAATATCACAATTAGACTAATGTAATGAGCATGACAAGTTTGTACAAGCTAGTGGTATCCATACCTAGAAATATTGAGTTTGTTGCAGCTTCTAAGAAAGATAAAGAAGCAATGTGGATTACACAATGATTTTTTCTAGTTCTTGGAATCACACATATTATGTAAATTTTTATCATTATGATAATTATATTACTATTAATAGAAAATATTTCAAGTTTTTATAGTGTACAAAAGGAATAAACTTGGGGATTACATCTCTTGAGGAGTCTCACTCAAGAATGTGAGGTTTCACATTACAGAATTTCCTTGTAGTGGAAATGTGGAAAGTCCATGAATAAATCCATAACTCAGTAGAAACATGATCTTATCATGTGATAGCTAACAAGGATAATTATCAACTTTCCTCTAGTGGAAGTTAGAGTGTTGTAATAGTGTGTTCCCTAGACCCAACTAAAAAATAATTTCAATTACCATACCATATATATAGTGAGTTATACATGATGTACACTCACCATTATAATGTTTATATTTCTACATCCACTATATAAATGGTAATGTACATAGATTATTTGTGATATGAAAGGGTTATAAAAGTTCCCATGATATAATGAGAACCTCAAAATACCATGAAATTAATCTTAAACATATGTCCTATGGTATATATATATCATATTGACTAGAAACAATTGATGTATGATTATTTGGTATTGGGGGCTCATAGGCACTGATATTTCATCTCATGAAATTCTCAATTGGTGATCTCAAGTAGGTGAGATCATGAGGACATACCTTTTGATAGGATCACCACATATTTTGGGTGTCATTAGTTATTCCTATCTACAAACATGTGTATTGGTCTCCTAACTTGATATCATTATCAATGTGTACCATTTGATCGCATACTTTGATGAAAGGAAAAAACCATGATGTTGAAGTTGTGGTGAGGTAGCTTGTGTTGGGTGTATCATTGATGGTATGGTATTGATTGAATGGTCAAGATAAAATTTGTTGCTTATGAGTTAAGGAAGTGATATATCAAGCCTAGTTGACCAGGATGGTAATACCTCTATAAATCCTTGACCAATGTAGTTGAAGGTAAGTTTGACTAGTTAGATAAAAAAAATAATAAAGCAAGAAAGGATGATGACACAGGTGTGCATCCTTCTTTATGAGATATCTAAAGACAAAAGTATTATATTACATAGTTCATGTTAATAAGATGATTTTAATTAATATGAATATTCCTTATCTATTTAGGGGCCTTTATGAGTTGTTAAACTTTGCTCTTGGTCTATGAATACAATTCACTACTATTGAGATAAGGGTTTAGAGGGTCACACATAATTTCATAATCAAGAATCTGTCCTATTCCGATGAATTGGTATATAGTACATGGTGAGCCCCACCACGGGGTCTGGGTTTTTTTCAAGTAATCGATCATTGAAGAATAAATAAATTCATTATTATTCATGTATAGAATAATAGAGTTGAATTTATTTATTAAAATTATTCACAAGATATTAAGCGAATACATGGAACAATATTATATGAATGAATATTATATTAATATTAAAAGTTCATTAAATATGAGCAGAAATTATGAGTCAAGTTAACGACTTGGGTTTATAATGTAATATATTTAATATATATTACAAGTATGTGATAAAATATAAATAATATTTATGATGCAACTAGTTTGTTATAACTATTTATTTATTGCTTATTTAGTGTGAATTTTTATTTTCATGGTCCGGGGAACCCTTTCTGGTTATTTGATCCTCCCACTATATAAGTAAGAGATATACTCTATTTCATATTCAATTAATTTATTCAGAATGAGATTATCTCTCTCTTCCCACTTCTTAGAGAGATAATGTCTCTCTTTGAGTGTCCGATCCAAGAATGCCTTTGACAAATCGAAGGGATGAGATCATGGTGATCACCTTGATGCCAAAAGATTCATTAGAGCTCTGTGCTAGCACATATAATTCGATGAATGATAATCATGTGGATTATTGAATCATTTTTGAATGATCTAGAGGGGTTCGACTTCCGATCCTTCAAGAAACAGTCGCCAGCGACGAGCTGCAGTCGTGCATGCTTTGTTTTTGAACAAATTATTTGTTTAGTTTAATTTGTATTCTTACTAAATTCATGTGAGATACTCATACCTCTATTAGGTCTCATATATCTATAGAAAACAAGTTTTTTCACTACGGTGATGAAAATTTTAAATCCCTAACCCACTATATTCTGTTACGGGCCCCAATACCTGCAATATCCTCAAAATCATCTTGAAAATTTAATTTCCTAATTTTTGTTAGAAAAGTTATATCAATATAGATATAAATTGATAGTTTTTTATTATTATAATGGATCATGGAATTTTATTGTTTGTATTTTTTGGCACCACTTCCATAAAAAAAGTGCCAAGTTTTTGACCAACCTTCCACGGGGTGGTGTAAAAATAATTTTAAAACCCATGATTATTATATATAGTATAGTGGAAACTAGATGTTTTCTCGAGAGAGGGTTAAAAAATAATCTAGTAACCATTAGTTTAAAATGGGGTGCTTTTGATGAATATAGATTTGGATAACTTGAAAGGAGTTTAAACAAGTGGAGTTTTATCAAAGCGATGGGAGGTGTTTAGTTCAAGGGTTAGATTATCAAACTAAATGCTATCCTATTATTAAAAAAAGTTCACTCTTCTTATTATTAACTAATGAATGAAAGAATACATAGTTTCTTCATCCTTCATCCTAGGTTGAAAGAAATTGTGAGGTGTGACCAACAGTAATCACTACTGGTCAGCCCTCCTAATGTGTATAGAAAATATCATATGAAACCTATACAATAAAATATATCAAAACCAATTAGTAAAACCCCAATCAGGTTAAGTAGATCTTTACTAATTCAAATAAAATTTACTACCTTCCACACACAGATCAATAATCACTAGATACACACCACTCAACCTTTCATATTCTATCATATATAAGCTAAACTGAATGGAGTTAGGGGTATGATTAAAAACCAAGGTTCCAAAGATTTTAACTAGGATAACATACTTCAACACTATTGTATTCAGAATATTATCCTACTACTGAATACACACATCAATTAATAGAATAAGAGTTTATTCCTTAAAACACATACTCCAGTATTTACAAAAGGTTCTTCGTACCTTATCCCAATCACCATTTGTTTTTACCCATCTATTTAAGTGGTAACAAACAATGGAAAATGAAGAAAATAAAAAATTACAGTAGCAATAGAAAGTAATAATGATAACTAAAAACTTCAATCCCTTGTCCCTTTGGCCTCCCACTCTTTTGTAGATACTTCCTTTGATCCTTCATTCCCAGTACACCCCATGAGATTTTCTCCTCCATGAATTTAAATATACTCCGAGAAATATTCAACTTACTACAAATCAACATCTACAAATTCTTTCCCCCCTACATAGGTCAACATTTGGAATTCATGAGCTCCATTCTTCATTAATTTAAAGATCTTTCTTGAGTTCCCTCTATATGTATAGGCTCTATGAAATTTCTAGTCAATATTCACATTTGTTGTTGTTTTTAAATATTTTAAAATATTTTCCCCCATGTGACATGATTTCCTAAGGATTTTTCAAAGTATATGGCCCTTACGTATCATATGGTTTTCCAAATGAACTTTACATATTGGACAATGTGAAATTTAAATATATTCAAATTACTCTTACATATTATAAAGTCTCTTAGAAAAGCTCTTATGCATCAGCTTCGATTACCCAGGGTAAAGTATGCAACCCTTACACATCATAGGGAAGTTCTTGGTGACCCTTACACATGGGATGGGATAACCCATATGCATACAAGATGACTAGAGATTTATCTTCATTTCGAATTTACAACTACTAAGTAATCTTATGTATGAGAAAAAGAAACTTATGTATCTCAGGGGAGAGCTTCTCTTCACCCCCAATGATAAAGGTAAGAACCTTTAGATACTCACTAAAGGCTCAGATTCATTTCTACATATTCATTAGAGTCTCAAGGTTACTTTTATGTATGGAGTATACTTCAAAGAATGAACAATACGTATGCCAATCCCTTTTTCAAATTATCCTCGTCAACTTCTTAGGATGATTTTGACATTTGTTTCCTGTTCATTCCAAAGTGACTCATGTATGGAATTAGCCAAAATTTTCCCTCAATTCTTCAACCATATTCTTATTCTCCCTCAATAGATTCTTCTAACTACATTTACTTCAAAATAAAACAAAGGATTATCAATACATGGTCATTCATTTTATTTAAAAAATTAAATAAATCAATTAAATTCACAATTTTAACCATTTTAAGAAATATTTACAAAACCCAATTAAATGAAACTTTAATACCAACACACCATAAGACCTAATTAGTAAATAAATATATAGAACATCGAAAAAATATATTTCTTTTATTACATCTATTAAAAAATCATTTGTATTACTTATAAAATTTATATAATGCATGATATGTGTATCTTTATGTAGGTTTCTTCTGAAATTTTATAGTATTTTTTGAGAAATAGAACAAACACCACTTTTTTCAAACTTGTTGAGTGTAAGTGTTGTAAATAATTTTGAATAAGTTTTTTTAAACTAATATTATTTTTTTTCTTATATTTTTATTTTTTATTTTTGTGTGTTTGGTGTTTGGGTTTTCATAGG
Source organism: Viscum album (assembly GCA_963277665.1). NCBI lineage: Eukaryota > Viridiplantae > Streptophyta > Magnoliopsida > Santalales > Viscaceae > Viscum > Viscum album. The sequence continues at coordinate 1,566,751,680 of OY728161.1, forward strand.
AATTGGATCAAGGCAGTGTTGACACCTTTTAAAGTCTCTCATGTTTCTATTTTAAAGTCTCTTGTACTTATGAACTATTTTATATTTTGAACTATTTTATCTTACGAACTATTTATACATAGATTGTTTCTAGTTAGTGATTTTATTACAAGGTTAGAAAAAATTAATTATTTTAGAATTTAAAATCATTTTTTGTGTTTTGGATTTTCCATAAAGAAGTTGGAATATGAAATAGAAAACCCACTCCCTGAGTAATTATTTGATAAAGAATAAAACATTTTAATCAATCTTTCAATGTAATGGTTTCTAATTGTTTCAACTCTAAGATGTGAGTTAAATTTGTTATCAATTAATATTAAATATGTTGTTATTTTATTATGATAATAGATGGATTTAAGAGAAAAATGGTTGAAAATCCTAGTTAAACCAATGGTGATGTGTTCGATAGTGAAGTTAGTTACCATACAGGGGAGATTATTTTGGTGATGAATGCATAGAAAAACATGGAACTAATGTTTGTGGATGTTCATGGCATGTTTTATGAGAAAGTATTAAATCCTATATAGTGTCTGCATGGAGTTGAATTTTTTTTTGGAAGAAACAAGAGCTTACATGAAGGCATTTTTAATAGTATGAAATAATTTAGATGAAGAATCACATCACACCACAATGATATACCCCACACCATGAAGGATGTCATGTAAGAATAATCATATTTATCTATATGATTAATTTAGGAGAAGCTAGAGAGGACACATTTCAAGGATATATGGAATATCGCGAAGGTGGTTACAAATGATTAAAGTGATTGAGCTAAAATATTATTATTAGATGAAGGAAGTGAGAACATCATAATATAGTCTATGTGATATTAAAGAGATTCTATGTAAGATAAATCTGTGAAGCTGAATTAAGTGTTGTGCCATGAAGGAATATACCATGTCATAAGAGGTCTCATATATGAATAATTTACAAATCTTAAAAGCTGTGTGAGATTAACTAGTGAGGTCAAAAAGAGATACACATGATTAAAACTAGGATAATTTTGAAGTTTTGTTCCATTAAGATGAATACCAAACTATAATGTATGATACATAAGATTAAAAATATGGTTAAGTGAGGACTGTGGGGTGAAGTTGTGCTACAATGTGAAGTTAAGAGAAATTGGTGTGGATATGGAATATGGTTATCAAAGGAATCACATTGCGGTGTATTGTTCACACTGTAATTGAGAAATATATAAGAGGAACCATGATACAACATGGTGAAAACATCACGGGAGGTGGATTTATAGTATAAATACTAAAATCATGGTTTTCTAATGATGTAGTAACTTTCATGGTGAGAAAGAGTGTCACACTGCGATCTAAAGATGATTTTAAAATATGATATTATGTTGATTTTTTGTATTTGATTTTTGACAAAATATCATTCCATAATGGTGGAGTTCACATCGTAGTATGGCTAAAGATGAGAAAGACCACACCCTAGTGTGGAGTGTATCATGCCATGATTGAGTTGTTTCTAGAATATCTTAAAGTTTGAATTTGAATTTAATAATAACAAGATTAATCTCATAATTTGGAAAGTTTAATTTACTTAATTGAAATGTATTTTAATATAATTAATCATGTGGTACACCTAGAATAAACATGAAGGATTAGAAGATTAGAATTTATCCCAACCATTAGATCAATAATTGGATGCTTGTAAGACATTATAAAAACCACTCATATAAGTTCTATAAAGATATAACTTGAATTAAATATTAATAAGAGATGAAGTAAATAAGAGAGATAAGAAAAATAAAGGATTCCCATTACTATACTTGGTACACAAGAAGAAGAGGTATGTGATTACAAATCAGGTTTTCTGAAAAAAGAAGAAAAAATATTTTTTGGATAAACTATCATTTCTTTATTTGAAATAATTCAATGATATTGTGAAGATTACTTATAAAACTTTGCTTTATATCTTATAGAATAGATTTTATATTATTATAATTTTGAAGAAAAAGACACAACTCCCATATCTAGGAGTTGATTTCATTTGACATTAGAGTGAGAGCACAAAAAATTGAAGTTTAACAAAGAATCTATTTTGAGATGAGGATATAAGGTATTTCAACAAACTTAGCTGATCTAGAAGAGAACTTCATGTATATAAACTATTGAATATACCCTAAAGTCTGTAAACTAACCACAGCCTTCCCTAAAGAAGTACGTAGAGGAGAAGAAGAGGAAGTAATGTATCACCCTGTTACCTTATTTTAGGTATTCCTTGACCCTTTTCTTGATCTCATTTTCGACGAGTCTTATCTCGAGGTGTTTCGAGTGAAATTTGGAGAATTTTTGAAACCTAAGGGGTTGTACACAATTGGAATACATTTAGAGAAAACTGTGTGGTTTGGCCCAAAAACCCATGCAGTTTTGACCAGAAAACTGTTCACTCTATTGTGAGACATTGTAAGGGTCCACACAGTTTGTCCAAACCATGCATCTAACCCCTCCAAACCATGAAATAAAAAATAGTGAGGGTTTTCATGGTTGACACGTGGTTTGAGAAACCATGGACCCTCCAAGGAGAAATCATACACCCCATTAGTAGGGGCACACAACCAGAGTGCACAGTTTGTCTAACCATGTAGCCCTACCCAACAAACTATGCACGTGGGTTTTAATTCCCCCAAAAAATTTTTATTTAAATACTAAAACCATCCACTTTAACCCCTAATAACCCTATTTCGACCCTAACATGAATCCTCGGTCTTTTAATACTCCCAATATGTGCTTTTAACTCCCTGAATTCCATTTCCTGGTGAATAAAAGTGACAGTGGAAGATCTAACCCCTCTTCGGTAAGTGGATATCCCCTCATGTTGTTTATTATGATCTTACTTTCTCTCCTCCTTAGAGAGTGATGTATCATCATGTTATTGATGGATCCAAACTCAGTTGTGATGTATCTTGATTATAGGTTGTGTTTCTTGATATTCTTTGCCTCGTTCTTCATTGGAGATCCTGTTGCGTGTGTTGTCTTTAACCATGAAATTAAAGGTTGGTGGTTCTATGATGATTTGACCTATTATTGAAACCTTAAATTGATTGATTGAATTGAATTGAGTTTTTAATTTACTTAAAAACCCCTATTTGAAAGGATTTTATGTGTGATTCAAAATGGCATGGAAATTGTGAAAAACCTCAATTTTAATGGAATTGAAATGTGGGTGGATTTTGAGAAAATGATGACTTTATTTTGAAATTGATTTGATAAATTTTATTTTTGTTAAACCTTGAGAAAAATTGATTAAAGTGAAATATGATTTCAAATGTCACGAATTGGTTGAAACCGATTTTTTGGTTTTGAAATGAGAAAGGCATGTTGAAAACTGAAAACTAGGAAATTGTAATTTAAATTGATTTGAAATGTTTGATTTTACCATGTTTTATTGATTGATTATTTGAAGCACATTTTATCCCAGGTTGTTAGTGGTAACTAGGAAAATCATGCTAAGAAATTAACTCCCTAAAATGGGTTGATGATGACAAATTCAACTAAATAATTGAGACATGAATTTCTAAGAGGGTTCCCCTTTTGAGTGTAGATGGCCAATGGGGGTTCCTCGATTGGGGTGTAGATTGATTTGAGTTTGCACACCTATCTTGAGACAAGATCATTTTTGAGATGTGTGAGGATCCTATTACCTGAACTAACTACCACATAGATTTTGTACTTGGTGCTATGATTTGTTGACTTGATTAGGAATGCCATCGATTATTGAACTGTTTTATTCATGCCAACTACTTTATGTAAGTGTTTTATATAAAATGTTTATTTCATACACTTTTGATATTTTTTCCATATATTCTGATGTGATAACATGTTTTGGCTTAAAATATATGAATGAAACACCATGCCTTGTTTAATTTTTAAATTAAATATTAACTGGTTTAATTGTTATGTGAACACTTGTTGACTTGATTATGAATGCTAGGTGCTAGGTGCCAACCCATGAGGATTGGAAATTCCCTTCAGGCTATGCTAGAGTCAGTTTGGGTTATCAGGGAACTAGGGTATCTGTGTTGGTTCAAAAAAATTGGTATTAAAGATTCATGTTAATAATCTTTCCATGATGTCAGTATGAAGTTGGGATGTCTTGATGGGAATTAGGTGGTAGTTAAAAGTTATTGTCTGACCAACTATCACCATATCGAGCCTTAAGTCACCATGGGTGTTAGAAAAAAGCGTCCTTGAGTTATGTTGAAATCCCAATCTTAAATTTTCACTCGATGGAATTGATATTCCTATATCTTTGATTTTTTTATCCTTTCTAATGTCTTCAGTGTTGTATAGTTATGTTGTGTAACATCATGCCTCCAAGAATCTAAGTGAATAGTACCCATGAGGAAGCTGACGGTGAATCGCAATAAGAAAATCCTCTAATAGACCAGAATCTTTTTAGAATAGTCTTACGGGATATCCAATCTCTAGGACAAGTACCTGCACTCATCCCCATTAAGAATATGATAGTGGATCCTCAAAGGGATTGATGGTACCAAGCACACAACAGAAGCTCCAAAAGATGGGATTTTAAAATTTTTACACCAATGATCGCCATGAGTTCATCGTCATCAGCGAAGTGTTTCCTAATTACCACCCAATGATCCCACATGAGGAATTTTAAGCACAAAACAATTACCATAAAATACACGGTTCGATCTGAAGCTGTACTTGATGCCTTCTTATCATAGGCAATTATTGCTCAAAGAATCTGATGCCAAATTTCTCTATATCATCTGCAAACACTTTAAGAAACTTCAATAGTGATAATAATCAAATTTAGGGTGCTAGCATAGATATTCTACGATGCCTTCGATGCTCCAACCATCACCACATCATCTTGCTTGCGATGCATGAGAGAGGGATCAATCCATTTACTTGGATCAAGAGCTCCTCTCTCTATAATGTGGGTGAGAGAAGATGAGATATAGAGAGACTCTTAAAATTTTGTAGAGAATAGTGAATGATAAATTTCTATTCTCCTCTATATATAGTGTACAACTCACTTACTTGGAATTGTCTCCCCGACCCCCTGGAAACTTTACACATTATAAAAAACATATTATGACTACTTTACTGAGTGATAAATATTATTATCATTTTCCTATAATATAATAAATATATTATGTGATAATAATCGATCCATTAACTCAGATCATCATTCCCAAAAATATTAAATGATCATTGAATATTTTAAACTTGTATTCATTCAAATAATAATTTCAATGTATTTACTTTAAAACTTATAAATGCATTTAAAAAATAAATTCTATTTCAATTATTCTTAACTTTAATAATATGAATTTATTTATTTCTTTGGTGATTTTATATTCTTGGACAAAACCCAGACCCCAGTGGTGGGGCCCACCATGTCCAATATACATATTCAAATGAATAGAGCAGATTCTTGAATACGCTATTACGTGTGACCCTCTAGGCCCTTATCATGATAGTAGTGAATAATATTTATAGACCAAGAGCAGGATCTATCAACCCATCCTGGCCCCTAAAGAGATAAAGATAGTCATAAAAATGACAACCAACCTACAAACATGCACTATGTAATATAATATCTTTGTCTTTAAATATTTCATAAAGCAGGACACACACCCATGTCACTACCCTTTTCTTACTTTATTATTTATTGATCAAACTGGGTGGATTTACACTCGACACTCATGAACATGTACTTATGAAGGAAATACCATCTTGATCAACCTAGATTGAGATATATTACTTCTTTAACCTAGAATCAAAAAATCATTTCTTGACCATTAATCCAATGCCATACCACCAATTATGCACCCAACACAAGATACCTCGCCAAGATTTCATTATCATGGGTTTTTCCTTTCATCAAAGTACACAATCAAATGAAATGAATTGGTAATGACCTTAATTTATGAGACCAATACACATTTCCATAGATAGGAACATCCAATGACACCCAAAACATATAGTGTTCTTATTGGTGAGTTTGTTCTCATGATCTCACAACTATAGATCAGCAAGTGTGAACTTCATGAGAGTAATTCTCAATGCATATGATCCCCCAACACCTAATAGTCAAACATATACTATGTCCAGTCAGTACAATTTATCTGGAACATAATAAATATATTTATTATTAATTTCAAAGTATATTGAGGTTCTCATTATAGTATAGGATCTGTTATAACATTTTGATATGAAAAATAATATATGGAAATTACCATTAAATAATAGAAATAGAAATATCTACACTATAATGGTAAGAATAAATCATGTATATCTAACTATATACATGATATGGTAATCAAAATTACTGTTCATGTTGGGTCTAGGTAACCCGCTATTAAAACACTCCCACTTTCACTAGATCTAACTTTCTAACTAACCTTGTTAGCTCTCACATGATTAAGATCACATTTCTTCTAAGTCATGAATTTAATTACTAGGTATTCCATGTTTCCACCGCACAATAATTCTTCTATATGTGACCCCACCTCTTGAGTAAAACCTCTCAAGAGATGGTATCACCAAGTATATCCCTTCTATCCTATGTCATAACTTGACATATTGGCTATTAAGAATATCATAATTTACATTATGATAATACTTTACTTACTAGGTGTGATTCCAAGAACTGCAACCAATCGTTTCATTTAACTACTTCTTTACTGCCTCAGAAACTACAACGTACTAGGTATTTTGTAGGTATGGCTACCACTATCTGAATGATATTGTATTTCTCATTACCTTATCTTGACTATGATATTAGATCACATGGATATAAGGAATACTATTTCCCCCTGAAAACTAGTATCTTTTCTTCTCCACTTACCAAGTACATATCTCATTTACTTTCTTAAGTATAAATGGATAGTTCAAACTGATTCCCTTACAATTCTCCTGGATAAAACTGATATCTACCTACTTAAAAGTATATTTTGGAAATGTCAATTATTGTACATATTATGTAATATGTGATTGATCCATCACTAAAACATATGGATTTCAACTCACCATGTTGGACATGTCAAACTGGATAGATTAAGCCATGTGAAACTGACAACAATTCTTCTCTTAAATTGTTCCAACTTATATTTTTCAATACCATGTAACTATATGTATGATTGAATAGGTCAAGAAACTATTAGATATACCTTATTATATCCCATTACCTATAACTTAGGTTGATAGTTTAAGTCAATCAATGAAGAATTACTTTTTTCCTGGTCTTAACTTACTATAAGACCAATATATATTTTTCATATGTTGTCAAACATATTTTACATGGAAAAACATTGTGCTCCCACTAACCTCTAGTAGACACATGGAAAATATTCATTTAAAATTCATATTCTATGATAATATTGATTACTTTGTTCCTAAATAATATTTAAGTAACTTGCAAACTTTATTAGCATTATGTGATGTGACCATCCATTTTTGATTGTGTCGTATAGAAACCTTCCATGATTGGTGGTCATGACATCCAATGCTCAATAAAATGATCATATAAATTATATATGACAAGTAAAATTATAGTGGATTTAGGAATAATGACTTGGTATAACAAATAAATCATTATTGGTACTACACTTGTACTATCCATGTATAATCTCATTTGAATACCTACTACAGTATTTAAAATAATATGCCCCTTTGTACTGTGATGCATGGAATCCATTATTGAATTTTAATTGATCTTGTCAATATTACATGATTTCCATATACTAATTACTTGTAGGAATAATTATTCTCAAATAATAATGGATCACCAGCCATGGTGAATTCAAAACCATCACCATGGTTTTATCCTTCATACATAGTATGTGTATCTGGAACATTATTGTTCCACATGCACTTGTGGATCGAGTTCCTATGCCAAAAACTTGTGAATATATGGTATTGAATAAATCCAAGTCAATATAACCCCCATTATCTATAATATATATGTGAGACCTTTTATAGAAATATATTCCATCACATGAATACCACCTTTATATATTAGGGATTTATATAACATACTAAGAAATTGTTAGGATAATTACTTTTGTTTCACTTTGTGTTTTTCTTGATGCATGTTTGTTTATATCTTAAAAAACTCTTTGAATCTTAACACATATCTTATAACACAATGTATTTACATCATACTATAAATCATATGATATCCATTTTTCATTATAGTTGTCATATGGTTATAGGATATCACTGTTATTTACTAAGCACATAAAAAATATAATGGAATTTTCTATAAGTTGCAACATTGATACTCTTTACATCATAACCCTGATGTATAAAATGTGAATTTAGGAATTTCTCTATGATAAATTTTATAGATGTATGTTAACATGTAAGACTTCAACATATATCCTCCTCATTGACATTAATGTTGTGATGTAGATAAGGTAATGCGCATTTCGAAATTTCTCCACACTATATTATCGTGATTAATGAATGCTTGGTTAGGATATTCTTCGGCATGCCAGCCTGAGGAAACTCATATCTTCTAACAATGCATATATCGTACTTTACTTTCAAATTACTTAAGTAACCCTTAATGAAATTTAATGAAGTATGTTTTCCATAAGATTACCCTTGGAATAGTTCATGCAATCTTGTTGAACTAATTCCGAAAGCTTTGAGGCATACCTTTATTTCTAAAGGTTTCTTTGTTCAAAAATAAATATGTATATACATCAATAATACCAAAGGTGTTTAGATCAGCTGAGTCTAAATACCATACTTGTTATATTTTGGACGTTTAATTTTATTCTTTATTGACAAAGATTTATTTTTCCACAATTGGGTAGGTAAGTCTTACATTTATATTCACCAGGTATTGCCTATGATTCTTGTATTAACGAACTATTGATTGAGTATTAAAAACCCAAAAAAAAAATTCATTCCTAAACCTGGAATAATGTCTCCTTGTTTCCAAAGGACATGTGAGATAAATTTTTAGGTTATGTTTTATAAATTTTTACAAGAATAATTCTCTTAGAAATATAAAAGTCGTGTACTTCTCACCACTGACTTAGGAATCACCCTTTCTTATCCAATTAGAGAATACACCTTTATTATTGTAATATTTCTATACTTAGTTAATGTATTTTGATACACATATGTGAGAATAATATTTTTTGTATTACCTAAGATGTAAGATTGAAACATTACTTTTATGTGATGAATATTCCTGAATAAGAGATAAATTACTTCTTTAATTCAGTTTAAACTTACATTGTTTAATTTCATTATATGCAATGAAAATAAACTCTTTTTAATTAAAAAAACTCTTTTATTTTAAATACATTGCAAATGTTCTTTTTGAATTACTTGATATTGGCCTTTTCTATTTCACTTTCAATTTGTTCACCATAAGAATTAAAGATTAAACTGTATTTTATATTTTATTTACTTGGAAAACCTTACCTAAATAGGAAATGAAGAATTTACTCAATAATGTCCATTCTGTAAGATAAAAAAATTGGAGTAAATGGGAGAAAAAATATGAGAAATATATCCATTTAAAGATCATGATCCATCTTTCAATTTATACATGTCCAGTGCAATCATCACCTTATTCATATGTTGCTTAAATTTTTCCTAGAATAATTCTCAGAAATGAAACTACATGTTATATCACCTATGTCATGATGTAGTGACTGCAACTAGAATCAGACATTAAATATAGCATTATGAAATAACCATCATATGCTACATACATGAGTCTCCTATAAGCATTTTTACACTCCCACTTCTTGATGTATCTTAATAGGTATTGGGGACACTAGAACCTTGAATTTCCCATACTGTAGTATTGTACGAAAGCACCTGTACTAAACTTATAAAATCATGCTAGTGTAGAAATTTACTTTGTAAATTATTTATAATAGTATTTCTTATGGTATAAATTTTCATTTTATATTAAATAAATTTTAGCAAATTTTTTACTTTTCATCTTGATTACTGATTTAGATATTTTTATTAATGAAATCATTAAATGTCTACCACTATTTTATCAAATTATAGGAACCCTATATGTTAGAATCAGAATAGTATTTCAATTGAGTATTCTAGTGGAAAGGATCCCTAAACCTCCCCTCATTGTTTATAAGCTTTAGCTATGACACTACTTAGATAGTTCAAGGTAGTAATTTGGATAACCAACCACATTAACTCATAGTTCCTTGATCTATTGAGTGAAGTCCCAAATTCTAAAATTATAGCTTTATTTAATCAATGCTTGCCTCTAAAATGATATCAAGTTATATTTGGTTAATCCTTACCACCACTTTAGTTATGTAAACCTACCACTCTCATAAGAACTCCCCGATAGTAAGAGGAACCCTCAACTTTGGCTAACAAGCACCTCAAACACCTGGTTTTGTCCAAATTTGAATAATTGAAGGTAGTTATGCCTTAATATTTATTTGAGGGTTTTTTTACGTTATGAAAGAAAATCAGTTTCTATTTGATAATAATGTTCTATGTGATTTCACTAACAACTGACTACAAAATAAATAGAAAAATCCATCGTGTCACATGCTCTTTTTATTTGTGCATATTCTATGTGATCGTGTGTAAACTACACATACATATAATAATAAACCATGAAAAATAAAATAAAATTATGACATGATCATGAGCCGATATGAATGGTTGATCCATTGAGTGAATAATGGATCAACCTAGACACTAGGGGTGATACCTTGAGCAATGTTGCGTGCGACTCGAGTTGTAGCACCTGCCCATCCAATACATCAAACTCATGTCTGGTGCATCACCATATTTTATCCCTAAATGTATCTCTGATCATCTCATCATTATACAAAAATACTCGCATGTAGGTGAGGGGGTCTTCGGAGTATAAATTACAACTCAAAAAATAAAAACACATACCCTTATACCCAAAACATCATAGATGACTCATAGATCGCTATAAAATAAACAAATTATTACAAAACATGATTGTAATAATTTAATAAATAAATAAAATATTCACCAAACATGAATTTTTCAGTCTTAGACTCATGATCAGTATTATACATATTAAACCCGCGTATATAAAATAAAAGTGGAAATAAAAATTAAACTTGCATGAAATTTATTTTTCTGAGGGAATTTTATTGAATTAAAAATTCACTCTTTTTTAATTCAATAATTATGAAATTTAGTTCTATTAATTTATTTAATTTTAATTAAAAAAATTTAATAAATTAATTAATTTAATACCTAAATTAAATTAATTTAACACATATATTAAAATTAATTTTTAAAACAAAAAATAATATTTAATTAATTTCATTTAAAACCAAAACTAAATTAATTAAATTAATTAATTTTTGATTATAACATTTATCTGGTGCCTGAAAACCCATAGCAGGGCCTGTGTGGGTCAGGCCAAACCTGCACAGGCCTATTCTAGGCCATATAGACCTTGACAAGGGGTGTTATAGGTCGGCCAGGCTCACCCAGACCCATTTTAGGTTGGTTCGACCCATCAAAGGCCTGTTTTTAGGAAAACTTAGCCTGGTCGAAATCAAATTTAGTTGTGTAGGGATGGTTACCTTGCACGGGCGGTTATTGGAGGTTCCCAAGTCTACTGGTCGGGTGCGCGCATCTAGTTCTATCCAGGCGGTGAGGCACAACGTGTAAGATCCCAACCTTTTCTGGAGATGACTCGGGCTTGTATTCAGGTCCGATTTTTCCTTATTTGAGCACTTATTTCTTGATTTATAACTTGGGGTTTGTTTGGATGAATTTTGAGAAAAAATGAAGAAAAAGGGGTTGTGCACTGTTTACACATGGTTAGAGAAAATTGTGCGCCCCATCATAGTAAGCTGTATAACCCTGGATAGTGGGAAATTGCACAGTTGGTGAATTTTTTTTCGAGTATTTCACATTATTAGGATTTATCATGCACCCTAAAATAATAGACACATGGTTAAGGAAAACCCTACACCCCTGCCTAGCAAATTGTGTGCTGGAATTAATGAAGCCCAAAAATTGTTTTAAAGTTTTCTTGAACCCCCAAAACTCACCTATTATGATCCCCATTTGACCTTGGGTCCTCTTTCACATTTTTTTGAGCTCTCCTAATGAATTTCAATCCCTCCAAACCACCGTTCTTTACAAATAAAATATCATATGAAAGGACGCTTCTCTCCCAGTAAGTGGATTCTTCTATTTTTCTTCCATCATTCTTTCCCTATTCCTTCCGTTTTCTTTTAGCGATGTAATACATTGTATTGTACAGATCTATATCTATTTGGTTAGATCTAGATTTATGATTCTAGTTCTAGATCTATATTTTCAACATCTTTATTTTCTTCAATCTTGATTTAGGGTTTTGGTATTCGGATATAGATCTACGTCATTACACTGCTCAATTTTTGGGGATTTCCATAGGGAAATTATTCTTTCACAAATTTAGGTTGGTGGTCTAATATCCAATTCTCATATTAGTGATTTTGATACATGTATTTATGTTTTCCTATTTCTATAATTCTTTAGCAGTTGGAATTCCTAAATTAATTTAGTTAATGTGGCCAATTGATTAATTGGATTTATTATTTAAATTGGTGATTAATTTGGCAGTTAATTATGAGACTAAGGGGATCTATATTTAGATAATTAATTGGGTAATTACTTATGTGGTTTATGGGATATCCGATTAGATAATTAATTGGAGTATTAATTATTAGATTTAGATATTTGTGATTTAGATAATTAATTGGGGCATTAATTATTTGATATTAATATGTATTATTTGAGACAACTAATAATAGATTAATGTTGTGATATTGATTTCATGAGTTGACATAATTAATTGTAAAATTAATTATGAGAATTTGGTGTTATTTATTTAAGATAATTAATTGTAGAATTAATTATGTGATATTGGGATAGGTGACTTAAGATAATTAATTGATGAATTAATTAATGGATTTGGTGTACTTAATTAATTGGGGAATTAATTAAGTGTATTTATGTGATAAACTAATAGTTGAATTAGTAATGAAATTTATGTTGAATAATTAATTGATGAATTAATTATGTGTAAAATAATGAGAACATGTTCATTCTAAATTGATAAGTATAAATGGAAACATGGTCATTGTACATGTGAGTAAAGGAATGGGAACATGATCATTAAATTGAGAAGTAAAAATGGTAACATGGTCATTGTACTTGTGAGTAAAGGAATGGGAACACGTTCATTCTTTTGAGAAGTAATAATGGTAGCATTTTCATCTTAATTGTGAATTTATTATTGGTAATTTGGACAATTAAGTGTGAATTAAAGAACGAAAACAAAGGTACTTTGAGATATGGCCTCACTTGAGAATACTTCAGGATTTAGCATGAGCTGAAAAAGGTATTGAGATATGATACCACCTTTTAATACTTCATGATCTGGCAAGAGATGAAGTAGGTTTTAATATTTGATATTACCTAGAAACACTTTAGGATATAGCATGAGATGAAGCAAACATTGTGGTACGAGTGTCCTCTGGAAACCTAGAGTTGATGTGGTTAAATAAATATTAATTGTTTAATGTGATGACTATTTATTTATGCATCACACTTATTTCTTTATATAAATTCATACACTATTTAATTGGATTTTTATTAGACACTATTGGTGGTTGCCTATTGATTCGTACTCACATCGTACTCGGGCCACTTGATCGGTACCCAAATAGACCTTATTGCTGTAGGAAATGTTAAGGGAAAATACCCCGTGTTAGATGGTTGAGTTGGAATGGATCTTGGATGAGTAAACCAGACATGGTTCAGGACCATCTTGGGAGTTTTCGGTGTCTTTATTTTTAGTTTCCATTTTAGACACTTGACACATACATTAGCATGACTTGTTTTCTACTCTTGTTGGATATTGTATTTCATTCATTCTTTATCTTGTTATATTGGTATTGTTTATGGTTATATGTACTTTCGCTATTTTTTATTATTTCCTCTTTTGACTACTTTGATAAAAGAGGGTATAATCTCCCCATTATTGACTTATCAGACTTTTACTACTAGTCAACATCATCTAGAATATGGGTAGGTGTGCCTGAGGTCATGTGACCGACTGACTAAGGGCACCGACATGTGTAACTCGGGTTGGGATGTTACATAGTGACCATCCAGGGGTACCAGATCTATGTGGTGGAGGTGGGTTTGGGCTCCATCATGGATGAATGGAGGTGACCAACAGTGGGTGGGTTCCATTGAGGAGAGCTATGCTGGTGACTTGTCCCTAATAGTCATCCTTGGCCACAACACGATGGAAGCGACACCTTGTAAAGATGGTGGTGTGGGAGGAGTCTCTCATCCAATGTGTGGTCTGTCAGATCTGTGGTAGTGGGAGATCTGCCCTTGTGGTCCACAATCGGGTGAGGTGGATCTCGCTGTAAGGGGCACTTCAACCTTGTGCAAGGGGAAAGGTGACCACATAGGCAAGCGAAGGTGGAGGTGGGTGCCACTCTGATGAGAGTGGGGCACCATATCTTGGTGAAGCATTGGACAGAGGGGTGATCATGGGTTGGACGACTACCCTAAGTTAACTTGGTGGGTGGGGAGTAGTTTTCGTGTGGTATATGGTGAGGGACGATAGTGACTAGAAGAGGAGGGTAGATTGGGAGGTGGGAGGTCCATCTAGGTGGCTTCCACTAGTGTTTGTCAAAGGAGAAGCCTGGATTCTCACAAAGGCTAGCTGAGGGGGTGGGGTTCCAACATCTTGGCCCCACAAAAAAAAGAACCCATTTTTTTTTATATTTTATTTACTTTGAAAACAAAAACTAGTATCCCAACCGATTTTCCTTTATTGTTTTAACTTTTTTGACTTCATTAGTTTATCTAATCAAAAAAAATTCAACCCAAACATTTTAATACCTACAAAAATTGATTTTAAATCCATCTTTAAAACTTTATGTGGCCATAAATTGGCCATTCAATGTTGTATTTAATCACCATTTTCAGTGTTGGGACATGAATGATGCCCTATTTTAAAATTAATGAAAATTTAATTTTTCCCCAGCTTAAAATATTCACACATCAATATGATACCAATTAAAGGTACCAGGCACGTAGTAGAATCCCTAGAATATGGAATTTTAAAATTTTTCCATAGAGGATTGACATGACCTCATCGTTGTCGGTGAATTATTTCCCAATTACCACCTAAGGATCCCGTGTGAGGAATTTTATGCACAAAATAATAACCATAATATACATGGTTCAGTCTAAAGCCATGCTTGACATTTTCTCATCATTGGTGATCAGTTCTTGAAGAATCAGAATCCAAATTCCTCTATATCATCCACACATGGTTCAATAAACTATAGGATTTCTAATCATCAAATTTTTGATTCTAGAATAGAGACTTGATGATGCATTTGATGCTCCAATGATCACCACATCACCTTTCTTATTATGCATGAGAGAGAGATCAGTCTATTTTCTTGGATCGAGAGATTGTCTTTGTAGAATATATTAGAGGGAATAAGAGAGAGAGGCTCTCACCATTTTATAATAAATAGTGAATGGTGAATGCCTCTCCACCTCTATATATTGTGTGTTATGTACTTACCCAAAATTGTCTCCCTAGCCCCCTGAAAATTTTACACACTATAAATGACATATTATGACTACTTTACTAACTCATAAATATTATTATCAATTTATTATAATATAATAAATATCTTATGTGATAACAATCAATCCATTAAATCATATCTTCATTCTTGAAAATATTAAACGAACCTTGAATATTTTAAACTAATATTCCTTCAAATAATATTTTCCATGTATTGAATTTAATAATTGAAGGTAAATTTAATAAATAAATTCAATGGAAGTTATTATTAACTTGTATAATATGACTTTATATATTTATTTGGTTATCATATATCCTTGAAAAAAACCTGGACCCCAGTGGTGGGGCCCACCATGTCCAATATAACTATTCAACTGAATATGGCAGATTCTTGAATACACTATTGTGTGTGACCCTCTAGGACCTTATCTCGATTGCAGTGAATAATATTCATAGGCCAAGAGTGATATATAACAACCCATTGTAGACTCTAAAGAGATAATGATAGTCGTAGAAATAACAACCAAGCTACGGACATGCAATGTATCATATAATCCCATTGTCTTTAAATATCTCATAAAGCAGGACACACACCCGTGTCATCGCTCTTTTCTTGCTTTATTATTTATTGATCTAATTGGAAAGATTTACCCTTAAATTATATGGACATGGACTTATGAAGGTACTGTTATCCTCATCAACTAGGCCCAGGATATATTACTTCCATAACTTGGAAGTGAAAAATCCTTTCATGAAGATTTAACCAATTTAGTGCCACCAATGAAACACCCAACACAGGCTACCTCACCATGATTTCATTATAACAGGGTTTTAATTGCATCAAAGTACACAATAAAATGACACAAATTGGTAATGTTCTCAATTCAGGAGACCAATACACATGTCTATAGATAGGAATATCCAATGACACCCAAAACATGTGGTGTTCCTACTTGAGAGTCTGCCCTCTTGATCTCACAACTTAAGATCACTAAGTTTGAACTTCATAAGAGGAAGTCTCAATGCTTATGATCCCCCAAAAACTAGTAGTCAAGCATCTACCATGTCCAGTCATTATGATGCATCTAGACCATAAGACATACATTTAAGATTAATGTCATAGTATCTTGAGGTTCTCATTATATCCTAGGATCTTCTATAACCTTTTGATAGAAAAATTAATCCATGGAAATTACCATTAAATAGTGTATTTATAAATATATAGACTATAATGGTAAAAATACATCATGTATATCTAGCTTCATACATGATATAATAATCAAAAGTGATGTTCAAGTTGGTTCTATAGAACCCACTATTACAACATGGATGAATCTTGTGATCATGATCAATAGTTTCATTGCAAGAAGCCATATTCTTTCCCTGGATGTAATGATTCTCAAGAGGTTGAGGAATAGTTGAAAAAGATATCACTTATTTTTGAGTTCTTGTAAATGCCTGAATCTACTAAGGTCAAATGTGCTACCATTATGCTATAAGGGCCTAGTAGGAGATAGTGATATTCAATGGTGATGAAGAAGAAGCATGAGGACTTTGAATGGAAATAATTTGGATTTCTGTTCACTAACCAATTATATCTAGAGTCTATGGTCTTGAAAAAAATAATAGAGTTTCTCAACCTCTAGTAGGGTGACAAGACCGTGACTTAGTATGCAAACAACTTTGTTGAGATTGTTCATTTTTCTTCTGAGGTGGTGTCTAATGAGAAGCTGAAGGCTTGCAGACTTGACATGAGTCTTCAATATGACATTATATCTTAGTTTTTCATGCCCATGTCGGATTCTTATGCAAATATGATGGTTAGGGTGTTGATGGTTGAACATTATGTGGCTGGAGAGTCAGGGTCAATGAGATTTCCTTTTTATTATAGTGGATGTTTTGTGAGTTCCTTAAACGTAAAAAGGGAGTGTGATGAGTATCATGGTGGTTCTAGATAGAAGGAGTCTTCCACCCCCCTGCAGTTCCTGGTAGAGGCCCATTGATCTTCTTTCAGTGTCTAAAGATTATGAATTCAAGACGTGTTTTTACCGAGGCACCAAAGATTTGTGGTTCTTATGGTTGCTCAGGACATCTATAAAAGTTATGCTACTTATTTTCTGCACTATGCAGTGGAATAGGATCATCATCTCTAAAAAGTGATATGGTGAAATCATATGATTCAAGATCTAAGGGGATCCATCCACAAACATCTAGAATGAAGCTTATTCACATATTGGAAGAGTCTCCAAAAGAAGATGATGCATGTCCAGTGACTGTGAGAGGTACAATCATTATAGCTTCAACTTTAGTGACTGATTTATTTGATATTGGTGTATCTCACTCATTTATATAGAATCATGTTGTGAACCTACTAAATCTTCTTACAAACCTTTTTCTTATGTGATGAATATTAATATTCCCCACATAAAGAAGAGAGATAAGAGTATCCATTATCATGCTTGTGTTTTCTCTTTATAAAATATTGACCTTACCTAGAATTTTCTATTTCATGACATGAAACCTCTTGAATTTATTTTCAAGATGGATTGGATAATTACAAATAAGGCCTGAATTGAATTTTATCTTCAATGGATATCCTTTACTGCACCTGATGTGGTGTTCCATGTTTCTCATGGAGAATTGGACACGAGGTCAAGCAGAGTTGGACCGTCTTTTTTGGAGTTGGGCAGGGTAATATTAGTGTTCTATTTTTACTTGGAGTGAGAATCTGTGAGTGATTATCTGCCTCTAGTCATCGTCGAGTTTCCCAATGTGTTTCCTTCTGATTTCTATGGTCTTCCATTGGTAAGAGAGGTAGAGTTTTTTATTGATTTAATACTTGGTACTCAACTGGTATACATCCCTTCTTACCATATGACACAAGTAGAGTTGAAGAGTTGAGGACTCAGTTGGATGATCTTTTTGAGAAATGCTTTATATGCTCGAGTGTGTCACCTTTGGCAGTGTCTATACTATTTGAAAAGAAATCTAATGGTATTATTTTCCTCCATATTTATTACTAAAATCTAAAGTGAGTTACATTTAAAAACAAGTATTTGTTTCCTTGGATAGATGACTTGTTTGATTAGTTTAAAGAGGGGAAGTGGGTCTCAAAGATTTACCTTGGGTCTGGTTATTACCAGTTGAGAATAAAATAATCTGTCATTTAGAAGTCCACCTTTTGTATTAGGTATGGACATTATGAGTACCTTTTCATTCCATTTTTTTCTAACCAATGATCTTTTATTTTTTATGTCGTTACTGAGAATTATTTTCCATGAGTACCTCAACTCATTCGTAGTAGTCTTTGTGGATGAAAAATTAGTTTAATCTAAGACCGAGGAGGATTATGTGTGCCATATGAGAGAATCCCTAGGAATATTTAGAGACCTAAAAATTTATAAGAAACTTTAAAAAATGTATTTTTTGGAAACGGGAATTGAATTTATTGGAAAAAATGGTCTCGAAACATGGCATCTCATTATATCATGAGAAGGTGAAGGCTATTAGGACATGGAAGCAACCATGTAATGTTTTTGAGATATGAAGATTCTTGGGATTGGTGGGGGAATTACCATAGGTTTTTCAAATATTTCTCAAAGTTGGATTCTCTACTGACTGCTCTCACTTTAAATAGAGTGAAGTTCATTTGGGATGAGAAATTTTGGAGTCATTTTGTTTCGATAAGACATATTTTGACTTATGTGATAGTGTTGAATCTTCTAGAGGCCGATAAGGGATATTTGGTCTTTTGTGATGCATTAGGTTCAGGTCTAGGATGTGTTCTTATGTAGGGTGACCACATGGTATCCTATGACTCTAGATAGCTTCAGACACATGAAAAGAATTATTCGACCCACTAACTTGAACTCGCAGCTGTGATGCACACTCTTAAGACTTGGTGGCATTACATTATTGAAGAAAGGTTTACCATTTATTAAACCACAAATTCTTGAATTATATCTTATCTAAAAGATATTTGAACCTCCTATAGAGGCATTGGGTGGAGTACCTATAATCTTTTTATTTTGACATTCTATACTCCCCAGAGAATGGGAATGTCATTGCTAATGCTTTGAGCATGAAACTTCTGACCCCAGATGTGAAATAATCATCAAAAGAGTGTAACATAATGACTCTTTTTGCTTAGTTTCATTTGGGATTCCATGTATAAGAGGTCAATGTTGTCTTGGAAAGTGTTCAATTGACCTATGATTTTCTCAAGATGATTCTTCAAGAGCAGTAGCTTGATGATGAATTCTGTATCATTACAAAATCTCTTTATGGTGGGGAGACCATCAGTGAGTGGACATTATCTTATGAGGGAATCCTATGTTTTTAGAATCAGTTTGTTGTTCCTTTGTCCACAAGGAAGGCCATAATGTGGGATTTCCATAATTCCCAATGGGCAGTGCACCTAGGAACCAAAAAGATGTTTTATGATATGCGACGATGATTCTGGTGGCTAGGTATAAGAGGAGAGATTTCTGATTTTGTTTCACATTGTCACATGTGCCAACAGGTTAAAGATGATAACCAACAACCTTCATGTTTTCTTCAGCCATTTCCAATGTCAACTTGGAAGTGGGATGAGATCTCTATGAAATTCATGGTTAGGTTACTGCGTACCCCTTATAAGATTAATGTGACATGTGTTGTGATTGATAGGATGACCAAATCAAATCACTTTTTACCCATTCAAGAAGAAACCAAAGTTGAGGAATTGAGAAATCTTTATGTATAGGATACTTTCAGATTGCATAGATTCCCTTCTTATATATTCTCTGATAGGTATCCCCATCCCACTTCTTTCTTTTGGAGAGGCCTCCAGAAGGCATTGGGATCTCATGTACATTTTATCATGACATATCATCTACAGATAGATGTATAGACATAATGAGCTATACATATTATCAAGGAAATTTTATGTGCTTGCATTCTTATCTTTTTGTGGAACTTTGGATGTCCATTTTTGACTACTTGAGTATTATTATAACAATTGTTGCCGGTCTACAATTTGGATGGATCATTTTGAGGCCTTGTATCTCAGGTCATAAAAATATCTATTGTATTAGTTGGAGTTTGGTGAAGCTTCCTTGGTTAGATCAATTTTGATCTAAGAGATGACAAGGAATATTTAGTTAATCCATCATAGAATGTTTACATCATAGAGATGGTAAAAATCTTATACTGGTCATCATGTTGGATTGGTGTAGCATGATTGATTTGGATGATGTTGGTATGAATTATAGAATCCCATACTACCCACCAGGATACAACTCTTGTAGGTCAAGCTCCGTGGTGAGCTCGTTGGGGTTTGCAGGGGGAAACATGCCCCTACTCTGGGGGCCAAATTCCCCTAACCCAAATTTTGGGAAATTGTACTAAGTATGACCAACTATAGCAAAGTTGACTAGGTGACACTGAAAAAGTACTGTATCAAGGAAGATTTTGGAATGGTTATTATAGCATCTCATAATTTGGAGACAATAGTACTATAGCTCTACATACTTATTTGCACCGATCACTATAAGATCCTAGACTTGGATGGTCACAACACTATAGTAGTTTGGACTTCCAATCACTTTTTACTATATCATAATGGACTTACTATGTGGTTAGTGAAATAATGCTTCATCTTCTTTTTTAGATCATTCATGCAAGGGTTTTGTGTGTGTGATAAAATATTATCTCCTTGTAATTATGATCCCTAATTTCATAGTGAACTGTTTCTACCTATCCATGTACATATATATTATTCCGAAACCATGTAAATCACTTTGTCTGTGATCATCATCATCATCATCTTCTTCATCTTCTTATTCTTTCATTCTATCTTTTCTTGATTTTCAAACCTCTATCATATGAATCTCAACATTTCCAAAACACTTCATAGATTATCTTTGGATTTTTTAGTTGGTGAACATGTGTTTTTTAGATTTTCACCTCATTTTGGTCATCAACAACTTGGGAAATAGGGGAAGTTTACATCAGGGTTTATGGGACCTTTTGAGGATGTTAAGCATGTGAGGAAAGTGGATTACCATTTTTCACTTCCATCACATTTAACATTGATACATAGTGTGTTTCATGTATCACAACTTTGGAAGTACCTTACTAACCCATCTCATGTCTTGAGTTGGCAGGTTCTTGATGTTGATCCTGATTTATCTGTGACTAAGAATCTAATAATGATTGATGATTTTGAGAGTGGTTCATAATGGGAGGATGATACCTTTGGTATGTGTGCTATGTCAACTTGGTTATGATTCACATGAGACTTTGGAGCAGGGGAAATGATGAAGGATTAATGGCCTCACCTCATTGTTTTGGATCTTTCTTGATAGTATTTATAGGGATATAAGACTTTTTTTGTTGGGAGCTTGCAACACACTATTACCTTATTTCAGGTATTCCTTGACCATTGTTTGGATATCTATTTAATTGGGTCTTGTATCGAGGTGTTTCATGTGAAATTTGGAAAGTTTTGGATGTCTAATAGGGTATGAATGGTTGGTGTATGATTAGTGAAAACTATACGATTTGGCCCAGGAAACTATACATCCCGTTATGAGCCACTGAAAGGGGGCACATGGTTTTCCCAAACTATGTGGTCAACCCCTACAAAACATTAAATATTAGATAGTTATGGTTTTTATGGTTGGAAAATTGTTTAAAAAATCATTCATCCTCCTAGGAGAAATCATGCACCCCACCAACAATGGCACATAGTTTTTCTAACCATATGACCCTACCCATCAAACTATGCACATGAGTCTTAATTTCCATAAATATTTTATTAAAATCCAACCAACCTATGGTTTAACCCCTAATCACCCTATTTTAACCTTAACTTGAATACTTGGCCTTTTAAGGCTCTCAATAGTTGTTTTTGACTCCTCTAAACCCTTTTCATGGTGAATCAAAGTGTTGGTGGAAGATCTGATCCCTCTCTGGTAAGTGGATCTCCCCTCATGTGGTTTATTTCAATATTACTTTCTCTCCCCCTTATAGAGTGATGGGTCATAATTTTATTTATGGATCTAAACTCTATTTTTATGGAACTTGATTATAGGTTGTGTTTCTTGATCTCCTTCACCTCATTCTTCACAAGAAATCCTATTGCGGGTGTTGTATTTGACCATGTGATTAAAGGTGGGTGGTTCCATGATGATTTTCTCTATGATTGAAACCTTAAATTTTTTTATTGAATTGAAATGAGTTTTTAATTAATTTAAAAACCTTTATTTTAAAGGATTTTATGTTTTATTTGAAATATAATGGAAATTTTGAAAAAACCCAATTTTAATAGAATTGAAATATGGAGTGTATTTTGAAAAAATGATGGCTAATTTTTGAAATTTATTTGATAAATTGATTTATTGTTAAACCTGGATAAAATTTTCTTAAAGTGAAAGATTATTTGAAATTACACGAATTGTTGGAAACCTTGGTTTTGGTTTTGAAATGAGGAAGACATGTTGAAAACTAAAAACTGGGAAATTGTAATTTGAATTGATTTTAAATGTTTTATTTCCTCATTTTTGATTGATTAATTTTTTAAAGAACATGTTATCCTTGGTAGTTAGTGTTAACTAGGACTAGCATGCTGGGACCATGATTCCCTAGAAATGGCTTGACTATGAAAAATTTAACTAAATAATTGTGGCATGAATTCCTGAGAGGGTTCCCCTTTGGGGGTGTAGATATCCCATGAGGGATCTCTAATTGGTGTGTAGATTGATTTGAGTATGCTAATCTATCTTGTGCTGAGTTCATTATTGAGATGTGTGAGGATTCTATTACCTAAACTAACATACCACATAGATTTTTTACATGATTCTATGATTTTTGACTTGATTATACATTCCATAAATTATTTAACTATTTTATTCTTTCCAATTTCTTTATATAAGTATTTTATACAAAACATCCATTTAATCCAATTTTGATATATCTTCTATGTCTTTTGACATGAAATCATGTTTTGGATTAAAATATGTGAATGAAATACAAGCCTTGTTTAATTTGTAAATGAAATAATAATTGGTTTAATTTTTATAGAATTGATTATGGAACACTTTGTGAGACCATAATGATCTTTATAGATCACGCCCTACCTTTGAATTCATGCATTTGCATATTTTATTATGCTAGGTCTGAGTAAAGGGAAAGCTCCACTTGGAGGTGGTGCATGTTCTTGATCCTTGGGACCGTGAAGTAATTATGGTGATCGGTGCAGCTGTTGTCCACTTATTATATAAGATTTTTTGATACATTTTTCTAGTAGATGTAGTTTTTCCCTTTGGTATGTTTATATTTCTATCTGGGTACTATTTTACATATTTTTTCTGGTACTTTCTTCCTTTGGAGTGTTGACCACACTAACTTGTATCATATATCTTCCACTATTTTGGGGAAAAATTATTCCCTCTTTGATCATGTATGATTCCAGGTGCTAGTTGCCAACCTGTGGGGACCAGGAATGCCCTTCAGGATATTTTAGAGCTGACTCAAGTATCAGGATACCAAGGTATCTAGGTTTTTTTGGGACAAGTAACCCTTGGATTGATAATGCGTATTTTCTAAATCTTCTTCCATTAATCCTTGGTCTGGAGTGACCATGACCAGAATTTTATCCACTAAACAGTGTGTGATAGTGAATTTGTGTGTATCGATACATTATTAGTTTACAATCCATGTATATAGTCCTTTGTGGGGAACCAATTAAAATATTTTTTTCATGTGCATGATTTAATTTTATATATATTTGTGTGTGTTTCGGTGATGGCTCCATCAAGAGTGAAAGATTGAATGATCTCCTTTAAAGAAGGGAACAAAATACGTTAAAGGATTGAACATGATCAACTAAAAAGTTTTAAATGGGAAACATTCAGATTTACCCCCTCTCTCAAGGTGCATATAACAACCTAGAATTTTATAATTTATTTATCTTTAAATAAATTTGACATTTTTTTACAGTTTTCTTTACCCACAACACCGAGTTTAAATGAAACACAATATACTGTTGAAATATTATTATTTATCATGGCTGTTATTTCCTAATCGTTATATTTTTAGGTATGAATAAGACTAACTAAATTATTAAAAGTATTTATAATATTTTTGATTAATTTAAAATTATTTATTAATTTCTAGGAAATAAGTACTCAATTTTTAAATGTTAAAAATAATATCATTTTATATTAAAAGTCTTTTTTTTCAAAATATTGTATTTTTCTATATATTATGTATCTTGATCACTAATTAATTGATATTTTGATGAAATATATTATTATTTAATGTTAAAAAATAAATAATAATTCATACATTTATTATCAATTGGTTAGAAATGAATATAAAAACATTTTGAAGGAAAAAAGAGATATTTTTTTCTTCATTTTTTTTATTATGAACAATGTATTTTATATTAATAAATTGAATTAATTAGTGTTTGTGAATGATTTTAATAAATATATTAGATAATATATTAAATAAAAATATATTAACATTCATCGAATTATTTTTATAGGAAAAAAATAAAAAATAAATTTACTTTTATTCTTAAAAATGACTATTTTTCTTCTAAAAACGGTTTTCGTTACATGTTGCACACTAATTTTAAAAGTAATTTATTCCAGTTATACAAATTTAATCCAATAAAATTATTTCCATATTTGTAACCAGCATTTCCAAATTTTTTAATGAGGTCAATTTCATTTTTTGTCATTATGAATAGTAACTGAGGTAAAAATTCATTACTATGGTAAATCTTAAAAGGTTTAACGAGAAATTAAACAAATATATAAGAGTTAAAATAAATTAAAACTTGTCTTAATTCTATTAGTTAAGTGGACTTTGATCCACCATCATCTTATCTTTGAATTTGGGTTACTTTGGTTCCACTTGCACTTGAATGTGACCTTATTATATTTTAACGTTTTATGTATTTACAAGAGTGCTACTCCCCTCACTTATATAAGAGATCCTCCTATCATTACTTATCCATGCTAATTGAGCTCTTTATTTTGACCAATATATTCCTAAATACTCTCCCAAAATCATTTTCCATGACCTTGAGGTGATGGTTTTCCCAAAAGACCCATTCAAGAATCCTTAAGGTGCTTTTCAAGGGAGGATACTAGAAGAAGATGTATATGTTCTTACTGAACTTTTTCCTGATTATATATTATTAAAACTCCTTCAAATGTACTTTAAAAGTATTAACATGATTAAATAAACATCTTTACTATACCGATATTTTGTTATGTTATTGTTATAGCCATTTCCTATCTCTTTCCCATCTATTGGAAAATGATAACGTCGCTCGTGCGTACGTGTGAGATACCACCTCCATGAAGTGTTGTGATTCATTTTTTATTTCCTATTTACATGGCTGGTAAAAATTAAAATATATATTCCCTAAATACTTATTTTAATATGATACAAGAAGCTATGTACTATAGGTTTAGAGAATGCATGAGAGTAGCCACTACCTATGATTTGTTTGGCATCTGAATGATAAATGCTATCAATTGGGTTGATCTTCCATGTAGTTTTCATTTAATTTATCATTTCATGATATGAAATGTTTGAGAGGACTCACATTCATGTACATGATACATGAACCATACTTGGTGTTTATTCATGTTTTTCATCACATGAATAAATGATAGGATCATCACAGAGCATCCTTGATTGCCTATTTAACTTCTTCCATATGATGAAAGTTTAGTGTGAATTCCATTATGCTTGAAAAAACCTCCCTATACCCATTTCCATCTTTATTATTCTTCCTTTTAATGCTGAGATAAAAGCACATCATGGGAGAAATGATAATCTTGTATGTATGACATGTGATTCATTCAACCCATGGATGCACCACAAAGGTGGGATTCATTTTCCACTTAGTTATATTTATCAAACTATATGATGATAATGAAAATATATCAGTTTCTATTTGGTGTATGGTAATAAAATTTATAGCATTTATTCATTTTAGTATTTTACCCATGTTTCGTATTATCTTTCATGGAGATCCCCATTTTTCTGTTTCTAATTTCTTCTATTCTGTCTAATAAGTTCTATTAGATTCATAAGAAATATAATAGTGGTATTCGAGGTAACCATGTTTTAGATTTATGAAATCCTATAGGGAAAGGAATAATAAAACAAACAAAACACAACAATGTTTTCGTATTTTGGAAATTTGTTTTCAAAATGGTTTACCTTTATGTGGAAGGGCTATGTAAAGGTAACTGAGGTGTTACCATAGCAGAGATGGGTTGTGTAAAGCTAACCAAGTCATTACCCTTACATAAATCAATTGTTTATGGGTAACTGAGGTAATACCTATAAATGAGTGGTCATGTAAAGGTAACCCATGACTTTACTTTATGTAAAGGGGTTTACATAAGGGTAACCAAGTGATTACCCTTATGCAGAGTGGTCTGTGTAATGGTAATATCAATTTACCCTTATGTAGATTGGTCTACATAAGGGTTATCATAAATAAACTTTATAAGAAACAATGGCTATGTAAAGGTAACTAAATTTTTAAAAGGGTTACGTAAATGTAACAGGTCTCTTACCTTTATGTGAGAGGCAACATAAACATTGTAGAGGTTTTCTTAGGGCTACGTAAAGGTAACTGAGTTGTTAAATTTACACAGATGAGATGAATAAAGGTAAATATGTTTTACCCTTATGTGATACCCTTATGCAGAAGGTTTGTGTAAGGGTAACCCCTTTGTTACCTTTACATAAATAGTGTGTGTGAAGGTAATACCCTTATGCAGTAGTATACTTACGTAGAATGAGCTGCGTAAAGGTAATCTTCATATTATCTTTGTACAAAACATTATATTTAAGCTGTGTAAAGGTAAGTAGTGAAATAACTTTAATCAAGGGATTCCATATGGTCTGTGTAAGGGTAGAAGGCTTTACCCTTATGCAGGAATACCCCAATGTGTAAGGGTAATCAGAATTGTTTTAAGATTGTTAATTTTGTTAACTTATAAAAATGGTTTAATGATTTATAAAATGTTTATAAATCATTATAAAAGGTATTTTGGGAATATTTAATTTATAAAGAGTTTATAAATCAATTAATTAATTATAAATGGTTTATAATTAATTGAATAAATGTTTATGAAACTTTTATTTTTCCCAAACATTAAATGTTAATATTTATAATACCTTTTAACAAAATTATATGACATAACTTATGATCTATAAATAATTTTTTTTATTTAGAAATCATAAGTGATAATTTATAATGGGTTATAAATTATGAAATAAGGCTAAAAATATAAACATTTTATATTTAAATTTTGAATTGTTCATAATTAAATATTTTTAATTGTTCAAAATAAAAAGGGGCCTTATTTGGATAATATTTATGCCACATCAAAAGTGATTTGATGATTGATACGATCAAGGTTTAAATAATTATTAAATATGCGATATTAGATTATATAAAATGTTTGAATAATAGAAATTGAATTATAAATTGTTTATATTTCATAAAATATCATACATATTTAAAATGGAAATTTCATATAATGATAAATATAAAAGAGTTCATATTGAAATGTATATAAAATTTTTATAGTCATAATTATGGAATGCCCATAATGTTACAGATAAAAAATTATGAACTATTTATAATTAGAATTTATTTATGAATTATTCATAAATATTTAACTCATGTTTAAATATTTGAACTCTTAATTTATTTAAAGTCCATTACCTCTTATATTCATGTTTATTAAATTGTTTAAGAAATGTGTATATTGTGTATGATTTAGTTTAAAATATTAAACCTCTTCTAAGATAGTTCTATACATCACATTATAGGACTGACTCCATAATGAATTTAGTTTTCATCTACCTTGGTCTTAGTTTGAAATGGAAGTTATTAGATTGAATTTAGTTGTTCAATATAGTTAGTACATATATATTTTAGAGTTATGATGAATTTTATTATCTCTTGATTAAATTATCCCTAGGTAGAATGACTTGGGGCCAAACTAATTCCCTACCTAGAGGCTTATGCCTTGTCTAGGCTAGTCAATGAGGTTTTCTATTTGTCACTCAGGGATTACTCATAAAGATATTTTCAATATCATATAATTACATACCTTTACATGCAGTTTTCATTTACCTTATGCATATAATTTTCCTAGATATGTATGAATATGTTTGGATTCTATTTTTTGGTATGTAACATAA
Organism: Viscum album; assembly: GCA_963277665.1. Classification (NCBI taxonomy): domain Eukaryota; kingdom Viridiplantae; phylum Streptophyta; class Magnoliopsida; order Santalales; family Viscaceae; genus Viscum; species Viscum album. The sequence continues at coordinate 1,566,780,561 of OY728161.1, forward strand.
ACTTCTAGGTTGTGTACAGAGTTTCACATCAATATGGTTTAGACATATTGATTAGGTGGAGAGAATAAGATTAAAAATTAAATTCCTCAAAGAATGTATATATAAAAGGGAATAACATGAGATGAGATGGTGATACTAAAATTATTTTCAAATACTAAGTGTGATATTCCTTACAAAGTGAAACTTTTCAAGAACTTGATCATTCAACTAGGTAGTTTCATTCCAAAACAAGGTGCCCATGGATTATATTGTATAGGGAAAGAAATTAATAACTGATTCAGTATTGTCTTGTCAGGTAGTTTCAGGCCAAATCTGGGTTCCTCTACATTGTATTTAGTTAGCTTATTTTTGGTGTTTTCTTTGGGTAACACTTATACGGGAAGACCTAATAGTTAGGATACTAGATGAATAGAGTTGAATTTATCCATATAATGGATTAGACAAAGGGTTTTCTACTCTAATATCCAAGAATCATATATGATATGTTAGAGATGATTCCCTACCTAAATAATTAAGTGGTGATATGAATGCTAATATAGTCTCATTTCTTAGTGAAATATGGATCTTTACCCACTAATGGTTATGATATTATTTCAAAAGAGGTTTTCATTTTAGTGGGATACCATTTAATAAAAGTCCTTATTAAATGGTTAATACATGATACCCATCTGATAAAATATCCCATTGTCGATAATATCATCACTATCATTCTAAAATTTGTAATAAATCCCTGTAAGTAGAAGCTTAATGTAAGATACTCCTTATACTTGTTACTTAAGAAAATTTCTTAAGTAATCTTGGTGGTTTAAGAAAAGTTATTAAGGAAAATTCTATGGGATATAACATTTCCTTCCTCAATAACTAAGTATTTAAATTGTTCAATAATTGAATATAGATTCTTATAAAAGCATAAAGTGGTTTATTCATGGTTTTAAAGAAATTAGATGAAAATAACTAAAGGAATCTTAGTCTCCACTCATGTACTCAATATTATTGGGTACATCAATTATTTTAGTCACATATACCCAAAATAATTGGGTACATCAATTGATATACAATATGATTGAATATATTGATTACTCGATGAGAATAAAAGTTTCATTAAAATATTATTAGTTATAGAAATAAATTCTATTATTCTGACATATATATTATATCAACTGTATATTTTACAAAGTGTTTTAAATATAAATAATTTCATAAGATGAAAATAATTGAAGCTTGAATTTTGTTTTCAAGTAATGGGGTAAAGGAGTTGCTTCATTGGTAACTTCGAAACTTCATGCTTGGATAAACTTGTCCTAATATGTGTATTTTATCACATTTAAATATTAAGATAATGTAAATAATTAATGTTTAATAAAATGATATGAAGTGTTTTTGATACACATAATTATGATTTATTCAATTCTATGACATTATTTAAGGAGATACTGAAAATGGATTATTTTGGTCAGGGAGTTTATCCTATTGTCATCTATGGAAATGTTCCGACAATATGATATAATTGAAAGAATGTTTAACCAATATTATGAAATTATTGAGAATATATATGGACTAGGCATATTATGTCTAGGTTCTAAGGTGATGTATAGACAGTACTAGTAGGTAAAAGTTCAAACTAGATAAAGAAAAGTTGGTTGAAAAGTTCAAAAATATTTCTTTAATAAGCCAATCAAGATCATTGAAACCTAGTATTTTCAATAAGAATAGTAATAATTCAATATGATTGGATTATCTAAGATATATACCTAAATGGGTTTTAATAAATCCATGGAAATGTCAGGTATGGATTCCATAGAAATTAAATCTTTGATTTTGAAAGGTATGTGATATTTAATGTATATTTTACAAAGTGTTGTAAATATACAGAATGTAACGCCCCGACCCTAGTTACCCAGAGTCGGTGAATTATTACATAACATTGGCATGATCACAAAGAAATCATGTCTTGAAAGACTGATCAGTTTAGTATTATTGGAAACAATATTCATACATAAGTTCAACTTTACATCTTGAAAATAAATACAACACAAATTTATTCCATTAGAAACATCCAAGACTCCTAGATTATGCCTGCAAGTCACTCATAACTAACTTCTTCATATCCTAGAAAAATGAAACAAAAAAAGGGGTGAGATCAAATTCTCAATAAGGGTAAGCAATACAAAAGAAGATAACATAAATATTAAGCATGGTTAATAATTGAAACCACATGCCTTTACCAATAATAAACATGAATATTTTTATTGCAAGAATATGAGATGAGTAAATAATGACATAATAAAACATAATCATGGGTATTATACTAGTCGAATGACCACATAAACCATCAATATTATTTTCATAATGAGGGAATGTATAATGCCAGACATTCTGAATCATTTTGTCAAGGCCTCGGCCAAGACGTCTAAAAATTATTAAGGCCTCGACCAAAACCATATATCAAATTGGGAAAGGCCTCATCCAATTCCACATCTAGTTTTGTCATGAGACCTACCGATGCATCGAGGAGCTATAGCAGGCTCCACCCATCACTTACTAAGTCCAATAAATTCCTCATATGAAAAGGTTGAAATATAACATAAACATTCGTATTAAAACTAGAATATGAAATGTCAACACTTTAACCATAACCCATGAATGGTATAAAAATAGAACATCCATAGTCAAACATATCACAAAACCGTCAATACAATATGAAAGTTTTGTATCATAATAAATCAACTTCAAATAAACTTAAAATCCATCAAAGGATGTTGACATAGATGAAATCAAAACCTTTTTAAGAGAAATATATCTTTCTATTTTGAAATCATTTAAGAGTCACATAATTGTAAAGAAAAAATTTATTTTGAAAATATTATTATAAGATTTTAAGGTAGGCTTCAACGATGATATAACAACAGAAAGTAGCCGCACCCACTGTATAAGTTAAAAAACATTCTTATCTTAATTTTGTCGAAAAGGTCATAAAGTACCTTATTTGGAAAATGATGGAAAGATTCCTTTCAAAACATAGAAGGTAAAAAAGGGTATAAATTTCTTTAACCCATAGTCTAGGATATTGTAAAAATGTTTTGAAATACATTTTTAATAAACATGGATGTTGATGATAAAGAGGTCCCAGTAGATACTTACATAAAAACAACCTCGGATAATAAAGAGATTGTGAAATTAACCCTTACCTTGTACTTTTCTTTGGTCTAGGGTAGGTTAACCTCCTGTATGATGGTTAAATAATTGTCATTAAATTATAAAAGAAGCATATACATTAATATGATATCATATATGATCTTTTAACATTGCTTTGTTAATAATATCTTAGTATTATCGTCATTTAGGGTGTTAACTGATTCGTTTTCCTTTATATGATTTGTTACGTAAGTAATGTTTCTTATGGATAGGATTTAACTTATTAATATTAAGAATGATATTAAGTATTTAAAAATTATTTTTAATCATCTATTGAAAATTAGTCATGAATGGATACGATGGGGAACGAATCTCATCGCGTTCATGGAGACGGTAATCTGTACGTACGCACGAGCGACAATATCATTATTTTGATATAAAAATAATATATAATTGGATGTTATATCATATATAAATAATAATAATCATGTTATATTTATTATTTAAATAAATTAAACATCATTATTATACCCATCCAAATAATAATGTATTGAATAACAATTACACCACGACGTGGAGACGGTAAGCCGTACGTACGCACGTATGGTGACATGTCATTCAAAGGATGGATAGAATAATGAATATGGTTGTACCATATTTATAATAACATCAAATTATATAGAATATACTGGAGTTATTATTTTATAATAGAAATAACAAAGAAAGAGGAAGTGGAAGAAGAAATGAACTTGAAAGAGGTGATGAAATATTTACCTCTTCTTCAGGTTCTTCCTTTTGATTCGATCAAAAGGGCTCCATTGGTTGGAATTATGACTAACTTAATGCCTCTAGGATGAAGGGAAGATAGGTTAGAGGGTATTTGGGTAGAGTTTGTTTGAGCCAAATGGATTTTAAGGTGTTAATTATAGAGAAGGGGGAGTGCCCTTTTATAAGAGGGTTGAGGGTCACCTTAGGAAAAGCTAGAAGTATTATTTTATAATAAAATAATTTTCGGTCTATAATGGACTAAAAATAGATTATTTAAAGGATAAGGTGGGTATGGGTATAAGACCAATCAAACAACAGGTTTTAGATAGGTTTGGGTCACTATATTAACTTTATCATTTAGATTTAACACTTAGTTAAATAGTTTGACATTTACCATGTCTCTTTGTATTTTTATATTATATGGTTAATAAACTTACAATATACTTCAAAGAGAAGCCCAAGTGGTTCATTAATGATAAAATTATCATTATATAAGTATTTTCGTCGAACCTTAGATTTATATAAATATAATATTAATTAATAATATAATATTTTTTTTTGAAAACCCTTTATGTCAATTTTGACACTATTTTGTAGTTTGTTTTTCCTAAATTCATAACAGCATTATTACTTAGAAAAAAATTCATATAAAAAACCCTAATATGTCATATTAACCTAAAAAATTAGTTTAATTCATAAAAAGTTTCAAATTACATTTATTTTGATATTTATAATGCCAATTATTTTAATCTTTCATTAATTAGGTAATTACTGCATCATCATTATGTCATAAATAAATTAAACTATTTAATGTATAAAAAATATAAATAAAATACCATTATGTAGGAAACATTTTTATATTTCTAATGAATATTTATTTTCGAATTTATCTTATGTGTAAACCTATATTAAAAATGTTTTAGTTATTAAACTTTGATTTTCTCGTTTTTAACTCTTCTTTGAATTAAATAATAATAAATGTCCTAATCTAAACCAAGTAGACCAAAGAGGTTTATAATTTATTCCTAAGTTTTTTTGGTCTAATTAAACTTATTCAATAGAATTAGGATATGTGTTACGGTAATAATAATATCATTTTTACCCTTAATTACCATATTTACTTTTAACTGTGGTAAATAAAAGTAAAAAGTTACTATTCACCAAAAATTATTTTCATCTTATTGAACCACATATTAAATACTTATGTCAACCGTTTCTCTCAAATTTTTGAAATTATACTCACAGAAGCGGTAAAATTAAGTTTTTTTGTAAATTTTCAAATGCTCCTAGGAGGTGGGTAAAAGATGGTAAAAAGTTCAATAAAATTTTTATATATCTAAAATTATTATAAACTAACTCCAATGAATTAAATTGAACTTATATAGGTATTATGTATCTATTTTGACCTAAAATAAATTTAAATAAGATAAATAAATATTTAAATAAAAATTCGGTTTTAAACTATAAATTAGTGTTTTTCACTATTCATCAAGAATTGAAAGTTTTCAGAAAAATACCAAAAAATCACCCTAAGCTAATTTCGATATTCCGAATCCAAAAATGAAGTCCATTTTGAATGATAAAATTTATAAAATTTGAAAAAAGTGGATATTACTATTCATAATGGCTAGTTTTATTGGTTGTGGTGTCTTAAAACTCGAAGTTGCGTACAACACACGCTATTGTATTATTCAAAGAGAAGCGTACCATGGAAGCTTGGGGTGTTAAATTCTCCCCTCCTTCAAATAATTTATTCCTAGAAATTTATAGAGTATTACTATTAATAAATACTCGGTTGGTTCTTCATCATAAGTTCCTTAGGTTCCCACGTTGCCTCTTCCATCTTATGGTTTCTCCATAGAAATTTTACCTGAAGAGTCGTCCAGTTTATCAAAACTTGTTCTTTTGTATCAATAACATTGAAAGGATCTTTGAAATAAGATAGATAGGGTTCTAGTTCTAATTCCTCAGAGGTGAGTACATGCGTTGGGTCAGACATGTATTTTCTCAACAGTGATATGTGGAATACATAGTGAACTTTGGAGAGACTTGGTGGCATTTCCAAATGGTAAGCTACAACCCCAATTCGTTCTAGAATTTCGAAAGTTCCGATGTACCTGGGACTTAATTTTCTCTTCTTATTGAAATGTATAACACCCTTCCATGGAGATGCCTTCAAGAAAACATGATCTACTACCTAAAATTCCAAATCCTTCCTTCTATTATCGGCATAGATTTTCTGCCTACTTTGAGCTGCTTTGATGTGTGTTTGGATTACCTTCACCTTTTCCATCATTTCCTCCACAAGTTCTGGGACTACGAGTTTTCTTTCGCCAACATCATCCCAATAGGTTGGTGTGCAACATCTCTTTCCGTATAACGCTTCATATGGTGCCATCTGATTACTTAAATGGAATCTATTATTATAGGAAAATTCTAACAGAGGTAAATATTGATCCCACATTCCATGAAAGTCAAGTGAGCATGATATCAACATGTATTCTAAGGTTTGAATAGTCTGTTCTGATTGTCCATCAATTTGGGGGTGGTAGGCAGTGCTCAAACGAATTTCGGTATCCAGGGATTTCTGAAGACTTTTCCAAAATCTTGATGTAAAATGGGGATCATGATAAAAAATAATTGATAGTGGTACTCCGGGAAGTCTCAAAACTTCATTAATATATAGTCTTTCTAGACGTTAAAGTGGTAAATCTTATGTTATATCAAGAAAATGTGCTAACTTATTAAGACGATCAACAATGACCCATATTGCATCATTCCTTCTAGGAGTCTTTGGTAGTCCAATGACAAAGTCCATCTTAATATTATCCCATTTCTAATCATGTATGGTAAGAGGTTTCAAGACTCCTCCAGGCTGTTGCCTTCCAGCTTTCACTTGTTGACAAACCATACATCTTGACACAAAATCAGCAATCTTCCTCTTCATGTTGTCCCACCAAAAATGTTCCTTCAAATATATATACATTTTGGTGCTCCCAGGGTGTATTGAGAAATTGGAGCTATGAGAATCAACTAACAATTCTCTTTTTAGATCAGGTATATCGAGAACACAAAGTCTCTTCCCAAATTTCAAAATTCTATCTTCATACACAAAGTCACTCAATCTCCCATCATTCACAGCTTTAATCTTCTTTTGAAACTCTTCATCACCGATCTGAGAACTCATTATCCTTTCTAGTAAAGATAGTTTGGAAACCATTTGAAAAAGTATTGATGTTTCACCTTCCATGGTGATTCCCATATCCATCGTTACTAGATCCATGTATATTAGATCCTTTTCAACTCTCATATTGTTCAAAACTCTAGGATCCTTTATGCTCAAAGCATGTACCACATAATTTTCCTTCCCTGGGTGGTAGTGTATTGTGAAATCATAATCATTGAGTAGTTCAAGACATATCCTTTTCCTCATGTTGAGTTCTTTTTGTGAGAAAATATACTTCAAACTCTTGTGATTAGTATAAATCTCACATTTTTCACCATAGTGATAGTGTCTCCAAATATTCAAATAAAAGATTATAGCTTCTAACTCAAGATCATGAGTAGGATAGTTTTTCTCATAAATTTTCAACTGTCGTGATGCATAGGAAATAACTCTATCATTCTGCATAAGGACACAACCAATTCCTTTCTTCGATGCATCACTATAAATAACAAACCCATCATTCCCTGATGGTAGAGTCAAGATAGAAGCATTGAATAATCTTCTCTTAAATTCTTCAAAACATTCTTCACACTCTATTGTCCAAAAAAACTTAACCCCGTTTCATGTGAGTTTTGTTAATGGGTTAGCCAACCAGCAAAAATTCTGGATGAAAAGTTGATAATAACCTACTAAACCAATAAAACTGCGTACCTCAGTTATACTCATAGGTGCTGGCCATTATTAGATTGCCTTGATCTTAGAAGGATCAACATAGATTCAATCCCAGGAGACAATATGGACAAGAAAAAAAATCTCTTGAATCTAGAATTCACACTTTCTAAACTTCCCATATAATTCATGTCTTCTCAGAGTCTTCAAGATAATGCGCAAGTGATTTTCAGGATCTTTGTAGCTTTTGGAGTATACCAAGATATCATCAACAAAAACCACTACAAAGTCAACAAGATATTCCTTGAAAACTATATTCATTAGATCCATGAAGACAAAGAGTGCATTAGTCAATCCAAAAAGCATTACTATAAACTCGTAATGCCCATACCTGGTTCGAAATGTTGTTTTTGGAATTTATTCCTTCTTCACACACAACTGATGATAAACAAATCAATGGTAAATCTTTGAAAAGTATTGAGCTCTATGAATTTGGTCTAATAAATCATCAATGTGAGGTAGGGGATACATGTTCTTTATAGTTATAGCATTGATCTCCCTGTAGTTATTGGAAAACCTCATAGATCTATCTTTCTTCTTAAAAAAAAGGACAGTGCCCCCCATGGAGAAACAATAGGGTGAATAAATCCCTTATTACTCAATTACTCTAGTTTTTTCTTTAGTTCCACTAATTCCACAATGGCCATTCTATAAGGGGACATTGATATGGGCCTTGATCCAGGAATTAAATCAATGGAAAACTCAATTTCTCGTTCTAGAGGATGTCCAGGTAAATCCACTGGAAACACATCAACATACTCTTGCACAATAGGCACATCCTATATTTGAACATTCTTTTCCTCACCCACAATTATTTCATTCTCTTCCTCCCCAATAATTGAATTTAGTTGAGCTACTAGGGGTGGATTTAAATAAGAATTAAGTGGTGACGATTCTACTCTAAAGATAAGGTGTTATTTATCATTGTCATAAAAAATAGTAACCTCATTCTTCTTACAAAAAATCTTTGCATCATGGTCCAAAAGCAAAATCTATACCAATGATTATTTCAAATTAAATCATGGGTATGACGATGAGATCAGTAGATAAAGAAAATTTATATGCCCTAATGGGAAATGATTTACAAAACTTTGTAGCAATGATACTTCCCTTAGGAGTTTTTATTGACAACTCCCTTGATAAATAAAATTGGAAATATCTAATTTTCTTTGAAAACTGGGAATATATGAAACAATGCGATGATCCATAATTAAATAAAGCATTGTCTAAACTTGAGAAAATCATTAAATTACTTGCCACCATGTCTTTCGGGGCTTCAACCTCGGCAGTAGTGATCACATAATCTTGACCTTGATCCCTTGGCCTTTTTTGAGGTAAGTTTCTCGGATTATTAGGACATTCATTTTCATAATGTCCCATCTCCCTAAAATTGTAGCATTGAACAGTGGTAGCGTCTTTCTTTCCCTTAAAATCACCAATAATATGGCCTTTCTATCCATATTTTTAGCATACTCCTTTTCCTTTTAGACAGGCACCAGGGTGCTTCCTTCCACAATTATCACAGGGTGGAAGTTCAATTCTTCCCTTCTTCCGTATTTCATTATTTCCTTTCATAGAGTGTTCAACAAATCTCTTATTCTCTTGCTTTACTTTAAAGTCATAAGACTTAGAAAATTCCTTTTCTGTCTTGATAACACACAAGACAATATCTTCGTATGATGAGAAGGACTGTGATACTAAAGCTCGATAGAGAAATGGTTTTAACCCATCAAATAAATGATCAATATTACTTATTGTGTTATGTATATAATCTGCAGCATGCCTCACTAACCTTGTAATGTTAGCTTCATAATTTGTTACATTCTCATCCTCCTTTTGCCTCAGACTCAGAAATTGTCTTTCCATATCCGCTTGATGGTGATGAGGAAAGTATTTTTCTAATAAAATTTCTATAAACTCCCTCCATTCCATATTTTATACTTCATCATCTTCCTTTGTGTTTTTAATCAATGACCACCATTGATCAGTATCTCTAGTGATGCGGTAAACTGTCATGACAACTTTTTCCCTTTCACTACTCCCCAAGGCGTGGAATATTTTCTCTAAGGAATTTATCCATTGCTCAACTACTAATGGATTTGTACCCCCATTTAATGTTGGTGGTTGTGGCCTCATGAAGCGGTCTAACATTGATCCTCAGCATTGTGGATCAGGGTGCTTCATACATGTAAGTTTATTATTCATAACCTGTGTGAGTTGTCCCAGTATGGTGATAAGCTGATCAGCACCAGTTGTATCACCAGCTCCACTATAATTATCTTGAGCAGGAAGGAAATCCCTATATAGAGTGTGTGCATTAATACAATTTCCATTACTTCCACAAGGCGCCATTTCTAAACAATGACATAAACTAGATTATTTTATGAATCACAATACATGAATCCAAACATATAATACACTTAACATAAATTGAACTATTTATGAATATAATACATAATCATAAAAATGTTTTCTTTGAGGAATTATATACTCATAAACCCTTCATAATGTTTTTTAAAGAAAATTAGAATTATCCTAAGCATATCCCCTGGGAGTTCCATTACCAAGAGTTTAGCAAAGCCTGTTTTCGTGCACCAGTTCCCGTTCGAGTCTATCTCAAAGCGGTGTTTTCAGGTTTTACCCATAGGTACATCTGTTCCAGATCCAACTCTACCTACTCATATCCAGAAAGAGATGTATTTCTTGGAAAACTCCCAAAATCTCTACATTACCAAAATTCTAGGAAGTTCTTCTATACTAATCCTCAAACTCTATCTTAGGGTAAGGTGATCTAATCATAGTTTATCTAAATATAGTTTGCAAGGTTTGTACTGAACTTCCTTTAATACCAACTGTAACACCAAAACCCTAGTTACATAGAGTCAGTGCATTATTACAAAACATTGGCATGATCACAAGGAAATCATGTCTCAAAAGACCAGTCATTTTAGTATTATTAGAAGCAATATTCATACATAAGTTCAAATTTACAACTTGAAAAGCAATACAACATGAATTTATTCCATTAGAAACATCCAAGACTCCTAGATTATTCCTACAATTCACTCATAACTAACTTCTTCATATCCTGGGAAAAAGAAACATAAGAAAGGGGTGAGCTCAAATGCTCAGTAAGGGTAAGAAATATGGCAGAAGATAACATAAATATTAAGAATGGTTAATAATTGAAACCACATGCATTTACCAATAATAAACATGAATACTTTTATGGCAGGAATATGATCTGAGTAAATAATGCCATAATAAAACATAATCATGGTTATTCTACTAGTTTAATGACCACATGAACCATCAATATTATTTTCATAATGAGATAATGTATAATGCTGGATGTTCTGAAACATTTTTTCAAGGCCTTGACTAGGACGTCTAAAAATGATTAAGGCCTCGGCCAAAACCATATATCAAATTGGGAAAGGACTCGTCCAATTCCACGTCTAGTTTTCTCATGAGACCTACCGATGCATCTAGGAGCTATAGCGGTCTCCACTCGTCACTTACTAAGTCCAATACATTCCACATATGAATAGGTTGAAAAATAACATAAACATTTGTATTAAAACTACCATACAAAATGTCAATACTTTAACCATAAACCATTAATGGTATAAAAATAGCACATCCACAGTCAAACATATCACAAAACCTTCAATACAATATGTAAGTCTTGTATCATAATAAATTAACTTCAAATAAACTTAAAATCCATCAAAATATGTTGACATAGATGAAATCAAAACCTTTTTTTAGAGAAATATCTCTTTATATTTTGAAATCATTTAAGAGTCACATAATTTTAAAGAAAAAATTTATTTTTAAATTATTCTTATAAGATTTTAAGAGAATCTTCGATGATGTTATAACGTCGGAAAGTATCCTCACCCGTCGTATAAGTTAAAAAAACATTCTTATATTAATTTTGTCGAAAAGGTCATAAAAGTACCTTGTTTGGAAAACGACGAAAAGATTCCTTTCAAAAAATAGAAGTTAAAACAAGGGTATTAATTTCTTTAACCCATAGTCTAGGAAATAGTAAAAATGTTTTGAAATACATTTTTAAGAAACATGGATGTGGATGATAAAGAGGACCCAGTAGATACATAAAAACAACCTCAGATAATAAAGAGATTATGAAATTAACACTTACCTTGTACTTTTCCTTGGTCGAGGTTAGGTTAAACTCCTGTATAATGGTGAAATACTTGTTATTAAATTATACAAGAATCATATACATTAATATGATATCATATATGATCTTTTAACATTTCTTTGTTAATAATATCTTATTATTATCGTCGTTTCGGGTGTTAACTGATTCATTTTCCTTTATATGATTTGTTATGTAAGTAATGTTTGTTATAGATAGGATTTATCTTATTCATATTGAGAATTATATTAAGTATTTAAACATTATTTTTAATCATCTAATGAAAATTAGACTTGAATGGATACGATGGGGAACAAATCTCATCGCGTTCATGGAGACGGTAATCCGTATGTACGCACGAGCGAAAATATCGTTCTTTTGATATTAAAATATTATATAATTGGATGGTATATCATATATACAGAATAATTATCATGTTATATTTATTATTTAAATCAATTACACATCATTATTATACCCATCCAAATAATAATGTATTGAATAACAATTACACCACGACGTGTAGACGGTAAGTCGTACGTACACACGTATGGTGACATGTCATTCAAAGGATGGATAGAATAATTAATATAATTGTACCATATTTATAATAACATCAAAATATATAGAAGATACTGGAGTTATTATTTTATAATGGAAACAACAAAGGAAGAGGAAGTGGAAGAAGAAAGGAACTTTAAAGAGGTGATGAAATATTTACCTCTTCTTTGGGTTCTTCCTTTTGATTTGATCAAAAGGGATCCTTAGGTTGGATTTATGACTAAAGGAAGGACTAAAAGATGAAGGGAGGACGGTTTAGAGGGTATTTGGGAAGGGGTTGGCCGAGCCAAATGGCTTTTAAGGTGCGAATTAGAGAGAAGGGGGTGTGCGCTTTTATAAGAGAGGTGAGGGGAACCTTAGGAAAAGCTAGAAATATTATTTTATAATAAACAAATTTTAGGTTTATAATGGCTCAAAAATGTATTATTTAAATGATAAGGTGGGGATGGGTTGAAAACCACTCAAACAATATGTTTTATACAGGTTTGGATCACTATATTAACTTTATCTTTTAGATTTAACTCTTAGTTAAATAGTTTGACATTTATCATGTCTCTTTGTATTTTTATATTATATGGTTAATAAACATACTATATACTTCTAAGAGAACCCCAAGTGGTTCATTAATGATACAACTATCATTATATAAGTCTTTTTTCGAAACCTTATATTTTTAGGAATATAATATCAATTAACAATATAATATTTGTTTTAAAAACTCTTTTATGTCAATTTTGACACTATTTGGTATTTGGTCTTTTCTAAATTTATAACAGCATTATTACTTCAAGAAAATACATATAAACAACCATAATATGTCATATTAACCTATAAAATTAGTTTAATTCCTAAAAAGTCTCAAATTACATTTATTTGGATATTTATAATGTCTATTATTTTAATCTTTCATTAATTAGGTAATTACTGCATCATCATTGTGTCATAAATAAATTAAATTATTTAATGTCTAAAAAATATAAATAAAATACCATTATGTATAAAATATTTTTATCTATATAATTAATATATATAGTCGAATTTATCTAATGTTTAACCCTATATTAAAAATGTTTTATTTATTAAACTTTGATTTTATCTTTTTTAACTCTTCTTTGAATTAAATAATAATAAATGTCTTAATCTAAACCAAGTGGACCAAAGAGGTTTATATTTTATTCCTAATATTGTTTTTTGTCGAATTATACTTATCGAATAGAATTAGGATATGTGTTAGGGTAATAATAATATCATTTTTACCCTTAATTACCATATTTACTTTTAACCGTGGTAAATAAAAGTAAAAAGTTACGATTCACCAAAAATTATTTTCATCATATTGAACCACATTTTACATACTTATATCAACCGTGTCTCTCGATTTTTTGAAATTTTACTCACATAAGTGGTAAAATTATTTTTTTTGTAAATTTGCAAATGCTCCTAGGAGGTGGGTAAAAAACGGTAAAAAGTTCAATAAAATTTTTATAAGTGGGTATTACTATTCATAACGACTAGTTTGATTGGTTGTGGTTTCTTAGAACTCGAAGTTGCGTACAACACACGCTGTTGTGTTCTTCAAAGAGAAGCATACTGTGGGAGATTGGTGTGTTACACAGAAGTTTACAATATAAGGAAGAATTGATTGATATTTTTGTTTATATTCATGAGATGAAGTAAATAGTTACAACATCGAGGATTTGAATGTAAAGGATTTTATCAAACTCAAATGAATCCAAGTAAAATATGTGTATCTTCATCTCATTTATCTTATGTGATAAGAGAATAATTTCGATAACATAGTTGTTATGATTAATTGTATACGCTTGGTTTATGATCCATAAATTTTTATAATATGTTTTGAGAAGAAGATATAGATAAAAGTGTTTTTTCTAGGATAAAATGTTTATCAAAGTATTTGTTAAAATATGTGGGAATGTGTTGCCACCACCCATTGGTGGTATATTTTAATAAAATATTATTTTAAATGGAAATTTTCCAAACACATATAAACCACATATGATATGGAAATAATAGTTTATTTATTTAATATTCTTACTAATAGGAAATAAATATTGATTCCTAATATAAAAGGTTTGTGTTGTTTCTTAAAAATGTGATACCCCCTATCACAGTGTTATTGACTTAGTGTGTTTTTATTTTGTATTGATAGTTTTTTAGTTTTGTTTGGTTGGGGGACAAAAATTATTATTTTGGAGGAATTTTTGCCTGGAGCACAACTAGAGAAACTGTGCGGTGCCCATTCAGGTGGACCTGTTATTTTGATAGAGTAATTTTTCACAGATTCTGTATGGTTTTCCAAACCATGCCAAGATCTCTAGAGACCATGAAGGGTCCTGGGTGTGTGAGGGGTGAGGCAGATGACTTTTCTAGACTATGTTTCCTCCTAGGGGAAACTGTGCCATGGGTTCTTGGCCAAGGCATTGGCTAGTGTACGGTTGGTTCATGATTTGAAAGACCGTGAAACCAAACCATGTGGCCTGCCCATGAATTTATTTTTTATTTTTTATATTTTCCTATTTTACCCTTATGGGTTTTAACCCCTATTACTTCCCCTTTTAGTCAAGCGATTCCCCATCCCCCTCTCCTCTCCATGTTGTGTATGCACTACCCCCTCTCCCGATCTCCCTTCTCCTTGCATTTTCTCTCAAATTTCTTGAGGATTTGTGTTCGATCACCCAAGGTAAGGTCTTTGCTTCCATCCTCCCTTATTCTTAATTTTTCCTCTCTCCCATCACCCCTCTTTTCTTAGTCTAACTCTAGGCCTTTGATTGACCTGATTTTTTTAATCTCTTCCATTGTTAGGGAATGTGTAGAGTCTCTCAAGTTGGATTCATGTGTATTTTGAAATCTTCTTCTGAAGGCGAAGTAATTCAGACTATTTAATATCCTCTTCTTCTATTTGAGGGTGTCTTGTGGTTGTTTGAAGGTGTCTTACCTATATATGAAAATATAGGCATATATATAAGGACCCCCTTATATATATATATATTCATTTATAGTAATGAAAATATGTATATTGGGGCTAGGTGTGCTTATATACATGTGAAGGTGCATATGTGTGATAGTATAAAAGGGTGGAATTGAGTGGCCTTCATTAAGGGTGAAATGTTTTGAGGTAGGTGTTATTATGAAATTGTTTCATTTTGGATTTAAAACTATGACTGTGCTTTCTAAATTCCCTTTCTATAATAGTATGATTATATGTGACAACCTTGTGTAATTTTAAAACCATTTCACTGTGTTTGGATCTTTTCATAAATGTTTTATTATAGAAATTCCACATTTTCATGTGTGAAATGTAATGTTTAATTATGCTAATTTTTTTTGAAATGCCTTTTTTGTATTTAAAATGGTTTTAAATAGAAATTATGGGATTTTAATCCGGTTTTAGTTTTAGAAGAGTAAAAAATATACTTTAAAGGGAATTTATTTTTAAAGTGAGGTGTTTACCTATAATAAACTGAATTTACATATATATTTTGGACAAATTTCCTTGAAATTTATTCATGTTTTATATGCGATGCCTTGTGTTTTTGTTGGGTTTTTCAGGAAATATAGATTCAAACTTAAAAAGAGTTTTTGATTTCAATTTAATAATTTCAGAAAATTCACATCATGAAAACTTTTCACAATGTGTTTTCCTCAAGTGTAGGACCCCTATAGACTAAAGTCCATTCCATGAAACCATTAAAAGCTGTGAATGGCTTGGATGAAGAAGTTTCAAGATGTGAAATCACTATATGATGTCCAAGTGTCGACCTTAGTATCAACCAACCTCCCTCAAAGTTCCAATCCAATGAAACCATTACAAGTCATAAAACATTCATACTAAATATGTTTAGGATGTGAATCCTTTAAACGATGTGAATGATTTATTTTGGCACGTGATGAAAAGATACAAGCCATGAAATATGGAAGATATAGAAATTTTAAAGATATGGAAGATCCAATTACACAATGTGAATTTCCATTACATATGAATGTTTAAAGGATAAAGTTATTTAAAATCCAACTCAAAAGTGAATTCATTAAATGTCATGAGATAATCGATCTTATAAATATTCTATCACCTACAATGCTGGAGAGGTGGATCATACCTTTATTTTATTACCCTTTTTATTTCTTTTATGCACTTTCCAGACTTGGTTTTATTTCATTTACACTTCTATTTTATTCATCCATTTCTACTGTAAATCCTTCCAAGGCATTGTTAATTTCTTAAACCCCATTTTGACTACTATTTAAAATCTAATAACTACTTTCAATTTCAATTTTTTTCAAGATTTTTGCTTCTTCATTCCATGTAAGTGAATTGTTTGATTCTAATTGATTAAATCATGAATTTCTTCAATCAAGAAATGCTTAATGAATATTCCTTAGCATGTTTCCATTTTCTCTTTCATCTAATACCATTGTTACCATGCATGGATAATCCACTTAGGATTATGGGTCAAGTTTAAGGGTAGAAAAAACCTAATGAATTATTTAATCTAAACTTGGGTAACCCTTTGGATAGGAATTAGGCTAAGAGACCTTATTTATCTTGTTCTTTTGCACAACCATGATCTATGGAATTACAATATAAGGAACCCAACCAAATTGGAGTTGATTAGAATAGTACCAATATCCTGTGATGCTTTCTTCCTTTGAAGATAAGCTTTATACACCTAGGTTGTTGACTGCCTCTAGACCAAAGAGTATTTTTCAGTCTAGGTAGATCCAAATGGTTTGAAAAAAACAAATTGGTGACTTATAAACTACTTCGCAACCCAATACATATGAATATCCTAATCTAAATTCAGGAATACCATTTACATAATCTCTCTAAAATCAACTCTGATCCTTTTATATCTTTTGAAGTAAAAATAATTATGTTTAGTTGTAGAAACTCAAAGTTCGATAATTAAATAAGGAATCCATATGTAAAGTTCCAATCAATAGGTTACCAGATTTTCCATATATTCCCTCTGGGTTTGACCTCATACTGATGCTATGATATGACCCTGCATCTAGTGTAGTTTAAGACAACATAAATGTATAATCTAATGACACCCGAGTGTAATCAATGACACCGTGCGGGCGAATTAAATGTTGGAACTGTTTCCAGGGAATAATGTCGTTTCTTAAGCACATTGAATTTTGGTGAGAACTTGGGATACCTCAAACCCTATTTTTTCATTTACCTTTTTTTTTATTTTTATAACCTTCATGCATGGATTACCTTTTCTATCCATGCCCCCTTCATTTAATTCATTCATTAGGGCCCTAAAAGTCGTTCGAGGATCCTGGATGCTTAAGAATTGTTTGTTTTCGATCCTAAGATCAAGATATATCTTTCTGGACACCATCATTACATAATATTCAAGCATCACAATCTCACACCACCTAATATTTTAAATGTTCAATATGTGCCACCAGAACCACAGGAAGAGTGACCACTATTATAGGATTGAAATATCATGGATTATGCCTTATCATATATTAGTTGTGCTACACCCAACATTGTTAATAATCCTATTGATATAAACACTTTTGAAATCAAACCTCAACTCATTCATATGATCCAGAACATGGAGAGATTTAGTGGTCTTTAGAATGAAGATCCACATGAGCATATATCCAAATTCCTAGAAGACCATGACACCTTTTGAAATCAAGGTGTGTCTTTATATGTAATAAGGATTATAGTTTTCCCCTTTTCCATGCATGATAGAGCCAAGGAATGGTTTAAAATTAAATATCATGAGTTCATTATGAATTGTGATGATTTAGCTAAGAAATTATTTGAAAAATACTTCCACCCATATGTACCTAGAAGATGCAAAATTAAATCCCGATTTTTTATCAAGTAGATAGAGAATCAGTCTAGTAAGCTTAAGATCGATTCAAAGAAATGACTCAAAAGTGCCCACAACCTAGATTTTATGTGTGAATACAAACTCTAAACCTTTTACTAGAGCCTGTAACTAGCTGCACATACAGTAGTGTACACCCTCGTGATGGAGGACTCATGCTCAAGACACAAGAAATAGGTCCATCATTTTTGAATGAAGCCTCATACAACTAAATTATTTGGAAGAGAAATCAAGGACCTCCTCATCATGGAATTCCCCAAGTTGAAGAGAAAACCTGCCTTGAATCCAAAGTTGAAGCCCTCATGAAAAATTTAGAAACTTTTTAGCTACCTTCTCCACTGATACCACCTCCTAATCCTGCTATGGAGGTATATTCATGTGAAATGTGAGGAGGGCCGCACCCATACCGGGACTGTAGATTATTTATGGAATAAAATCAAAGTCAGGATTGTAATTATGTTAATTGGAATCAATAAGACCATCAGTTTCAATAACTACAAAAATACCAGCATCTTTACTAGTAAAAAAATACATATTCAACAACAAAAACCACAAAATGAAGGTTATTATCGGTATATGAGTGGTCAAGAACCACCAAGAAATCAAGTACCAATTGGGAAACCACATTAGTATCTAACTCCTAGGCCTCAACTACCATTTCCACAACAACCCTTTACCCTAGATCTCATCAATTTCCTCCCACTCAGAAACAACAATTTCAACAATATCTGCCGAGACAACCATAATAATCCCCACCTCTATAGTCAAATCTTGAAATCTTACTCACCAAATTTGTTCAAAAGGCGAATCAGAGAATAACTATGAAAGAAACCAAGATGAAAAATCAAAGAGATGATCTCTACAATCTCAAGAATCAAGTATGATATAACTTCAATACCTTATCAGATTGATTACCAGGTACTCTACCTGATAATACTGAGACACACCCAAGAGAGGTGGCTAAGGTTGTAGACCTTTATAGTGGAAGAGTTGAATTTTTATTAGTCATGCACCAGTGAGAAGAATAAGTTAGAGGAACCTGAAATACATGAGAGAATCATCAGTAAAGGAAACAATGATAACAAACACAAAGCCTATCAAGAACAAAATCTGGAATCCAAGGAAACTGAAAAATCACCCATACAAGAGCATCTTGAAAAAGAAGATTTCTACATGAAACCACCAGTATATAGACCCCCTTACATTGTTTTATTGGTGTATCCTAGTCCATTTGGATGATATTAGGACAATTCCTAGTGATTTATATTGCAAACATGACTGAAAATCTCTAAGTGAAAAAATTGATAGGGCACTGTGGAAGTTTGAACTTACTATAGTAGCATGCGACGAGTTTTATAGCAGAGCTAACCGACAACATCGATAGGGAACTGTAGTAGTGTAGACTTACTATAGAATCATATGACTGGTCATTATAGCTCTACAAACTTCTTGTAACCAACACTATAATGTATTGGAGTTGGGTGACTATATAACTATATCATTTTAGACTTCCAGCCACTGATCACTATAGAACAATGGACTTACTATGTGGTTGGTTTCATAGTTATTTTTCTTCATTATTATCTAATTGAGATAGGTTTTTTGTGTGTTAGTGGAATTCTGAAAAACCTCCTTATAATTTTACTCTAAATTATAGTGAATTGTTAGGCATATCCATGGATATAAGGATCATTTCTTGAACCACATAAATCATTGTGTCCATGTTAATATTCCACTTATTATTTAGTTTTTATCTTTTTTTTCATACACAAACCTATATCGCTGTGACTCCCAACAATTATAAAATTTACATTCCCAAAAATAATGATACAAGGAAAAATATATGGGCAATACAAGAAATTTTGGGAGGTGTTCAAGAAACTACACATAAATATCCCCTTTGTAGAGGTAATTTCATAGATACATGATTTCAAAAAATTCTTAAGGCAAAAACTCTACAACAAAATAAATATAGAAGATCTAGGAGTCATTTCTTTAAATGAAGAATGCTCTGTGATTGTTCAGCGAAGCTCCCCCCCAAAATGAGAGACCCCAAAAGCTTCTTGATACTCTTCACTATAGGAACATGCAATTTCAAAAAATCCTTGTAAAATATCAGTGCAAGTATAAACCTCATGCTAATGAGTTTATTCCAAAAATTAGGGCTAAAATATTAGAAGCTAACCCATGTGTCACTTCAGAAAACTAACTGATCAATTAAGTATCCTTGAGTAATTTTTAAGGAAGTCTTAGTCAAAGTTTGTAAATTCATTTTTTATGTTGACTTTATTATCCTATATATAGTGGAAGAAGAATATGTCCCCATAATTATAGGGATACCATTTCTTAGTACTACTAAAGCATTGATCAATGTCAATAGAGGAAAACTAATAATTAGATTTGGTGAAGAATAGGTAGTGTTCAATTTAGTGAAAGTCACCAAGAAAAATGGTGACTCTTTTTATTTTCAAACCATCTTTTCGACTAATGAAAAGGTGGATTTCATGGATTTAAAGGATGAGAAAGAGACCTTTTCTCTATATGAGTATGAATTTAGGATGCATGAGAAGGTAAATTACATTGAAACTTTTACAAGATACACTATTCCATAGTTAATATCCTCAGTTAACAAGCCACCAAATTTAGAGTTAAAACCCTTACCGAGCACACTGAAGTACTTGTTCATAGAAAATGAAGATGCACTACTAGTTATCATCAGCTCAGAGCTAAATCAAGTGAAATAATAAAAAATAATATAATTATTGAAAAGGCATAAAAATTCAATATCCTAGGGTGTGGTTAATATCAAAGGGATCAAACACACGATTTCACCCTCAAAATTATTCTAGAATAAGTTTCTAAAATAAAACATGAACCCCATAGGCGACTCACTCTTTAAATAAAGAAAATCATTAAGAAGAAAGTTTTGAAACTTCTTAATACTGGTATAATATTTTCCATCTCAGAAAGTTAATGGGTGATCCCACTACAATCATCCTAAATAAAGGAGGCTTAACTACTATTAACAATGATGAATGTGATCTAATACCAACTCAAACAATTACTAGATGAAATGTATGTTTTGACCATTTAGTCCTCAACAAAAAAACTTAAAAATAACACTTTCCAATCCCATTCATGGATTAGATGATTGAGAGATTGACTGGGAATGAATTATATTATTTTATGGATAGATATTCTTGATAAAATAAAATCATTGTCGACCCAGTTGATTATTAAAAGATCATATTCATGTATGATTTTGGAACCTTCACCTATTAAAGGATTTAATTTGGAATGTGAAATGCACTATAAAAATTCCAACGGTGTATGGCACACATTTTTCATTATATTGCAGATGAATTACTTGAAGTCTTTATGGATGATTTATCCATGAATAGATGATATTTTGAAGTTTTACTAAGCAATTTACAACTATTATTGCAATGTCATGAAGTGAATTTCCTAGTACTAAAATTGAGTGAAATGTCATTTCATTTTCTAAGGAGGCATATTACTCAGACATAAAATTTCAAAGCATGGAATGGAATTCGACCCAATAAAAAATGTGATCAATGAATTTCTTGAACCCAAAATGGTGAGAGACATACATATTTTTCTTGGATTTGAAAGATTATATCTCTGCTTCATTCAAGATTATACAAAAATATACCATCCACTAACAAACATTTTTTCTAAGGACATTCCATTCAATTTGAGTGAAGAGTGTTAGTGGACATTTAATACTCTAAAAAATACCACGGTAGCCGCTCTTATCATTGTATAACTTGACTGGGATAAGTGCTTCGAATTGATGTGCAATGCCATCGATTTCTCTGTAGACACTGTTTTAGGATAGGGGGTTGGACACATTTTCTACCCTATTTATTATGAAATCCATATGTTAAATGAATCTCAGATCAATTACACCATCACATAAAAGGAGATGTTAGAAACAAATTTCTCTTTTGATAAATTTTGGTCACACCTCATTCTCTCTAGAGTCATAGTTTATACTGATTATGGAGCATTGAAGTACCTACTGAGTAAAAAGGATGACAAATCATGGTTGATATAGTGGATCCTACTGCTTCAAGAATTTTATATAGTCATCAAAGTCACAAAAGGAACTAAAAATTTCATTTATTATCATTTATCTACACTTCCAATGCCCAATATTGAGGATAATGAAGAGTTGAATGTTGAAGTTGATTTCCCCAATGAGACACTATTCAATATTTAGGCACAAAAAAGATCATGGTTTGATGATATCACACACTATCTTACCACAAGATCTATTTACCCACACTTCTCCTATCAATAGAGAAAGAATTTCTATTTTGATTCTCTATTCTATTACTGGGATGAGTCACTATTATTTAAGCACTGCACTAATGGTTTGATGTGACGCTGCATTCCAGAGGATGAAATTCAATGCATGCTAGAGTAGTGTCATATGTCGCCGACTAGAAAACACCATGGGACTGAATGAATTGGGTATGAGATCCTACAAGGTGAAATATTATGGCCCACACTCCATTGGGATGTGAGGGGTTTTGTACAAATATGTGATATGTGCCAATTGACATGTTGGGAAATGTAAGGAGATGCCCCACAATCCCATATTGGAAGTAAAAATCTTTAATGTTTGAGGGATTGATTATATAGACCCATTTATCAATTCTAATGTTTTATATATTGGTTTTCATAGAATATGCTTTAAAATGGGTTGAAGAAGAAGCCGCCACCCATGAAATGACCGAGGTAGTCATGCAATTTTTATGGAAAAACATCTTTTCTCATTTTTTACTTTCCTGATTACTCATTAGTGAATGAGTAAAACACTTAAAAAATGATGTCCTAAAAGGGATTCTTGAAAAATACGGGATTAGATACAACATTGAAACTCCCTAACACCCGTAGACTAGTGTGAAAGTTGAATTATCCAATCAGGAGATCAAAAAAATTCTAGAAAAGACAGTTAATATGATTAGGAAGGATTGGAGCCTCAAACTTGATGAAACACTTTGGGTGTATCACACGTTTTATAAAATGAACATCAACACTACTCCCTTATGACTTATGTATGGAAAACCCTATCATCTACTAGTGGAGATGGAACACTGATCATACTAGGAAATAAAAAAATTAAACTTCGATGCTAAAAAATATGGGAAACAAAGAATGATTCAATTGAATGGGTTGGAAGAGATCCGATGGGATTCTTATGAAAATGTACAGATTTATAAGAAAAAAACATAACAATGGAATTATTGAGACATCATGAGATTGATATTCACATTGGAGGATAAAATTATAACATTTAATTCTTACATGAAGATATTCCCCAAAAAATTGAAATCCTGATGGTTTAGGACCTTTAAAGTTTTTAAGGTTTCCCCTTATGGAACACCAGAAATTCAAAGAGGTGATGGAACACCTTTTAAGGTTAATGGTTTATGATTAAAAATCTATCAAGAACCATTTCATGAAGGGTGTGTTATTTCATTAAAATTCATTTGGCTCAAAGCTTGTATAGATCTCAATGTTAAACAAAGCGCTAAATGGGAGGAAACTCAATATTGGTCCCATATTTTAGAATATGTTTTATGAAGTTTAGGATAGTTCGGTAACACTAGTAGTAGGTTAGAGGCTCTTGGAAAAAATTTCTTTAAAAATCCCAACTCACGTTGTGTATATCTTTCACGACGTGAATTTATAGGGGCTGGGAAAAATCATTCCTGTAATGACACAAACTTTTATGAATAAAATTATATTTATTTTGACTTAATTAAACCTATTATGGTTATAGAAAACACATTCACTTGTTTTATTATATCCAATATGATTTGAATGACTGTTAAATATCATTACCACTAATAATATAGCCACTGAACAATGATCACACGACTAGTATAAATATAGGGTTTTAACAAATACTTGTAACATAGAAAAAGGAAGTTATGGCCTCAACCAGTAGGATCGTTCCCTATGAAACCCATTTATCAAATATTCCGAGAGAGATAGAATTTCTAGGATTTTCTCTAGGCCAAGCCCAATTTTAGATCTAACAACTTAAGTATGAGGGAAACCATTTATAGGAGAAGTTCAAGCTCCTCGAGATCATGACCAAAACCATGTTCACCGAAGGGCCCCATAAAAGCCCCACCATCATGCACCTTACTATGAAGGTGTATTTTGGTGTAATAAAGGGACATGTAATAATAACCTAGCATTTGGGATATGTAAATTATTTTTGTATAGAATAATGAATATATTTTTCCTATTATAGTTATTTTTTTAATGTTTTTATAGAATAAATAGTATTTTTAGAAATATATTTTAAAAAATTAATAGATTTATGAAATAAATAATATTAAAATAAAATATTATTATTAAATTACATTTATTAATTATAAATTATCATATAATTTTTATGAAGTCAAATGTAATTTTTATTAAGGTTTAAAAACTGTTTTTTTCAAAACATGTTAATTTTTAATAAATGTTGGCTTTTATTTTAAAAGTTAAAATACACATATTTAGAAAATTATTTAGATAAAATTAATATTAATTTTGAATCAAGATGTCAAAATTATCCAACACTTCTTTTTTCATAATTTTTTGAGATAGTCAAAATTTCAGGTAAACATTATATACTGTAGAAATATATGATGTGTTTGATGACATCATAACGGGCCAATAATGATGTAATAAATACTATAAAATGTATATTTGGACAAATATATGTTTTTACTTTAAAATAATGCAATTTTAAGTTTATTTTATTTATTTTATAAATCCTTAGTGAATCCTCCAAAACATATAATATATTTTAAGATTTCAAATCATTTCCTTGAAAGTATGACTCACCTCCACATAAGAAAGGGAAATATTTTAATATCTTCATCCCTTACCATTATAAAATAATTTATACCACTCCCCTTTTTTATAAACCATGGGAAAAAACCATGGGATTCTTTGTGGTTTTGAATATTTTATTATGAGGTTTCCAAAACCAAAATAATAAAGAAACCCCCCTCCTTTCCTATGTAAACCCATTCAAGCTTCCATTTATCTTCACTAAAACTCTTTGAAGCTTGACCAACCTCTTCCCCCTACTCCCTAGAGTCCTCAAAAGGTTACCTAAGCTCCCAATAAGCCCCTCCAAATCCTTTGGAATCACACATCCAAGTAAGGGATCATCGACACTCCTCTTTTATCAAGCACTCCTTTTGTGATATGCCTTTTAAATTAAATTTACATATGTTTGGATATGTTTATACATAATATCCTTACCATCCATTTGATTTAATAATAATTATATATTCCTTCCACTCTCATCAATCCATCCATGATTCTTTATATACACCTGTTACCATGAAGAAATTCCTTAAGGTATTTCTCTCTCCTCATTCCCATTAAGGCACTTATTTTATATTATACATATTAAATTCTATTTCATATGTTGGTATATTATGTTCCATGATCCCATTATAGTATATTTCATGTATAAATGATGAGAGATCCATTTTTCTCTCATCAACCCATTTTATGAATTTACATATGATGTCGTTATGTTGTTGAAATTGCACCGTGATTTTCCATGCCAAAATCATCGTGTAGTGAATACCATACCCATCCCACTATCAAGGATATTCAACTTTATGAACATATAATTTTTTTTATTTAGGAGTTACATGTTTTTATTCCACATTACTTGATTTTGGAATAAATGACGATGTTGAATGAATCCATGTTATATGATCTATGTGGCACACTTAAGCATGAGATTGAAATTTTTATGAAGGGTGCACCCTGATAGCGCTCCAATTCACTGGGTAATGTTTAATATCATGATACGTCATTTTGGGACAAGGTTTTACCTGATTCCATTATAGGAATTTTTTTCTACCATGTTGGGACATGGGTTTACCTGATTCCTTTTTGTTTATGAAGCAGTGTTTTAAGTTGTTTCCACATTTCCATGTTATGATTATCATTCTTTATAATGTCTTTATATTCATGTTTCTTTTATGCTCCATTGATATGCTTATTGTCTAACATGTATTTTCTTCCTCATTTTATTCCAAGTTTATTACCTTACTGGGCTTTATTTGTCACCCTTTTCTTATATATGTCCTAAGGTTATCCCATGTAGTGTTAATTACGAAGTAATGTTGTGGTTATGTAAAATATTTTTTCAATAAATATGTTTTATTTTATGTTTCAAGTTGTTATATAATATTCCTAATCCCTACAGACACTAAACCTATTGATCTTTTGGGTTGTATTGTGTGAAAATTTATATAATAAATCATGTTTAAATATGAAATAAAGAGATGGGTTGTTATAATTTCCCTTTTTTTACACATTGTGAATCCATTACATGATGTGAAAACACCAAGGTGACTTTAAAAACCATGATCCTAGGGTTCACTACCAGCACTCAATTGTTCCCCCCCGACCGCTCAACTCCCCCATCTCCCATGTGCCCCAACTATCAAACTTCCCAATCCTCCACCTTTTTCCATTCCTACTTCAGCTTCACTCCCATCCCTCAGTTCCCTGATCTCTCCAATCCTCTTCTCCATCATGGCTCAGATGAAAATCATCAAAGTTTCATCTTCCAAATGTGTGACCCAGTGCGGCGAGCCTCCTTCACCCAAGTGTCGGACGTTGGATTGTCCACTAGCATCCGTAAATCCTTACCCATTATTATATGAATCAGGCTTCACTACCCTCACATCCTATCACCCTTAATAGTCTTCTTCTTATCAATCATAGGGAACTACCCAGCCAGTACAGATCTATCCCTACCTATAGTTTTCTGATTCTGAGCATCAGGTCTTCTTGTTCTATCTTCAGGCCAAGCCCATGCACACAAACAGGACACTCAAATTTTCCATACTTGAGAAGATCCTCATGGATGATGAGGTAATTGATCTTATAAAACTAATTCATATATCTAACTTCATTTATGTATGTGATGAGATGTACAAGGATCTCTTCCTTAAGTTCCTGGACACCCTTGAGCTTGATGTCATTCACGTCTCTTTCCATCTGAGAGGAAGACCATGGGAGATCATGTTGGGAGATTTTGGTGTTTTTATTGGTATTTACACTCCTAATTTTTTTTATTATCTTTCTTATGACACCTTATGGATTTAACCAAACAATATATACACTCTTTAGAGCTGGGAATTAGTAGCCTATGACCCCCAAATCATACACGACCTCTATATGGTGAAGAACACCCAGCTGTAGGGTGCTGCACTGTGGATAGTTTATGAGGCCTTACAACATTCTTAGATATCCCAATGATATTCTCATGGGGTGATTAGTAATATTGAGGTGATCATTCTTTCCTCTTCCATGGGAATCCCCTCCATCAACTTGGTGCGAAATTTCTCCCTCTACTATGAGGCCCAAGTGAGGAGGGATCATGGAACTTTGATGTGTGGAGAATTCATAAATTGTCTCGCTCATCATTTGGGTTTTTTGAATCAACTCAACCCCTATAATATTTAGCACTGATGCAGTATGTTGATCTCCTACCACTCCATATTATTGAGCTTATTTGAAAGATAATGAAGACTATGAGTGAACTTTTGAGTATACTAAGGAGGTAGACAAGGCACCAGATCATCATGATCTAGTTCTTAATGTAGCATCTATGATTCTCGAATCCATGGGAACTTCTATCCACTCATATAATCCCAATTACACTAATACATACCTCTCACCTTGGCCTTCTGTTCCACTAACTATCACCCCTATCGCCCCTTCATCCAAGATACAACTACCTGACCATTCTGAGCCTACCTTACATACCCCACCCTTTTTATTAGACATATGGGAGGTGCTACACTAACATGATAATGTTCTAAAGTATCCTGTAGAGAACCCGTTGTGTATATGTCTTTATTTCCACATTCAATTCATAGAGCCATCCTGGTTCATCACACACTACCCTTTCTCCTTCCACTATCACCCCTTCCACCCACCCTCTAGATGCTACAACTAATCCTACCTCCATATTTATTCCCACACCATACACCCTATCCTTTATCATGTCTTAAATTCAGGTCCCTACATATATTATAGATGATTCTATCCGGAGGGTATTTTTAGCATCTCCGAATCGACATAGCAAGGGATATGCGCTTCCCTCTTCCTCTGAGGCACCATTCATAGATCCTGCTGGTAGACACATGGAATCTTTTCAGATCAGAATCTTTCCACCTCCAACCTCTTCCCTAGATTCCTTAGTGGTTATTGACCACCATTCTAGCACCAAAATATCTGATTAGGTGGTCGATCCACCTACCTCTTCCGGAATTGCACCCATTAACATGGCAGGGAAGACTCAGACACCCATTGTTCAACAGGGTACCTCTGATGCTGATAGTAGAGATTCCTCCCATATTTTTTATTATTTTCCCCATGTACCCTCCCCCATTGTACTATATTTTTTGTTGTTTTTTTACTCACTGTATTACTTGTCCCTAGTTGTACTGTTTATATTATGCAATGGAAGGGATGCAATTTTTGACTGCATTTGGCTTTCTTACATTATCTTTATTACTTGTGCATTCACTTAGTTATGTCTTGATCTTATTCCTATACTATTGTTATAAATTACTCCACTTTGATACCATATGACCTTCCCTATAAGGTATTTCCTCATGTAGATAACATATAGCGATATCTCCAGGAGCTCCATCTACGACCTCCATAGGAACCCCCTCTACGACCCACACATATTCTCTAGATGCCGCATGGGATTTTTTATGGGACCATTTATGAGGTGGTAAACCCCACCAAGCGACCAATAGATCTTGAACACATCTCATATAGTTCTTACAAGAGGTAAAGGATAGTTGAGACGATGGAAAACACTGACTGATCATTTATCCATCCCTCTGGATGATGACATCCTATTAGTACTTTATAGAAGACAACCCATGTTTTTAATATTTTAAATTTTGATTGAGTATGTTAACAATTTTGTTTTATTTATCTAGGTTTCCCCTTTTGGTAATTTTTTTGGAACTTACATTATATTCTATTCCATACAATCCTATCTGAGTTGATTTCCATTTATAACTACTATGTGCACCTACTCATTTTTCTAATTACATATTCGTTATATCCTGTGTGATGATTATTTATCTAGTGAAGGTATTTTTCTCTCTCACTTTTTTACAAGTATCCCAAATTCATGTCACCATCCAGCACTCCCCCCATGGCATGACAATTATTATAGGGAGGTTTTGATTCCCTAAACCACTTTAAATGTTTCCATTTTCAAATTCTTCTTCTTTCATTAGTATCTCTCCCATGTCACTTTCTAAAAGATCATATACAATACATTATTCTAAGTGTGTGTGTGGGGGGTACATTATTGATATTTATTGCACATACACTTTGATTTTAACCTATTCTCATTATTCTAGGAGACATTTTTCATTTAAAGCATGCTTTAATTTGAAATCTCATTACACCCATGTAAATAAAATAAAATGTTTATATGGGAAATGTTAAAATATATTTTTTATTCTTGTTTAGTATTTTAGCATGATTGCAGAGTTGATTAATTTAATTCTGATTCTAAATTTTATAATTAATTTTTATTGACCTATTACTCGTTAATATCCCCTCACTGAATTCCCTATTTTATGTATTCATATTCTTGAGAGGATTTTGAACCTACGTTTTCATATTCTTTAAAAAAAATATTTCTTGAGATATGGTTGAGGAATTTAAACCTATCATAGCTTGCATTGGAATTATATTAAGGCTATGAATCAACAAATATGACGTTGAAATGGTTCAGGTATTTTTGTTGAGCCATTTTTCCTTAGACATGCTTGTACATTTATCCTTATTAATACCGTACAATCTATGAATGATCTTGTTAGGTTTTAACCATGTTACAAGCCCATTTTATCCCTTACTACCCTAATCTTGGAATTATCTCATGATTTTCACTTAAATATGTTTTGGGGAGATAGCCATTACTAATGGATATGAGATTTTTTCTATTGAGGAGCTGTACCGTGACTTTTTCACATGATTAGTGGGATGTGGTCCATGGTTCTTATAATATTCCATTCATGAATATTCTTCAAAAAATGGGTTTTGAGTTAGGAAGGTAAAAAATCACCATTATCAAACCAATGGATCTCATGTAAGATCATGTGGTGGATGTGAGATCTAGCCTAGACATGAATTTCAGAAAAAATAATAAGAAGAAAATTAGAAATAAGACACTTTCATTATATTTTCATGGAACATCCATGGAACTTCACAGAGTTTTTGGAAGTGTAGAGATGAAAATTTCTAGTGGAGGTTCTTCATTACACTATTCATGATGATCATTCATTATACTTGAAAATTGAAACTCTTTTTTGAGCTTTTTTTTATTATTTATCCACTAAACCTCATCATAAGATTAATTTTAACCTTATTACTGAAGCCCTCATGAGTAATTGTGAATTTGTTTTTATGAAGTGGATATATTAGAACCAATTCAAGCCTATGGTTAGGAACATTTATTCAAGGTATGAAAATAAATTTAATATAATTTTACCTTGAGTGGCAAGAGAAAATTCATGGTGAGGTAAATTAAAACATGGGTATAGTTTATAAGGAACAATTGAAAAATTATAATAAAATAAGGAAGTATTTGAATAGAGATATTGATTATGAGGAATGAATTATTTTCTATGTAGGAGTGATTTTGGAGGACTATCCGCCTCAACTAACAATTTGTTTTATTTATTTCATTGTAAAGCACATTTCCTGTTAAAAATTATTTCATTTGGAATCCCTATTGAGATGTTTTTTTCTTGAGGATAAGAAATTGTTCAAGTTTGGGGGAATTTGATAAGATGAATTCATATATATATATATATATAAATATATATTTTATTCATTTAATTAGAATTTATTAATGTTTTATAAGATGATGCCCTGGGTTTTGGCTATTTTTTTGCCAGAAATACAGATTCAAACTTAAAAAGAGGTGCTACTATCAATTCATCAATTTCAGACAATTCACATTGTGAAACCTTTTCATGATGTTCATTACTTGAGTATAGAAAACCTACATACTGAAGGCCATACCATGAAACCATTACAAGCTATGAATGAATTAGATGAATATGTTTCAAGATGTGAAATTAGTACATGATATGCAAGTATTGACCACGGTATCATCTGACCTCCCTGGAAGTTCTTATCCCATGAAACAAGTAAAAATCATGAAACCTACAATCCAAATATGTTCATGATGTGAATCCTTTACATGACATGAAATATTTATTTCATCACAAAACAATAATATACAAGCCATTAAATTTGGAAGATGCATAATTTTTAGATACATGGAAGATATAATTACACTATGTGAATTTCCATTACACATCATTGACAGTTTCAAGTATGAAGTTATTTAAAAGAAAAACCATGACGTGAATTTATTACACATTGTGAGATGATCACGATTATAAATATTATAGTACCTTCGATGCTAGATGGATGGATCATAACTTTCTTTTATTACATTTGTGTTTTCTTTCCCATGCTTCCAAGACATGGTTTTATTTCGTTTCCTTTTTTGTCTTATTCATACTTTACTACTTCACATCCTTATAAGGAATTTTTTATTTCTCATACCCCATTTTGATTGTCATTTCAAGTACAATTACTTCTTTAAATTTCAAATTTTTGTGTGATTTTTTGTTCCTTTATTCCAAGTAAGTGTACTATTTGATTCTAATTGATTAAATCGTGAATTGATTTAATAAAAAATGCTTAATGAATATTCCTAGAATACTACCATTTTCTATTTCATATAATACCATCATTACCAAGTGTGGATAATCCTCTTCGGATATGGGTTGAGAGTAAGGTTATCATAAACCTAGTGAATTCTTAAATCTAAAATTTGGTAACCCTTTGTCTAGGAATTGGGTTAAGAGATCTTTTTTATATCGTTCTTTTGAAAAACCCTAATATTTGGAATTGCAGTAGAATGACCCTTACCTAATCAAAGTTAAGAGGACTAGGACCAATATCCTAGGACACGTTCTTCCTTTGAAGCTAAGCTTTATGCACCTTGGATGTTGACTTCCTCTATACCAAAGAGTAGTTTTCAATCCAGGTAGATCCAATTGGTTTGACCAAAACCAATTGGTGACTACTACACTACTTCATAGCCCAATCTATAGGACTATACGAGGAAAGATTTATGAATAACCTTTTCCTAAGATAATTAAAATTATCCTTGACCCATTATCTATCTTTTGAAGTAAAAATCATTCTTCTTAGCTGTAGAAACCCAAATTTCAAGAATTAGATGAGGAATCCACCTGTATTGTTCCAATCACTAGGTTACTAGCTTTGACATATCATCCCTATGAATTTGATCCTATACTTCCTCTATGCTATGTATTTTTAGCTAGTGTAGTTTGGTAAAATATAAATCTCTAATATGATCACACCCATGCAGAATCAACAACAAAGAATGGGTGCATCAACCTCAAAATGGTTTATAAAGGGGATTTGATTGGATTTCAATTGGTGATTTGAAATGGATGCATGGTTTACCCCTTGTGTAAATGATATAACGGCTTCTTTAAAAGTGGTTTAATGGAAATTAATAGCCTTGGGCCTTGTTTTGTTTATCAAAGGGTGAAACCCATGTGAAATGTTTGGCTTTGAAATGATTTTTAAAGCATGGGTGATTTCCATTGTTTTTACGAAAGGTTATTTGAAATGGAGTTTAAGTAAAGGGGAAGTTCTTGGCATCCCAAACAATGTTTTAGTGTCAAATACTCGATTTAAACTTTTATTTTTAGATGTTGTGTAATGGTTTGTGCCCTCAAAACCTATTACTTTTCCAATTTTGGTTGTCGGTGGTGTTCATGAGAAGTTTCGTGAATTTTTAGTGGAATCTAGAGGCACATAATAATTGATTCAAGAAATACACATCGTGTAAGTGTATTAAATGATGAAAAAGTTGGTTTCAAAGCTTTTCCTACGTTGCTTCCTAATTTTTGAATTTTCAGGGTTAAATAACACAAAGGATAGGTGTTATTTGGTGGAACTCAGAATCTCAGGATGACGTGACATGAAAGGTGATTAAATGTCATGTAATTATCTGATGTTCTAAAGTTTTAAAGGTTTCAACCACTCAGGTTGTTTCTAAAACCCTATGGTAGCACCTCCTTCTCTCATTATAGATGATTCAGTGATGGCTTCCTTGTGCGTTTGAGATTCCTTTCAATGGGGATCAATAGTTGGGATTCCGTATTTGATCCATGGAAAGTTCTCCTCTCATTATCTTCCATTTTCTTCCATTATTCTTTTAGGTTCTATTATGGTAGAATTTCTTTGGTTTGGGGTTCATTTTGGTTTTTTTACCACCCTTTAATGCGGTGTAAGTTGATACTCAAGTTTCTTGTGCAATGGTGGTTTTTGAGCAGTTTCTTCTTCGCCCTGGGGTGAACTTCGAGTTGAAAAGATTCTTTGAAGTTGGGATTCCCTTGTTTCTTCTTATTGTGTATCATGTGTGTTGGGGGGGGGGGGTTCTTTTTTTACTGATGGATTATGGTTTTTTTGGATTAATTAAAGATAAATAACTGGACAAAATTGAATTTTATGGGGTAAATGGTGTTTTTTCACATGTTTTTACAACTTTGTTGTAATTATGATATTGCATATTGTACGATCTTGATTACATGCTTAAAATTATGGCCATTGGGGGATTTTTTGGTGCCTGATATATTTGTTTTGGTTTCTACTTTGGTTTTTATTATTGTGATATCACCCTAAATGGAAATTTTGTTAATTACTTATACATGGATAATGAAATGGTTCCCTTGGAATTTTGGTTTATGTGAAGACACTCCTAAAATAAAGTGAAATGTGATAAAATCCCCTTTGTAAATATATAAAACTGATCTTGATGTATTTTTATGTGTGTCCATGCTTGTGGGAAAATGTGGGGCTGATGGTTTTGTGGCTATGATTTTACAGTAGCGAAGAGGTGGTTTGTGTGGTGGTGCTTTTGGGGTGGCAAGGAGGTAGTTGGTTTGGCCATGCTTTTTGGGTGGCAAGGAGGTGGTTTGTTTTGTAATGCTTTTGGGGAAACGAGGTGACGCTATATTGAGCTATTTGTTGAATGTGTTTGTGTTCTTATGGATGCCCGAGTAGTGTTGGAATAAATAAACAATTGTTTAATAAAGTTTGTAATGGATTGGGTTGGTTTGGTTAATGGGATGGAATCTTTTTAATAAATAATTTAATAATGGGTTGTTTGATTAAAGGTTGTTGATGCTAAATAATGAAATTAATGGGGGTTAAACGTGGAGGAAATGTGAATCCGTATTAGATTGTCAAGGCTCTTCACCTTCTGAAATAACTGTTTCAGATACTAATAAATGCATTTAGAGGTGGTAGAAAATGTGACAATGCTGTGAGTTTGTTGTTTGTTTAAGAACCCATAGGTTGGGATTGAGTGTTTGATACTATATATATATAATTGTATAATCTTTTAATTTCTATACAAACCCACCCATGTTGAGACTATGTGCCGAACACCCATATTGTTACACGATTGTTGTATTTTCCCACATCCTGGTGGGAGGATGGATGATTGGACACCCGCTTATCCATGATACCTCTTCTAGGTGAGGTAGGTATTGCATAGTATGCGATGGTCAGAGGTCTGTTAGTACATTAGATGGTGGTTTTCGTGTCCCATGTGTCTTGGGATGAGTTGTGATGTTGTGTCCCAAGTGTCTTTGGGATGAGTTATGATGTGGTTTCCCAAGTGTCTTTGGGATGATTTGTGATGTGGTGTCCCAGATTTTGAGGATGAGTTATGATATGCGTTTTTAAATGTATTTGGGATGAAATGTAATGATATGTGATGATATTTGATGTTTTGTGAGTTATAGGTGTGTGTAAGAGAGATGTTTTTTGAGACCCAGGTTTGTATGGGAGGGGTGTGTTGTGAGACCCATGTGTGTGCAAGTGGGATGTGTTGTGAGTCCAAGGTGTGTGTGAATGGGATGTGTTGTGAGGCCAAGGTGTGTGTGGGTGGTATCTGTTGTGAGGATCAGGTGTGTGTGGGGCAGATATGTTGTGAGGCATAGGTGTGT
This sequence comes from Viscum album, assembly GCA_963277665.1. Lineage (NCBI taxonomy): Eukaryota > Viridiplantae > Streptophyta > Magnoliopsida > Santalales > Viscaceae > Viscum > Viscum album. Next base: position 1,566,816,138 of record OY728161.1, read on the forward strand.
GCGGGCGGGATGTGATGTGGTCTATTCTGAAGAAGTGGGAGCACCAGAACATTTTCTATTGGGGGTGTGAGAGCAGCTAATCAGTGGGAAAGTGGTGTGGGGTACTATATCATCAAGGTAATTTAATTCATATTATTTTACCTGTCTTGCATTATTTGGTGAGCATTCCTTGGGGAGGTTGGGTTGGTTAGTATACTTGTTTAGGTGTTGTTTGTTTCTATTATTTTTCTCACAGGTGCATTAGTATGCTTCTTTCACATGTGCACGAGAGAGTTTTCTTTTCATATTGAGTACAATTGTATACTCACCCTATGTATATAAAACTGTTTTCAAGTTTCTAGAAGGATTTTGCAGACTGTTCTAGACCTTACAAGCTGGGATCCTTGACAATTTCTATGTCACTACTTAGTGTTTACTTTTGGGTATTGGATAATTTTATCTATATAATTTGTATTTATACATGCATGTGGTTTGTTTTGGGGTTATCTTTGATATTATGTATTGGAGTTGGTTGTGGATGACTCATTATATATCCTGATGTTGTTTCTTATAAAGGGTAATGCCTCCCATATTGTGAGATTTGTACACCCTTAGTGCTTCTCACCAACCCAGGGCCTGCTGGAGGTGGGTGTAGAGACCCAAAGCATTAATTACATGGACAATACATTACTTTTGCGGAATACTTAATACATAAAAAAACCAAAACTCAAGGATCGTAATAGTTTAGTGTCTTTGGAAACTCGGGACATAATCTTCTAATCATGGTGAAAGATCTTCAACATCTCCCATAAAGACCTTACCCTTTTGTTTTCTTACCTAAATTTTTTCTTTATATCATGGGGAAAAGAAAACATATAAAGGGTGAGATCAAATGCTCAGTAAGGGTAAACATAGAGAACATAAAACAATCCATAAATATTTGAATGTAAAAACCTGAGCATAAAATCTAAACATCAAAATCTTGAGCAATGCCATAAAACATTGCAGTACATAAGGAATAGATCACAAAAGAACATTAATCATGATAAAATAGCATAGTAATAAAACTTGTAATTGTAGAAAAACAATAAGCACATGATATTAATTCTATAGTAGCCAAGGCATTGCTGCCAAGACCATCTTAGTGGACAAAGTCCCTTACTGAACCGGGTTTACTTGCCGTTCCAGCCCAGTATTACTTAACCAAATTTACTTTCCATTCCAACCATGTCTATCTCATGAGATATAAATCTTTAACCAATGTATTTGAGGGAGATATAGGTCCCACCCATCTCATAATGAAATCATTCTTACTTGTGCCACAACATAAACATAAATCATTCATCATAACCCAAATAATAAAATGGGTTTCATAAACATCATCCCATTATCACATAATCCATATAAAAAAATGGATATCATTTCATCATAAGAAAAGTGAAACCACGTAAATCATATAGACATTATACTTGAAACATACACATATGAAATAATGTCATCTTAGGTGGAAAATAGTTTTGATAAAACACTTGAAATGAATTCTTGATGAAAATATCCTTTCTTCTTCAAAATCATTTTCTTTTCTCAAAATACCATGAAATTTTTAAAAGAAAAGTCATTTGTTGAAAATAATCATGAAATATTGTAGAGTATAATTCATGAAAATGAGGTGTTATGAAACTGTAAAAATCTTTTCATACCGTATAAGTTAAAAAAACATTCTCCTCATACTTTTTCTAAAAAGTCAAAAAGTTCCACGTATGGTAAACAAAAGAAAGATTCCTTCCATAACACAAAGTAAAAGTCAAAGAGGGGTTAAAATTCCATTAAACATACATGGAAGAATATTAAACACTTTTTGAAAAAAAATTTATGGTCATGGATGAAAAATATAACCCCAGTAAATACTTACATATAAGTGATCTCGGATAAAAATGAGATTGAAAAATTATCCCTTACCTTAGGTCTGATTTTCTTCGTACGTATCCAAACATCCTGTATAATTATTTAAATAATGCCATTGACTTATTAAAGAATCATATTAATTGTTATGATATCATATATGGTCATATTCTTATCTTCTTATTAGTAATATTTCATTGCTACTTGTTATTCGGGTGTTTATTGCTTTATGTTCTTATGCATGTTTTGTCGAATAAATTCATATTCTTATTTTTAGGTTATAGATACCTCATTTCCAGAATGTTATTATTGTAATATATATCATATTTATTCATTCAATTCATTTATATAATCATTATTAAATGAAGATCATGTAGAACGAGTCACATCACATCGTGGAGACGGTAGGCCGTACGTACGCACAAGCGATGATATCGTTCCCATGATCGTGTAGTTGTATTGAAGTGTATGTATACTATTCCAGAATCAATATCACTTTAAAATAATAATATATATTTATTATTTACACCATTATACCCATCCAAGTAAGTTGGTGGTGGAAAAAAGATTACACCACGGCGTGGAGACGGTATTCCGTACGTACGCACGTGCGGTGATTTCATTTTTCATAGGATGGATAGAAGGTGAAATATGGTTGTTTAATATTTATAATAACATATCAGTATATGAGTGATACTGATATTATTACTTCATAATTAAACAACTAAATAAGAGCTAGTATAATAAGAAATAAATTTGAAATAATCGGTAACGAATATTACCTCTTCTTTGACACGCCTCTTTGAAACCTCCTCTTAGGGAACTAAAGTTGGTCTTTGAAGAAGACAAATACCTCAATTATGTTTCTAAGGAAGTTGAGAAGGGAAATGGGTAGTGTTTTTCTGAGCTTGAGTGCTCAAAATTGTGTGAGGAGGAGAGGGAGGAGGTGCCCTTTTATAAGGGAGGAGATGAGATCCTTTGGAATTATAAGAAATATTAATTTATAATATATTCCAACCCCACTTAAAAAACCTACAAAATGACTCAAATCCAAATATTATATGATATATGGTTTTAATATCATCAACCAATAAAATTAAGACAGGTTGAGAATTTATTTTAAACATTATCAACTTGATTTATCCTTATATAATCTATTTAATTTTATTTGTGGTAATAATATTCTAAATTTTAAATCATCATAAATAATTACTTATATGTTGTGAATTGTCCATAATTGTATTATTTATTACATTTTAGACTTTGTAAATTTTATTTTATAAATTTTAAATATTTTTGTGATTTTTAAACAATTTTATAATATGTTATTTATATAAAATAACAATAGTGTCATTTTTGACACTATTCATTTATTTTAATTTAAATAAAATCCACACAGAGGATATATTCTAACCAAAATATTTAATATATTACTAACATGTAAAATATGTCTATAAAATTCGTGGAGAACATTAAATAGTTCATATAATATTTATTTCAATAAGTTTAAAACCATTTATTTGGTATATCTCTTAATAAAATAATTAGTACAACATTTTTGTATAATTATTTAATATACTTATTTGTTGCATAAAAATTAAAAATAAAATCCTATGATGAAGATAAATCTCATATATTTCATAAAAATACTTTTACTCGAACTTATCATCTTAAAATCAAGACATGTAAATTGTTATATTTATTAAATTATGAAGGTGACAACTTTGGAATCATTTAAAATAAAATAATATAAGTGTCATAATCGCCTTTATAAGGATCCAAATGGTCAAAAATTTGACCAGTGGATGATTATGGTTTATATATACACTAACAATATGTTTTTTTTCATATTTTTGGGCCTTTTGATATGTATTACTATTTCACTAAAAACTATATTATTGATTTTTTACTAAATAAATAATTTCTGCATCATTAATGTATAAGATAATAAGGTAATTAAATAACTCTTAAAAATTACAAATAAATTACCATGATAAATAAAAACATATTATCTTTCAAATGAGTATTTATAACTGAATTTATATTCTGTATAACCATATATTAAAAATACTGTAATTATTAAAGTTTGAGTGAGACATATTTCACATTCCTTTAAATAAAATAAACTAAAGGTCATAACCAAATACAAGTGGGTTCCATTAGATTAAATTTATACCCAAGTATGATTTAGGGAAAAATATAATCGTCCAATTATATTTAGACAAGTGTTAGGGTAATTTTATAATATTATATTTACCCTTAATTACCTGATTTACCTTTAACTATGGTAAATAAAATTTACCGTAGTTACTATTCATAATGCCTAAAAATAAAAAGTAGCTTATTAACATAATTTGGACCTACTGATTCCAAATATGAAATACATTTTTCCAAATTCAAATCACAGAAGTTGCAGAAATTAATTTAAAATTAATCCCGCTGTTAAGAAAATGAGTTTTAAAAGTTAAAACATTACAAAAGATTGAAATTATTTTACTTATGAATTCAATGTAATATAAATGCTAATAAAATACATTATATTAAATTGTAAAAATATATTCTATTTATAATTTGAAACCATTTAATATTATAATTTAACCATATAAATTATTACGATGAAAAAAGTTGTTTTTAATTAAAATATAGCGTGTTTTTACTATTCATTAAAATATGAAAGTTATCAGAATAATATGAAAAATTTATCCAAAGTAAATTTTTATATCCTGATTCCAAAGAAAAATTTTATTTTGTTAAATTGAACTTATAAACATGTCAAAAACTAGATTTAAAGTTGGTGCGCCATCAAAAGGCGGCAAAACTACATTTTTTGAAAAATAATTATTTTACCTGAAAATTTATTTTGTTCTCATACCATGTTATAGAAAATATGTAAGATGAATAATAATGTTGTAAAATTCACAATTTAGTTAATACTATTAATAACAGCTAGTCCATAATAATATTATAACAATATATCGTTGTTTAGTGAAACCCGGTATTGCGTACAACACACGCTATCAAGGAAGGTCGCGATGGCGTGTAATGCAAGCCAAGTCAGAGATGCATGTAGTGCAAGCTCCCTTTGTTGTTGCATATAACAAAATCCAACCATATTTAATTTATATACATTGAATATAATATATTATATATACACAGACTCAATGTTGCGTAGAATAACACTACTATCAAACGAACTTGAAATTGTGTGTTACACGATCCAAGAATAGTGTTGTGTATACTACAAGCTAATACAGTGTTGTGTATAGAACAAGATAATTTTGGTGTAACGTATAACACAAGACATCAATGAAATTAAAAAGAATAATTCTCATAAAATCTCAGGTTGTTACATTCTACCCCACTTAAAATGAATTTCGCCCTCGAAATTCGTCGGGGTTATAAATGGTTTATTACATGAGAGTTTCTGTCATAGAAAACCCACATCATAAAAAAGGAATACTAAAACATAATTTTAAAAAATGAATTATGAAACATAACGGTTTACCCAAATTTAATCATCATTGGGTTTCCACATAGGAGAACTTAGGTTAAAAATATGGATATGGAAGAGAAATCTAACCATCAAATTCTGATGGAGAGTGGTAGAGAAAATGGCTATGAAAAAGCCAAAAATAACAAAGCCATATATTTTTGATGATCTAAGGTACCATAAGATTCATTAGATATAATATTACTAGGACAACATTTTTGGTTTTCAAGATCATTTCCCTAAAGTTGATCAATTAAAAAAAATACTTACATGATTTTGGTACAATCTCACTATTTGTTCGTGCCTTGAACAATTTACACTTCATCTCTAAAAGAAATGAAGTTGAATTTCTTATTCATGAAGTGTTAGAAAGAATCATGTGATAAAAACGACGAGTAATTCCAATCAGGGACTTCCTGTAGGCCATTGGTAGGTGATAAAGGCCGATCGCACTTCGGTTGTGGGTTCGATTCCCGCAACCTTGTCTGACGCAACGGGTTGTCGCCCTGTCTTGTAGGTTTTCCATTTTCTAAACTACATTATTATAACATCCCATCAATAATATTGAAAAAACAATTCTAGCCTTAAACAATACTAAATTATGTCCAACATAATCCATTCCAATCTTTAGGCTTATCCAAAATAATTCTATCCAAACTCATAGTATAAAGAAAACAATTACTAGAAATGTCATCAAAAAAAACATGTGAATGCCATCATTTATCCCCCATTATATCATAAAATATATATTTTTCGTCACATTCCAGACATGTGAATACCTTAATTATGTATTCTATTGAAAAATGAATACCCATTGAACCTTAGTGAAAACATGAATGCTGTCAAAAGTTAACTCTTTCCACATACCAAAATCCAAAAATTTCTATATACTCAAACCATGATATGATCTCATTTCATTTTCTCTTTATCACTTCATTATGCACATATCATATTCCTTCAAAAAATATTTCAATCACTTTTCATGGTTACCACTGGTACCATATAATTATTGAAAACCAATACATAGATATTCCATAATTCCACGATACCATAAATGAGATTCCATGATACTATTTTGAAATCCCATTACATAAACACTTAGTCATTACACAACATCATTTTCATACTCAACATCACAAATAGTGATCGCATGTGACTTCCCTTTATCCTTTGCCTTAAGTGGTTTGCTCACGTTGATCATCATTAACCCTTGGATTTAGGGCATTGATTATCATAATGCCCCCATTTCCTTGCACTTGAAGCATTGAAGTGTTGGTGGTGCGTTTCTCTGCAGTTTTTTCTTTATTCACATCATTAACAACCCTTTTTCCATTACTTCGACACTTAGTTTGCTCGATGAAATTCTTTTCTACACTTAAAACATTTTCTGAGTACCTTTAAGACAGTCTCCACCATGCTTCTTTCCACACTTTGAGCATAAAGAAACATTCACCTTCTTTTCACCATTATTCTGAGGTTTTTCCTTGAACTCCATATTTTGTTTCTTGTCAAAACCGTGAGATAGATATGTTACAACAACTTCCATTTATACCTTAAAAGCACAACACAAAATTTCTTCATAGCTACTAAATTCTCTTATAGCTAATGCCCTTTGAAGACTTGGTTTTAAGACACTGAAGAATCGATCAACTTTACTTTCAGGTAGGATGATAAAGCCAGATTCATATCTTGAAAGTCTTGTAAAATTCACTTCGTATATACCAACAGATTCATCATCCTTCTGCTTAAGCTCAAGGAACTCCTTTTCCATCTTTGTTTGAAGAATACGAGGGAAGTACTTACTGAAAAACAAGATCTTGAACTCGTACCATTCCATTGATTCAATTTCTTCTTGGGGCCTTGTATTCTTAATTAGAGTCAAACACTGGCCTGCTTCACCTTCTAAATAGTAAACAACCAAAATTACTTTTTCATGCTCTGAACAGCGAAGTATGGAAAATATCTTTTCAATGCTACTGATCCATTGTTCAGCAACAAGTGGATCAGAAGACCCACTGAAAGAAGGTGGACGTTGCCTCATGAAGGAATCAAGAGAATATTGTTCCCTTCTCTGCTCATTCAGAAGTCCAGAATGATTCATAGCTTTTGTAAGTATAGAAATATGATTTGTCACTCCATCTCCCATAACATTGGTTTGTTCAAAAGGACAATCATTGCATTGTCCATTACATTGATCAACACGGTTCCTTCGGGTTCCAGCCATCATCTAAAACCCAAAAAGAATTGTGTTTGTGGAAAAAATCATGCTAGGGAAAACAACATAATAAAGGGAGAGTACCTTCAATATATAACATCTTAGGATTAATTCTAAGATATTTACTGTAATTCTATAACTATAAACAATACTTATACTTAACCTTAGGGACATCCCTAGACATACCTTTGAAATATCTCTAGGGATCTCACTAAAGTTCTCGCATCCTAGTTTCCAAAGGTTGACTAAACCTTTCCTATGATACCAACTGTAGAGACCCAAAGCTTGATGTACATGGATAGTACATTACTTTTTCAGAATACTTAATACATAACAAAAACCAAAACTCAAGAATCGTAATAGTTTAGTGTCTTTGGAAACTCAGAACATAATCTTCTAATCATGGTGAAAGATCTTTAACATCTCCCATAAAGATCTTCCCATTTTGTTTTTTTACCTAAAACCTTCCTTTATATCCTAGGGAAAATAAAACATACAAAGGGTGAGATCAAATTCTCAATAAGGGTAAACATAGAGAACATAAAACAATCCATAAACATATGAATGTAAAAACATGAGCATAAAATCTAAACATCAAAATCTTGAGCTATGACAGAAAACATTGCATTACATAAGGAATAGATCATAAAATAACTTTAATCATGATACAATAGTATAGGAATAAAACTTGTAATTTTAGAAAAAAATTAAGTGCGTGATATGATTTCCATAATAGCCAAGGCATTGCTGCCAAGACCATCTTAGTGGAAAAAGTCCCTTACTGAACTGGGTTTACTTGCCGTTCTAGCCCTGTATTACTGAATCAGATTTACTTACTGTTCTAGCCATGTCTATCTCATGAGATATAAATCTTTACCCAATTCATTGGAGGGAGATATAGGTCCCACCCATCTCACAATGAAATCATTATTACTTGTGCCACAACATAAACATAAATAATTTATCATAACCCAAAGAATAAAATGGGTTTCATAAACATCATCCCATTATCACATAGTCCATATAAAAAAATGGATATCATTTCATCATACGAAAAGTGAAACCACGTAAATCATAGAGACATTATACTTGAAACATACACATATGAAATAATGTCATCTTAGATGGAAAATAGTTTTGATAAAACACTTGAAATGAATTCTTGAGGAAAATATCCTTTCTTCTTCAAAATCATTTTCTTTTCTCAAAATTCCATGCAATTTTTGAAAGAAAAGGGTTTTATTGAAAATAATCATGCAATCTTGTAGTGGAAGCTTCATGAAAATGAGGTGTTATGAAACCGTAAAAATATGTTCATTCCGTATAAGTTAAAAAAATATTCTCCTCGTACTTTTTCCAGAAAGGTCAAAAAGTACAACGTTTGGTAAACAAAAGAAAGATTCCTTCCATAACACAAAGTAAAAGTCCAAGAGGGGTAAAAATTCCATTAAACATATATGGAATAATATTAAACACTTTATGAAAAAATTTTTATGGTCATGGATGAAAAATATAACCCCAGTGAATACTTACGTATAAGCGATCTCGGATAAAAATGAGATTGCAAAATTATCCCTTACCTTAGGTCTGATTTTCTTCGTATATAAGGCCCCAACCTTAAACCGTACTTAATATTGAATTAAATGTATAATTCACATTGAGGATCTTTTCAGGGTTTAGAGTTTTAGAGAATTAGATCATAAAAGTTGCATTACATTCCACATTTAAACAAAGTGGTTACATAAAAGATAGTATTCATTTTTCCCATCAACGGAAACATATTTAAAATAAAACATGGATTCTTTCTTGACACTTCCTTGACACTATCATCATATCATGTACCATTCCCTTGACCTATGAAAAACATTTCAAAAACTTGGGATGAGAATAAAAAGCTCAATAAGGGTTATAAAAAGTATGGAAAGGAAACATGAGTACATATATACATAAGAATGAAATCATACTTTACCCATAAAACATATACACTTTAACATACCTCATAAAATCATGAATAAATCATAGAAATAATAATACATAAAGGTAACTTGAGGCATTCATAACATTCTTACGTAGGGAGTAACCCTCTTGGTTACGTTGGGAATACCCATCACAGTATATTACCTAAATCTCTTCGGAGAAACCTTAACGTTTAAATACTTCGCGTTACCCAATGCATTAGAGTGCTATATCGGGCTCACCCACCCTTAGTCTATCACGAAACCACCCGTCTTCATAACAATGCCCAAGAACCATAACATAATCGTATCACATAAAATATGCATAAAGGAAACACAACATTTCCACTTTTCAATCACAAGATATCAATAAAACACATTGATATAAAAAAATTATGAAAACCATTTTCAATACCGAAAGAAACAAAAAGTAAAACATGGTATTTATTTTTCTTTAAAAAAATGGTATGGCTTGTAGAGGAAGCCGAAACTCAAATAATGGTCACGGCGGCGGAGAAGTCGTTGTCGCCGCATACGTACAACAAAAACATTCCCTTTTTTCGTTTAGTAAACGCTTCGTATAAAAAAATATTCCTTTTGAATAAACTTAAAAGTCAAAGGGGTTCATACATCGTATAAAATAAAGTTGTGTATAAAAAAAAAACATGCCTCAATGAAAGGAGATTGAGACGAAGTCCCATACAAAGACTTGGATTAAGGATAAATCAATTACATAATTATGTGTGACAAATGAATACACCAAATATAAGTGGATATTAAGTGTAAAAAAATCTGTGTACATTCACACATATTCATATAACTACATATTCAAGGAGTAAAATTTTATCCCAAAGAATCAAAATTGGGTTAAGAAGTTCCCTTGCAGAAATTCGACAGCCTAACAGCGTCACTTCAAAATTCAGAAAAAGAGTTGATGAGCGATAAAAAGGGTATCTTATCACTTGGACATAAAATTTACATCAATAAGGATATATAAGAACATATCCCAACATAATAGTATGTGAATTAAAAGATATAACAAAAGAAGTCTTTTAAAAAGAGGGGGGGTGAAAGGTTCCCTTACCGACTTGGGTAACTTTCGAAACGTACACCCCATTGAAGAAGGGTCATACAATGAATACGTAAATACCCATAAATGAAATTATATTACACAAAGAGTATAATAATGGGAAGTACATACACCACTCAATGGAAATGGTGGCAAATGTAGCATAAATCTCACGGGACTAAAAGTGAGATAAAAAACCCCTTACGAAAACTCGGCAGCCTAACGACGCCTAATTAAAATTTTCAAAAATGGATTGATGAGATAAAATAGGGTATCTCATCATATTACAATAAAATTTATAGCAATAGGAATATAAAAGAACATCCCCCATCATAACAAATAGGAGCTTAAAAGGAGTAACATAAAGGAGAGTACTTAAAAAGAAAGAGAGAGGTTAGATCTCTTACGAAAATTCGGCAGCCTAACGGCGCCACTCAAAACTTCCAAAATGGATTGATGATAGAAAATAAGGTCTCTCATCATATGAACATAAAAATTATAGTAGGAGTAATATAAAAGAACATCCCAATCATAATAAATATGAGCTTAAAAGGAATGACATAAAAGAGTGTACTTAAAAAGAAATAGAGGAGTATGATCCCTTACCTCGGGTCCGACTTGACTCGATCGTTCTTTAACATCCTGAATAATAAACTTGAGTTAATTTCTACTTGCTTAAGAACCTTTTTCAAGTTCATTATTCCTTTTATATAACTTATTTCCATGTTATAAACATTATTTAATCATCTATGTTAATAATGTTTGTTTTGTCGATATTTGGTTCTTAAGTCGAAATTGGACTTCTTACAATTACATGTTGTTCGTGTGGTCAAAGGTTCATTATATCCAGAATGATATTCATGATTTGGATATCATATATATCATATATATCCAGAATATACATGTATTTATAATATTACATAATCATTTAGAGGTAAGAAATGAAATGCACCGTTCATGGAGACGGTAAGCCGTGCGTACGCATGAACGCTACTTTCATTTCTATGTCATATTAATGGAATTAAAACTAAATGAGAGGTATTTATATTTTAATTAAAGAATTATATTCATAATTTATATGTAACATACATCATATATAATAACTTTAAATCCATCCTTTATACATCCCACATATGGCATTAACGAATCAAATCACTTTCAGGGGGCGGTAGTCCGCACTTCCTAAAATGAAATTATCGTGTTTACCCACAATGGAAACCATAAAGGTATGACACAAAAGAAAAATACAGAATCTTAAGTAAAACATAAACATATTATATATCATATATATATAGTGACATCTTAATGGCCACCTTTGAAGGTGTTATATGACTGTTGAACAATCATCGTTTCGTGAGGCAGAAATTCGCCATCCACCGAAACAGTATGTTCTTTAACCATTAGATGTAGGTGTGTGTAAGTGTATCTAGAATTATTCTTATAAAAACATCCTAGTATATTTAAGATACTAGATTTGTTACAAAAGAAATGAATAAAAAGAGTTTAGAGGGTTGGAGAAGCAAAATAAAACATAAGAACACAAGAGAGGACACTACCTTTAAATCGGGTAACTCTCTTTGATTTGAGCTCAAAGGCTTCCTTGGAAAGGATTCTGCCCAAAGTGAGGCTTCAATGATGAAGAGAGGGGTTTGGAGAGATGAAATGGGAAGGGTTTGGCCGAGCCAAAGGCTTGAGAGGTGTGTGTAAGGTGGTAGAGGTGGGGGCCTTTTATAAGAGGAGAGGAGGGGCACTCTTGCAAAGTTATAAATGATTACTTTATTATAAAATATATTTTGGATTTTAAAGGTTTCATTTTGATATAATTCAAGGATAAGTTGATAAGGGTTCGAAATATACTCATCCAATAGGTCTTTGACCAGTGTAAGTCTTAGATGTTACATTATGTTTTCACTTTATTTAAATCGTTCATTAATGAGGTAATCGCTTCATCATCATGATGTCATAAATAATTTAATTTATTTAATTTCTAAAAATTATAAAAAAACTATGATGTAGGAAATCTTTTTATCTTTCCAATGACTATTTATAGTAAAAATTATGACACTTATAAACCCATGTAAAAATTGTTTTAGTAAAACAACTCATGTTTGTGACATTTTTATTTTAACTTTAAATATAATGTTATTTATGTCATTTTCCTACCAAAGTGGCTCCATGGGGTCCCCAAGTTGACCCATGGATTTTATTGGTCATCCATGACACATCCAATAAGGTTAGGACATGTTTTTAGGTCATTTAATATTATTAAAACATTATTTTTACCTTAAACTACATTAATTACCTCTAATCGCGGTTAAAAACATAAAAGTTACTATTCACCAAAAAATTATTTTAATTCCATTGAACCACATTTTACTTCTTAATGACAACCATGTATGTCGGATTTTTGAAATTCAAAACACAGAGGTGGTAAAATTTCATTTAAACAGAAAATCAGTTTTTATAAGTACCACTTAGTGGTTTCACTATTCATCAAAAATTGATGTTTTTCAGAAAAATACCAAAACTTCACCAGAAGCTATATTTGATATTCCGAATTCAAAAATGAAGTCTATTTTACAAAATTCAAAACATATAAGTTGCATTAATTAATTTAATAATTAATTCCCGATGTTAGAGCAAATAGCATGTTTTTATGAAACAATAAGTATCAAAAGATTGACACTAGTTTAAGTCCGATTTCAAAGTGAAATTAATTAAAATGACCACTATTGGATTAAATGGTAAAAATATATTCTAATTTTACTTTAAAAACAATTAAAAAGATAATCTAATCATATAAATAAATTAGATTAAAATGAGGTTTTGAATTAAAATACAACAGTTTTCACTATTCATTAAAAAATGAACTTTATCGGAATAATACCAAAAATTTACACAAAGTAAATATTGATGTCTCGATTCTAAAGAATAATTTTATTTTTTCAAATATAACACATAAAATTGTCAAAAAGTGGATTTAAAAGAGGTTATCCATCAAAAGGCGGTTAATCGACCTTCTAAAGAATATTAGAATGTTTACGCTTAAAATTGAATTCATTCACATTTTTAATCCTCTAAAATTTATTGTAAAAAGTAAAAATATTTGACAAACATATATAATCATTTTTTAGTTAGTTCTGTTCATTCTCTCCATTACAATGGCATGTCGTTAACTACCATTTAAAATAATATTATTATAGTGCCACATAAGATTTCAAAGGAACTCGTTGTCGCGTATTGGGTACGCCATCGAGCATAGAGTTACCTTTAAATTAATATTAATATTTTTTTCACAAATAGGGATAAATATAAAAATTTCATATTATTTATTTACCTGGGGTGTTACATCCTTCCCCCCTTTTGTGAATTGCGTCCTCACAATTTCAAAATTGGGCTTGAAAACTCCATTGAAAGTCCCACATCGGAAAAGGAGTAAATTAAACTATCACTTTAAAAGAAAGAAAGGGAAGTACAAAGGTCACCCGAGTTAACCCATACTAGGATTCCATGTATGAAAATATGGACATGGAGGAAAAAATAAAGGGTCATGTTCTAATGGAGAGTGATAGTAAACATGTCTAGGAGAAAGTTAACCATAAGAAAATCACAAACTTGTGATGGGTTAAACGGTATTCGATTCCCCAGTAGGAAAAGTTAACAGACAACATTTTTGTTTTAAGTTAATTTTTATTGAGGAATTTATTCATACGGAAACATAATTACTTATCATGTTGACTTTCAACTTTTATTAGATTTCTTACACAAACTCATATTTTCTCCAAAAGACGAGTATTTAGGAAGACTTGTTCACTATAATCAACTTCTAGAGAATCACCTAATCCACAAAAGAGAACTATATACTTCCCATGTCTTTAGACATTAACCAAAACCAAAACCAAAATGGTTAGTACAAGATCAGATAATCAAGAAAAGGATAACCCTATATAAAAATAAAATCTATTCTTAATCTCCAAAATTTGTCCAACAAAACCCAAAGTTCAACGAGGACCATTCGATAAACAATTTGTCCATAAAATTCTTCAAAGTAAACCAAACTAATATTGAAACCCAAATATTTGAAGGATTTAGTCAAATAATATTCCAAGTTAAATTGTAACATTTATCTCCAAACAACATCAGTTGCTCTTAAAGTCTCGTATTGAAAAGTAATTAACATAATCACATATCCTCCATGATAGGTTAATAAATTTCCATAGATAACCCGAAATCAACTTACTATTAATTCATAAAATCATCTAACTAAAAAGAATTAGTCAAACTAACCAGTGACTTCACGTAGTCCAGTGGTAGGCGATAAATACCTGTTGCACTTTGGTTGTGGGTTCGATTCCCGCAGCTTTTTCCGACGTGACGGGTTGTCACACAGTATGCGTGTTTCCCTTTTTATAAAACACCAAAAATAACCCTAACATGTTTTAACCTCAATAATTTCCTTATACCTCTCATTTTCATCCAAATTCATTATGTTCTCAACATCTTAATTCATGAAGTCTTATTTCACCACCATAAGATAAAATAAAACGATTCCCAAAATGAATAACAGCATACCTTGATCATGGAGTCCACTCAGTTTCATCGTCATCTTCTTCACATAGGTAGACGTCCCATGCATTACAACAATGATTTAGAGATCCTTCAAAATAATTTGCTTCCTCCATCCAAATACACCTTGTACAACATGGGTCATATGGGTGTTCACAGAAAAACAGTTTTGGAAAATAATTATGTATGACATATAATTCCAAAACATCTGATAAAACATGATTTCTATAAAATAGTCGGACAGAATTTGAGTTGAAACTTTCTATTATTGGTCCTTTTGAAATACCATAAGTATGTGCTGAGATACTATATTTTAAAAGAAAATATAAATTGGTTGCTCAAGGGTCTCCTTCCTCAACACCCTTTTTAAAATCATAATACGCTTCAAATTCTTGTGATAAGGTAAACTATTTGAAAATACCTTGATAATTTTACCTTTCTTGAAAATATGAGAATATTGTGAAAATAGTATTTGTCTAAATACAACCCATGATCCACGATGATAACGAGGTATAGTGGAGGTGTTTGATATATCAAACAACTACTTGAAAGTGAGTTGTATGCTAGAAAATTTTTCACAATCATCCGAACATGACTTTGCAATAATTATTGCAAGCATGTCATCAGGAAGAGATAGGAATGTCATTTGAGATCCTTCTCCTTCCATTCGTAACTGACTTTACTTGACCTGAAAAAAGTTATTAAATAAGGATTTAACTGAAATAATAGATATAGGGACTAATCATGTGTCTAACAAAAACTCATAATCCCTAAAGTTGTCTAAACCGACCTTTGATACCAACAATAGGGCCCCAGCCTTAAACCTTACTTAATATTGAATTAAATTTATAATTCACATTGAGGATATTTTCATGGTTTATAGTTTTAGAGAATTAGATCATAAAACTTGCATTACATTCCACATTTAAACAAAGTGGTTACATAAAAGATAGTATTCATTTTTCCCATCAACGGAAACATATTTAAAATAAAGCATGGATTTTTCTTGACACTTCCTTGACACTATCATCATATCATGTACCATTCCCTTGACCTATGAAATAAATTTCAAAAACTTGGGATGAGCATAAAAACCTCAGTAAGGGTTATAAAAAATATAGAAAGGAAACATGAGTACATATATACATAAGAATGAAATCATACTTTACCCATAAAACATATGCACTTCAACATACCTCATAAAATCATTAATAAATCATAGAAATCATAAGACATAAAGGTAACTTGAGTCATTCATAACATTCTTACGTAGGGAGTAACCCTCTTGGTTACGTTTGGAATACCCATCACAGTATATTACCTAAATCTCTTCGGAGAAACCTTAACGTTTAACTCCTTTGCGTTACCCAATGCATTGGAGAGCTATATCTGGCTCACCCGCCCTTAGTTTATCACGGAACCACCCATCTTCATAACAATGCCCAAGAACCATAACATAATCGTATCACATAAAACATGCATAAAGGAAACATAACATTTCCACTTTTCAATCACAAGATATCAATACAACACATTGATATAAAAAAATTATGAAAATCATTTTCAATACCGAAATAAACGAAAAGTAAAAAATGGTATTTATTTTTCTTTTAAAAAAACGGTATGGCATGTAGAGGAAGCCGAAACTCAAATAATGGTCACGGCGGCAGAGAAGTCGTTGTCACCGCATACGTACAACAAAAACATTACATTTTGTCATTTAGTAAACGCTTCGTATAAAAAAATATTCCTTTTGAATAAACATAAAAGTGAAAGGGGTTTATACACAATATAAAAGAATGTTGTGTATAATACAAAATATACTTCAATGAAAAAAGATTGAGATGAAGTCCCATACAATGACGATATCCTTGGATTAAGGATAAATCAATTACATAATTATGTGTGACAAAAGAATACACCAAATATAAGTGGATATTAAGTGTAAAAAAATCAGTGTACATTCACACATATCCATAGAACTACATATTCAAGGAGTACAAGTTTATCCCAAAGAATCCAAATTGGGTTAAGAAGTTCCCTTGCAAAAATTCGACAGCCTAACGACGTCACTTAAAAATTCAGAAAAAGAGTTGATGAGAGAAAAACATGGTATCTCATCACTTGGACATAAAATTTACATCAATAAGGATATAGAAGAACATATCCCAACATAATAGTATGTGAATTAAAAGACATAACAAAATATGTTTTTTAAAAAGAGGGGGGTGGAAGGTTCCCTTACCGACTTGGGTAACTTTCAAAACGTACACCCCATTGAAGAAGGGTCATACAATGAATATGTAAATACCCATAAATGAAATTATATTACACAAAGAGTATAATAATTGGAAGTACATAGACCACTCAAAGGAAATGGTGGAAAATGTAGCATAAATCTCACGGGACTAAAAGTGAGATTAAAAATCCCTTATGAAAACTCGGCAGCCTAACGGTGCCTACTTAAAACTTCCAAAAATGGATTGATGAGATCAAATAGGGTCTCTCATTATATTAAAATAAAATGTATAGCAAGAGGAATATAAAATAACATCCCCCATCATAACAAATAGGCGCTTAAAAGGAGTGACATAAAGGAGAGTACTTAAAAAGAAAGAGAGAGGTTAGATCTCTTACGAAAATTCGGCAGCCTAACGGCGCCACTCAAAACTTTCAAAATGGATTGATGAGAGAAAATAGGGTCTCTCATAATATGAAAATAAAAAGTACAGTTGGAGTAATATAAAATAACATCCCAAT
The DNA here is from genome assembly GCA_963277665.1 of Viscum album. NCBI lineage: Eukaryota > Viridiplantae > Streptophyta > Magnoliopsida > Santalales > Viscaceae > Viscum > Viscum album. The sequence goes on from OY728161.1 coordinate 1,566,834,074, forward strand.
GATAAGAAATATGAGCTTAAAAATAATGACAAAAAAGAGTGTACTTAAAAAGAAAGAGAGGAGTAGGATCCCTTACCTCGGGTCCGACTTGACTCGATCGTTCTTTAACATCCTGAATAATAAACTTGAGTTAATTTCAAATTTCTTAAGAACCTTTTATCAAGTTCATTATTCCTTTTATATCACTTATTGCCATTTTATAAACATTATGTAATCATTTAAGTTAATAATGTTTGTTTTGTCGATATTTGGTTCTTAAGTCGAAAGTGGAATTCTTACAATTACATGTTGTTCGTGTGGTCAAAGGTTCATTATATCCAGAATGATATTCATGATTTGGATATCATATATATCATATATATCCAGAATATACATGTATTTAGAATATTACATAATCATTTAGCGTTAAGAAATGAAATGCACCGTTAATGGAGACGGTAAGCCGTACGTACGCATGAACGCTACGTTAATTTCTATGTCATATTAATGGAATTAAAACTATATGAGAGTTATGTATATTTTAATTCCAGAATTATATTCATCATTTATATGTAACATACATCATATATAATAACTTTAAATCCATCCTTTATACATCCCACATATGGAATTAACGAATCAAATCACTTTGAGGGGGCGGTAGTCCGCACTTCCTAAAATGAAATTATCGTGTTTACCCACAATGGAAACCATAAAGGTATGCCACAAAAGAAAAATACAGAATCTTAAGTAAAACATAAACATATTATATATCATATACATATATAGTGACATCTTAATGGCCACCTTTGAAGGTGTTATATGAGTGTTGAACAATCATCGTTTCGTGAGGCAGAAATTCTCCATCCACAGAAACAGTATGTTCTTTAACCATTAGATGTAGGTGTGTGTAAGTGTAGCTCGAATTCTTCTTATAAAAACATACTAGTATATTGAAGATACTGTATTTGTTACAAAATAAATGAATAAAAAGAGTTTAGAGGGTTGGAGAAGCAAAATAAAACATAAGAACACAAGAGAGGACACTACCTTTAAATCGGGTAACTCTCTTTGATTTGATCTCAAAGGCTTCCTTGGAAAGGATTATGCCCAAATTGAGGCTTCAATGATGAAGAGAGGGGTGTGGAGAGATTAAATGGGTAGGGGTTGTTTGAGCCAAAGGCTTGAGAGGTGTGTGTAAGGTGGTAGAGGTGGGGGCCTTTTATAAGAGGAGAGGAGGGGCACTCTTGGAAAGTTATAAATGTTTACTTTATTATAAAATGATTTTCGAATTTTAAAGGTCCCATATTGATATAATTCCAGGATAAGGTGATAAGGGTTCGAAATATACTCATCCAATAGGTATTTGAAAAGTGTAAGTCTTAGATGTTACATTATGTTTTCACTTTATTTAAATCGTTCATTAATGAGGTAATCGCTTCATCATCATGATGTCATAAATAATTTAATTTATTTAATGTCTAAAAATTATAAAAAAAAATTATGTAGGAAATCTTTTTATATTTACAATGACTATTTATAGTATAAAATCTGACTTTTATAACCCCATGTAAAAATTGTTTTAGTAAAACAACTCATGTTTGTGACATTTTTATTTTAACTTTAAATATAAAGTTATTTATGTCATTTCCCTACCAAAGTGGCTCCATGGGGTCCCCAAGCTTACCCATGGATTTTCTTGGTCGGCCATGACACATCCAATAAAGTTAGGACATGTTTCTAGGTCATTTCATATTATTAAAACATTATTTTTTTCTTAAACTACATTAATTACCTCTAATCGCGATTAAAAACTTAAAAGTTACTATTCACCAAAAAATTATTTTAATTCCATTGAACCACATTTTACTTCTTAATGACAACCATGTATGTTGGATTTCTGAAATTCAAAACACAGAGGTGGTAAAATTTCATTTAAACGGAAAATCAGTTTTTATAAGTACCACTTAGTGGTTTCACTATTCATCAAAAATTGAAGTTTTTCAGAAAAATACCAAAACTTCAGCCTAAACTATATTTGATATTCCGAATTCAAAAATGAAGTCTATTTTACAAAATTCAAAACATATAATTTTCATTAATTAATTTAATAATTAATTCCAGATGTCAAAGCAAATAGCGTGTTTTTATGAAACAATAAGTATCAAAAGATTGACACTAGTTTAAGTCCGATTTCAAAGTGAAATTAATTACAATGACCACTATTGAATTAAATGGTAAACATATATTCTAATTTTACTTTAAAAACAATTCAAAAGATAATCTAAAAATATAAATAAATTAGATTAAAAAGAGTTTTTGAATTAAAATACAACATTTTTCATTATTCATTAAAAAAATGAACTTTATCGGAATGATACCAAAAATTTACACAAAGTAAATTTTGATGTCTCGATTCTGAAGAATAATTTTATTATGTCAAATATAACACATAAAATTGTCAAAAAGTGGATTTAAAAGAGGTTCTCTATCAAAAGGCGGTTAATCGACCTTCTAAAGAATATTAGAATGTTTACGCTTAAAATTGAATTCATTCACATTTTTAATCCTCTAACATTTATTGTAAAAAGTAAAAATATTTGACAAACATATATAATCATTTTGTAATTAGTTCTGTTCATTCCCTCCATTACAATGGCTATGCGTTAACTACCATTTAAAATAATATTATTATAGTGCAATGTAAGATTTCAAAGGAACTCGTTGTCGCGTATTGGGTATGCCATCGAGCATATAGTTCCCTTTAATGTAATATTAATATTTTTTTTCACAAATATGGATAAATATAAAAATGTCATATTCTTTATTTACCTGGGGTGTTACATCGTATGTATCCAAACCTCCTGTATAATGATTTAAATAATGTCATTGACTTATTATAGAATCATATTCATTGTTATGATATCATATATGGTCATATTCTTATCTTCTTATTAGTAATATTTTATTGCTACTTGTTATTCGGGTGTTTATTGCTTTATGTTCTTATGCATGTTTTATCGAATAAATTATTATTCTTCTTTTTAGGTTATATATAACTCATTTCCAGAATTTTATTAGTGTAATATATATCGTATTTATTCATTCAATTCATTTATATAATCATTATTAAATGAAGATCATGTAGAATGAGTCGCATCACATCGTGGAGACGGTAGGCCGTACGTACACACGAGCGATGATATCTTTCCCATGATCATGGAATTGTATTGAAGTGTATGTATACTATTTTAGAATCAATATCAATTTAAAATAATCATATATAGTTATTATTTACACCATTATACCTATCCAAGTAAGGTGGTGGTGGAAAAAAGATTACACCACAGCGTGGAGACGGTATTCCGTACGTACGCACACACAATGATTTCATTTTCCGTAGGATGGATAGAAGGTGAAATATGGTTGTTTAATATTTATAATAACATATAAGTATATTATTGATACTTATGTTATTAATTCATAATGAAACAACTAAAGAAGAGCAAGTAGAAGAAGAAATAAATTTGAAAGAATCGGTAATGGATATTACCTCTTATTTGACACGCCTCTTTGAAACCTCCTCTTAGGGCACTAAAATTGGTCTTTGAAGATGAACAGGACCTCTATTATGTTTCTAAGGAAGTTGATAAGGGAAATGGGCAGGGGTTGGACGATCTTGAATGCTCAAAATGGTGTGAGGAGGAGAGGGAGTAGGTGCCCTTTTATAAGGGAGGAGAGGGGCACCTTTGAAATTATAAGAAATATTAATTTATAATAAATTCTAAACCCACTTAAAAAACCTCCAAAATGACTCAAATTATAATATTAGATGAGATAGGGTTTTAATATAATCAAACAATAAAATTTAGACAATTTGAGAATTTATTTTTAACCTTATCAACTTGATTTATCCTTATATAATTTATTTAATTTTATTTGTGGTAATAATATTCTAAATTTTAAATCATTATAAATAATTTCTTATATGTTGTGAATTGTCCATAATTGTATTATTTATTACATTTTAGACCATATAAATTTTATTTTATAAATTTTAAATATTTTTGTGATTTTTAAACAATTTTATAATATGTTATTTTTATAAAATAACAATAGTGTCAATTTTAACACTATTCATTTATTTTAATTTAAATAAAATCCACACAGAGGATATATTATAACAAAAATATTTAATAGATTTCTAACATGTCAAATTTTTCTAGAAAATTCGTGGAGCACATTAAATAGTTTATATAATATTTATTTTAATAATTTTAAAACCATTTATTTGGTATATATCTTAATAAAATAATTAGTACAACATTTTTGTATAATTATTTAATATACTCATTTTTTTCATAAAAAATTAAAAATAAAATTCTATGATGAATATAAATCTCATATCTTTCATAATAATACTTTTACTCGAACTTATAATGTTAAAATCACAACATGTAAATTGTAATATTTATTAAATTATGAAGGTGACAACTTTGGAATCATTTAAAATAAAATAATATAAGTGTCATAATCGCCTTTATAAGGATCCAAATGGTAAAAAATTCGGACATTGGATGATTAGGGTTTATATATACACTAACAATAAGTTTTTTTTCATATTTTTGGGCCTTTTGATATGTATTACTATTTCACTAAAAACTATATTATTGATTTTTCACTAAATAAATAATTTCTGCATCATTAATGTATAAGATAATAAGGTAATTAAATAACTCTTAAAAATTACAAATAAATTAACATGATAAAGAAAAACATATTATCTTCCAAATGAGTATTTATAACTGAATTTATATTCTGTATAACCATATATTAAAAATACTGTAATTATTAAAGTTTGAGTGAGACATATTTCACATTCCTTTAAATAAAATAAACTAAAGGTCATAACCAAATACAAGTGGGTTCCATTAGATTAAATTTATACCCAAGTATGATTTAGGGAAAAATATAATCGTCCAATTATATTAAGACAAGTGTTAGGGTAATTTTATAATATTATATTTACCCTTAATTACCTGATTTACCTTTAACTATGGCAAATAAAATTTACCGTAGTTAATATTCATAATGCCTAAAAATAAAAAGTAGCTTATTAACATAATTTGGACCTACTGATTAAAAATATTAAATCCATTTTTCCAAATTAAAATCACAGAAGTTGCATAAATTAATTTAAAATTAATCCCGATGTTAAGAAAACGAGTTTAAAAGTTAAAACATTGCAAAAGATTGAAATTAATTTACTTATGAATTCAATGTAAAATCAATGCTAATGACATACATTATATTAAATTGTAAAAATATATTCTATTTATACTTTAAAACCATTCAATATTATAATTTAACCATATAAATTATTACGATGAAAAAACTTGTTTTTAATTAAATTATTGCGTGTTTTTACTATTCATTAAAATATGAAAGTTATCAGAATAATATGAAAAATTTATCCAAATTAAATTTTTATATCTTGATTCCAAATAAAAATTTTATTTTGTCAAATTGAACTTATAAAAATGTCAAAAACTATATTTAATGTGGGTTCGCCATCAAAAGGTGGCAAAACTGCATTTTTTGAAAAATAATTATTTTACCCAAAACATTTATTTTGTTCTCATACCATGTTCTAGAAAATGTGTAAAATGAATAATAATGTTATAAAATTAAAAATTTAGTTAATACTATTCATAACGGCTAGTCCATAATAATATTATAACAATATATCGTTGTTTAGTGAAACCTGGTATTGCGTACAACACACGCTATCGAGGAAGGTTGCGATGACGTGTAATGCAAGCCAAGTCAGAGATGCGTGTAGTGAAAGATTCCTTTTTTGTTACGTATAACCTAATCCAACCATATTTTATTTATATATTGAATATATATATATACAATCAATGTTGCGTAGAATAACTACAATCAAACGGACTTGAAATTGTGTGTAACACGATCCAAGAATAGTGTTGTGTATATTGCAAGCTAATACGGTGTTGCGTATTTAACAAGCTAATTTTGGTGTAGCATATAATACAAGAAATCAATGAAATTAAAAATAATAATTCTCATAAAATCTCGGGTTGTTATAGTGGGACTCGGGGGTCATTATCTCTGTCACCTCATTGCGGTATATGTGGAGGGATGGGGTCATGATAGAGTGGTATTAGAGCTTATGGTTGATATATGGGATTAAATATGGAGTTAGTCATATTGAGGATTGCATGGGGTGATATGAAAATAGTTCCAGTTTAACTTGGTGCGTGACATAGTCTAGGGAGACCAGCCAGGACACAGGATTTTAGGGCACCTTGTGATCCAATACACAGACTCTGAGCTTATTGAAAAAACAAGTGAGATGTACCTACTTGTAGGGTAGAGACATAGGAAAGGTAAACAAATCATAATGAATTTTGTTCTTGTTTTAATTGGGTTGTTTTGAAAAGGTTTAAATGGATGAAAAAAGTGAATTAAATGAGTTAAAATGAATCTTAATAAAATTCCATACTAGTTGTGCTTATGAAATCCTTGTTTTCCATTCATCTATGGATCCTGGTCATCATCCACATGTAGCTTAGGTATTTGAGGTTTAACAGGCTGATTCAGTTGATCATCGTAGGGTTGATTCATTTGAGGAGGATGTTCAATGGAAGAGGACATTGCAGGCTTTTCAATGAAAGGTTTTGGGGAAGTTCAGGGGTAGTGTTTTAGAAATGGAGAAAGAGAGCTGGCTGGAGGAGCTTGAGATTACTTTTAGTTTGATCTGGGCCTTGAATAAGTACTAGGCCCCTTTGTCAATTAGTTAGATGTGAGGAGCTACATGTCATTGGTGGAAGCTGTATTTGGGAGAGTGGAAGGAGGCAAATTTTTTGTGGGTCGACCTCGAGGAGTTTTGGGAAGATTTACTTTCATCGACCATGAAGGTAGGGAAGAGGAAGGAGCTTCTTTCACTTCAGTAGGGGAGTATGTTAGTGTAATATATGGGAAGTTCAAGGATGTTCTAAAATTTCCCCATATATTTTTCCAGATGAGGAGACGTCTTGAGGAGGCACTCCATCCTTCTATCTAGTATGCAATTTCTCCTTTTTCATTGCCAAAAAATATGGAGGTTTAGAAGAAGGCAGAGGTTATTGAGTAGATTCAATCATAAGGAGTTTTTTTTGGGAAGGGAACCAGTAGGTTTAATTGAGGGGAAGATATGTTAGTGGTAGGTCTCAGGACATAGGAACTTCAAGGTTTTGACCGGTTGGGATTTGACCTCAGCATCTTCCTTTCTGGCCATCTTGTGCCGGTGGCTTCTATGATTTTCATGTGAGATTTGTGATAGGGTGTTTTGGTTGTGGGTTCTATTGTCATCTATAGAACCAGTTCCCAATGGATTATTGAGCTCAGTTTGGTGAAGGTGGATAGGCTCAACATCAGCCTCATTTGTAGTTGCCAGTGAGGCCATTTCAGCAGTAGGGGCTGCAGGTTTATGCTCCACCGAGGGGAAAGAAGCATGTAGAGGTTGACCTTAGGATGTTACTCATGTTTAGGGACCAAAACCCGAGCATTAATATGGAGGCGGTCATTATTAAAAAAGTATAGGATATGGGTGTGGTCAGTGGCATGTAGTGGAGTTAGCAGTTCCAGAGGGGCCAGAGATTGTCAGAGGTACGATCAGTTTTTTTAATAATCTTGTCTGTGTCTTGTTTGATTCAGGATATCCACACTTCTTTGTTTCACCCAATCTAGCCCATGCTATGGGAACTGACATAGAGAGGCTTCTTGTACCCCTGGTGTTTACTACACCAGTCAGAGGCCATACCATCTTGTTTGATGTGTGTTGGGGGTATAAACTGATGATGAGACCGCATTAATCCCTTGTGGATCTTTTATTTCTACAGATACAACCATACAATGTCATACTCAGCATCTATTGGTTGTATTCCATACATGCTATTATTAACTACTTCTGGAGTAGATACATGTTTTCATTTGTGTATGGCCAGTCTGTGGTTCTCATTGGTGAGCATAGTTGTCGCGTGGGAAGTTGGAATGCAAATCCCCTTCTTTCCTTGTTGGCTAAGTTGTCAATGGAATCAATGGATGCTAAGACGGTAGATGTTTTCAGGATCATTGGGGAGTTTCTAAATGTTTTTTTGGAGGATTTTGTGACACTACCCCATCAACGTGATATTGAGTTTGGGATAAACATGCAACATGATACTTCGCAGATTTCAATGGATCCTTATCAAATGACACCTTATGAGTTGTGGGAGTTGAGGATTCAGATAGATGATCTGATGCATAAGGGTTTAATCCATCACAGTGTGTCACCATAAGGTTCTACAGTGTTTTTTTCCAAGATGGAGGATGGTATATTGAGGTTGTGTATATAATACCAGAGGTTGAATTAGGTGATGGTCAAAAACCGTTACCTACTTTTGAGGGTAGATTATCTTTTCGACCAAGTAAGAGGGGTGGGTTGGTTTTCTAAGATTTATATTTAGTATGGATATCACCAATTGAGGGTGAAAGAGGGAGATATCCCAAATACTTCCTTCAAATGTAGGTATGGGAACTTAAAGTTTATAGTCATTCAATTTTTTGTTGTGAACACACCAGCCACGTTCATGGGGCTTATGAAATCTATGTTTTGTGAGTTCCTAGATCGGTTCTTCGTCATATTAATTGATGATATCTTGATCTTCTTGAAGTTATAGTAGGATGAAGTCAAGCATCTCAGAACTATCTTGCATGTTATTCAACGCCAATGGATCTATGTAATGTTGTCCAATTTTATGTTTTGTATAGGAGAGGTTCATTTCCTTAGGCACGTAGTGTCTCAACAGGGCATGGAAGTTGAACCTTCTAAGGTTGAAGTAGTTGTTTCTTGGGCAGTACCCAATAATGTGGCAGATGTTTATATTTTCCATGGTCTCGTAGACTATTATCAGATGTTTTCACCTGATTTCACTTGAGTTTTATCCACATTGATAGACTTGACTATGAAAGATGGATATTTTCTATGGAGTTATAATTTCCATGCAACCTTCGATTACCTGAATGGGATGTTAATAAGTGCTCTAGTGCTTCAGTTGCTGGAGGAGGGTGTGTTGTTTGAGGTGTTTTTTGATGCTTCCTGTCTAGGATTAGGATGTCTAATAATGAAATATTAGGTAGTTATATCTTATGGGTCTTGTAAGTTATGTCCCCATGAGTGTAACTATGCTACGCATGATATGGAGCTAGCAATGATTGTGTTTGTGCTGAAGTTGTGGCGACATTACCTCATTGGGAAGTACTTTTTGGTATTTAAAAATCAAAAGAGATTGAGGTATGACTTTTCTTAGAATGATCTAAATTTACGACAATAGAGGTGGATTGTGTTTCTTCAGGATTATAATTTTGATATCTCTTACACCTTAGGAAATTGGAATGTTTTGGTCGATGCTTTAAGCAGGAAGTCATGGAAGGGTGCTGTTCGGGAGTCCAAGGATGCTTGGAGAGAAATGGAGGATTCGATAAACTTGCACTTATAAGAAATAGTGGATGGTGGTAGAGGATGTTTGTTTCAGATGATTATAAAGACTACTTTGATGCAGTAGGTGGAGGATTCGTAGTGGGGAGACTCAAAGGTAGAGGTGTTGCGTGATCGTGTTGGACACGATGATGCTTTAGAGGGATGGTCAGAAGTAGGTGTTGTATCATGAAAGGTTGTTTGTTTCAGTATTGATGTGAAATAGAGTCCTTCATGAGTTTCATAACTCAATTTTGACAGTACACCCAAGAGTTTCCAAAATGTACCATGGATTGAGGACACAATTTTGGTGGCCCAGGATGAAATGGGCAGTGGCAGAGTTTGTGGATTAGTGTCTGGTTTTTCAGTAGGTAAAGGCTGAGTATCATGTTCCTAGTTGTTTTTTTAATCCCTTGTATGTTCCAAAGAGGAAATGTGATGACATATTTATGGATTTCATCTTATGGTTACCAATACCTTAGGGAGGTCGTGATGCTATCTGGGTGATAGTGGATTAGTTGATGAAATCAACCCACTTCTTAGCGATCAAGGAGTCATGCATAGTGGATGCTTTGTCTAAGAGGTTTGTAGATGAGGTGGTGCAATTTCATAAAGTTTAGAGTTCTATTGTCTTAGATCAGGACACATTCTTTACTTCACAAGTCTGCAGGGGATTACAACATAATTTTGGAACCCAGTTATGCCTCAGCAGTACTTTCCACCCTTAGGTGGATGGGTAGATGAAACAAACTATCCAGACATTAGAGGATATTTTGCGGGTGTATTTCTTGGACTTTAGTGAATCTTGGGTATGACAGCTTCCCTTGGTGATGTTTTCTTATAAGAATATCTATCACTGTTCCAATGGAATGGCCCTATTTGAGGCTGTATATAGGAGATCATTTCATTCATCATTGTTCTAAACATAGGTTGGGGAGAAAGTTGTTCTTGGTCTTAATGTGGTGGATAGCATGGTATAGAATGTTCAGCTTGTTTGTTTGAGGATAAAATCAGCGTAGGACCAGCAAGAGTCTTATGTTGATCGTAGGAGGAGGCCCTTGGAGTTCAAGGTTTGGGGCCATGCGTTCTTGGAGGTTTCCCCTCGGCATGGTAAATGTAGGTTTAGAATATGGAGTAAGCTTTCCACTAATTTTTTTAGGCCCTTTGAGGTGTTGGGGCAAGTTGGAAAGGTGTCATATTGGTTATAATTTCCACCATGGTTGGAGAGGATCCATGATGTCTTCCCCACACATAAATCTAATCAGTATATTCATGATGACTCTGATGTCATTGACTGGGTAGAGTTGGATGTCGAGGATGATGTGACATTTCTGGTGTTGCTAGTAGAGATCCAGGATTGTTAGGAGAAGGCACTACATGGATGGACCATTCCTTTGGTTCGTGTGTTGTGGAGGCATGGTGGCTTGGAAGAGAGTACATGGGAATGAGAGACGCAGATGCATGCCCAGTACCTGGAGTTGTTTTAAGTTTTTATTTTCTATGTTTTTCTTTGTAATATGATGGTTGAGATATTTTGGTTTTATCTAATGAGATGTTTTCCTTGGTTTATGATATTTGTGGCATGATGTGTGATAAAATACTGACATATGGAAAAGGGAGGACCATATTCCTAATTGAGATGTATTAACTACGTTGCGATTAAACCCGTGCAGGCAGGTCAGAGCTACCCATAGGGATAATATCTTGACATGGTGTATATATTTCCCTGATTCATGTGTTTGGGATGGTATGGTTCATTGGTTTTAGTGGTTTTTGGTTTGGGATACATGGATTTTGAGGTGGTTTTGAACTGTTTTTGTGGTAGTGTAGTTGTGTGAGAGGAGGTTTCTTGTGGTTGTGAAGTCAATTTTTTGAACATTTGGGTTTTCATGTTTGGAAGGTGGTAGTGTTTGAGGTATGACAAGAATCTTGAGACGTATCTTGTTGGGTGTTTGTTAAGACCCCTTTTATTGTAGGCTTGGTTTTGGATTCTTAAGGGAATGAATTATTTAATAGGTACCCAATGTAATGGTCCATTCCCTCTTGTTCCATTACTTTTCTAGTTTTGGTTGTTGTAGGTGTTTGGAGAAGTTCTGGGAGTTTTCAGTTGAAGTTGGAGATGCAGCATAACTACTATAGGAAATACACATCATGTAAGTATATTAGATGACGTGAAAATTGGTTTCAAAGATTTTCTAGGGCTGGTTCATGATGTGTGAATTTTCAAGGTTAGATAAAAAAATGGCAACATGTTTTTTGGAGGAAGCTAGAATCCCAAGATTATATGACATGAAAGGGGATTACACATCATGTAATTTTTCGATGCTATACAGTTTTAAAGGTTTCAACCACTCAAGTTATTTCCCAAACCCTATAGTTGTTCCTCCCTCTTTCGTTTAGGATTATCCAGCAAGGAATTCCTTAAGCGTTTGAGATTCCTTTCAATGTAGATCAAACCTTGGGATTCTGTCATTGATCCAGGGTGAGTTTTCCTCTCATCCACTTCCATTTTATTCCATTCTTATTTGAGGTTCTTCTATGGTGGTGTTTATTTGGTTTGGGGTGCATTTTGGTTTCATTTTTGACCACCTTTTAGTGTGGTGTAAGTTAATTTATAGGTTTCTTGTGCAACGTTGGTTTCCGAGTAGTTTCTTCTTCACCTTACAGTGTGTAGTGAGTTGAAAAGATTCTTTGGGGTAGGGATTCCCTTTTTTTATCCTTATTGGGTATCATGAGGGAGGGGTTTTCTTTTGTTTAACTATGAATTATGAATGTGAAAGATTAATTAATGATAAATAATTGGTTAAATTGAATTTGAAGGGGTAAATGTGGTTGGTTCACATGTTTTTACAGCTTTATTGTTATTATGACATTGTGGATTGTATGGTCTTGATGCCCCACTAAAAATTGTGTTTGTTGGGGGATTTGTTTGTACTAGATATATCTTATACGACACATGATTTTGTTTCAATTGTTTTGATATCAACCTAAATGGAAATTTGGTTAATTACTTATACATGGATAATGAAATGGATTCCTCAGTATTTTGGTTTAAGTGATAACACCCCTAAAATAATGTGGAATGTAACAAAATCCCCTTTACAAATCTTTAAAAATGATCTTGATGTGTTGTGATATGTGGCCATGCTTGTGGGACAATGATGTGTGGTTGGGGAATGTGGAGATTATAGTTTGTATGGCCATGATTTTGGGATAGCGAGGTGGTGGTTTGAGTGGCCATGATTTTGGGGTAGTGAGGAGGTGATTTTTTGCTATGATTTTGGGGTGTTGAGGAGGTGGTTTGTTTGGACATGATTTTGGGGTGGAAAGGTGATAATATGTTGAGTTTTTTATGGAATGTGGTTGTGTTGTGGAAGATTCCCAATTAGTGGTGGAATAAATAAATAATTGTTTAATAATGTTTTGAATTGATTGGGTTGGTTTGGTTAATTGGATGGAAATTTGTTAATAAATAATTTAATGATGGGCTGTGCTATTAAAGGTGGTTGATTATAAATAATAAAATTAATGGGTGTTAAACATAAAGGAAATTTAATGTTGTATTAGATTATCATGGCTCTTCACATTATGAAATTATTCTTTCAAATACTAATAAATGTGTTTAGAGGTGGCAGCAAAGGTGACACTATTGTGAGATGGTTGTTTTTTTTTCTGAGAACCCATAGGTTGCGGTTGAGTGTTTGATACTATATATATACCTATATATTATTTTGATTTATATATTCACCCACCCATGTTGATCACTATATTCCAAACACTCTCATTGTCACGTGGGGTGTGTCTTTTCCAACATCATGGTGGGAGGATGGATGGATGACCACCTTCTCTTCCCTGCTCCCTCTTCTAGGTGAGGTATGTATTTCAGAGGTTGTGATGGTCGGAGGAATGTTATTTCATTATATGGTGGTTGTGGTGTCCCTGGTGTCTTCAAGATGAGTTGTGATGTTGTTTCCCATGTTTTTTAGGGATGAGTTGTGATGCGGTGTCCCGGGTGTCTTTAGGATGAGTTGTGATGTGCTTTCCCAAGTGTCTTTGGGATGAGATGTGATGAGATGTGATGTATTGTGAGGCCTAGTTGTGTGAGGACGATATGTGTTATGAGGATGAGGTGTGTGTGGGTGAGATATGTTGTGAGGACCAGGTGTTTGCGGGAGGGATGTGTTGTGAGCCCTAGGTGTGTGCTGGTATGATGTGTTGTGAAGCCCAGGTGTGTGTAGGTGGGATGTGATGTGTGGTATATTCAGAAGAGGTGGGATCTCTAGGACATTTTTTGTTGGTGTGTGAGAGTGGATAATCAGTGGAAAATTGGTGTGGTTTACACTATCATTGATGTTCTTTACTTCATATTATATTACTTGGATTGTGTTATTTAGTGGGAATGCATTGGTGAGGTTGGGATGGGTAGTATACCTATTTAGGAGCTGTTTGGTTCTACTGTTTTTCTCACAGGTGAATTAGTATGCTTCTTTCACATGTTCATGAGAGACTTCAGTTTTCCTACCAAGTATACCTGAATTCTCACCCTATGTATATAAAACTATTTTCAGGTTTCCATGAGGATTTCATGGATTGTGTTAGACCTTACTAGTTCGGATCCCTAACATTTGTTGTGTCACTACTTTAGCTTTGCTTTTGGGTATTTACTTTGGATACTTTTATCTATATTAGTTCTATTAATACATTCATGTGGGATGGTTTGGGTTTCTATTTTATATTATGTTTTGGAGTTGTTTTTGGATGATTCATTCTATCGACCGATCTTATTTCTTATAAAGGGTAATTCCTCCCATATTATGAGATTTGTACACCCTTGGTGCTAGTCGCCAAACCAAGACCTATTGGAGGCAGAACTCAGGGGTCATTATCTCTCTCCCCTCACTGTAGTATATTTGGAGGGAGGGGGTCCTGATATGGTGGTTGTGGTAGACACCCATTTATTTCCCCTTTCTTATATACCCCGTGTGTGGTTAGAAGTCACTATGTGATTCTTTTTTTCTCTCCTTGTGTGGGAATGTGTTTTTTATACCGTGAGTGCATGTTATGTATTTTGGGGATATTTATCATTGGGTGTTAGGGGTGAGGGTAGCTATGGTTATTAGTTGTGTTTTAGAATTGGAACTTTTTCACTATGTCCCACTTCTTTTTCTGTCATGGGAACCTGATAGATAAGTTAGAGTAAATATTTATACTACACTAAGTGGCCACACACTATTAGTGTGTCCCTTATAGTTAGTGATAGGGCTAAATGAGGTATTCCACTCTGAGGAGACTGGGTTTCATCTGGTCGGGTGGTTGTGATAGGATGAAATATACACTGGAAGGTTGGTTTGTTGAGTGAGTGTAAGATGTCTCACATTATGACTGAGTATAGACGCCATGAAAAATTCAATTTCTTGAGTGGTTATATATTGAGGGGTGTTTGATATAGATATTTTTATATCATTTCCCTAGATTTATTTATTATATCACCTTCTTTGGATGCATTTGGTATATGCCTTGTGATATTTGGTGTATGCTTTGTTATTCTTGACCCCTATGAATATGTTTGGTTGTTTTTTTAGAAAAGTGAGTTTTCAATGATTTTGGAAAATCATTTTGAAATTAAAGAATCTTGTGTGGGTGCTTTAAAGTGGATTTTGAAATGGTTGTTCTATTTTAACGATGTATTCAGTTAGTGAAATGTTTTAAAGTCCCCATTTTCATTTAGATAAAAACATGTGTTTTTTGGAAAATGTGAATGGTGTATGTGTGATTTTGGAAATGGCTTAGGTCATTGGATTTATTTTCAAAATGTGTGATTATAGTTTTGGAAAACAAAAGAGGAATGTTTTGAAAGAGGTTCATGGAATTGTTTTATTTCCATAATGTTATATGTTTGAAAAGCTTAATTTCTAGTTTAATTTAAAAATATCAATTATTAATTACCTTATGAAACATATTGTATAATTTCGATGGGTTTTGTTGACCTAATGGGCTTTTTAGATCACAACTATATCATTTCAGGTTATTGGGTCTCTACTGTAAATTGTTTCTTCATCATGGACGATGTGGAGTGAGTTGGGTGATGGTGAGAAAATAGAGGTGATTTCATGGAAATGGTTTGGGCTCTATCATGGGTTGTTTAGTCTTATTTCATGTTTGTAGCTTTTCCTTTTTAGTTAGTTTTGTATCTATTATGGAATGTTTATTTTTTTGAAACTTGAATTTATTTATGCCAATGTTGTTTATCTCTATTTTGGGAGAAACTGTTCCTAAATATATTCTTCTGATGCCCATGCACTAGTTTTCAACTCGCGGGGATTAGAAATGCCCTTCGGGCCATGTTTAAAATCAGGTTGGATGGAAAATCAGGCTAGTTCAATACAAAAAAGATATTATAAAAAATATAACATCTAATAAACTAGTGAGAGTATGTTTGAACTTTGAGAAGTTCAAAATTAACAATTAAATGATAACACTAATCTTAAGTTAAAGTGTTTTTCACTTTATCCTAAAAGATATTAAGAGTTCCAATAATCAATAATGTAAATTGTCACATTATTTCATAGAAATATTTGATGGAATATAGTTTAAAGGATGATAATGATACACTTGTAAGGAATTATATGTAAACCACATTAGTTGTAATTGTAACATTTTATGTTGTGAAGTTAAGAATTTTGAATATGTTCAAGAAGATGAAGTATTCAGAATATGATTCCTAAATCTCATCATTATTCATACTTTTATACTTTATAGATGCTTCTCACTAAATATTTTAGTGGGAGAGTTTTATCATTTGGTCACATGGATATGTGACATGGATTATTTATGATGTAATGTGTTAACAAAACTATAAAGTGTAGAAAACATAATGTTGATATGGTAGTTTTAAATATATTATATGATCAACTAGTTCTTATGCTGGGTTTGTAAAATATTATTAAAGAGTTTAAGAATATTAAAATGTGTCATATTCGATAAAACCTATGTTTTATCATTATTTCACATTGGCTACATAAATATATATATAGATATACATTTCATAAAGTGAAATGATAATTTACCTCTTAAAGTATGACTTTATGTTTATCCCAAAACATATGTTCATCATTAATTATTATATGTTATAATGAAAATTTAAGGTTAGCATGAGTAGGATTTTTTTATTGAGATATAGAATATGCTCATGAGTCCCAAGACAATGAACATGATTCTTTGTGTGCATTGGATGACCCACTAAGTATACCACATTGATTTTCATACAAATATATTTGGTATACTAGGGGTGCATGAATTATATTTGATTCTACACTACCTGAGGTTGGTGAGACACCTAGACCAAGAACCTACATACTATGATACCCTACTTACAAAAGTCTACATATTGACTTAGCTAATACATGGTGGTTGGGTATGTTGTTGATCACGTCATCTGTTGGAGTTTAAACATGATAATTTTTTTTATCTCATATGATGAGTATGACATTGGGGCCCTCAATTGAGATAGACTATGGGAGTGTGAGACCACACCTAGATATTTTATATCTATATGGATAAGGTACATGTGATGTTCTTATCCATAAAGATGAATGACATGTGATTTATTCATCGATCAGACCAGTCTACACTCAAAGAATCAAGAACAGATGAGTTGGCTATATGATATTGACATGTTCTGTGTCCCATGGTAACTCAATGTCTTGGAAAAAGGGAAAATATGAGAATGAAAATTTTCATACGATACAAATTAGAAGACATATGTATAGAGATACATGTGTTTGATGAAGATCATGTCATATCTCTTTATAGCTTGAGAATCATTAATTATTTAATAGAGGCCAATCTTTTCCTATATATATGGGTTCAAATATTTTTATTTGTTGTTAATGTTATAAAGGTATGTGGGATCACACTTTGTGGTTTACTGAATGAGGATTGAGTTTGAATTAAAGAGATACTCTAAAACTGTTTTAGAGTTAATCCCAAAGTGTTTTGGATGGGTATTCACAAGGTATTACATATGATGTAATACAAAGTGGAATTAATGATAGCTTTACAAAAGTGTTTTGGAAGATACCCAGAAGGATTTGTAGATATAATTTAACAAGTTATTGTATATGATATAATATAAGGTGAAATGACACAAAATCTGTTAGGCTTTAGTGCAACTAAGATATCAAAGGATATACTCCCTAAAGAATTCTTTGTATATGATACAATAGGATATGTATTGTGGGTTTACAACATGCATTAGATTCAGCCACTACCTATAATTTTTTTGGCATCCAAATGAAAAATGTAATAATTTGGTTTGATCTTCCACTTAACTATCATTTAATGTATTGTTTCATGATATGAAATATTTGTGAGGATTAAAATTCATGTATATGATACATGAACTAACCTTGGTATTTATTCATGCATTTTATCACATGAATAAATGGGAGGATAATCAAGTAGGGTCATTGATTTCATATTTAACTTCTATCATGCAATGACAGTTGAGTGTGAATTCTATTATGCTTAGTCAAACCTCCCTATACATGTTGCTATCTTTCTTCTTCTTCCTTTTCATGTCGAGATACTAGCACATCATGGGATAAAGGAGAATATTTCACGTATGATATGCAATTAATTTGACCCATTGATACAACACAGAGGATGGATGATTTTTCAACTTAGTGATCTTTACCAAAGCATAAGACTATTATTAAGATGTAGTAGTTTATCTTCAGTTTAAGGTACACACATTTACAACAGTTCTTCATTTCATTATTTTATGCATGTTTCATATTATCTTGCATGGATATCCTTAAATTTGGTTTCTAATTTATTCCGATATGTCTAATAAGTGTTTTTGGATTCATAACAAACCTAACAATAAACATAGTTTTAATGACTATATATGATATAATTATGATTTTGTAAATGGGAATTATTTTGTACTTTCATTTTTTTTATTCATTGAAAAGTGAAAACATCACCCATGCACAAAGATATACTACCATCTCCATGAATTTATCTAATTCATTTTTCTTCACCACTTTATATGAATGGTTGTAAAAATGTATATAATTAGTAAATATTATACTTATGGCATGATGAAGAATAATGTTTTTAATGAAGAATTGTTAATAAAAGAGTAATTGGAAATTATAAAGGAATTATACATAGTAAATTATATAATAATAAAGTTATAGAATATATTTATAATAAATATATATTTATAATATAGGAGGCTTGATCATGTATGAAGAAAAAAAAGACTTGAAGTAAGGGTTTATGTTACAATATCATTTCTTTTCGAGATTATCTATGCTAAATTTTTGTTGAGAGAACTTATATGGTCCTTATCCTTTAAACCCCGTTTTTTATCCTTTTTTTGGTTGAATCTATAATTTTCAAGTATCAGTATGATTTTTTCTCTTTGTCACTTAAAATCATCATGTAAATGTTCTTAAGAAAAACTGAACCCATTTCTTCTTTTTCAGTTGATAATCTTTGTATTCCCTATCCACATTCTTAAATTTTTTAAGGAATTTTTTAACTACACTTAAAATGTTTTAAAAATGAAATTTTCATTGCGTTTTACTTTATTTACAATGTTTAAAAAAAATATTTTTTAAAAAGTTTTTCGAACAAGTCATTTTTGACTTTTTATAAAACTGTGAAAGAATATTCTCATTTAACGTATATGACATGAATGAATTTTTTCACCACCATTACTATTCTTTTCTTTGAAGTTTCCTTTAAAGGTTCCTATAGATATTTTCAAATGAAAATATTTTCTCAAACTTCTATGAGTTTTTATTTAAATTTTATTAAATGAAAATGATATTTTTATCATTTTTTCAAAGAAAGGTTCAAATATTCTTTTAAAGGTTTGTTTCATCTATGTCAATGTCCTTTGAAATTTGTTATGTTTCACTGGGGATATGATCTTATGACACTATCCACTTTTCTAGATGAATTATGATGATTATGTTCTTAGGAAGGTTTCATGAAATCCAAATATTTTCCACGAGTTAATTAATAAATGAAGTGATAATGGCTATTTTTGTGATACCATCCACTTCCTTTCTCTAGATGACTTATGATTAGGTGATAATGAGATGTTTATGAAACCTATTTCTTTTCAAAAAGTTTCGATATGATAGTATGATGGATGTTATTATGATCTTGTGGAAGAAATATGTATGGTTTTCATTACATGGTGGGTGGACCCATAATTATATAGTTCTATAATGAATTGGGTAAATAATGACATCTCATGAGCTAATATGGACTGAAATTGGTAGTGAACCCAGTTCAGTAAGGGACTCTATCCAAGATGATAGTATTTGAAGTGAACCCTGACTAAATAAATAATGGAATTGAGTGTGAAATCAATCCACTAACGAACTCTATCAATTATTATTTTATTGGGAGTGAACCTTGACTAAGAAAATGATAGAATGAGGAGTGAACTCAATCTACTGTGAGACCTTTTCCTTAATGATAGTTTTGGAATTGAGCCTTGATGAAGAAAATGATTTTTTATACTTATGTGTATGCCATATAATTATATCTTATGATTATGATATGTATTAATGGCTCATGATTGATTATTGATGATTTCAAACTCTAATTACTTGTGTATTTTATTTTAAAAAAGCTTTATGCCACGACTCATGATTTTTGATCTTTGGATGATTGGGTATGACTTCTATAAGTCATGATCATGTTATCATACCCTTATACTTATATTATGTTCAATTAAGATTATTTATTGATTCCAGCTATGTTTACCATTACTAGGTATCCAATCTCATCCCTTATTATGTTTTCTTTCCCCAAGGTATGAAGAAAGGTTTTAAGTAGGGTATGTATAAGAAAGGTTCCAAGTGAGAAGAAATTGTTGGAAGATGTTGAAGATATTTCATGAAATAAGTTGATTATGTATATAGTATCCAAATACACTAAAACTTTAACGTTTTGGGACATGTATTATTATTATATGCATTGAATATTCATCTAAAATGATGTAATATTTATGTATGTAATGCTTGGTTCACCTCAGCTTGTATCAGAGTAGGGTTTAGTTATTTTAGAGATTAATAATATAAAACATTGGTAAAAACCTTGAGGAAAACTCTAATTATACGATAACATTATGAAGTTTTGGTAAATTAGATATTGTGTTGTTTTCTATCATTGAAATACGTATTTTTATACAAACAAGTGACTGCAAGCTCTGGCACACATGCTCCTAGGGGTAATAAACCTAAAAAGGATAGTTGAATATTAACTCGACCTTCATCCAATGAATGAAAAATTTTCCTAACTGCACACCTGGTTTAAAACTATTTGAGGATATGCATTGTTTAATTTATATTTTCTTTATAAACCATTATTGTGAATGAATGGATAGAACCTTTGACAACCTATGATAAACTTAAGTGATATAGGATGAACCTAAATTTTCATGAGTTGACAATATAATTCCATAATCTAGGACATATTTGGAATGATTTTTATGATTATATGATTTCTAACTCTGATTAACGATTCTTGATGTCTACACTATGTTTTTTGGTTTTGGTAAATGGATGAAAATAGGAAGAACCAATTTAATAACAGCTTTGAAGGAAAATGTGGTCATTGTATAAATGAACAACAGATTGGATAAAATATGGAGTGAAAAATATTATGGTTATGACTCACCATCTATCTTAGTTTAGGATTAAAAAACCTCAACTTGGGTGAGTTTCCTAACACATCGTATAAGAGAAAAATGGAGTTTCATGGGAGTTTAGTTGATGGACACCATGGAGAAAATAAGTTTTAGTTTCCTATGTTCCTAGAATGAAGGAAGAAGCACCTAGAGAAATATCTCAAAAGAATGAGAAGAATTTTTATATGTGAGAAATAATGGAATATAACAACTAATTATTGAGGACAAATAAATATTTTGATGGAGAGAAATAAAGTTCATCCTAAGGAATCACTAATAGTTCAATGTCTTAAATGTGCGAAACTTGGGCATTATCTGATTCAATGCCCTTATCCAAGGGATAAATCTTAGTCTAAGGGAATACGGATGGTCCTATGCTATGTTAGTCACTGAAGTAGAGGGACACTTTCCCTCCAGTATAGATTTAAGAATGTCAAGTTAATATTTGTAAGATCATGTTCCATGAAAATATTATTATTCTTACTTTATTGGAATTTGATGTGATTTTGAGCATTAATTAACTCTCTTTATATAGATCCCATATTAATTTACATGGAAGGTAAGTCACATTTGATATTCCAAATAACTATATTATTATGTATAGGTGTGAGGATTAACATGAACTTATAATTGAAATTACTTCAACTATATGGGTCTTACAACCTATTCACGAGGGGTACTTATCTAAAATGGTAGGGGAATGACCCAAAATTGAAAATATAGAAGAATTGTTTATATAGTGAAAGGTTTAATATATATAATGATAATAAAATATTGAATTATATATTCAAAATAGAAGAATATTCACCAAAATATATGGTTAAAGTTGATTAAAGATTACGACTTCTCAATACACTAAAACCCTGGGAAGGTGAACAAGGCGATTGATGTTCCAGGTCAAAATAAATATGATCGTTTGTCTATGATGAGGATTGAAATAGATCCAATAATTATGTATTTAAAGAAGATAGATATTTAAATCCTGAATAAAGGGGACTAATCATATCTTTCTCAAATGAATTCTCAACTATCATCCATGTGAGGATTAAAGAGGTATATAAGGAAGATGTGGAATTGAAGAAAAAGTTGAGAAATATTCCTAAGTTAAATCATGATTGTGATGGAATGATAAGGTTTAGGAATTTTTTATGTTCTCTATCAATAGTAGACTTGAATTATCTATTATATAAAGCTAATAGTTCATCATTATCTATTTATCCTGGAAGTACAAAGATGCCAAGAAATATGATGAGTATTTTTGGTGGGACAACATGAAAATAGATATTTCAGTGTATGGATATTTTTGTTTGATACCTTAGAAGGTTAAGTATGAAATTAAAAAAATATAAGGGTATTTAAAAACCATAACCCTTACAAGAATAGAAATGAGAAGACATCACCATGGATTTCATCGTTGAAATCCCCAAAAAATCTAAAGTCCATAATGCTATTTGGGATGTGGTCAATCGTCTTATGAAGCTAGAAAATTTTATTATTATCAGAGATTATTTCTATATTGATTATATTTCTATTATATACATCAAATAAGTGGTAAGGTTGTATGTATTACCATATTCTATTGTATTTGGCTAGGATATGAGGTTTACCTCAAAATTCTAGAGATGTCTTTAGCATGATTTTAATATAGAGTTGAACTTTAACACAACATATCATCTTCAAACATATGGCTAGTCTAATAAGACTATTAAAACCCCAAAATATATATTGAGAGTCTGTTCTATAGATTTAAAAGGTGGTTGGGATCAACACCTTCCTCTATTCAAATTTTCTTATAATATTAGATTTCGCTTGAGTATTCATATGGATCCTTATGAATCCCTTTATGACAGAAAGTGTAGAACTGTAACATGATGAGATGAAGTTAGACAAAGAAATATTTTGAGACTTGAGTTATCTGAGGAAATAATAGATAATGTTATATCTATTCACTATACCATCAAGATAACCCAAAGTCGATAGAAAAGTTATATTGAAAATTATCGGTGAGATCTAATGTTTGAAGTTGGTGATAAGGTATTTTTTCAAATATCTTCTTAGAATAAGTTTATGATATTTAGAAATATAGGAAATATTAGCCCTAAATATATCGGTATCTTCAAGATTCTTGATCATATCAAGATGATAACTTATCTTTTAACACTTACACCAAACCTCTCTCAATTTCATGATATGTTCCATGTATCTCTCATAAGGAAGTAAATACCTGATAATTCACATGTAGTAAAATACAAGGTTGTACCACTATAAAATTACCTCTTTTAAGAGGATGAATCAATAGGGATTCTATATTTTAGAATAATACCACTTGCTTGGTTAAAGTTTTGTGGTGAAACTATAAATTTGAGGAAGCAATGTGAGAACATGAAGATGTGATGAGGTTAAAGGATTCTCATTTATTTTCATCTGAGTAAAAAAAATTATAAGGTTAAAAGGGTATTGAATGTAACACCTTGATATTTTATGATTTATTTATCTTTAAAAAAATTTACATTTTTGATGGCCTTCTTTACATGAAACTCCAAGTTCAAATGAAACACAACATACTTTTGAAATATTAATATTAAATGTGGCGGTTATCACCTAATCATTGGATTTACTGGTATGAAAAGGATTAAATAAATTATGACAAGTATGTATAATTTTTTCCTTTAATGTAAAATTATTTATTAATTACTAGGAAATAAGTACTCAATTTTTAAATTTTAAAATTAATATTATTTTATGTTAAAAGGTCATTTTTAAAAACTATTGTATTTTTTATATATTATGTGTCCTGATAAATAAATAAATAATATTTTGATTAAATATATTTTTATTTAATTTAAATTAATGAATAATAATTCATACATTTATTATCAATTGGTTAGAAATAAAGATAAAATCATTTTAAGGTAAAAATAGATATTTTTTTAGAAAACTATTTTTATAGCACACAATGTATTTTATAATAATTAATTGAATTAGTTTGTGTTTATGAATGATTCTAAAAAATGTGTAGATAATATATTCAATAAAATATATTAGAATTCATTTAATGGTATTTACTTGGTAAAAACTAAAAATAAATTTATTTTTATGCTTAAAAATGTATTTTTCTAAAAAGAGTTTTAGTTTCATTTTGCACACTTATTTTAAAATGAATTTATACCACTTATGGAAGTTGAATATGATAAAATGGTTTCCATATTTTGAATCAAAATTCACTAATTTATTAATTAATTTAGTTTAATTTTTGGTCATCATGAATAATAATTGAGGTAAAAACTCATTACAATGGAAAATGTTAAAAGAGTTAACAAGTGATTAAACTAAATAGATAAGAGTTAAAATAGCATAAAAACTTGTATGGATCATATTGGTTAAATTTATTTAGATCTAAAATTATCTTATATTTTAATTTTGGTTTATTTGGTGACACTAACACTTGAATATGACTATTATATTTTAATTTTTTAAGTATTTACAAGAGTGTCAATCCCCTCACTTAAAAAAGAGAACCTCCTATCATATATTATCCACAATAGTTGATAAATTTATCTTGAAAAATATCTATAAAAATACTCTAAAAAATCCTTATACATGACCTTGAGGTTCTGGTATTCTCAAAATACCCATCCAAGAATCCTTAAAGATATTTTTAATGGAGGATACCTTAAGAAGAGGTATAAGTTCTTACCGATATTTTTCATGTATATTTCTTATTTAAATTCCTAAAAATGAAATATAACCATGTTAAAATTATGGAATCAATATATTTACTATGATAATATCTTTTTACATTAATGTTATATCCATTTTCTATCTCTTTTATATTCGTTGGAAAATGATAACGTCACTCGTGCAGACTTGTAAACTACTACCTCCGTGAAGCAATATGGTTCATTTTTCATTTCCCATTTACATGGATGGTAATAAAGATAGATTTAATGATTATATATTATATTTATTATATAATTATTATTCTTTAAATTTTAATTATCACGTACCTTTCTTTCATTCAATTCATCGAATAGAGAAAACTTTACCTATGCGTACATACGAACTGCCGTTTCTACAAAGTGATGTAATTAATTTTTCATAATTGATTTAAATGAATGGTTATAAAATTGTATATAATTAATAAATATAATATAAAAACATAAATATACTATATATAATGAAAACATTACCAATTTGTAATGATAGAAACCATCAAACAGAAACATGCATGGAAAACGAACCACTTTTCAACCAAATAATGATTTTAATGAAGGATTGTTAATAAAAGGGAAATTGGAAATTAAAAGGAATGATAAATAGTAACTTATGTATCAATATGATTTTATAATACATTTATAATAAATCTAAATTTATAATACAATTGTTTTTTGTGTGTATAAAGCAAGATGAGACATGAGGTAAGAGTTTTTGTTAAAATCTCATTTGTTTTCAAGATTGTATATTATAAATTTAAATTGAGGGAACTTATATGCCCATTATCCATTAAACCCCATATTGCTTATTATATTTTGGTTATTTATAGAATTTTCAAGTATTATTATCATTTTCCTCTCATTGGTACTTAAAATGATTGAGAAAGTGTTTTAAGAAAAGTCAACTTTATTTCTTCTTTTTGGGTCCGGAATCTTTGTCCTCCATTTCCATGTTATTAAAATTGTTTTTTTAAGTTTTTAAATATACCTAATTTTTTTAAAAAGTTCATTTTAACTTAATATTTGTTTTCTTAAATTTTTTTAAAATTGAACTTTTTAAATTTCTTTCTGAATAAGTCATTTTTAACTTTTTACAAAATTTTGAAAAGAATATTCTCTTTTAATGTATATAGAATGAATAGTTTTTACCACCATCGTAACTATTATTTAATTTGAATATTAATTTATAATTTATCATGGTTATTTCAAAATAAAAACATTTTATCAATGTTCTAGGATTTTTTGTTTAAAATTTTATCAAAAGAAAAGGATATTTATCTCATGTTTTCAAAGAAATATTTGAATTTATTTTAAAGTTATTTTTCATATTTTCCAACATAATTTAATGTTTATTATGCTTCATTGAGGATACTATCTTATTATACCATCAATTTTTTTTATAACTTATGATGGTTATTTTCTTAGCATTATTTCAGGAAACCCGTTTCTTCCCCAAGGTTAATTAAGTTATGATGAAATATTGAATGTTGTTATAATACAATATGCTTCCTTTCTATATATGAATTATGATTATTTAATGATGATATTTTTATGAAACTCATTTCTTTTCCAAGGTTTATGCTATAAAGATATAATGAATGTTATTATGATCGTGTGACACACATATGTATAGTTTTCATTATGTGATTGGTGGGCCCAGAATTATATATCCGTCCAATGAATTTGGTAAAGAATGTTATCACATGATATAAAATGGAATGAAATATGTAGTGAATGAAGTTCAGTCAGGTATTTTTTCCATAATGATAGTCTTATAATTGAACATTGACTAAAGAAATGATGGAATAAAGAGTAAACCCAATCCACTATGAGACTTTATCAACTATGATAGTATTCGGAGTGAACCTTGGCTAAGGAAATGATGGAATGAGTAGTGATCTTAGTCCATTATTGGAATTTGTCCATGAACATAGTCTTGGAAGTGATCCTTGACTAAGGAAATAATTTTCTATGTTTATATGTATGTCATAAACTTGTGTCTAATTCTTATGATATGATCTCATCACTCATGATTGATTATTAATGATTTTGTATTATTATGACTTATGTATTTTTTATGACATATCCTTATGATATGACTCATTATTAGTGATCATTGAATGATTTAGTTTGACTTTCATAAGTTAAAATGATGTTATTATACATTCATTATTATCTTATGATCAATTAATATCATTGATTGATATAACTTATATTTACACTTATTGAGCATCTAAGATCACCCTTTCTTATGTTTAATTTCACTAGGTTAGAAAGAATGGTTTTAAGAAATATATGTATAAGAAGAGTGATAAGTGTTCATAAATTTATGAAATATGTTTAATATATTCATGAAATAAGTTTATTATGTATCTAGTCTCTAAATATGAAAAAACATTATGGTTATGAAGCGTCTATTATTAAGAGATGTATTGAATTTTCATCTAAAATGATGTAATATTTATGTATGTAATGCTTGGTTCACCTCAATGAGAATATTCAACTTGGTCCCAACACTATTATTGTTATAATTTTATTGATTTATAATTGAATTTACTATCACATTTATTGTTTGCATGGGTGTGGGTTTGTTTTTTATAATGAACTTATTAATGGTATTTAAATTTTTTTCTACTATGTAATATTTATAATTTGATGAGGAATATTCACATTTGTTGGATGAAAATAAAATGAATATTTATAAACCAAGGGAAGATGTGAACTTTGATGAAAGTGACATTGAACTTCACACTATTGTAGATAGTTTTACAACACATTATAAAAGAATATTTAGGCTGAAAGTTATTATAATAAATTCTTGATAATATAATGTAATTACTTATAATAAAACCTTGTGTGAATCAATTTGTAATATAGGTTTTTATTCTTCTAAATAAGTTAAGTAAGGTCATTCAAATTGAAAATGTATAATGACTAGTAAAAATGTACTTGGAAATTGTAATCAAGGATGATATTAACATTTGGATTATGATATTCCTCAACTCCAAGAAATATTTCAAAAATATTTAAGAATAAATCTTTTAAGCCAAAGATGATGGTTGAGTTTCATATTAGTCCAATGCAAGTATGAAGACATGTAGATAAATCCTCAAGTTTCATAGAAATGAAGTTTTACAAAGAACTATGATTTTATGCTCGACCTCTTTGTACATTATTCATATAAATATAAAAAATATTTTTAAATAAAATCTGTTTTATTTGAAAAGAGTATTGTATTACATGTTTCTAGTAACATTAGGTTTATTATAATGTAGGTATGAATTTTATGAACAATTTAATATAGGTTGACACTTATAAAAACTGTTAATAAAAGTTAATTTATATTATCACAATACAAAAAAATAGGTCTTATTAGCAATTTATTCGCAGCAGTTCCAGAAACCATTACTAAAATAACATATTAATTATTATTTAAAATATATAAGTGGTTTGGAATAACTATCGCTATATTTTTTTATTTTTTATTTTGTGGAGTTCTGTTTAAAACTATCACTAAATCTTTTAAAAAATACCCTAATCATCCTCTCCCCCTGACCCCTTGATCCCTATAGACTTGACCCCCTCACCCCACTCCCTTTGACACAGACTATGGTGGAACCCGCCCCTTCCACCAACAACCCTTCTTCCTTGATGACGACCTTCCCCCTTCGCCTATGACACTTCTCCCCCCTATAGCGACCCCTAACAGTGTTCCCACTTCCCCTATTTCCGAAGACTATAGCCCTTGATAGTGACACCAGCCCTAACCCTCTTCTCCCCATGGCCCCATCCTCCTCCTCCCTCTGCCTCAACCTAATTTCCCATACCATTGTCTATCTACGAGTTGGAATTTTCTGCCCTTGTATGCCCGACCTACACATTGTCCATTTCTCTATCATTTCCTTAGTGAAGTTCTTCCATGACATTATACCCTATTATTTTGAGGGGTAATATTTAATAATTTTTGTTGTTTATGTTTTTAATTTTGGATTGAATCATTTTTATGTTAAATTTGTGTTTTTTCAAATCAAAACCCAACCGTAGTCAATTGAAAAGTTAGATGATGTTAAAAATTGATTGTACTTATTTGATTAAACATTTATATATTTTTATTTGAATGTATAGGGAGAATTGTGTAAAACCAATACCAATGGATAAATGTTGGATTAATTTACCTGGAAACATGCCTTGATATGCCAAGGGTTTGGAAGAATGTTTAGATTATGCAACTTCAAACTAATCGGTGGATGATTGACTAAAATTTATGTTTCCTGATTTTAAATTCATTTGATGGTTGAATAAAAATTAAGTATATGAGCACTTGATATTGAAATAGTTTCCCACACTAAATGTATATTGAATTTTTCATGGTGGATCAAATGTTATTGAAAGTCAAAATAATGAAAATCCTATTAGCAAAACACAAAGGGACCTACTAGAAGAAAATTTAGTCCAAAACTTGATAAATGAAGCCTTTGGATTTATAGGATACAATGTAAAAGATTTTAATAGATCAAAATATCTTTCAATTGATCCTAAATAGGTTAATATTCCTCATATTTATAGTGAAAAAATGATTGTTATGAATTAGTTGAAGATGAAAAATAGGAAATTTCTAAAGGGTGTTCCATGTATTCAATGTTTTTTCTGACTTAAGTTGTATCATATAAAGTGTATTTCCAGAATTACTAAAAAATAAATTTCAATGATTTTTTAGTTTCTTCTAGGTGTATTATGTGAATATAGGTCCCCTTCATCATTTAATGAGATGAAAAAAATCATCAAAAAACTTAGACTTGATTATATAAAGATACATGCATGTCCGAATGATTTCAAACATTATTGGGGAGAAGAGTCCAATAACAAAGAATTCACATGATGTTATAATGTAATATAGAAGTCTTTAATAAATAGTAAGAGTAAAAATCAATGTAACATCAATAAGAATTATAATAATAATAATCCCACAAAGGTATTGCACTACTTTCCTATGAAACCATGCATAAAAAGATTATTCATGCTGTCTAAGACTACATAAAATATAAAGTGGTATGATCAATATAGAAACAGTTATGAATTTTTGAGGAATACATAAGATTCAACATCATTTATGGTGTTTGATTCATTATATCCATATTTTTCTTCAGATCCTAGGAATGTACATTTGATATTTTCTTCTAATAGTTTTAACCCTTTTGGTACTTTAAGTACTAATTATTGCATATGACCAGTTGTTTCGATCCACTATAATCTACCTCAATGGATTTGTATGAAGAATACTTATTTCACTATTTCAATGATTATTTTTGGAATGAAAATGATTTGAAATGACATTGATGTATTCCATCAACCTTGAATTAAATAATTGTGAGAATGGTGGGATTATGGAATAAAAGAATAAGATGCTTCAATAGGAAAACTATTAAAAATGCATGCTGATTTAATGTGTATAATTAGTGACTTTCCTAAATATGGAAACTTATTCAGTTAGAAAAATCATAATGGATTTTATTATCTAGATTTTAATATTCATTTTGAACCTCAATGATTACCTCAAAGAAGAAAATATCATTTTATGTTTCATCATCAATTTCTTGATGATTCTTATAAATTTATGTTTAACAATACACAATTCAATAGAGATATTGAATTGATAAATTAACCAAAGGTGTTTTCTTGTTCATAAATCTAGGGACAATTAATTAATTTCACTACAAAATTTGGAAAATGTAATCAGTTTAAAAAAGGTGGGAAAGGGTATGAGGTATAATTTAAGAAGTAGTTGGAATAAAATAATGGAAGAAAATGAGTATATTTTTCAAACTTCCTTATTAGGATTTTAATTTGATTCATCATAATCTTTAAATAATTTATATTTAGAATAACATTTGTGAAAATATAATATTTACATTTCTTAATGATAAGGGTAAATCAAAGGATCAAATTAATTATTTTAAAGATTTGGAATCAATGAATATAAATAATATATTGTGGGAAAATGAGAATTGAAAGTATCCTTCTTCTATTTTTACTGTAAAAAATCATGATAAATACATATTACATCAAACTTTAAATAATTTAGAAGTTATATATGGATATTCAAGTAACATTTCAAGATTTATTGACTTAAAACATAAACAATTACCTGGATTGAAAAGTCATGACTCACCTATTTTGATGGAGTAGTTGTTGTCATTGGATTTGCGTAAAATGTTACCTGAAAATTTAACAATAGTTTTAGTTGAGTTGTGTACCTTATTCAAAGGTATTTGTGGAAAATCTATAAATCCAATTGAGGTAAATTAATATTATTCTTATATTAACTGGTGAATTCAATTTTATTAAATCACTGTGTAATTTGTTTAATATGTTTCTTATTTTTTTCATCAGGTACTTAGGTCATTTGAAATCATATATAAGGAATAAAGCTCAACAATATGGCTCTATTGATGAAGCTTATATAATTAAAGAGTGATTGACCTTATATTCTAGGTATTTGGATAATATTGAAACTAGATTAAATTATTTTGGGAATGTTGATTTCATCTCCACTAATTCTCATTCTGAAAACCAGTCATCAATATTTCCTAATATTAGATGACCAGTAGGAAAGGGAATAAATTTTACTCTGATTAAATTGGAGTTACTATAAGAACATAGATATGTGCTACATAATAGTATTATTATAGATACATTTGTTGAATACATTATATTTCAAAAAAATTTATGACTGAGGGATCAAACTCAAAGTGAGTTAGAATTAAAAAAATTGTTAATAAGGAGATTGTTGAATGGTTAACCTGTCATGAAAGTATATACTCATATTCATATTATTAACATATATTTATTTCATTTAACTTAAAAGTAAAACCTAATATCTTCTTTTCTAGATAATGAATGTTGATAATTGAGCTGAAATATCAAATGATTTTATGTTTTTGTCATGTGGTCCTCTAAGTAAGGATAAGAGATTCGATGCCTTTAATATTCATGGATTCATGTTTCAAACAATTTATTATGAGGAAGGCTTGGAAACTCAAAATAGTGATGTATTTACACTTGAAAAAGTGTGATACTATGGAAATATAATTGATATAATCGAATTAAACTATCATTGTCAAATTTAAATTGTATTATTCAAATAGGAGCAGGTCGACATTGATAGAGGCATAATGAAATATGTGTAACATTTTACTTATGTCAACTTGTCTTTCTTGACTCATACTAGTGAGTGAACATAGCATGGTCCATTTATCTTCGATTCACAAGAAAAGATGGTTAATTATGTGTATTATGAATTACATGAAGGTTGGAGTGTTCTTGTACACTTAAAATAGAGATACTTATATGATATGGGTGATGAAGTTCAATTTTTTCTTTGTGAAAATGAACCTCATCAACCACAAAACCTTTAATAGTTTCTTCCTAAAAATATTTAAACAATAGGATTGAAAGAGAGGACTACAATAAATTACTATATAGGTTGATAAAAATGAATACAATGGAGATGAAGATAATTTAATTTATAAATTGGTGATGAAACTATATTATAATTTATCATTTATAAGTTTTTAGTACATATATACATATATACATTGTTCCATTTTTTCTCTTTTTCTTTAGTAAAAATATTCTACTTCTTCTTTTTATACATTGAATATATTCTGAACCATTTGAATTGAAGGAATGATTAGAACCAAAAAATTCAATATCATAACCGATTAATATCTCTGAGAACACCACCACTACCATCATATTTAGTAGATTTGAGTGATTATAATATACTAGAGACTTCTAGTGAGCCAACAATTTCCCCAGATGTTGTTTGTATCCCCCCATTCAATGCACCATCAGTGATGAAGCAGTTGTTCACCCCTTAATCTAGGGGATATTCTCAAGTTACCATTATTGGGTTGTAAGTCGTTATACAAAAAACTATATATATTATTAATTGTTTTATTCATTTTTAAAACATATAAATATAAAAATAGAAGATATATAAATATAAACACAACAAATGTATGGGACCTGAAAGGAATTAATATTATTGTTCTATTTGATGAGTTTGTGGTGCCTATCAGTGATGCTGTCAGAATCTATGGATAGATTCTTGGACATTTTCTCCTGAGATGGTGGGATTTATCATTAATTATAATAATTAGAGACATATTCCCACATCTTGAAAAAATAGGGTGCTTGATAACCTGATAAGGGTAATATTAATTTAATATTCATTGATACCTAATTTAAAAGGAATGAGTAAAATAATTAATATACCTATAAAGTGTTATGATTTTTATTTCCAGATATTTTTTCATTTTTATGTCTTGACTACATTTCACACCCATGGACCTTAAAAATTTCAGGAAAGAAATGAAAATATTTTAATGGATATTATGACATGAGTTTAACGACACATCTCTGATATCTCAAAAAAATTATGAGAAAGTTCCTGAAGGCATGTATCATGAGTAGTGAAAGAGGTTTTTTTTATATTAAAAAAGATGCATCTCATAAGGTGACTACATATTTTATAGTATCTTAATAACATAAACAAAATAAAATTATAATATTTATTAATGTTTTTATTCTTTTTTAGAAATTATATAAAACATATTGCAAATCATGAAAAATAAGTCATTCTTCATGTCACTAGGTCGCATAGTCTTTCTTAAAAAAGAATAATTTTGGATGTATTTTATCCATTATTATTTATATTATTTCATTATAACTATTTTTTTCTAAATTATATATATATATATATATATATATATAAAGGCTAATGAATTAGGCTACTTGTTTTTTCGGATTGAGATGTGTCTTAAAGTTCATTGGAAACTCGTTGGTATTTTTCTGAATAAACCTACTAGAGATGTTGGAATAAGTAATTTTCATTACTATTTAATGTTATTTCATTACTATAAAAACATAATAATAAAAAATAAATTATAACAATAAAAAAGATATAAAACCAATTAAATGGGGTTGACTGCATGAATCAAATAGAGTCAATTAGCAATATTTTCACCGTTTGATCCATGTCACCGACCTCATTTAATTGGGTTTAATACATTTTAGTTGTTATAATTTATTTTTTATTATTATGTTTTTATAATAATGAAATAACGTTAAATTTTAATGTAAAATTTATTAAATATATAATATTATAAAGTTAATATAATTTAAAAATCATTGTTAATATTATTGTATTAACTGAATAAAATTCAAAAAGATTGGGATGTGAACCCTTTAAAATCATCATCAGTTTCCTAGAATGATACAATTTAAATTGTTTTAAGGATGGGGAAACCCAGGTGTGTATATGGGTGAGTTCTAGACCCACTCCATCAGCTATCTTTTGTAGGGAATCTTCATCATTTCCTACTACACCTTGAGGGGCTTCGAGTAGTGTCATTGATCAAGAATCACAGAGAGAAATTTCAAGGTTGAAAGAAAAAGTGAAATAAAATGACTCTTATAGGAAGACATATGATCAGTGGAATTTGAAAATAGAAAATTTATTAGTTTCTATATTTTATAGGATAACAGGAAAAATCCTAGATAAAATTTCTATTCTTATATCTCATCCTACCAAGTTAAATTCTAAACTCTATCCATGAATGAATAAATAGTTTTAAAAGATATTAAAGTTTTTAAAAATGGTAATGAGGGTGTCTAAACTAAGAAAAAGAGATTGGATTACTTTCATACGACCCAAAAAACGTGTCTTATTTATGGTTTGTTGATTCCTACACATAAAAATTAAATTATGTATTATTTTCCTAATGTTTCAAAATAACCTGAGCTCATTTGATCAGTCTTGATAATGTGATTACCATTTTACACCAAAATGGAACTTTTATATTTAAAACACGCACTTTGAGTCACAATGAACACATCATGTGTTAGATTGACATGTAGTAAATTACTACACATCAATAATGATTTATGGATCATTTCCCTAATGTTTGAAAAAAAATATGAGACCATTTTCTATGTTTTGGATACGTGATAGTTTTTTAAAGAAAAAATCTTTTATATCGAAAACCTGAACTTTGAGTTATACCACCCACTTCATGTGTCCGATGGATATGAAGTTTTAAGAAAATAAACATATATTTATTTTTTAAATGTAGAAATTTGAACCACATCAATTTGAGTTATGAGCAGACAACATGTCTATCTGACATGAGGTGTGCTTTGAATGACCCAATAAGATGTTTTAAAAGATATAATAGTATTAAAAAACATTAATTAGGGGGGTAAAAACCAAGTAAAAAGTTTCATATGATTATTAAATCATATTAAAATAATAATAGATTTATTTTTGAAATGTAGGAACTGATTTGACCTCAATATGAGTTAGGGTTTTCCTGAGATGCTTGTAAATGCATATATAGTATTCTAAAATATTAAAAAATGTGTGTAGTGGTAAAAAAAAAGTCCCCATATTTATGTGAAATCATTGGAAAATGTGGTTGAATTTTTTTTTGATGTGTACAAGTAAAAAACACATCCATTTGACATGTGGTGTTCTCATAATGACTTAATAAGCTGTTTTAAAAGATGTCAAAATCTTTTAAAACATGCACTAGGGGGTCAAAACAAAGAAAATAGTTCCATATGGATGTGAAATCATAAGAAAAGGACCAAAATTTTGTTTTTAAAATGTAGGAACCCACACCACATCAATCAAATTTATGATTTATCTAGGATGCTCATAAATTCCTTTTTAGAATTTTAAAACACTAAAATATGAATGTAATAGTTAAAAACATAGAATAGGACCACATATTTATGTGAAATAATTGGTGTGTTTGAATTATGTATAAAGTATATGAGTGTAAAACACATCCATCTGATGTGTGGTGTGCTTTAAATGAATTAATAAACAATTTCAAAAGGTATGAAAGACTTTAAAAATGTGCATCATGGGGTCAAAAACCAAGAAAAAATGTCTTATGGTTGTGAAACCATAGGAAAATGAATGTATATTCATTTTTTAATTTTGGGAACCAATTGCACATAAATCTGAGTTACAGTTTTCCTAAGATGTTTGTAAATATGTTTTTAATGTTTTAAAACACTAGAACATTATTTTAATGTTCAAAACCATCCAAATAAAACTTATACTGATGTGAAATCATGAAAAAATTAAAGTTTAATTATTTTTTATGTATATGAGGAGACAATATGTCTATCCAACATGGATTGTGATCAGAATGACTTAATTAGTAGTTTTAAAAGATATCAAAGTATTTAAAAACGTGCATCAGGGGTTCAAAACCAATAAATAGTGTTAGATGGCCATGAAATCATAAGAAAATGACTATAGATTTATATATGAAATATAGGAACTAACACCATGTCAATCTAAGTTATGTTTTCCTAGTATTCTCGTAAACATGTTTTTAGTGTTTTAAAACACTAAAACATTTTTGTAATGGTCAAAACCATAGAATATGACCTCATATTGATGTCAAATAATGATAAAACACTTTTTGATTATATTTTAAATATATTAAATGATTACATATCAAAGTATTTGATTTTTTTATTGAGTAATTTCAATCACACTGCACGTCGATTTAAAAATTTATTAGATTGTTATATACTCATCTCTTTTTAGTTCCAAGTGTTTAATCATATCTTAAATAGGTAATTTAATGTTTTCGAAGTGTTATACATGATATATTATTTTTTTATGTCAAAAATGAAATCTATTTGATTAAAATAATAACAAATGTCATGTGGAAACTTATGAATATATTTTGTGCATATTGTTGTAACAGTTCGTTCCTTCTTGGCACATTAGTTTGTTGGTTTTGTGGTTAGAGAGTACTCAGAAAAGGATAGAGGAGGTTTGGTAAAGGTTAGAGCTATAAAAGAAATATATGAGGATTTTTTATGTCGTAAAAGAGTATTTTATGGTTTAATTATTTGTTTTTTGGCTTGAGTAGGTATCAATTTAAAACTTATATGAGACTGAGGTGTAGAGCATAAAATAGGTTTACACCACAAGAATGGAATTAATGGAATAAGTTTAATTAATTCCCATACCCCATGTTTTTCAATGGAAGTTGAGGTTTCGAGGGTTTTATGGCATGATAATTGTTTTTACGATGTATGTTTTTAGTGCCATGTATTTTAAGCTGTAAATGGTTGTTTTACACTATAAATATGGTGAGTTACAAGTTGTTTATTAGTTTCCTTTCCACCGAATCTCTCTTTATTTAGTTGTCTATATCTTTTTTTTAATAATCCTAGATTTTTTTCAGTG
This sequence comes from Viscum album, assembly GCA_963277665.1. Lineage (NCBI taxonomy): Eukaryota > Viridiplantae > Streptophyta > Magnoliopsida > Santalales > Viscaceae > Viscum > Viscum album. The sequence continues at coordinate 1,566,871,282 of OY728161.1, forward strand.
ATATTATATCCCCTCTCCTCTGTCTTCAATCTATGGGTTCTAGTGATAGAGTTTTATTGATTTTTGGTAAGTTCTTATTCCTCTTCTGTTGTTTTCCTTCCACTATTCTTCTATGGATCAACTGTATTAGTGTTTTATTCTTTTGGGGTGTTTTTTTGGATGATGTTTTTAAGACCCCTTGATATGGGGTAGGTTCATCTGTGGTTTCTTTGTGTGGTTTTGAGTTGTTTCTTCTTCACCCTGTGGTGTGCAGTTAGACTTGAAAGATTTCTTGAGATAATATTTCTTCATTCTCACTAATTTTATGTGCTATGTGTGAGATCTTTATGGGTTTTATTTCCATTTGGTGGATAGTAATGGTTGACATAATAAATATGATTTTTAACATAATTGAAATTGATGGGTATGGGGTGATATGACAAGATTTACTACTTTGATGTATTTTCTTGATGATATTGTGCATTATTGCTGCCAATACTGAAAATAACAGTTATTGGAAGCCTTTTTTATGATATGGATGATATATATTGAGACCCTTGTTGTGTTTTTTTGTGATCTCACCCTAAATAAATATATAAGAATGCATATTTGACTAATAAATTGGTTCCCATGGAACTTGGTTTGTGTGATAATTCCCATGATAAGTAATGAAGTAATATAATGAAATCCCTTGAATAAATTTGGTAGAAAGAATGTGTGATAATATGTGTGATTGTGTTTCCCTATGTGGTTTGGTCTATTATGTGGTGATGTAGGTGACCAGATGAGTTTTGTGATATGTGGGGTTGGGATGTGGTGGTTGGTTGACATGGATGTGATGTGGGCAGTTGTGTGATATGGTGTGCAGTGGGTTTGGTGTTTCATGGAGATGATGAGTGGTTGTTGTGTGTGGTTTTTTTGTTTCAATATGTGGTTGAGATTTGTGATGTGTGGTTGTTGTGATGATATGGATTGGCCTATGTGGTGTGGTGACGATGGTGGATACAATGTGTTGTAAAAGTGTTTGTGTGTTGGGACAATCATTGTGTGACATGGTTGTGATATTTGCCCAGTTAGTAATGGAATAAATTATGATGTTGAAATTATGTAACATGGGTTGGTAAATGAATAAATAATAGGATGATAGTTGATGTGTTGTAAATGGATTAACTGAAATGACTTAAATACAAGTCATATAAATGAGAATGATATAGCTTTGTAAATGAAAGATATTAGAAACTTGTTATATCTTGAAAGTGGTGAACTTGTAAATTAAAGTGGGAATTATTATGTGGATTACGTGGTAGTGGTGTGGTGTGTTTCATTTAGTGATGGTAGTGGTTGTGACTGTTTATGTGTTGTATGGTGGTGGCAACATGCTGTGTGATTGTGTGGTTGTTGTGAACTCCTAGGCTGAGCATGTTTGTTATCTATATATCATATATGTTTATGATCTTTCTTTTTATTCCCTACTATAGTTGGATAACCTTACCAACACTCAGAGGTTCTGGGTTTTTATTTTTTCCCCAATATCCAAGATGGTGGAAACATTGATGACCAAATACCCCCTCTTCCCCACTCTTCCTTCCACAGTAGTGATGACATAGGTTTCTGTGGGTGAGATGTGTTGTGTTGGACCAGGTTTCTTCAAGAAATATGTGTTGTAATGGCCTGGGCGTCTTCAGGCTAGATGTGATATGATGATTCCGGATGCTAACATCGTATGCTATACCTTTTTAGGGTGGGGTAGATGAGGATGATCCTGACCCACAATAGAGATGGATGGTATGAGATGTGATGTGATGTGATTTGGTATAAAATAAGGGATGGGAGCACATGAAATTCTAAATTGGGGTGTGAGAGTGTAAAATCCATGGTAAAGTGGTAACAGGGCACATTTCTTTGTTATGATCTCGATGTTATATTATTATATTAGATGTTTGATTTGGCGAGAAATCTGTGGTGAGGCTGGTTTCTAGTTAGTTGACCAGTATAGGTGCATGTTGGTTCTACTATTTGTTTTTTTGGGCATTAACATGATCTTTTCACATGTTCACTTGAGACCTTGTTTATTTATTTAATGAGTATACCTATTATCCTCACCGTACATACATTTTTTTTCAGGTTTCTAGGAGTACTTTGGGGATCGATATGGACATTACTAGCTTGTGTTAGAGCTACTGTTGAGTCTCTACATATTCTTATCTTTTGGTATATTTAGATACTTTTATTTTTATTGGTTTACTTTACTCATGCATTATTGGATGGTCTTGGGTTTACTTTTATATTATCTGATGGATTTATTTGTTGGTTATTTATCCTATCTCCCGATCATATTTCATTTATATTTGGTAATGACTCCCATAATGTGAGATTTTTATACCCCTGATACTAGTTATCATCCTAGGGGATATGGGAGGTAGTAATTTGGGGTTTATTATCTACCTTCCTTCATTAAAGAATTTGTAAAGGTAGGGGGCCATGAAAGAGTTGTATAAAAGGTTTTAGTTTATGGATAGGATGGAGTTTGAATTTAGACACTATGAGGTTTTCATGGGTTGGTGGGTAAGTGGTGCTAGCTGACCTTGGTGCATTACATAGGACAGGGAGACTATATAAGAAATGGGATTTTATTCCCCCCCTGTGATCCAGTGTACAAACACTGAGTTTATTGAATGACCACATGAGGTGGACCTATTTGCAGAGTAGAGACCCAAGGGAGGTAAATGAATCTTCAATGATTTTATGTGTGTTAGAATTGGATTGTTGTGGGGAAAATAAAATGAATTAAATAAATGAACCTATTAAAAAATTACATGATACTGGGCTTAGGATGTTCTCCTTTATTTTTAGGAATGACTCTTATTCATCATCTATGAGTGGTTTAGGTAGTTACAGTTCAACAAGATGATCTGATTGATCATTGAAGGATTGACCTGATAGGGGGGTGAGGTTTTTCAGTGGGGTTACCAACCTTATAGTGGTAGTATTTGGGAAAGTATAAGGGTAACATCTCAAATATGAAGATGGAGAACACACTAGAAGATCTCGAGACCACTTTTGTTCTGATCTGATCAAAAGATGAGTTATGGGTGCTGCTGGTAGTTAGTCAAATATAGGGAGATGTGTTTTAGTGGTGGAAGCTGTACCTTGGTCACCATAAATAGGAAAATGTGTTGTAGCCCAAATTTCAGAGGGAGTTCTAGGAAGAATTAGTGTAATTGATCACAAGGGATAAAAATAGGTAAGATATTCTCTCCCTTAAGAAGGGGATCTTGAGCATGTGAGAGTTGGGGATCGGGTATAAGGACCTCCTACACTTTTCTCTATATGTTTTTCTTAATGAAGAGTCCAGAGAGCGATGTCGGGGGGAGTATTTACACCCAATGATCAGGTATGTGGTCACTCTTTTTATGATCCTACATATCCCGAGGTGAAAAAAGGTGGTGGTTATCGAGAAAATGATTTACAGGGGATTTGATCCTTAGAAGAGTGGCTATCAGGGAATATCAAGGAGAAAGGTTTAAGGAAGTGGTTCATGGGTATTTAGATAGTTAGGATTCTAAGTAGTAGGGAACCCACCACATTAGATCTCTTTTTGTTCTTCTAGGGTATATGGCTCCCAGAAACCTACAAGAGGATTTCTATTTTCATGTTATGTATATGGAGGACAAGGAAATCACTAGGCTTAGTACCTGACTATCTAAAGAGGCCAGTATCAGGTAGATGTTTAGGCCCCTTTTTGGTAGGATCAGTAGTTGTATCTAAGGCAGTTTCATCCACAAGGATAGTCAATTCTTGTTCATCTACCAAGGGAAGTTGGTGTTAGAAAAGGTTTTTCTCATGATGGTACCTTCTCATAAATAACTTTGCTATATCATGGTCATAGAGGATAATAGTAGATAGATAGGGAAACATTCTGTGGTTAGGTACACATGTTAGAGGCAGTAATTCCAGAATATCCTGGAGTTGTTTGAGGTAAAATAAATATATTGTCTACCCTTTTTTCTGATTTTTTTGATTCTAGAGCCTTGAAATCCTTTTTTTTCTCCTGCCTTGGTCCATATACTGGGACTAGATTTGAAGATACTTTCAATTTACATAGTGTTATCTGCACTTGTTGTATGTCATGATTCTTTGTTTGATGTGTTTTATGGATGTATACTGATGATGGGGTAGAACCAATTGGTGTGAGACTTTATTTGGTTGCATATACCACCATACGATATTATTCTAGACATGGATTAGATGTATTTCATGCATGAAATCATCAACTATTTCTAGAGGAGAGTTTCATTTTCTGATATGGAGGTCCAACGAGTGGAATTTATTGGCGAGCAAGGTTATTAGATGGGTGGTAGGAAGGTAGAGCCTCTTTTAAGTCATTTGGAAGAGTTTTTAGAAGAAGTTTAGGTAGAGGAAGTTCCTATGGTTATGGAGGAGTTCTTGGATGTTTTCCCAGAGGAGGTTATGAACCTACCCCCTCAATGAGATTCTGAGTTTGGGATTGAGTTACATATGGGTTCATCTCCAATTTTTATGGCTCCAAATCAAATAGAACCTACAAAGATTCATGATTTGAGGTTTTAGGTGGATGGTCTGATATAGAGGGGTTTCATCTAACCTGGTGTGTGTCCTTGGGGTGCTTTAGTGTTGTTTTCCAAGAAGGAATATGGTAGTATGAGGTTGTGTATAGTCTACCAAAGGTTGAATCAGTTGAAAGTCAAGAACCATTACCCTCTTCCAATGATTGATGATATATTCAACCAGTTTAGAGGTGGTAGTTGGTTTTTTATGGTTGATTTGTGGTATGGATATCACTAGTTGAGAGTGAAGGATGAGGATGCTCTAAAGAATTCCTTTAGGTGAAGATATGAGAACTTCAAGTTTTTGGTCCTATTGTTCGGTGTTATGAACACACTAACTATGTTCATGGGGCTCATAAACTCTTTGTTCTGCAAATTTCTGTATTGATTCATCATCATATTCATCGATGATATCTAGATCTAATCGAGTTTAGAGGAGGATAATTCTCGGTATCTTAGATCTATCTTGCAAGTCCTTTGACACCAGAAGCTATATGGAAAACTATCCAAGTGTGAGTTTTGGATGGTACATGTACATTTTATTGAACATGTGGTCTCTTCGTTGGGTGTGGTAGTGGACCTATCAAATATCGAGGCAGTTTTTTCTTAGTAAGCACCCAAGAACGTGGAAGAGGTTTGCAACTTCCATAGTCTCATAGGCTATTATAAAAGTTTTGTGATAAATTTATCTTAATTTGAAGCCCCTATAATAGTGTTGACCAATAAGTACTAGGATTTTGTGTGGAGTGATCAGTGCTATGAAGCGTTCAGTTACCTGAAGGAGAAGTTTGTCAGTGCCCTAGTGATTCAGTTTTCTATGGAGGGTGTGTTGTTTGAGGTTTTCTATGATGCATCCTATTTGGGATTGGGATTATTGTTGATTTAGAAGAGATAAGTGATAAATTATGGTTCTAAGAAGTTAAACAAGCATGAACTAACTATGCCAACCATGATATAAAGTTGGCAGAAATTGGGTTTGTGCTAATGTTTTGGAATAATTACCTCATTGGTGATAACATTGGGTTTTCACAGACACAAGAGCCTAAAATATGTTTTCTCACAATGGGATTTGAATTTATTATAGAGGCGGTGGATTAAGTTTCTAAAGGATTAATATTTTGATATATATTACAATCATGATAATTCTTAATGTGGTTGCTGATGTGTTGAGTTTGAAGTCCTGAGGAGATGTGGTTCATGAGTCTATAGATGATTATAATGGTATAAAAGAGATTACAATGATTCTTCTTGAAGTCGGGGAGAGTAGTGATTTTGGTTATCCCAATCATATAACTTTGGATTCATCCTTAATTTTGAAGGTTGAGGAGTCTCAGTGGGGAGACTTAGAGGTAGAGGTGATGTGTGACTGTGTTGGCAATGGTGATTATCCTAGGGGATGGTCAAAGGATGATCAGAACTGGGTGTTGTTCCAGGAGAGGCTATTCCTTTTGTAGGTAATGTGAGGGGAAGTTCTCCATGAGTTACATAGTTCACCTTTAATTGTAAATACTTGTATGAAAAATATGTATTGTGGATTGAGTAGGTAGCTTTAGTGGTCAGGGATGAAGAGGTTAGTGGAAGAGTTTGTAGCGTGGTGTCTGGTTTGTCTACAGGTGAAAGCGGAGCACCGTGTTTGAGGAGGTTTTTGAAAATCCAAAAATTTTACCGAGTGTAAATGGGAAAACATATTTATGGACTTCATAACAATTTTACCTCAATATTAGGGAGGTTGTGAATTATTTTGGGTGATAGTGGACCGATTGATGAAATAGGCTCACTTTCTGGTGATCCATGATTCGAGTGTCTTGGATGTTTTGGTGAGGCGATATATGGATGATGTGGTTAGGATTTATGAGGTAACTAGGAACATAATATATGATATGGATCCTTGTTTTAACTCATGAGTATAGAGGGTATTTCAACATGACTTTATCTGTCAGTTTTACCTTAGAATTGCTTTCAACCTGTAATGTAATGAGTTTTTGAGCGGGTTGAAAGTCCTAAACCTTTTTGACTTTTTGAGTTTAGTGAGTTGTATTTTTTTGGGCTTCAGAACTTAATAAAAAGAGTTTGATTGACCCAATGATTTTTTTATATGTGGATTAAGGATCGACAAGTTTATTGGGGTTTTAGATGAGGTTTCGGTGTGTTGGGCCCTGAAAACATGGTTTCAGGAAGTGCGGACATAGGAACATAGTTTGATCAAACCATGAGGCCTGTAAGGGGAAACTGTGCGACCAAATTTTTCCCTAGACATGATTTTTCAAACCGTGTAGGTGGGGGCACATGAACTTGTGTAATCTCTATAGTTTTTTACAGAGGGTATATGCATGGGCTGGGGATGGTTTGGAAAACTGTGAGCCCAGTTGTGAGAGGTGTTGGTTCCCTGATAGTGAGCATTGCAGGATTAGTACATGGTTACCCAAACCATGTAGCCAAACCATTTGGTTCATTTAAAGGGGTGAAATTACCAAACCTCCCCTCCCTCATTTTTAGCATTTTCTTCCCCCTTCTTCTAAGTTTCATTGTTTCTTATACTGTTATGGTACTTCTGTTGTGTTATATATGTATGTACCATTATTATTATCAACACATGAGTGCATAGTCTCCTTACCCTCACATAGTCAGACCCTCTCTACTAGTCAGAATCATTTGGTGTATGTGGAGGCATAATTAAGGCATAGTGGAATACCAATCTAGATCACTTTTTGGGTGAAAACTGTGGCGGGATTTTACAAATGGTATTAGAGGTGTTTATTTTCCTTTTTGGTCTTATTATTTGGGATATGGGAGACCAAATATGAGGATGTTGTTAGAGCTAGGTACACGACTTGTGTTTAGGTTCTTGTATCCCCATTAATGGGAGACATACCAAGTTTTTAAGGGTGGTAAATTTATGTTCTGCTGTGTGATTTTATAGTTGATTTGACTTCCATCTCGAGTGGTGTAATTGGGTGTGAGGTTATTGGATTATATGGTTTTGACCCTTGGACTGGTATAGAAAGGGAGGATTTTTTATGCACCATGATGGACACTTAGGCTCATATGATATATGTTATACATTAGATCATCATTGGGAATCTAGAATACACTAAGAGGGGTTGGGCTGTTTAAAGTGTAAACAAAGAAGCTAAGCAACATTTTCCCACTTATCATTTTTGGTGACATTCTACTCTACCAACCCAGGCATGTGGTTCCTGATGAGATATATATTTGTTTCTATATAAATGTGATATATGTATTAGACTATGTTATTATTTGTAAGGGATGGTAAAAAGGGGGTGATTTTTTTAAAGCGTCAACAAATAATCTAAACAATGTTTTCCTGTATAACCTTTTTGGTGGTATTATTCTAAGATACCCCTAATTGATATACATGATATGTGATTACTAACTCAATTATGGGTAGGAAAGGGGCCATGAGTTCAAATTATATGTTATTTTTGACTCTGCTATGGATAATAAAGGGTCCATAAAGATAGATGATATTGGATACCTGACTCTGATATTGGTAGGTATGGGGCTATAAGGCCAGATGTCATGTGACATGGATGTAGTATGGGAGTGTAAGGGTGGTGAGATTAATGACCTATTATTGATTTCCCTATCTAATATATATATATATATATATATATATATATACTATTATGGTTGTTTGACCATGGTGTTTAGTGTTTTTCTTGATTCCACCAAGACAAATTCTTGTGGAGTTTTAAGAGGGCAGAGATATAGTTCCACTGGAGCATGCATGGGATGAGGCCCCTGAGGGTTGGGATGATCATGATCCGTAGGTACATTCTCTGTTATAGGCAGGATAGATGCATAATATGGTCGAAATTGGGCCATAGTTAGACAAGAAACTCAAGGTGAGCTTGGTTTGGGTTATATAGGGCATCGATAGGGGAGCTCAGGGAGTTGATCCATCTATGGAGTATCTGACTCATGAGTTCTAGTCTTAGAACCCACCATTGTTCTAGGGTAATGGTGAAAAACAGAAATCATATAACTATATTGAGTTTTTTAAAAATAGCTTTAATCTGTTTGAGACACCCCCAAGTCATAGGGTGAAGTTGGCTACCTATATGCTCATAGGATCAAAAAAGCACTAGTGGGATGTACAGGTTCAGTTTGGAAAACACGAGGGAATTACTTGGAAGGATTTTGAGTTTAGGTTCTTCAAGAAATTATCATTAGAGATGCTGAGGGAGGATAGAACCTTTGAGTTCATAACTCTCTAGTTGAGAGATACATCCATTATGGATTATGTAGAAAATTTCATAGACATATACCATTTTGAACCTACTATGTTAAGAGAAGAAATTGATATGGTGAGGTGTTTATAGGATGGTTTGAAAAATACCATAATGGTGTAGGTAAACATCTTCAGACTGACCTCATTTTTAGAGGCAATCAATCAGGCACTAATAGTTGAGAGAAATTTAACAGACCGGTATTATTCAAACCTGGTGATAGTGATAGGTTAGATAAGTGGTGGTTCTTTAGGTAGCCAGAAGCAAAATTATGAGGAGTATTAGTAGGGAAGTCATGTTAGAGATTTGGTAAAACCACCAAGAATTGGTTCTTTGACAGTGTGCTTCCAGTATGGGCAGTCGGGGCATGTTCGGACCCAATGTGATCAGGTTCCAAAGGAGTTCCAAGCATGTGGTTAGATGAGGAATCTAGAGAGGTTATTTTGGTATCCTTATCAGATATTTATGATTTAGGGATTGGGTTTGACTTAGGGATCTGATGTATTACTAGGATCAGTACTAGGAGTTGGTAGGTGGGATTCAGCTACATGTAGAGGTCGTGGCAGAGATATAGAGACCTGGAAGTGGGGTTAGTTCCTTGTAGCTAGTGTAGCTCTTCTAAGAAGCAATGCCTTGGGTATTTTGGATTTAATGTAGGTGTATGTTGTTGATATTCTAGTTTTAGAGTAGGTCGGAAAGATGGCGACACTTAGAGGTACACCTTGTTTGTGGTGTGAACTTTTTCTTTTGACATGGTCAGTTTTGGTACACGAGGTGCACATGTATTGTTTTTGGACTAACCAAGAACTCGTTTGTAAGTTGAAATCAATTATTATGCAATATATATATATATATATATATTTATATATACTAGGTGCATAGGTAGCATAATTTATTATGGGCATCAACTAGGATGTGTGGCTTGTATGAGGTGCATAGGATTTAAGACTATGATAAGAATGAATATATGTATATATGATTCAGGGTTTCTTTTTAGCATTAGTCATGATACATGATTTTTGGGCATCGGATGAGATGCAGGTTTTTATGAGTGTTGTGTATGGCATAGGTATGAAATGGGCATCTGATGAGATAAGGGACTTGATGGGTGTTAGGTATGACAAGAGAATTATTGAGAACATTATGAGGTGGAGGAATGGTAGTAAACCATGGGAGTACTTTTATGTCCATGTATGGTTCATGGTACCATCATATATTTTAATTTTTGGTTAGGAAATGATCAGGTAGGTAATTCCTAAGGTGGGGAGCGCCACCTAGGGAATTGACCATGAATAATAACCAGGATAGACTGAGTTAATTCAAATGAAATGGGTATTTACAGCACCATATCTATTTAAATATAGATATCTTGAGGATGATCTATTATAATTTGGGGAGACTCTAATGTCCCGGGTTTTTGAGTAGGCCAAAATTCCTCAACCATTCTGAATTTTTGAGTTTGGTGAGAGAGACAAATTTTATTTTGGGATTTAGAACCTATTTATGAGAGTTTGATTACCCAAGGATTTGTTTTCTAGATATTATTTAAGGATATACAAGTGTTTATGAGTTTTAGATGATTTTTGGGAGAATTGGCCCCTGGAAACTCAGTTTTGGGAAGCAAAAACAGAGGTGTACAATTTGATAAAACCTTGCAGCCGACAAGGGGAAACTGTGAAAACCACTTTTTCAATGGAATTAGTGGTTCAAATAATTTATGTGGGTGTGAATATCTATGTAAAAACTCTGTATTTTTTGAAAGTGGGGATATGCAAGGGCTACACATGGTTTGGAAAACAATGTGCCTAACCATGTAAGGTGTTAGTGTCTGGACAATGAACACTACACGATTGGTGCATGTCTAGAAAAACTATGTGGCCAAACCATTTGGGTTATTTAAATGGGTGAAATAAACAAACTAACCTTCTCACATTTTTATGTTTTTATTTATCCTCCCTTTCAATCACACACATATGGGGTGATCCACCTTTTCTTCTCCACCGAGGATTTGTCCTACCTACATCATCCAAGATCTGAATTGAGCACCGCCAGTCTCGTTGGAAGTGTATTAGTAAGGCTTTGAATCCTATCAATTTTATTTCTTTTTTATATATATCCATTAATAATTATAAATGTATGCAAGATATTTTCCCTATTTTCAGGGTGTGTTTTTATAAATATTCAATCTATCTCATATCGTCTTGGATTAGAGGCTGATATTCAATGAGAGTGAACCTACTAGCATAAGGCAGGTGGTTCCTATATTTCTTCTTAATTTTATAGGTGTTATGGATGTGTTATTAAATATGCTTATGGTGAGTGACAAAGTGAGACACCTAATTAATTAATTCGTATCTTTAATTTGATTAAATGATTTTTTGGGATGCCATTGAGAATGACCTAGCCTATTTATACAAGATAATCTAGGTAAGAAGATCGTGACCAATTGGGCAGGTTAGGTTGGTTGTCTATTTTAAATTAATTAAATTGTATGTTGACTACTAGGGTTCCTTGGGGATGTTATGGTCATGGATCATGGTAATGTAGGTAATGTTGATCATTGAGACTATGGAAACACAATATTCAGGTTGGGCTTGGACTGAGACATATTGGGTTATGGTGATCACCATGTTGAGGTGATTTGGTCCTCATTTTGAGGTGAAGAAGTTTTTTGGATGAGGGTATGGATTTAGGAACATGGGATTGTGTTCACCATAGGTATTTAGCGGCATGGTCATATGGGTGCGGGGGGAATAATGACATGGATTTGGTATTTTTGGTGATTCTTTCTCAATATTGGAAGGCAATGTAGCAATGGAGTTTTTTGTACACATATTGGACTTAGTGGAGGTGGTGTTGAACACTCATTATGGGTGGAGGCCTCCATATAAATTTCATCTTAGGGGATGGTGTTGCCCATTAGTGATGTTAGAGGTGTTCACTATAGAAAGCTATAGAGGATAGTGATGAACCTTCAGTTGGGGGATGAGCCTCATATTTATACTTGGGACTAATGGTATGTGATTACAAGAAGATGGATAACACCATGCCTTATGATGTCAGTTGTTGAGATGAAGGTGTTCTATTTATCGGAGGAAGGATACAACCATGCCTTGAGATATAATGTTGTTGAGCTGATGGGGACTTTTTGATCGATGGTCTGAGGAACCTATGACTTATTTATTGGGTCTACCATTTGGATTCCTTATAATTGATTTGTGACATGAAAGGTGACATATGACGCGAGGTGTTAGTGATATATTTATGGTAGGTTCCTGTGAGCTCCCTAGGTATGATTTTATTCAAGGGATTTATTGAAACTAAGCCATGGGTCCTCAAAACTGAATATATATATATATATATGTATGTATAATATTCCATAAATATTTGTGGGAATGTGTTGAGAGATATTCTAGCATTGGATAAAGTAGGTGAAACACTCACCTGTGGATGTTGAGAACAAGTGGAGTGGGTTATTTATTATAATTATGTGCGAGTCACTGCTATTTATTTATATATGCATACAATGTATAAATTATGGATTTAAGATAGGAACATGTTGGTGGTGGCCTATTGATTTCATACTCAAACCCTACATGGGCCCTTCGGAACACATAGCAACTTTATGTATTTGAGATCAGGTAAGGGATGAGGCTTGATAGATTGAACTTAGTGATCATAGATTTACCTTTTACATGGGATGAATGGTAGTAGACTAGTTGGTTCATCTGCATCGATATGGAGTTTCCTTTTGATCTTTTTCATGCTTTGTATATGTACTATATGGTTGGCCACAGGTGATCCTATTTATCTATCTTGTATTACCTGCTAAAAAATGTTTTATATATAATTGGTATTATGCTGTTAGGATTGTTTTTATTACTAATGCTTCATATTTATGATACCACCGAGTTTCTTTGTTTTTATTAATATTATGGTCCTTCTTCCGCTTTGTTAAATATGTATGGTCTATTATTATTATTTTCACATGAGGGTATAGTCTCCCCACTATCACCTAATCAAACCCTTGCCACTCATCGGGATCCTTTGGTATACAGGGAGGCTTGACTAAGGCCTAGTGTCTAGCTAGACAAGAGCACTCACTAGTACAGAAAACGTTATTTACGTCACCATTTTTTACATCGGTTATATATAACCGACATGATAGTCTGTGAAACGTGGTTTTTTACGTCGGTTATTTTATAACCGACGTAAAAAATGCGGTGAGTAGATTTTTAACGTCGGTTATTTTAATAACCGACATTACAAATCGTGTGAGTTCATTTTTTACGTCGGTTATAAATTAACCGATGTAAAAAACAAAAGCGCGGGGATTTTTTATGTCGGTTACTTGATAACCAATGTAAAAAACGAGATATCTACGAGTTTTTTATGTCAGTTATAAAATAACCGACATAAAAAACCAAAGAGCGGGGGTTTTTTACGTCGGTTATTTGATAAATGACCTCAAAAACTTGTAGATATCTCATTTTTTACGTCGGTTATAAAATAACCGACGTAAAAAATGCGGCTTTTGAGGCCTTTTTGACATCAATTATTTTATAACCGACGTAACAAAACAACCCACAGAAGTTTTTTACGTCGGTTATAAAATAACCGACGTAAAAAAAGCCGTTTCTGATACATTTATAACGTCGATTATTATAATAACCGACGTTATTAATGTAAAAAATAGTTTATAACGTTGGTTATTTAATAACCGATGTTATAAAACATTTAAAAAATTAACAGGCCCCATGGATTGTCATTTACGATTTTTCGATCGACAGTCCAGCGGCTCGTCTCTCTCGTGCGGTAAACCCTAATCAACTCGTTGATCTCGCTGCATTAAAATCGTTTTTTTCCTTCATCTTTTATCATATTTACTCTCCTCGGATCTATCATCTCAACTCGTATCACTCAAGTAAGCCTTCCACGAATTTATTTCGTTCGTTTTTTTCCCAGATAGTCTATATTTATGTTTTGCGATTGTTTTGCTTAAACTAGGTAAGATTCTTCGATTTCAAACCCTCTTACCGATTTTATCCATCATCATCTTATTTATCATCCCTAGATCTATTAGATCAACTCGCAATATTCACGTAAGCCTCAACTATTTCTATTTAGTATGTTATTGTTTTGCGGATGCCCGACATTGATGGTAATTTTTGTTGTCATTGACAACTAATGATTTCATTCACCTATATTACTGCATAGAATGGTTATTGATTAAAGTATGAATTCGGAAATGATATTTCATGTGTTGTTGCTGCTTATGTTTATCCTCTTTTATATGAGAATCTATTAGACATATAATGTAATGGCTGTTGACCTCTATGGCCCTTCGATGCATCGCTATGTCTTGTGATTCCAAATAAAAATGGGTTCTGCTGAGGGATTAGCCTAGTATTTTTTGAGGCCTTGGCCAAGGCCTTGACAATATGTTTAAGATTTCTAGAATTATCCATTACCTCATTATGATATTAGTTATCGAGAAAACTTGTGATCATTTGACTAGTTGAATATCAATGGTTATTTTTAATTATCATACGATCATTTAAGTAGCCATATTTAATAATATTTAATTCCATCTATTTCATGCTGAAGTATATATTAAATTCATGTGTTTTTATTTGTTCACCATGCCTAGTTTTTATATGTAAACCATTGTTTGGGGGGTTGTCTAGGGGGTGGGGGACTATCCAAAGGGTTGGGGGGTGTCCAGGGGGGGTGTCCAAGGGGGAGGGTGGGTGTGGGGGGCTTTCTAAAGGGGTGGAGGCCTGTCCAGTGGGTTTTGGGGGTTTTCCGGGGGGTGGGGGCTGTCCAGAGGGTTGGGGGGTGTCCAAGGGGGTAGAGGGTGGGGGTGGTGTCTAGGAGGGGTGGGGGGTGCTGTCTGGAGGGGTGGAGGACTGTCCAGGGGGTGGGGGGGTGTCCTGTAGAGACCCGAAACTTGACGTACATGTACATTACATTACTTTTGTGGAATACTTATTACATTACAAAAACACACACACAAGGACCATAATAGTTTAGTGTCTTTGGAAACTCGGAATATAATCTTCTAATCGTGGTGAAAGATCTTCAACATCTCCCATAAAGATCTTCCTTTTTTTTTACCTAAAACCTTTCTTTATATCCTGGGGAAAAGAAAACATAAAAGGGTGAGCTCAAATGCTCAGTAAGGGTAAAGAAAAGAAATATCAATCACATCATATTCATAAGAACATAACATTTTGGAAATCTTAACCTTCAAAAGAGAGCATAATTTCATAACATGGGATAAATCATAATAGTGAAATGTAATCCCAATAATCATAACATAAAACATGAAACTTTGTGGTATTCACACATAATCATATAGAATCATTTCTTGTTAGTCAAGACTCATTGCCAAGACTATCTTAGTGGACAAAGTCCCTTTCTGAACCGAGTCACCCTCGTTTCAGTCCAGTTTCACTGAACCGGTATAACCTACCGTTCCAGCCATGTCTATCTCATGAGATATAAAATCTTTACCCAATGCATTGGAGGGAGATATAGGTCCCACCCATCTCATAATGATTCCATTCTTATGTGTGCCACAAAATCATAAACCATACATCATTGCATAACCCATATAATAAAAATGGGAATCTTAAACATCGTGACATCATAAAAAAATTCATATAGGATAAATGGATTCATAAAAATATTTCCATCACAACATAATCAAATCAATGTAATAATAGGAATAAAAATAGAACCCTTTATTATCAAAGATGGAAAATAATTTTGATAAAACACTTGAACTTCATTTTTGAGGAAAATATCCTTTCTACCTCAAAAACACTTTTCCTTTCTTAACATGTCATAAAATTTTAAACTAAAATAAGTTGATTAAAAATAAACTTTAAAACATTAAAAGGAAGATTCTTGGAAATAATGTTTTAAAAATCCATTCATTCCGTATAAGTTAAAAAAACATTCTTCTCGTACTTTTGTCGGAAAAGTCAAAAAGTACCTCGTACGAAAAATGACAAAAGATTCCTTTCATATCTTTTACTAAAAACTCACCGAAGGGTAAAATTGGATTTAAACAATTGTAGGTGGATGGAAATAATATTACATATTGAGGGAACATGGATGTGGATGATAAAATACACCCCAGTAATTACCAAAGTAAAAACAATCTCGGATAAAAGTGAGATTGTGATATTTCCCTTACCTTAGGTCCGACTTGCTTTGTAAGTGTCCGAACCTCCTGTATAATGATTTAAATCATGTTATTGACTTATTCCAGAATCATATTCATTGTTATTATATCATATATGGTCCACTTATGACTTTATATTACCCGTTCTATTGTAAATTCATGTTAAAGTAGCGTTTTGGGTAAAATCGTTTCATTTGTCGTTCGTGTTTTTAACTTGTAATTATTAATATGATTACTTGGATCATGATTACTTATATCCAAAATGTAAAACATGATTTATATATAATATATATTCAGAATATATATATATATATATATATATATAATATATCGATAAATGGAATGAAATACACCATTCATGGAGTCGGTAGTCCGTACGTACGCATGAACGCTGTTTTCGTTTCCTTATTGAAGTGAATGGAATTAAGTAGATGACATAAATATAAATTTACATAAATACAGTATCATTATTATGTCATATATTTCATTATTACTTATTATATATACTTTATAATCATTCATGAATGGTTAATCATTGAGAATGAATCTCATCGCGTTGTGGAGACGGTAGTCCGTACGTACGCACGAGCGATGATATCGTTACCATGGTCGTGGAATTGTGTTGAAGTGTATGTAGACTATTTCAGTATCAATATCACTTTATAATAATCATATATAGTTACTCATTACACCATTATACCCATCCTATTAAGGTGGTGGTGGAAAATAGATTACACCACGGTGTGGAGACGGTATTCCGTACGTACGCACGCGCGGTGATTTCATTTTTCCGTAGGATGGATAGAAGGTGAATTAGGGTTGTTTCATATTTATAATAACATATCAGTATGTAAGTAATACTGATGTTATTACTTTGTCATGAAACAACTAAATAAGAAGAAGTTGAAGAAGAAAGAAATTGAAAAGATCGGTAATGGATATTACCTCTTCTTTGAAACGCCTCTTTGAATCCTCCACTTAGGGAACTAAGATTGGTCTTTGAAGAAGACCAGGACCTCTAGGATTATTATAGGGAAGTGGAGAAAAGATTTTGGCAGGGGTTGTCCGAGCTTGAGTGCTCAAATTGGTGCGAGGAGGAGGGGGAGGAGGTGTCCTTTTATAAGGGAGGAGAGGTGCACCTTAGGAATATCTCAAAATATTATTTTATATTAAAGTCAAAATCGGTTTATAATGGTTCCAAAGGGTCTTATTTCGAAGCTAAAGTGGGGATGGGTCGCAATCCTATCAACCAATAGGATTTATACAAGTTTAGGTTATTATTTTAAACTTATCAATTAGATTTAACTCTATGTTAAATAATTTAACTTTTACCGTGTCTTTTTGTTTTCTTACACTATATGGTTAATACACTTACTATAACATGCCTAACGAACCCCAAATTGTTTATTATTAATATATATATCCTTATCTAAGTCATTTGGCCAAACCTTAGATTGTTTGGAATAAAATAACAATTAATAATTTAATATTTTATTTAAAAACTATTTTGTGTCAATTTTGACACTATTTGATATATGATTTTTGTGAAAGTAATAACAGAATTATATGTTCGAACCAAGTTTATTAAATCGACACTAATATATCATAGTAACCTAGAAAATTAGTTTAATTCATAAAAAGTCTCAAATTACATTTATTTTGGTGTTTATAACATCAATTATGTCAATATTTCATTAATAAGATAATTAGTACATCATCATTGTGTCATAAATAAATTAAATTATTTAATGTCTAAAAATTAAAAATAAAATACCATTATATAGGAAATCTTTTTATATTTCTAACTAATATTTATAATCGAATTTATCTTATGTATAAACCCATATTAAAAATGTTTTAGTTATTAAACTTTGATTTTAACTATTTTAACTATTCATTAAATAAAATAATATTAAATGTCATAATCTAATCCAAGTGGACCTAAATGGTCATATTATATTCATAAGGTTATTTTTGGTCGAATTAAACTTATCCAATAGAATTAGGACATGTGTTAGGGTAATAGTAATATCATTTTTACCCTTAATTAGCCTATTTACTTTTAACCGTGGTAAAAAAAAGTCAAAAGTTACTATTCACCAAAAATTATTTTCATCTCATTGAACCACATTTTAGTCCTTGATATTAACCGTGTCTCTCAGATTTTCTAAATTCCACTCACAGAAGCGGTAAAATTAAGTTTTATGAAAAATTCAATTTTTTTAACTACCGCTTAGTGGTTTCACTATTCATCAAAAAATGAAAGTTTCCAGAAAAATACCAAAAATTAGTCCTAAGATATATTTGATATTATGAATTCAAAAATGATGTTTATTTTACCAAATTCAAAACATATCAGTTACATTAACTAATTTAAAAATTAATTCCCGTCGTTAAGACAAATAGTGTGTTTTTAAAAGATAATAACTATCAAAAGATTGACACTTGTTTATGTCTGGTTTAAATGTGAAACTACATCCAATGAACAACATTGTATTAAATTGTAAAAATATATTCTAAATATACTTTAAAACCACTCAAATTAATAATTTATCACTATTAATTATTTTGATTAAAAAAGTTGTTTTTAATTAAAATTTAGTAATTTTCACTATTCATCAGAATATGAAAGTTATCCGAAAAGTACCAAAATTTCACCCTAAGCTAATTTCGATATTCCGAATCCAAAAATGAAGTCCATTTTGAAAAATAAAATTTACAAAATTTCAAAAAGTGGTTATTACTATTCATAACGACTAGTTTTAATAATATTTTAATAGCATATCGTTGTTTAGTGAAACTTGGTGTTGCGTACAACACACGCTATCGTGGAAGGTCGCGATTGCGTGTAATTCAAGCCAGGTTAGAGATGTGTGTTGTGAAATCTCCTTTTGGTGTAGCGTATAACACAAGACATTAATGAAATTAAAAAGAATATTTTTCATAAAATCTCGGGGTGTTACATTCTACCCCCCTTAAAATGAATTTCGCCCTCAAAATTCGTCGAGGTTATAAGTGGTTTACTATTTGAAAGTTTCTTTAATCGAAACCCACATCGTAAAAAGGAATACCAAACCAATCTTTAAAAACAAAAGTATGAAACGTAACGGTTACCCAAATAAACTAATCACTGGGTTTCCACATAGGTGAAAATATGGATATGGAAGAAAAATCTAACCATCATGTTCTGATGGAGAGTGGTAGAGAACATGGCTATGGAAAAGCCAACAATCACAAATCCATAAATTTGTGACGATATAAGTTACCATCTGATTAATCAGATATAAGAGCACTAGGACAACATTTTTGGTTTTCAAGATCGTTTCCCTAAAGTTGAAGAATTTGAATTAGAATAAATACTTACTTTATTTTGGTACAATCTCACTATTGTTTGTGCCTTGAAAAATTTCTACTTCATCTCTTAAATAAATGAAGTTGAATTTATTATTCGTGAAGTGTTAGCAGATCATGTGATAGAATGACGGGTCATTCCATCTGTCTCAAACAAAAGGTTAGGAAAAGTTATTCATAAGTCATTCTATAGTGAGATTAATCATATATGGTTCCTAAAATGGACTTATACTTCATATATCATACTGATTAATATAATAAAACTAGTTTCTACTAATCAGGGACTTCCTGTAGGCCAGTGATAGGCGATGAAGGCCAGTCGCACTTCGGTTGTGGGTTCGATTCCCACAGCCTTGTCCGACGCGATGGGCTGTCGCCCATCTTGCAGGTTGTCCTTTTTCTAAAGCTATATTACTATAACATCCCATCAATAATATCAAACAACGTTTTATCCTAACTTATGTCCAACATAATACATTCTAATCTTTAGGCTTATCTAAAATACTTCGGTCCAAGATCATAGTATAAAGAAAATGATTACTTGAAATGTCACAGAATAATCACGTGAATGCCATCATTTATCCCCCATATATCATAAGATATATCTTGTTGGTCAAATTACAAATATGTGAATACCTTAATCATGTATTCTCTTGAAGAATGAATATCCATTGAACCTTAGTGAAAACATGAATGCGGTTAAAAGTTAACACTTTCCACATACCAAAATCCTCAAAATTCTATATACTCAAACCATGATATCACTTAGTCCTTATATCAATCATGAGCTCATGAATACAATCAAACATCTCATTATCGTCTTATCCCTTCATTATGCGCATATCATCTACATTCCAAAAATATCTGAATAACCTTTCATGGATACTGGTACCATTAATCATACACTTTCAAAACTCAAGGAAAGACAACAGTGTAACAATCCTTATATGTCTCTTTATTCCATAGTACCATGAGATTACTTATACAACATTACACATGATAAACATGTAATCATTCCACTACATTCTTAAACCATTGACCGAGCTTCAACAATTCTTTCATCTCACATATCATTTGTAGTCTCTTCATCATCATCCACATAAATAATACCCATACGACCATACTGATTCTCTTCATGAGACTTTCCCTTAGGGCATTGGTTTGCATAATGCCCGTACATTCCACATTTAAAACATTTAACCATTGTTGATGTCGTAGCAATACCATTATCCTCATCCCTGGTGTTAACTGAACCTTTTCCTTTGCACTTACTGGCTTTGTTTCCTTCTTTTCCACACCCAAAGCATCTTCCAGTTCCTTTGAAACATTCTCCTTGATTCCTCTTCCCACATGATTTACATAGGGGAAATTGAACTTTCTTTCCTCTATGATCATCATGAAACTCCATCTTTCTCTTATTAGCCGAGTCAGGAAACTTACCAAATTTTACATTATTGATCATATTATGAGATTGCTGATTCGGCATAATAATGATGTTTGGACCTCCAAATCCCATTTCATTTGGTTTCTCATGAAGAATATCATTCCATTGTCCATAATATCCTTCATTATCGTGAATCATCTTGTTTCCAACCATTTTCTAAAACCCAAAAAGAATAGTGTGAGAGGCAAAAATCATGCTAGGGAAAACAACATAATAACGGGGGAGTATCCTCAATATCTAACATCTTAGGTTAAATTCTAATATCGTTACCATAGTTCTAGGACTATATCCTATACGTATACTTATCCTTAGGGACATCCCTAGACATACCTTAGAAATATCCTTAGGGATCTCACTAACGTTTTGGCATCCTAGTTTCCAAAGGTTGACTAAACCTTTCCTCTGATACCAACTGTAGAGACCCAAAGCTTGACGTACATGTACATTACATTACTTTTGCGGAATACTTAGTACATTACAAAAACACACACACAAGGACCGTAATAGTTTAGTGTCTTTGGAAACTCTGAATATAATCTTCTAATCGTGGTGAAAGATCTTCAACATCTCCCATAAAGATCTTCCTTTTTTAACCTAAAACCTTTCTTTATATCCTGGGGAAAAGAAAACATAAAAGGGTGAGCTCAAATGCTCAGTAAGGGTAAACAAAAGAAATATCAATCACATCATATTCATAAGAACATAACATTTTGTAAATCTTAACCTAAAAAAGAGAGCATAATTTCATAACATGGGATAAATCATAACAGTGAAATGTAATCACAATAATCATAACATAAAACATGAAACTTTGTGGCATTCAAACATAATCAGAGAGAATCATTTCTTGTTAGTCAAGACTCATTGCCAAGACTATGTTAGTGGACAAAGTCCCTTTCTGAAGCGAGTCACCATCGTCTCAGTCCTGTTTCACTGAACCGGTATAACCTACCGTTCCAGCCATGTCTATCTCATGAGATATAAAATCTTTACCCAATGAATTGGAGGGAGATATAGGTCCCACCCATCTCATAATGATACCATTCTTATGTGTGCCACAAAATCATAAACTATACATCATTGCATAACCCATATAATAAAAATGGGAATCTTAAACATCGTGACATCATAAAACAATTCATATAAGATAAATGAATTCATAAAAATATTTCCATCACAATATAATCAAATCAATGTAATAATAGGGATAAAAACAGAACCCTTTATTATCTTAGATGGAAAATAATTTTGATAAAACACTTGAACTTCATTTTTGAGGAAAATATCCTTTCTACTTAAAAAACACTTTTCCTTTCTTAACATGTCATAAAATTTTAAACTAAAAGAAGTTGATTAAAAATAAACTTTTAAACTTTAAAAGTAAGCTTCTTGGAAATAATGTTTTAAAAATCCATTCATGCCGTATAAGTTAAAAAAACATTCTTCTCGTACTTTTGTCGGAAAAGTCAAAAAGTACCTCGTACGAAAAACGACAAAAGATTCCTTTCATATCTTTTACTAAAAACTCACCGAAGGGTAAAATTGGATTTAAACAATTGTAGGTGGATGGAAATAATATTACATATTTAGGTAACATGGATGTGGATGATAAAATACACCCCAGTAATTACCAAAGTAAAAACAATCTCGGATAAAAGTGAGATTGTGATATTTCCCTTACCTTAGGTCTGACTTGCTTTGTAAGTGTCCGAACCTCCTGTATAATGATTTAAATCATGTTATTGACTTATTCCAGAATCATATTCATTGTTATTATATCATATATGGTCCACTTATGACTTTATATTACCCGTTCTTTTGTAAATTCATGTTAAAGTAGCGTTTTGGGTAAAATCGTCTCATTTGTCGTTCGTGTTTTTAACTTGTAATTATTAATATGATTACTTGGATCATGATTACTTATATCCAGAATGTAAAAAATGATTTATATATAATATATATTCAGAATATATATATATATATAATATATCGATAAATGGAATGAAATACACCGTTCATGGAGACGGTAGTCCGTACGTACGCATGAACGCTGTTTTCGTTTCCTTATTGAAGTGAATGGAATTAAGTAGATGACATAAATATAAATTTACATAAATACAGTATCATTATTATGTCATATATTTCATTATTACTTATTATATATACTTTATAATCATTCATGAATGGTTAATCATTGAGAATGAATCTCATCGCGTCGTGGAGACGGTAGTCCGTACGTACGCACGAGCGATGATATCGTTCCCATGGTCGTGGAATTGTGTTGAAGTGTATGTAGACTATTTCAGTATCAATATAACTTTATAATAATCATATATAGTTACTCATTACACCATTATACCCATCCTATTAAGGTGGTGGTGGAAAATAGATTACACCACGGCGTGGAGACGGTATTCCGTACGTACGCACGCGCGGTGATTTCATTTTTTTGTAGGATGGATAGAAGGTGAATTAGGGTTGTTTCATATTTATAATAATATATCAGTATGTAAGTAATACTTATGTTATTACTTTTTCATGAAACAACTAAAGAAGAAGAAGTTGAAGAAGAAAGAAATTGAAAAGATCGGTAATGGATATTACCTCTTCTTTGAAACGCCTCTTTGAATCCTCCACTTAGGGAACTAAGATTGGTCTTTGAAGAAGCCCAGGACCTCTAGGATTATTATAGGGAAGTGGAGAAAAGATTTTGGCAGGGGTTGTCCGAGCTTGAGTGCTCAAATTGGTGCGAGGAGGAGGGGGAGGATGTGTCCTTTTATAAGGGAGGAGAGGTGCACCTTAGGAATATCTCAAAATATTATTTTATATTAAAGTCAAAATCGGTTTATAATGGTTCCAAAGGGTCTTATTTCGAAGCTAAAGTGGGGATGGGTCGCAATCCTATCAACCAATAGGATTTATACAAGTTTAGGTTATTATTTTAAACTTATCAATTAGATTTAACTCTATGTTAAATAATTTAACTTTTACCGTGTCTTTTTGTTTTCTTACACTATATGGTTAATAAACTTACTATAACATGCCAAACGAACCCCAAATTGTTTATTATTAATATATATATCCTTATCTAAGTCATTTGGACGAACCTTTGATTTTTAGGAATAAAATAACAATTAATAATATAATATTTTATTTAAAAACTATTTTGTGTCAATTTTGACACTATTTGATATATGATTTTTGTGAAAGTCATAACAGAATTATATGTTCAAACCAAGTTGATTACATCAACGCTAATATATCATAGTAACCTATAAAATTAGTGGAATTCATAAAAAGTCTCAAATTACATTTATTTTGGTGTTTATAACATCAATTATGTCAATATTTCATTAATAAGATAACGAGTGCATCATCATTGTGTCATAAATAAATTAAATTATTTAATGTCTAAAAATTACAAATAAAATACCATTATATAGGAAATCTTTTTATCTTTCTAAAGAATATTTATAATTGAATTTATCTTTTGTATAAACCCATATTAAAAATGTTTTAGTTATTAAACTTTGATTTTAACTATTTTAACTATTCATTAAATAAAATAATATTAAATGTCATAATCTAATCCAAGTGGACCTAAATGGTCATATTATATTCATAAGGTTGTTTTTGGTCAAATTACACTTATCCAATAGAATTAGGACATGTGTTAGGGTAATAGTAATATCATTTTTACCCTTAATTAGCCTATTTACTTTTAACCGTGGTAAAAAAAAGTCAAAAGTTACTATTCACCAAAAATTATTTTCATCTCATTGAACCACATTTTAGTCCTTGATATTAACCGTGTCTCTCGGATTTTCGAAATTCCACTCACAGAAGCGGTAAAATTAAGTTTTATGAAAAAATCAATTTTTTTTAACTACCACTTAGTGGTTTCACTATTCATCAAAAAATGAAAGTTTCCAGAAAAATACCAAAAATTAGTCCTAAGCTATATTTGATATTATGAATTAAAAAAAGATGTTTATTTTACCAAATTCAAAACATATCAGTTACATTAACTAATTTAAAAATTAATTCCCGTCGTTAAGACAAATAGTGTGTTTTTAAAAGATAATAACTATCAAAAGATTGACACTTGTTTATGTCTGGTTTAAATGTGAAATTACATCTAATGAACAAAATTGTATTAAATTGTAAAAATATATTCTAAATATACTTTAAAACCACTAAAATTAATAATTTATCACTATTAATTATTTTGACTAAAAAAGTTGTTTTTAATTAAAATTTAGTAATTTTCACTATTCATCAGAATATGAAAGTTATCCGAAAAGTACCAAAATTTCACCCTAAGCTAATTTCGATATTCCGAATCCAAAAATGAAGTCCATTTTGAAAAATAAAATTTCCAAAATTTCAAAAAGTGGTTATTACTATTCATAACGGCTAGTTTTAATAATATTTTAATAGCATATCGTTGTTTAGTGAAACTTGGTGTTGCGTACAATACACGCTATCGTGGAAGGTCGCGATTGCGTGTAATTCAAGCCAGGTTAGAGATGTGTGTTGTGAAAGCTCCTTTTGGTGTAGCGTATAACACAAGATATTAATGAAATTAAAAAGAATATTTTTCATAAAATCTCGGGGTGTTACATGTCCAGTGGGTTGGGGGGTGTCCGGGGGGGGTGTCCAAGGGGGTGGGTGGGTGTGGGTGGCTGTCCATGGGGGTGGGGGCCTGTCCAGAGGGTTTTGGGGGTTTTTCGGAGGGTGGGGGGCTGTCCAGAGGGTTGGGGGTGTCCAGGGGGATTGACTACTGCATCGTGGTTTCTGAGATTTTGACATGATGATTGTGTCGTGATGATTGGCTTTACATTGTGATTTTTTCCATCTGAATTTTTATTTTAAATATGATTTGATTCTCAGGTTTACTCCATTTTCTCCAATTTTCTATCAACCATGTAGGTGCCATGGTTTTCTTTTATTCAATGGAATTTAAAACTATTACATCTAACTAAATTTTGTTTTAATAATAATATTCAAGCATATTTTTTTAAATACGCATAGATTTGTTTTATATTTCAAAATTGTTTTACATTCAAATTATTATTTTTTTCATATTAACTTATATTTGTCTTATCTTAAAAAAAATATATATATTTGATATTTGTTATAGGTAATAATGAGTCGAAGTTGGATTACGACACATCGAATGAGCATTGAATATGAGGAAGGTGTTGATTCCTTTTTGGAATTTGCATAATGAAATGTTCCAAGTAGTGACAT
The DNA here is from genome assembly GCA_963277665.1 of Viscum album. Classification (NCBI taxonomy): domain Eukaryota; kingdom Viridiplantae; phylum Streptophyta; class Magnoliopsida; order Santalales; family Viscaceae; genus Viscum; species Viscum album. The sequence goes on from OY728161.1 coordinate 1,566,897,337, forward strand.
TTTTTTCTGTCCATGCCTGAAATGTTTGAATATGAAGAAGTTGAAAAGTAGATAGATAAAAGATCATCTGATTTTTCTTTGTTTTAATGTGAGTTATAGCCCTTGGATTTAGCATGGTGAAACTGGACGAAATGTCACTGATGATGATGATTCACAAGATGGTAACTCCGATGGAATTGAAGAAATGATTCGCGATATTGTAGCAGAATAAATTGAGATAGAACCAACAGTTGCACGTCTATATGGTGATGCTGAAAAACCATTATATCCTAGTTGTACATATTTTACGGTTTTGTCAGCGGTGTTAAGATTGATTAACCTCAAGGCGAAACATGGATGGAGTGACAGAAGTTTTACAGAGCTGCTACAATTGATGAAAGATATTCTTCCAAAAGATAACAATCTTCCATATTCACATTACAAGGCCAAGAAAATATTATACCCGATGGGATTGGGATACAAGAAAATACATGCCTGTCCGAATGACTGCATTATATATAGGAAGGAATATGAATTTCTGTCAGAGTGTCCTAAATGTGGGACATCACGGTATAAGGTGAAAGAAAAATCACAGGGTGATGTAGAGATTACAAAGCTCCCTTCAAAGGTATTTTGGTATCTTCCTATAATTCATTGTTTCAAATGTTTATTTGCTAATTCACATGATACAAAAAGGTTAAGATGGCATGATTATGAGTGGGTATGTGATGGAAAAATACGTCATCTAGCTGATTGTCCACAATGGAAGAAAATTTATGCGCAATATTATACATTTGGAAATGAAATTAGAAATATCAGACTAGGGTTGTACACAGATGGAATGAATCCATACCGAACCCTCAGTAGCACACATAGTTCATGGCTTGTTTTATTGGTAATTTACAAACTCTCTCCTGAAGTTTGTATGAAGATCAAATATGTCATGTTGAGTATAATGATCTCTGGTCCAAAGCAACCCAACAATGATATTGATGTTTACTTGTCACCGTTGATTGATGATTTTAAACTGTTATGGGCTAATGGTATTAGGGTGTATGATTCTTATAAAATGGAATATTTTCAACTGCATGAAGTGCTTATGTTCACTATAAATGACTTCCCAGCATATGGAATTTTTTTTGGATATAGTGTTAAAAGTCATAAAACATGTCCAATTTGCGAACAACAGAGGTCATATTGTCAATTGCATCATGGGAGGAAAACAGTGTACATGGGTCATCGAAAGTTTTTGCCTATGGATCACCCTTATAGAAGACTAAAAAATGCATTCAATGGCTCACAATAATTTGATACTGCTCCAAAACCTTTATCCCCAGATCTGTATTTTGAGAGGGTGAAAAACCTTGATGTGACATTGGGAAAGACACAGAAATCTGGTAATGATAGACATATTTGGAAGAAAAGGTCAATATTTTTTGAGCTACCATATTATAGGTATCATTAAGTTAAACATAATATTGATGTCATGCATGTGGAGAAGAATATATGTGATTGTTTGATTGGAACATTGTTAGATATTAAAGGAAAGACTAAAGATGGGTTGAATGCAAGATTAGACTTACTATCAATGGGAATACGTTTGGAGTTAGCTCCCACTCATAAAGGAAGATGAACATTTCATCCCCCAGCTTGTCATAAATTATCGAAGAGGGAGAAAATTAGCTTTTTTCGGTGTCTTCATGATATCAAAGTGCCTCAAGATTATTCTTCAAATGTAAAATTTTTTGTCTCATTGAAGGACTTGAAGTTGATTGGTATGAAATCACATGATTATCACATCATGATGCAACAAATTCTACCAATTTCATTGTGTGGAAGATTGCCCATTTGTGTCATAAAGACTATGATGAAGTTGTGTTATTTTTTCAATTCAATTTGTAACAAGGAAATTGATGTGAATGATTTGAAAATTTTGGAAAAGGATGTAAGTTTTATACATTTTCAATTGGAAATGTATTTTCCTCCAACTATTTTTGATATAATGGTGCATTTAATGATTCATCTGGTTCGAGAAATAAAGCTTTGTGGACCTGTATATCTTTGTTGGATGTATCCTTTTGAAAGGTATATGAAAATATTAAAGGGGTATGTTAAAAATCCATATCGACCTGAAGACTCCATTATTGAAAAGTATATTTCTGAGGAGGTAGCTGAGTTTTGTACGAGCTACTTGGCTGCGGCGCAACACATAGGTTTGCCTCCATCTCACCATGAACGATTTAATAATGAGGGGAAGGGGATTCATGGATTGAAAGTCATTCATTGTCAGCTGAATAGATGAAGAAGTTAGAATCATACATCTTGAACAACATAGCTGATGCTCAACCGTATATCACACTGCATATTAATGAGTTAAAACAATTTCATCCAAAGAAGAAAGAAATGTGGATTTTGAATGAGCACAACAAAACTTTTTTGTCATGGATTAAAAAGACTTTTCTTGGTAGATCAGATGTATCAGAGACATTAAAATGGATAGTGGGTGGTCCATGTTTAAATGTGATAACATGGTTTGGTTATGAAATTAATGGCTATACATTTCATACGAAAGCTCAGGACAACAGAAGTGCTGTTCAGAATAGTGGTGTATTTGTGTTTGCAGAAGCAATGCATTTTTAGAGCGCTAAGGACAAAAACCCAATTTCTGCATCAAGTGCATATTATGGAGTGATTGAAGACATATGGGAGGTTTATTACTTTAAAATTAAAGTTCCTGTTTTTAACTATAAATGGTTTATCGGTAACAACAGTGTCAGACACGATGAATTTGGAATGACACTTGTAAATCTGAATAGATTGGAAGACACAACTGATTCTTTTATAATGAAAACACATGAAAAACAAATTTTCTATGTAGTAGATCAATCAGATATGCAGTGGGATATTGTTTTACCAGGGAAAAAAAATATGTTGGTGAGGATGAAGTTGATGAAGATGCTGATTTATGTGAGATCACTAATTGCATGGAAAGATTAACAAAACATAATGATGATAATGTCGAAGACATGGTTTGTGCCATAAGGAACGATCACGATGAAGGAATTTGGGAAAACAATCCATTTGTACATTCCTAAAATTACAGGTAACATATGTTTATTTCTTGTTTACATTTATTTTTTCATAAATGTTAGATAATGTAAGTTTTTTATTTATTAAAACATTTTTAAAACAAAATAAGTGTATGTTTTTGTTTGTTTTAAGTTTGTTTAGTTTACTTTATCATGTTTACCATTACATAAATTATATATCTATTATTTTTGTTCAGTGACAATTACTTTACCATGTTTAACAGGTTTACCATGTTTACCATGTTTACAATCTTGACCATCTTGACCATATTTACCATTTTTAACATGCTTACCATATTACCAATGTTTACTATTATGTAACTTAGTACACTTTTATATTTTCTGAATACAGTAGTATTAAAATATTTGAATTTTCATATTTTTGAACTAATGTTTGTTTTTTTGATTTGAAGGATAATGACAGATCATTCAGTTGATCAACCACATGATTCTGGAGATGATCATATTGGCCATACCTCTGGGGAGGAACATTCATATGCTCCTATTATGACAAAGAGTTCAAAAGTTGGTAAACATGGGTGCACATGTTTACCAAAATTATCACTTGCCCATATGCAGGATCAGAGGATAGTCATTGAGTTTGATGATGATGATATTCCTAGAGGTCCAAATGCAAAATATTTTAAGAGTTTTGTAGAAACTCAGGATAAGAACAAAGTAAGCATTCTGTATGATGACTGGAGAAGTGTAAATAAAGCGATAATCTCTTAGTTGTGGGAGACGATTTTGGTAAGATCTTTTGCTATTGTCTGACTATTCTTTAAATGTTTCTAGTATATATAATATGTTTAACCTCTTCTTTATCAGATGACATTTGATATTCCTAACACTAGAGGAGTTATGAAGAAATGCTTATCGTTGGATGCCAGGAGATGGAGGGATTTCAAATCAACCCTCTCATCTAATTTCATTTATGGTCATAGGAGTCATGACAATCCATGTTGTATATATCCTTTTATAGATGAAGACACATGGTGAAAGTTTTTTGAAAGTAGAAGAAAAGAGTCATTTTTGGTAAGGGCAGTGTAAACTTTTATAATCTTTCTTATATAAATGATCTTATTAACATTTTGTTAATGATTTCTTATTCTTAATTTATAGCAAACAAGGAAAGCTTATCAGGAGATCCAATCTAAAAATGTATACCCTCATAGTTTTTCTCGAGGAGGGTTTGCATTTTTGGAAGAAAAAATGATGGTAGAAAAATATCAACAACTAAGAGCTGAGTCTTCAAGATCTAGAGAGGTGGACCCTCCATCCCCTCCATCTAGACATGAAAAATGGAAGAAAGCTCGGAATGTCAAAAAAGGGCAATATCTTTTGGAAGAATCGAGAATTGTAGCTGATAGGATTGTAAGATATATATTTTATTTATTTAAGTTAACCATTTTCTTCATATAATTTCAATCATTACAGAAATGTTCAATTAATTAATATAGGACTCTCTTGAGGAGCATAGTTCACAGGGGACATTTACCGCTACTGGGAGGGAAGATATTTTATCTTTAGCATTGGGAAGGCCCAAAAATCCTGGTAGTGTAAGAGGATATCTGACAGGTGTATCGGTAATAAATGTGTTGTCACTTTATTCAACTTCTAACGTTGAGGGGGTTTATAAACAAAAAATAAAATCCTTGGAGGCAGAAGTACATAATATTAATGCGACGATGGAGGAAAAAATTAGAGCGTCGGTGCAGTCTATGTTTGCATACATGCAAACACAATTTTAGACTGCAGCTCCCACTCCTCCACCTCCCCCTGCAGACCCCATTATTTATCCTCCACCTCCGCCAGTAGCTCCCACTCCCCCACCTCAGCCTGTGGAACCCATTTTTTATCCTACTCCTCTGCCGCAACTTCCTACTTATTTCGAGTTGTATGTTGATGATTCTCAACATCATATAGTAGCATATGGGTTGGTATATTGTATTGGAGATACAGTTCATCATCAACAATTAGAGGTAGAGAATGATAGGGTCACTGTACAAGATATTATAGATAGATCAGCTCGGGTACCATTACCTACAGATGAGGTGGCGACAGTTGGACATAGTATCAGCCATTTTTTAAATTGGCCATCCAGACTTCTTCGACTCATTACCATAGAGGTATGAATGTTATATCTTTTTTTTTTTTTTTATTAAAGTTGTTTTATCATTTGAAAACTAATATATTTTTCAATTTATTTTTACAGGAATACTTAAAAGGTAAAGAAATATTGTACAGACAACAACAAATACAAATTGCTATGACATCAGATACATATTCTACCAGTCTTGATAGATTGTCAAGATATTCAAATTTGTTGGCGGGTCATTATGAGTTTCCATTGGAAGCTCATGTTTGTGGATGCAAAATAAATGTCGGGATTATGAAAACTGATATCATGGAGCTTGTTACTGGAGATAAGTTGGACATCAACATGGTGCAAATTTTTTCCATGTAAGTCTTAACACCTTTTACCTGCATTATATTTATTAAAAATGTATACTTATGTCTGTTTTGTATTAGGTGTCTTTATAAAATTTGTGAGAGGAATGAGCTGACAGATGTATATGGATTCATGGACCCGCAATTGATCTCCCCTGAAGCATGTGCATTGGATGAGGAACAAAGAATGCTTTATATTGCTGAAAGACTTGAAAAGAATATAGTCACACAATGTTGGATGATGCCTTTTTGTGAGAGGTATGAAAAACATCTCTCTCAGAGAGTAAATTATCTTTTAACATAAAAACCCACTAACGTTAAATTTCCTTTTATCAGTGATCATTGGATGTTAGGGGTTTTTCGCCCAAGGGAGAAAGCACTTTATTGAATATGATCTGTCTATGATGATGTGCGGGAAAGATTTAAGAATATATTGGAAAAGTAAGTTTCAATTTCTCAATACTTTTATATATTATAATGAATTTTAAATTTACCCCATTCGTATTATTTTCTAACAGGGCATGGGCCTACTTTCGAAAAGACACAAAGAAAAGGAATGAAAAGATCAAATATGTAAATGCGAAGGTAAATATCCATTTATAATTTGTACTTTTTGATTTGTTACATAAAAATAATATATTGAATTTACACTCATTCAAGCAGAATTTTCATGAACAACATGGTGTCATTGAATGTGGATATTATATGTTAAGATTTATGTATGAAATAATAACAACAAGGAAAGTTGTGAATTTTGACCTCGTAAGATTTCCTCTTAAACTTTGCCATAATATTTCAATTTGATTTATTCATTATACACGTTAACTACTATCCTTTTCATTTATAGATTTTGGATGACCCTCAACCCAATATTGCTGAAGACATCAAACACTTACAAGTGGAGTGGTCAAATTATTTTACAGGTTTGATTAAATTTTAGTTGTTTGTAATGTAAAATGTAATTTTGAATATTGTCGTTGTAATTGTGTATTTGGTAGTCATTTAGGTTGGATTTAGTTTTTTTTGAAGTTGACAGTGTAAGTTTTTAATTTTATATATGTGAATGTTTAATTTTTCTTTACTTCTTGTTTTGGTCTACTTATGATGGTTTTTCTGCTATGGATTCTGGTCTGGGGGGGAGGGGTTCCAAGGGTGTGGGGGTGTTCAGTGGGGTTGGGGGGTGTCCAGGGGTCTGGGAGGGCTGTCCGGTGGGGTGGGGGGGGGGCAGTCCAGGGGGTGGGAGGGCTGTCCAGGGGTGTGGGAGGGCTGCCCAGGGGGTGGGGGGGGGGTATACATGAGGGCGGGGGGTTATAAAGGGGTGTTTGGGGCTGTCCAGGAGGTCAGGGGGCAATCCAAGGGTGTGGTGGGGGATCTAATGGGGTGGGGGAGGGCAGTCTAGGGTGTGGGGGGGTATACATGAGGTGGGGGGTTGTCCCGGGGTGTTTGGAGCTGTCCAGGGGGTTGGGGCAGTCTAAGGATGTGGTGGGGGCTATCAAGTGGGGTGAGGGGGTGTTGTTCAAGAGGGTGTGTGTGTGTGTGGGGGGGGGGGGGGGGGGGTTGTAGAGGGGTGTTTGGTGCTGTCCAGGGGGTCGGGGGGCAGTCTAGGGGTGTGGTGGGGGCTGCAATGGGGTGGGGGCTGTCAAGTGGGGTGAGGGGGTGAGGGGTTGCTGTTCAGGAGGGTGGGGGGGGGGGAAGTCCAGGGGTGTGGTGGGGGGATCCAATGGGGTGGGGGTGGGCTGTCCAGGGTGTGGGGGGTATACATGAAGGTGGGGGGGGGGGGGGGGGGTTGTCCCGGGGTGTTTGGAGCTCTCCAGGGGGTCGGGGGGTAGTCCAGGGGTGTGGTGGGGGCTGTCAAGTGGGGTGAGGGGGTGCTGTTCAAGAGGGTGGGGGGGGGGTTTGAGGGGTATTTAGGGCTGTTCAGGGGGTCGGGGGGAAGTCCAGAGGTTTGGTGGGGGCTGTCAAGTGGGGTGAAAGGGTGAGGGGGTGCTGTTCAGGAGGGTGGGGGCGGGGGGGTTGTTGAAGGGTGTTTGGGGCTGTCCAGGGGGGCGGGGGGCAGTCTAGGGGTGTGGTGGGGGCTCCAATGGGGTGGGAGAGGGCTGTCCAGGGGGTATACATGAGGGTGGGGGCTATCAAGTGGGGTAAGTTTTATATGTTATCAATGTAAATGATTAAATTTTCTTTATTTCATGTTTTTATCTCCTTCTGGTTTTGTGGTATGAATAATTGATTTGGTTTCTGGTTGATTCTGGGGGAGAGGAGAGGACTGCAGTCGATTTTTTTTAAAAAATTTGTCTTCCACACCGGTTATTTTATAACCGTCATGATAAAGAAATCGAGAAGGGTTTTTCACACCGGTTATTTTCATAACCGACATGATAAACACCTATGGCATGGTTTATCACGTCTATTATTTAATAACGGACATGATAAAGTACCTGGGAAATGATTTAACAAGTCGGTTAATGAATAACCAACGTGATAAAAGGCCTGGGAAATGGTTTATGACGTCTGTTATTAAATAACCGACGTGATAAACCATTTCCCAGTCCTTTTATCAGGTCGGATATTGATTAACCGACGCGATAAACCCCAACAGACTGGTTTAGCACGACAGTTATTTAATAACCGACACGATAAACTCCCCCGCATGTCTTTATAGCGTCGGTTATTATATAACCGATGTGATAAACCCCCCCAGTTTATCACGGCGGTTATATAATAACTGACGTTATAAACCCCGTCCCCCTGGGGTTTTTCACGTCAGTTATTAATTAACCGACGTGATAAACATTGCGATGTTATGTTTGTTTTGTCGGTTTTTAAATAACCGATGTAGAAAATGTTATTTATAACATCGTTCGTAATAACGTCGGCTAAAAACCGATGTAAAAAATGAAAAATAACTGACGTAAATAACGTTTTCTGCACTAGTGACTATTTGGATGGAAAACCAGGGTGGGATGCTACACCACCCTCATACATATGAATATATGGATCAGACTATCCATATACTGAAGGATATGTTGCAATCATGTGTCTTTGACTTTGGTGGATCATGGGTGAGAAACTTGACTTTGGTTGAGTTCATATACAACAATATCTATAGATTTTCCATTATCATGTATCTATTTTAGGCATTTTATAGATAACCATGTCATTATCTATTATGTTGTATAGAGGTTGGGGAATCATTATTTCTTGGTCCCAATGTAGTGAAGAGCATGAACAAGAAGATACAGTTGGTTCAAGAGAGTATGAGGGTGGTGCAGGACCAACAGAAGGCCAATTCTAATCTTAGGTGGAAACCCTTAGAGTTTTAGGTTAGAGACAATGTGTTTTTGAGAGTCTCCCCTCAATGAGGGAAATTGAGGTTTGGTAGGAGAAGTAAGTTTTATATCCAGTTTTTTGGGAATTTTGATGTGTTGGGGTGATTTGGGGATGTGACATATTGATTGGAATTTCCACCATGGTTGGAGAGGATCCATGACATCTTCCATGTGTCTCAGTTTCATCGATACCTTCATGATGAATCCCATGCCATTTATTTTGGATAGTTAGATGATGAAGATGATGGAACATTTATAGAATGAAATATAGAGATCCATGATCATTGAGAGAAGGTGTTGTGTGGATGAGATATCCCCTTGGTTCGTGTGTTGTGGAGGCATGGTTTTCTTAGAGGAGAGTACTTAATAGTGAGAGATGAAAATGTGTTCCTAGTACCCAGTGCTGTTTTGAGTTTTTCTTTTCTTTTTTTTGGTTTTTCTAAGATGTTATGATGTTTAGATATCATTGTTTTATGAGATGTGTTGTTTATTGTTGATGTGTGGTAAAAATACTAACATATGAGGAAGGGAATACCGAATTCCTAATCAAGATTTGTTATACCTTAACATGATTAAAACTCTGTGGGCAAGTCAGTTCCACCCAAAGTGGATAATATCTTGACACGAAAGATGAGATTACCTTACTTTTGTGCTTGGGGTAGTGCTATCAATATAGAAAAATATGCCTTTAAGAATGATAGGAATGGAATTTATTAGTGCTATTGAAGTTCTGACTAATTGAGAGAGATTAAAATCCCTAGTCATTTATCATTCCTAAAACACACTGATAAAGGTTCTATTATCGGAACTAAAAAAAGAACTGATAAATGGGTCCTTTATCAGCGTATTTCGAAGTGCTGATAAAGGACCACATTTATCAGCACTTTTATTTATCATCTCTAAAGACCCCATTTATTAGTTCTTATAGAAGAACCGATAAAGGGAACCTTTATCAATGCTTTTAGAAGTGTTTAGAACTGTTTCTGTTAACAACACTTTTAAAAGTACTGATAAAGGGTTATACTACAGTGTACTGCAACAACACACTGCAGCACCAATGCAATGTGTTGTAACATAACACCATAACACCAGAAACACACCAGATATCAACAAAAAATAACCAATATAGAAGTTAAATGAAATGAAATTTACTACAGAAATATAATAAAAAACACTCTATTATAGACATTTCAAACATTGTTTTATATAACTACATAAATACAAATTATTACATACATTCAAAAACATCAATGTCCTGTTTTCTTTTAATTTTGACCCCAAATCATTGAACTTGCAAAAGAACCACCCCTAATAGAGAAAAATAATAGACCTATATAAGAAAAAAATTATTATGTTAGTAATTGTATAATGAAATAAATTCACAGAAAGTCTAAATTTTACATAAATTGATGTCAATTTTAAATAAAAAGATGAACTTGGAGTCATATCAGTCACACCATGTGTTTTATTGAGGTGTAGATGATTTCAAAATGTCTTAAATGACTTTTTTATTATTTTACTAAAGTATCAAAACAATCTGAATGTGTTTTCTTAGTTTTGAGTACGTGAGTTATCTTTTTTACTAAATTGTTATTTTAAATTGGAAACACACACCTGGACTCATTTTGACCACACCATTTATCAGTTTTATGTGAAACCAATTCCTACACAACAAAAAACTACATATGAATTTTTTTCGAAAATTATCAAGGAAATCTGAGAATGCTTTATTAGTTTTCGGTGAGTGAAATTTTTTGAACTAAAATATCGATTTTAAACTAATAATGGACAGTTTGAGTCATATCAAGAACATAATCTATCATATTGAGGTGTGGCTAATTAATACAAATCAAAAATGACTTATGGATCATTTTCATAAAGTATTAAAACAATACGAATGAATTTTCTCAGTTTTGAGTTGGTCAGTTGTCCATTTTACTAAAATTAATGTCAATTTTAAATAAAAACACACACTTTGAGTCATAATGGTCACATTGTGCATTATATTGAGGTGAGGATGATTCTTATATGTCTAAAATGACTTATGGATCATTTTACTAAAGTATTAAACCAATTCAAATATTTTTACTCAGTTTTGAGTATGTTTGTTGTATTTTTTACTAAAATGTCATTTTAAACAGAAAACACACACTCTGACTCATTCCAATCACCTTGTGTATTGGTTTGACATGACAAAATCTCTAAATTTCAAAAATTACTTATAAATAATTTTCCAAAATTATCTAGAAAACCCGACCATGTTTGATCGATTTTTAGTTAGTGGCACTTTGGAACTCAAATGTCGATTTTAAACTCATAATGGGGGATTTGAGTCATACCGGGCACATTATGTATCTTATTGAGGTGTGGATGATCCCTATATGTCAAAAATGACATATGAGTCATTTAACCGAAGTATGAAAATAATATGAATGCATTTTATAGGTTTTTCATATATCAATTGTCCATTTTACTAAAATTGATGTCAATTTTAAATAAAAATATGTACTTGGAGTCATACACGTCACACCGTGCATCAGATTGATGTACATATGATTCTTAAACATCCGAAATCACTTATGGATCATTTTCCTGAAGTATTAAAATAATATGAATGTATTTTATCAGTTTTGAGTACATTACTTTCCTTTTTTACTAAATTTTCATTTTAAAATTAAAACACAAAATTTGGCACATACCAATCACATCGTGTATCAGTTTTATGTGAGAACAATTCATAAATGTCCCAAATGAATTATGAATCAATTTCATAAATTATCAATACAATCTGAGTGAATTTTCTTAGTTTTTAATGAGTGACACTTTTTGAACTAAAATGTCAATTTTAAATTGATAATAGATACATTGAATCATACCAGGCACATCATATATCACATTGAGGTGAGGATGATTCCTAAACATAAAAATTTACTTAGAAATAATTTTAATAAGTTATTTAAACAATAGGAATGTGTTTTCTCAGTTTTGAGTATGTCATTTGTCCTTTTTACTAAAATTGATGTCAATTTTAAATAAAAATACATACTCGGAGTCATACCCATCACACCATGCGACAGATTAAGGTATGGTTGATTATTACACATCTCAAATGACTTATGGATCATTTTATTAAATTATCAAAATAATCGGAATGTGTTTTTTTCAGTTTTGAGTAAGTTAGATTGCCTTTTTACTAAAATTGATGTCAATTTTAATTAAAGACACACTTAGAGTCATACCGATCACACCATGTATCAAATTGAGGCAAGACTGATTCCTACATGTCCTAAATGTCTTATGGATCATTTTCAAAAATTATAAAAACAATATGAATTTTTTTTCTCAGTTTTGAGTATGTCACTTGTCTTTTTAACCAAAATATCATTTTAAACTTGAAACACATACTTTGAATCATACTGGTCACATCATTTATCCTTTTGATGTGAGACCAATTCCTACATGTCAAAAATAATTTATGAATTGATTCCCAAAATTATCAAGAAAATTCGAGCATGTTTTCTTAGTTTTTAGTGAGAGATACCTTTTAAATTAAAATGGTGATTTTAAAGTGATAAGAGACACATTGAGTCATACCGGGAAAATCATGTATCATATTGAGGTGTGGCTGATTCCTATATGCCACAAATGAAATATGAATCATTTTATTAAAGTATCAAAATAATCAGAATATTTTTTCCCAGTTCAGAATATGTAAGGTGTATTTTTTACTAAAATTAATGTCCATTCCAAATAGAAACAAGTACTTGGAGTCGTCATGGTCACACCGTGTGTCAGATTAAGGTGCGGCTTATTTCTACATATCCCAAATTCTCAAAAAAAAAAATCCTAATTATGAATGTTAAAATGATTTCCATTGAGTTTCATTGTCTAAATACCAAAACTACATGAGAGGATTCGATCAAACCACCTCAACATGAAAAAAAAATCCACCTAAATAAGAAAACAATTTTTATATGAGTAATAATAAAAAGAAATATATTAAACATAAATATGAAATAATACATTAATTCTATAGAAAATGATTTTACTATAGAAACATAAATATTACCTCTGTGATTGAGTAGTGGAGGGAACATGAAGGAAGGTGATAAATGTCAACACTACATGGGTGAAAGGTTTTGAGGGATAAGAACTCTATGGAAGTTTTAGTGTGAAATGGAATGAAAGATGGACATATCAACCCAAATTGAACAAAATATTCCAATTGTATAAGAAAAAAATTATTATGTTAGTAATACTAAAAAGAAATAAATTAATCATAAATATGAAAAAATATTAATTATATAGACAATTATTTTACTGTGAAAACATTAAAATTACCTCTTTGATTGAGCAGAGGTAGCATCCTTACGCTTCTTTCAAAGGTAGTGGAGATAACATAAAGGAAAGTGATAAATGGAAAATTGTAGGGGTGAAAAGGTTTTGAGGAAGAAGAAGTATGTGGAAGTTTTGGTGAATAAGGGCATGGAAGATAGGGAAACCACCCCAACCCAAACAAAATAATCCACCTGTATATGAAAACAATTATTATGTGAGTAATACTAAAATGAAATAAATTAAACCTAAATATGAAATAATACATTAATTATATGGACATTTATTTTACTATGAAAACATTAATATTACCTCTATGATTGAGAAGATAAATCATCATTTCTCTTCCTGTAAAGGTAGTAGAGAGAACTCAAAGGAAAGTGATAAATACAATATTGTAGGGGTGAAAAGGATTTGATGGAGAAGAATTTTGGGAAAATTTTTATGCATAAAGGAATGAAAGATGGAGAAAACACCCCAAATCTAACAAATGAATCCACATATATAAGAAAAAAATTATTATGTGAGTAATACTAAAAATAAATAAATTAAACATAAATATAAAACAATAAATTAATTATGTGGACAATGAATTTACTGTGAAAATATCATGATTACCACTTTGATTGAGTAGATAAATCATCATTTCTCATCCTCAAGAGGCATGACAGACAAAATCTTCTAAAATAAACAAACTCTACAAGTAGTATTTAAAATTATATCAACATTCTATTATATAATTTTTTAGTAAAATAGAGAAAGTATATTGAAACATTACCTCTACATATTTCCAAAGGGTTTCCATAATGTTTTGTTATTCCGATGGATTAGTAACATAATCATGTGCAGAAGATATTGTCTATATGAGTAGTAAAACATTTAATTTAGATTATGTTAATGCAGTAAAGAACATATAATATTATAAGAGAAAATATAGTATATTAAAAAACACCTTTACCTTCTCATTGAAATATATTTTTTAAAGGTTTTAGGGATGTGGTTCCTTTATAGAAAATTAAAATTTCTTCTTTATGGTACCCTATAATGGAAAATACATTGTTTAAATTAGGACAAAAAATAAATGATTGTGATCTCATAATTAAAGGGTCATCCTCAATTGAATTTTCATCTGAACTGACATTTGTTTTAGTTTCTAGTAGGAAAATTGACCAATTTTTGTTTGCCAAATCTGACACATAAAATACTTTCCCTTCTTGTAATGACATCATGAAAGACTCATCTTTTTCCCCTTCTACACTTAAATTCACCTTCATAAAGCCTATTTCAACAACATTCACTGCACTGATATTTTCAACCCATTTGCAGTATAAAATCATCACATGAAATGTTGTATAATCTAACTTGTATATCTTTTCGATAATGCCAAAATATAACATATTTACATAAATTGGATTTCTATCCATGGAGCTAGATATGCGTATCACATTATCCAAAAGCATAAAAACACTATTTTGAATTGTACTGCAGTCATCCTATTCTTTTGTATAGAATATATAACTATTGATTACAAACCCAGGGTAAGATATAAAATTTGAATTTGGTTCCATGGATAACCATTTATGTCATTTGGAAATTGAATTTAGTTTTTTAGATAACTACTTCTAATGTGATCTCAGAACCATCCTATAAACTATTGATTATATTTATTTGATATCCATCCTACAACCCTTGATGGATTCAAATCTCTATGAATTTTTTTGGGCTTCAATTTATGGATATACATATTCACTATTATGTAAAATGTAAAGGCGCACTTGATCCGACTCTTTTAGGGTAATTGTGACAACATATTTTCTATAAATACATTCTCCCATAAGGAATTAACTATGATGAAACTTTGGGAGGATGATGCTGTAAACTTATGATAGCTAATCATTACAGAATTCAATAGATTCTTCAACAATATATTGTTCTACAATACAACCTTTTGGCTGAATTCAATTATTGACATACCCTTTAAAATCTTCATATACCATTCAATGGGTTAAATAAATCTATAATGGAAAGGACCTCATAGTTAAACCTCAATAAATAAGTGAACCATCAGGTGGAACATTATATCAAAGAATTATGGTGGGAAGAACAAATTTAATTCACATAATATGAAAGAAACCTCATTATTCGTGATGGGAAATTTTTCTGGGTCTATAAATTTATTGTATATGGCTTTGAAAAAGAAGAAGTGTTTGGTTAATTTATGTCATACATTTTGAGGTAGAATGAAATGGAAAAAACATGCATTAAATATTTCATCAAAAATATGATAGTTGTGTGATTTTAGTTCTTATAACTTCAAATTAGTCATTGAAATGACATTCTTGATATTTTAGGAATACCCATGTGGAACTTTTACACTATTAAAGAAAAGTAAAAATTGTAATTTTTCAATCTGGATAGAGTTTAGGATTCTAGATGAAGAAAATTCCACCTTCTACCCTTCACCAGTGCCAAATCTTCCCTCATACCCATTTCAATCAAGTCCAACATAGCCTTAATGCCATCTTTCATTTTTCTAGGAACATTTAGTAAAATGCCAAAAACACTATAAAATAAATTTTTTATACATGGATGACATTAAGAAAATGTATGACATACAAACAATTAAAATATTTTAATTAAAAGAAAATTGATCTCTTCTTCCAACCTGATTTTGTAAGGTTTTCCAAAATGGTTTACTAAAAATAGTGTTGGTATATTTTAATTTACAGTATATTTGATCATCTGTTACTGAAGATAGTGTTGTACCTCGTTTGATATTCCCATCGAATACTATTGTCTATGATCGATATTTTTGTCATCAAGGAAAAAATTTCAGATTTTTGAAAATAATAGTCTTTGATCCAAACTGGGTATATGAGTTTTTTATAAATGGGACACCCCCAACATTCCTTCAAGGCTATATCTTGATAAATTTCCATAAGTGGGTTGGTCATTTATTGTCACATACAACATGTCCCTAAATGTGAATTCTTCATTTCTACGAGCATCATACACTGTAACACATGTATCCCACATCAATTTCATATCTTCGATCAATGGATCCAAATAGACATTAATATAATTAATGGGTTTTTTTGTCCAGATATAAGTAGAGACAACATAATGTATCTTCACTTCATGCGTAACCATCGAGGCAATTTATAATTTACCAACATGATAGGATATGTACTATGAGTACTACTCTTTACACCAAAAGGATTTATTCCATCTATAGATAACACAATATGAAAGTTTCTTAGCTCATTTCCAAATTCAGGATTCTCGTAATCAATTTTCTTCCACTAAGGAGAATCTATTAGATGACATAGGTTCGCATCTTTAATTCTTGAATATTCATGCCATGTCAATTATCTCACAGTTTCCTGACATCCATATAGTCCTCTAAAACATGGAATGATAGGAATGTACTATACAAATTTCAAAGGACTTGATTCATTTTTTTGTATCAATCTACACCACACTTAAGGGAATTTTATGAGTGATTCATGGTCCTTGAGAAACAATATTAAATAATTTTGACAAGAATTTATTTTTTAGAGATCATTCCCATTGAATGTAACATTAATCTAGCATCATATGTTTGAAATGGTAGTTTATTTTCTTCTATTCGCATATAATTTAGTAAACCAAGTAGTTCTGTAAAGTTGGTGTCACTCTATCTGATACTAGCTTTCAAATTATATAACTTCAATATAGTTGGAAATGATGTTTATTTAGTACAACCAGTATAAAATGGTTTCTTGTCACAACTATTTATCTCATCAAATAGCTTTGGATAATCATTAAGGTCTTATTAAATTTCCATTATCATTTCTTCCATGCGATCACCATCATCATTTACACTAGTATTTATGTCAAATAATCTATAAACCATACTATCATCCCAATTGGAATCCATAATCAGTTTTCCCTTATTTACCCAAAAATTTAGAGCTATAATATATTTCGTGACAAATAAAATTTTCTTCTCACTCTTTTGGAATGATTTTTGTTGAATAACAACAACATAAACACAAACGGAGGATTTGATAATGGTCGTATGCATGCTTACATGAAAACTTTATAAACTCTTTAAAACCATCTTCATATTCTATTGTCAAATTATTAGCATGAATTCATTTTTTATTCATATCAATACTATTGGGTTCATAAAATATTAAATTTGAATAATAAATAAATAAATACACACAAGATTTTAATTACCAAAGGTGAAAGTTATACATAATTCTAATAAGGGAAACTCAACAGTTGATTGTTTAAAAGAATTTTTGTGTATTGAAGAAAATTGGTAATTGAATTAAAAATAATAATTAATCCACTATGGTAGGTGTTATCCTATGAATTCATTCAAAGGTTAAAGTTATAGAAAAATTTCATCCTCATCAACTCATCTCCTAGACATTTATCATGGCATTTTTTTGTTTGACACACATCCTCCATCTCTTTTGGACATTCAACTATGTTGATTGAAATACTCTAAGAAGTATTCATCCATGGGATGAATAATGCCCAGAGTTGTACAAGTAACATAAAAGATATGGGGGATGTGTATCAAACAACAAATTTCAATAATAACTGTTTGGGAGATGAATTTGATGAGGATGAAAATTTTCTATAAAAGAGATGGTGGATGAGTCTCAAGCAACAAATTGCAATAATAACCTGTTGTTTGACACATATCAATCCTTTCTTAAATCCCCTAAACAAATGAAAATATAATATTGGAAATTAAGGAGTAATAATAATCCCAAATATGATAAAAAATAATAATAAACTATCATTCGATCAACTATAAGATATAAAAATGTATTGATAAAAAATTTTAATAAATAAAGAGTTATTTCATATACATGGATAGTAATCAGATATTACTAGGGGTGGAACCAATACATGTAGACCTAAAATGATGAATACATAAAAATCATTTCTAATATATAGAATTTCATAACTTCTATTCTATTTTTTGGAACAAGTGAGGTAACAAGCCAAGGAATTATTACATTTAAAATTAATTGTATCTCAAATATTTGAAAATATCTCAAGACTATTGTGATATCATATCACCACAATAACATATACCAAGGATTCTAGAGAGGCCGTCACATTAGATCTACACATCAAAAGGATTCTAGGGAGGACATCTAATACACATTGACCCATCCATGAGATTCTTGGTAGGTCTATAAATAAGATGGCATAAAGCAATAATACACATCAATAAGATATATCAAAAACAAGGGAGAAAACACACCAAACCTTGAAATGACTATCCCTTGCACACTAGCCTCTACCTAGATAGAATGACTATAGTTAGGTCACATTTTTAAAGTCAAATACCCTTACATCACTTAGAAATATAAGTGGAATTATAAAATTAATAGATCTATAAAACATCACTCCTCATCTAAAGTCTCTACTACAAAAAATATGAAAATAACTAGTGATTGTAATACACCAAGAAGACGTCTCATTAGCTACCCAACCACCATCATGGAAATTGATACATATAAAATTATATAGATGATAAAAAATGGGATATGACTTATTCTGTATGGTTAATTCCACAATTTATCCAATGAAAATAAATCATGATTCATCCACATTTTGACATAAATAAATGAGTAGCTCACAAATCACCTATATTAATTCATAGATTCAATTGAAAAGGAAGGAGATGCTTGTATGGTTTGAGAGTGAATAAAGGAAGGCTCACAGTATCGGTGTTTCACACTCTAAAAACTCCAAGCATCAAATGGACGATCTCTATGGCCAAATATTAAAAATGGCAAAATCACCACTCTCACAGTTGCAAAACAACCTCCACTATGGCTAGAACCATTGATTTTTTACACCCTGAGTATACTAAGATAAAGTAGAGAAAGGCTTACATTCGATAGGAAGTAGAAAAATATTTACATTCGAGCCTTGGATTCCTTCTACCCTTGAAACGTTTGAGCCTTGAATTTGAGCCTTGGATTTGTTTGAGCCTTGATTTGGGCTTTAATTCAGCAAGGAGGAGCACCGATAGTGGTTGGATCCTATGGAATGATTCTGATATCACGATGGGTTTCCAATAGGCTAGTATTTTTAAATAGATCAAGACACTTTTATTTAAATAAATCTATTATAAATTTAGTAATTATTTAAATATATATAATTACTTATTAATTATTACATGAATACTTTGAAGAAAAATATTTATTTATTTATTATTATAAATATATAACTGTATAAATATAGAATATGTACATTTATAAATATATTTTTTTACAAATATTTTTTTAACATTATTAATTAATATTTATTTTTAAGTGAATGCATGTTAAAAATGAGTGAAATTGAATAAATTAAACATAACTACACTTTAACAATATTGAAAAAATGGATAAATTTTGTGCATGTTAATTGTATATAAAAATAAATTAATTACATATATGTGAAATCAATATAACACACATTTGATCTATAGTAAATTGAAAAATCAAATTTCATTCAATTATGTTTATTACTCTGCAATTAATGAGTATTTTTAATTCTTATTAATTTTTAATTATAAACCATTATTTATTAAATATATGACTATTTAATGTAAAGTGCATAAATATTTTATAATATATTAATCATATTTCTATAAATTCATATATATCTATATATTTAATATTTAATATTTATTAACATTATCAATAATTATCTAATTAATTAAATGCTTAATATTTTTCTCAATTAACTTATTTTAAATTTTAATCTGTTTAATTTTCATTATTCATATATCTATATAGTTAATTCATAATATTTATTAGTATTTATAATTTATATAAAGTATAATCAACTTATTCCTTTTTATCATTAATTATTTATTTAATAATATTTGTAATGTTTTTATTAACAAACTCATTTTTTTTATTTTTTTATTTTATTAATTTATTTTATTTATTCGGATCATTATAAGCACTAAAAAATCACTGATAAAGGGTTCCTTTATGAGTGCTAAAAATATAGCACTGATAAAGGGTACCCTTTATCAGCACTAAAAATAATGTGTTGATAAAGGGACCCTTTATCAGTGCTAAATAAACACCGATAAAGGGTACATTTTATCAGTGCTAAAAAAAGCACTAATAAAAGGTTGAATTTATCAGCACTTTTTTTAGCACTAAGAAAAATGCAATTTATCAGCCCCTTTTGAGAGTGTTGATAAATAACAAAAATTTTAAAGGCATATTTTTTAGTAGTGTATGTGTTGGTTGTGGAATTGGTTGGTTTGGGCTATGTTGTGGTTGATATATTGATGTGAATGGTTATGTGGAAATTAATAGCTTGTAAATGGTACCATATGAGATTTTTTTTGCCTGGTGAGTGGTTGTGATGTGGTTATACAATAATATAGTTGTGTAGGATGTTTTGTGGGTGTTTCAGGTTGGCTTGTTTGGCTGGTGGTAGTGTTGAGGTGTAATGAGAACCTTAAGAGGTATCTCATGGGGTGGTTTTTTGTACCCCTTTCTTTTTAAGGTTTGGTTTTGATTCTCTAGGGTGAGAATCATTTGAGAGATATCTATATAATAATATTTATCTTTCTAGATCATTACATTTCTGGTTTTTTTGTAAGAGAGTGCTCATAGGAGGCTAGAGGAGGTTTAATAGTTGTTATAGCTGCAATAAAACTACTTGATACTTTTTGATGCTATTAAAGAGGATTTTACAGTGTAAGACTTTATTTTGCGGCTTGAGTGGCCAGTAATTTTTGTCTTGTATTTGGATGAGGTGTAGAGTGTAAAGTGGGTTTATGTCTTAAGTATGGTATTTATGATGTAATTTTAATTATACCAGAAACACAATGTTTTTCTTTGAAATTTGATATTTTGAGGGTTTTACAGCCTAAAGGTTGGTTTTATGGTTTATTCTTTTTGATACTTGGACTTTATGCCGCAAATGTGGGGTTTACATTGTAAATCGGGAAAGTTATTGTTTTTTTGTAAGTTTTCTTTCAGCATAATCTCTCTTTATTTGGCCATATCTCTCTCATTTTGGATGAAACCTAGATGGTTTTTAGAGATCTTACATCCCCTTTACTTCTTCTTTGATGTATGGTTTCTGGTGATTTGTGGTGAGTCTTCTCCCTTTCCCAATGTTTTCCTTCTATTATTATTTTGGGGTTCCACAACAGTAGTGTTGTTTCATTTTTGGATTTTTTTGGATGATATTTTGATGATTAGTTAATGAGGTGTAGGTCAACCCATGATTTATTTGTGCAGTTGTAAGTTGTGGGTTATTTCTTCTTCACCCTATGGTGCACAATAAGTCCGAAAAGTTTTCTTGAGGTAGGGGATCCTTATTTCACTCCTTTTATGTTTGTGAGATATGTTTGGTTTTTATTTATTTTAGGTGGATATTAAGGGTTGAAATAATAAAGATAATTGATTATAATAGTTTAAATTATCTGGAATGGGGATATATAACATTCTTTACTATTTTGATATATGTTATTGATGATATTGTACATGCTTATTGCTAATACTGAAAATAACGACTGTGGGAAGCCTTATTTACACTATAAATGATATTTGTTGATACCCTTGGTGTATTTTTGTGTGATCACACCCTGAGTAAAATGTTAAGAATGTATATTTGGAAAATTAATTGTTTTCCCATGGAATGTGGACTGTGTGATAATACCCATGTCAAGTAAATAAGTAATGTGATGAAAACTCTTGAATAAATTTGGTAGTTGGGTTGTGTGTTGTTTTGTGTGTTTGTGTTTGTTTTGTTTCCTTGTGTGGTTTGGGATGTTGGGCAATGAAGGAGGTGACTAGTTGGTAGTTGTGACGCATGGGGTTGTGATGTGGTGGTTGGTTGGAATTAATGTGATGTGGGAAGTTGTGTGATGTGGTGCGTAGTGGTTGTGTTGTGCATGTGTGGTTGTTGTGTGTAGTGGTTGTGTTGTGAGATGTGGTTGGGATGTGTGATGTGTGGATATTGTAATGATATGGAATGTTCAATTTGGAACAATGAAAATGGTAAATGTGAGGTGTCGTGACAATGGTCATGTGTTGGGCCAGTAATTGTGTGATGTGGTTGTGATAGTGGCCCAGTTAGCAATGGTATAAATTATGATGATGAAATAAAGTAACATGGTTTGGTAAAAGAATAAATAATGGGATGATAGTTGATGCATGTTAAATGGATTAAATGAATTGAATGAAATATGGGATATGTAAATGTGAATGATGTATCGTAGTAAATGAAATATTTTAGAAACTTCTTATATATGGAAAGTGGTGAACTTGTAAACGAATGTGATATTTGTTGTGTGGCTTGTTTGGAGGTGGTTTGGCGTGTTGCATTTAGTGGTGAAAATGGTCGTGATGGTTTATTTTTGGTACTATGGTGGTGATTTAGTGTGTACTAATATAGTTTTTGTGATTAAATAGCTTGATCATGTGTCTTATCTATACATCATTTATGCTTATGTTATTTTTTTACACATCGAACTAGAGTTGGATAGCCTTACCAATAGTCATATGTTCTAGGTTCTAGGTTTTTCCCCAACATCCATGATGGTTGGGACATGGATGACTGACTACCCCTCTTCCCCACTCTTACTTTGGTAGCAGTGATGAACAATGTGTTTTTTGGTGAGATGTGATGTATTGGACTGTGTGTCTTTGGGAAAGAAAAGGAAACTGATGCTAAATATTTTAGCAGTGGTTATGTGAATTTCGGTATGTTTTTTTAAAAAAAAACCATCACCAATTGAATATAAAACCTCTAATTAATGAAATAGAATGAAACATTTAATAACACACTCTAAATTATTGTTGACTATAAAATACATGACGGTTCTAATAACCACTTTTAAAAAATGTAGCAGTGGTTTAAACTGCCACTAGTAGTGAGAAAAACGGCTGATATGACCTAATTGTTCTGTAGTGGTTCTTATTATAAAAATGATAGAAATAGAAAAATATATTTGTTATTTGTTATTTATATTTTCTTAATTATTTTATTTAAATTAAAACTTTTAGTACCTTATATTTGTGCTTTAAAAAGCATTAATAACTTTTATTAATTCCATATTAGTTATTGCATTATAAATAAAAACAAATGTAAAAAATTAATTTTAATTAATAAAATTTTTGTAGTAGTGTTTTTAAGGGTATGAAAAGCTTTAATTTTTTCGTAAGGGATTTTTACTTTCCATGGATAGACCACTTTAATTAATTTTTCAACATTTATAAAAGGGTGTAAAATAAAACAAAATGTATATTTTTTTATCTTAAAGGTGCCATTGATACATTAATTAAACCATAAATAAATTCTAGTGTATGGACTAAAATTGTCTCACCTTAACTTAAATAGTGAATTTAAAGGCTTTTATATCTTATTTTGATCTAGAAAAACAAAATGTACACGAATTATAATAACTAGACATATAGATCAATCAAATATTTTCAATATTCTATCTCATGGATCTCAAACCAATACTCAAATCAAAAGTTATTTCCTTTTTCATTTAAATTGATTTTTTGAGCTAATTTTCTAAAATGAAAATCTTAATATATATATATATCCTTTGGAGGGATTATATATCATTATTTAGGGATAAATTAGGGTTTTGGGAATTCATGATTTACCCAAAACCTTTCAATATGCATATAATAATTGTACTTTAATCATTGGTTGGGTATTCCTCATTTGTATGGTTTAAAAACTGTGCCCAAAACTGTAATTTACTCCCTGTAAAATTGGTACTCAGATATATGATTTAAGAACCTTGCTACTTGTCTTATTTTAGTCATTGGTTGAATTATTTCCAAAATCAAAATTTTCTAAATGTACTTGTTAACTGTTATTTTTTTACAATATCTGTTTCTAACAATGAATTTATAAACATATAATTCTAGAATCACAACCTTCCTTAATTTCTAATATTTCGTAAAATGTGGTTGGTTAACATCTTTTAAACTAAGTTAGGATAGAATTTTCATGATTTATCATCTCGTACCTCATGTCATTCCATAATACACTATAAATATTTAATCCCAACCATATTTTAATCTCACACAAAAAAATAAATTCACTTTAAATTATTCACATTATATTACCACTCCTACATAAAATAATATATTTATATTCCTAATTCAATTTACACTATCCATATTAAAATCATTTGACTTAATGAAACTTAATGGGTTTCCAATCCCAAACAACACCACTGATAATAAAATCATTAATATGAGGTTGAATTCTAGAATGTGATCTCAACCCAACTCACACATTCATAATTCAATATAGAATACACATTAACACAATTTTTTAAATTGAATCTCACATTTTTAACTAATTTTTGGGTTTCTCCATTCACTATATCCTCACAATAATTTTTTTCTGATTGAGATGTTTTCCTTATCCCTTTATTGATTGTTCTTTAATAAGGCTTTAGTGATGACCATTTTTGTCTTATAATCCTTTAAAATATTGAAGTTTGGAATCCCACACCATACATTATTTAGTGTAATTTCCTAGTTGATAAGTCTTGTTATCTTCATTTATGGAAGTTAAATAGCTTTTCTAGTTACACTATAGTGAATCGAAGGAGAAGGATGACCATCCGTGTCTTAGATGGCTGTCGCTCTAATCTCATTCCCTTCTAGATTTTACTTTCAAAGATAAAGGTTTTATTCTATGGGTTTCAACATTGGCATTTGAATGCCACGTATAACTCTATATGATCATTTAAGTTTTCCAAATAGCTATTCTACAGTGTAATTGTTTGACTAGTGGGGAATGTGTCTTCAATGGGTAGTGCGACACATTTTCTATGGATTATTTGGGCCCTTCTGGATTTTGATGGCCTCTCGAGTCAATGGTACTACAATATTTATCCATAGAGTGTCTATGGGAATCCAATTTTAATGTTATGTATTTTAAATTCCATATATTTATTTACAAACATTTTGATTGATTTAGTTTAATTTTAACTAAAATATTATTTTAAAATTGTATTAGATTTCTACAGTTTAAAATTTATATTTCTAGTGTTTCATGTTTTTATTTTAGATATAATTTATTGAAACATATTCTAACTTTGATTGTTGAAGTTTGATAAATCATGTTAAATCTAATTAAGTTTTTATAATTTCATGGATTGAATTCATTCTAATTTTTTCATTTACAACAAACCCATGGTAGATTTATTAATGTTAAATAGGTTTCTCCTATGAATGGTAGAAATTTATATTATTGTGACATAGTTTATTCATTCTAAAAATAGGTTAGATGATTTTTTTGGATAAATATTTCAACCAAATTAATTCTACATTTTTTACCAATGAAATTATGGATTTATAGTAAAGAATAAGACTGGTTACAACATTTTTAGTATTTCAAAAATATAATTTAGTGTTCACATTAATTTTCTACTCATATTAATTAAACATCAACTAATCATTTTACACTAACATATCATCGATAGTCGAATAACATAGTAATTTTATATAGTCTACAATTTTGATAACTAAATTTATAAAATAACCATTATTCATATATTAATATATATGTCTCATTGTTTTTTTCACTTTTAATGTTTTCTTATTATCCATTGCTTTATAAGTGTCTCTCTACAAAATATTTAGTCTTCTAAAAAAGAAAATTTTAAAACATAAAAAGTAAAATTAATTAAATATAACTTAAAATGTAATGATCATGTCATATGTTATTTTTTATAGTTTTAGAATATTATTAATTGATGTCCATATGAAATTGGTTTGTATTTATATTTATTATATTTTGTGATATGAAATTATAAAAGAGCATGAAATATGACGTCTGGTGTAATTGTTATTGTTTATTGTACAAATAAAATTATGGATAATAGTTGGATTAATCTTCTAGGTGGGAAATATTGAGAATATTTTGAGGAAATTATGTAGTTTATTTATAACACACCAAGATTTTATGGTATGTCTCTTTTTAAATTTAACTTTTTTGATTACCTATGTTTCACGCAACACTGATCTTAATAAACCACGATGTACTATTAATATTATTATTTAAAATGATAATTATCTCTTAGATAATAAATTGGTGGTTATGAATAATATTAAATAACTTATGAAAATATATTATTTAATCAATTGGTTACCAATTACTTATAAATGAATATAGAAACCAAATGAATATAAAGGGAATGATTTTATAAAAAAGAGTATTTTATGCTCCAAAGGAGTTTTATCTTAATAAATTAATTTAATTACTACTGGTGAATGATATTAATGAAATATACGTATTATATATTCAATAAATTATTTTTTACATTAATCCAATAAATTTCATAGGCATAAGATAATAACAAACCCAATATTATACATAAAAACCTCTATTTTTATAAAAGCAATTTTACCACCTTTTAATGGTGCACCTATTTTTAATCTGAATTTTTGAAATTTTATACATTAAATTAAAAAAAATGAAACTTATCCTTTCAAAGAGTAATATAAAAATTTAATTTTGTTGAATTTTTGGTATTTTTCTGATAAGTTTCATGTTTTAATGAATAGTGAAAAAATAGTACATTTTAATAGGAAATAGTTTTTTTCATCAAAATAATTTAGTGTTGAAAATATATTTTTAATCAGTTTAGGAGTATAATTAGAACTATTTATTATCATTTAATCCAATTTAGGTAATTGGAATCAATTTCACATTGAATTTTTATATAAAAACATTTCAATCTTTTGAACATTTTCTTTTAAAAAACCCATTGTCTTATTCTGTCAATGGGATTAATTTTAAATTAATTACTTAAAATTTTATGTTTTTAATTTTATAAAATGGATTAAATATTTTGAATTATTTTGTTCAAGTTATTTAAATATTTTCCTTTTATTTTTTTATATTATGAATAGTAACTTTAGTAATTTTTTTTATTGACATCACTAATGGTAAATTGAGTAATTAAAAGTGAAAATAATATTTTAAATATGAGAAAATTATCCTAAAACTTGTCATAATTTTATTATATCAGTTATTTTCAACCAAAATAATCTTTTGAATATATATAATTACTTATTAATAATTACGTGAATACATTTAAGAAAAATATTTATTTATTTATTATTATAAATATATAACTGTATAAATATAAAATATGTACATT
The DNA here is from genome assembly GCA_963277665.1 of Viscum album. NCBI lineage: Eukaryota > Viridiplantae > Streptophyta > Magnoliopsida > Santalales > Viscaceae > Viscum > Viscum album. The sequence continues at coordinate 1,566,924,693 of OY728161.1, forward strand.
TATAAATATATTTATTTATAAATATTTTTTTACAAATATTTTTTTAACATTATTAATTAATATTTATTTTTAAGTGAATGCATGTTAAAAATGAGTGAAATTGAATAAATTAAACATAACTACACTTTAACAATATTGAAAAAATGGATAAATTTTGTGCATGTGAATTGTATATAAATATGAATTAATTACATATATGTGAAATCAATATAACACACATTTGATCTATGGTAAATTGAAAAATCAAATGTCATTCAATTATGTTTATTACTCTGCAATTAATGAGTATTTTTAATTATTATTAATTTTTAATTATAAACCATTATTTATTAAATACATGACTATTTAATGTAAAGTGCATAAATATTTTATAATATATTAATCATATTTATATAAATTCATATATATCTATATATTTAATATTTACTATTTATTAACATTATCAATAATTATCTAATAAATTAAATGCTTAATATTTTTCTCAATTAACTTATTTTAAATTTTAATTTGTTTAATTTTCATTATTCATATATCTATATAGTTAATTCATAATATTTATTAGTATTTATAATTTATATAAAGTATAATCAATTTATTCCTTTTTAGCATTAATTATTTATTTAATAAAATTTGTAATGTTTTTATTAACAAACTCATTTTTTTATTTTATTTTATTTTATTAATTTATTTTATTTATTCGGATCATTATCAGCACTAAAAAAACACTGATAAAGGGTTCCTTTATGAGTGCTAAAAATATAGCACTGATAAAGGGTACCCTTTATCGGCACTAAAAATAAAGTGTTGATAAAGGGACCCTTTATCAGTGCTAAATAAACACCGATAAAGGGTACATTTTATCAGTGCTAAAAAAAGCACTAATAAAAGGTTGAATTTATCAGCACTTTTTTTAGCACTAAGAAAGAAGCAATTTATCAGCCCCATTTGAGAGTGTTGATAAATACCAAAAATTTTAAAGGCCTATTTTTTAGTAGTGTATATGTTGGTTGTGGAATTGGTTGGTTTGGGCTATGTTGTGGTTGATATATTGATATGAATGGTTATGTGGAAATTAATAGGTTGTAAATGGTACCATATGAGATGTTTTGTGCCTGGTGAGTGGTTGTGATGTGGTTATACAATAATATAGTTGTGTAAGATGTTTGTGGGTGTTTCGGGTTGGCTTGTTTGGATGGTGGTAGTGTTGAGGTGTAATGAGAACCTTAAGAGGTATCTCATGGGGTGGTTTTTTGTACCCCTTTATGTTTTAGGTTTGGATTTGATTCTCTAGGGTGAGAATCATTTGAGAGATATCAATATAATAATATTTATCTTTCTATATCATTACATTACTGGTTTTTTTGTAAGAGAGTGCTCATTGGAGGCTAGAGGAGGTTTAATAGTGGTTATAGCTGCAATAAAACTACTTGATACTTTTTGATGCTATTAAAGATGATTTTACAGTGTAAGACTTTATTTTGCGGCTTGAGTGGCCAGTAGTTTTTGGCTTGTATTTGGATGAGGTGTAGAGTGTAAAGTGGGTTTATGTCTTAAGTACGGTATTTATGATGTAATTTTAATTATACCAGAAACACAATGTTTTTCTTTGAAATTTGATATTTTGAGGGTTTTACAGCCTAAAGGTTGGTTTTATGGATTATTCTTTTTGATACTTGGACTTTATGCCGCAAATGTGGGGTTTACACTGTAAATCGGGAAAGTTATTGTTTTTTTGTAAGTTTTCTTTCAGCATAATCTCTCTTAATTTGGCCATATCTCTCTCATTTTGGATGAAACCTAGATCGTTTTTAGAGATCTTACATCCCCTTTACTTCTGCTTTGATGTATGGTTTCTGGTGATTTGTGGTGAGTCTTCTCCCTTTCCCAATGTTTTCCTTCTATTATTCTTTTGGGGTTCCACAGCAGTAGTGTTGTTTCATTTTTGGATTATTTTGGATGATATTTTGATGATTAGTTAATGAGGTGTAGGTCAACCCATGATTTATTTGTGCAGTTGTGAGTTGTGGGTTATTTCTTCTTCACCCTGTGGTGCACAATAAGTCCGAAAAGTTTTCTTGAGGTAGGGGATCCTCATTTCACTCCTTTTATGTTTGTGAGATGTGTTTGGTTTTTATTTATTTTGGGTGGATATTAAGGGTTGACATAATAAAGATAATTGATTATAATAGTTTAAATTATCTGGAATGGGGAGATATAACATTCTTCACTATTTTGATATATGTTATTGATGATATTGTACATGCTTGTTGCTAATACTGAAAATAACGACTGTGGGAAGCCTTATTTACACTATAAATGATATTTGTTGATACCCTTGGTGTATTTTTGTGTGATCACACCCTGAGTAAAATGTTAAGAATGTATATTTGGAAAATTAATTGTTTTCCCATGGAACTTGGATTGTGTGATAATACCCATGTCAAGTAAATAAGTAATGTGATGAAAACTCTTGAATAAATGTGGTAGTCGGGTTGTGTGTTGTTTTGTGTGTTTGTGTTTGTTTTGTTTTCTTATGTGGTTTGGGATGTTGTGCAGTGAAGGAGGTGACCAGTTGGTTGTTGTGATGCATGGGGTTGTGATGTGGTGGTTGGTTGGAATGGATGTGATGTGGGAAGTTGTGTGATGTGGTGCGTAGTGGTTGTGGTGTGCATGTGTGGTTGTTGTGTGTAGTGGTTGTGTTGTGAGATGTGGTTGGGATGTGGGATGTGTGGATATTGTAATGAGATGGAATGTTCAATTTGGAACAATGACAATGGAAAATGTGAGGTGTCGTGACAATGGTCATGTGTTGGGCCAGTAATTGTGTGATGTGGTTGTGATAGTGGCCCAGTTAGCAATGGTATAAATTATGATGATGACATAAAGTAACATGGTTTGGTAAAAGAATAAATAATGGGATGATAGTTGATGCATGTTAAATGGATTAAATGAATTGAATGAAATATGGGATATGTAAATGTGAATGAAGTATCGTAGTAAATGAAATATTTAGAAACTTCTTATATATGGAAAGTGGTGAACTTGTAAACGAATGTGATATTTGTTGTGTGGCTTGTTTGGAGGTGGTTTGGCGTGTTGCATTCACTACTGGAAAAGGGACCTTTCCCAACAGTTGTGTACCAACGGTTCAATGAACCGTTGGCATATCTTGTTTTTCCCAACGGTTTATAGAAACCGTTGGGAAAAACCCCTCAATGCATAGTTTTCCCAACGGTTTCATACAACCGTTGGGAAAGATAGGTTTTTCCCAACGGTTCCTAAGAACCGTTGGGAAAAGTGGTGAAAAATCTTGTTTTCCCAACGGTTCTATGGAACCGTTGGGAAATGTTGGTCATTCCCAACGGTTTTTAATAACCGTTGGGAAAAAAAAGCCCCAAATACCAAATCGAGCCAGCGGCCTCCCCACATTCCAGAAGCATTCACTTCATGTCCTCCTGGAGCGATTCCTTGCAGAAGGACCTCCCAATCCCCACATCTTCCATCAGATCAGCACCTACCAGGTTAGACTCCTATATTTTATCAACGATATAGTTCCAGCTCTTATAAATCATATACTTCTATTCTTGATTTCGTTATTCCCAATTATTAGGGTTTTTGTAAAAATTTATGATTGTTTCATGGTGGTCATGTGCACCACTATAGGTACATTGATTCACTAATTTATTTTGGTATTTCCATAAAATTCGAATACAATTTATTAATGAATCAATGTTGAGTGTTAACATGACATTCATGTTCTTTATTTAAAGTGTAAACAAATACTTATATAGAATTTCCTTGTAAAACCTGATGGTTTAACTCTAGTTAAATGGAATCATAATTTTGTATGTTATTAATATTTAGTAATTGGTGAGGTGAATCATATATGTATATGAAAAATGGATCAAGATCATTTAGTATTGGATAGAATTATTCCCTAGTAATGTGAGACCCTTATGTTGTGGGGTGAGTATGGAGTAGTGAGATATATTGCTTGTTACTTACCTTTTTTCAATTCTATGAGGTAATGATGGCATGCACTCATTTTTTGAGATCTGTCAATGTTTTTATGGTTTTGATAGTGATCCATGATGTGTATCCTAGTATGTAAGATCCTCACTACTGGAAACTGGAGTTTTCCCAACACTTACATACCAACGGTTTGGTATAACCGTTGGTATTTGAGAGGTTTTGCCAACGGTTCTTGGAGCCGTTGGGGATCAAGTGGGCAAGTCTGGTCAAGATCTAACGGCTAGTTTGACTTTGCTTACCGGCTGACCGGTGCTTGCCCACCGGCTGGCCGGTGCCTTGGAAGGTGGAGAGAGCTTCTGCCCAGGAGCCACCGGCTGGCCGGTGGGAAGGCCACCGGCTGGCCGGTGGTGAGACAGTAGGTCTCACTATTCCAAAGAGTTCCACCGGCTGGCCGGTGAGGAGGCCACCGGCTGGCCAGTGGTCTGGACAGAAGACATCCCATTCTGTCTGGGCCCACCGGTTGGCCGGTGGCCAGACACCGGCTGACCGGTGGCACCTGGCAGAGGGCAAGCCCTTCTGCCTTGTCCACCGGCTGGCCGATGGGCTGGATCCGGCTGGCCGGTGCCCTTACCGGCTGGCCGGTGGTCCTACACCGGCTGGCCGGTGGACTTGAAAAAAGTCCACTTTTCCTTTTTTTTGCCACTTCTTGCTCCTGAAATCATGCCTATTAACAAGAACACTTGAAACAACATTAGATCACTATGAGAGTGATTGTGATCATTAAAATCCAAGAGAGTGGGGTACAACATTCCCTACTCTTCCTTCAAAAGTGATTGACCATGTGTTTTTAGGCAAGATGCGATGTGATTGTCCATGTGTCTTCAGGTGAGATGTACTATGATTTCCCTAGTGTTTTTCGATGAGGTGTGATGTGATAAGGCTATAATAAGATGTGGCATGTGGTTGGGGTCATGTAGGGTAGGAGGATGGCACAAGGTTGATGTTATTCATGTTCATGATACCCTACTAATATGGTTATGGGATGAGTCATGCTGTTATGTGATATAACACATTAAGTTCTTGTTGGTTTTACATTTTTTCAATAACACATTTGTATGTTTTTTTGACATGTGTAGTTGATACCTTGATTATTTTCTTCCTTTATCGTTTACTTAAATGTATATTCTATTATAGTTAATGCCTATTGAATTGTTTATGACAAAATGACTTATATAAATTCTTTTTACAGAATGGACAGAAGTTGGATGTATGAAACCGATCGGATCTCAGATGATTTTCAAAACAATTTGGAGAGCTTTATAGATTTTGCATTTGACAATGCTTCAGATAGTGGTCACATACACTGCCCATGTTCCAATTGTGTTGGTAGACCTTGGTTGAGCCGTGAAGAAGTCAGCTACCACATAACCAAAAATGGGTTTCAAGCAAACTACTTTCTGTGGTATCACAATGGGGAGAAAACGAAATCTCAAATTGGTGATGATCGAAATGAAAAGACTGGAATGGAGAATTTGTTAGATGATCGGTTTCCGTTTATTCGTCATCATGAAAAAGAAAGGATTTCGACTCAAGAAGACTTCGATATGAGGACAGCTGATGCATCTAGTGAAAATGATGATATTGATAGGGTGAAAAAATTGAATGATGCTGCCACGACTCCAGTATATCGGCAATGCGATAAAATGAAAAAGCTGGAATTTTTAATCCGATTATTTCATGGGAAAACTATGTATGGGATTTCTAATACAGCAATCGATTACATTCTTACCCTCTTGAAGGATTTACTTCCAGATGATGCAGATATTCCCTCAAACCACTATATGGCATGGAAGTTAGTTGAGGAACTTGGATTTTCAAGAAACAAAATTCATGCTTGCCCGAAAGATTGCAGTTTATTCTGGGAGGAAACCGCTGAACGAAATGATTGTATAAAATGTGGCACATCCCGCTGGAAGTCAAAATCTGATGGAACACCATCCCGCGTTCCACAGAAAGTAATGTGGCACTTTCCATTGATTCCCAGACTCCAGAATCTTTTTATGTCTGATGACATATCAATAAAAATGAGATGGCATGATACCGAGAGAAAGAAGACTGATGATGAGTTGGTTCATCCTGCAGATGGATTTGCATGGAAGAGATTTGATGCTCGACATCCTGATTTTGCAGCTGACGTGCGTAATGTGAGGCTGGGTCTTTCATGCGACGGTTTTAATCCGTTTGGGCAGATGCTTACTTCGCACAGCACATGGCCAGTTTTTATACACATTTATAATCTTCCCCCATGGTTGTGTATGAAAAAACCTTTCACTTTCATGAGTATACTCATATCTGGTCCTTCTGATCCTGGCATTGATATTGATGTATACATGCAACCTTTAATAAAAGAGTTGAAGCTTCTTTGGGATGTGGGTGTGCGCACATACGATGCATGTTCGAAAGACATATTTCAGATGCGCGCTGCGCTTATGTGGACAATCAATGATTTTCCGGCTTATGCAATGATGTCTGGATGGAGCACGAAGGGGAAACTGTCATGTCCAGTTTGTATGAAGAATACACGATCCAGAAGACTGAAACATCGTTGTAGTTTCAGTTTTATGGGACATCGACGATTTTTGCCAAAGGATCATCCATATAGAATGAATCGTCGAAGATTTGATAATACTATAGAGACCGATGATCCACCTCAGCGTATGTCTGGAACTGATGTGCTTAATGAATTGAAAGATTTCAGTTTTTCGTTCGGGAAGGGTCAAATGAAATCTGGAAAGAGAAAGAATGTTTCCACAGAAACCTGTTACAATTGGAGGAAGAGGAGTATCTTTTTTGATTTGCCTTATTGGTCAACCAATTTGCTACGTCATTGCTTAGACGTAATGCATATTGAAAAGAATATATGTGAAATGTTGCTTTCAGTTCTTCTAAATGTCAAGGGGAAGACAAAAGATGATTTACGATCTCGACGTGACTTGGTGGATTGGGGCATCAGACCAGAATTGCATCCTGTGCGTATCAGTGAAAATAAATGGCAACTTCCATGTGCTTCTTATGTGATGACACCTACTGAAAAAAAACAATTTTTGGAAGTATTAGAGACTATTAGAGTTCCTGATGGCTATTCAAGCAACATATCTAAACGGGTCAACAGAAGAGAGTTGAAGCTAAAATCTTTGAAGACTCATGATTATCACGTTCTACTGCATGAGTTGCTTCCAATAGCAATCCGTCATCTTTTGTCCAATAATGTAAGGGTGGGTGTTATTCGGTTGTGCCATTTGTTTAGAGATCTTTGTGCTAAGAAGTTGTCGAAGTCTTTCTTGCAAAAAATGTTGACAGATGCCCCATTAATTTTGTGTGAGTTGGAGAAAATATTTCCCCCATCATTTTTCACATGCATGCTGCATCTGACTGTCCATATTCCAACTGAAATACTTCTCGGAGGACCTGTTTCTTTTCGTTGGATGTATCCAACTGAAAGAAATATGTTCACATTAAAGTCTTATGTTCGAAACAAGAATCATCCCGAAGGTTCTATCGTGAACGGTTACTTAGCTCAAGAATGTATGGATTTCTGTTCAATGTATTTGTCTGATCTTACTACAAGAATGAGCAGACCAATGAGAAATGAAGAAGAACAATATGAGCAAATTGAACCCAGTTTTCCATCACTTCCTCAAACAGGAGGAATTCCTGGATCATATACATTGAAGACATTAAGCAATGAAGAGCGGGAGATGGCACATCGCACAGTTTTGTTCAACTGTGATTTGTTCGATGACTATATCAGGTAACAAAATTGAATATGTATATCTTACATATATATCTGTTAAACTATTCATATTTTTTTATCTACAGGGAACATAAAACAATGATAAATAGGAAGCATCGTTCTTTATCTTTGAGAAGGAGAGAGACTTTGCATAGCAAAGAGTTTTCTGCTTGGTTAAAATTGAAGGTAAAAATATTACTGTTTAAATTAATTATTTCAATATTTACTTAAGTTTTGCTGTCATTTATATTGCAGGTATTGAGTTTGTCTGCTGACTCTGTCTCTGAGGAAATAAGAGCTTTGGCTTTTGGTCCTAATACCGTGGTTCGTGACTGTAAATCAATTGTTATCAATGGGTACAGATTTATTGTCACTGAACGAGCCAAAAACATGAGAACACAACATGATGGTATTATGGTTACTGCCACAACAGATTGTTATGCCAGCGCATCAGATAGTAGACCGCGACTTGAAAATGTGGGTTATTATGGAGTCGTTGAGAAAATAATAATATTGGATTATTACTCTCATGGACGAGTCACAATGATGAAATGCCATTGGTTTGATTCGATGACGAGACATGGCACATTTATTGATGATTGTGGATTTCGAGTAATTAATATGACCCGCACTCTTGCAACCGAAGAACCATATGTGTTGGCATCAATGGCTAAACAAGTTTTTTATGTCAAAGATCAACTTCAACCCGAATTTGGTGTCGTAGTTGAAGTAATTCCAAGACATATATTTGATGATGCTGATGATGGAATTGACACTGTCCCTATTGCCATTGGAACCAATCCATTTATTTCTTTTGATGACTCCAATAGCTCAATTGTCAGAGTTGATTGTGAACCTGAAGTTGTGGTTGTAAATATATAGAATCATTCATCCATGTTCTCAATTCTTTTGGTTTACCTCGAGTTGGGTTGTTAAGGTTGGTAATATTCATATTTATTTAGTATTGATCACAAATATGTTTTAGCTGACTTGACCGTTATGTGAATTTTCAATGTTTATTGGTTGCTGTTTTATTTGAATTGCATTTTCTAATTTGGAATTGAACTGTATTCAAACCAAATCAAACAATATTTCAAACTTGGTGAACATTACAACTTGTATGTTTTATTAAATTCATTCAAGCTCTTCTAAAACAATTGATAGCTAAATTACCAATGAATCCCCTCATTCCCTCATATATTTAGTTTTTTGGTTTACACATTAATTTTCTTTTTCTAATTAATTACATATTTGTTTTCCAATGCAGGAAATGAAGCCAATTGAAGAGAGACGAAGAAAAAAAATGGCGGAGAACAATCGTCGGATGGAGGAGCTGGGCATTCCACCATTACGTCGACAGTTATTTGACGAGGAGCCTAGTACTGGTCCGAGTACTCAGGCCGGTGGTACGAGGAGGGTTCGTACCAGAGGTGGACATAGATCTACGCGTGCCCGACTAGACCCTGCCCCTCCCACTGACATTTCAGCCTTCCCACATTCTGATCCTGGTGTGTCGTTAGGGACACACGGGATATTTAGACCTCCCATGTTTTCGCTACCTTCTGCATCTTCTGCCCCATCATTTTCACATCCCATGATGATTCCCACTCCCCAGTCAGCATCAGGTCATACAGTTGTTCCATCTTCTTTTCCTTCTACTTCTGTCTCTCCGAGCTTTTATATTCCATCGTCTTCGACTCCCGTTCCACCAGAGGGTGTTCCATCAGGTTCTGTGGATCCGGCGCCACTCATTGATCAGACTAGCACAGGTATATTTATAAAACCCTATCAAATTTTTATAGTAATATTTATTTTCATTATAACATGTTTTGATAAAATATTTGTTTTTCTTTCATGACAGATACATCTACTGAAAGGAGGAGGGGGCGGGGCCGTACACGCATGCGTTCGGTGTGGAACCGTCGCACACAGGTTATGGTGGAATATAATGAAGACAATCAGATGGTTGAGAAAACAGGGCAGCAATGTCGGAGTTTTATGGCGACGCTTGCCAAATACTCCGACATCATTCCCGTCAGCCCGCTGTCGTGGAGACATTTGCCACATGAGGTCAAAGATAGAGCTTGGGCAGAGATATGGGTAAAAAAATCTGTTGTATTTAATGCCATGAATTTTTTTTGTATTTATATAAATTAATATTTTCATTTCAGCTTCGATTTAATTTTCCTGATGGTGAGGGTGCACGAATGGAACGTCTAAAGGATTTAGGCGAGCTTTGGAGAGCCTACAAGCATGAGCTGTATATTGGCTGGCGTGCTAGAGTTGGCACTGAGTTAGAGGCGGTACCAGTCGTGGATGATTGTCCTATAGAGCAGTATCGTCAGATGATTACTCATTGGACGAGTACCCAGTTTAAGGTATGAATTACATTTGAGGTATTTAAATAATAACTTTCAAGTTTTGCATTAATATTATCCTTTGCATTATCGAATTTTATTTAGGAATCATCTGGTAAAAATAAAAAAAACATTGATGCAAAAAAATACCTCCATACACTAGGACGCACGACGATGCCGGATCATGAGAGGCAGCAGGTATGACAATTGTTTATAAGTTTTCTTTACGACTTACATTTTCTTTTTTTTCCTCAATTATTTAATTATTTGCTGAAGTCTTTATATAAATTTTGTTTTCAATGTCATTGTAGAGGAAAGTACAAAATATTGAAGGACGTGTGCCTCGAGCAAAACTGTTTTGCTCGAGTAGACGAAAAAAGGATGGACGTGCTGTCAACGAAGCGACTCAGCAGCAGATTGTAAGTTTTAATCTGTTGATTTTATATTTTAATATCTATTTCGTAACTTAACAATATATTTATATTTGTAACAGGATGCTTTAGAGGCCCTCGATGCCCAAGAAGCAGACAATTTTGGGCCATCTGATCACTTACATCAGGTGTTGGGAGATGATCATTCTGGCAGAGTACGCTGCCGACCTAGGATAGCCCCGACGAGGTATTGGCCTGCCTCAGGTACGAGTTGTAGTGCCACCGAGCTGCAGCAAGTTAGGGCACAGGCAGAACAGGCTGAGAAAAGGGCCACAGAGACGGCAGAACAGTCTGCAAGGGCAAACAGTTCATTTATGAAATTTATTGAAGTTCTACGTCCAACACTTCCAGCAGAGGCCAGCCCAGCGATTGATGAATACATGTCGTCGATACATTCTATATATGGTGCACCAGGTGGCAGTTCCAGTGGTGGTCAGGCCGATGTCGAGCTTGAAGATGATGATGGCGAGCAGTCTGATTCGGAAGAGGATGGAGATGAGGAGGGCGAGGAGGAGGGCGAAGGCGAGGAGGAAGGCGTTGAGGAGGGTGATGACGATGAGGAGGACGATGACGAGGGCGATGATGATGATGATGATGGAGATGGTGATGCTGATGTGGGACATATTGATCCGTTACATTTTTGACTTGACATGTGATGTTTAATCTATTCTAGTTGTTGGTTTTATCTAGACTCGTAGTATAGTATTGGAGTTGAATTATTTTAATCAGTCGCCCGTATTTGTCGTCTGATTTCAGGCCATTCCGACATCGTTCGGCCCGTTTGGACCCCCCTCACGCGCGTTTACGAAGCGCGCGCATCACTTAAAACACGAATATTGAGCCGTACCGCGCAAACCGCACGTCCGATTGAGGTGCCGTCTGCGCGTACACGTCACGAATAATAATTAAAATGTTCCACGGTGGTTTCAGATCAATCCGAGGCCGTCCGCTATGAATTTGACCGTTGGACGCCCGTTCTGGCCGTTTATGACACCATAACTGCGTTGTCGGTCACCGCGGGCACACGACAAGTCCGATTGACGTGCCGTCTGCTCGACCACTTCAGAAATCACTCACCCGTATTTGTCGTCTGATTTCAGGCCATTCCGACATCGTTCGGCCCGTTTGGACCCCCCTCACGCGCGTTTACGAAGCGCGCGCATCACTTAAAACACTAATATTGAGCCGTACCGCGCAAACCGCACGTCCGATTGACGTGCCGTCTGCGCGTACACGTCACGAATAATAATTAGAATGTTTCACGGTGGTTTCAGCTCAATCCGGAGACGCGGTGTGGCCGAAACCACTCAAAGTGTCCGTCTTTTGTTTCAAAAGGACGTCATTTTAAGTGAAAAGAATCAACTGGCTTACGGAAAACCGACCAAACGCATTCCGAATCTGTTGATAATTTATCCCAACAATCCATGGGTCATATGTGACGTGTACGAGCCAACCCGGGATGAATCCGAGTCGCGGTGTTGCCGGGATAAGTTTAAGTGGCTCTCTTTTGTTTAAAATGAACACCATTTTAAGTACATACGGAAAAACGACCAAACGGATTCGGTTTCCGTTAAAACTTTAGGAGAACGATCCATGGGTCATATGTGACGTGTACGAATCAACCCCGCCACAATCGGAGACGCGGTGTGGCCGACACCACTCAAAAAGTGTCGGTCTTTTGTTTCAAAAAGACGTCATTTTAAGTCCACCGGCCAGCCGGTGTGAGACCACCGGCCAGCCGGTAAGGTCACCGGCCAGCCGGATCCAGCCCATCGGCCAGCCGGTGGACAAGGCAGAAGGCCTTGCCCTCTGCCAGGTGCCACCGGTCAGCCGGTGTCTGGCCACCGGCCAACCGGTGGGCCCAGACAGAATGGAATACCTTCTGTCCAGACCACCGGCCAGCCGGTGCCTGGCCACCGGCCAGCCGGTGGAACCCAGACAGAATAGCATGCTTCTGTCCAGACCACCGGCCAGCCGGTGGCTCAGCACCGGTCAGCCGGTGGAGCCAGAGAAATCCCTTGCTTCTGTCTGGTGCACCGGCCAAACGCATTCCGAATCTTTTGATCATTTATCACAACAATCCATGGGTCATATGTGACCTGTACGAGGCAACCCGGGTTTAATCCGAGTCGCGGTGTGGCCGAGATCAGTCTAAGTGGCTCTCTTTTGTTTAAAATGGACACCATTTTAAGTACATACGGAAAACCGACCAAACGCATTCGGTTTCCATTGAAACTTTAGGAGAACGATCCATGAGTCATATGTGACGTGTACGAATCATCCCCGACTCAATCCGAGTCGCGGTGTGGCCGACACCGCTCTAACTGTGTCTGTTTTGTTTAAAATGGACAGGATTATAAGTGAAAAGAACAACTGGCATACGCAAAACCGACCAAACGCATTCAGAATCTTTTGATAATTTATCACAACGATCCATGGGTCATATGTGACGTGTACGAGCCAACCCGGGTCAATCCGAGTCGCGGTGTGACCGGGATCAGTCTAAATGGCTCTCTTTTGTTTAAAATGTACACCATTTTAAGTACATACGGAAAACCGACCAAACGCATTCGGTTTCCATTGTAACTTTAGGAGAACGATCCATGGGTCCTATGTGACGTGTACGAATCATCCCGCCTCAATCCGACATGCGGTGCGGCTGACACCACTCAAAGTGTCCGTCTTTTGTTTCAAAAGGACGTCATTTTAAGTGAAAAACATCAACTGACATACGGAAGACCGACCAAACGCATTCGGATTCTATCGATACTTTAGCACAACGATCCATGGGTCATATGTGACGTGTACAAGTCAACCCCGTCTTAATCTGAGATGTGGTGTGGCCGACACCGCTCTAACTATGTCTCTTTTGTTTAAAATGGACATGATTATAAATGAAAAGAACAACTGGCATACGCAAAACCGACCAAACGCATTCGGAATCTTTTTATAATTTATCACAATGATCCATGGGTCATATGTGACATGTACGAGCCAACCCGGGATGAATCTGAGTCGCGGTGTGGTCGGGATGAGTCTAAGTGTCACTCTTTTGTTTAAAATGGACAACATTTTAGGTACATACGGAAAACCGACCAAACGCATTCGGTTTCCATTTAAACTTTAGGAGAACGATCCATGAGTCATATGTGACGTGTACGAATCAACCCCGCCTCAATTGGAGACGCGGTGTGGTCGGCACCACTCATAGTGTCCGTCTTTTGTTTCAAAAGGACGCCATTTTAAGTGAAAAACATCAACTGGCATACGGAAAACCGACCAAACGCATTAGGATTCTGTCGATACTTTAGCACAACGATCCATGAGTCAAATGTGACGTGTACGAGTTAACCCCGCCTCAATATGAGGTGCGGTGTGGCCGGTATCACTTCAGGTGTATGTATTTTGTTTAAAATGGACATCATTTGAGGTAAAAATATATGGTATAGAAAAAACCGATCATATTATGAATTGAATTTCAGATTCCACGTATAATTGTCATCTAAATTTTAAATTGAATTCTATATGAATTATGTATGTTTATGAATTGTAATTTAATTATGGATTTGTATAGTTTCAGGATCCATTATATGTTAAATGTGTATGAATTTGTTCGTAATTGAATATGTATGTTTTATTTTATTACTGGTACAATAGTTGGATCGAAAATGAGGTGAAAATGAGGTGAAAATGAGGCCTGATGACTGGTGGTGATAGACAGGGGACAGGGGCTGTGCAAATTGCAGGGTGCTGCAATTTGCAGCATAGGGTATGCCAACGGTTTTAAACCGTTGGCATATAAGTTTTAGCATGTCTTTTCCCAACGGTTCTAAACCGTTGGGAAAGACTTCACCAATTCCCAACGGTTTAAAACCGTTGGGAAAAAATGTGTGGCATTTGGTTTTCCCAACGGTTTTGGGAGAACCGTTGGGAAAAACTATCCCAACGGTTCACCCAAACCGTTGGGATAGGGTAACTTCTATGGGCCTATTGCAACGGTTGCAAGTAAACCGTTGGGAAAACCTTTCCCAACGGCTTACTTCCCAACGGTTATGAGAACCGTTGGGAAAACCTTTCCCAACGGTTTCAGGGGCTTTCCCAACGGTTCTGAACCGTTGGGAAATAGTTTATTTCCAGTAGTGATTTAGTGGTGAAAATGGTCGTGATGGTTTATTTTTGGTACTATGGTGGTGATTTAGTGTGTACTAATATAGTTTTTGTGATTCAATAGCTTGATCATGTGTCTTATCTATATATCATGTATGCTTATGTTATTTTTTTACACATCCAACTAGAGTTGGATAGCCTTACCAATAGTCATATGTTCTAGGTTCTAGGATTTTCCCCAACATCCATGATGGTTGGGACATGGATGACTGACTACCCCTCTTCCCCGCTCTTCTTTAGGTAGCAGTGATGACCAATGTGTATTTTGGTGAGATGTGATGTATTGGACTATGTGTCTTTGGGAAAGAAAAGGAAACCGTTGCTAAATATTTTAGCAGTGGTTATGTGAATTTCCCTAGGTTTCTTTTTCAAAAAAAACCATCAACAATTGAATATAAAACCTATAATTAATGAAATAGAATGAAACATTTAATAACATCCTCTAAATTATTGTTGACTATAAAATACATGATGGTTCTAATAACCACTGTTAAAAAATGTAGCAGTGGTTTAAACTGCCACTAGTAGTGAGAAAAACGGCTGATATGACCTAATTGTTCCGTAGTGGTTCTTATTATAAAAATGATAGAAATAGACAAATATATTTGTTATTTGTTATTTATATTTTCTTAATTATTTTATTTAAATTAAAACTTTTAGTACCTTATATTAGCGCTTTAAAAAGAATTAATAACTTTTATTAATTCCATATTAGTTATTGAATTATAAATAAAAACAAATGTAAAAAATTAATTTTAATTAATGAAATTTTTGTAGTGGTGTTTTTAAGGGTATGCAAAGATTTAATTTTCTCGTAAGGGATTTTCACTTTCCATGGATAGACCACTTTAATTAATTTTTCAACATTTATAAAAGGGTGTAAAATAAAACCAAAATGTATATTTTTTTATCTTAAAGGTGCCATTGATACATTAATTAAACCATAAATAAATTCTAGTGTATGGACTAAAATTGTCTCACCTTAACTTTAATAGAGAATTTAAAGGCTTTTATATCTTATTTTGATATAGAAAAAAAAAATGTACATGAATTATAATAGCTACACATATAGATCAATCAAATATATTCAATATTCTATCACATGGATCTCAAACAAATACTCAAATCAAAAGTTATTTCCTTTTTCACTTAAATTGATTTTTTGAGCTAATTTTCTAAAATGGAAATCTTAATATATATATATATATATATTTATATATACTTTGGAGGGATTATATATCAATATATAGGTCTAAATTAGGGTTTTGGGAATTCATGATTTTCCCAAAACCTTTCAATATGCATATAATAATTGTACTTTAATCATTGGTTGGGTATTCCTCATATGCATGGTTTAAAAACTGCGCCCAAAACTGTACTTTACTCCCTGTAAAATTTTTACTCAGATATATGATTTAAGAACCTTGCTACTAGTCTTATTTTAGTCATTGGTTGAATTTTTTCCAAAATCAAAATTTTCTAAATGTACTTGTTAACTGTTATTTTTTTTCAATATATGTTTCTAACAATGAATTTATAAACATATAATTCTAGAATCACAACCTTACTTAATTTCCAATATTTCGTAAAATGTGGTTGGTTACCATCTTTTAAACTAAGTTAGGATAGAATTTTCATGATTTATTATCTCATACCTCATGTCATTCCATAATATACTATAAATATTTAATCCCAACCATATTTTAATCTCACACAAAAAAATAAATTCACTTTAAATTATTCACATTATATTACCACTCCTACATAAAATAATAGATTTATATTCCTAATTCAATTTACACCATCCATATTAAAATCATTTGACTTAATGAAACATAATGGGTTTCCAATCCCAAACAACACCACCGATAATAAAATCATTAATATGAGGTTGAATTCTAGAATGTGATCTCAACCCAACTCACACATTCATAATTCAATATAGAATAAAAATTAACACAATTTTTTAAATTGAATCTCACATTTTTAACTAATTTTTGGGTTTCTCCATTCACTATATCCTCACGATAATTTTTTTCTGACTGAGATGTTTTACTTCTCCATTTATTGATTGTTCTTTAATGAGGCTTTAGTGATGACCTTTTTTGTCTTAGAATCCTTTAAAATTTTGAAGTTTGGAATCCCACACCATACATTATTTAGTGTAATTTCCTAGTTGATAAGTCTTGTTATCTTCATTTATGGAAGTGAAATACCTTTTCTAGTTTCACTATAGTGAATCGAAGGAGAAGGATGACCATCCGTGTCTTAGATGGCTGTCGCTCTAATCTCATTCCCTTCTAGATTTTACTTTCAAAGATGAAGGTTTTATTCTCTGGGTTTCAACATTGGAATTTGAATGCCGCGTATAACTCTATATGATCATTTACGTTTTCCAAATAGCTGTTCTATAGTGTAATTTTTTGACTAGTGGGGAATGTGTCTTCAATGGGTAGTGTGACACATTTTTTATGGATTATTTGGGCCCTTCTGGATTTTGATGGCCTCTCGAGTCAATGGTACTACAATATTTATCCATAGAGTGTCTATGGGAATCCAATTTTAATGTTATGTATTTTAAATTCCATATATTTATTTACAAACATTTTGATTGATTTAGTTTAATTTTAACTAAAATATTATTTTTAAATTGTATTAGATTGCTACAGTTTTAGAATTTATATTTCTAGTGTTTCATGTTTTTATTTTAGATATAATTTATTGAAACATATTCTAACTTTGATTGTTGAAGTTTGATAAATCATGTTAAATCTAATTATGTTTTTATAATTTCATGCATTGAATTCATTCTAATTTTTTATTTTACGACAAACCCATGGTAGATTTATTAATGTTAAATAGGTTTCTCCTATGAATGGTAGAAATTTATATTGTTGTGACATAGTTTATTCAATATAAAAATAGGTTAGATGATTTTTTGGATAAATATTTCAACCAAATTAATTATACATTTTTTACCAATGAAATTATGGATTTATAGTAAAGAATAAGACTGGTTACAACATTTTTAGTATTTCAAAAATATAATTTAGTGTTCACATTAATTTTCTACTCATATTAATTAAACATCAACTAATCATTTTACACTAACATATCATCGATAGTCGAATAACATAGCAATTTTATATAGTCTACTATTTTGATAACTAAATTTATAAAATAACCATTATTCATATATTAATATATATGTCTCATTATTTTTTTCACATTCAAAGTTTTCCAATTATCCATTGCTTTATAAGTGTCTCTCTACAAAATATTTAGTCTTCTAAAAAAGAAAATTTTAAAACATAAAAGGTAAAATTAATTAAATATAACTTAAAATGTAATGATCATGTCATATGTGATTTTTTATTGTTTTAGAAGATTATTAATTGATGTCCATATGAAATTGGTTTGTATTTATTTTTATTATATTTTGTGATATGAAATTATAAAAGAGCATGAAATATGACGTCTGGTGTAATTGTTATTGTTTATTGTACAAATAAAATTATGGATAACAGTTGGATTAATCTTCTAGATGGGAAATATTGAGAATATTTTGAGGAAATTATGTAGTTTATTTGTAACACACCAAGATTTTATGGTATGTCTCTTTTTAAATTTAACTTTTTTTATTACCTATGTTTCACGCAACCCCGATCTTAATAAACCACGATATACTATTAATATTATTATTTAAAATGATTATTATCTCTTAGATAATAAATTGGTGGTTATGAATAGTATTAAATAACTTATGAAAATATATTATTTAATCAATTGGTTACCAATTACTTATAAATGAATATAGAAACCAAATGAATATAAAGGGAATGATTTTATAAAAAAAGAGTATTTTATGCTCCAAAGGAGTTTTATCTTAATAAATTAATTTAATTACTATTGGTGAATGATATTAATAAAATATACGTATTATATATTCAATAAATTATTTTTTACATTAATCCAATAAATTTTATAGGCATAAGATAATAACAAACCCAATATTATACATAAAAACCTCTATTTTTATAAAATCAATTTTACCACCTTTTAATGGTGCACCTATTTTTAATCTGAATTTCTGAAATTTTATACATTAAATTTTAAAAAAATAAAACATATCCTTTTAAAGATTAATATAAAAATTTAATTTTGTTGAATTTTTGGTATTTTTCTGATAAGTTTCATGTTTTAATAAATAGTGAAAAAATAGTACATTTTAATTGAAAATAGTTTTTTTTCATCAAAATAATTTAGTGTTGAAAATATATTTTTAATCGGTTTAAGAGTATAATTAGAACTATTTATTATCATTTAATCTAATTTAGGTAATTGGAATAAATTTCACATTGAATTTTTATATAAAAACATTTCAATCTTTTGAACATTTTCTTTTAAAAAACCCCTTGTCATGTTCTTTCAATGGGATTAATTTTAAATTAATTACTTAAAATTTTATGTTTTTAATTTTATAAAATGGATTAAATATTTTGAATTATTTTTTTCAAATTATTTAAATATTTTCCTTTTATTTTTTTATATTATGAATAGTAACTTTAGTAATTTTTTTATTGACATCACTAATGGTAAATTGAGTAATTAAGAGTGAAAATAATATTATAAATATGAGAAAATTATCCTAAAACTTGTCATAATTTTATTATATCAGTTATTTTCAACCAAAATAATCTTTTGAATGATTTTATGTCATCTTTTATCCACTTGGATGATTTTAAGCCTTCTTTAGTATTTCATTCTAATGAAAGTCCAATATATCTTCTTCATGTTTTTAATAAATATTACATTTTTATATGTGGCAATTAAAAAGATATGTTCAACTATAAATTTTAATTCTAAAAATAAAATGTTTATCTTTATCATGATAATTGTTTTTAAATTTTTAGGGAAACAATATTTAAATTAAAGGCTTTCATAATGATGATGTAATAATTGTTTAATTAATGGACATATAAAATAAATGTTATTAAAAATATTAAAATAAATTTAATTTGATATAATTAATTTAATACAAGAATTTATAAATGACTTGGAAATATTAAGGATGTATTAAATGTTTTTTTGAAGTTATCTTGTTTTTATGATATTTTTTAAAATTTATCTAATGAATAGTGTCAAAATTTACACTAATGATATTTTAAAATAATTAAAAATTATATTAAATGATATAAAATTCATAAAAATATAAAATTAGTCCAAATTATTGGGAAAAATTTTAAAATTCCATTCATTCCACATTTAAGGCTATTTTTTTATTTTATATTAATTATATTAACCTTCATTGAGTAAAAACACATGTCGACATAGTAAGAGTTAAAGGGTCTAAATAATAGTTAAATCATAAAGATAATAGTCAGAATGTGACATTAAATTTTCTAAAAGTTATTGGATTAATATTATTATACCCTTATAACCTGAATATCTAATTGGAGTTGTTTAATGGAAACTTTTCCATGAAAAATAACTTATATATTATTTAAATCAAAGATAGTTACAAAATGTCACTCTTTTTGTATTCAATATCATTTATGTGTCCACATAGTGAAAAAATCAAGATATGAATGAAAATAAATGTCAATTTTTATCCTAATGAAATTATTTTCATTATATAAATTTATTTTTAAATTTTTATAAGTAATATAATTACCTTAAATTCTTTTGCAATGCTAATACAATATTAAATTAATTAATAGAAAAATAAAATAATTGATTTCAAAAGTATTAATTTTGATATATATGGTATGTGTTAATGTGTCTAATTAATTTTATAGATATATAGGATATATTAGAGATGTGTGAAATCATTATATTCTAATCCCCAGTTTGTCTTGATGTATTTGAAGTCAAATTAAATGAATGTTATCAAATTTGACAATATTGATATTTTATTGAATTAATAATTTATTGAATTAGTTAAAAACCAGAA
This sequence comes from Viscum album, assembly GCA_963277665.1. Lineage (NCBI taxonomy): Eukaryota > Viridiplantae > Streptophyta > Magnoliopsida > Santalales > Viscaceae > Viscum > Viscum album. The sequence continues at coordinate 1,566,945,366 of OY728161.1, forward strand.
AAAATGTTAAATAATCATGCCGGGGATAATATATGGTCTAAAATTTCATAAAATATTCATTTATATTACATGTGGAAGTATTTGTCTCTATAATAGACTTATTATATTTTAATATTTTTAGGATTTCTGAAAGTTCCCCTCACCTCAATTATAAAGGGGCACCTCCTCCCTCACTTTCTCACACCAATTTTAGCCATGCAGCTCAAAAAAACCCTACCAATTTATATTCCCAAAATCATTATTTAAGTTATATATGTTATGGTCTTTCCAAAATACCTACCCTATATCACTTTAGAAGAGATTATAAGAATTCTGCCGAAGAAGAGGTAATTGTCTTTATCGAATATTTCAAGTTTGTTTCTTCTTCCACTCACTATTAACATGTTGTTTCCATGATACAGTAATAAATCCAAAATCATCTATATTCTTATATTATATTATGACTATGGTACAACCATATTTCACCTTTTATCAATCCTATGAAAAATGAAAGCATTGTACGTATGTATGTACAGATTACCGTCTCCATGTTGTGGTGTAATCTATTTTTCATCACCAATTTATGTGGATGAGTATAATTATAGAAATAATATATATATATATATATGATAATTATAACATGATATTGATTATATAAAATTTAATATTCCATCCACTTCTATACCCTTTCACCAATAAAGGAATGATATCATTGCTCAATTGTACGTACGACCTACCATATCCACGACACAATGTGATTCATTTTCCATGTCCAACATTAAATAATGGATATAAAAATGTATTTAATGATTAAATATTATATTTTTAAAATTAATATCATTATAGAGAATTTAGATGTATATCCTATACAAAATAACCAAGATTTACATGACAAAACATGCATAGGAAAATGAATATGTTAACACTCAAGACAAGGGTAATAGTGAAATATTATTAAAAATTAGGTGATAAAATAATATAATAGAATAATATATGATAACCAAAATATTAATATGGTTCTGTTATAAATTAATAAAATTCTTTAAACCACTATAAAGGATGTTAAAACACGTACGGCCCAAATGAAGTGGGAGTTAAGGGTTTTTCTCGCCTCACTTTTATTTCTATGAGATTTGTCTTATTAACTGCTTATTTATTTTCTGTGGTGTACTACCCATTTGATATATCATATCATTAATCTCTTTATATTCATGGAATTAAATGTTTTAATTGAAAATTCTTTACTTTAATGAGGAATATGATTCCAATATTTCTAAGTGGTATGGGACACTTTGATTTAAAAATATAATTTTAAATTGATTATCTGATATGAAGAATGATTTGGGCATGAAATATAGGGGTTGGGGACCAGATAATGAAATCCAATCAATGAATTTATAGTATATTGAGATGAAATCAGTTAGCAACAAACACTTCATGTTTTTTTCCAAGAATATTTAGGTGGGTTTCTATCCACTGATTTAAATGGGAAAGATGATTGATCTTGAAAGTAACTATCTAGAGGATATATCTTGATAGTTCAAAAATATTTCATTAAGAATTTATTTCATTTTAGTTATTAATATCCATAGTATTTTCGTAATAACAAAATATACGGATTCATTTTCACTCATAGTTTATTGATTACATAGAATGTTTGTTCAGTTATTTACCATGCTATGTCGATTATACTCATTGATTGAAGTTATCTTATACTGTACTTTACCCTTACTAAGAATTTGATCCCACCCATTTCTTATGTTTTATTTTCCCCAGGTTTTCAAGAATTTTATTATAACTGATATATAGGGTTAATCTAGGAGAATAATGGTGTTATCAAATAAAAGACTTTTTTTATTTTATGTTTAAAATGTAATTTGAATTTAAAATATTTATCTAGTTTACCAAGACTACTAAACTATTAAAACATTTGGGATTTTATTTCTTGTATCTTATAATAATGAAATAAATTAATGCACTAGCTCCAAGATTATAGGGTAAAGGAATTATAGTTGGTATTAGAGCTTGTTTAGTAGAAACCTTGGGAACTTGACTCAGGAAAACGTAACTTAGGAAATATAACATTGTGAATGAATTTGAGGATAAGTTTAAGTATATGATATCATCCTATATATTTGGTAATACCATGGATAACCTAGGTTAAACCTAAGGATTCATATATTGAGAAAGTTTCATTATTTATACATCATATAAATGATACTTCATGACTATATCACTATGATTAGTGTTACTCATATTGGGCTTTTAGGATATGGTCAATGGTTTGAGTAAACAAGTTTATACAAGTAATGTCTATAATACTAATTATGAAGAGAATATAAAAGAAAAATTAAACGAAGGAGGTTTTACGGAATAAGAAGATAAAGCGTAGTTAGTGGTTTAATAATGAAGTAAAATGATTAAAGTTCTTTTGTATTTGGATTTAATAATTATTTTATCAATGGTTATATGGTTATAAGAATCATGAGATATATAAATATTATACTTCAATTCTTCTTTTGTAAGGATTTGGAAGCTTGGAAGGTTTTATTAAGGGGTTTAAGGTGATCATGGTATTCATTTATGTGGTATGTGACAATGAGAGTTGCATTATGAGGTTTCAAGAATCTAATGTTAAGAATGATTTAGGAAATATAGAGACCTTTTTGGACTGTAAATTTGGAGAGATGTATTTTTGGATGAGTCTTATGGTTAGAATATATTAATTTGAATATTGGATATTATTGTTTGTGGTTAAATTATGATTCATCACATTGGATAACCTCTGCTAACCATTTTGGTATTAGTAAACATTTAAAGGATGAAGAAATGAATCATGGATCTTATGATTCATAAAAGTGCTTTAGTCATGAAACAATCATATTGAACATTCATTTATAGGTGTAAGGTATGTAGTAAATATAGATTAAAGAACAACCAAAGGATGATATTATGCATATAACATGGAAATTAATCAAGTAATTATATTTTATCAAGTTATTATTTGAATATTAAGATAATCCATCAACTCTAGGAAAATTATTTTGAAAAAAAGTTATTAGTTTACTTTTATTACTAATAAATCAATGGTCTTTTAACTGATCACAAATTTTCTATTTTGCGATGGTTAAATTTCTAATTACCATGTTCTACATCACTCTCTATGAAAACTTGATAGTTATATTTATCTCCCATGTCCATGTTTTTACTTTATGCAAATGTTATCTTTTTCAAAATCCTAATTTTGTTGTAACTTTTGCATTTCCCTTTCCCTATTATTAAGAGGATGTTTCATTAATCCTATTTGCAATGTGGGTTTCCCATGAAGTAATTTTCAATTATCAAACTTTTTATTTTTAAAGTTCAATTTCAAATTATGTGGATGAAATTTATTGAGGGAGGGGAGAATGTTACACCCCAATATTTTATGCTATGTCTCTTTTTAAATTTGACTTCTTTGATAGCTTATGTTTCATGTAACATCAATCTTAAGCGAACCATGATATACTATTAATATTACTATTTAAAATGTAATTATCTCTTTGCCATTAAATGGTGGTTATGAATATGATTAACTAACTGATGAAAATATATTATTGAATCCATTGGTTACCGATTAATTAGAAATGAATATAGAAACCATAGGAATATAAAGTGAATGATTTTATAAAAAAAACTATTTTTATGCTCCAAGGTGTTTTATATTAATAAATTAAACAAATTACTATTAGTGAATGATATTAATGATATATATATAAATATATATTCAATAAAATATTTTTGACATTTGTCTAATATATTTGATAGGAATAATTTAAGAACAAACACAATATTACAAATTAAAACCTCTATTTTCATAAAAGCTGGTTTACCAACTTTTAATGGCGCAACTATTTGAAATATGAATTTTTACACTTTTATAAATTATATTTGAAAAAATAAACTTCTTATGTTAAATAATAGTATAAAAAATTACTTTGGTTTCATTTTTGTTATTTTTTTATAAGTTTCATGTTTTGATGAATAGGGAAAAAACTCATCATTTTAATTAAAAAAACTTTTCATCTAAATAACTTATAATGTTAAATTAAATTTGTAAATGGTTTTAAATTATAGTTTAAAAATATAATTTAATCTAATTTTTTTCATCATAATCAATTTAACATTGAATTTGTATATAAAAACATTTCAATCTTTTGAATGATTTCACTTTAAAAACTTGTTTTCTCATTCCATCAATGAGATTAATTTTAAATTAATTACTGAAAATTCTATGTTTTGAATTCTGAAAAATGGAATCCATATTTTTAATTAGTGGATCCAATTTATGTAAATATGTTCCATTTATTTTTGGACATTTTGGATAGTAACTTTAGTATTTTATTTATTAACACTGTTAAAGGTAAATTGAGTAATTAAGAATAAAAATAATATTATAAATGTTATAAAATTACACCAACACTTTAAATAGTTTTATTGGTGATAAAAATCATATTTGATCTGATTTTATGTCCTCTTGGATCCAATTGGATGACTTTAATCCATTTTAGTATTTCATTCTAAGGAATGTCCAATATGATGTACTCATGTTTTTAATAAGTATTACATTTTTTATATGTGGTTATTAAGAAGATATATTATACCATACATATTAATTTTAAAGATAAAATGTTTATATTTATCATGATAATTTATTGTAAATATTTAGGGATAAAATAATTAAATTAATGGCTTTTACAATGATGATGCAGTAATTGTTTAAATAATGGACATATCAAATAAATGTTATTAAAAATATTAAAATAAATTTAATTTGATATAATTAATTTGATACCAAAATTTATTGAGAACCTAGAAATATTTGGTATGTATTAAAAGTTTTTATATGAATCTATCTTGTTTTTATGATATTTTTTAAAAGTAATGTAATGAATAGTTTCAAAATTGACACTAATGATATTTTAAAATCAATAATATTTCATTAAATAATATAAAATTCATAAAAATATAAAATTCATCCAAATGATTGGGATAATTTTCAAAAATTCCATAAATTACTCATTTAATTTTCTTTTGGAAATTTATAGTAGTTATATTAAATTTCAAAGAATAAAAACACATGTTGACTTGGTAAAAGTTAAATAGTTTAAATAAGGGTTAATGCCAAAAGATAAGGATATGAATGTGACATAAAGTTGTCTAAAAATCATTGGATTAAGAATATTAGACCCTTATGACATTAATATATAATTGTAGTTGTTTAATGGAAAATATTCCTTGAAAATAATTTATATATAATTTAAATTAAAGATAGTTACAAAGTGTCACTCTCTTAGTATTTAATATTATTTTTGTGTCCACATAGTGACAAAATCAAGATATAAACGAACCTAAATGTCCATTTTGATTATAAAAAAATTAGTTTCATTATATAAATTTATTTTTAATTTTTTGAAATTATATAATTACCTTAAATTCTTCTGCAATGCTAATAAAATATTTATTTAATTAACAAAAAATAAAATAATTGATTTTAAAAGTATTATTTTTGATATATCTAAGATGAGTTAATTTGTATAATTTATTTTATAGATTTATAAGGTATATTAGTTATGTGTAAAATTATTATATTATAATCCCTAGTTTTTATTGATGTATTTGATGTCAAATTAAATGAATAGTATCAAATTTGACAATAATGATATTTTATTGAATTAATATTTTATTAAATTAGTTAAAAATTAAAAAAATGTTAAATAATAAAAAAGGGATAATATGTGGTTAGAAATGACTTAAACTATTAATTTAAATTCCATTTGAAATTCTTTAGCTCTAAAATAGCCTTATTAAATTTTAATATTTTGAGGATTTCTAAAAGTGTCCCTCACTTCAATTATAAAAGGGAACCTACTCCCTCACTTCCTCACACCAATTTGTGATATATATATTGACCAAACCTTGAAAATTTCTATCCCCAACATCCTCATTTAAGATATCAATGTTTTTTCCTTCCAAAATACCTACCCTATATCACTTTAGAAGAGATTAAGGGAAGTCCACTAAAGAAGTGGTAATTGTCTCTATTGAATCTTTCAAATTTGTTTCATCTTAAAATTACTATTAATATGTTGTTTCCATGATAAAGTAATAAATTACATATAATCTATATTATTATATGTTATTATGATTATGGGATAACCATATTCTACCTTTTATCCATCCTATGAAAAATGAAAGCACCGGGCATGTGTACGTACGACTTACTGTCTCTAGGCCATGGTGTAATCTATTTTCACCACCACTTTATGTGGACAAGTATAATGATGGGAAAATGGATATATATGATAAATATTATATGATATTGATTCTGTGAAATTTAATATACCATCCACTTCCTTACCCTTTCACCAATAAGGGAATGATATTGTTGCTCTTGCATTTGTACGGCCTACCATCTCCATGATGCAATGTGATTAAGTTTCCATTTTCAACATTAAATAATGGATAGAAAAATGTATTTAATGACTAATTATGATATTTATAAAATTGATATAATTCCTTAGTGAAGGACCCCGGGACACCCTGAGAGGGGAGGGGTGAATCAGGGTGACCAATTTTTCTTTTAATGTGATGGATCTTGTTCCCACGTTGGTAGGAACTTGTTGAACCTGTATGATGATTATGATTAGAAAGCAAGCATTCAAAATAATAGAGAAGACACAACCCTTTTTACTTGGTTCACCACTAAGGGCTACGTCCAAGGAGCATACGCCGACAGGTTGTCGGTCGTACCAAAAACCACTATGCTTCACTAGCTGTAGATTTCAAAAGTTCGGGCATAGTCACCCTGTCCCAGGCTCACTACCTTTAAAAAGGTTAAGGGATAGCTCACTGCTTCCCTCGGGTCACTCCCGTTGACTCCCCCTGGCTCACTGCCGTTGGTGAAGTCTCACTCAGTTTATAGACATGAAGGTCTCTTCAATTGATAGTCATGAAGTTCATTGTCTCCTGTTCAGCATGAGACTTTTCTTGCATCAGAGTCCTGAGTTAATGCTTTGTTAAGATCCAAAATCCAACCACTGAAGAAAACCCCCTTTTTCCTTGTCCACAGGGCAAACAACCTTTGACAAAAGGCCTTCGCAAAGAACCCTACTTCGCGAGGCTCCCAAAATTGCAAGGCTCAAACAAGCCTTTGCGAAGCCCCTGCCATTTCGCGAAGCTCAATCGCGAAGCACTCTTGCGATGCTCCAGCCTTTGCAATTCTTGGCTATCATGAAGATCCTGCATCTTCATGAAGCTCACTACGCCAACGCGGGGCGCGCGTCTTTCGCAAAGCTAAAATAGCCGCCGCGAAGCTCCTCGTTCGCGAAGCACTCTGCCTTCGCGAGAGACCTTTGCGAACCGAGAGCAAAGGACTTTCTCTGAAATTCTCTCTACTTCTCTCAGTGGGGTAGGAATCTATTTATAGGCGATTCCACCGACCATATTCCCTTCCGTGCGAAGTCAATTCCACGCCATCTCAAATCGCGAAGCTCCAAAGTTTCCGTCGTAAATCTGTCCAAATCGCGAAGCCCCATGGAAATTTTCCGTTCGCGGAGCTTGACGTAATCACGAAGAATCACCGTCAACATACCTTTGCGACTTTTCCGCGAAGCTCCCTCGCACGCCTCGAAGCTCCCTCGCAAAGCCCTTCACCGCCGCGATGCGCTTCAACACTGCCGTTCGCGAAGCTTTGACGTAATCGCGAAGACTCACCGCCTCCATTCTTCTGGTCTTCGTGATTTCCAAACCATGCATCCTCTCTTCGCAAAATTCAAGCCTTATCCATATTTAATTATTATCTTTAGGGAAATCCACTTTTCGCGATGCTCAACAACTTCCAGATTTTGGACCCCAAAAATTTGGCAAACACTGGGAAACGACGCCACCTTCAATACTGTTGTCTACTTGAACGGTATGATCTCTTTGCTGGTACACGATCCGAGCTTCCATTGAGGATTGAAAACAAACACAAACGACACTCCAAATCATGCATATAGGACCATGGTTCCAACAATCTCTCCCTTTGGGTTTGTTGGCAATCAGAAGAAAAATTCCATAAATCTCCATCATTGTGAACCCCAAAAACCGCAGGAATCAACCCAGCCAATACTCTAAGTCTACGTGAGCAATACTCGGAGTAGAAAACAAGAGAAGAGGCTTGAATTGGGTTCCACTGTGTTCCTTCTCATTCTTCTTTCCTAAATTTATTCCTTCTCCTTTCTCCCCCATTGACAATAAATCCAAAGACTAGTAAATTTTTTTCACGTTCAGCTCAAACCCTACTCCCCCTGGATAGTATCTCCCCCATAAACCTGCATCGTATCCATAAACTGATTAAAACATTTAAAACAAATGGGGAGAGGGGAATTCCATAACCTCCTTATGCACTGGGAGGTGGTCGAACACCAAGGTTCAACCGATGCTTCTCAAACACAACCGCTGACAGTGGCTTTGTCAGGATATCAGCCACTTTCTCATCTGTTCCCACATGATCCAATCTAATCACGCTTTTCTCAACTTTCTCTTTGATAAAGTGATACCTGATTTCAATGTGTTTTGTACGAGAATGCTGAACAGGATTCTTCGTAAGATCAATAGCGCTTTTATTTTCACAATAAATCACCATTGGTTGGGTCACCTCATCGCCAATGTCAGTTAATTGCTGCTTCATCCATAGCAGTTGAGTGCATGCCTTTGTGGTGGAGATATACTCAGCTTCAGCAGTACTAAGAGAAGTACTTTCTTGCTTCTTGCTCAACCAGCCAACACATTTTTGCCCAATATAGAAAGCTCCACCACTAGTGGACTTTCTGTCTACTACATCACCAGCCCAGTCAGCATCAGAAAACGCTGATAATTCACTGTCCCTGCCTGCAGAAAAAAATAACCCGAAGTTATGTGTGCCTTGAATATACCTCATGATTATTTTTACTGCTGCCATATGTTCCTCATTTGGATTACTCTGAAAGCGGGCTGCAAGGCATGTTTCAAATACAATATTTGGCCTTGTCGCTGTCAGGTACAGTAGGCTTCCAATGATCCTCCTGTACATGGTGGGATCAATAGAGTTCCCATCATCATGCTTTCCAAGTTTAGTTCCAACTGCAATCGGAGTTGACATTGGTTTGGAGTCTTGCATATTGAACTTCTTCAACAACTCTCTAACATATTTTTCCTGAGAAATGAAAGTGTATTCCTTATTTTGAATCACTTGCAGCCCCAAGAAATATGCGAGCTCCCCAATCATAGACATTTCAAATTCTGATTTCATGTGGTTAGCAAATTCATCCACAGATTTCTGCCTGCTGCCACCAAATATGATATCATCAACGTAGACAAGAACCATGAATTGATCTTTTGGAGAATTCTTCTCATAGAGATTGTGATCAACTCCTCCTATTTTGAATTCCAACTTCTTGAGATATGAGTCCAGCCGTGAGTACCATGCCCGTGGTGCCTGCTTCAAACAATATAGGGCTTTCTTCAGTTTGCAGACCTTTGTTTCATCAGTACCCAAAACAAAGCCCACTGGTTGTTCAATGTAGACTTCTTCTTCAAGTACACCATTCAAGAATGCTGTCTTGACATCCATTTGATATACTTTATATCCTCTTTGGAGTGCCATGGTAAGGAAAAGCCTGATTGACTCCATTCTAGCCACCGGAGAAAACGTTTCTTCAACATCAATGCCTTCAATCTGAGAGTATCCTTTACATACCAGTCGTGCCTTGTTTCTGATGACACTTCCATGCTCATCAAACTTATTTTTGAAGATCCATCTGGTACCAACCACATTGTGACCTTCGGGTCTCTGGACAAGATCCCATGTCTGATTCTTGTCAATCTGATCTAATTCATCATTCATGGATTTCACCCAAGATTTATCTTTTGCAGCTTCTTCGAATGAGGATGGCTCTAAAATTGATAAAAATGCAGACTGCGTGTTATTCCTCATCCTCCTTGTTTGAGTGGGTGCACTTTTGTCCCCAATTATGTTGGATGGATCAATCTCAGCACTTTGATTTCTCCTGCGAGGTTCAGTAGCATTTTCTTCAGCCATAGTTTCTTCTTCAGATTCCTCTTCTGAGTCAACATCATGATGTGACTGTTGAGTGTTTTGAACAACTTCTTCTATTTCTGCACTTGTATTTTCTTCACTTTCACATTCTTCCTGACTTTCTATCACATCAGCATATGACGTCCATAAAGCATTTGTGGTTTTCTCTTCAATTATCTTAACATCACTGCTCTCCATAATTCTTCCCAAACTCTTGTTGAAACATTTGTAGGCTTTGCTATTCATTGAGTAACCAAGGAAAATTCCTTCATCTGCATTGTCACCATATTTCCCTTGATTTCCTTCTTTGTTCCCGATGAAGAATTTACTTCCAAAGACACAAAAGTATTTTAGAGAAGGCTTCCGTCCATGCCACAATTCGTATGGTGTCTTCGTCTCACCCATATAAAGTCCTGTTCGATTCTGAATGTAAACTGCAGCTTGAATAACCTCTTTCCAGTAATGTCATGGAATATGACTCTCAATCAGCATAGTTCGTGCCATGTTGTTCACTTGTCGATTCCTACGTTCAACAACTCCATTTTGTGGTGGATTTCTCACAACAGCTACCTCATGTTGTATCCCATGCTTCTCTAGATAATTCTCAAATTCAATGGACGTGTATTCTCCTCTGTTGTCAGATCACAACACTTTGATTGTTCGTCCAGTATCATTCTCGGCGATTCGCCGATATGTTTTCATGCAGTCAAGGACTAGTCGTTTCCTGTGAATGACCATCACACATGCCATTCCACTGTAATCATCTATGAAAAGGACAAAGTACCTTTCTCCATGTGTTCCGGCAACAATTATTGGACCACAAACATCTGTATGAATCAGATCAAGAAGGTGAGACGCCTTTTTCTTCTTTGGCCGATATGAACTGCAGACCAGCTTCCCACGAATACAAGCATCACAAGATTTTTCGCGCTCACACTTCAGGTTGGGGATGTCCATGACAATTCTCAATTTTGATATTTTCTCCATGTCTTGTTGATTGATGTGTCCCAATCTCCGATGCCACAAATTGTTTTCTTATTCAACAGTCATGTAACATACATTTTCTTCACTATTAACCTGATACAAGTTGCCTTCTGTTCTGCATCCCTTCATAAGCGAATTGCCGGTTTTTCCCTTGATAGTGCAGCCTTTCTGATTAAAAGTAACTATAAGTCCTGAGTCACAGAGTTGACTCACGCTGAGGAGATTATGACGTAGGCCATCCACGTAAAGGACTTCAGTCTTCTTTATTTCTCCATTAGCTAATTGGGTACTTCCACTCCCTTTGATTTTCAGAGCCCCATCATTACCAAATCTTACTGTACCATCAAAATTCTTTATGATATTCGTTAGTAGGCCGGCATTACCTGTCATATGAGATGAGAAAACGCTATCCAGAATCCAGGTACTGTTGTTCTTTGTAGCTTTGAGGGCTACCTCTGCAAGGTTCGATTTCTCAATCTTCTTCCTTTCCTTCCATGAGACATTAGATTGAGTATATAGAACTGATGGCCTTTCAACAATCTCTTCTGCATACCCAGGTTCTTCATAGTCAAAGTCTTCTTTGAGAGGTGAGAACCTGTTTGAAAGAGCGACACTGTCATGCTGACAAGACTTGACTTGTCTTGAATTTCGGTATGAGGTGTCTATGTCCCTTCTCTGCCTGCAATTAATGGCCCTATGACCAAAGTTAGATCAACGAAAACAATATCCATAGAAATTATTTCTTCTATAAGAATTAGGATATGGGATTGTTCTCCTTTGTTAAGCATCTATATCTTCTCCATTCAGATAGCTTCTTGCCTCTTCACAATAAGACATGGTATGGCCCAGATAGCCACAGAACTGACACTTCATGAGAGAAAATGTCTTTTCACTTAAATTTCTCCTTATACCTTCCTCCTTGGGAGAATAGTAAGATTGTCTGTCATTTTTGAAAGTTTGAGGATAATTTTCAGGTATCCTTTTAGTTTGGATTGAGTGTTCCTTTTTCTGCACTCTAGGTATCATTTCAACATGTTCAACTTTCGTCTTATTTTTCTTTTGGATCTTTTCACTTCCAGAAGTTGATGACTCAGCCTCACAGCCAATTCCACTCTTTCCCATGCAAGCGGGTCTTTGATCACTCACGATTTTTCCAACCCCATCTAAACCACACTTGGATCTTACTAGTAATTCTGCATCTGAGAATCTTCCGAACTGTATTTTCTTCCTCGATTCTTTTGGAACTGATTTAGTCTCCAGTTTAATCCTTAGAGTAACTACTTCTTCCTCAAGACCCTCAGCAGTCTTGGATTTTTCATCCAGTCTGGATGTGAGGTCATTGATGACCTTTGCCTTCTCTTCAATTATCATCTTCAGATCAACAACATCATCATTGATTTCAATTATTTTAGAATGTACCTTCACAAATTCTTCCAGTCGTTCAATTTCAGCTTAAAGTTGATCAACGTATTCAGTTTATTCTTCTACAATTTATTTCCACTTATTGAAGCTCTTACATTTAATCTTAAGCTTACTAACGGCATCCTTAAGTTGCACCTTAGGATCTACACAAGTTATCAGTTGTTTTTCTCCATCAGTATCTTCTGGCTTTTCAATAGTGGCCATCATAGAAGCATGGTTCCCAATTTTGAATTCTGGTTCTTCTTCATCACAGAATTCATTGTCATCTTCTTCCTCTTCACAGACAAAACTCTTCCTTTGCATTTTCTTACCAGATTTGAAGTCTCCCTTTTTGAAGAACCTTATCTGAGGCTTCTTGAAGTTTTCATCTTCACTGTCATCATCATTGATATTCTTCAAGCACTAAGAGGCAATGTGCCCAACTTTTCCACAACAGAAACATGCGAGAGGTAACTTCCCTTTGAATTTCCCTTTCCCCTTCTGGAACTTCTTTACGATGAGAGAAAGAATTTCTTTCTCTTCGTCATCATCACCGATACTATCCTTTGATATTTTCAATTTATCCATGGCCTTGAATGCCATTTACTTGCTCACCCGAGTCGTAGCATCTTCTGGTTTGACTCTCATTTCATATGCTACCAAGGTGCTCAGTAGATCATCTAGAAAAAAAGTTTAGAAAGATCTCTTTCCTCAAGGGCTGACACCTTTGCATTATACAGAGGTGGAAGACTTCTTAATATTTTCTTTACAATATCAATGTCTTTGATTTCTTCACCTAGACCCCGAATTGCTCCAACCACTTCAGTAATTCGATTGAAGAAAGAGTCTTCATTCCCGTCTGGATGCATCTTCAGATCATCAAACCGATTGTGTAGCACTTGTAGTTTCACCTTCTTCACTTTGCTATCTCCTTAAAAAATATTCTCAAGTTTATCCCAAATGGATTTTGTTGAGGTGCAATTCATCACCTTCAGGTAGATCTGATCAGAAAGGGCTGTAGTGAGAGCATTCTGTGCTTTAGCATCTGTATCAAGAAGTTTCCTATCTGTTCCAGTCATAGCCAGGCCTGTTGGATTAGTGACTTGTATTCCATGCACAGTAGAAAAAATAACTTCCATTCCAAGAGATCTTAGATGAGATCTCATTCTGTTCTTCCAGATCTGGAAATTGCTTCCATCGAAGTGAGGGACTCCCCTAACATTGACCACGTTTTCCATGATGAAGAAGGTCAGATTCAACACCAACAACCTTTACCCTCTGATACCACTTGAAGGACCCCGGGACACCGTGAGAGGGGAGGGGTGAATCATGGTGACCAATTTTTCTTTTAATGTGATGGATCTTGTTCCCACGTTGGTAGGAACTTGTTGAACCTGTATGATGATTATGATTAGAAAGCAAGCATTCACAAGCACAGAGAAGACACAACCCTTTTTACTTGGTTCACTACTAAGGGCTACGTCCAAGGAGCATACGCCGACAGGTTGTCGGTCGTACCAAAAACCACTATGCTTCACTAGCTGTAGATTACAAAAGTTCAGGCACAATCACTCTATCCCAGGCTCACTACCTTTACAAAGGTTAAGGGATTGCTCACTGCTTCCCTCGTGTCACTCCCGTTGACTCCCCTTGGCTCACTACCGTTGGTGAAGTCTCACTCAGTTTATAAACATGAAGGTCTCTTCAATTGATAGTCATGAAGTTCATTGTCTCCTGTTCAGCATGAGACTTTTCTTGCATCAGAGTCCTGAGTTAATGCTTTGTTAAGATCCAAACTCCAACCACTGAAGAAAACCCCCTTTTTCCTTGTCCACAGGGCAAACAACCTTTGACAAAAGGCCTTCGCAAAGAACCCTACTTCACGAGGCTCCCAAAATTGCAAGGCTCAAACAAGCCTTTGTGAAGCCCCTGCCATTTCGCGAAGCTCAATCGCGAAGCACTCTCGCGATGCTCCAGCCTTCGCAATGCTTGGCTATCGTGAAGCTCCTGCCTCTTCGCGAAGCTCACTGATCCAATGCGGGGCGTGCGTCTTTCGCGAAGCTAAAATAGCCGCCGCGAAGCTCCTCATTCGCGAAGCACTCTGCCTTCGCGAGAGACCTTTGTGAACCGAGAGCAAAGGACTTTCTCTGAAATTCTCTCTACTTCTCTCGAGGGGGTAGGCATCTATTTATAGGCGATTCCACCGACCATCTTCCCTTTCGCGCGAAGTCAATGCCACGTCATCTCAAATCGCAAAGCTCCAAAGTTTCCATCGTAAATCTGTCCAAATCGCGAAGCCCCACGGAAATTTTCCGTTCGTGGAGCTTGACGTAATCGCGAAGAATCACCGTCAACATACCTTCGCGACTTTTCCGCGAAGCTCCCTCGCACGCCGTGAAGCTCCCTTGCAAAGCCCTTCACCGCCGCGATGTGCTTCAACACTGCCGTTCGTGAAGCTTTGACGTAATCGCGAAGACGCATCGCCTCCATTCTTCTGGTCTTCATGATTTCCAAACCATGCATCCTCTCTTCGCAAAATTCAAGCCTTATCCATATTTAATTATTATCTTTAGGTAAATCCACTTTTCGCGATGCTCAACAACTTCCAGATTTTGGAACCCAAAAATTTGGCAAACACTGGGAAACAACGCCACCTTCAATACTGTTGTCTTCTTGAACGGTATGATCTCTTTGCTGGTACACGATCCGAGCTTCCATTAAGGATTGACAAAAAACACAAACCACACTCCAAATCATGTATAGAAGACCATTTTTCTAACACTTATATGTTATATATATATGATATAAAAAATAACTAAGACTTGCATGACAAAACAAGCATAGGAAAATGAAGCAGTTAACACCCAAAACATGGGTAATAACAAAATATTATTAAAAAATGAGTGATAATATGATAAAATTGGATAATATATGATAAAATAATATGAATATAGTTTTGGTATAAATTAATAACATGCTTTAAAGCATTATACAAGAGTTTTAAACACGTACAACCAAAAGGAAGTGTGTGTTAAGGGTTTTCTCATCTCACTTTTATTTCTATGAGAAATTTCTTATTCACCACTTATTTATTTTGTGTGGTGTACTACCCCTTTGATATATAATATCTTGAATATATTTATCTTCATGATATTTAATGTTTTATTTGATAATTATTTAACTTTATGGGTCTTATGATTTAAATATTTCAAAGGGGTATGGGACACTTTGATTTGATAATATCTATTTAAATCAATTATTCAATATGAGGAATTATTTGGAAGTGCAAGTAATGGGTTGTAAATGGTTAAATAAATCCTCTCAGTGCATTGGTAGTCTCTTGAGATGAAATAAGTTGGTTAAAAACCCTTAAAAGTTGTTTCCAACCATACTATGATGGGTTTCTACCGACATAATTAAAGTGGATAGAGTATTGATCATTAAAGTAACTATCTAGAGGATATATCTTGATAGTTTAGATGTCCAAAATTAAGCATTTCCTTCATTTTAGTTATTACTATTCAGATGATTTTAACAATGAAAAAAATATAGGGATGCATTTTCATTCACAAATTATTGATTACATGTGATATGTGTTATGTTATTTACCATGATATGTTGACTATTCTCCTTGATTAAAGTTATATTACTTTGTACTTTACCCTTACTGAGAATTTGAGATCACCCCTTTATTATGTTTTATTTTCCCCCAGTTTACAAGAATTTTATTATGATTGATATTTAGGTTTTAGATAGGAGAATAATGGTGTTCCCAAATAATTTTTCTTTGTATTTTATGTTTAAAATGTAATTTGAATTTCGAATATGTTTTTAGTTTATCAGTACTACTAAACTATTAATTCCTCTAGGATGTGATTTCTTGTATCTTCTGCCAATGTAATAAAGTAAAACACCAAATCTAGGCTTTTGGGGTTGGGATTTACATTATAAATTTCACTAGAGGATTATAGAGTGACTAAATTAGTTTTCTTTGTAGAAAATGTTCAACCATATATCAATTCACATGATATACCATGAGGAAGTAATTATTATTGAATAAGTTTATAAAACCTTATAAGAGTTGGACTTGTCATGGGGAAGAATATATTTTTTCCATCAAACAAAAACTATTCATGTAGATTTTGATGTGAGGAAAACTGATATGATGCATGAAATTCTTATAGAAATGGTATGCGGGTTGTCTCCTGATGGTATTGACATATAGAATATTGATATTGGTGTGATCAATATATGTTCTGTTGTATATTGTGACCCATTGAGGGTTTATGAAATATTTTATCATGAAAAAAATGAATTATATTCAGGGTTTACTACTTATAATAATTTTTCATTTATCATGGAGCTGTTGTACTTGAAGGATTTGAATTATTTGGAAGACACATCATTTGACTTGATGTTTTTGTTATTGAAAAAATACTTCATACTGGTGCTAAGATTTCCAATTTGTATTAAAATTCTCATTAGTTGAAATAGAACTTAGGTTTCACATATGATACCATAGATTCATGTGAAAACAACTGTATGCTATTTAGAAAAGAAACTACCGATTTGGAGAATTGTACGCTATGTGAATATTCTAAGTAGAAAGATAATGAGGGAAATCAGGCTTATCGAAGTTAGACAATGAAACGGGGGAAAATGATTTCCATAAAGAAAATTCATTACTCTACACTAAATCTAAGTTTTAAAGGATTCTTTATGTTATCTAATGTCTCTAAAACAATGAGATGATATATGGAAAGAAATAAGGAAAGTGATATGCAAACCCAGTAAATAGAATCTCTTTCGTGGAAGGATTTCGATTAGAGGAACCTCAAAATTTACTAAAGATAGCCTTAATGTATAGTTTGTTTGGAAGGGGACAGTTTCAATCCATTAATGTCTATGGTTGGTGAAACTCATAGTATATATCCCATGGTGTTGGTTATATATAATCTTCCTTTGTAGATTTGTATGAAACAATAATTTCTATCAATTTACACTCCTATTAATGGATCTAAAATTTTAGGGGATAATATTGATGTTTACCTTTTTCCATTTATTGATGATCTGAATGAGGTTTTTGGTTATGGTGTGATGAATTACGATTTTGAAATGAATAAAATGTCTAAACTACAGGATGATTTATTGTGGAAAATCAATGAAATCTCATATTGTGAAAATTTATTAGGTTGAAGTATGAAATAAGAATTATCTTTCCCTTTTTTCAATAGAAGTAAAAATTATACATGGATTTAACATTTTAAAAAATGGGCAAACATAGGTCGCATATGTTTTCTAGCCCCCTAAACATAGGTTGAAAAAGTACAGAGTTGAATTTGATAGTTCTTGAGAATTCAAACATGCACTAAAGATCATGAAAATAGTATAAATATTATCATAGATTGAGCAAGAAAACAAACCCATGGTATATGAATTTTAATATTTGGTGGCTCATTCATTATCCTATATTCATTGTGTGGGTAGATAAAAAAATCATAATTTGAAGAAGAAAAGTACTTTTTAATCCTCCTTAATTGAAAAGTAACATACTAAAGCATAATATGGATGTCATTCACATTGAAAAAATGTTTTTCATAATATTTTTTAGACCATTTTGGGTGTTAGTGGAAAATCAAAAGACCATGTCAATGAACGACGTGATTTAGAAGAAAGGGTTTCAAGGAATCAATTTAATTTAAAATTGGGTGAGGGAAACATTGTAATGTACCAAATATTCTTTAATTTCATTCATATAAATCATATTTTATAATTAATTTTTTATTTTGAGAACATAGAAATACGTTTACATTTCATAAATAACTTTACACATCATGAACAACTATAATTAGAAACAATAAAGATATTATTTAATGATATAATCAAAATTGTATTATTTTTGGAGACTATAAAAATACTTTTTTAAAAAATTATTTTAGGGTAAATTTATTAGTTTTAAATATAATTATTTTTATGAAATAATCTTATAAAACACTTTCTAAATGATAATATATTGTAACTAATCCCTAAGTAATTTTTATAACGGTCAGAATATTTATTTTCCTATAAAAACTGCTAAATATCAATTAGTATGGATTTTTTAAAATTCAAAATTATCATATATATAGAACTATTTTGAAAAAATAAATATCAAATTTTTATTCCACAAATTGAAATTATCTAAAGGATAATTTATGGTAATTTTCTAAAAAAGTTGATTCTTGGGTTAGAAAGTGAAAATACTATTTTTAAGAAATATGATAACTCTCATAATATAATTAGGATATGATAATGATTTAAATATTATTAATCATTATTCTTGATAAAAAAATTAAGGAATAATGTAATACATAATTTGTTACATTTGGAAACACATTCTTAGCATTTGGAAAACCATGATTTTATCTTTTATGAAAAAACCTATTTTTTGATTTATACATGTACCCTATTAGAATTGATTTTTAAAACCTTTATAAATTGAATCAAGTAAAATGGATTTAATATTTGGAATTATTAGGTGGAAAGTATATAATAAGGTTAATTTCATTTTTCTTAGTAAAAAAAGTTAGCATGGTAAAAGATTAATTAACGTAATATAAGTAAAATATTGTAGCGAGTTAAAGTTAAATGGTAAAAGCATAAAATACATAACATATATAGAATTTAATAGATGTTTTATATATTTTTAGAACTTAACCAGCCTTTAAAAAATTAATTTTCAACCAAAATCATTGGAATTGATGCCACCCAAAAGTGTTTAGCTATAAATACGAAATAATTATTATTTCATCACTTAAATCCATCCCTCGTCAAGTATACATACATCCGATTACATCCTCACATTCAAAACTAAATACTTTGAGCATGATTTATCTCTTAGAATACCACTCAAGAGTATATCCATGGTGGTTTCATGGTTCTAAGGATCCCCTCACTAAATCTAAGAAACATCCTCCCAATGTAAGAGAATTCTCCTTTTCTTCCTTTTCATTCAAGTACCACCTTTTTAAAGGTATCTTAATATCGAAGATTATTTATTTTCATGTAATTATTATCTTTACATCACTACAAAAATGGTGATTTTTCAATGGAATACCTCCATTACCTCTCATTATTCCCCCCATTTAATCCATGTTGTATACTATCATGGTGCTGGATTTAATTCTAAAATTTCTCTCTTTTAGATGAGAAATTCTAATATTCTAAATACCCAAACCCCTTACATTTTAGTGGGTATTCCCCAAGATGTAAATATAACTTATTTATCAGGGATTTACATGTATTAAACCCATAGTACCTTATCATGTGTTTAAAATGAAGTAATTTTCATGTTTTTAAGAACATATGCACTCAATGATTTTATATGAAACTAATTATTTTTTCTATTTGGGTTATTGGTAAAATGATTTATTATGATAAATTTTTATCATATGAATTTAGGAATATGAAGGGTGTGTCTTGATAGAAGTATAATTCATTAGGTAAATAATTTATCTCTAGATATGACATGTTTTATGATACCTTAGAGAATAACCTTGGTAATTATGATTTATGAAACCCTAGTGATAAGACTTGGTGACATACTTATGAATATATCATGTTTACGTTTTAGCCACATTTCCCGCTATGCCTCAGGTACTTATGATCACATTATTCTACATGTACTTATTATCATGTTATACCTCATATACGTATGATCATGTTATCCCTCATATACTTATGATCATGTTATGCCTTATGTAATTATGATCATATTATGCCTCCTGTTATTAGAACATGTTCTGCCTCACGTAATGATGATATTTTTATTTATATTGTACTTATTGTGATTTTATTCCTCTTGTTTTCATGTTTATGTTATTATATTATGTCTTATATTTTACCTATTATGTTCATTTATGCTCTGTTTTTATTATTTATCCCTTAATGGTCTGTATAGATCACCCTTTTCTTGTGTTTCACATTTTCCCTAGGAATTATAATGAATGGGTTCCGTACAAGAAAATTACATGTGTGGATAATCCTTGTGAAATAAATGTGTATTGTAACATGTTTTTAGTTGAAAATGTTCCTATTTTTCAAATACACCAAACTTTAAATTCGAGGAGTTTATTGTCATTCATGTGAGGTATTAAAAATAACACATGTTTAGTGCCATATTTGGAAGTTCAGGTTTGGGGTGTCTCATTTGGAATCATAGGATAGTTTTTTTATTTTTTGGTAATTGGGATTCAACATATTTCGGTATAGAGCCTTAAATAGATAATAATTTTTCCTTTAAGACTATGTTACATGTAACTAGTATGACCAAATAAAATTAACTTCTCTAAGGTGTTATTAATGTGTCCTTTATATAGACTAAATTTAAGTTAACATTTGGGTTTAGTAAGTGTTATTCAAGTTGTAAAATTATGAGGACATAATTTATTTAAGGCGGTAGAATGTAACGCCCCAGAAATTAATTAATATTATTAATAAAAATCTTATTTATAATTTATGTCCTATTGTGACCACATATAAATAATTCTACATTTCATAAATAAATTTCAACATTATGGACAACTATAACTAGAAATAATAAAGGGATTATTTAATTACATAATCAAAATTGTATTATTTTTGGTGACTATAAACATATTCTGTTAATAATGTGTTTCATTTTAAATGTAGTAGATTTTAATAAAAATTAATTATATGAAATAATCTTATAATTTTTTTTTCTAAATGATAATATATTTTAACAAATCAGTAAGTAATTTTAATAATGGCCACAATGTTTATTATGCTATAAAAACTATTAATTTTCAATATATAAGGTTTTTTTTATCAAAAATATAAAATTCTCATATTTAGAGAATTATTTTTATAAAATAAATATCATATTTTCTTTTTTCACATCACAATTATCTTAATGTAAATTTCTGGTAATTTTCTAAGAAAGTTTATTTTTGGGTTGAAAAGTGAAAATAATGTTTTTACGAAAAACGATAAATCTTCTGATATAATTAGGATATAATCATGATTTAAATTTTATTAATATTTATTATTGATTAAAAATTATTTAAGTAATATCATAATAGATAATGAGTCATATATATATATAAACATGTTTATCATTTTTAAAACCATGATTTTATCTTTTCTTAAAAAACTTCTTTTATGAGTTATACATGTATCATATTAGAATTTATTTTTATAACTTTTATAAATTAAATAAAGTAAAATTTATTTAATATTTTTAATTATAATTTCCAAGTAAGCTAATAAGGTTAATTTCATTTTTAGTCAATGAAAATTTACCATGGTCAAAAAATAGTTACTACATTATAGGTAAAATAATGTAGTAGGTTAAAGTTAAATAATAAAACCATAAAATACCTAAAAACTACAAAACTAAATGTGTGTTTTATATATTTTAATACCTCAAAAGTGTTTTAAAACATTAATTTTCAACCAAAATCATTGTAATTTATGCCACTCAAAAGTGGATAGCTTTAAATACAAAATAATCATTATTTAATCACTTAAAACCACCCCTCATCAAGTATAGATACCCCCATTCCCTCCATGATTTACACACCAAAGACTTTGAGATTTTTTTAAATATCCCTCTCAAGATTCTCCCCTAGGTTGTTCCAGGTTCTAAGGATTCACTCTCTAGTTTTAAGAAACATCCTCCCAATGGAAGGTAATTCTCCTATTCTTCCTTTTATTTCAAGTACCACCTTTTTGTGAGTCTTATTAATGTCAAAGATTATTTATTTTCATGCACTTTTTATATTTCCATTTCTTACAAAATGGTATTTTATCAATGGGAGACCTCCATTATCTCTCATTATTCCCTCCCTATAATTGATTTTGTATACTTTCATGATACTGAATTCATTTCTTGGATTTATTTGTTTTAGATGAGAAATTCCAATATTATAAATACCATAAACACTTCCTTTTAAATATTTACTCACCAAGATGTAAATATAACTTATTGATTAGGGATTTACATGTATTCCCTTCTTATAGGTTAAAAATTAATCAATGTTCATGTTTTTAAGCAATTATGCAATCAATGATTTTATATGAAATCTAATTTTTATTCTCCTTGAGTTATTGGTAAAATTATTTATTATTATCAAAGTGGATAACATGAATTAATAGACATAAAGTGTGAACTTTTATAGTGCTCCAATGCATTGAGTACATAATTAATCTCTAGATATGACATATTTTATTATACCTTGGAGAATAACCATTGTTATTATGATTTATGATGACTTAGTTATAAATATCAGTGATATGATTATGAATGAATCCTATTTATATTGTAGATGCATTTCCATGTCATACTTCATGTACTTATGATCATTTTATTCTTCATGTACTTATAACCATGTTACTCCTCATGTACTTATGATCATTTTATACCTTAGGTACTTATGATAATGTTACGCCTTTTGTTATTATGATCATGTTATGCCTCATGAACTGATGATCATGTTATCCCTCTAGTACTTATGATCATGTTATTCCTATTTTAATCATGCTTGTGTTCTTATAGTATGTCTCATGTTTTACCCATGATGTTCATTTATGCTCTATTTTCATTTTTTTATCCCTTACTGGTCTGTATAGCTCACCCTTTTCTTATGTTTCCCCCTTTCCCCAAGAATTACAATAAAAGGGATACATATAAGGAAATTACATGTGTGGATAATCCAAATGGAAGAAATATGTATTTTACTATGTGTTTAGTTATAAATTTACCTAGTTACCAAAGACACCAAAATTTTGATCCTAGGTGTTTTTTGTAATTCATGTGATATTTTAAAAAAATATGCATGTTTAGAACCAGATTCAAAAATGTGGGTCTAGGGAATCTAAAACAAGGAATACTTTCCTACAACACAGTAAATGATCAGTATAAATGAGAGAGACATATATTTCAATTTTTGAGATACTCAATGTTCCTGAAGGTTACTCTTATAATATTTCTATGTGTGTGAATGTGATGAGTAGGACATTACAAGGGTTTAAAGTCACGAAAATAACACACTAATTTAGTAGTTGATTCCAATTTAAAATCATGATATTTTATCGCCCAATGTTGTTAAACCATTAACTAATATGAGTCTTTTTTATTCCACTGTTTAATAAATCAATGAGTGTTTGATTTAAAAATTTTGTAGGATAGAATTGTACTTACAGTTTTTCACTTGGAGAAACTATTTACATCATTATTTTTCAATGTTATGGTTCACTTGAAAGTACGCCTAACCAATGTAGTAATGGATAATAGTTTAATATAATTCAAGTGGATGTATCCTATTTAGTGTTATCAAAATACATTAAATTTATTTTTTCTTAACATAGCTCATATAGAAGCATCAATATCCAATTTTTATTTGATAGATGAGTCTAAATTTTTTTGTGCAGAATATATTATAGATGTTAAAACAAAATTAAATAAGGCCTTTCAGATTCATGATAGTCTAGTTGGATAAGTAACTATATTTGATATGTAAAACATCTAGTGGGTAAAAGTTAATCAATACATTTTTTTCAACACTCCATAAGCTTCACCACTGCTAAAACAAGTGGCTTATCACTTTTATTGTTTAAATTTTACATGTTTTGTTTTCATATATAGTCTAATAATTTAAACAAGGAATTATCTTTTCCAATAAATACAATAATGAGATAAAATAAGAGATGCCTTATATAAGTGATTATCAAATTCAACAGTCCCATTATGCATAATTTCATGATTGGTTCAAGGATTTTGTACATATAAATGGATTTTCATTATGATTAGAGTATAGTAGTAATTAATTTTTGCATTAATTTTTTTCTTCTATAATATATATAGGTTAAAAACCTGTGAGAGTTATGTGAACCTACACTAATTAAAGAATTTAACCAATAAGCTTAAGGTCAATTTATAACAACATGTCATTACAAATATTTATACGATAAAAAATTTTAGTTTTATATTTAAGATGTTGATGAAAAATGAGAAATAAAAAATAGTGGATTTTTTTGACCATATATCAATTATGGTTATAAATAAGGACAATTGAAGGAAATCATTGAAGTTTTATACATGCATGGGTTGAAATAAATATTTTTAAATTATAGTTGGGTTGATCCAGTATGTGAAACTATAGTCTATCAATATTAGATTACATTGGTGAACTTTAATAGTTTGTTATATAGATATGAATGAGTTACTAATGAACCTTTGATTTTTGAATCACAATCATAATAAGTTTTCTTTGTTACCCTACCAACTAATCCAAATTGCAAAGTGCTATAAAAATGACAAGGTGGGGAGTGATTTTAATTGAATGAGATGAACCCGAGAATATTGATTTTTTTCACAAAAACATTATCATCACAACATATATCAATATAAAGAAGATATCTATTGGTTTAGAGAGACCGTTGAAGAAAAAATGAAATATTTTTATGTTAAATGTAAGGTATGAATGTTTTACCACTCTTGGGTTTAAAAACTATTTTAACTATTAAACTCTTTAAAAACTATCTAAATTTTATTTTGTGTATTTAATATATATTTATTTTTTATATAGTCTATAAGTTCATAAATACAAATTATTTCTATGAATTCATACATTTTAGGGGAATAATCTCTAGGTCCACATCATTCTGTAGAGGCATTTTCATCTATGGGTTGAGGTATGTATGCATATAAATGTTTTTATTTTTTTTGATTATGTAGTGAAAATATATATGCATATATGTATAATTATGTATGAAAGTATTTTCAATGGGATTTGACTAAATTAATTCTTCCTATCATAGGAGAGGCAATGGTCATGGGTTTTCGTCATGGAATTCTGATACGACCCTTGACATATCACTTGACGAGACATACCCTTCAGTGGGAGTGGGTTCCCCTACATTTATTGAAAAGTTGGATCATATCATATGTGAACGACATATATTTCCATTGACTATACATAACTTGGTTTCATTCCCTCAAGATACAATATATCGACTATAGCGGGAAGTTCATGTAAAATGATCATTTTAGTTTCTTAGATATTTTTAAAAAATAACTACATTTATGATAATTTTTTTATCAAATTATATTATCTAAGAGTGTGACCCCAATGATTTTTGGCTAGTGTGTACGACTAAATGTTATAAATGTGGATTTATTATAATGACAGAGTGAAGTGGGGTCACTGGGTACCAAATATGGATGCCAAAATCATTATAGATAGAGGCCTTCTACTATATCAATGGCGTGACTTGTTTTCAAATTTCCACACTGAGGCTAAAAAGGTGAGCCAATTTATGTTAGTCTATATATTTTTAATAATGTGTAGCATTTTACATGTTTCAAATTTGAATTAATCGAATATCGGTGGTGACAGAGTGGAATTCCTAGAATCATGTGTTGTAGGGACCACCTCATAGGCTTTGGACTTGTGAAATTTCCCATATTTGACATGATATATTTATCATTTAATTTTTATATTTATTATTTAATGTGGGTTCTTTTCCTATTGTTTTATCTTATTTGTATATAGTTTTTGGAGCAAGGTGATCTAACTAATAAAATGTCGAAGTGGATGATGTCACATGATTGAAATGATCTCGAGGTTGTAGATATTATAGTAAGTTTTTATACTAATTATCAATACTTAAATATATTTTTATATTAATATATATTTATATTTATATATTACAAAGGGTCAATTTTCGGTTGAGTTAGAATAGATGCCAGTGGACCAGTGAAAACTTTCCATGTGGAGGGATGAGATATTTCATCTCATTATTAGTTGTGATGGACATGGCTATAGATTTACATATGGAACGAGGATTCATCATTCCATAGTTCCATACACTATGTTTATAACTCCTATTGTTGCTGGGATAACATAGGAGGTGATAGATTTTGAGGCATGGATGTGTGCTTCCATGGAGGTATATTCGTATTTGTTAGTTGAGGTTAGAGCATTTTAGGAGTATATTATCTAATGTAATGGTGTAGGGGATCCTATGACATAGGTTTAAATTGGATTTAT
This sequence comes from Viscum album, assembly GCA_963277665.1. Classification (NCBI taxonomy): domain Eukaryota; kingdom Viridiplantae; phylum Streptophyta; class Magnoliopsida; order Santalales; family Viscaceae; genus Viscum; species Viscum album. Next base: position 1,566,971,880 of record OY728161.1, read on the forward strand.
TTTATTTTTATTACATTAATTGTTATTATATTAATAATTTTTTTTGGTAGGCCTCTACCACACCGAACGTAGATAGTATCCATGGTCTTATATGTTGCATCAGATCTTGAATGTGTGTTTTTATTTATCTTTTTTATTTCTCATTCAAATTTAATTTCCCATTTTGTTTTAGTATTTTTATTAAAGTGAAAAATCACATTTATATTTTCATTAAATTGAAATTTTTCTATGTAGGGATTCAAATCCAACGAAATACATTTATATTGATGAGAAAACCTTGGAAAATAATTATTAAGTGATTTCTTGTCTATAAATATCATCTGACCATCAATGAGATTTTTGGAATGGTTAGGGAAATTTAAAATACATTTTCAATTTTATTAGAATTTTTTTAATAATGGACAAATCATGTGTGTAGGGGTCAAAACTGACTAAATGAGATCCGATTAACATGAAATACTAGGAAAAAAATCTTTAAGTCATTTAAAATATAGAGGAATCATCATCACATAGATCAAATATTCTAATTTCTTGATATGATTTAAAGTAGTGTTTGTTCTTCAGATATTGAGTCAAGTGAAAAATCACATAAAGGGGGAAAATAATAAGAAAACAAACTTGGATTGAGATAAAATCATGGGAAAAGGATCATGGAGTCACTTTTGATCTATATGAATCAATAATACATCCATCAGGTCCTTATGTTTTTAGGTATGATGGAAAATGATGGGTAATGTTGTCTAGTTTTATTAAAAGGTAATATCTCCTGTTTAAATGTCAAAAATGAGAAAAAAACTTTTCATTGATGTGAAAATATAGGAGAAAATTCCTCAAATATTTTTGATATATTGAAATCAACCACATGCAAATACAATGCCTGAATTGATCTGTATGGATTAAGGTATGATTTGAAATTATTACCATTTTTGTAATAATGGTAAAATCATGTGTGTAGTGGTCAAAACAGACTAAATAAGAATCATATGACATGAAATATTACAAAAATGATATTTATATCACTTAAAATTTGGTAAGAATCATTAATATGTAAATTTATTAACCAAATTGTTTGGTAGGACCGAAAGTGCCATTTATTCCTCAAATTTGGAGATAAGTGAAAAATCACATAAAAGGGGCCAATAACAAGAAAACACACTTTGATTGAAATAAAATCATGGGATAATTATAAATGAGTCATTTTTGATATGTTGGAATCAACCCAAAATCCATAAGATGCTCATGTTGCTTGGTATAATTGAAAATGATGGGTAATGTTGTCTAGTTTTATTAAAATGGAATATCTCCCATTTGGGGGTAAAAAATAATCAAAATAATTCTGAAATACATTAAAATGTAGTATAATATTCATCAAATCATTTTTGATCTATTGTAATCAACCAAAAATCAATGTGATTCCCAAATTAATCAATATGGATTGAGGTATGATTTGACATTATTATCACTTTTAAAATAATAGGAAAATCATGTATGTAGGGGTAAAAACTAACTAGAAGAGTTCTGATTGACATGAAATCATAGAAAAATGATCTTTAATCCAATCAAAATCTCTAGGAATCACATGGATTAGATTCCCAAATTTATTAGTACGATCACAAGTGGTATTTTCCCCTAAGATATGGAGTTAAGTAAAAAATCACATAAAATAAGCCAATACAAATAAAATTCACTTAGATTGACATGAAATCCTAGGAGAATGATCATAACATCATTTTTTATTTATATAAATCAACGATTCATCCACTATATGGTCATGTCACCTAGTATGATGAAAAATTATGGGTAATGTTGTCTATTTTTATTAAAACTACTTATCTTCTTTTAGGGGGTCAAAAATGAGAAACTGAATATTGATTGATGTGAAAATCTCAGAGAAAATTCCTTGAATCATTTTTGAACTATTTAAATCAACTCCACATCAATATGAAACCCAGATTTATTTATATGGTTAATGTATGATTTGAAATTTTTACCATTTTTCGCAATAACAGAAAAATCATGTGTTTAGTGGTAAAAACCAACAAAAAGAGGTCTAATTGATAGGAAATATTAGTAAAAAGATATTTATGTAATTTAAAATCTATAGTAATCATCAACATATCAATTGGATAACTGAATTGATCTGTATGATTGAAACTGATGTTTTCTCCTTGGATTTGGTATTTATAAAATAAAGTACCTAAAAGAGAAAAATATCAATAAAACACACTTATATTGACATGAAATCATGGGAAAATGATCAAAATTTTGTTTATATCTATAGGAATCAATTCTATATCCATCGGATGCTCATGTCACCTAATATGTGGGAAAATGATGGGTATCATTGTCTAGTTTTATTAAAATTAAATATCTCATATAAGGGGATAAAAATGGGGAAAAATTATGATTTCTGTTAATATCTTGGATAAAATTCTATAATTCCTTTTTGATCTCATGGAATCAACCTCACATCAATCTATTTCTCAGACTGATCGGTATGGATTAAGGTAAGATTTTACATTATTACCATTTTTGTAATAATTAGAATACCATGTGTGTATAGATTAAATCTAACTAAATGAGCTCTTATTGACATTAAATATTAGGATAATATTTTTTAATTTATTTAAAATCTATAAGAATCATCATCACATCAATTGAATACCTAAATTTCTTAGTGTGATCGAAAGTGGTGTTTTTCCCTTGGATTTTGAGTTAAGTGTGAAATCATGTAAAAGAGTCCAATACTAAGAAAAAGCAATCTTAACGACATAAAATCATGGGATAATGATCAAATATTTGTTTTTGATCTATAAGAATCTACACCGCATCCATAAGATGCTTGTGTCACCCAATATGATGGAAAATGAGGGGTAATGTTGTCTAGTTTTACAAAAATGGAATATCTTCTCTCATAGGATCAAAAATGAGAAAACAACTTCTAATTGATGTGAAAATATAGGATACAATTCATCAAATAATTTGTGATTTATTGAAATTAGCTATGCATTAATCCAATTACCATATTGATTAGTATGGCTTAATATATGATATGAAATTATTACCTTTTTTTAATAATGAACAATAATGTGTGTTGGGATCAAAACTAACCAAATGAGATTCTATTGACATGAAATCTTAATACAAAGATATTTAAGTCATTTAAAATATATATTAATCATTTTCATGTTTATTAGATCCCTATATTTATTTATATGATCAATAGTGGCGTTTGTCCCTCAGATTTGGAGTTAAGTGAAAAATCACATAAAATGGGTCAATACTAAAAAAAATACTAAGATTGGCATGAAGTCATGTTATAATGATCATGAAGTTGTTTTTGATCTATATGAATCAATTCTACATCCATCGGATTATTGTGTTGCCTGATAAAATAGAATATAATAGGAAACATAGTCTAGTTTTATTAAAATTGCATATCTCCCATAAAGGCGTCAAAAAATGAGAAAAAGACATCTAATTTATGCGAAAATATAGTCAAATATATCTTAAATAATTTGTGATTTGTTGGAATCGATGGTGTGTCAATCTGACACACGGATTGGTCAATATGGCTTTAGGTATGATTTGACAAGATTATTATTTTTTTAATAATTGGAAAATTATGTGAGTAGGGGTCAAAACCAACCAAACAAGATCTGATTGACATGAAATATTTGGAAAATTATATTTGAGTCATTTAAAATCTATATGAATCATCATCACATGGATTAGATACCCAAATTTCTTAGTATAATCAAAATTGAAATTTTTCCCTTATATTTGGAGTAAAGTGAAAAATCATATAAAAGAGGTCAATACCAATAAAAACATTTTAATTGACATGAAATCATTTCAGAATGATGAATTACTCATTTTTCATCTATACGAATCAATTATGAATTTATCGGATGCTAATGTCATCTGATATAATGGAAAATAACAGGTAATGTTGTCTTGTTTTATTAAAATGGAATATCTCCAATCTTAGGGTCGAAATGAGAAAACAATTCTGATTTATGTGAAAATATATGGAAACATTCCTCAAATCATTTTTTATTTATTGGAATGAGTTGTACATTAATTCGATGCCCAGATTGATCTGTATGATTTAAGGTATAATTTGACATTATTACTATTTTTGTAATAATGGGAAAATCTTGTGTGTAGGGGTAAAAAACTACCAAATGAGCACATATTGACATGAAATATATGTAAAATAATCTTTAGGTCATATAAAACATGTATGAATCATCTTCGTATTGATCAGATACCCAAATTTCTTGATATGATTGAAAGTGGCATTTGTCCATTACATTTGAAGTTAAGTTAAAAATCATATAAAAGGAGAAATTACCAAGAAAAAATACATCTATTGACAATAAATCATGGTAGAATGATCACTGAATCATTTTTGATATATAGGAATCAACATTTCATCCATCAGATGCTCATGTTGTCCAATATTATAGAAAATGATGGGTAATGTTGTCTAGTTTTATTAAAATGACATATCCCCCATTAAGGGGTTAAAAACAAGAAAATGATTTCTAATTGATGTGAAAATCTAGGATATCATTCCTTAGATCATTTTAGATCTATTGAAATCAACCACATATCAATATGATGCACAAATTGATTGGTATTTAGTAAACATGATTTTGAAATTGAATTTTCATTGTATAATTGAAAATTATATAGTTTAATTAGATATTTCAGATTAGTTTTGCATAATTTTTATATTTATGATTCATTATGTTACTAACCCTTTATTAACTATTTATTAATATTATATATATATATATTAACCAAATAAATTTCATTTTTATATGAAACATATTAATCTATATTTTTTAAATTGTTTTTTGTTTCGTATCTGTAGGTTGATTGAGTAGGATGATTGGAATGTCATGTAACTGTCTGGATACTAGTTTTTTATTTTGTGTTGGTTATTTAGGATTTCATTTAAATGAATTTTTTTTTCAAATTATACAGCCTAATAATTTCTATAGAGGTCTATAATGATTTATTTTTTTAGGACTATTAGAGACCACCATAAGAGTCCGCTAGAATATAAAGCTTTAGCGACTGCCTATGATAGATGTCAAAGCCCTTACCAGCAACCACTATCTCAGTAATCTGTGGACCTCTATTGAGACTAACCTTGGAGAACATTATTACCATTTATCGATGGGGAAACTAAGACAACCAGAAGTGGTCATATGGTAGTCTCTAAATAACTTTAATAATCACTTTTAGTAGTCATTAATGGTCAAATTTGTAGTAGTGCATCGTCCCCTACTATTAAGCCCCCCTCTGGTGCCATCAATACCATGTCTTACCTTTCACTTCTCTTGCCTACCGATCCCCTCCCCCCTACACTGCTGAGCCATTTCCACCCATTATTGACCCCCACACCATGGAATATCCCCCAATCGACCCCTCCCTAACCTTCTCTCCCCTACACTGCCAATCCCCCATCCTCACACAACCCTCTTATGCCTTCAATCTCTAGTCCCTTGTTATCAATACCCCACCCTCTCACCCCTATCCATCCTCCCACAAATTTATATTTTATTATGTTAACTCTGAATTGGTATAAAACACACCAAACACTCATTATTTATTGTAACACAATGGTGAGGTGAACATCACCATCTTGAATGAGTTGAGGCACCAGACTCACATTGTTTTTATTTTGTTAAAATTTTCATCATTTATCTTGAAATCCCTTTCTATTAGGATATTCTAAGTTCTTGGAGAACCTCACTATTTATATTCCCTCCCTATAAATTAATGATGTTAACTGATTCTTCATCTGTCATTTAAACTCAAGCTAGGATTTATCAACTTCAATTTCAATTCAGGTACTATGTCCTTAGTTTTTTAGTTAGAAGTGTAGTAATTATTACTTCAATTTTTCCAAACCACTATTTCCAGTGCTAATACAAATAGTATTTCAAATTATATTCTGATTAGTTATATACGCATGTAGGTGTGTGAACCCATTCTTCAATGAGTTGTAATGTAAAATTAGTTTTTATTAGCAAAAATAATTCTAGGTAGATTCAACATGGTTGAAGAAATATAAAGTGAAAATTTCAATATATCATTCTTCTCTTTTTACCCAATTTACAAAATATTAAAAAATTTACATAGAAATATGATTTTTACATGTTTTATGCATACATATTATTCCTATTTAATTATGTTATACAAAAAATTCCTAATATAAATTTAGGTTTATCTCTATATTTGTTTTATTTATCAAGTCATTGCATAACTTTTATGAATTTCTACTTCAAACTAACTTGATTAATTTAATTGAATATATTCCCATAATTATCTAAATATTAAAGAAGGCTAGTTTGAAAATATTATTCATCTATATCTAGGTTATACCTATGTTTTGTATTTCATAACCATTTTTTGCTTCAGGAAGGTTTGGTTTTGTATGACATATAATAATACATAATAGTATGTTATCTATTATATGTTGTATATAGAGAAAATAAGTCTTCATCCATATTTAATATATAAGCGATAATATATAACATATTTTTAATATGATTTAGCTTCAATAATGGGAGAATTTCAAGATATTCTAGATAATGAGAAACCTTATATGTATTAAGTTGTAAATGGGAAGCAGGTAAAATAATGTCTACAAGTGTGGGTTGTTTCATTGATGTCTGCACATATGGAGTTATATTTTTGGATTTTTTTAATGAAACATTGGTATTTTTTTGTTCCATATAATTTCAAAATATATTTAAGATAATTAAGATCCTATTATTCGTACTCTGAATTGGTATATGAACCACCATGAACTCAATATTTCTTAGAGCACAATGGTGAGTAAAATCTCACATTCTTTAATGAGTTGATTCACTAGGCACACCTTCATTTTTTTTGATTAAAATTTTCATCATTGATTTTTAAAAACCATTATATTTGGCTCTTCTACGTTCCAGGAGATCCTCACTATTTATAATCCCCCCTATCAGTTAATGTTACAAACTGATTTTACATATGTTACTAAAATTTATGCTAGGAATTTTCATCTTAAAAGGCTATTTAGGTACAAGGTGTTTAGTTTTTCAGTTTGAAGTGTATTAATTATTACTTCATTTTTTAGAACCACTATTTTAAATTGATTTGACATCTGTTATTGAATATTACTTATATCTATTTATATCATTCTAAAAATAAATGATTCACCGAATACTCTACCAATATATTTACTGATTTTAAAGAACCAACCTGGGTTGACCTAACTCATCACCTAAGCCAGACTGCCACACAACCCGAAGCATGTTTTCAATCACCACAGGCTGACGAAAAGCATTGGGCATAACCAACTATCTCTTAGGAATGATTTTCCATAGGTAAACTGATATGATCCATACATAAAATAGGATGCCCATTATAATATCATGAGATTAAATAGTAGAATATATGTAGATACTATAAACAAAAAGATACATCGTAGTACAAACATTCCATAATAGGAGATATACATACACATGGTATCTCAAAAACAAACCCAAAATCAAAGAGGGGGTAATAATCCAAACAAGGCCCAAGAATCCTACCCAATGTGTAAAAAATAACAAAAACAACTCCTCATTAGCCAATATCTAGGATACCATATCTCCTCTAAAAAACACCAGACAACATTAATCAAGAAGAACCACCCTGAAACATAGTTCTCTTTCCTCTATCGGTGTCCTACAAAATCAAATCTGTAAATGCCCAAAAGGGCCAAGTAGGGGTTGAGACAAAAACCCTAGAAATATACCACCCTGAAACTATTTAATGCTACCCATGAAAACCAATAAAATACTTTTAAACCATTTTCAAAACTAAACCATTTTATGACAAACCAATTTCATGTAAGCTTTTGAAACCTATTTGGGTTTCGTTTTCAAAACAAAACATGGATTTAAAAAATAATTTCAAAAAATGGATCAAATAAATAAAAAAGGGAACAAGTTACAACCTGCTCAAAATAACCAAGAAGTCTAATAAAGGTGAGGATAATAATCAACATCATATAAACATATAAATGGAAAATGGACAAATGGGAATTATACATCTCATCACATTAAAATGGTACTAATCAAATATATAAAAAATATAAACCAAACCATCTTGAGTAAGGAACACCTAGGTCTCTAATCATCTGGCCAATCATGATAGAGTAATAAAATATTCTTGCTATCTAAGTAATGGCAGATCTCATAGTATTCCCCAAGCCCATCTCCAAGAGTGAACATGGTATCTCGACAATCAACATTGAAGCTCACATGGTCTTACTACCCAAAGGCACACTTGGTTCCTTGTAAATAAATGAAGGCTCGAAAAATCCTCCATATGAAGGCTCATATGGTATCTCAAACTAACTTCTCACTCACACCCTAGTTAACACTTGGGATACTCCATGCTAACACATCCAAAAAAAGTTCTCATATCAATCAAGCTATAACATATGTTATTTCATAAGAAAACATGACCAATTTTATCAAAGAACATATGTCAAAGTAAAATAATTTCTAAATCCACTTTACAAATCCTTTTAAACCATAGAAACCCTTTGATCCATTTTGGAAAACACTCAATGTTCAAAATAGACACACTCATTTAGACGAACCCATTTTAAAAATCCAATTTTCTAAATTAATCCACAAATACATCAAACATGGAATTAAAACTAAGAATAAATAATTTACATGAAAATTTAAATAAAATATAACCAAAGGTGATTTGAAATGTAATGGAATTCCATGGAAAGTGCTCTTAAATAGATACACCTACCTCAAATTCGGTCCAAATATCGTCTCCCCTAATGATGACCACTTAGAAGAAGAAGAATAGGGCCTCACAAACCTAATCCATAAGAAAACAAAAAATTTCCCTCATCAAAACCCTCTTCTAGGGTTACACATCACCAATAAGGGAAAATAACAAGGCTTAAAGAGAGGTAAAGAATAAAAAACCAAGAAGAAATCAACTTACCTCAATCCAAATCACCAAGATTTCCAAGAGAAATCCACCAAGGAAGAGAAGAAGAATCTTCAAGCCAAGGGAGGTGGAATGCACACAATGGGAGACTAAAAAGGAGGGACAAAGAATAAAAAACTGATAGAGAAATTTTGGCAATTTTACAATTTTTAAATAGATGGGTCAGGTCACATAGTTTGGCCACATGGTAAAGAAAACTATGTGCCAACCACGCGGGTGCCACTATGCACCCAAAACTAGTCCAAATAGTTTTCTATGGGTCCTCACGCAGTTTAGTAAAACTATTCTCATGCCGTATGATGCTATTGTCCCTCCTTAGACATGTTACATATTTACTGTTGGGTGTTTCATAGATAATAAAATCATGCCCAAACCATGAATAACCCCTCTACCCCCTTGCATGGTTATCCCTAACATGCCACAAGGTTTGTGAAAACCATGCTCAAACACTTACACTTGGGTCTACCGCTTCTCAAAACTCCAATTTCCAACTATTAGCACCCTGGAACTCTAAAACTAAGCCAAATTATAAATAAAACTCAAAATTATATATTCTAGGGACCGAACATATGTCACACTGATTATTATGAGATAGGTAGTTACTTTTATTTAATAATAATTTATTTATGTATTTTACACAACCTTTTCCCTTTTCTACAATTAAAAATTATCTTCTTACCTCATTGCATCTTTTTTGTATATGTTTGTGATTGAGGATATTGTAGCAGGGTGTAATATAGAGGTAGATTACCATGACTAAATTTAGTGATTAGTGAATATATTAGATGTTGTTAATGAATTGATATTTGTTTCTTGATTATTCAATTAAAAATCTTTCAACCTTTTGTATTTTAATATTCTTTAATAGACATGATATATGTTCTCTTGATTTATCCATGTGAACTATTTAATAGCATAATTTTTTAGGTTACTCCAAATCGATGAAGGATGAATATTAATATTATACAAGACATAGTTTAATGTTATCTTCAATTAATTATTCTAATGGTATTCAAGAAAAAATATCCTTACATACTTTTATTCAGATACTGAGTTGAAAGTCCATTATTTTTTTAATCCTTATCTTCTAAATATGGTAAACCTAATAATGAAATTGTTCAACAATTTATAATATGAACTTATATGACATGGTTTATGTAATAGAGATCTGAATCAAATCTAAACAATAAGAAGTGGTTTCTATTACTCACTATTGTTTATAAATTCATCTCCGTTTTATTATTATTCTACTATATTAATTCATTAATTTTTTTTGTATATTTTTTTTGGAAAATATTTACCACATGGTTGCAATCTCAAGGTGCTTGAATTCCACTCTCATAATTCCTAAACTGCATAAAACATCCTTTTTGGTCTATCCTTGGTGCATTTGATATCTAATATATAGATTGAGATATTTTTTTAAGCCAGGTTTAACATATTTGTTTCTCTAGCAGTGGCTTTGATGGTATATTTGATGTCAATCATTTCATCAATCAGGGAGGGATAAAGTTCACAAACTGAGACAAGTACCTCGTAGACTCAAGAAGAGAGTAGAAATGGGAGGTTTCTTCCATGTAACCCATAAGTTACTCCAAAACTTCTTACCATTATAATTAGGTTAGTCATTTAGTATCATATATCATTTTATTTACAAAAAATCCTTACTGTCCTTTGTTTTCTTCACTTATTTCTTTTTAAATTTTCTTTAACACTCATATTATTTCTCCTTTACAAGAGTATAAAGTTATGCATCTAAACAGAGCTAATACCCAACTTGAAAATAATGGCCCATATTTATAGCATTAGAAGTTATCACAGAGTGTTAATTTTTGTACATTAAGATTCACAACATTGAAAAAGGATTTTGGAACAAGTAGTATCCTACTTCCATTGATTGTATAGATTCTTAATCAAAATTTTTACATTTTTGGTTTTGTGAAAATATAACTTGGTTCTATCTATATATGGTTGTGATGGGTAATCATATGTACCTTTCTTTGTCCAAGTAGTTATGTTGTGATTTAATCGATGACGAGGTTTTGGTGCTCATTAAAAATGTGCATCTGGGGGTTAAAAATAACCGAACGACCTTCGAATGACTTGAAATAAGACAAAAAAAATTGTATAGTGACTTTTGAAATAGTGTAGTAAAAGAAACATCAATCAAGTTTCTCATTTTCCTAAGATGACTGAAAACACACTTTTATTGTTGTGAAATAGTAAAAAATATATTTGACAATTATATCCAAAGAAAAAAAAAACTTAGAATGACATGAAATCATAAGAAAACCATATTTTCATTATTTGCGACATGTATGATTAGATAATATATCAATCAGACATGGAATTATCCTAAAAAGACCAAATAAGTAGTTTTAAATGGTTTGAAGTCCTTTTAAAACATGCTCCAGGGGGTCAAAACCAAACGAACAATCTCTAAATAGCATGAAATTGGAGGAAACAAATCTTACCATGATTTTTGAAATAGTGTAGTAGACATAACATCAATATGAGGTTTTATTTTCCTGGGATAATCAGAAATTCATTTTTATTGTTTTATAACACTAAAAGTTGCATTTAATGGTCAGATCCATAGAAAACCACATCTAAATGACATAAAATAATAGTAAAACCATTTTTGTATTATTCTTGAAATATAAAAGTAGGAGGAATGTTAAGCTGACATGTTGTCTACCCAAAACATATGATTAAGAAGTATTTAAATGTTTGATTCCCTTTAAAAATGTGTGTAAAAGGGTAAAAAATAATTGAAATACCTATGAATTCCATGGAATAAGATGAAAAAAACTGTACAAATATTATGAAATATTAGAGTATAAAGAACGTCAATCTAATTTTCCATTTTCCCAAGACAACCAAAAACACACTTTTATTGTTATAAAATACCAATACATGTTTTTAATAGTCATAACCATAGAATATGAGATAGTAATGATTTAAAATCATAGGAAACACATCTTTGAATTATTTGTGACATGTATGAGCAGAAAACACATTAATCAGACAAGAAGTATACCTAGAAGGACTGAATAAATAGTTTTAAAAGGTATGAAACCCATCAAAAATGTGCGTTAGGGGGTCAAAACCAACCAAATGACCTATAAATGCAGTGAAATCATAAAAAAAACAACGCAATAATTTTTAAATGTTATAGTAGATAAAACATTGATTTTATGTACCATTTTCTTAGGATGATTGAAAACATGCTTTTAGTGTTTTAAAACCACTGAAACATTCATGGAACAATTAAAACAAGAGAAAAAAAACTTCTGATGACATGAAATCATAGGAAAATTTTCATTCTATTATTTGTGATATGTATGAATTTTTAACACATTAATAAGATGTGTGGTGTGTTTGGACTGACCAAATAATCAATTTTTACCGGTTTATTGGCCTTTAAAAGCATGTGTCAAGGGGTCAAAACCAACAAATGAGCTCCAATTTATATTAAATCAGACAAAAACAGCCATAATGTTGTTTGTGAAATGGTGGAAAAATCATAACATCAATCTGATGTGCTATTTTTCTAAGATTATTAGAAACATTTTTATTGTTTTAAAACACCAAAATGTCTATCTAATGGTCAGATACCTATAAAAAGACCTCATAATGAAATAAAATCATAAGAATATTGTATTTTTATTATTTTTAATGTTTAATAATAGATGAAGTGTCAATAGTACATGTGGTCTACTCTAAATGACCAAATAAGAAGTTTTTGAAAGTTTGATGCTCATTAAAACCATACGTTAGGGGGTCAAAATCAACCGAACGACTTCTTAATGTAATGAAAACAAATTAAAATAGCCATAAAATATTTTTTTAAATATTTTAGTAGAAAAATGTCAATCTAGGTTTTCATTTGTTTTGGATGACTGAAAACACAATTTTATTGTTTTAGAACACCAACATGTGCGTTTAATGGTCAGGTCTATAAAAATAGTCTTGAAATGATGTGAAATAATAGGAAAAAATTATTTGTCTTATTTTGACATGTAAGATAATATGACACATAAAATATATGTATAGTTTACCTGGAATGGTTAGATAAGTAGTTTTTAAAGGGTTGACCTCCTTTAAAAACATGCATCAGGGGGTTAAAACCAACCGATCGACCTCCAAATACCATAAAATTAGAGGAAAAATCATATAATAATTTTTAAAATGTTTGAGTATTCAAAACATCAATTTTAGGTTCTTTTTTTCTATGTTGATCATAAACACACTTTTATTATTTTTCAAACACCTAAACATGCGTTTAATGGTCATTTGTGTTGAAAAAAACCTTAGAGTGATGTGAAATCATATAAAAAACATATTTTTATTATTTTTGATGTGTAAAAGTAGAAAACATGTCAACCAGATGTGTGGCCTTCCTAGAATGAAAAAAATAAGTAGTTTTAAAGGTTTGATGTCCTTTAAAAACATGCATCAGGAGGGGGGGGGGGTCTAAACCAACTGAACGACCTCTGAATGCAATGAAATCTGAGGAATACAACAGTATAGTGTTTTTTGAAATAGTAGAGTTGATAGAATGTTAATATAAGTTTTTGTGTTCTCAAGATGATCGTAAACAAAATTTTATTGTTTTAAAACACATAAACGTGTGTCTAACGGTTAGATCCATAACAAAAAAAATCAGAATGTTGTGAAACCAAAGGACAAACATATTTGTATTATTTTTCATGCATATGTGTTGAAAAAACATAAATCAAATGTGTGGTATGCCTGGAATGATCATATAAGCAGATTTTAAGGGTTTGACGCCCTTTAATGACATGCATTAGTGGGTCCAAACCAACTAAATGACCTCAGAATGTTATGAAATCAGAATAAAACAACTATAAAATAACTACAAAAATAGTGGAGGAGACAAAATGTCAATATAAGGTTCAATTTACTTGGGATGACAACTTTTATTAGTTTAAAATGTCAAAACACATGTTTAACAGTCAGATCCATAGAAAACACCCTCAGAATGATGATAAAATCATAAGAAAACCATATTTGTATTATTTTTTGACATGTATAAGTTTATGAAACATCAAAAGGACTTAAGATCTACCCAGAACGACCAAATAAGTAGCTTTTAAACATTTTGCACCCTTTAAAAACATGCTTCAAAGGGCCAAAACCAACTGAATAACCTTCTAATTCCATTAAATCATAGGACAATAAACATTTAGTGATTTTTGAATTGGTGGAGTATATGGAGCATCGATATGAGGTTCTATTTTTCTAGGATGACTGGAAAAACACTTTTATTGTTTTAAAACACCCAAATGTGTGCTTAATGATCAGATCTATAAAAACAACCTCAGAATGATTTGAAATCATAGTAAATCCATATTTTTATCATTTTTGATGTATAAGAGAAGATAATACACCAATCAGAAATGTGGTCTACCTGGAATGATCAAATAAATAGTTTTTAAAGGACTGACCAACTTTAAAAATGTGTGTTAGGTGATGAAAACCAACCAAACATCATCCGAATGCTGTGAAATTAGAAAAAAAATCATATATTTATTTTTGAAATTTTGGAGTAAAAGAAACAAAAATAAAAGTTTCATTTTCCCAAGATGACTATAGACACACTTTCATTATTTTTAAAAACTAAAACATGCGTTTAATGGCCAGATATATAGAAAATGACATAATAATGATGTGAAATCATATAATAAATATATTTGTATTATTTTTATGTGTACAAGTATATAAAACATCAATCAAACATGAATTCTACTTGAAATGACCAAGTAAACAATTTTTAAAGGTTTGACACCCTATAAAAACATTCAATAGGGAGTGAAAACCAACTAAATAGCCTCTGAATGCTGTTAAATCATAAAACAAAAACAACTATACAATGATTTTAGAAATGACAGATCATATGAAACAACAATTTGAGGTTATTTTTTCCCAAGATGACTAGAAACATACTTTTATTGTTTTAAAACACCAA
This sequence comes from Viscum album, assembly GCA_963277665.1. Classification (NCBI taxonomy): domain Eukaryota; kingdom Viridiplantae; phylum Streptophyta; class Magnoliopsida; order Santalales; family Viscaceae; genus Viscum; species Viscum album. Next base: position 1,566,986,896 of record OY728161.1, read on the forward strand.
AACATGAATTTAAATATTATATCCATAGAAAACGACAATAGAATTATATAAAATCATTTGAAAACATTATTTGTTTAATTTTTGTCATGTACATGTAGAAAAAACAATAATTGGATATGTAAATTTCTTGAAACCATGGAATAAGAAGTTTTAATGGTTTAATGCCTTTAAAAACATGCGTTAAAGGGTTAAAACTAGTTAAATGACCTCCAAATATCAACAAATTGTAGGAAAATAACCATGGAGTAATGTATAAAATGTTGGAGTAGACATAAATTCAATATGAGATTCTGGTTTCCTAGGACAACTAGAAACACACTTTTACTGTTTTAAAACACCAGAACACAAATTCAACAGTTTGATCCATAGTAAACAACCTCAATATGACATGAAATTACAGAATAACCATATTTTTATTATTTATGATGTGTAAAAGAAGAAGAAAATTCAATCAGATATGTGGTCTTCTTGGAATGATTAAATAAATGGGTTTTTAGAGATTTGATGCCCTTTAAAATGCATGTCAGGTGGTCAAAACCAACTGAACGAATTTCAAATGTCGTAAAATTAGATGGAAAAAATAGTATAATGATTTTTCAAATAGTGGAGTTGACATAAAGTCAATCTGTGATTTTGTTTTCCTAGGATAACCCAAAAACACTTTTATTATTTTAAAACACCTAAACATATGTTTAATGATTAGATCCATAGGAAATGACCCCAAAAAGATGTGAAATCATAGGAAAACCATATTTTTATTTATTTTTGATGTGTAAAAGTATATTAAATATAAATCATATGTTTGGTATACCCATAACAACTGAATAAGCAGTTTTTAAAACTTTGAGTCCCATTAAAAACGTGCTCCATAGGGTCAAAACAAACTGAATGACCTTTGAATGACATGAAATCCTAAGAAAACAACTGTAAAATGATTTTTGAAATGGTAGAGTAGACACAATTTCAATCTAAGGTTTTATTTTCACCGCATGACTGGAAACACAATTTTATTATTTTATAACACCAAAACTTGTATTTAATATTTAGATCAATATAAAACAGCTTTTCAATGACTTTAAATAATAGAAAAATTTTCTTTGTGTCATTTTTGATTTTTAGGAGAATAATAAACATCAATCGAGCATGAGATGTTCCTAAAAAAACTGAATATGCACTTTTTAAAGGTTTGATGCCTTTTAAAAACATGTGTCACGAGGTAAAAATCAACTGAACAACCTCTGAATTCCATGGAATCTGATGAAAACAATTATATAGTGATTTTTTAAATGATAGATCAGACAGAATGTCAATCTAAGGTTCTTGCTTTTCCGAGATGATTGGAAACACACTTTTATTATTTAAAAACACAAAACAAGTGTTTAAAGATCATATCCATAGAAAAAAATCTCATTATGACAAGAAATAATAGTAAAATAGTCTTTGTATTATTTTTGATGTGTACGAGAAGACAGAATGTCAATCAGATGTGCAGTTTAACCAAAATGTCTGAATAAGTAGTTTTCAAAGGTTTAATGTCCTTTAAAAACATGTGTCAAAGCATCAAGACCAGTTGAATGACATCCAAATGATTTGAAATCAAAGGAACACAAAAATAAAATTATTTTCAAATGGTAGGTTAGATAAAATTCCAATAAGATGTTTTGTTTTTCCAAGATGATTGAAAACACTTTTATTGTTTTAAAACACTAAAATGTACATTTTAATGGTAAAATTCCTATAAAACGACATTGTAATTATTTTTAATCATAGTAAAACCCTATTTTTATTATTTTTTATGTGCATGACCCAAAAAAATGTCTATAAGAAGTGTGATATGCCCAAAAATTTCAAATAAGATGTTTTTAATGGTTTAAAGTCATTTAAAAATAGGCATCAGGGGGTTAAAACCCACTGAATGACTTTAAAATACCCTAAAATTATACGAATAAAACCATACAATTAGTTTTGAAATAGTTGGTTAGAAATAAAATTAATCTGAGTTTTTATTTTCCTAGGATGACTAAAAACACATTTTTTTTGTTTTAAAATAGAAAAATTAATGTTTAGAGGTTAGATCCATATCAAACAACCTCAGAATGATGTGAGATCGTTGGAAAACTGTATTTGTATTATTTTTTCGATGTATGAGTATAAGTAACATCAATTGAACATGTGGTCTTCCTTGAACAACTAAATAAGTTGTTTTAAATTAAAACAATATACAAAACTATTAATATATTCAAAATCAAATGACCTTGGAATTTTGTACAATGTTTTAATTCAAATATTATAATTCATTTTAATTATTACATTATTATAATTATTTACTACAATAATATATTTTTTTTAATTTTTTTCATAGTTAAATTGTTTAGATGGCGAGTATGGGGTTTTAATTATGATCAAACAAGGTTATTTATGAGTTTGTGATTTAAAATATCATAGAGAAATTTATTGAATATTTTAATGGTAATAGTTTTTGTGGTTATTTAATTATACTAGAATTTTTTAATATAAATTTTCTATAGCAGATGCCATTTGTTGGGCACTATATGGTATACTTATAGTGACTTCCAAACTTTTACTGATATTGGCTACCTCAAATAGGTATATAAGGACTAGAAAATGGTGGTCATTTTAGGTAATAATGACTGGACAAAAGAGCCTTCCATTTGATGGTTGTTGTGCAACCACTAATGGGTAATAATGAATGCTTTTGAGGGTCACTAAAATTCATTTTTCTAGTAGTGTGTTCCTCATTTCCATTTGGACAAAGTACTAAATTAATTCATGAAATTTTATACTCATTAAATCACTTTAATTATATTTCAAAAATATATAAAGCATTTTATTGCATTATAACTTTTATTTCCATTATATCAACCCTAAATCATCCCATGTTTCCAAATTTAAACAACATATCATGAATTTTAAATTACCTATTTTTTATTTTTAGCATGGATTGTCCAAAATTGGATAAGAAATAACAATATCATATAAACACAACATTAAATCAATTTCTAGTTACTAGAATGATAACTCAATAAAACATTCCAAAATTAATTCTATGGATATAATAACCATCTCATTCAATCATTCATTTCTTCAAAGCCATAATGCCTCCTATCAAATTCAGCTACAAACAAAAGTGTATACAAAAACATTGAAATACACTCTAAGAAAATGAAACATGAATCAAGAAAATTAGTGTAGAGTTTCAAACTCAATCAAACTAATTTACATATATTAAAACATATAATATTAATTAGAAGAGTAAACCCATGTGATATTTGATATGAAAACTGGAATGATTGAATCTTAATAGATAACTCAGCCCAGGAAAAAAGGTCCACCATGTATGAATTGTATAACAAACTATATTAGCAGCATTATGGGACTAGATACTCTTATTTAATATTGGAAATCCAGTAGGTATAATTATATTTGTGTGTAAATAATGATATAAATATTATTGGAAACTCTGTGATGACTTTGTGTGATCTAATAAAAAAGTATTGACTGGAGTGGAATGAGCACATTTTGAAGTTAAGGCCCCAGATTTTTTTATTAATACACTCAAGGATATCAGTTCCACTATTAATAATTTGGAATCTTGTGAGAACTATATCAAGGAACATAAATTCCCACTATTGGATGGTCTGACATTCTATATCAGAATTGATGATCTAATAGAGAGGGTATTTTTTATCTTCTAAAAACCCCATACCATTAGTTCATTCATTGGAAAATTCTCCATGTGTTTTTTTAAATGAAATATTGGGAGAGGTAGGGGTTGGAGGATTTTATCTTAAATGAGGACTCTATAGGAGTTAGAGGCTTCATTGGAGAATGATAAATCCATATGTGTGTGGTGTTATTCTTTGATTCTGACCCCATATTCCCCTAATTACATTAAATTTATTCATTTATGATTGGTTTACTAAATATTCTCATTATGTGTGGTTTATATATCATATTTTATATTATTAAATCTATATCAATGATATTAAAACATTTCCTTGGAATTTTGATGATCATAATTTCCATTTGGGATAAATTATAAAGGGAAAATATGATTATGTAAAATTATCTCTAAGATTTTAATAGCATAAAGATCTAATTTAGATGAAACCCTTAAGATTTTGATTCTTCTTTTTGAACCAAACTTAATTGTGTAAGAATATTGAAATGATGATGCAAACATTATGATATATTTTAGAGATAAATTTGAGTGATAAAAACATATCTCTTTAATTCAAAATCCATAATTATTGAATTAGGTTAAATTATAGTTGATACATGTTTTACCTGTTGAGATGAATCCAATGCCATTAGAATATTTAAAAACCAATTCACAAATTTTGAGAAAACTTTGAGATAATTTATAGAGAATGTCTTGATAGTATTGAGATAATATATTCATATGGATGAATCATGGTATGAACAACACTATTGAGTGAATCCTTTTCATTATAATTTGTTTTTTTATAATTTCATCACCCTATATTTACTTTATTTGTTTTTTGTTAATTTATCCACCTATTAATTATGATTATTTATATTTACTATTGTTATATTTGTTAATACATGTTATTCATGGTTTATATTTTTCATTATAATATTATTTGGTGATTATGTTACTTATCACATTTTATGTTTTAGAAATGGTGTTTAGAATTGGTTCTATCAGATGAAGAGAGAATTTGGAAATTAGAAACTATATTTTTTTAGAAGTATGATAATTCTGCAAATTTCAAACTTCATTTTTTAGAATGATTTGATTATATCTCAAGATATAGTCATCGAAATTTAACAAATACAATTTTTTTGGAAATATAATAATATTTTATACATTTTATTCAACTATTAAATTGTATTAATAAATCTCTAGACGTTCATATTTTTTGGCCTGAAGTGGCTTTAAGTTTTCAGTTATACAAAAAAATTTCAAATTATAGTTTCCATATTACTTCAATGATACATGGGATATAGATATCATAATTGTATTATTCTTATTAACACTGATAGAAAAGATATTTATCTACATTTCATTAAACTACATCAAAGGCTATTAGGGTTGTTTGGATGCTCTAAAAATTCACAAAAGTTATATAATTTCTCTATAGCCCAACTATTTTTCAAAATATATGTTCTTTTGTTTTTAAATTATAACTCGAGTAATAGATCTCAAAACAACACAATGATTTTTTTTAGAAATATTATAAATTTATCTATATTTAATTATACTACATGGATATAAGGCCCCAGCCTTAAACCTTACTTAATCTTGAGTTATTACAAGATTACACATTGAGGATATTTTCGGGATTAGAGTTTTAGAGAGTTAGATCATAAAACTTGCATTACATTCCACATATAAACAAAGTGGTTACATAAAGATAGTATTCTTCATTCCCATCAATGGAAAAATATTTAAAATAAATCATGGATTATCTCTTGACACTTCCTTGACACTATCATCATATCATGTACCTTTCCCTTGACCGGTTAAAAACATTTCAAAAAAACATGGGATGAGCATAAAAAGCTCAGTAAGGGATATAAAAATATGGAAAGGAAACATGGGTACATATATACATAATAATGAAATCATACTTTACCCATAAAACATAAGCACTTTAACATACCTCATCAAATCATGAATAAATCATAAAAATCATAAGACATAAAGGTAGCTTGAGGCATTCATAACATTCTTACGTAGGGAGTAACCCTCTTGTTTACGTTTGGAATACCCATCATAGTATATTACCTAAATCTCTTCGGAGAAACCTTAACGTTTCACTCCTTCGCGTTACCCAATGCATTGGAGAGCTATATCAGGCTCACCCTCCCTTAGTTTATCACGGAACCACCTGTCTTCATAATAATGCCCAAGAACCTCAACATAATCGTATCACATAAAACATGCATAAAGGAAACATAACATTCCCACCATTCAACCACAAGATATGAATACAACACATTGATATAAAAACATTATGAAAACCATTTTCGATAACAAAATAAAAGAAAAGTAAAACATGGTATTTATTTTTCTTTAAAAAAAGGTATGGCTTGTAAGGAAGCCGAAACTCAAATAACGGTCACGATGGCGGAGATGTCGTTGTCGCCGCATACGTACAACAAAAACATTCCCTTTTGTCATTTAGTAAACGCTTTGTATAAAAAATATTCCTTTTGAATAAATGTAAAAGTCAAAGGGGTTTATACACCGTATAAAATAAGGTTGTGTATAAAACAAAATATGCCTCAATGAAAGGAGATTGAGACGAAGTCCCATACCTCGGGTCCGACTTGACTCGATCGTTCTTTAATGTCCTGAATAATAAACATGAGTTAATTTCTACTTGTTTAAGAATCTTTTTCAAGTTCATTATTCCTTTTATATCACTTATTTCCATGTCATGAACACTATGTAATTATTTAAGTTAATAACGGTCGTTTTAACGATCATTGGTACTTGAGTAAAAAATAAGCCCTTTATAATTACATATTGTTCATGTATCCATTATATACAGAATGGTATTCATGATTTAGATATCATATATGTCATATATATCCAGTACATTCATGCATTTATAATATTACATAATCATTTAGAGGTAATAAATGAAATGCACCGTTCATGGAGACGGTAAGCCGTACGTACGCATGAACGCTACTTTCATTTATATTTCGTATTTTATAGAATGGAATCATAATGATATAAAGGTATATTATAATTCTAGTATAATATCATATATAATATCATATATAATATCATAGTTCCATCCTTTATACATCCCACATATGGTATTTAACGAATCAAATCACTTTGAGGGGGCGGTAGTCTGCACTTCCTTAAATGAAGATATCGCGTTTACCCATAATGGAAACCATAAAGGTATGACCAAAATGAAAAATACAGAAGCTTAAGGAAAGAATAAACATATTATATATCATATATAAAAATAGTTACATCATAATGGCCACCTTTGAAGGTGTTAAATGAGTATTGAACAATCATCGTTTCGGGAGGCAGAATTTCGCCATCCACGGAAACCGCATGTTCTTTAACCATTTGATGTAGTTGTGTGAGATTTTAGCTCAAATAAATCTTATAAAAACATCCTAGTATATTAAAGATACTGGTGTTGTTACAAAAGAAGTAAATGAAAAGAGTTTAGGGGGTTGGAGAAGCAAAATAAAACAAATGAACATGAGAGAATGAATTACCTTTAAAAGTATAACTCCTTTTGATTTGAGCCTAAAGGCTTCCTTTGAAAGGATTATGCCCAAAGTGAATCCTCTAGGATGCGGCGAGGGATGTGGAGAGAGTAAATGGGTAGGGTATGGCCGAGCCAAAGGCTTGAGGAGTGTGTGAAATGAGGTAGAGGTGGGGGCCTTTTATAAGAGGAGTGGAGGGGCACTCTTGGAAAGTAAAGATAAGTAACTTTATTTTAAAATGATTTTCGGATTAAAAATGTCCCACATTGATACAATTAGAGGATAAGGTGATAAGGGTTCTAAATCCACTCATCCAATAGGTTTTGGACATGTGTAGGTCTTATATATTACATTATCTTTCCATTTTATTTAAATCGTTAAATAATGAGGCCATCGCTGCATCATCATGATGTCATAAATAATTTAATTTATGTAAAGTCTAAAAATTATAAAAAAATACTACGATGTAGGAAATCTTTTTATCTTTCCAATTACTATTTATAATAAAAAATCTGATCTTTAGAACCCCATGTAAAAATTGTTTTCGTAAAATATATTATGTTTGTGTCATTTTTAATTTTACATTAAATAAAAAGTTATTTATGTCATTTCTCAACCAAAGTGGCTCCATGGGGTCCCCAAGTTGACCCATGGCTTGTCGTGGTCGGCCATGACACATCAAATAAGGGTAGGACATGTTTCAAGGTATTTTCATTTTATTATAATATCGTTTTTGCCTTAAATTGCACTAATTACCTCTAATCGCGATTAAAAACTTAATAAGTTACTATTCACCAAAAAAATATTTTTATCTCATTGAACCACATTTTACTTCTTAATGACAACCATGTATGTCGGATTTTTGAAATTCAAAACACAGAAGTGGTAAAATTTCATTTAAACGAAAAATCAGTTTTTATAAGTACCACTTAGTGGTTTCACTATTCATCAAAAATTGAAGTTTTTCAGAAAAATACCAAAAATTCACCCTAAGCTATATTTGATATTCCGAATTCAAAAATGAAGTCCATTTTACAAAATTCACAACATATAAGTTGCATTAATTAATTTAATAATTAATTCCCGCTGTCAGAGCAAATATCGTGTTTTTATGAAACAATAAGTATCAAAAGATTGACACTAGTTTAAGTCCGATTTCAAAGTGAAATTAATTCCAATGACCACTATTGGATTTAATGGTAAAAATATTTTCTAATTTCACTTTAAAAACAATTCAAAATATAATCTAATCATATAAATAAATTAGATTAAAAAGATGTTTTGAATTAAAATACAACATTTTACACTATTCATTAAAAAAATGAACTTTATCGGAAAGATACCATAAATTTACACAAAGTAAATTTTGATGTCCCGATTCTAAAGAAGAGTTATTTTTGGTCCAATATAATTTATAAGATTGATCAAAACTATATTTAATGACGGTTCACCGTCAAAAGGTGATAAGTGAACCCTTAGTGAAAATTAGGGTATAAATGCCTAAAATTGAATTCTTTCCGTATTTTAATCCTTTATCCTTTATTGGGTAAATGTAAAAACATTTAAAAACATATATAATCATATTTTAGTTATTTCTATCCATTCCCTCCAGTACAATGGCTACTTGTTAACTAACATTTAAAATAATATTATTTTATTACTTGTGTGCAACGTAAGTTTTCAAAGAAACTCATCATTGCGTATCGAGTACGCTATCGAACGTAGAAACCCCTTTTAATTAAAATTAATATTTAATTTTTAAATATTAATAAATATAAAAATTATTTATTCTTTAATTACCTGGGATGTTACATCCTTCCCCCCTTTTGGAAAATTGCGTCCCCGCAATTTATTTACTTATCGAATAAATGGGGGTACTTATCCCTCATTGCATTTTCAGATTCCCATGTTGCCTCTTCAATCATGTGGTTTTTCCACAAAACCTTTACCTGGTGAATCACCTTATTCCGTAACACTTGCTCCATGTGGTCAAGAATCTGGACCGGTTGTTCCTCATAAGATAAGTTCTCTTCCAGCTGAACTACCTCTGGACTCAAAACATGAGATGGATCTGGCATATACTTTCTCAACATCGAAATGTGAAAAACATTGTGTACCTGAGATAAACTCGGAGGTAAAGCCACTTTGTATGCAACTGATCCAACTCTTTCCAGAATTTCATTTGGTCCAATGAACCTTGGACTCAGCTTTCCTTTCTTACCAAATCGCATCACACTTTTCCATGGTGATACTTTGAGAAAAACATGATCACCTACCTCAAAAGAGAGATCCTTCCTCCTGTTGTCCGCATAACTCTTCTGCCTGCTCTGAGCTGTTCTCATGTGCTTCTGAATCAGCTGAACTTTTTCTGCCATCTCTTCTATCAATTCTGGTCCCATCAACTTCTTTTCACCCACTTCATCCCAGAAAGCTGGAGTTTGACACCGCTTCCCATATAATGCCTGAAATGGTGCCATCTGTATACTAGAATGAAAACTGTTATTATATGAAAATTCAACCAAAGAAATATGTTGGTCCCAACTTCCCTGATAATCCATTGAACAAGCTCGTAGCATATCCTCCAAGCTCTGAATTGTTCGTTCTGACTACCCATCTGATTGAGGATGAAAAGATGTACTAAAATTTAATTCAGTACCCAAAGACTTCTGAAGGCCTTTCCAAAAGTTAGAAGTGAACCTGGGATCACGGTCAGATACAATAGAGAGAGGAACTCCATGTAACCTGACTATCTCTTTAAGATACAAACGAGAAAGTTGATCTGGGGAAAAAGTATCTCGTATAGCAAGGAAATGAGAAGATTTAGTCAAGCGATCAACAATAACCCAGATTGCATTATTACCTCGAGATGTCTTCGGTAATCCCACAACAAAGTCCATGGATATATTCTCCCATTTCCACTCTGGTACTGGTAAAGGCTGAAGCATCCCTTTCGGTAACTGCCGCTCTACTTTAACCTGCTGACAAGTCAGACACTTCATAGTAAAATCAGCAATATCTCTTTTCATTCCATCCCACCAGTAATACTCCCGCAGATCTCTGTACATCTTAGTACTACCAGGATGAACTGAAAACGGGGAACTATGAGCCTCACATAACAACTCATTCTTCAACTGTGAATCACAAGGCACACATAATCTCTTCCCAAACCTCAAAACACAATCATTATCAATGTTGAATTCAGGAAACTTACCTTTTTGAACCAGCTCTACCTTTTTCTGCAACTCACTGTCTTGCTTCTGTGCTTTCTTGATTTTGTCTGATAGAGAAGATTTCACTAATACCTGAAACAAAACAGAAGAACTTCCGGCACCAAAAACTTCTATGCCAAATTTCATCAAATCTTTAACCAAAGGATCACGTTTCAAACGCAACATTGCTAATGAAGCATTACTTTTTTGACTCAAAGCATCAACCACTTTATTTTCTTTTCCCGGATGGTAATGAATTGTACAATCATAATCCTTGATTAATTCTAGCCATCTCCTTTGTCTCATGTTCAATTCTTTCTGAGTGAATATATACTTTAAACTTTTGTGATCAGTATATATTTCACACTTTACTCCATACAAATGATGCCTCCAAATTTTTCAAGCAAATACAACAGCAGCTAATTCCAAATCATGTGTAGGGTAATTTACCTCATGAGCTTTCAACTGTCGTGAAGAATAAGCAATTACCTGATCATTCTGCATTAGGACGCAACCAAGTCCTTTCAATGAAGAATCACTGTAGATAACAAACTCACCATTCCTGGAAGGTAGTTCCAAAACTGGAGCATTCACCAATCTTCTTTTCAATTCTTGAAAACAATCATCACATTCTTTTGTCCAGATAAACTTAACACCCTTCTGAGTTAGCTTAGTCATTGGACTAGATAACCGTGAAAAATTTCTAACAAACCTTCGGTAATAGCCTACCAAACCAAGGAAGCTACGAATCTCGGTTACATTTGTGGGTCTTGGCCATTCTTCCACAACTTTTGTTTTTGCAGGATCAACAGTTATTCCATCTTAAGAAACAATATGACCAAGGAAAGAAATTTGTTGCAACCAAAACTCACACTTGCTGAATTTCCCATACAAATTATTTTCTTTTAAGGTTTGCAAGATAACCCTTAAATGTCTTTCATGCTCCTCTTTACTTTTAGAAAACACCAAAATATCATCGATGAAAACAACCACAAACTTATCCAAGAACTCATGGAAAATTCTATCCATAAGGTCCATGAATACAGCAGGTGCATTGGTTAACCCAAAAGGCATAACTACAAATTCATAATGGCCATATCTAGTATGGAACACAGTCTTCAGAACGTCTGCTTCTTTTACTTTCAACTGATGGTACCCCGACCTCAAGTCAATCTTTGAAAAATACTGAGCTCCCTGGAGCTGATCAAACAAATCATCGATATGAGGCAAAGGATATTTGTTCTTAATAGTGATGTTATTCAAGGCTCTATAATCAATGCAAAGTCTCATTGAACCATCTTTCTTTTTAACAAATAAAACAGGAGCACCCCATGGTGATGTGCTAGGTCGAATGAAACATTTCTCTAATAAATCTTCCAATTGCTCCTTCAACTCTAAAAGTTCAATTTGAGCCATTCGATAAGGGGGTTTTTAAATTGGATTAGCATCGGGAACTAAGTCAATAGTAAACTCAACTTCCCGATCTGGTATTATTCCAGGCAACTCATCAGGAAAAACATCAGGATACTCATTTACCACTGGCACATCATTAATCTGAACAGTTCCCTTATTTTCAATGATGTGTGCAAGGTAACATTCATTTCCATCTTTTACTAGTTTCTTAACTTCCTGATATGTTATCAAAATCAAAGGTTCATTCTTGTACAAAAACTGAAAATCTTTCTGAAAAGAAACCATTTTAGCTCTGCAGTCAATCTTAGCATGATAAACAGAAAGCCAATCCATTCCCAAAATTACATCAAACTCTACTAGAGGCAAAACAATAAGGTTTGCTGGTAGATTCTTTCCACACATAAGGATAGGAAGGTTCTTATAATTCCTTTTTGTCTCAACGTTCCCTCCGGGTGTTTTTACCATAATTTCAGGATTCATATCTTGATATGGAATTTCCAATTTACTAGAAAACTTCTCAGAAATGAAAGAATGTGTAGACCCTGAATCCAACAATACATTGGCATAATCTGAACAAACAAACAGTGTACCTGATACCACTTCATTCGATGGCCCAACATCTGCTGAAGTTGTTGCAAAGGATTTCACCACCCCTTTCTTCTTGTAGTCTGGCTGCATTCCCCCAGTTGAGTTCTTCGTTGGACACTAGTTTGCATAATGACCCATTTCGTTACACTTAAAACATCTTACCATTGGCTTTTCATTGCCTTCTTGATCATATTCCTTACAGTTACGAGCAATATGACCAGACTTAACACACCAAAAGCACTTACCAGACTTGGATAAACATTCTCCAGGATGCATTTTACCACACTTCTCACAAGATGGATATTTGGTTTTCTTACCTCCTTGCTTCTTTGATGAATTCTTCCCCTTTGCCTGCCAACTAGACCTCTTATTCTGTTGTTTGTCATAGAACACCTGATCATCAGTAAACTCCATTTCCACCTTCTCCGCACATCGAACAAGTTTTTCATAACTTTTGAACTCACGAGAAGCTAAAGCCCTTCGATACTTTGGCTTTAACCCTGAGTAAAAACGGTTTATTTTACTATCAAGATCTCGTATGAAGTTTGGAGCATACCTTGCCAATCGAGTGAACTTTGCTTCATAAGCAGCCACTGAATCATCCTCCTGCCTCAATTCTAGGAACTGTTTTTCCATCCTAATACGAACCACCTTAGGAAAATATTTCTCAAGAAACATACCTTTGAATTCATCCCAGTCAAGAGCATCAATCTCATTGGCGTCCTTGATATTTTTAACCATCGACCACCACAGATCTGCCTCACCCTCCAAACAGTAAATAGCAAGACTAACCTTTTGATTGTCTGAACACCCCATGACATCGAAAATCTTCTCCAGTGCTTTAATCCACCCTTCAGCTAACACAAGGTCAGATGATCCTCTGAATGATGGGGGATGTTGCCTCATGAAATGTTCCACCACTGACATGTTCCTCTGTGGTTGATCGGGCTGATCTCGTGCATGGATACCACCACCATTTATCGCTTGAGTCAAATGTGCCATTACTGCAACAAACTGTTCAGTTCCAATTCGGACCATCTTAGGATGCTGATTTGGAAGGTTATTTCCTTCTGTATGCCTTCCTAGCACTGCTTCCATGTTTCCTCTACGGAAAACCATTCTGAAGAAACATGTCTTCGATGAAGCAACATGGTAATCTTCAAATGCAATATCATTTCAAAAAATATATTTTTGGATAATCGTTTAATATAATTATAACTCCTAAAGTTATCTAAACCAACCTATGATACCAACTATAAGGCCCCTGCCTTAAACCTAACTTAATCTTGAGTTATTAAAAGATTACACATTAAGGATCTTTTCGGGATTAGAGTTTTAGAGAGTTAGATCATAAAACTTGCATTACATTCCACATATAAACAAAGTGGTTACATAAAGATAGTATTCTTCATTCCCATCAATGGAAACATATTTAAAATAAAACATGGATTATCACTTGACACTTCCTTGACACTATCATCATATCATGTACCTTTCCCTTGACCTGTGAAAAACATTTCAAAAAAACTTGGGATGAGCATAAAAAGCTCAGTAAGGGATATAAAAATATGGAAAGGAAACATGGGTACATATATACATAAGAATGAAATCATACTTTACCCATAAAACATAAGCACTTTAACATACCTCATCAAATCATGAATAAATCATAGAAATCATAAGACATAAAGGTATCTTGAGGCATTCATAACATTCTTACGTAGGGAGTAACCCTCTTGGTTACGTTTGGAATACCCATCACAGTATATTCCCTAAATCTCTTCGGAGAAACCTTAAAGTTTCACTCCTTCGCGTTATCCAATGCATTGGAGAGCTATATCGGGCTCACCCGCCCTTAGTTTATCACGGAACCACCCGTCTTCATAATAATTCCCAAGAACCTCAACATAATCGTATCACATAAAACATGCATAAAGGAAACATAACGTTCCCACCATTCAATCACAAGATATCAATACAAAACATTGATATAAAAACATTATGAAAACCATTTTCAATACCAAAGTAAAAGAAAATTAAAACATGGTATTTATTTTTCTTTTAAAAAAGTTATGGCTTGTAGAGGAAGCCGAAACTCAAATAACGGTCACGACGGCGGAGAAGTCATTGTCGCCGCATACATACGACAAAAACATTCCCTTTTGTCGTTTAGTAAACGCTTCGTATAAAAAATATTCCTTTTGAATAAACGTAAAAGTCAAAGGGGTTTATACACCGTATAAAAGAAGGTTGTGTATAAAACAAAATATGCCACAATGAAAGGAGATTGAGACGAAGTCCCATACCTCGGGTCCGACTTGACTCGATCGTTCTTTAATGTCCTGAATAATAAACATGCGTTAATTTCTACTTGTTTAAGAATATTTTTCAAGTTCATTATTCCTTTTATATCACTTATTGCCATGTCATGAACACTATGTAATTATTTAAGTTAATAACGGTCGTTTTAACGATCATTGGTACTTGAGTAAAAAATAATCCCTTTATAATTACATATTGTTCATGTATCCATTATATCCAAAATGGTATTCATGATTTAGGTATCATATATGTAATATATATCCAGTACATGCATGCATTTATAATATTACATAATCATTTAGAGGTAAGAAATGAAATGCACCGTTCATGGAGACGGTAAGCCGTACGTACGCATGAACGCTACTTTCATTTATATTTCATATTTTATAGAATGGAATCATAATTATATAAAGGTATATTATAATTCCAGTATAATATCATTTATAATATCATAGTTCCATCCTTTATACGTCCCACATATGGTATTTAACGAATCAAATCACTTTGAGGGGGCGGTAGTCCGCACTTCCTTAAATGAAGATATCACGTTTACCCATAATGGAAACCATAAAGGTATGCCCAAAATGAAAAATACAGAATCTTAAGGAAATAATAAACATATTATATATCATATATAAAAATAGTGACATCATAATGGCCACCTTTGAAGGTGTTAAATGAGTATTGAACAATCATCGTTTCGGGAGGCAGAATTTCGCCATCCACAGAAACCGTATGTTCTTTAACCATTTGATGTAGTTGTGTGAGAGTGTAGCTTGAATAAATCTTATAACAACATCCTAGTATATTGAAGATACTGGTGTTGTTACAAAAGAAGTAAATAAAAAGAGTTTAGGGGGTTGGAGAAGCAAAATAAAACAAATTAACATGAGAGAATGAATTACCTTTAAAAGTGTAACTCCTTTTGATTTGAGCCTAAAGGCTTCCTTTGAAAATATTATGCCCAAAGGGAATCCTCTAGGATGAGGAGAGGGATGTGGAGAGAGTAAATGGGCATGGGATGGCCGAGCCAAAGGCTTTAGGAGTGCGTGAAATGAGGTAGAGGTGGGGGCCTTTTATAAGAGGAGAGGAGGGGCACTCTTGGAAAGTAAAGATAAGTTACTTTATTTTAAAATGAGTTTTTGATTCAAAAGGTCCCACATTGATAAAATTAGAGGCTAAGGTGATAAGGGTTCGAAATACACTCATCCAATAGGTTTTGGACACGTGTAGGTCTTATATATTAAATTATCTTTCCATTTTATTTAAATCGTTAAATAATGAGGTCATCACTGCATCATCATGATGTCATAAATAATTTAATTTATGTAAAGTCTAAAAATTATAAAAAAAATACTATGATGTAGGAAATATTTTTAGATTTATAATTACTATTTATAATAAAAAATCTAATCTTTATAACCCCATGTAAAAATTGTTTTCATAAAACATATTATGTTTGTGTCATTTTTTACTTTTACATTAAATAAAAATTTATTTATGTCATTTCTCAACCAAAGTGGCTCCATGGGGTCCCCAAGTTGACTCATGGCTTGTCTTGGTCGTCCATGACACATCCAATAAGGGTAGTACATGTGTCAAGGTATTTTCATTTTATTATAAAATCATTTTTGCCTTAAATTGCACTAATAACCTCTAATCACGATTAAAAACTTAATAAGTTACTATTCACTGAAAAAATATTTTTATCTCATTGAACCACATTTTACTTCTTAATTACAACCATGTATGTCTGATTTTTGAAATTCAAAACACAGAAGTGGTAAAATTTCATTTAAATGAAAAATCAGTTTTTATAAGTACCACTTAGTGGTTTCACTATTCATCAAAATTGAAGTTTTTCAGAAAAATACCAAAAATTCACCCTAAGCTATATTTGATATTCCGAATTCAAAAATGAAGTCCATTTTACAAAATTCACAACATATAAGTTGCATTAATTAATTTAATAAATAATTCCTGCTGTCAGAGCAAATAACGTGTTTTTATGAAGCAATAAGTATCAAAAGATTGACACTAGTTTAAGTCTGATTTCAAAGTGAAATTAATCCCAACGACCACTATTGGATTTAATGATAAAAATATTTTCTAATTTCACTTTAAAACCAATTAAAAAGATAATCTAATCATATAAATAAATTAGATTAAAAAGACGTTTTGAATTAAAATACAACATTTTACACTATTCATTAAAAAAATGAACTTTATCGGAAAGATACCATAAATTTAAACAAAGTAAATTTTGATGTCCTGATTCTAAAGAAGAGTTATTTTTGGTCCAATATAATTTATAAGATTGATCAAAACTATATTTAATCACGGTTCGCCGTCAAAAGGTGATAAGTGAACCCTTATTGAAAATTAGGGTATAAATGCCTAAAATTGAATTCTTTCCGTATTTTAAGCCTCTATCCTTTATTGGGTAAATTTAAAAACATTTAAAAACATATATAATCATATTTTAGTTATTTCTATCCATTCCCGCCAGTACAACGGCTACTTGTTAACTAACATTTAAAATAATATTATTTTATTACTTGTGTGCAACGTAAGTTTTCAAAGAAACTCATCGTTGCGTATCGAGTACGCTATCGAACATAGAAACCCCTTTTAATTAAAATTAAAATTTAATTCATAAATATTAATAAATATGAAAATTATTTATTCTTTAATTACCTGGGATGTTACAGTGGAAGGTTGAAATAGTATTTTTGAAGCCCAAAATATTAACCTAAATATCTACAATATTTTAGTTGTATTTTTAGCACATATAAGTTCTTTTTCCTTAATATTTTTGGATAATATCTAGATATAAATATGTTTTATTGAGAATTCTTTGATTCTTTGGAATGGTTATGAAATTATCTAAATTTAATTCAAAAGGAATGAAGGATAAATACACTATTTAGAGGGTCTAAAATTTCATCGAAGCTTTAGGTGTCAAGAAGTACCAATTTTTAGAAATTGGATTTTTGAGGATATTTTCCTACAAAGCGGACTTATTTACATAGAGAACTCTCCTATGTGAATTATTTGGATAAGTTGATTTGGATATATATAATTAGATACATTTAGGTTTATATAAGGCATAGATTCAGTTACGTGATTAATCCCTACATGAATATTTTCATACATGAAATGGAGAAACTCGCATACAATGACTCAAACTATAAGAAGTCCTCACAATGAAAACTAAGAAAAGACTCATTTAGAAGTATTGACCTAAATTACTTGATATAGAATTTTGAAACTCATATATAAGCCTACTGAGATATACATACATGTGGCGGATCACTGACCACAAAGAGAGATAAATGGAGGAAGAAACCAAACTTTTATTACACCAAAACAAAGGTTACAATAAACCCCTCCCACACCTCCCTTCATTTCTCTCAAATGGATCTCTCAAGGATCTCAAGAATGGAAGATCTCTCCTACCTCCGATTTATGAACCTGGAAGGCTTCCTAGGCCCTCCTTTAAAATGCATGGTCAGAGGTGTCAAGTTTGACATAACTCCCACCAATCCCCCACACCTACCATATAATTCTCCCATGGATACCACCAACAATGGTAGGTGGATTTGGTGCACCAACCTCCTTTTAATAAGTGGTGGGAAGTAACTGGAAATCTCCATCAATTCTCCACCTCCAACTGCAATCCACTGGAACATCTGCAAAGGTCAAGCTTCTCCTGAGTAACCGCCATTGTCAACATATCTATCGAGTTATCCTTTGTGTGGATCTTCACAAGTTGCAGTAGATATTGATCCATCACATCAAATATCCAATGAGAGATAATGTCGATGTGCTTTGTCTTGGAATTTTATATGGAGTTATTTCTCAAGTACAAAGAACTTTGACTATCTCAATGAACCATGTACTCCTTCTAGATAAATCTGAGCTCCTGGAAAAAATGATTTATCAACAAAATATCCTTGCTAGCATCTGAAGTAGCAATGTACTCTGCTTTTATTTTAGATAAAAAAATTCACTTCTACAACCTTAACTACCGTGGTATATCTCCTCCTATAAAAGTATATATGTATCATGATATAGACATCCTACTATTGGTATCTATGACTATATTTGAATCTTTATAGCCCTCCAAGAGAGGTTTATCTCCCCCATAGGACAAACATATCTTTGAAGTACTTTTCAGATACCTTAGAATCTACTTGACTACATCCTAGTGTTGCCTCTCGGTATTGGAAAGAAATGGGAACACGATTCCCACTGTATGGGAAATGTAAGGTCTCGTACACACCATAGCGTACACCAAGCTTCAAACTATTTAAGAGTATAGTATCACCTACATCACTTCAATTTCTTCCTCAGATGATGGGCATGGACTCTTTCTCAACATCAAATGGCCAGGAAGAGGAACGTCCACTGGTTTGGATTTTTCCATGTTGAAACATTTTAGAAAACGTTCAGCATACTTCTACTGAGATAACCATAACAATATCCTCTTTCTCTCACGAATGATCTACATCCCCAAAAATCTATTGATCTTCTCCCAAGGCCTTCATATTAAAATAATTGGATAACTCCTTCAACTGGATAATCTTCAATACATCCTTCCCAATGAGCAACATGTTATCAACATAAAGTAGAAGGGAAACAAAGTCATCATCCAAAAATCTATGGATGTAGACACATTGGTGTTCCTGTGTCTTCTTGTTACCATGACTTACCATAAATGAGTCAAACTTCTAATACCATTTCCTAGGAGCCTGTTTCAGTCCAAATATGCTCATCTTCAATTTGTATATGAGGTTTTCTTTTCCAGAAACCTCAAAATTTTTAGGCTGCTTCATATAGATCTTCTCAAAGAGGTCACCATGAAGAAAAGCTGTCTTCACATCCATCTATTCAAGATCAAATTCTAGGCTAGCCACCAATCTAAAAATGACTTAGATTGAATCCATATTCACCATGGGTGAAAATATCTCTTTCAAATTCAACTCCTTTATTTTGGAGTAATCCCTTAAAAACTAACCGAGCATTGTGCTTGAGTTTTGTTTTGTTTTCATACTTCTTTAGCCTGAACACCCATTTCTTCATTATTTCCTTATTACCTTTGGGTAATTCCACTAAATCATATGTTTGGTTCTTCATCAAAGACTTCATATCATCCTCCATTACATAAAGTCACTGATGTTTTTCAAGATGAGATACTGCTTCCATGTATCATTATGTTTCCCCCTCATGTGTTAGAAACACGTACTTTGACTCTAAGTATTTTTGTTGATTTAATCCTTCCTCCCTAAGACCTTTAAACCGGTGAAATGTTAGGTTTGGGATACACAACAATACCTAGATCCTTTGATGGTTTTGCAACTTCTTTTGGAGAGGATTGAGTCCCCCCTTCTCAATATCCTATTCCACTACCTCATGGTCTGCTACCGATTGGTCTTATTTCACCTACTCCTCTTCATTGATAGGTGGTGATGGCACAGGTGTTGGATCATGAATTGATTCCTTGACACTTTTCCTTCGGGAAATTCTATGATTTTGAATGTCCTCGATCATCTGGTTCTCATGGAACATGACATCTCTGATTTTGATCACCTTCTTCTCCTTAGGGTCCAAAATCTTGTATCCAAACTCCTCATCTTTATAACCGATGAAGACGCATGGAGTAGATCTCCCGTCTAGCTTCTGCTTAAGCTCCTTTTATAAAAGTGAAAATTCCAAAAATACAAATAATCATAAATGAGAGTAAGAGGGGTGTTTACTAGACCATTTCTTCTGTAGAATCTCAAAATTCAGCAGGACCGACGATGATCTGTTGATGTGGTAGAATGAAACTTTAATAGCTTCACCCAAGACCAGATTAGGAAGATTAGCCAAAGTCATAATGCTTCTGACATTCACCATGATGGTTCGATTCATCCTTTCTTCAAATACATTGTGTTTTGGGGTGCATGAGAATGTCCTCTAATGTTGGATTCCTTGAATCCTAGAATAGACATCAAATCCCCTAGATGTGTACTCTCCTTTGTTGTCTGAATGAAGACACTTCATCTTCTTTCTAGTTTCATGTTGCACCATGGTGTGGAAAATATTGAAGTAGTATAATACTTGATCATTTGTTTTCAAGAAGAATGACCACACCCTTCAAGATTCATCATCAATAAAGGATAGGAAATATTTGTTACCTTTGAGTCATTCCACCTCCATGGGACCGCATACATCACAGTGCACTAGATCCAACAACTCTGATCTCCTTAATGAAGAAGTATTAAATGATACTCTATGTTGCTTCCCATAAAAGCAATATTTACAATGATCGAGTGATGCATCCTTGTTAATACTGATGTACTTATTATTCGTTAGTGTAGATAACCCTTTTTCACTCAAGTGGCTTAGTCTCCTATGCCACATATTGGAAGATGTTTCTCCTTCTTCTTTGTTGAGGATTTCTGCACATATCTCCACATGATTTTTGAACAATGTACCGCATATGTGTCATCGGGAAATGACGATGGATCCTTTAATCATCTTCCATGATTCATTATAGAATATATTGTCATATCCTTGTCGACCAAAGGCTATACCTGATAACAGGTTGAGTCGAAGGATTTTAACATGCCGAACATCCTTCAAGGGGATTGTGTATCCAATGTTCATCTTGACATGGATATCACCCATTCCAAAAATCACTACCAAGCTAGTATTCCCCATCTTGACAGCACAAAAGTCACCAGTTTTATAAGTCAAGAAATACTCATGAATTGGAGTGATGTGGTATGATGCTGTAGTATTGACCACACATTTTTTTTCTTGACCTAATGTATGAAATCATGTATCTTCTTTGTCTTTGGTGATAAGAAAAACTTCTCCAGTTATGATCACATGCATGTCTCCATTTATTCTTTCCTATTTACTACTTTGACCCTTTTCTTGTAGAAAATTTCGATAGTTCTTCTTCAGGTTTCCCTACATGCCACCATGGTAGCATTTGTATTTTGGCCTCCTACCATTTCTAGAACTTCCTCTATTATTTCTTCAGTCTCTGGTTCCTACCCCATGACCTCCTCCTTGTTGTCTCCATCGCTTCTCCAGAACTAGTGTTTGCATCTAGTTATAACTTGTATCCTTCCTCCAAGCCTCCTCAAAAAACAGTGCATCTTTTACCATCACCATGGTATGTTTTCCTTTGGGTGCCAAATTTCTGTGTGAGACGAAACGTGTGTCCCAACTATTGGGAAGTGTGTGGAGTAAGTGGTTTTTATGATCTTCATCATTTAGAGTCTTACCGGTAATCCGCAACTGGTTCAATAGGCTTTAGAACATGTTGGTGTGTTTATCTATAATGATCCCACAATGTAGTTGAATATTCATCAATTTCTTCAACAAGAGGATAGTGTTCCCAGTGGTCTAGTACTAGTAAAAGTGTTCAAAAATTATCTAAAGTTCATTTGCACTAGTCTCTTGAGAAACATGGTGGTAAACGTTGTGATCGATCCATTGGCGGATTTGACTGATAATCTTCTTTTTCTGCAATTTCCTCTCCACTTCCTTAGTGGCATTGGGGTTGACTTCTTCATTCTCAATGGGGTGAAAAATATCCTTAGAATTGAGGAGATATTCAATTCAAGACTTCCAAATGGAGTAGTTTGAAGAAGTCAGAATGATTATACCTCCTGTGGATGATCCCTCAATTTAATTATAATTTTGATTATTTTGGAACAAAATATGAAAACATTAAGCTCACCTTTGTGTCCAGAATGATCGAAAATGGTGTAATTGACTCATGGATCATCTAATATGGACACCTATTGATCAAGATATGATCAAAATAGTATCAGCGGTCAAGACCATCCAATGGCGTGGCACTGATGTGGCAATGATGTGGCACGATGAACCGGCTTCCAGAATCTCATTGGAAAAGTCATTAGTGCTAGAACAATACTTTCTTCTCTGGACGAGGATACTATAGCACCCAAGGTTTGACTAAACTTTGACCAAGTCTAGGTAGCTCGTCTTCACTCTGTTTTTGACACCATTTGTGCCATTGGAATCATCTTTCCATGAGATTTCAGAATCTGCCTTTAAAATAGGATTATGAGAAAACTGAATTTTCTAGTCACTGGAAAATCTCTTCTGCTCACCACCGTTGTACCAGAACCTCCTCTAAGAATACTTGTTGTAATTATCAAACCAAAAAGAGAGATAAATGGAAGAGGAAACCAAAATTTTATTACTCCAAAACAAAGGTTACAATGGACCCCTCCCACGCCTCTCTTTCTTTCTCTCAAATGGATCTATCATGGCTACCAAGAATTGAAGAGCTCTCCTACCTTCAATTGATAATCCTAGAAGGCTCCCCATGCCCTCCTTTTAAATGCATGGTGTGGGGTTTCATGTTTAAAAAAACTCCACACAACCCCCACCTACCATGGACTTCTCCCCTCCCTTCAACCAACCATGGTAGGTGGATTTGGGGCACCAACCTCATTTGAAGAAGTGGTGGGAAGAAAATGGGAATCTCCATCAATACATGCAGTACAATGATATGAAACCTGATAAATAATTTCAAGAATCTATTATAAACTAAAACAAGACCTGTATATACCAAATATAATGGTTATGATATGAATTATATGGAGTAAATAGACCACGTGACTTGTGGTTCTCATTATACAAAAATGGGTGCTACATGGATATTTTTTCTATGATTTTTAGATTTCCAAATGCGACCATGGTATGTTGTTTATTTTTTCCAGTTCATCTTAGTTATCTATTTGAAAATTACCCATAAATTCATATGTAGTTGATCAAAGTACTTCTAATGTAATTGATTTTGGTTTGATCCAGTTATTAGATTGAGGTTTACATTGTCATTATAATATGGTTGAGGCTATTCTTCCACAATGTGCAATTAAAATTTATCACAAGCATTTGATATGACTGTAACTGTTCATCAGGAATTACCATGAGGCTATGTGTTATGGTAAAATGTATTATTAAGTATGAATGTAATTATATGTTGAAGATAATGTATTATTATAGTCAAATTGTAATTATTTTAAAGATTACTATGGATATATTTCAAATATTATTTATCTATATCAGAATTACAGTAGTTTAAATGATGAAAGGGAGGATGCCTATGAAGCTACTAGATTTAAGAAAAGCTAACTGTATCAATGGGAAAATTTTCACAAAAGAAAAATTATGAAAATGTTTCAAGTTTTGAGGAGATATATATGGATTAAATATTCAATTATTTTGTATTCCAGTTTTTCTAGGGTTCTTTCTCAGTAAGGAGACATGATATTCATATAAGGATTTAAGGACCCTTGTTTTCCCTTTGTTTTGGAAATATCAAATAGAAAGAAAAGATTACATAGTTTGAATATATATATATATATATATATATATATATATTTCTATATATTTTCTTTGGAAGGTTCAAATAAATACATATATATGAAGAAATAAAAATAGATGTGTTGTATCATTTTGATCTTTACCACTACTGCTCAAATTTTTGAAGAGAGAATTGAAATACTTTTTTTATCTTATATTCTACTACATGAAGAAGAATAAAAAAATCGATGAAAAAAATAATATTATCTTAATGCTACTATTTTTTGAAGGAATAATCCTAATCTATATCATTGTGTATAATTTTATTTAAATAATAAGAAAGCCTACTTATTCCTAAAGATCATTTGTATATGGATGTGTTATACTGAATATCTACTTTCATATGTTAGTTTCTGCTATAACTATTTACTTAATTTGTACAACTATGTACTTAATTTTTATATGGCTATGTTATACTAAGTTTCAACTGCTTGTATTCAGTTGTGGTGTTTGAAGTGTCTTCTTATTGTACTAAGTTGATGAGGTTCCCAGTAAAAGAATCTAAATTTCTAGATAAATCATTATAACAAGTGAGGGTTTCATGCACTAAAGATGGGTAGTACCTAGAAAAAGGACTGGTACTAGTAAAACCATTAATCTCATGGAGTGAAGTGTTGGTGGATTGGATTTGGGGAATTTTGTACCCCAAACCACTATACATCAATATGTCATGTTATTTATTTTATTTGTATTTCTATTGAATCATCTGGTAAAAGATATGGAAAATTTTAAGAAATCGTGAGGGGTCTTTAAATCAGTTATATTTTTAAAGGACTCAATTCAACCCTATTGAGACTTCATCGACTCATCTTTGGGAAACAATATATCAATGGAAATATATGGAATTAAAAAATATAATGGAATTGGATTCACTAGTCTGAAGGAAAACAGAGATAAATTACCGATAATTACACATTCTCTCTTTTATTTGGAATACAAAATAGATGATTTTAAGGAAAAGAAAACAATATTTGGGGTCTATTTACTAAGAATAAAATTTTTGGGGATCTTTTGTGGCCATCAATGATGATAAATGGGTGTTCAAATGTTGTGCATGGCAACAATTATTGTGATAAATGTTTTTTAGAAATGTATTATAAATTAGAAAATGGGTGCTTAAGGATGTTCCATGATAAAATTGGATGAAGGAATGATTATGGGAACCTCGTAATTTTGTAACTGAAAGATAAATAAAAATAAAGATAAAGTGTAAGTGAAAGCGATAGTAACATCTATATTTGGATGATAGTAAGTGTGGAAGAAGTCTAAGCCCACACATGAATAACTCTGTTTAGACCTATGTAATATTAAATGGGAATTGTTGAAAGGATGCATAAGATTTTTCAAAAGGAATATTCATAACTTAATTTGTTGTCTTTCATTGTTCACTGTAAATCTAGAGTTTAGGCAATGTATCAACCAGTTGCTTTGACCTGACAAAGGGCCACCTGTACAGATTAGAAGGTGGTATAGATTTTCCACATAGATCAGATGGAAGTGTCATCATATCTACCATCTATAATCTTCTATAAATAGGGGAGTGAGATTAATTGTTTTGTAGATTAATCTTTTAATTATTTTCTTTCATTATAAATAAAATAAATAATGTTACTAATATGGAGTATAAATAATTTTAAACCATGTAAATCCCTTATCATTAGATGTTATGTATGATTTATTTTATTCTAACACTTTTGTGTATTTCAGAATATCTACCCAATTGATCATGTTAATTTGGAAAGAGATATTGGATATTAGTTCCTTCTATCCTGTCATTAACATCAGGTGTTTCAAGTTTCGAATGTTTTGAACCATAATCCTCAAATGAGGTTCCAGAAGGGAATTTAAAAATTTAGAGATTTTATTACAATAAGTGGTATTAGGTCTTGTTTTAAAAGAATACTTATAGAGAGGTACTTATATTTTTTTTTGTTTTAGTGGGAGTTTATTATTACTAAAGGAATGACATTAGAAGAAAGAAAGGTCCAGATTGAAATGTTCTATGGGTAAAACTTTGGATTCTAGAGAATTTTGATTGAATATTATATATATTAGAAGTATATTGACCTCCCATTGAAAGAGACCAAACCATCTGTAATGAAAAAATCAGAATGGGAGAGACTGAACCAAAAACACTCATGTTTTTTTTCATATTACATTAACCTGGAATTTGACCTTAAACATATAAAAGGTGAAGAAAAGAATGAATATTATGTTAAAACTCATAGACATGTGTGAGAAATATTCCACAATGAACAAATTATTTTTTATGCAGAGACTCATTTACCTGAAGATGGTGAAGGGTAATCTAGTTGTAGATCATGTCAAAAAACATCAACATGATTCAGAGTTAACTTGAATTAGTAGGAGTTGTGTTCATAGGGCTACTGTGTACATTAATTATTTTTTTCATCAATTTTAAAATCATGGGATCTAATGGTTATCACATTAAGTAACTAGATCAGTATGAATGAATTAGACTTTTAAGACACTCATGATCTCATTATAAATAAAGATATCAGATGGAAAGAAGTTCAAGGAACTTCTAAAAACACATTCAGTTTAGAAATTAGAGGGTTCTTAACTCAATGTAAAGGTTAGGAGAATAATCTAAATAAAATGGAAAAAAGTAAATAAAAACAAGTACGGATCAAATTAACATTTTTGAATTTTAGGTTTAAGGGGAACATCAAGAAGGATTACGGATATAAATTTTCATATCCGAGAAGGTTTTCTTCCATAATTTCTTATAAAATACTATGGTCGAGGAGGAATAGAATTTTATTACTACGTGTTTCTAATCTATTATAATTTTCAATAATATATTAAGGGGATTTATTTACCTCAACATACAATACATGAATCAAATATAATTATGTATTTTGAAGATTCAACAAGGTATATATTGTAGATGATGAAACTATTGAGGTAATTAGAAAACGTGATATGGATGTGTAAATAAGTCATGGATACTTATTGAAGTTACAACGGGTGTGACATATACTGGGATTATAGAAAAATTTAATCTCATTTGGTAAGTTGGATGTTGTGAGTTTTTGTACAAGTTTTGTGGAAGGATCATAGAATAAAACAAGTGGATCAATGGTGGTGTCCCAACGAGTAAAATAAGGAATATTGTATCTTACTAGGATTTAAAAAGATAAAATACATATTGGAACACCAAAGTTTTTAATATCAAAGTTGTGTCATGATTGTCTAGAACACTTGGATGAGAAATAGCTGAATGTACTAAAAGTAAATTGAATTCTGGAACTTGATCATGTATAATATGAAACATGTGAAGAGTGTATCCTTAGAAAGTAGCATAAAATTTATTTTAATATGAAAGGAAGAACAACAAAGAATAAGCAGTTAGATCTAATTCATATGGATGTATTTTGGAAGAATATTGTTTGGTCAAATAGAGGGTCATTATATTTTCTTACCTTTATCGATGACATGACACAAATGGTGTGGGTGTAACATCTCAAGACTCGAGATTCTGGATCCGGTGCTACAAATACTATATATTTTTTTTTATAAAAATTAACTAAAAAATATATATTCCTTTAAAAATATAATAATATTTTCATTTTAGGTTTTGGAGGATTGAGAAAAATATCCTTATATAATATCATAGATTACATAATTTATAAATAAACATCCACTTGGATTCACTCACACTAGCTCCTTAAACGAAATCAAATATATTTGGAACTTCAATTTTTCTTTTGAAAATAATTTTAAAACATAGGGTGAAAATAAAATTTCATAGTGAGGGGTTTTAAAACCAAGAATAGAATCCTTTTATAAATACTAATGAAAAAATCATTTGGATTTTTTTATTTTGTATCAAATATTAAAAATTTGATACATTATTTTCCAAAATATAACTCCTAGGTTTCCAAAATAAATAACCATATAAAATACTTTTCAAAACCTTTAAAAAATATGTCTCACTTTGAAAAACCAATTTCATTTCAAAATATAATGGCCTTTGAAACTTATATTCGGATTTCACCTTGAAAGCTTTTAAAATATTTACCTTGAAAATTATAATTTCTTTATGGAATATAATGATACTTGACAAATCTTAAGAAATTCATGAGGTTATAAGTAGTATCACCTTTTAGGACAATGTCCCATTGAAGTTGTGGGTTCAACCCCATTCCACATCATCTCATTTTATTCCCAAGTTCCAAGTATTATTTTAAGAAAAATTCTTTTTCAGGTAATCCTTTCTCATTTATAATCCATTAAAATCCTCTAAAAAACTAAATAAATTATTTTCAAAGTGGAAAATATTTTTTACATCTCTTAAAAATTAACAAAATCCCATATTTTTAGAAAATCATCATCCCTTCTTAGAAACCAATAGAAATTAAAATTTAAAAACATTTTTTACAAATAATTCATATAATGATGCAATTAATTTTTTGAAAATTACTTCCACAAAAATCATGAAATTTCATTGACATCTATAGTGCTTAAACATATCTATAATTATGAATGACAATTATAAAAATAAAAGGAATTTTTTCACATAAAATGATAACTTTAAATTCAACCTTGGATAAAACTTTTTTACATAAAATTAGAATTTGGAAATTGAGAATTTGAAAATAATAAATTCTCTTACATTAAATGAAGGTTTTATTGAAATAAAAATAGAATAAAATAATAATAAGCTTAAATATCTTAGTTTCTTTGAAAATATGATAATTTAAAAAAAAATCACCTTATATAAAAAAGGTTTTGAAATCCATAAATTAATAGATTAAAAAAACCACACTTAGAAACTTAAAATCAAATTTGGATAAAAATATTTATACATAAAATTATTATTATCTTACTAAAAAGGTTTTTGGAAAATAATTACATGAAAATAGTTTTGAAAATAAACATGGAATGAATGTTTTTGAAAGTTAATTTCCCTTATATAAAATAATAATTTTTGAAATATAATCATAAATAATTTTCTATAAAAATAAAAACCTAACATAAAATCATATTATAAATAAAATTAATTTTTTTTTTTCAAAAATGTAGTTTTTAGGATAATAATCCCTTATAAAATAGGGGTATTAAAATTTAAACATGGAATTTAATTTTTTGAAAATAACTTTTCCCTTTCCTAAAATCCAAACCAAAATACAGAGGGACAAAGCTGCTACCGAAGTTTAAAAATGAAGGTATAGAAAAGGGGAGGGATATTAGGCAGGGGTTTTTTCAATGGGTAAATAGGAAGGATTAGTATATATATAGCAGTTTAGATATGCTATACAGGGGAATTTTGAAAATAATAATTTAGTATACCCATTTTTTAACTATGAACAACCTATGAGGCATTAAGATTTATGGTGTTTGAGCTCTTGGATTGCTGAAAGAGCTGATATAAAAATATCATTATTTTTTATTATAATATATATATATATCTCTTTATGTGTGTGTGTGTGTTTTTATTTTTAGCCTTTTCAAGTTTCCACGGGAAGTTTTCTTTTAACAAGAAAAAACTTTGTCGATGAAATCGACATTGATGATCCTTATGGACAAAGGGACTTTGAAAGGGTCTAGCCTCTAGTCTCAAAATTCGAGGGTCCTAGGTTTTTCACTAAAGGGAATCAATAATTTTGGTAGGAGGTAGCATAGATATGTACTATTTCTATGTCACCCTAAGGCTATATCTTGCACCAAAAAGAAGGATATGGAGACAATAGTTTTGAGAGGTTGAGTATGTAGAGGAACACAAATCTTGGAAGGATCAGTCACTTTTTATGAATTGAATTTTATGGTTAGGATATAAGTGTGAGTTTTTAACATAGGGGAAAAGTATTTATTCTTTCATCTCCTATATCGAACAATTGTTCGGCCAATCACTTCTATATAATATTTTCTATGCTAAAGACTGCTTGAGCTGAGGCACCGGGGTCAGCACCTGGACACACTTGCACACACCTACATGGGGATATGATGACACTCATGACCCCTTGCATGCCTCTAAGCTCACTATGCACCATGTGGGAACTATGTCCATGCTTATCCATTAAGAACTCACCACCCAAACCACTCGTGGGCTGCTCGGAATGGTCCTACCCTGTGGGTTGAGCTTTCTCCCCCCATTAGGGTTGAAGGGCTGGCCATTATAGATCCCTAGTTAGCCATTTTTTAATATTCTAAATCAATTATAAATTATCTAGGAGACTTAAAATACTAATTATATATATATTTTTATCATTTTTAATAGATATGTAATTATTTAAATAATCATCTCCAAACAACAAATATTTCAACAGACTACTTATCATTTGAAATATATATTGTCCATTAATATTTTAACATAAAGTATTAATACTAATTATTATTATTAAATATTATCAGTTGGGTAACGAAATTAAAATTAACCAAACATATAAATATTTTAAATTGAAAATAATATTTTGAAAACTATGGATTTCTATATTAAAATAAATGTACATTTAAATAAATAATAAACACTTTTATTTTTTAATACAAATTAAGTATTAAAAATATTATTCAATGCATTTTACCAGAAATTTACAAATTTAACATATTTATTTCAAATTATATTTAGTGTTTTCTTTTTATTATTATTTACTTAGTATCTTAGTAATAATTGTTTAGTAAAAATAATTTAAAATAAATTCCTTACAAAAATAGTGTTAAATGCTTTTTCAAAAAAAACATTAAACTTATTCAATTATAACTATAATTCATTAAATATTTTAAAAAATGTGATTTTATAGTCATTCAACAAAATAAATAAATATAATTTCATTAAAAAAATACTATTTCATGGAAAATAAAACAAAATAGTATTTTTTTTATAATTTGGATATTAATTAATAACCAATACTTATTTTGAGAAAAAAATGTGCATTAATTGTTTAAAATAATTAACAACACATTTAACAAAATTTATTTAAAAATAAAACTATGCTTACATTTTTGGGATGTTACATTCCACCACTTAAAAAATTCTTCTCTCTTAATTATTTCTTCTTACTTAAAAAAAATTATGAATTTTAATTTTTAAAATTAGGAAAACTAGGGTTGTTAAAATTCTATACTCTGAAGAGTTACTTAATTACCTAAAACCACAAAAGAAAACCATTGACTCTTATCTTATCCTCAATAAAAAAACCTAACCTCCAATGTTTTCTAAAACCACTCTCTAATACCAAATTCGACATCCCAAGACCTGATCTTCTTGATCTGGTGGTAAAAATAATGTATATTTTTATTTTAAAAAGTATCTAAAAAATAAAGAGTTCTTTACAAATCCAATGATCTTTTCGGTCTACGTTTTTGAGGATTAGGGAAAAAAATAATATCATAGTTTATATAATTTATTAATAAAATATCCATTTGGCTTTACTCTTTCTATCTCCTTAAATAAAACTAAACACATTTGAAACTTCTATTGATTCTATGAAAATATCTTTTAAATATAGGGTGAGTATAAAATTCCCTATTAAGGGGTTTTAAAACCAGGAATAAAATCCTTTAATAAATATTGTTCGAACATTCTTTGGAAAACATTTTTGTGTATCAAATATAAAACATTTGATAAATGATTTTCCAAACTATAACTCTAGGATTTTCAAAATATATAACAATAGAAAATACTTTTCAAAACCATTAAAAACTAAATATCACTTTGAAAACCCTATTTCATTTAAAGAAACTAATTACCTTTTAAATATATACATGGATTTATCTTTGATTTTTTAAAATATTTACTTTGAAAATAATAATTTTCTTGTGTAAGATAATGATAATTGAAAAAAAATTAAAAATACATACTTCCACAAGAAATATCACCTTTTAGGACACTATCCCCCTGAGTCTATAGGTTCACTCCCCATTCCTGATCATCTAATTTGATACCCAAGTTTTAGTTTTATTTCAAGAACTTTTTTATCATACCTGTATTTATCATTTATAATCCTTTAAAAACCTTTCAAAGATTAGATAAATTATTTTCAATGAGAAAAATAGTCTCCACATCTCTTAAAATCTAACAAAAATCACATCTGAGAAAATCATAATTTTTTATTAAAGACAATGAGAAATATAAAATTATAAAAAAAAATTATAAATAATTGATAAATAAAGGAATTAAATTTATGCAAATTGTTTTCATACAAAAATATTGACATTTCATTGAAATATATAGTTCATGGCCATACCTATAATTATGAATGAAGATTACAAAAATAAAGGGTTGTTTTTTCACATAAAATGATAACATTAAATTAAACCTTGAATAAAACATTTTTATATAAAATTATAATTTGGAAATTGGGAATTTCAAGATAGTAAATCCCCTTACATAAAATGAGGGTTTTATTGAAATAAAACATAAAATAATAATATGTAGTTGGGGTTTGGCTTAGTGGTAAGCACCCCGTAATACTACATGAAAACTGGGGGTTCAAAACCCATTGGGAATAGGTTACTGTAGCAGTATTATAGTGGTACTGTAGCAATGGCGGCACTGTTGATCGGTGGGTACTGTAGCAGCGGCATGGCATTATAACGGTGATGGTACTGTGTGGGTATTGTAGCACCCGGGTTACTATTAACAGAATAGGAATTGGGCCAAAAATTTGGGCCTACGGGCTATGTAATGGGCTAGAAGCCCACTAGGCCTTCGGGCTATATAATGGGTCTCCCTCTACCTAGTTAAAAGAGGTCTTTGCTTTCTTTTATTAATAAAAATGAGGCCTCGACCCCAATATTTTTAAAAAAAACATAAAATAATAATATGATTAAATAATAGAGTCTCTTTGTAAATATAATAATTTTATAGAATATAATCCCCTTACACCAAAAGTGTTTTGAAATCCTTAAATAAAAAGCTTCAAAAAATCACCCTTACTAACGTGAAATCAATTTTGGATAAAAACATTTATACCAAAAAAATATCATTCCCTTTTCTGAAAGATGTTTAGAAAAATAATTACATGAAATGAGTTTCTAAAATAAATATAGAATATATTTTTATGAAAATAAATCTCCCTTATATAAAATAATAGTTTTTGAAATATAATAATAAATACTCATCTATAAAAAAATATTCATACATAAATTTATTGTATAAATAAAATTAATGATTTCCATCAAAAATAAATTTTTTAAGAAAATAATCCCTTACAAAAACAGGGTTTTAAAAATTTATCATAGATTATAAGTTTTTAAAAATAACTTTTCCCTTATATGAAATCGAATCCAAAATCGAGTTGGACAAGGCTACTGTTGATGTTTAGAATTGAAGGTAAGGAACAAGGAAGAATGAGGAAGTTAGGGTAGGGTTTTGCTAATGGGAGAAGAGGAAGTATGAGTATATATATACATATATAACAATTTAGATGTGATGTCCATGGGAATTTTGTAAAAGATAATTGGGTATTCCAATTTTTCAACCATGAACAGAAGACTATGAGGCTCAAAGCTTCTTGGTGTTTGGGATCATGGCTTACAGAACAAGATAGGACCACAATATCATTATTTTTTATTTGAATATATATATATATATATAAAACAAGAATTTAAATTTTATTGTATTTATATATTTCATTTATGTTCATTTTCATCCTTGTTATATTCCACAAGAAGTTTTCTTTGAACAATAAAAAGCATTTTCGATGAAATTGATGTCGATGATAACTGTGGTCGAAGGGACTTCGAAAGGGTATAGACTCAGGTATGGTAGTTTATGGGTCCATGTTTTATCACTATAGAGATTCAATAATGATAGAAAGAGGTAGTATAGTGTGGGGGCCACTCCCATTTGTGGGATTATTCAACGAGAGGAAGTCTATAGTCGACAATAGCTCCAACGGACAGTTTCTCCTTTGGTTTGCAGCCAACCCAGGCAGCACCTACCGTTGAAGCATCTAGTGGTGGGATTTATTTCCATGGTTGATGAACC
This sequence comes from Viscum album, assembly GCA_963277665.1. NCBI lineage: Eukaryota > Viridiplantae > Streptophyta > Magnoliopsida > Santalales > Viscaceae > Viscum > Viscum album. Next base: position 1,567,021,012 of record OY728161.1, read on the forward strand.
ACCAAAGAACCAACCCTTTGATATCTTTTTTTACAGTGTCTTTAAAACGGGATTAAGATACCATGATTTTTTTAATCAGAAAAAACCTGTTGTAGCACTCTGTGTCTCCTATGATGCATTCATCCAGAGAGGAATAATGTGTTGGCCCCCTTCTCCCATGAAAGTAAGAAACAGAATTGCCGAACCACATTAATTCTCTTGTGTTGATCCATTTTTCTTCTTTTGTTTGTTTTTTATCTTTCCACAAACCTCTACTGACCCAACAAAGTGATATTAGAGAGTTCAGGAGTAAAACGATGGCGCGACACCGAAATTTTCCAATGACCAGAAAATTGAAATTTCTCAAAAAAATTTCAGCCCAAATATGTGAAGAGAACAGCAAGATGATTCCAATGGTGCAAGCTTCATAAAAAATGGAGGTAAAATGAAAGAGATAAGCTCAGTCAAAGTTTGGTCAAATCGTGGGTGCTATAGTACTCCGTGCTGGAGAAGATGACACTCTTCATGATGCCAGCGACATTCTAGAAACTTTTCAGGCCACTATTTCAGAACGCAACATCAGCAGCATGTCAGCTCCATGTCAGTGGTCAATCCAGGCCGTTGAAACTATTTTGGCAATAACTCGGCCAATAGGAGACCGTTTTCAGGGATCCAAGATTCGAGTCCAGGTATTTCGATCATTCTAAAAACATCCGTATGGTTGGTTTTTTGAAATTATTACTCTAGAAATAGAAGAAAATAGTGGAAATGTGATTAAATTCAGTACGTTTATTTATAGAATCTGGAAACTGAAAATGGAGGAACCTTTTTATATTCATGATTTTTGGAAGCCTATAGTGGAAACCACTAATCCCGTTGTAGTGTAAGAAGAGGAAACGTTAACTAGCGGTAAACTTGATGAGAAGATGTCCTCTAGTACCCTGCCAGTGGATGCGGAGTGGTTCATACTCAATAGGAAGTATGCTTCCGAAATTAGACAGTGGATCGACAAGAGCATCTTCCAAAATTTTGCCAATGAATAGGATGCCTATGTTCTTTAGTGAAAATTGGAAAAGATGTATGAGTGGAAAACTGTGAAAAAAAAGAAAACCTGATACCCCATATTATCAACTTGAAATACAAATATGGGACCAACGTATCAAATCACATGAGTGAGTTCCAAGGTACAGTTGATTAGATGAATTCTATGAAAATGATGATTGATGATGAGTTGCAGACACTGTTGATATTGAGTTATTTATTGAAGATGTGAGACACATTAGTTAAGTCAGTTAGAAATTATTCTCCATATGGAACTCTCACCATGGAGATGGTGAAAGACAAAATTCTGAATGGAGAGTCCAGAAGAAAAGATGAAGGACATACACACGAATCAGAGGCTCTTGTCACTGAAAAAAAGGAAGTATAAATGGTAGGGAAGAAGCAGAGGAAGAGAACCCTGTGACCAAAGTCTTCAAAAGAAGAAGTGATTGAAATCTCGATCAAGATATGACATGAAGTGACACCACTGTGGAAATCTTGGACACTTCATCTGAGATTGTAGAAGGATGAAGGTAGAATAGATGAATCAGGAATGTAAGACCCAAAATAATGATGTTGTAGTTGTCAATGACAAAATCATTATTGTTCAAGATGACAACCAGGTCAGTCTTGCAAACCAAGAATCAACATGGGTGATCAATTTCGACGCCTCTTACCATCTCACAGCCAAAATAGATTTATTCTCATCTTACCATTCAGGGATTTTCAGACATGTAAAGATGGGAAATGATGGCACATCCAAAATTACTGGAATTGGTAATATTTTTCTGGAAACTAATGTTGGATACATGTTATTGTTGAAGGATGTGAGGCATGTTCTTAATATTATCCTCAATCTGATATCCACTAGAATTCTTGATGATGAGGGATATGTCGGTTCCTTCAGTGTTGAGAAATGGAAGCTTACTAAAGGTTACCTGGTAATTTCTAAAGGAAATGAAGATACTTCTATTTAACTCACAGATGCTAGACCGTGTGGAGGAGAAGTAAATATAGCCAGAAAAGATGTTCATGTAGAACTTTGGAATAGAAATCTAGGTCACATGAGTGAGAGAGGAATCAAAATTCTCTCCAGGAATGATCTCTTGTCAGGAATAAAAGGCACACATCTAGATACATGTGTTGATTTAATCATGGGAAAACAACACAGAGTATCGTTCCATAGTTATATACCATCCATAAAAGTAAATTTTTTAGATTTGATTCACACTGATGTATTTCTGATGAGAAATAAGATGATGGGAGGTGCTATTAATTTTGTCATCTTCACAGATGATCAGTCCATAAAAGACTGGGCCTTTTCTTTGAAAAATAAAGATCAAGTGTGGGATATTTTCAAGCAGTTTCATGTTAAGGTTGAAAGAGAAATAATAAGATAGTTAAAGTGTGTGCGAGTAGATAATATAGGTGAGTAACATGGTCTATTTGAGGAGTACTATAGGTATTTCAACATCAGGCTGGAAAAATCAGTAATGAAGAAGCCTCAGCATAACGATCTTACTAAGAGGATGAATAGAAAAATTTGTGAGAGAATTAGATGTATGCTCTCAAATTTGAAGATTCCATACACATTTTGGGGGGAGGCAATGATGACCGAAATTGATCTTATCAACCTTTCTCCATCATTTCAATTGAAAAACGACATTCCAAAAAGTGTCAGGATAAGTAAAGATGTTTCTTGCAAACACTTGAGAGTATTTGGCTAGAGGGAAATTGTTCACTTCCTGAATGATAAGCGAGAAAAGTTGGATGTAAAAGGGAAGAAATGTATCTTTTTGGGATACAGTCATGAAGAGTTTAAATACTGAATTTGGGATCTTATCAGTAGGAGGATCATCATAATCATAGATGTGGTGTTTCTTAAGGACTAGACAATTGAGGATTTTGAGAAGCCAGGAACTATAGAGAAATCACAGTCTGAGGAAATTCCATTCATTATGGAACCAGTCCCACCACCATCAGTACCAGCTAGCACGAGAGAGATACGTGAAACTGATGATACATTACTACTAGGTAATATTTCTCCATCTACTGATATGTCTACATCATATGGTATTCCAGAACAGATCCTTCCTAAAATATAGTTGAGGAGATATACCAGATAACAACAACCAAGTCGTAGATACTCACCAAATGAGTATGTGATGCCCACTAACAGGGGATATCTAGACCATTATGCTGATGAAAACAAGAGTCAACAGAAGATGGAATGTAAGAAGGCCATGGAAGAGGATATGAGATTCCTACACAAGAAACGTACATTTGATTTGGTAGAATTACCACATGGAAAGAAGGCAATTAAGAACAAGTGGGTGTACAAAATTAAAGGAGAATATGGAAGCTCACAACCACGATATAGAGATATAATGGTTGTGAAGGTATTCAGTCAAAAGAAAGTTATTGAATTTGATGATTTTTCTCTCCTATGGTTAAAATGTCTTCTATCAGATTTTTTCTTAGATTGGTGGCTAGTTTGAACTTAGAGGCTCAACAACTGGATGTAAAGACAACATTCTTACACAGTGATCTCGAGGAGGAGATATACATGGATCAATGAGATGGGTTTTAGGTGAAATGGAAATAAAATTTTGTTTGCAAGATTTAGAAAAGTTTATATGGTTTGAAGCAGGTGGTGAGATAGTGGTATAGGAAATTTGACTCATTTATTAAAAAAATGTGTACAGGAGGATGACCATTGATCACTGTATTTTTATCAAATAGTTTTATGAGGGTGATTTTATTATCTTGTTGCTTTATGTAGATGATATGTTGATTATTGGCACATATTTCACAAATATTGATAGGTTGAAGAAGGATTTGAATAAGTTTTTTTGAGATGAAGGACTTGAGAGACTCTACTCAGATTCTTAGTATGATGATTACTCATGATAGGAGGAATCACAAGATTTGGCTATCTCAAGAGTGGTACATTGAGAATATTCTTAAAAGATTCAACATGGGTAAGGAGAAACTTGTTATCACTCCACTTATGAGTCATTTTAGGCTAACAACAAGTCAGAGTCCATCAACTGAAGAGGAGAAAGAAGATATAGAAAAAGTCCCTTATTATTCAGTAGTTGGCAGTATTATGTATTCCATGGAGTGAACCAAACTAGATATTGATCACGTTACTGGTGTTGTGAGTTGGTTTTTATCAGATCCAGGGAAAGATCACTGGATATCAGTCAAATGGATATTGAGGTATCTATGAGGTATATCCAGTCATTGATTATGTTTTGGAAGTGATAAACCTATTTTGGAAGGATATACAGATGAAAATATGGTTGGAGATGTTGAAACGAGGATATCCATATTCGGGTACCTGATATCATTTTCAAGGTGAGAAATATCATGGAAATAACGACATCAGAAGTATGTCGCTTTATCCACCACAGAATCATAGTATATTGTGGTCACTGAAGTTTGCAAGGTGATGCTATGGATGAAGAAGTTTCTAAAGGAATTGGGAAAAAGTCAAGATAATTATATTCTCTATTGTGATAGTCAGAGCGCTATTCATCTCATCAAGAACCTGGCATTTCATTTTAGGTCCAAACACATCGACGTGTGATATCACTGGATCTGTAATGTGTTGAAAGAAAAATTCGATGAATGATGAAAAAATCCACACCAATGACATTGGGGAAGACATGATGATGAAGGTTCTACTGAAAGAGAAGCATGGCGCCTTAAAGGAGACTGCAGGTCTATATTCTAGCCCAAATTGGTCGTAGGGGGGAGATTTTTGTGGGCCACTCCCATTTGTGGGATTATTCAACAGGAGGAAGTCTATGGTCAACAACATCTTGTGTGGATAGTTTCTCCATTGGTTTGGCAGCCAACCCAGGCAACACCTATCGTTGAATCAGCCAGTGACGGTAGTTTTTTCCAGGGTTCATGAACCACCAAATACCCAAACCCTTGACAGCTTTTTTTGTAGTCTCTTTAAAAGGGTATTATGATCCAATGATTTTGTAATTAGAAAAAACCTACACTAGAACTCTTTGTTTCCTCCGACGCATTCATCCAGAGAGGAATAAAGTGTTGTCCCCCTTCTCCCATAGACATAGGCAACACTATTGCCGAACCATGTTAATTCTCTTGTATTGATCCATTTTTCTTATTCTGTTTGTTTTTTTATCTCACCACAAACCTCTACTGACCCAATATATAGATCCATAATGTTTGTAGGTCAACCTATGAGTGATATATTTTTTTTAAAGGAGGAGAAGATGGAGATAACGGTGCTGCTAGGTCGATCATGTGGAAGAAGTTGAGGCCATGAAGGGATCAGTTGGCTGTAAAGAACTAAATAAGACAGTCGGGATAAAAGCATGAGTTTTTAACATGGTTGAACAATATCTATACTTTCTCATCCCACATTGAACAATTGTTCAGCTGAACACTTTTATATTTTCCGTGTTGAAAACCATTTGTGCTGAGTCACTGGGGTCAGCACCTGTACACACTTGCCCACACCTACATGGAGACATGCCAACAATCATGGCCCCTTGTGAAAGTCCAAGCACACTACACACCATTCAGGCACTATGACCCTATATATCTAGTAGACCCTCCCCACCGATGCTGCTTGTGGGCTACTCAGTTTGGTCCTCCATTACGGGTTATACTTGCACCTAACATTACGGTTTAAGGTCTTTTCCCTATGGCTCCCTAGTTGACCATTTTTTTATATTCGAAATTAATTATAAATTACTTAATAGGCCTAATATAATAATTATATATATATATTTTATCATTGTTTATAGATACATGTACCTCTATAAATAATTATAAAAAAACTACCAATATTTATACTAACTACTTAACATTATATATATATATATTCTATTAATATTTTAACATAAAGTATTAATACTAATTATTATTAATAAATATTTTATCTAGAGTAAAAAAATTAAAAATAACCAAATCTTATAAATATTTTAAATTGAAAATAATAATTTTAAAACTATGTATTTCTATATTAAATAAAATATAATTTTAAAAAATTAATAAACAATTGTATTTTTTATAAAAATTAAGTTTTAAAAATTATATTAAATACATCTAACCACAAAGGTACTCAATTAACATTTTTATTTCAAAATTGTATTTAGTGTTTTCTTTTTATTAATATTCACTTAGCACCTTAGAAATAATTGTTTAGTATCCATAATTTAAAATAAATTTACTACAAAAATATTGTTAAATAACTTTAAAAAAAATCATTAAAATTATTCACTTATAACTATAATTCATTAAAATTAAAAAAGGATTTTATAACCATTCAAAAAAATATATAAATATACTTTCATTAAAAAAATGAAATATTATTTCATGGAAAATAAATAAAAAAGGTTTTTTTTAAAATTTGTATATTTATTTATAACCAATACTTATTTAAAAAAGCATAAACTAATTGTTAAAAATATAAAAAAATCCATTTAACAACATTTATTTAAAAATATAATTCCACTTATATTCTTGGGATGTTATAGTGGGTGTTCTTTCTCAAGAACAACTCTAAAGTATTTTGGAACCTCTATTCAATGGAGATCTCGAGTGGAAAGAGACACTGATTTAAAGTTTAAGTTCTTGGGATTCAAAAATGGCAGGGAATATGGAAGTAGAGAGTTCTGATGGTTTTATTGAAAGAAAATTATTCATTTTAAGATGATAGTTCTCATAAATCTAGAACATATTGGACTGTTAGAGAGAATGGATCAAATTTTGTTTGAGAGATGAAAGAATATGAGAATTCACTTTGGTTTTCCCAAGGAGTTTTTGGTGGATGCTATGAATTTTGTAGTGTACCCTATGAATAGAAGTACTCCCACACTAATGGGGTAGGAGCTTCTTTAAAAAATGTGGACTAGAAGAAAGGTTTATATGAACTACATCAATGTCTTTGGTTGTATTTCCTATGTCTATATTGATGCCAGGAAAAGTGAAAAATTATAATCAAAGTCCTAAGATTATTTCTTTGTGGGTTATGGTAATAAAGACTTTGGACTTAGGTTATGTGAAAATGATCTCTAAAAGATAATTAGAAGTGGAGATGTTTAATTCAGTGATGTGATCTTACAAAAGGATTAGAACCTATAAAAAGATATAATTGTGAACAAATAATCAATAGAGCATGTCAAAGTGGGTTTGAATAGAAGTATTGAAAGTTCAAAAAGTTTAGGGAGCACTGAAGTTTTCAAAGAACCTGAATATCTAGAAGTAAGTATTTCTAATGGAGGTCATCTTCTGAAGGTCTATCGAAGGTCAGATGTACTGAAATGCTCAAGGATTTTGGAGTCTTGGGGAATAGTTCCATAAGATATAGATTCAGAAGGATCATGACCTCAAATGTTGATTCGGTCTACTAGAGTTAGGGAACCTATATATATATATATCTGTGTGTGTGTGTGTGTGAATTTAATTATCTATTTCTCATAGATGGTGTATATCCTTAATTTTCTAAATATTTGGTCAGTCTCATCAATGTAACACAGTGCGAGTTAGAAATTAATTTGGAGTTGTAATTATTGCATTCTTCTAGAACATGAGATCTTTCAAAAATTATATTGGGAAAGAAGGTGATGTGGAAAAAATGTGTATACTATTTGAAAGAAGAAGTATATAGTAGGAAGTGTAACCATTCAAGTTTTTTTAAAGTTATTTTAACAAAAGGAAGGAGTTAACTTTATATAAATTTTCTATCTAGTTGTTACGAAAAAACAATTTTGATGGTGATTAGAATGGTTATGGAAGAATTCTTGTATCTTAACCGATTAGATATGAATATAAATTTTCTACACAGAGCTATAGAAGAAGAAATCTACATGGAGAAACTAAAAGGATTTATGGAATCTAGAAGCAACTTGGTTTGAAAACTCAAATAGATTTTGAATTGGATGAAGTAATCCCATAGGCAATGGAACTGAAATCTCAATGATTTTATGATAGAATAGAAGTTCATCCAATAAAATTTGGATCATTCTTGCTACTTAGAGATGTTTAATTATGAGATATTTATCATAAATCTCTTATATATGTATGGAATTATCATGTCATGTTTGAAAAAAATAATGGATTGAATAGTTTAATGCTGTGTTGTCCAAATGTTTTGAGACAACAGATATCATAGAAGACAAATGTATATTGGGGATGAGGATCTGGAGGGATTGAAAGCATTGAATATGGATATTGTCTCAGTCAGAGTACATCTAGATGATAGTGAAAAGATTCAAAATGTCTTAATCAAAACACATCTTTTACCCATTAGTTGAAAAATTAAAATTATATAATGAGAAGGCAGCAAAAATATAAGATGAGGATAAGTTTACGAAAAAGGTTTCTTATGCATCAATAATTAGAAATTTGAAGTATTTTATTATTTGTACATGGTTAAACATTGTTTAAGTAGTTGGATTAGTTAGTTGATTCATGTAAAACCTGGAAAACGAGCACTAAAAAGTGGTAATATAGACACATTTGATATCTTAAAGGTTTGGAAGCACTTTCATTAGGTTTTATAATGGATGATCTACTGAAGGGGTATATTGATATGGACTTTACAGGGGATACAAATAGTCTAATAAGTACCATGAGATTTGTATTTACCTATAGAGTAACTATAATAAGTTATATGTCAAGACTCCAATTAGTTATTATATTATCAACCATAGAAACAAAGTATATTTCCACAACAGAATTAGGGAAAGATATGACATGGTTGAAGGATTTATCAGAAAATCTCATAAGTTATTCGGGGAACAAAAATTCTATTATTTGATATTCAGAGTGTGATCTATTTAGTCAAGAATCAATGTTTACACTCAAGGGAAAAAAATTAGCTGAAATATAACTTTATACAAAATCTTGTGGAGGAATGAGTGTTGAAGCCTATGGAAGATAGAATGACATCAAAATCTGGGTAATATGTTAAAAATGGTCATAGTTTTGGAAAGATTGAGATATATTTTTGCCTCAGTGGGGATTAGGTGATTGGGAAGAAAATGATGAAAACTACCTAACTAATTTTATGGAAGGAATGATGGATGGAAATACTTTAGTGATCTAAAGGACTTTGAGTAAAGTTGAGAAAAAATTCCCAAGTGGGATATTATTAGGTTGACATGATAAAAGTATTCTATATGGTCTTGGAAATCTTTGAAGGATTGAATCTATAATTTTGAAGACCATAAATAGAATAAGGCATGATTAACAAAATTGGGGAAGTCCAGATGTAGAAGCAAAAGTCTAAGAAGAAGCTGGAGAAATCTAAATTGGAGGTAACATCTCAAACCAGATGATTGGAAGTGTGAAAGAATTCAGGGATCACATAGGAATAACTCTTTTGTACCTGTGTAAGAATAACCTGACATTGTTTAAAGTCTATATAAGATTATTCAAGAGGGGTATAAAAAATTAAATTAGTTGGCTTGCATTGTTCACCAGAAATCATGAGTTGAGGCAATGCATCATCCAATGGCTTTGACCAAACAAAGGGCCATATGCATAGATCAAAATGTGGTGAATATTATCTACATAGATCAGATGCTGGTGGCACTATATCTACTATCAAGTATCTTCCATAAATATGGGAGTAACATTACTTATTTTTAATCAAAATATTAAAATCATTCTCTTGTATTATTAATAAATGCAACAGTGTTTCTCCTATGGAGTATGAATAAGTCTGAATGATGTAAATCCCTTGTTGTTTTTTATTTTGGGTGAATCCTTTTATTCTTCCTCTTATATGTGTTTTGAAATATCTGATCACGTGATCAAGGTGATTCAAAATTAGATGTTAGAGATTTGTTCCTTCTATCTAGATAATGAAATTGGGTGCTGTCAGTTCAGGAAGTTTCAAAACTTGTTATCCAAGTGAGGCTCTGAAAGTTTTGAACTTGGGGAGTTCAACATAATAGTTATAATCAGTGGGTATTGGTTAGTCTCTCCCATCCAAGGTCTCTTCTCTTTTTCTGGTTTTACTATCTTTATAGAATTCTTAAATACACTGTTTCACTTAAAAACCTGAACTAAATTTCATTTTCTAGGTTTTATCTTTTTTTCATCAGAATGTTTTGTTTTATACCAAACATGGTCTAGTGTCTTTAAAATATTTTTTATTTTAATACATTACTATTCTTTATGAATAAATGGACAGTTTTTCTTCTTGATTTTCATAAACATCTATAATTACTTTCCTATTACAGTGGGATGAAGGAGTGAAACTTTTGGCTGAAGCCATATATGCTGGGATATTTAAAAACATAGGAAGTGAAAGCAAGATATATTACTATGTAATAACCGAGGTTTTTCTTCTCCCGTCCTCCATTAACTCTCCTAGTAATATTAGATTTAATTTGGTAATGGGTTCTAATGTATGGGCACAAGGAGGGTGTGAGGAATCCCCACATGCCAAATTACTACACCAATGTTAGTTCGAAGGGTTATTCATTTCCCAAGAAAACTGGCATGTATGCACTCGAGTCACTATTTCTTGTTTTCAATATCATATTCTATTGATTAATGATGTTTATTCCTTAGAATGGGAATTATCAGGTTCCATTTGGTATAACTTATTGAAAAATAGTTATAAAAATTATCAATATTGATTTCTTTGTTTTAAAACACTCATTGAAATTGATAATATCACAAATATAATGCATAATAAGTGAACATTCATGTAGTTTTATTCGAAAATTGAAGTAATTTTTTTTATGAAATGGAGAAAAAAAATTGTTTCAAAATTCTTAAGTTGTAAGTGTTTTGTAAGTGTTTTTGTGCATGATTTTAATGAACATTTACAAGCACATTCTTCTAACCGTGTGATGAAGGATTCAATGTTAAAATTGTTTCCAAATCCATATGTGTTGGAATATTTAATGACTTGGAAATTGAAATAAATGTAGATATATATGTAATAACTAATGTTTGTCTCCTTCCTCCCTCTATTTCATCTCATTTTTATATTCACTTCCATTTGGTAATAGGTGTTAATGCAAGGGCACAAGAAGTACTTGAAAAATAAACTCATGCCCAATCCTCAAACTCATTTCACTTTGATTGGATATTAACTCCCAAATAAGACTAGTCAATATAAAATTGAGTAACTATTTATTTCTTTGTATATATATGTTTTTGGTGATGCATTATATTTTTGGGTTATGATGGGATGCTTTAGGCTTTGTTTGGAAGAACACATCGAAAACTGGTTTTAACAATCATCATTATAGAAGTCTCTATTTGAAAACTGACTAACTTATCATGGGGTGGTGTAAAACTATTTTCAAAACCTAAGGTCATTATATATAGTATAGTGAAAACCATCTAGAGGGGTAGAAAATCATCTTGTTACAATTTTTAAAAAAAGGATGGTCTTTGGTGAGATTTAGGGAACTTGAAAGCAGTTTAAACAAGTTGAATTTTATCAAAGATATGGGAGGTGATTGGATCAATGGTTATATTACCAAATACAATTTAATCCTAATACTAAAAAGATTTCTTGATTGTTATTATTAATTGATTTTTGAAATAATCAACAATTGATTCAACCTTTGTTGAAATAAATTGTGTGGTTTGACCAACAATAATCATTTATGATCAACCCTCCTTCCTAATGTGTGAAAAATATCAAATGACACTTTAACAATAAACTATCTCAAAACCAATTAGGTAAATCCCACTCGAGTTAAGGTGATTCTAAGTAATACAAAGACAATTACTACTTTGTATAAATGTATCAATAATTCCTAAATACTTGTCACTCAATATTTCTTAATCCATTATATAGAAGATAAATTGAATGGAAGGATGGGTATGAATAACAACCAAGGTATCAGACATTTAATAAGGATAGAAAACTTCAACATGAACACATTCAGAGTACTATCTTTCTTCTAAATATAGGCATTGATTAATAGAAAAAGATTTTATTCTTTTAAGGACATACTAAAACATGTTCAAAAGGTTCTCCAAACCCGGTCCCAATCACTAATAGATTTTTACCCATCTATTCGAGAGGTATCAATGGAAAAAATAAGAAAATTGAAAACTACTGTTGTACCAGAAAACTGTTGGGGAACCTCCTCATATGGCCCCGATATATATATATATATATATATATATATATTGATATCTTTGAAGAGATATATCTGATATCTTTGAGAAGATATTTTGATATCTTTGACGAGATATCTGATATCTTTGAGAAGATATTTTGATATATTTGATGAGATATATTTAATATCTTTAATGAGATATGAGATATATTTCAGGAGATACATGAGATATCATGGTGACTCTTATATATATATATATATTTTATGTGTAGTTCTCCTCTCTTTAGTTGTTGGAGGCGGTGTATTTGCGTTTTTTAAGATTAGTTTTCAGATCTGCAACTGGTAGAACTACTCTGATCTGATCAACTTCCATTTGCGGTGGTTTTTGATCCGATCCTATTTCTTTTTCATCTTCACTTTTGTTCGGACATCGATCTTATGCTTTCACGGTCAGATCTATTTAGGTTTCTTTAGTAGAATTTATTCTTCTTTTCAGGCTACATTCAGACTGCTTCTATATTTTACTTTGATCCACTATTTTTCTAAGTATTACTTTTGAGATCCCTTCCATTTTTTGGGGAGTATTTACCATGTAATTAGCTATTTCAGAGCCCTATTTCTAGACTAGGTGCCGTGGGTTTTCCATTTTGGGTTTTCCATGTAACAATTCCTGGTGTCAACTTTATATTCTGAATTCATTTTTGTCGCTACACATCCGCTGTTTGAGGGAATGATTTTTCCACTACGGTTTCATTTTTATGTTGCTTACGCATTCAGTACTTGCAATCTTTCCCAAAATCTGGTATCATAGGGTTTATTTTTTTTCCATATTCCTTATGGAATCCAATTATAGTCAGATTATTTTATTGAATGGTACCAATTACAATATGCGGTGACTTAAAATGAAGGATCTACTTTTTGTCTAGCGAATGCATCTTTTGGTGTTTAGTACCCAGAATCCAGAGAGGATGTCAGATGAAGAATGGGAATTTGAACATGATATTGTTTGTGGATTCATTTTTCAATGGGTCGAAGGCAATGTGATGAACCACATTGTCAACATCAGTCATGCTAGAACTTTGTGGGAGAAGCTCGAGACAACCTATGCTTCCCAGACAAGAAAGAATAAGTTTTTTCTCACTCAAGAAAATGAGGAACTTGAGGTACAGATAAGGTAAGTCTATTTCTGATTATTTAAGTGAATATTTGGGATGTTTTGATTATTTTTCTGGCAGTAATATGAATTTTGAAGATGAGGTTTTAGCACTTTTATTTCTTAACATGTTACTTGATTCTTGGGAGAATTTATGTGTTGATCTAACTGGTTCTTCTCCTAATGGTTCTGTGACATTCAGTTTTGTTAATTCTTCTATTTTTAATGAAGAATACAGGATACGTACTCAAGATAAATATTCAGTGCTTTTAGTCACATAGAACAAGGGATAATCCTGGAAAAGAATCAGGGACAGAGCAGTCGAGGAAAGAGTAAAAGCCGAAGCAAATCTGGATCAAAGTAGAGATATTTTTAATGTCATAATTTTGGTAAGAAGGGTAATGTTAAGTAGTTTTGTTATCATCTAAAAAGATAAAAAGATTGAAGGAAAATCATCCAAAGAAGAATGGTGATGAAGATGATCATGTCACTGCCGCTACAGGGGGTGATCTTGTTATAGTTTATGACTCCATTAATATTGCTGTTGTTAATTCTTGTTGGGTTATTGAAAGTGGTGCCTATTTTCACATGACATCAAAGAATGAGTTCTTTACATCTTACAACCTAGGTAATTTTTGTGATTTTTAATATGGGTAATGATGGTCATGCTGATGTCGTAGGTATTGGGACTGTTTTTAGAGACCATTACTGGAAGTAAGCTAGTTTTGAAGAATGTTTGACAGCCACCAAAGGTTCTCTTGAATCTTATTTCCACCAACATTCTTGATGATGAAGGGTTTATCAGTAGTTTTTGTGATTTCCAATAGAATCCTTCCAAGGGATCTTTGATTGTGACTCGAGGGAAGAAGTAATCAGGGTTATACTGGACTAGAGCTTCTATTTCATGTGACATTACTTGCGTTATTGAGTGAAATGTTTCATCCAGGTTGTGGCATAAGAGGCTTAGTCCCATTAGTGAGAAAGGGCTTGGTTATTTGGCCAAGAGAAATCATCATCTAGATTTGAAGAGTGTGAAGCTAGACACATGTGATCACTGTATGGAAGGAAAACAGAGTAGGGTGAGTATCAACTGTCATCATTTACATAGGAAGTCATAGGTAATTAAATTAGTACATTCTGATGTTTGTAGTTCTTTGAAATATAATAACTTTAGTGGAGGTCTTTATTTTGTGAAATTTATTGATGTCTACTCACTGATGCTCTGGGTTTATGTTTTGAACGCCAAAAGTCATGTGATCAGTGTTTTCAAGTAATTTCATGTTTTTGCTGAGAGGGAATTAAGAAAGAAATTGAAATGTATTCAAACTGACAATGGGGGAGAGTATTATGGTCCATTTGATCAGTATTGCTGGCAGGAAGGTATTCAACATCAAAAGAAAACTCCCAAGACACCTCGTTTTAATGGTATAGTTGAGAGGATGAACAAGACTTTACTGGAAAGAGTTCATTGTTTCCATTCAGAAGAAACATTGTCTGGACACTTTTAGGGTGAGGCTTTACTTGCTGCTGCATATATTATCAATTTATCACCTGTAGTTTCTTTTCAGGAAGACACTTCTAATAAGTTTTGGTATGGAAAAAAGATCATGTATGATAACTTGAAAGTTTTTGGTTGCAAGGATTCTGTTCATGTGCCTAGAGATGAGGGATCCGTGTTAGATGATAAGTCATGATAGTGTATTTTTATTGGCTATCGACATGATGAGTTTGGGTACATGTTTTATGATCCTACTATGAGGAAACTTGTCAGAAGATGGGATGTAGTGTTTAAATAGGACCATACTGTTGCAGATATTAATAAGGGAGAAATGTAAACTTATCCAACTTCATATGGATTTGTTATTCTTGAGCCAGGTTCTGATTCACATTTACATCGTATTTTTTTTTCTGATAATCACATTGATGTGAAGAATGATGCTCAGGGTGAATAGGTTGGAGTTGGTATTTCTGATGCACTATTTTTTTCTGATGATCCTGTTCCTGGGGTTATCATTGAACCTACAGTTACACTCTGGATGTCATCTCAGTATCTTACCATTTCTACTCGGTATTCACCTGATGAGTACATTCTCCTTGCTGAAGGGGAGAACTAGAATCTTTTGATGAGGTAATGGAACGTGAATAGAAAGAAAGATGGGTTGTGAAAATGGATGAAAAAATGACATCATTTCACGACAACCATACTTTCAAGTTGGTGATGTTACCGACTGGTAAGATAGATTTGCAAAATCTGTGGATTTATTGGATTAAAAATGATGAATTATTTTTCTGTTCCATGATACAAGGAAAGGATAGTTGTTAAAGGCTTCCATCAAAAGAAAGGTATTTGTTTTGATGAGATTTTATCTCCTGTTGTCAAAATGTCTTCTATTAAAAATTTTCTTGGTTTAGCTGCTAGTTTGGATCTACAGATTGAGCAGATGGATGTGAAGAAAAATTTCCTCCATGGAGATTTAAAAGAGTATATTTATATGAATAAACCAAAGGGTTTTGTCAAAATAGGTAAAGAGAATCATGTCTGCAAATTGAAGAAGAGTTTGTATGGTTTGAAAAAAGCTCCGAGATAGTGGTATAATAAGTTTGAATCTATCATTTCTCATTAGGGTTTCAGGAAGACATCTTTTGATCATTGTGTTTTTGTTCAGATATTTACTGATGATGATTTTATTATACTATTTATTTATGTTAATGATATTCTCATTGTTGGACATGATTCTACAGGAGTTGATAGATTGAAGAAGGAACTTTATCAGTATTTTGTTATGAAATACATGGGTCCAACACGACATATTTTGGGAATGTCGATCTCCCATGATAGGAATGCCAAGAAATTGTGGTTATCTCAAAATATATATATTGATAAAGTTCTTTAGAGATTTTCTATGGATAGAGCTAAAGTGGTTAGTAATCCTATTTCATTACATTTTAAACTTAGTACTAGTCAGTCATCTACTATTGATGAAGAGAGAGAGAGAATATTCAGCACATACGTTATTCATCTATGGTTGGATGTTTGATATATTCAATGGTATGTAGTAGAACTGATATAGCTCATGTAGTTAGTGTGGTAATTTATTTTCTATCAAATATAGGTAGAGGTAATTAGCGAGCAGTGATGTATATTTTTTGTTAACTCTGTGGCACTTTGGATATGAGATAATGTTTTGGAAAAAGGGAACCTATGCTTTGTAGATTTAAAGATTCAGATATGGTAGGAGATAATGATTCGAGGAAGTCTATTTCAAGCTATATGATCACTTTTATAGGGGGATCTGTATCTTGGATGTCTAAGTTGCAGAGACGTGTTGATTTATCTACCATAGAATCAGAGATTATTGTAGCTATAGAGGCGTGCAAAGAATTGTCGTGAATGAAAACTTTTATTCGAGAGCTTAATTTTAATAAGGATGGATATTTTTTATTTTATTATAGATAGAGTGCTATTTGTTTGGGAAATAATTATACTTTTCATGATAGTTTGAAACATATCGATTTTTGGTATCATTGGATCTGCAATTTCCTTGTTTCGAGAAAGTTAGAGCTTGAGAAGATCCACATTGATGATAATGGGTCAGACATGGTGACCAATAGTTTACCCAAATGAAAAATTTGAGACTTGCAGACTAATTTCTGGGATGGCGATGATTCCCAGTTGAGTCGGAGGGGGAGTTTTTTAGGGCATCTCCTCATCTAGACCCGATTTTTTTTGATATATTTGAAGAGATATATCTGATACCTTTGAGAAGATATTTCAATATCTTTGATGATATATATCTGATATTTTTTGGAAGATATTTTGATATCTTTGATGAGATATGTTTGGAATCATTAATGAGATACATTTAATATCTTTAATGAGATATGAGTTATTTTTAAGGAGATATATGATATATCATGGTGACTATCCTATATATATGATATGTGAGGTTATTCTCTCTTCAGTTTTTGTAGGTATTACAGTTTCATTTTCAAGGATCGGTTTTCTGATATGAAATCAGTAAAACTACTTTGATCTGATCGGATTTCATCTATGGTGGTTTTTGATCCGATCCCGGTGCTTTTTCATCTACACTTTTGTTTGTACATCGATCTTCTGCCTTCAAAATCAGATCAATTTGGGTTTCATTAGCAGGATTCATTCTTCATTTCAGGCTACATTCAGACTGCATCTATAGTCCGACTTTGATCCACTACTTTTCTAAGTATTACTTTTGAGATCCCTTCCATTTTTTGGGAGTCTCTATTGTGTACCTATCTATTTTAGAGGATCCCTCTTTCTAGACTAGGTCTTGTGGTTTTTCCCTTTTGGGTTTTCCATGTAAAAATTTCCAGTGTCAACATTATATTCTGTATTCATTTTTGTCACTACAGATCCGCTGTTTGAGGGAAATATTTTTCCATTGTAGGTTCATTTTTTTGTTTCTTGCACATTCATTGCTTGAATTCTATCCCAACAAAAACATGAATAGAAACTCAAAAACATTGATCCCTTATCCTTTCAGTTGCCCTATATTTTGTAGATTCTTCTTTTCTTCTTCAGGAGATTTATTCTTTCCTAATTTAAATATCTTTCTCGAGTCCCCTTTATATGTACGGGCTTGACATAGTGTTTAGATGTTCTTCACGACCATGGTTAATTTATAATATTTTAAAATATCCCCCCCACGATATGCTTTCATTTGGATTTTGAAAGGTTCTATCCCTTACATATGATACAGTGAGCTGGAAGAACCTTTATGTATTGGTCGGAGTGACCTTTACGTATCTTCAAATTACTATTACACATTCAAGGGGATATTATGAGGAGTCTTATGTATTGAATAAAATTACCCAGTAGTATAAGTATAGAGCCCTTAAATATCGTAGGGAAGTTCCTAGTTACTCTGATGAATCAGCCAAGATGCCCCTTATGTATATAGAAATGGGTGTTACATGAATCTTTTTTTTCTATGATATTTTGACTTCCATACACTAAAATGGTATGTGGTTTATTCTGTCTAGTTTATCTTAGTTATCAGTTTGAAAATTACCCATAAATTCTTATGAATCTAATTAATGTATTTTTAAATGGATTGATGCCATGTTTGTATAGTTATTAGATGGAGGATCACATTTTCATTATAATATGGTCAAGCCTATGCTTCCATAATGTGCTATTAACTATTATCACAAGCATATGATATGGCTGTAATGGTTTATCAGGAATCACCATGAGGCTACATTCCATGGCAATATGTATTATTAAGTATGAATGTGAGAATATTTTGAAGCCAATATATTATCAGAGGTATATTGTCATTATTTTGAAGATTATTATGGAGATATTTCAAATATGGTTTATCGGTATCAGTCGTTGATAATTTCAAATAAATAAATGGGGAATAACTTTAAAGCTACTGGTTTTAAGAAAACCTAACTGTATCAATGGAAAAAAATTCATGAAATAAGAAATTTGTCAACGTTTTGAATTTTGAGGAGATATTTATGGATTAAATATGCAATTCTTTTGTATGTCAGTTTTCCTAAGGTTCTTTATCAGTAAGAAGACATGATACTCATAGAGGAATTTAAGGAACTTTATTTCCCTTTTTTTGGAAATATTGAAGAGAGAGAAAAGGTTCAATAGATAGAAAATATATTTCTATATATCTTCTTTGAAAGGTTCAAAGAAATACATATATATGAAAAAAATAGATGTGTTGTATCTTTTTGAACTTTACAACTACTGCTTAACATCTTCAGGTAAAAAATAGAAACACTTTATTTATATTATATTTTACTCTGTGAAGAATAAGAATACAACCTGTGCAAAGAATAATATAATATTAATGCTATAATTTTTTTGAAGGAAGAGGCCTAAGATAAATTGGTGTATCTACTAAAATTTAAAGAAGAAGAAATCCTACTTATTTATGATGATTATTTTAATGGTTGTGTTATACATAAGATCTATTTTAATCTATTAGTTGATGCTATAACTATGTGATTAATTCATACAACATTTTCTCATCTAATCTCATTTCTATTGAGTGTCGATTGCTTGTACATAGCCATGGTGTTTGAAGATTAAACTTCTTGTATTAAGCTATTGAGGATATTGGTTAAAGAACCTGATGTCCCAATAAAATCTTTGTAATAAGAGACAGTTTCTTGCACTCAAGATGGGAAGTCCCTATGAAAAATAATGGAACTTGTAAAATCATCAATATCATTGAGTAGAGTGGTGATGGAGTGGACTAGGGAAATCTTGTAGCTCGAGCAACTATACATCATTTGGTTATATGTTTTATTTTCTTTGTATTTCCGTTGAAAAATATTATTAAACTTAAGAAAAGATTTAATAAATACATAGGTGTCTTTAAATTGATAATGTTTTTAAAGGACTAAATTCTCCCCCTTATAATACTTCTTCTACTCATCTGTATGGAAACAAATATCAGTTGAAATATATTAAAGTGAAAAAATAATGGAATTAGATTCATCATCCTAAAAGAAAATAGAGAAAAATTACCAATAGTTGCACCTTCTTTCTTAAATTTGGCACACCAAATAGGTGATTTTAAGGAAAAGAAAACCATATTCTAGGTCTATTGAATACGAATATTTTTTTTGATGAAATCTTATGGCAATCGACGATGATAAATGAGTGATCAATTACTGTGCATAGAAATAATTTTTGTTTACTTGTTCTGATAAATGTTTTTTATCTAAGTCTTGGAAATTACAAAATGGGTGATTAAGGAAGTTCTAAGATTAAAAATGATAAAGGCATGATCATAGGAATCAAGGAAGTTTATAAGTTAAAGATGAAGTGAAATAAAAAGATATAGCATGTGGAAACAATATTAACATTTGTATTTAGATGATAAGAAGTGTGGAAGAAGTTTGGGCCTGCATATGAATAACTATGTTGGGACCTATGTAAGAACAAATGGGTACTATTCAAAGGATACATAAAATTATTCATGAGGATTATGCATGAATAAATATATTGTATTTAATTGTTCACTAAAAATTAGAAGTTGAGGAAATACATCAACCAATGGCTTTGAGAAGAAAGAGGGCCTTCTACATAGATTAGAAGGTATTGGATATTATAATAACCCAATATTTTAAACTATATAAAATTTAATTTATAACATGAGTTGGATGAAATACCAAGATTAAAATCTTTTTTAAATAAGGGAATTCCTATGTGTGGCCTTTTCAAACCCTCCACACAAGGGAAACACCCTCCCCATGAAGAGGTCACTCCAGAGAGAGCCCCGGCCAGGAAGGATCTGTTTCTAGCCAGGATGGCAGAGTGTCCTAGAGGGTGACAACCCGGGCGACGATGGTTCGTCAAGAAATCCGTCAGTACAGGTGGGTTGCGCCTCATTTTTCATACCCAGTCAGAAACTGGGTGACCCAGCAAGGTGAGTGGATCCCGGGGGAGAGGTTCGTCCGAAAAGTGTACTCCCAGGATTCAAACCCTAAACCTCCCAAAGAATGACGATGTTGTACCCCTCTTTTTCACCACTATGCCACCGCCGATGTGACAATACCAAGCTTAAATGAATCAGGATATATTATTATTATATCCTAGCCATTAAATTTTTGGGTGTGAATAATATTAACTATATGATGAATAATATATGAAGGTAATATTAAATACAATGATATTTACTAATTATTAGGAAATAAATGCACATTTTTTGATAAATTCATTTTATTATTCAAATATAAGTTTTAATCAAAAAGTAATTTTTAATGATTTCTATGAGAAAATAAATATATATAATTTTTGAAACTTTTATAAAATAAATTTGGAAAAATTAACTTCATTTTTTAAATTGTTATATCAAAATTAGCATATTCTGAATTTTAGGTATTTTTCTTAAAAGATTGATTTTTAGTGAATAGTGAATAATACTGTTTTTATTGAAAACTATATTTTTTATTTTAGGAATTTAGAAAGTAATATTTTATTCCAAAGTAAAATTACTTCTATTATATTATTAAAAATCCAATTAAGTTCATTGGAATCAATTTCATGGTTGAATTCGTAATAAAAACATTTTGATACTTAAAATGGCATTTTTTCTGAAAAACTATTTTTAATTGTGCTTCACCAGTTTAATTTTAAATTAAATTATGAAATTTATATTTTTGGAATTTTTAAAAATGTAATCCTTATTTGGATTCATATGGTCTAATTTTTTTAAATAATTCCATTTTATTCTTTTTTAATATGAATAGTAACCTTAATAATTTTTGTTACCATGATAAAGAGTAAATAAGGTAAGTAAGGTTAAAAAAATATGATAAGGAATATAAAATAACCCTAAAACATTACTAATCTTTATTATATGAGTAATTTTCATCCCTAAACATTATGTTTTTAGTTATATGACCGTTTATGGACATTTGTATGAGATTATAACCTTTATAATATTTTATTAAAAGAAAAGTCAAATATGTCACATTCATGTTTTTAATAACTATAACATTTTTAATATGGGGTTATCCAGAGGATATGCAAGACAATAAATAGTATTTTTAAATCTTAATGGTTTATATACATCATGTTAATATGTTTTTATTTTTTTGGGAATGGATAGTTACATTAACTTCTTATGTAATACTGATGTAGTAATTATTTAATTAATGGAAAAATCAAATAAATGAAATTGAAAATATTAAAAGTAATATAACTTGTATTAATTAACGTAATGAAAGAATTTTATAGATTAATATTACATATTAGGTATGTATTAAAGTATTTGGTTCAAATGTATCTTTTTATATTAATATTATTAAATTCTACGTAATGAATAGTGTCAAAATTGGCAATAATGATATTTCATGAATATAATATTTTATTAAATTATTTAAAAATAATAAAAAATATTAAATAATAACAAAGAGGATAATATTTGGTTGAAAATTTTTTCTAGTGTGCATTTATAGGCTATTTGGAAGCATTTGTCTCTAGAATAGTCTTGTTATATTTTAATATTTTGAGAAATTCCAAAAGTACCTCTCACCTCAATTATAAAAGGGTACCCATTATTTCACTTATTTACACCACTTTGAGCCATCTATATCGACAAAAATCTTCCCATTTATCTTCTCAACATCTGTATCGAAGTTCTTGAGGTTCTAGACATTCCAAAAGACCAACCCTATATGCCTGAAGAATATATCTAAAGGAAGTCCACCGAAGAAGATGCAATCTTCTTTACCAACTCTTTCAAGTTTAGTAATTATTATAATTACTATTCATATGTTATTTATATAATAATTTAATAACTATAATATCATATATAGAGAGAGATGTTATTATGATTATGATATAATCATATTCTACCTTTTATTCATCCTATGAAAAACTAAAGAACCGTTCGTATGTACGTACAACTTACCGTTCCTTTTTTATCGGGACTATACATGGATGGGTAAAAATATGGAACCAATGAATATATATGATATATATTACATTTCTGGAATGCTTAATTATTCTTTTACATTCTTTTTTCCATCCGTCAAAAATGAAAACAATGTTCATGCGTACGTATGACCTATCACCTCCATAAATAGTGTAATTAATTTTTCTATCTCTATCTATATAGATGAATATATATTTATATATTTAATATATATTATATTTAAACAATAAATAATTTTAAATATATTATGGAACTATTATTAAAGTATAAGGGATGGAGCTTTCAAATCAAAACATATATGAAAGACAGAGCTTTTATCACCCAAAACAGTGATTTTAACAATTAATTGTTAATAAATAGGTGATAAAATATTATATATAAATAATATATGGTATGATATATGTTACTATGGTTTTTTAATATATGTACAATAAATCTATATTTACTATAAAATAGGATAAATCATGTTCATCTAACATTAAACCTGAGGAAAGGGACTTCGTCTCAATTTTCTTTCATTGAGGCATATTTTGGTATTATGCACCTATATTATTTTATAAAGTGTATATAATTCCCCTTTGACATGTTATATCTATAATTTATTTATTATAATTATGTGAAAAGTTTTGATAAATTTTATTCATTCATGGGTCATACGATTCAAATGATTACAAAACGGTAAGAGTTTCTTATCTCGCTTTTACTTCTATGAGATATATGTCATATTTACCACTTATTTATTTTGTGTGGTATATATACTGATACAATAATTTTTTATATCTATAATATCTTTTTATTTAGGGTATTTAATTTTTAATTTTAAGTTATTTCTTACATGGGGATTACGAATCAAAAGAAATCTAAGTGGTGAGAGTTTATTTCACAATCTCTTCATTATTTGGGATTATTTACATTTAAGTCTCTAATGAAGAATATTTCTATTCCAAGTCCATGTTTTCTAAGAGATTTTTCCAAAAGGTTTTTACTATTCTCATACAATTTTTTAATTTCATTTTTAACTATGTTTTAATTTTTATAAAATGTTTTAAAAGGAATCTTCTTATCATTTTCCAAACAAGTTACTTTGTGAATTTTCCGACAAAAATATAAACTGAATGTTTTTTAACTTATATATCATGAGTACATTTTCCCATCATCATGACACATTAATGATTTGAATATCACTTTATGAGTTTATAAGGTTTTTTTAATAATATTTTTCTTTTATAATTGCACATATTTTTAAAAATAAGTGATTTCAAAGGGAAAATGGCATTTTACAAAAGAATTTTTCAATAATCTAATTAAATTATTTTGATCTGTGTTCAAATAAATTATTATATCTTATGATTTTATGAGGATGATCTATTATGAAAAAATATACTATATTTTATTGAATCGTTTAAGATCAGTTTGACTGGGGAAATATTGATTACTACATATCCGTTTCTCAATACAAATATTTGATGATAAGACACATTATTTATGAATTAAATAGATTATTTGACATATGAGGAATGATTTAGACCTGAAAAAATGGTTTGGAAACTATTATAGATAGCCCAAAATTGCATCGATAGGTCTCATGAGACAAATCAGTTGTCCAAACCTAATTGGTTTGTACCTATTAATTTTAAACTATCTTATGAAAGGTCTTGAAAGTAGAGGTAATGTTGTCCAAAAAGGATCATTTTGTTCAAAATATTTTTAAATTATCTTTTTAAAGGCATTGATGGTAGAGGTATCATGTTCCTCAGACATGGCGTCAAATAATTAATAATTTACTTCCTTTATAATTCAGTTATTATTATTATCCATGATATTTTCTCTATAATGTTATCTCTGGATGCATTTCATTCTCATTTATTGATTAAATGACATGTGTTTTTAGTTATTTTCTTTCCATGTTGATTATACCATATCTTATCAAGATATTAAAGTCATTTAAATGGAATGTGTGTTCAGTTATTTACCTTAACATGTTGATTATGCTTATTGATTTATTATAAATTTCACTATACTTTACCCTTACTGAGAATTTGAGATCACCCTTATTTTTTCCCTTTCCTAGGAATACCTAAAGTGTACTATTATTATTATTAAATGATATTATACAGGTAAAAACTTTATTCTATAAAAAATTATGTTGTATTTTTTATTTTTAATTAATTAATGTGAATCATGTATGTATCTAGTTTAGAGAGACTACTAAACTATTCAGTCCTTCAGTATGTGATTCCTTCTAATATTATGCCAGTGTAATAAAGTAACCACCAACTATGGGATAATGGGTTAAGGGTATTTATAGTTGGTATTAGATAAATTTTAGTAGAAACCTTTGAATATAGATTTAGGAAACAATAGATGAGGAAATATAACCCTATGTCTGACTTTGAGGATAAGTTTAGTATAGGATAACATCATATAGATTTGGAAATGACCATGGATAACCTAGGTTTAACCCAAGGACTCATAGTTTAAGAATAAGGTGTCATGAGTTAGACCTAATTTGAATAATATTTCATGATTATTTGATAGCTCACTCTGATTATTGTAGTTTTTTTCATACAATTTTTATTTTGGTTTTAGTCAATGACGGGAATGAGAATGAACTGGTTTAAAATTGATTGTGGTAGACAATGTGTTAGAAGAATCATGAAATGTATAAGGAATTGTGTTTATTTTTGAATAATATATTTTTCATAAATTTAAGATCAATAGACACCATCATGGGTTATAAGTTTAATGTTGATTGTAAGTTTAAATTATTAAACACCCTTTTAAGGTTTTATGTTGTGGGAGTCAATCGGGATTAATGATATTTTGGGATACATTTTTGGGAATAAAACCCCTTGGTTTAGTATGCATGAAAAATTTATTTAAAAAATAATGCCATTATATTTTATGTAAATAATTTTAAAGGTATGGATAACCTTTATGGATTGTCTGATATTTGATTTTAAAATAATTATGGTTCATTATATTTTTTGGAATGAAAAATGAAATATTTGAGATTAACTTTGAGGTTAAAACATTTATTTAATGTTGAATATATTATTATTATTATTTAGAATGTTATAATGATTATATTAATATATTTTTATAAAATTGACAACCTGTGAGTCAGGCGATAACCCATCGCATTTGTTAAGGTGATGAGGCTTGAACCCACAACCAAAGGGTGAAAAGTGTTAATTTCCTAAAATTTTTCTACATGATGTCCTAGTTAGTATGAAATAATATTTATTTATTTAAATGATATGATAGATAAAGGATAATTTTATTTTAGGAACATATGTTTTATCACATATATGACCATGGGATTGGAAATTGTTTTGGTGTTAAATGATTTATGTTGGAAGGTGCTCACTATTTTGTGAACCCATCATGATTAATTTAAATTTGAGGAATAAAGGTTGAATTTATTTTTGTGGAATATATGATTTCATTGAGATTTATGGTGATGTAAGTTATTTGTGGAAATAGTTAGATTATCTTGGAGATTATATGTTTTGGGCATGCACATTTTTAAAGATAAATATTTAATTTATTTTGGATGATGAGGTGATGAAATCCTTCTTGTTTTTTGATTTCAATCACAGGATGTAATATTTTTCAATACTTTTATGTATAATTATTTATTAAATGATATAAGTTTAATTTTGTGTACTATTATTGAATTTTTATAAATTAAATTATTTTCCTTCATATGATGATTTATTCTTTTTGGGAATTATTTTATCATATTCTATCCATTTTGGTTTTTGGTTAATGCCTAAATATAGAAGGAATTTATAGTTATTTTTTTTATTTTTTTATCTATATAAGTTTATTCTAGAAATTCATTCAAGGGAAAAAATCATACTCATCATTTGGAGAAAAAGATGAGTTTGTGGTGGAAATTGATTAAAGGATGAAACTCTATATTTCAATTAAGTATATTTCTTTTTTTACTCTATGTATTAAAATAATTACCCAACCCTAGGAAATTTTTTTTGGAAGAAAAAAATTTTCCATTCACTTTTTTTATTGAGAAATCAATGGAATTTTAACCCATCACAGATTTATGGTTTTGTGATGGTTAACATTCTCATAACCATGTTTTCTCTCACGCTCCATCATTCATTGGATTTAGTTTTCCCTTCTATATCTATGTTTTTTTACTTCCCATATATGTTATCCTACATGGAAACCTAAAATATGTTGGGACCTAGTTGGATGGAGGTGTTGTTTGAAATAATTTTTCTGGAATTTTTTCATTTGTTATCTTTATGAAAAATTTACTCATTTTTTATTTATAGTGATGAGAAGAATGAGTATCAAATGTTGTAATAGCTGATGACTTATAGCCAACTATACATTACTTTTGATTGCCATATCTTGTATGCAGGTTAGATATACATTATGATTACTTACCATTATAGTGTAGAGTTTTATGCATCCACTATTGAAATGGTAATGTCGATAGATTAAATGTCGTATCAAAAGGTTATAATAGATCCTAGAAAATAATGAGAACCTCGTGATACCATGAAATTAAACTTTAATATATGTCCTATGGACTAGATACATCTTATTGAATGGACATAGTAGATGTTTTACTATTAAGTATTTAAGGATAATAAGCAATGATACTTCTTCTCATGAAGTCTATACATAGTGATCTTTAGTAGCGAGATCATGAAGAAATACCCGCCAATAGGAACACCACATATTTTGGGTGTCATTGGTTGTTAATATCTATAGACATGTTTATTGGTCTCTTGACTTGAGATCATTACCAATGTGAGCCATTAGATCATATGCATTGATACAATAAAAAAATCATGATAATGAAATCATGGAGAGGTAGCTTGTGTTGGGTGCATCATGGGTGGTATGGAGGCACATACAACGGTTGTGGAGAATATTTCTATGGAGGATGAGCGTCTTCCTTTAACGGAGAATAACACGCTAGATCAAAGGTGGGGAAGCAATGTTTAATAGACCGGGGAGGGAAAGGAGAACTCTAGGGGAGGAAATAAGATCTTGAGTACCCCGGTTGGCCGTTCATTCAGTGATATTGTTCAAAATGCGAATCAGAAAGAGGCTCCAGGTGAAGGAACTTTGGCAGAAACTTCAACAAGGAGACCAAGGAAGGAGTATTCATATCTCCCGCGACCAATGCGGACCAGGTCCGCTTCAAAAACGAATAACTATGAGGTTCTTGCGGTCAATAATGGGAGTGGGATAAAGAAGACATCACCAAATATGGCTGCTCTGGAACAGCTTAGGAATCGCGTTCAAAGTGCGGGTTTTTGGAGAAACCCAGAGTGGGAATCAGCTACTGGAGAAGACGAGTCCAGTTTGGGGTGTGGTGATGACTACAATTAGTATTATGTATAACTATATGTTGATCGGTGTTCCTTCTTGTTTTGATTTTCTTTGGAGTTGTATGTTGGGCATCAGACACCCCTAAGACAACTTTATAAAATGAAAAAAAAATGATTTGAAGGTATGGAATTGGTTGAATGGTCAAGAAAAGATTTGTCACTTCAAGGCTATGGAATTAATATATATTAGTACAAGTTGATTAAGATGGAAGTACCTACATAAAACCATGGCCATGACAATTGAGGGTAAATTTATCTAGCTAGAACAATAAATAATAAATCATGAAAAAGGTGATGACATAGGTGTGCATCCTCCTTTATGAGATATTAAAGAAAAAGAGATTATATTATACAGTGGATGTTCATAGGTTGGTTATTGTTTATATGACTATCCATATCTCTTTAGGAGGCATGGTGGGTTTCTAGATCTCCCTCTTGGTCTGTGAATAGTATTCACTGTTATCAGGATAAGGGATTAGAGTGTCACACACAATAGCATATTCAAGAATATATCCTATTCAGTTGAATAGGTTTATATGACATAGTGAGATCTGTTACAAGGGAATGAGTTTTTTTCAAGGAGACACAATCACCAAAGTAATAAATAAATTCATGTTATTCATGTTATGAATAATTTACATTGAATTTATTTATTAAATATATTTATAAATTTTACAAGAAATACATGAAAATATTATCTAACTGAATTTTAGTTTAAAATATTCACGGTTCATTTAATATTTATGTGAATGATGAGTTGAGTTAATGAATCAAGTGTTATCACATAATATATGTTTATTATATTACAAGAAAGTGATAAAAATATAAATGTCATTTATGGTTTAGTATAGTATTCAAAATATCATTTATAGTATGTATAATTATTCAGGGGTTGGGGAGAATTTTTGGGAAATTTATAAACACACTATATATATATAGAAGAATAGAGCCTCTCCCCAAGAACTATTCATGGACTCTCTCTCTCCTCTTCTCTCTCCTGCATTCGAGAGAGAGAGGATCTGGATCCAAGAGGTTGAATCAAGTACACTCTCATCCATCACAAGCAAGCAAATTTGGTGATCGTTGGAGCATCGAAGACATCATTAGATCTTAGTGCTAGCACCCAAAATTTGATGACCGGTGCCCTTGTAGATTCTTAAAGAACATGTGGATGATATAGATGAATTTGGATTCATATTCTTCAAGCATCGATTGCCGACGACGAGTAGAAATTGAGTGTATCTTCGGATTGAACTGATAATTTTATGGTTTTATTTTATTCTAAAAACTCTTCACGTGAGATCCTCATATTATACTAGGATGAAATTTACCGACATCGATGTGTTCATGTCGATAGTTGGGGGAAAAATTTTAAAAACCCTTTTGGGGATTTTTTTCATACTTAGTACCTTCAAATGGTATTAGAGCGATGCATGAATTCTTTAAGCCAAAAGAAAAAAAAAATTAAATTTTCATTAAATTTAATAAAGGGCATCAGTACGATCCCAACGTTGCAGACAAATTTCTAATCCCACCTCGGATGACCAAGTTACAACCATAAAAAGATTTAAATACAGGTTTAATTCGATCTATCATGGGTTATTTAATAGAATAATATATATATTTATTTATATGTTTAAATACCCTATTCTATTAGTAAAATTGGATTCCGGTGAACCCGGGTTTTCCATCCGGATTTTGGTGGCTGGAATTGGGATCTCTGGTGGTAGATTTTAATAAATTAATTTTATTTTTTAATTTAATTAATTATTTTTTATCTCTTACTAAGTGATATGACTTAGTTTTTAGAAGGGTGGCAGGATTTTTACCCTTTGGTCAGCATAAGGCCAAAATAAAAAAAAACAAGGTCAATTTTCTAAGTATGATAATAAGAAAAAATATTGAAAAAATAAATGGGGAGAGTGTGTCAACTTGACTTGATAAAAAAGAAAAAAACCATGGTTGGATTACAAAGGAATCCACTAAGGTTCCACCAGCCTGCCTTCCATAAGAGAACATGCCAAACCCCCTATCAAAATCAGACTTCCACAAGAGACCATCAGCACCTCCCGAGGAACCACATTATCACGCTACTTCCCCCTAGTGTGAATTGATCTGAACCCCATCAGTTCAGAAAGACTAGAACCATTCGTAGCCCTGGATACAACCCTATCCTTGTTCTTATTCACTGGATGAATCCAACATCATCGCCACTACCACTCGTAGTTAACCTGAAAAAGTCACCTTGCCTAACGAACCTCCCTCCTCACCGCCTCTTCATATGATGGTGCCTCTCCACCACAGTTGGCCTCCCACCTGGACCGCCCATTTGATGCCACCATCAGCATCTCCCTCTAACTGCACATGTTACTGAAAAGGTCTATATCCACCATTGGTCCGACCCTCACCACGCAGACCACCGTTTTCGAGCCTCTTGACCTCCCCTCTCATGGACCTCCCTTCAGTAAGCCTTTTCCAACCACATCCTATCGTGGTCGGGAAACCGCACCAGCACCACTCCTTCAGGCCAGCCACTACACCACCTCCCTCCTTCGGCTATCACATGCGGTGCCTCAATCACCTAGATCTAACTGCCCACTTGACCACCCCACTATCCGGCTAACACATGCGGTGCCTCGGCCACCTAGATCTAGTTTCACAACACACAACCAAACCCCCTACAGGTGCCTCCCTTGTAGGATTTCTCAAAAATTTACCCTACCATTTTCTAGAAACTCCTCCACCCCAGTGTACAACCTAACAGGTTGCTCCCGCTGACGCCACAGGGGTTCACGGGCCAAATTCCCCAAGCACCTGCAGACAGTCTCCGAGATTTACCAACCATGAGGTACATCCTACAAAGACGGAGTTTTCTCTGAAATATATTGGGACAGGTCTTCCCAACCCAAAATGGGCTTGGGCGGGCTTGCCCATCTTAGGATACCCCTATATAGGGTCTACACATCCTAGATTAGGCCAGTATGGGTTCGTCCAGACCCGCACCAGCCCCTTGTGTTTTTGGGGCCCAGTTAATTTTATATGATCAAAAATTAATTAATTAGTTATTTTTGTTTTAAAATTAAATTATTTATTGTACTTAATGATAAAAATAGTTTAATTAAAATAGGATTGGATTTTAATTCAAATAAAATTCCCTAGAAAAATAATTAATCCTAGTTTAATTTTATTTTCCCATTTTTTTAATATGCGTGTTTAATGTGTATTAGACTGATCATGAGCCTAAGAATGATAAATTTATGCATAGTGTTTAATTTATTTATTTGTATATTGAAATGGTTATTTATAATAATTAGTTCCAATAAATGGAGATCTACGAATCGTCTACGTTAGTAAATGTATAAGGGTGTGTATGTCCATTTCAGAAATGCATTTTTATACTCCCAAGACCCCCTCTACTGCATGTGAGTACGATTGTATAATGATGATATGAGCAGTGCAGCACTTCATTCCAAGTTATGCCGACACACTAGACATGATTTTAATGCATTTGATAGGTAGGTGTTGTAACTCAAGTCGCAAGAGACATGACTTAAGGTGTTACCCCTAGGATCTAGGTTGATCCATTATTCACTCAAATGGATCAACCATCAGTACAACTCATGATCATGCCATCATTTTTTTCCATGGTTTATTATTTTGTGAATGTGTAGTTTATGTGCAGTCACATAGAATAACAAACATGCATGAATAGATAAAATGAACATTTGACAAGCTGCATATTTTCTATTTATTGCATGGTCAGTTGTGAGTGCGATCACATAAGTAAATGATTAAAAGATCGAAAATGATTTATTTCATCATATAAAAACAATAAAACCCTCAATGAAATATTATGTTATAATCAACCTCCATCATTCAAATTTAGAAAAAACCAGTTGTTTGGGGTGCTCGTCATGACATATTTGAGGGTTTCTCTTACTACTGGGGAGTTCTTATGAGATTGGTAGGTTGAATTAACTAAATTGGTAGTAAGGATTATCCATATCTAAATTTTTATCATTTTAGAGGCAATAATTGAGTAAATCATGTTATGATTTTAGGATATGGGACTTCACTCAATAGATCAAGGAACCATGAGTTAATGATGTTGGCCAATCAAACACCGACCATGAGCCCTCCAAGTACTGGAATAGATATAACTTGTAGACTATGTGGGGAGGTTCAGGGATCCTTTTCTCTAGAATGCTAAAGAGAATGAGTATTTATATTCTAGCATACAGGGTTCCTAGAATTTGATAAATTAGTGGGATACATTTAATTATTTAATTAATTAATCAAAATGTCTAAAATAGTAATTAAGAAAGAGAGTAATAATATGCTAAAATTTAATTTTTTGTAGAAAATGGAAAGACATACTATGATAAATACTATGAAATATAATGGACAAAGTAAGCATCTTCACAAGAAAAAAAATTCAAGTGTAGTATAGGCGCTTACGTAGAATACTACGGTACTGGAAATTCAAGGTGCTAGTGTCCATAAACATGTTAAGCCGCATCAAGAAGTGAGGGTGAGAAATATGCTTACATGAGACTCATGTGTTAATAATATGATGGTTAGGTCATAATGCTATCATTAACATCTGATGCTAGTTGCAGTCACTACATCATGACATGAGTTATATAACATGTTGTCTCATCTTCAAGAAGTCTGTGAGGAGAAAGTGAAGAAGGATGTTACTAAGGTGATGTTTACCCTGGACATGTGTAAATTGAGTAATAGATCATGATATTTCAATGGATCCCTTTATCATATCATTTTAAAAAATTTACTCAAGTCTCTTTTTAGGTGAAAAAATGAGTGTATTGAGTAAATGCTACATTACCTATTCAAGTTATGATCCCCAAGTAAATAAGAATATAAAAGACAGACTAATCATTAATTATTATGGAGAATAATTGAAAGACAAGGAGAAAATTATAATGGAAAGTAATTCCAAATGTACATTAACAGTGTCTTTCCATGTAATGAGGTAGGATATAAATAAGAAGTTATTTTCATTGCATATCATTAAATAATATTTATGGAAATTTAAATACAATAAACTGAATCAACATAGTAAGTAACCTCTTCTTCTTCTTCAGATATATTCGTCAATATAAAAGTAATGTTTAAAT
This sequence comes from Viscum album, assembly GCA_963277665.1. Classification (NCBI taxonomy): domain Eukaryota; kingdom Viridiplantae; phylum Streptophyta; class Magnoliopsida; order Santalales; family Viscaceae; genus Viscum; species Viscum album. The sequence continues at coordinate 1,567,054,228 of OY728161.1, forward strand.
CATACTTCTTGGGTATTAAATATAGTATGCCTATCACATATTTTTATTTAAATATGGTAACCGATTGAGCATATAAACATTACTAGAAGTAAGGAGTATTCTCCAAGTGGTTGAGAAAGGTTGATTCATAATTCAATGGTGAAAAAAACACAACTTATAATGGATAAGTTAATTATTCAAGTCAAACTATTATTGAGTAGAAGCAATAAATTTATCTCATGTGTCCTTTAAACAAGGATACATTTTCAAGGTTTATGAATGATTTTTCTTTGTGGTGTTTATTTCTCAAATTATAGTATAGTAATACCTGAATTATAGGCAATATATGATGAATATGAAATGTAAGACTAATTTTTCTAGTTGTGGCAGGATAAATATTTGTCAATAAAAGCTCAAGTGGATATCAAGGGTATACCCAGGATTGTATTTAGACTCATCCTATATAAAAACCCTACGTATTATTGACATATATACTTAGTTTTGGATAAATAAACCTTTATAAATAAAGGTAATACAAAAGGGTTTTGGAAATTGTTCAACAAGTAAGGATGAACAATTCTAAGGGTAAGTTAGTGGGAAATATACATCATAAGATTCGTTTAAGTAATTAAGGAATGTAAAATTTAAGTATGGTATATGCATGGTCAAAATATATAAGTTTCTTATAGATGGAATGCTGAATAAAATCTGTACCAAGCATTCATTGGTTAGTATATTGTAACATAGAGTAATTACGAAATGCACATTACCTAATCAACATCATTACAATTATGTTAATGAGGAGGATGAATGATGAAGTCTAACATGTTAAAATTTATAAAAAAAAGTATCATGGAGAAATTTCTGAATGCACATTTTATACATCAAAGTTATGATGTAAGGAGTATCAATGTTGAAACTTGTAGAAACTTCCATTATATTTCATGTAGTGCTTTGAAAATAACGACGATATCTCATAACCACATGCTAACTACAATAAAAAATGGATATCATATGATTCATATTATGATGGAAATCCATTATGTCATAATATATGTTTTTAGATCCAAAGTGTTTGTTAGGATATAAACAAACATGCATCAAGAAAAAACACATTGTGCATCATAGTAAATATTCTAATGGTTTCATATGATATTACATAAATACCTTTGATAGAAAGTGGTATTAAAGTGATAGACTGTGTTTCTATATAATGTTTCACATCTCTACTTGATATTGTAGAAGAAATATTGATTTGTGTTTAGTTAATTCTATAGATGCACATGAAGTGGGCATAAGAACTAGTTCCACAAGTGCATGTAAAACAGTAATGTTCCAGAGATATACTATGTAGGAAGGCTAAAACCATAGTGATAGTTTTGAATTCACTGTGGTCGGTGATCCATTATTCAATACACATAATAATACCTACAATTAATTAGTATATATCAATTATCTAATATTTTAAAGACTAACAAAAATTAAATAATGGATTACACATATAAAAATGAAAAGGGTCTTATTATTAAAGAATATTTAAGTAGGTATTCAAATGAGATGATACATGGATGGTACAAGTGTGGTACTAATAAGTCTTGTTTGGTTATACTAAATCATAATGCCTAAATCCATTATAATTTTACTTGTCATAGCTACTTTATAATATCATTTTATTAGGAATTATATTTCATGATCACTAATCATGGAAGGTGTCTATATGACGCAACCAAAGAGGGATGGTCACGTCACATAATGCTAATAAAGGTTGCAAGCTACTGAAATCCAATTTAGGATTGAAGTAAGTAAAAGAATAATAAAATATTAATTTTTAATGAATACTTCCCATGTTTCTACGAGTGGTTAGTGGAAACCCTAATGTTTTACAAGTTAAATATGTTGGACAAAATATGTGAAATAGATATTGGTCTAAAAGTTAGTTAAGACAAGAATAAAATATATTCTACAGTGATTGACTTAAAGTAGAAACCGAAGTTATGGGGAATAGGGTCGATTAAAGTAGGTCTAATGGTTTCTTGGACCTAGTCAATCATAAATATAGTGAAATAATACTGAAAAATTCAAGCTGTAACAGTTTAAGAGATAATTATTAATAATGTCGCATGACATAATCTCTCTAGGTTTACATGGGAGGAGATTAATGTGGTTAGTTGAAATCCATCCACTTTAGTGATGGATTAATCATGTATGTCATGATATGTAGGAAATTTATATTCCCAGAATATACTTTATAGTAGGAAAATATCAATTGTATATAGGAGTACTATAAGGAGATCTATCAGAACTATCCTTTATTTACTTTAGAAAGTACCAAAGATATGTACATGGTAAGTGTAGAAGAAATGATACTAGTTTTGGTGGGACAAAAACTAGTCTTCCTTAGATCCATGTAAACTAGTATCGTAGTTAGGCTAAGTTAATGAGAGATTCAAGAACATATAAGTTATTAGTCCCCATACCTACAAATACAGAGTATGTTGTAGCTTCCAAGGAAGCTAAGAAGTAGTTGTATGCAATGATTTTTATAGCTCCTGGAATCACACCTAGTAAGTAAAGCGTTATCATTATGTAAATTATGATATTCATACAAGCCAAGATATAATGTTTTGATAGTGGAAAAAAGAGATATACTCAGGGATGAAATCTCTTGAGAAGTTTTACTCAAGGAGACGAAGTCGCATATAGTAGAAATGCCACATAGCGGAATTGTGGCAGGCCCATCAACTAAAGTCGTGACTCAGTAGAAACATGATCTTAATCATGTGAGATCTAACATGGATTTTTAGAAAGTTGGATATAGTGTAAGTGGGAGTGTTATAATAGTGGGTTTCCATGACCCAACAATAAATTACTTTTGATTACCATACCATGTATACAAGTTAGATATATATGATGTTTACTTACCATTATAGTGTAGAATTTTTTACATCCACAATTGAAATGGTATTGTACAGAGATTAAATTTCATATCAAAAGGTTATAGTAGATCTCATGCTATAATGAGAACCTCGAGATACCATGAAAATAATCTAAAATATATGTCCTATGGTCTAAATACATCTTACTAGTTGGAAATAGTATATTTTGAACTATCAGGTGTTGGGGAGTCATAAGAATTGAGACTTATTCTCATGAAGTTCGAACTTAGTGATATCTACTAGTGAGATCATGAGGAAAGACCCACCAATAGGAACACCAAATGTTTTGGGTGTTATTGGTTGTTTCTATCTTCAAACATGTGTATTGGTATCCTGACTTGAGATCACTACTAATTTGTGTTGTTTAGATCATGTAATTTGATACAAGAAAAAACAATGATAATGAAATTGTAGAGAGGTAGCTTGTGTTGGGTGCATCATCGGTTATATGACATTGGTTGAATGATTAAGAAAGGATTTTTCACTTCTAGGTTATGGAATTAATATATATTAGTCTAGGTTGATCAGGATGACAGTACCTTCATAAGACCATGTCCATGACAGTCGAGGGTAAATCTATCCAGCTAGATCAATAAATAATAAATCATGTAAAAGGTGATGACACGGGTGTGAATCATACTTTATGAGATATTAAAGACAAATATATTAAATTATACAGTGCATGTTTGTAGGTTGGTTGTTGTTTCCATGACTATCCATATCTCTTTAGGGGCCATGATGGGTTGCTAGACCTTGCTCTTTATTTGTGAATAGTATTTGATTTTATCGAGACAAGGGCCTAGTGGGTTACACAAAATGGTGTTTTCAAGAATCTACCATATTCAGTTGAATAGGTATATAGGACATGGTGGGACCCATCACTAGTGTACGCATTTTTTCCAAGGAGATACGGTCACCAAAGTTACAAATAAATTCATATTATTAAACTTAAGAATAATTGAAAAAAAAATTTATTTATTAAATGTATTTACATGTTTTATAGTAAATATATGGAAATATTATTTGAATGAATATTTTTCATAACCTGTCCCCCAGGGCCTGTGTCGTGACTACCCCATGCCCACCTTCCATAGGCCAAGGGCTGGTGACTAGCATCAGAAAGGCATATCCCAAAAAGAGGAAGGCATTGTCTTTAAACCTCTATACACATAGACATGGTATACTGCAAAAAGAAAACCACAATGGAAAGAAATTAGTACATCCACTACAAAGTACTACTACTGAGACTAAAATGTGTAAACTGAAAATAAAGGGTGCATAATACAAGCCCAATTGAAAGGAAATTACAACAAAATAAGTACATGTTCTAGAGGTCGTTTGCCAAGGATCCTACATAAAGGGTAGGTACAACTCACTGTCAGATGTCTCTGCCATGCACCACATCTATTAATCCACCTCTGAGCAAGGTCTAACCCTGGATCCCCAAAGTCCCAGTCAAAGATGTTCGTCATCTACACAAGACAAAATAGGTTCGGTTGAAGCCATTGCATGGGTGAGTATGACAATACACATTCGGGACCCTGAGACCAACTTGGGTCTCATAGAAATCCACAAAGGATAATACCACAAAGCAAGATATAAAAGTAAATAACAATGAGTTATACATAGATCACACAAGGTATAAAATAAGTAAATAAGTAAAGATGATTAGTCATAAAGCTAGATCATCTTATTCTGTTGAGAGGCTTTACGGATGATCCATGAAGGGTCGCTCTACTACTGATCCACGAAGGGCCTCACTGATGTTGATCCATGATGGGTTTCACTACGACTAATCCACGATGGGTCATGCTACTACTGATTCATAATGAGTTTCTCTTATGCTGATCCAAGAAGGGTATCTCTTATGTTGATCCGTGAAGGGTCTCTCTTATGCTGATCGAAGAAGGATCGTTCTTATGCTGATCCACGAAGGGTCTCTCTTCTTTCGTTACATCACAGCCAGCCACTATATTCCCACACTTAACATGCATGATTTTTGGAAGATCTTCTTCTCAAGACATCGGTTGTACCTCAACCTCCACGAAGTCCCATGTAGAGTAACCCAATGGACTGTCTTGTCGTAAGGGTCCCAACGCAATAGACGACTCCTTGAACGGATTTCGGGTCTGTATGATATGGACATTTTTGTAAACATGTCCTAATTAGATTCGAGTACAATCCAACTTGGCCATATGCAATCATAGAAAAACCCACATAGAGTATCTTAGAAGGACCACCTCATCTCAAGGGTCCTTGTGCCACAGACTGAGTGTTAATTGGATGCCCCATATTATTGATATCACCATTTTTGTAAACAGGGACCGGTTACGTCCAGGCCCGGTCTGACTTGGTCGGACCGACCCAACTAATCCTGGCCCAGAGTCCTGAATGACCCGTCTGGTCTTCTTAGCCCATTGGGCCTCACTGGGCCCAATCCAGTTTGGTCGTGGGTCCAATCTGATGGGTCACCTAGGGACCATTTTTTATTCAACCTGACCTGCTCTGGAGGGCCGATGTCTTTTTCCCACCCAGGCTGCATAGTAGCCCATGTGGTCCGATTTTAACTTGCTAGACCGATCCACTAAAATGTACCGACTCAAGGAACTAACTGAGCCACTCGGGTGGCCCAGTCCAACTATCCCAACTCAGCCCGGTGGGTTGGAAGGCCTGGATCAGCCAATACCAGTTCAACCGATCCGGTTGGGGGTGCAAGCAGGTGTTCAACCTACATATCCCCTTTGGTCAAATGCGGCCCAAGGATGCTGGGCTCTCATCCTTACGGTGCCCGGTGGCACTGCGTCTCCAGCACACCACTGCGGACGACATGTCGTGGCCTCCTGGTGCTCCATCGCACTGGGCACCGGGTGCACTACTCCCGCCTTCTGCTGGCCCTTTCCACACCATCGTGGAACACCAATGGGAGTGCCGACTCCCTCCTCTAGTGGTGGCCACCATGGGCCACTCCTGGCTGCCATCTATGGTTCTTCTACAGGCCACCAAAGTTGCTCCGGAGGTCCGTTTCTGAAACCGTCTATGCCTACGGGATTATAGGGAAACTATCTTTACTACGAAGACTTCGAACTTGACTTACAGACTCTTTGAAAATTAGGCCACGAAGAATGCACAAGAACACGCAAGGCAGAGGGACTCAGGTGTTATTCATGTTGGCATGTGCCCTTCGTATTATAGGTGTATAATCAATGGGGAGTTTTAGTATTTAAACACATGAATCCACCCCGCCATTCAAGTCTCTAAATTTAACAACCCTCCTACAAAAAAACATGATCTATAGATCAAACTGTTCATGGGTTGATCAGCTTTCCTTGTTTTAGATGGAAGAATGGGGAAAGAAAATCAATTACAAGGAAAGCATAACCCCTACCTACATTGTTGGATCTACTGCTGATGATGGATGAGATACGCATCATTTTCATCGATCTGTGAATCGTTGGTGTCCATCTCCACATTATTTATGATTTGTTAGAGAGTAATTTCATCATAGGTTTGTCAAATAATCACCAGGGTTTAATTCTCAACTCTCAAATGCATTTTCTTAATAAAAAGAAACATATCGTATCATTTTTATTACGCTACGACGTTGAGTCTTTATGCTCATTCATCTATGAAATAGTGTGGCAGTTACGCTTTCCCAATGATCCATTAAAGATACTCATCTAGCGTGCCTCATCTCCGCACCACATCACCACCGTTTTCTTTTCAACAATTGAGAAAATAAAAAAAATAACCTTTTAAAGTAATTTTAATAATTTCCAAAAAGTATGAAAAATATATTTTCCTCCCGACCCTTTCTGGTTGAAGTTAAGTCCTTTCTAGGAGAATCTGAGTGTTCCGAGTTCAACTATGCCCTTAGATTTTAAATCTAAGCACAAGTTCAAAATTTAGGAAAACCCACTCGTATGTTTACTAAATGTACTTTAAAATAAGTTCAAAATTACATTCTGGGCACTCTGGGCCTCATAATCATGTGCCCTATCATTTCTTGGTCTCAAAATAATTCCATATAATTTAAAAAAATACACTAAAATTCTATGACATTACATTCTCCCCAAAACAGAACTTTATGTCCCCAAAATCCAAAACAAATTATAATAAAACAACTAGGGGTATTGAGTATGAATATGAGCCTCCCGCTCCCATGTTCTCTCCGGGAGGTTCCTGTGCTACCACCAAATGTGCATTAGAGGAATCGACCATCCATAAAGGACCTGCTCCTATCGATCCTCTATATCCATTGGGAAATCTGCAAACGTCACCCCATTGTCAATGTCTAGCTTGCCCTAGTTGATGATGTTTGATGGATCATGCACGTACCTCCTCAACTGCGACATGTGGAAAACATCATGCACCCGATGCATGTGTGGGGGAAGATCTATTTGGTACGCCACCTTGCCAACTCTACTAAGAATCTGGAATGGTCTGATGAACTCTAGAGATAACTTTCCACCCTTTCCAAATATCTGCAATCCCCATCGGGCTGAGACCCAAAGGAAAACAAGGGACCCCTCGTTGAACTCCAAGGGTCTCCATATCTTGTCAGCATATGATTTTTTCCTGCTCTGTATAGTCCTCATCATCTCTTGGTTGGTCTGCACCTTCTCAATGGTAGCCCATACCAACTCTGAACCCATGTGTACTAAGTCCCCTGGGTCTGTCCAACATAGATGGGATCTTCATGGATACCCATATAAGGCCTCAAAAGGTTCCAATCCAATGGTGGAGTGATAACTATTATTGTTCACAAACTCCACCAGTGGCAGGTGGTCCACCCAAATACGACGAAAATCTAGGACACAAGCTTGAAGCATGTCCTCCAAGGTTTTTATAGTTCGCTCCATCTGACCATCTGTCTGAGGGTGAAAGGAAGCACTCAAGCACAGCTGAGCCTTGAATGCCTCCTGCAATCCCCTCCCCAACTGGGATGTAAAGCGTGCATCATGGCATGATAGAATTGTTAAATTAACCTCATGAATCTGCACTATCACCTAGACATAGAGGTTCCCCAATTCCTCTACCGATCATTGCTCTTAGATGGGTAGGAAGTGGGCCGACTTGGTGAGTCGGTCAATGATCACCCGGATAGAGTTGTGGACCCTGGACATTCATGGTAACCCCATCAAGAATTCAATGGAGATACCATTCCACTTCAACTCTAGTACCTCAAGTGGTTGTACCAAGCCTACTGAGACCTAATGCTTAGCCTTCACTTGTTGACAAGTGAGACATCGTGAAACAAACTCTACCACCGCTTTCTTCATCCCCAGCCACCAATACTGACATTGAAGGTCCTGGTACATCTTTGCCACACCAGGATGTACCACCAAAGAGGAATTATGGAACTCTCTCAACACCTCTTTTCATGAAATCACTGGTACTATGGTGCATCCTCTAAATAGGATGAAGTGCTCCCAACCTATCAACAATCAATCAGGAGACCATCCTGAGGATATCTGAGCACGTAGGGCCTCACAGTCAACATTCACAAGTTGAGCCTCCCTATTTCGCTGAAGGAGTGGGGAGTGACAGTCATAGACTAAAGGTAAGATGATCCATCATCATCCATGAATGATACCCACATCACGGCTAGCTACTCTGTCACCTCACTCAGCAGCTCTAAACAAGACCTCCTATTGAGTGCATCTGCCACCATGTTCCCATTCCTAGGAGTATAGACTATCTTAAAGTCATAGTCCTGGAGTAACTCCAACCATTGTTTTTGTCTCAAGTTCAGGTATTTTTGTGATAAGATATAACCCAGTATCTTGTGGTCATAACTGACAATAAATTGTTCACCCATAAAGTAGTGTTGCCACATATTCGATGCAAAGACCACTACTCCTAACCCCAGGTCATGGGTCACATAGTTCGGTTCATGATTCCTCAAATTTCGTGAGCTATAGGTGATCACTGATCACTCACTCATCAGTTAAAAAATCCAGTATGGTCCATAATGCATCATAATATACAACATATTCGATGCCCTCCTCGGGAAACCTCATGATGGGAGAATTGGTCAAGCTCTGCCTTAGCTGTTGGAAGCTCTAATGGCATTTTTCTATCCACACGAAGGGTTTTAAATACTTCTTCAAAGATTTCAAGGGTGATGATACTCTAGAAAAGTCAGGTATGAACTTCCTATAGTACCCATACAACCCTAGGAAACTCCATACCTTAGTCATTCTCCTGGGTGGATCCCAAGCAAGCACTGCCTCTATCTTCACTGGATCCACTACAACTCCAACCTCTTAGATGACGTGCCCCAGAAAGTGGACCTCCCAAATATATAAGTAGCACTTCAAGAGCTTACCATATGGATGGTTCTCTCGGAGTCTATCCAGGACTATCTACAGGTGTGTAGCGTGCTCCTCCTCCGATGCTGAGTACACCAAGATTTCATCAATGACGACCACCATGAAACGATCAAGGTAAGGCTGGAAGATCTTATTTATTAGTCCCATGAACATCGCTAGGGAATTGGTCATGCCGAAAGGCTTTAAAAAAAACTCATAGTGGCCATACAGACATATCAAAGCTATCTTCATTACATCCTCATCCCATACCTGAAGCTGATGACAGCCTGATCTGAGGTCAATCTTCGAGAACCACGTCACTCCGTTTAGCTGATCGAAGAGGTCATTAATTCTAGGCAGTGGATACTTGTTCTTCATTGTCAGTTGTTTCTAGTTCCAGAAGTCCATGCATAGCCTCAATCTCCCATCTGCCTTCTTGGAAAACAACATTGAGGCTTCCCATGGTTAAACATTGGTCCTCTCGAACCCCTTCCTCTTCAAGTCCTCCAACTGTACTCTTAGCTCTTGGAGCTCCATGTGAGCCACCCGATATGTAGGTGTGGATATAAGTGTCATCCCCAAGTACAGATTGATGCACTAGTCTACCTCCATATGAGAAGGTAGTCCCAAAACATCCTTAGGAAAGACATCCTCATATTCATCCACTACCACAAGAAATCTTGGACTCCTGTCGTCCACCAGACTTAGGGTGAGCCTATCCAAATGGTGAGGGATCGGCTGAACCCTCCTCTGAGAAAGTACATCCTTTGGTGCAAAGGTTCCCTTCTCGCAGGTGAAGGAAAAACTGGTCCCATACTCGTGGACACACATCACTTTTCAGCAAAAACAGTTGATATGAGCATGGACTGTAGATAACCAGTCCATACCCAAGATGATGTCTCAAGGCCTTGATGCTTCTACTAGGATATCCCAGATGAAGTGAATGACTCCCAGAGTAAGATCACACTACCAAAACTAGTTTGTAATCGTCAAATCCCATCTTTTAGGAGTCTCTAATCATAAGGATTGAGCCAATGACTCCACCAGAATCTTCGAGACTCGAATGAGGTATGTGGAAAGGAAAGAGTGACAAGAAATTGTTTCTATAAGAACTGTAGATAAGGTAGAGAAGACATATATCATACCTCTAATCATCTTTAGATCATCGTGGTCATAGGCCTCCATCGCCTGAAGCTGGCCTCACACCTGTCTGCCAGCTCCTTGAGCCCATGGTGGACCACATGGGGGTGGTGGTGGTAGTACCTCGAATTGTCATCCACTGCCTGCCACATGGTATGCTCACCTGCCACATCTGACACCTTGCAGACCTCCTCACCTGAACCTCTTTCGCTACCTTGGAAGTCACTCAACCATTTGCTGATCAACCATGGGGGGATTCATATTGTCATGAGCTATGTGATTCTGTCCACTATAGGAGTAACAAACTCTGACCCTCAACTGACCTCCTATGCCTCACGAGCTCTACACCTCCAACCCTGCATCCTGGGGTCATCCTCTAAGAGGTATAGCTCGTTTTGGCCTCTATGTCATTTTCCTACTACCTACTGTAGATGACTTGGCTACTTGTTTTTCTATGGTTCCTCTCATTGTCAATTCCTTCTTGGCTAGGAATCTCTCCCCCAGTAGAGATCTCTCTAGCACTCTATCCTGCATCGGGATACTGATTGAAATCATCGATGCCCTAATATTTTGTTGGAGTCCCTTATTGAATGTCTGGGCCCTGAAGAAAGTGTCCCATACAATGTTAGTGGAGTAGATTGAGAGGTCAGTAAACCTATCCAAGTACTGGTCCACAGTTAGGAGGCCCTACTGTAGGTGCAATAGCTCCTGAATATGCACTGAGCATAGTGTCACTTGTACGAAATCCACCATAAAGAGGCCCTCAAAGTAAAACTAGGCAAGGGTCTCCTCCTCATGTGTTTGGACCATAAATATCCACTATCTCTCTTCCGTGCCTTGAAAAAGGCTAGCGGCTAGGACAAACATTTGGTCTGTAGGCATCTCTACCAGGCCAAAAACCTGTGTAACTTCCTCCAGTCAATCCTTAGTTGTCTGAGGATCTTTCTTTCCTCAAAACTTTAGAGGCCTCTGTCTCTTGAATTTGGGTAGAGTGTTCAGTCAGTGTGCACTATCTGTTTGTGGGGATAGTAGAAACTGCTTCTCTTTGAGTGGTTGTGGTGCTGGTAGAGAACCTGAAGGTGATATCACTATAAGTGGTCCCTACACGACACCTCATCACTCAGTGGTACATCATCATAATCTATCACTAGAATCCTGGATGGCTATATTCATGGAGGAATCCTATAGGGAAACAGATACACCATGGTCAATAAGTTATAACTGGTGAGCTGAATTAAAATAGATCAAGAGAAAAACATTTCCAAAACACATGTAACTAGTGTTTTCGTGTACTGAGTCGAAAAATAGAATTCAGGGTCTTGGTGTATGGATACATTGGCCATCGCACCAACACTGGACTACCCGGACTGAAATCCGAACTCAAGACAGTTAACATTATTTTCCCCATTGAAAATACAGACTCTTAGTTCTTCTGGTAGAGCCGAACACCCTCTGACACCACTTTTTCATGACCCGTTCCCTGAGACCCATGCCATGAATACTGTAAGACCGCCTTCCATATGCCAATGGCTAGTGACTTGCACTGAAAAGGAGTGTCCAAAAAAAGTGAATGAATTTTCTCTAAAAGTGTACACACACAGACATGGAATACTTTACAAAGAAAACAATAAAGGAAAAAATGTTGTAAAACCATCACAAAGTACCACTACTGAAAGTAAAAGGTGTAAACTGAAGTTAAAGGAGCCAAAATACAAGCCCAACTGAAAGGAAATTAAAAAAGAAGAAGTACAAGATCAGGAGGTTGTCCACCAAGGATCCAACTCGAATGGTAGGTACAACTCACTATCGTATGTCACTATTTCAAACCACATCCTTTGATCCACCTCTGAGTACCATCTAGCTCTAGCTCTCCAAAGTCCCTATCAAAGATGTCCATCATCTATAGAATACACAATAGGTGAAGGTGAAGGCCATGCATGGGTGAGTATAACAATACTCATTAGGGACCTTGAAACCAACTTGGGTCTCATAGAAATCCACAAAGGATAATACCACAAAGAAAAATATAAAAGTAAAAAACAATACATTAGACATAGATCACACCAGGTATAACTTAAGTACCTAAGTAAAAATGATTAGTCATAAATCTAGATCATCTTATTCTGTTTATAGGTTTTTCTACTGATCCATGAAGGGTTTCTCTATTGATGATCTATGAAGGGTCACTCTTCTGCTGATCCATGACTGGTTTCTCTACGACTGATCCATAATGAGTCATGATACTACTGATCCATCAAAAGGTATCTCTTATTTTGATCCATGTAGGGTCTCTCTTATATTGATCCATGAAGGGTTTCTCTTATACTGATCCACGAAGGGTCTCTCTTATGCTGATCCACAAATGGTGGCTTTTCATTCTTCACATCACAACCAACCACTGGATTCCTATACTTAGCATGCTTGATTTTTGGAGGATCGTCTCCTCAATCCTTCAGTTGTATCTTAACTACCAAGAAGTCCCACATTGAGTAACCCAAAGGACCATCTCTTCATAAGGGTCCCAATGTAATAGATGGCGTGTCGAATGGACTCCCGGTCTATAAGATATGGGCATTTTTAAAAAAAGGGCCCGGTTGGATTAGAGTCTGATCCAACTCGGCCGTATGAAAATCTTTACCAAATCGCACATAGAGTATCTCAGAAGGACTACCTCATCGCAAGTGTCCTTGTGTAACAGAAGGTGCATCAATTAGACGCCCGATCTGAGATATATCATCTTTTTTGTAAATAGGGTCCTGTTGTGTCCGGGCCCAATCCGACTCAGTCGGATCAACCTGAGTAATCCTGGTCTGGGGTCCTAGATTACACGTATTATCTTCCTAGACCATTGGGCCTCACTGGGTCTATCCCGGGTTGGCTATGGGTCCAATCTGCCACATCACCCAGTCACCATGTTTTATCTGGCCCGACCCACTCTAGTAGGTCAGTCTCTTTTTCCCGCCTGGGCCACATAGCGGCCTATGCGGCCTAGCTTTAATTCACCAGCCCAGTACACTAAAACAGATTGGATCAAGGAACTGATCAGGCTGCTCGGGCAACCTGATCCAACTGGCCCAGCTCGGACCGGATCAGTTTGGCCGGTCCAGTTGGGGGTGTGTGCGGTCTGTTAACCTAGCCGCCCCCTTTGGTCAAACGCTGCCCGCTCCTCCATGTGGTGCCTAGTGGCATCGCGTCTCCAGCACACCACCATAGATGATAGGCCACAACCTCTTGTTGCTCCACCACGACGCGCGCCTGCTGCCAACCCATGTCGGCGGCCCTTGCCGCACCGCCGCATCGCGCCAGTGACTCCGGCCCATGCCGGCGGCCCTTTCCGCACCGCCATGGCGCGCTGATGGACATTCCACATCCCTCCACCCACGGACACCGCCATGGGCCACCAGTGGCATTGCGGGCACTGACACACCGACAGTTCTTCTTTGGGCCACCAGAGTTGCTCCGATGGTTCATTACTTGAACCGTCAGCACCTTCAGGATTGTAAGGATGCCACCATTACTGTGAAGACTTCAAAATTTCCTTTCCACCACTTTTAAAATTCAGCCACGTAGAACACACAAGAACACACAAGGAAGAGGGACTCAAACATTATTTGTTTCGGCCCATGCCCTCTATGTTAGAGGTGTATAATCAAAGGGTAGGTTTGGGATTTAAACACAAGAATCTACCCCCACCGTTCAAGTCACTGAATTTAACAACCCTCCCACAAGAACACATGATTCACAGATCAATCTATTCGTGGGTTGATCCACGTTCTTTATTTTAGAATGAAGAACAGGGAATGAAAATCAATCACAAATAAAGCTTAAACCCTACCTGGATTATTGGATCTGCTACCGATGATGGATGAGATCTCCATCATTATCGTCAATCCGTGAATCATTGGTGTTCGTCGCTGCGTTTGTCATTCTTCATTGGAGATGAATTCCGCCGTAGGTTTTTCAGATAATCCATAGGGTTTAATTCTCAACTCTCCAACATGTTTTCTTAATAAAAAGGAAACATGTTGTAGTGTTTCTGTTACGTTGCGATGTTACATTGTTATGCTGTTTCATTTATGAATCAGCATAGTGGTTACGTTTTCACAACGATCTATTAAGGATCCTCATTTAATTTTCCTCATCACTGCCTCATCTTCACACCACAGCACCATCGTCCGCCACTCAATGATTGAAAAAATAAATAAAATAACTTTTTAAAGATATTTAATTATTTTATGGAATGTATAAAAAATAACTTTTCCTTCCGACCCTTGCCGGTTGAAGTTAATATCTTTTTAGGAGAATCCTGGTGTTTCAAGTTCAACAATACCCCTAGATTTTCTATCGATGTACCGGTTCAAAAGTTAGAAAAACCCGCTCCCACGTTAACTAAAAATACTTTAAAATAAGTTCAAAATTTACATTCTGGGCACTCTGGGCCTCAGAATCACATGTGGTCTCTGCGCTTGGTCTATAAATAATTCAATATAATTTTAAAAAAATTACATGGAAATTATTTGAAATTACAATATTAGTTTGGAATATTCAAGTTTCATTTAATTTTTTTGGGAGTAATGAGTTGAGTTAATGATTCATGTATTATCATGTAACATATGTTTATTATATTACAAGAAAGTTATAATAAAATTAATGGTATTTATGGATCGGTATAGTAGTCAAACTATCATTTATAGTGTTTAGAATTTTTTGGGGACCGGGGTGCCATTTCTAGGTAATTTATAAACAAACTATATGTAGAAGAAGAGAGACTCTCACTAGAAACTAGTCATGGGATCTATCTATCTTCTTCTCTCTCCTGAATTCTAGGGAGAGAGGCTCTAGATCTAGGAGGTCATATTGAGCCCACACACATGAATTGTAAGAAAGGTGATGCAATGATTCTTGGTGCATTCCAGGAATCATAGGATCTTCTTGATAGAACAAAAAATTCAACGATAGATGCTCCCATAGTCTCTTAAAGCACATATGGATGATCTAGAGAAACTCAGTTTCGAATTCTTCAAGAAATGATCATTGAATATGAGCAGACATAGAAGACAACATTGGATAGAACTAGGTATTTTATGGTTTTATTTTGTGCTTAAAAATCTTCATATGATATATTTGGATTATACTGGGAAGAGATTCACCGACGTCGATGAGTTCATGTTGGCCATTTGTGGAAAAATTAATTTTTTTTGGGGCTTTCACTACATTCTTGATACCTTCATCGGATAAACAATTTCATTAGAATGGTTTGAAATGAAAAATATGATGATGATATGCCAATATTAATGTCTTAAGCATCATGAAGAAGTCATGGTACAATCAAGAGTTTGTAGAAGAAAAAAGAAATACAATTTATGGTGTTTTTATGAAGTTTATGTTTTCCATACGAAGATCATCAGTTTGAGAAGTACCGGATGTAGAAGTTGTTTAAAGGATTTTTTTTAATTTGAATAAGTTTAAAGAATTTCAATGTTTTTGATTGGACACAGTTCATCAGATGGAAATCATAAGATGCACCGGACTAGACATGAATCATTGGATGTTCCATTTTTGGAAAAGTCTAGTTTTTCGATATCTGAGTTCTAAGTCATTGCGATGTTAAAAATGAGGAAGAAATTTGAAGATGGTTGAGATTTCAGAACAGAGGATTACATAAACTGATTTATCAGAGAAGATGTAAAAAATGATCCATTAGACATGTGTTTGGCAATAATAAGACATCAAAGGTAGTGTTCCATTGAATGTAGAACACCATACAACCGAAATCAGATCATTTACATGAGATAGAATATAGTTTATGGTTGTGAATATGAGGAGTTGTTAACATCGATACATATGAAGAGTTTTTTACACCAATCAATCAAAATATTTTTTTACACCGATCAATTAAAAAGGTTTTTGAAACCGTCTATTAAGCTGGGTTGATGACACTAATCCATCAGAAAACATTGCTAATACCGATCCAACAAATGAGATTCAAAGACCGATCCATCAGATAAAAAAATGATATTTCATAATTAGATGGCCTGTTTGACACTGATAAGTCATCAGATGTTGAGTTTCATCTGACAGTGGTGTAGTTGAATATATGAAGACATTGTATGAAAAGGTGTGCATATAGAGGTTTCTTCTGGATAATTGTTGTTGGGTTTTGAAGTATTTAGAATTTTCAACGATTTTTTCAAATAGCTTCAATTTTGTTGAAACATTTAAGTGAGAAGTATTTTGTTTTAAATTCTATTAAATGGGTTAAGAGAAATTGAATGATGAATATTTATTTAGAATGATATTTTCATACTATATATCTTTAGACAATTTTTTTTGATGAAAATAGTTTTGTAGAGGAAAGTTGTTTTAATGTTTCATTGAAGAGTTTGGATGAGTCTAGAAGTTTTTAGATGTTTCCAAAAGTCTTAAATTGGGTGGGAGTTTGAAATTTGATTTTTTTTTTGTTGAGTGGGAAATTTTTTTTAGTTATCACCTTTTCTATATTGAGGGAACCTATATAAAGGGGTTCATGTACAATGTATTGAAATAATGTTCAAGTGATCAGAAAGGTAAAATATTGACGTTTTGGTTTCAAAATATTTTCTGGATAGAATAAGTGATTACGGAAATGGACGTTAGGTTTCATCAGAGCAGACCACACACTCAGACAAACATATTCTAGTAGAAGAGAAAAGAAGTAAATAGTGGGGTTTTAATTTCCAATGGGAAAACCAATTAGATATATTTTTTAACAAAAGAATCAAACATGATTCTAGATAGATGAATCAGACCAAGGAATCAGACTGAGATTTCTTTTTGAATTCTAGAGAATAAGTTTTTACCTACTGTTGGGTAATAAAGTGAAGAACTATTTTTTAGATTATCAAAAGAGAAGTTTGTTTAAGCAATAAAGTGTAATTTTCAGAACCTGTTGGTGAAGGTTTTTGAACTTTTTACCAAATCTTATTTACATATTTTATACCAAAAGGATAAAATTAATTATTGTATTGATCATAGTTCTATTAAATTGTAATGGTATATCCTACTTATTTTATCCACACAAAAAGGATTGTTTTTAGTGGATTTTGTGGTATTGGATTATTTCCAGACCATGCCAAAGACTAGATACTCTTGTTGACTAGTGAAACATGTAAATAGTTGCGTTCCTTTCGATGTGTTTGAAAGTTTTTTTTTAGAAAATTTGTGTCTCTTTGATAAGAGTGAAGGTTTTCAAGAAATTTAACAAAAAAAATAAAAATATATCACTGTTTCACCCCTCCCCCTCTCAGATATTACATTGATCATGCATGGGACTTTTCAATTGGTATAAGATCAAACGATACCATTTTTTTCTCTTTCCAAAAGTTTGAAGAGGTGATTATATGTATAATTTGAATTGTATGAATATTAAGGGGCTTCCAGTTTTCAATGGAAAGAACTATCATATATGGAAATAGAGAATGCTTCCATATCTAATGTTTTGTAGTTATGAAGTTCTAGTGGATTCTACAGATGGATTACCGCTTCTTGTTGATAATTATATTATTACATTTTTTGATAAGAAAAATTGGGATAATATTTGAAGGTCTAATAATGATTTAGTTTATTCACTCTATAAAAGTAAATTTCATAGATTTAAGGGATTTGGAACTACCAATGTTATTTTTGAAAAGTTAAAAAATAACTATGAAGAAAATAAAAAGGTAAATATGGAAAAGTTAAAAATATAGAGCCTGATGTATGAAGATCTCAAAATGGGTGAGTATGAACCTATTGGTGACTTCTTTACAATAGAGAATGTTATTTTAATAACTATTAGATGTCTTGGTGAGAATTTGGAAGATTCAACTATTGTTGAAAAGATCTTATGAATTCTTCTGGATATGTTTGAAGGTAAAGTTTCATCTTTGGATGATAGAGATCCTGTAACTCTTTATTTGGATGACATATATATAACTCTCAATACATATTAAATGAGAAGAGATAAATTTATGAAAATCAAAGAAAATTTTGATCTAGGAATTTTTTTCAAAGATTCCAAGAATAGA
This sequence comes from Viscum album, assembly GCA_963277665.1. Taxonomy (NCBI): domain Eukaryota; kingdom Viridiplantae; phylum Streptophyta; class Magnoliopsida; order Santalales; family Viscaceae; genus Viscum; species Viscum album. The sequence goes on from OY728161.1 coordinate 1,567,072,639, forward strand.
AAATATAAGAAGATTCTTGAAGATGAATAAGTTGATGACTCTGACACCAAATATTAGGTTAGTAAAAATTTTGATGAATTATTTTCCTTGTTTTCTAAAAATATTAAAAAATAAAAGGGAATTACAAAGTCAATTTATCTCTAAAGTGATTTGTCTATGTAGCTATTGGGTATTTTTCATTAGGTTGTCCTTGGAGAAAGGGTGGAGAAGAAAGTTATTAAGATGATATAATGTAAAGAATATTGTTTAAAAAACATGTTAAAAAATCAAAATCCTATTCCAAGGGAAAAGAAAAAAAGTTCTCCAAATATAAAGGGATAAGTTTTTTTGTCTAATGATGAAAAAGAATTTTATAGTGATGTTGAAAATGAAAAATTCACAAGATTTTATATAGAAAAAACATTTATTGAAAAAGTAAATGATGAAGATTTTGTTTGTTAAAAAAGAATTAGTTCTGAAGAAGAGACTCGGTTAGAATTTTCATTGAAAAGAGTGTTGAAATAATGTCTTTAAAATATTTTAAGACTTGAAATAGGAATCAATAAGTTTTAAAAAAAATTATACAACAAATAGTTAAGAATATTTTCTTTAAGAGAAATATAAGTTCTTGTAAGAGACTGATCATTTTAAAAAATCTCTTAAAAAAGAAAATAATCAAAATGAAATGGTTTAAGTGAACATAAAATTGAAGGAGGATGGTATACAACTTGTTCAAAAAAAATTATATAAAATTGATAAGGGAGTTAAGAGTTTCAAAAAACGGGTTTCTTAAATTTGTGAAATTTCTATGAAGTTTAAACCAAATAATGATCAATAAAAGTTGTCTTCAAAGGTTTAGAAGAAAATGAAGATGTTCCTATGATTATGTAAGCTGAGAAAATCATGTATGTATCCAAAACCAAAAAATTTAAAATTCACATGTTTTAAAAATACTAAATTTTGATTCAAATATTGCTACTACTTGTGATTCTGTTGAAGATAGAAAGAAATAAAAGTTAAAGAAGAATATTTTTAAATATATCATAGCTTTTAGGGATAAAAAAATCTAAACATGGAATGTAAGAATGTTCCAGAAAACCATGTTTACAACTATGATAAATATGAATGTTATAGAGGAAAACATTCTTTCTATGGATACTACTGGTATTGTGGATTATCTGTCCACACAAAAAATTTGTTTTGGTTCAATAAAAAATACTGTAGTAATCCCATGAGTAATGAGATAGATCATTTGAGTGGGAGGAAATCCAATCAAAGAAATAACGTTGGGAGAGTTGTTATGAAAGTTGAAAATAGATTATAGACTTTTCTAAAATATTATTGAAATATGTGAATAGCTTAGACATCTTTCAAAAAGAATGTCTTGTTTTATTACCAAGCTAACAAAATTTTAATAAAAATTCCCAAAAGCCATATGTGAAGAAAGATAAATTCGAAGAAAATGATCTTATTATAAAAAATGCTCTAAAATCTTCAAAAGTAGAATGACCATATATTTTGGATAGTGGGTGATCTTCACATATGATAGGAGATCTTCATATTTTAAATATTGTAAATTATTTTAAAGAATAAATAGTGATATTTGGCAATGATGAATCTATCAAAATTATAGGTGTTGGATATGATATTATTTGGAATAAAAATTAAAATCCAAAAAGGTCTTGTTTTTTGAGGGTCTGAACCAGAACTTGTTAAGTTAGTCACAACTTTTTGTTGAAGGTAATAATGTTTTTTTAAAAAATGACATGATTTTATTTTGAAAATAGTTGATGATGAAAAACTTCTTATAAGAGTTCATCATACAAAAGGGAACTTTTTTTTAGTAGACAATGTAAAAAATTTGTGTTATTTAATAGTTATGGGAGAGAATCAATTGTGGAATAAAAGGATGGTACATATGTGTCAAAGGAATATGAGGAATTTAACAAAACCAGATAGTATTTGTGATATTCCTGATTTTAAAAGAGGAAGAGATTGGTGTTGTTCCGTATGTTAGAAACATAAAATTTAAAAATCAATGCATAAGAAAGTTGAAAGTAGTTTGAATCATCCCTCCGAACTGATTCATTTTTATATTTGTGGGACAATGAGAATATAGTCAACTTTTAGTGATAAGCACTTTATTTCTTTCAATGATGATTTCACACTTATTACATGCATTATGTATTTGAAATATAAATTAGAAGATATAAAAATGTTTAAGAGTTTTTGGAGAAGATCAGAAAATGAATTTGAATATTTTGTGAAGAATTTGCAATATGACAATGGTGGTGAATACAAAAAAGTTGAATTTATAAGTTATCTTGAAAAACATAGTTTTCTTCATGAGTTCAATACACCATATACACAAACAAAAATGGTGTTTCTGAAAGAAAGAATATAATTTTTGTGGATATGGGATGTGATATGTTAATCAAACATGGTATTTCTCACTATTTTAAAGGTAGGCGATGTGTACAAAAATTTACATTCAGAATCAGTGTTTCTATAGACCAAGTTCTGATGCGACTCCTTATGAAATATTCTATAATGAAACGCTATTTTTGAAACACTTAAGGGGTTTTGCGAGTCCTTGAATCATAAAAATCAAAAGTGGAAATCTTGGAATATTTGATCAAATAGATGTAAATGGATTTTTTTCATTAATATTCTCATAATGGTATAGGATAAAGATATTTCCACCAATAAACATAGAATATTATTGATTTTTCTAATGTAAAAATTCTTTAAAAAGGTAAAGAAGAAGTTTCATGAACACATGAAAATGAAGAAGATGTGGGATATGAGAGAGTTTTTATTGAGAAACATGAAAAAATATCCAGTAATGATGATGAAACATAAATACAATATTAAAAAAAATCTTTTTGTAGTGATGAAGAAGAACTGTTTACATATTATCCTAGAATGAGGAAATATGTGGAAGTAAAAAACCTCATTGGTGATAAAAAAAATTCAAACATGATGAACATCAATGTTTATTTCACATAATTCTTTTTATTCAAAAGTTGATCCAATAAATGTTAATGAATCATTTGAGCATCAGGAGTGGATTCATTTTTTGAGTGAATAGTTGGACCAGATTGAGAATAGTGATATTTGGGAACTTTTACACAAAAATAATAATAATAATGTTATTGGTATGTAGTGGGTGTTTTGAATCAAGTTAAATGAAGATGACGAAGTGATAAGGACCAATTTAGTATGGGTTTTCAAAGGTTACTCATAGATTGAAGTCAATGATTTTGATGAAAATTTTTCTCCAGAAACAAGGTTAAAAAAAATTAGAATCTTTCTTGCTATTGAAACCCAATGAGGTTATAAATTTTTTTCCAATGGATGTGAAATCAACTTTTCACAATATAGAAGTTGATGAAGAAGTTTATATTGAACAAATTAGTGGATTTATAATTGGAAAATATGAAATCTATGTATGTATGTTGAATAAATCATTTTATGGGCTTAAGGAAGTTTTGAGAGAGTGGTATTCCAAATTGGATGCCTGATTAAATAAATTAAACTTTAATAAATGAAGAGTTGATAGTAATTTATGCATCAAAGAAAATAAAGTTGTCTCATTTATTGTAATTTTTTATATTAATCCTATTATCTTCTTTTGGAATGATGAAATGACTTGTGAAATGTTTAATTAAGAGATCAAGAAGTTGTTTGAAATTTACATGCTCACGGAAATGAAATATTTTCTTAGAATAAAAATCCCACAAAAGAATAAATATATTTTTCTACATGAAGAAATGTATTCTTAAAATTTTTAGGGAAAATTTGAAACCTTTTTAAACACTAATTTTTGGGGGAATCATGTTTTCTAAAGATAGCGAAGGAATGAAAGTGTATTATAAGGAATTTCAGAAGATGATTGGAAGTTTTTTATATCCGAATTCTTCATGAACTAATATTTTATAGGAAGTTAATTTTTGTGAAATATTCAAATGTTATACAAAATAAACTCATCTCTTAGAAGGAAAATCAATTATCAGATATATCATAGGCACAATTAATTTCATTATCAAATATGATAGATTACTAAGAATTAGTTTTTTTGGTTATACATATGCTGATTAAGTAGGAAGTGTGGATGATATAAGATTTACATATGGTATAGTTTTCTTTATGGGGGGGATTTGTGGGAGTTTTCATAAAAAAGGAAAATTCTATAACTCTTAGGATGACTTACTATGAATATTTTTCCGCCACTCAACCTACAACAAAACTTATGTGGATGTAGACTTGATTGGAAGTATTTTTTGTTGAAGCCAAGTTACCACTTCTCTTGGATTTTTATAATCAAAATTCTATAAATATCACTAAAAATAAAGTGCACCATTCTCATTCAAAGAATATAGATATCAAATATCACTTCATCTAATTTCATGTGGATAAGTGTGAACTCATGTTAGAGTATGTTCTTATAACATAACATGTGTTTATCATATTCAAAAAACCTTTACTGAAAGAATATTTTTATAAAATAAGGCTGAACATGGGAATATAACCTCTTTTTCTCTAAGGTTGAGGTATATGTTTCTATCCTCTCTCTCATATATTTATTATATAGTTTTTTAAAGGGGGATATAAATGATGTTTCATAAATCTATCCATTGGTATATGCTAAACCTTGTAATAAAATCATACTTTTAGGGGGAGTTCTTAAAAGGGGTATGTTGCGAGTATAGTGTGTGAATGTTTGAATTGTTCTTAGAGTTTATTTAACTGATTGTATGAAAATTAGTACATATAGGAAATTTGACAAGTTGTGAAGAGATTAAAGTTGAAAAGTTGTGGAGAGCTATCATGTGTGATGTTCAAGAAGTTGTTTCATTTTTCACTACATATGGAAAGCATGGTTTTTCTATTTAATGATTTTGGTTTTATACATTGAATTTTGTTTCATAGGATTAGAATTGTTGGTAATTGATACATAGCGTGAGTTTACAAAGTTGTAGGGATTTATAAATCTTGGTTGAAAAAAAATCTAGAGAATATTTTTGGGACCAATTTGGCTAGAGGCATTGTTCGAAAGAAGTTCACTGGATGTTTTGTATTTTACTATCATTATGAAAAATCACTTCACTTTGTTATTTATAGTGATCCAAAAAAAGAGTATCAGATACATAATTTCATTATAAAGGTTATACATAAAAAATATGACAATTATATACTGATAAAAACATTCTAAATATGATGAAGAATTCATGATACAAGTATGAGTTCATAGAAGAAAAGTTAAATTCATTTTTCTAGTGTTTTTATGAAGTTCAAGCTTTCTGGATGTAGATCATCAGTTTGAGAAATACTGAATTTTGAAGTTTCTTAAAGGTATATTGTTTTAATTAGATGAATTTTAAATAATTAAAATGTTTTTTATCGGATGCGGTTCATGGGATGAAAGTCATAAAAGAAACCTGATCAGATGTGAATAATTGGATGTTCCTTTTATTGAAAATTCTAGATTTTTGGTTTTTGAGTTCTATGTTACTATGGTGTTATAAACGTAGAAGAAATTTGAAGAGGGTAAAGATTTAATATCAAAGGAGATACAAACATTTATCCATGAGAGGAGATGCAAACATCGATCCATCAGAACAGTGTTTGGCACCAATAAGGCATCAGATGTAGAGTTCCATTAGATGTAGAACATTGGACTACTCAAATCATATGATGTCCATTTAATGAAAAAAGTTGATGATTGTGAATATGAATAGTTATTTACACCCTTATATATGAAGAGTTGTTGACACAAATCAATCATAAGGGTTGTTAACATATATCAATCAGAAGATCTGTTGCCATTGTCCAATCAGTTGAGTTAATGACTATGATACATCATAGAAAGTTCTTAATACTGATCCATACGATGAGCTTTAGAGACCAATACATAAGAGAGTATGAATGATAGTAATTCATCAGATTATCTTTTTGACACTGATAAGTCATCAGATGATGAGTTTCATCAGACTAATTTGTAACTGAACAAATGAAGAGACTATATGGAAAGGTGCAAAATATAGAAGTTGCTACTAGACAATTGTTGTAGGGTTCTGAAGTCTTTAGAAGTTGAAATGATGTTTTAAAATAGTTTCAGTTGGATTGGAGCATAAAAGTGAGAAGTATATTGATTTACTTTCCATAGATGTATTAAGAGAACTAGAATGACGAATAATGCTTTGGAATGAGATTTTTTAGACTATCTATTTATGGAAAATGTTTTTTATGAAATGATTTTTGTAGAAGAAAGTTGTTCTAAAGTTTAATTGAAGAGTTTGGAAGAGTATTGAAGTCTGGAGAAGTTTTTGGAAGTATTAATTTGACTGTGAGTTTTTAATTATTAATTTTCATTGAGTAGTAAAATTATTTTGAGTTCCCACCTTTTTAATTTTGGGGTCACCTATATAAGGGGATGCAAGTAAAATGCACTAAAGTACTGTTCAAGTTCTCAAAAATGTAAAACACCAGAATTTTGGTTTCAAACATGTTTGTAGATTGAAGAAGTGATCTAAGAAGTGGTTATCAGGTTTCGTCGAATCTAACCAAATAGTTAGATAGATATATTCTGAAAGAATAAAGTACATGGAAATAGTCAAGTTCTTATTTCCTATAGGAAAAAGAATCAGACTTGTTTCTACAGAGACAAATATGGTTTTCTTTTGAACATAATAATTAGACTAATGAATCAGACAAAGGAATATGATTGTGTTTTTTACAATGTCCAGGGAAAAATTTCTTACTTGTTTCTAGTAAAGAATGCGAAGAACTATTTTGAAGATTATTAATTGTGAATTTTGTTTAATCAACATAGTTTCAATGCTCTAAACCTATTATTGAAGGCTTCTAAACTTTTTAAAAAAATATTATTTACATATTTTTTTCTAGAATAATGACATACTCTATTGTATTGATCATATTTCAATGAAATTGTAAGGGTATTTCTTACTTGCTATATCCACACAAAAATGATTTCTTTTTAGTGGATTTTTTTCTTGGATTATTTCCAAACCATTCCAAGGACCAGCTACTCTTATTGAGTAGTGAACCTTGTAAATACTTGTATTCCAATGGAAGTGTTTGATTTTATTTTCAATGTTTTTTATCTTTAATATTATTTGAAGGTTGTTAATAATTTTCAAGTAAAAATAAAAAGATATCACTGATTCACCCATCCCCCACTTTGGGTAAGGGGTGAATCAGTGACATATTTTCATTTTTATGAGATTTCATCATTTTAACTTCAACCTCTATGGATAGTGAAAGACTTGAATCTATCATATTTAATATCACATCCTCACCTCATATGCAGTAAATATAGTTATATTTTAACACACAAGATTTATATAGATTTTCATAAAATCATACTCCTTACTATAGTTGGTTAGACACCCCAGCCTAGGAATTATCCACTATAATCTTGATATCAATTACAATTTATCCTAAGTCACATAGGATAGTGATTGGTTATATGACCCAATCACCAATCTTCAACAAAAACTAATTGTACACCCCATAGTTGATCCCCCAATTGTGTCCAGTTATACAACCCAACAACCAACTCTTCTAGCATGATTTTCTATACACACCAACAAAAAATCCTCCCTCCTTGATTGGTTATACACCCAATATGTCATAATTAGTAATACAAAACAATCACCAGCCTTATCTTAAACATTATTCCAGTTGTAGAAATATCTCTATAAACACTCTATTTCTTCTACACCAATAGATATGATATTACTCCATGTGCCTACAAGATATGGTGTGCTCATGTACAACTTCAAGATCTTCACAACCACTTGAAATGGTTTTTTTGGTTTAAAAACTCACTCCAGATCTTGAGTGTTATAGTTCTTCCTCATCTATTTGAATACTTAGGTACTATAGGTCTTTTTTCCTTGAATGACTCCTCACTTTGAACTCATTCTCCTCCCTTCAATATAATTATGTATCACTTTTGAAGTCTCTCTTATATTTTCTTCACCCCACTCCCCATTCCATATTTATTCACATTCATATTTATATTAATAAAATAATATCATGGTAATATTATCTTCTATATTAAAAATATAGATACTTCATGATATTCAGTAAAAGAAAAAAAATCCTTATTTAATCTGGTTAATATTTCTTTGTTTTGAAATCATATTTAAATACCCAGATAAGTTTTCTTTTTTGAATCTCTTTAAGAATTTGGTGGGTTTATTTCTCAGGTAATATTAAAATATCCCAACATTAATTTACATAAAATTTATGGATTTTAATTTGTTTGAAATCTTCTCCATGTGTGTGGAGGAATGAATGCACTACGACGTGACTATTTCCTTCCACATTTGGAAATCACCTCGATATTCACCAATGACAAAAATGATCACAAAAAAATTTCCATGGAATATTCTAGAATTTTGAGTTTCCCTTTGACTGCATATTCACCTAATAGTTATGATATTGAATAAATATAATGGTCTCCCATTAGCCATGTGAAACTATTTCCTTTGCAAACCCTCTTACTTGAGGGCTCAATTACTAGCCAATTGAATGGGGGAATTTCCCACCCAACTGCCACAATAGACCCCTTTCCTCCACCCATTTCCTTGGTAAGATGACACTACTGCATGAGGTTATAGCATGGATCTACCTTCCTCATGTCTACAATATGCATGAGATGAAACCTCTTCACATCCCTTGGTGGGTATACCCTATCAATTCCTATAAACCATGTGGACTAGTTTCCACCACATGATTAATAGGAAAACCCACCTCCCTAATGGGGATCACATCTAGTTCAAACCTCACATGACTATCATATAGGCTTAGCCCCTTCACATTCCTACTATGCCAATTAGGACCCTTCCCAAACCTATTACACTAACTAACTTACCTACCCAGTGTCAATCATGTAAACTAGCTTATTAAGGGTGTCAGAACCATTTTCCCATTCATATCTTCATACATGTATCTGATAAACCTATAGTCCATTTTTCACTTAGTAACCCTAATAATGAAAATATGTTAAATCCTCCAATCCACCTGATTTTTATGGTCATACTATTAATAATTCTAGAGTTCCACGCATTTGATCATCCATTCCCTTGATAAAATGCGTCTCTCACTTCTCCTCCCAAACTAATGGGGCCCTCTGGGAATCTGTAGCCATGAATTCTTTTAATAATGTGGATCCCCATCGTATGGAAATTGATGATACCATCTGTGATACATGGAAGCTATTATGGGTTACCACCACTTGAATATGAATGGCCTTGTCACTTGGCAGTTTCTTGAGTCCACTTAGCGAGGGAGACATCCAAATTTGGAACAATACCTATATTTACCCTTCCAGTCATATGACTGAGAGTGAGTCTCCTTCACCAACCCTCACCTACCTACAGGTAGGAATACTGGAGGATGAGCTTCTTGTTACATATATGTCCTAATCAATTTCCATCTCAATGATAGATTTATTCCCCACTAAATGATCTTTAATATACCTATAAGGGAATCCTCAATGCATAATCCCCACTCAAATCCAATTGTACACTCTCATACAATGTGATCGATCTTCAATTATCAATTTTCTCACACCAAGAATGGATCATGATGGATTCGTGATTTGAGGTGATCATTCCATTAACCCAATTAAAATACCTCCAATATGGGACTCCTACTAGGTGTAGGACCCTAATCTCTATGCCTTATCTTAAGACACTTATTGAGTTAGGTATTATAGGGAGATCTAATTCATAATCCCCACACAACCCTCTATTTTCACACCTTTCAGGATACACATGTCCCAACACCACGATGTTAAATTACATGGACAATGCCCTAGTCATATGGAATAAAACTTCATAGCAATGTCCTTATAGTATGATTTTAAACTACTTAGTATGATCCTTTTGCATGACCTTAAACTATGAAAATTGAAAAATGTGGTCTTTAATTTTTGTCAGGTAGGATACACATGAAACCTCCTAGAGGTTCAAAACCAACATCATCCAGCTTTCAAATCCACCCTCATGGGTTCATATCTCTTATGAATCCATTTACATATTTTCTTGTTGGGCCACATTTCTTATAAGTTCAAATGTCACCTTATAGAATAACACTCCCGATAAAATTATGAACCCTTTCCTAGAGATTTATATTCTCTCTATGAATTACTATATCTTTCTTTCTGGTCCATATTCCCAATGAGACCAACTTCCACCCAATGATCAATATTCCATTTGGGTAGTCACAAAACCAAATCTTGATAGGACATATTCTTTTCGAAGTCTACCAAAAATTTCCACTCATAAATAAATCCCACACCAACTTTCACTAATAACATTTCTCCTAATATTACTTATTACATGATGTTAAAATACATGGATCAGTCCTTGTCACATGGAATTAAAGGGTATGACATGTCCCTTTACGTTCCAGAAAACAATGTGGCCAATGATTCCTTTTTCCAGGATATGTTGGAAACCATTAATATGGGCTCGATCCTACCACCATAAAAACCAACAACATCTCTACATAGTGATAAATTTCAAAGTTTCTAGTAAGGAGGATTTAAACCATATTATCTTAAAATTAGGAATCTATAATTAGTAAATAAAAATGATAGTGAAATTTTAATACGTATAGATTCCCACATCGATACATGTTAATAGAAAACCATTTGTAAATGGGTAACCAGTCTCACACTGATACTTGATAATTATTCAGGAATATAACATAAATCTATAAGAGATTCCTAGTGTAGACACGAATCCTCTTGAAAAGGTATGATGATCCCAACCTATCACCCTCTCGATGAATGTAAAATCTGAATCATTACTGAAAAAACTCTATAGTGATCGACTATTTTTGTGAAAAAGGATCATTGTGGCGTTCATACCGAACCATCATGGATGCGGGTCATGCCAAATTTTCCTATTATAAATAAAAATGGTGAACTTTACCTGAATCCTTTAACAATGAAAGCAATTGGTCAAATATTCCATTTACTTGTGATAATGTTTTGATAGGTTTTCTTATTGATGTTTTTTTATTAATTTAAGGGATTCCATAACTAATATAAATCTAAATTGATGGAATTACCTCAATGAAAAAAATATGTATCAACTACTACCAAATCTAGGGCCTCATTGAATAGGAAGGTCTGGTCACCAATATAAATGTTTTAGCAATATGAAACAAGTGCATTATTTTTTGAGTACCATTTAATTGTACTATCCAAAACATGGAGGTTTCATTAGAATCCCTCCTTGAAATAAAGCCTCACTAATTTTTTCTCAATGAAAATCTATGAAGGAGTAGACAACACCTACAACTACCTTGAACCATTTCTGGAGGATCTCCCTAATACTCAACAACAAGTTCCTCCCTTATCTTAGGGAGTTGGATCATGAGGTTGATTGCAGGCTAACTTCAGCAGAAGGGTTTCCTTAGAGAGATCCTATCAACTGCTATCTTCATCAACATCATGAGGTACTAACCCCTTAGAAGATTTTTGAGGATACTACCCAACAGGTCCTTGTTCTGTTCACTCAGACATAAGAGTATGGGAGTCCTCTATAGGGTCGATGAGCTACTAATAATAGGGAGTGTTCCCATATCTATTCTTCCACTAAATATGCCTGCCAACATACATATGAAACAACTAATGAGAAGGCACACATTCCTATTCATTCTCAACAAGCATTAAAACGTAACCTGGAAGCATTTATAAAAGCATTTTGGCATATCCTAATAGAAATCAGGGGTGGGGACAAATTCCTACCCCAACACATGAATACTATTGACGCGTTCTATTGAAAATTGGAGGATAGAAACAAGTTCATATCCCTACTCTCATAAAAGTATGACCCTATATTTATGTTCCCATCGACATATCCTAGAACCAAAAAAGGGCACACACATATTCCTACTCATTCCTTATAATATTTCTAGTGTATCCTAGTAGCTACCGAAGAAGTACACCATCGACACATCGTAGTGGTCAATTGGGGGAATGCACATATTCCCACCCCCTCTACCAGAGAAACTCATAAACTTGATTCAAGTGCTACTATAGAGTAGACACATATTCCTACTACCATTTAGGAGTGTCATTAGTACACCCCAATGAAGAATTTAAAATAGAATCAGGCACATATTCCCATTCCAACTAGATATCATCAACCCATTTCAATGACCGCTTCAAGGAAGGAACATATTCCTAAAAATTATACAAATGAACACAAACATGTTATGATAGTTTCTCTATAGAATAAAAATATTCGGATTTACATTCAATATAATTAAAAATTTTATAATATTATAACAGTAACCCAGGGGTCACCTTGTTGGGCCCCTACCTTTAATGGTCGTTGTGCATAATGCACTATCTCAAATTCCCAAAGGAGAACATATGAGAAGAAGTATTTTCAGGGGTGGTCCAAAATATAGGAGTATGCCCATATCTATACCCTACTCAATTATGGAGTTCTTGATATCTTAAAACATATTTTTTTAGTGTTACCAGAACAAGCTGACACATCATCATGAGGAAGTAGTAGCAGTTGCAAAGGTATTACCCATAATATCAATACTAGAAGATCTAGAAGTTCTCCTTAGAGTGTTTTCCATAAAGTTCCTCTCTATGAGAATATAAATATTGATAATGTGAATTCATATCATGGTGAGACCCATGAAAATCATCCTTGATGTCTGAATATGCAACAATAAGAATTCATACACTTGTCGTTGTCCACCTTGAAGGTCCTCTCTAGGGAATGAATTATAGGAATCTTCTCTAAGGTCAAACATGAAGCCATAATTTTAGTCCTTCCCATAATGAAATTCAGTATGAAGGTACTCCTCATAGTGACATCTCATTTTGGAATGAAGGTACTCCTTCTGTTGAAGTTATTATGGGAAATATATCTATCCAAGAGGCACTCAAGAGATTGAGCCTAGCTAAAACAAGTGTCTTATCTCAAACAATTGATATTATTTATCAACTTTGGATATGACATGATGGAGTGATCATTATCCCTAACACCCTTGAATTTATCATCTTTTAATACAGTAGAGACGATTCCAATTGATCTCACTCTCCTAAGTAAAGATGATATGAAACAATTTCTCTGGAAAGATCAGGTAGAGGAAACTCTCAATAAAAATAAAGATATTGTATTGATGGTGAGGAAATAACTTGTCAAAGAAAATACACCAATAAATTTTTTTTCTCAGGGGATTGTCTCAGTATGATATTCTTGATAAATTGGTTAAGGAATGAATACATCATCTTATTTCTGAATCTATGGATGAATATTTATAATTTCAATATAAAACCCATTCCATATATAGAATAAGAAAACAAAATAAGGTTATAGGGGATGTTCATCTTAAAATTTACTTAGCCACCATTTAAGTATCATGATGCCAAAAATTGGAAAAGTAGTATGGATATCTCAAATGTTCATGCCTTAATTCATTGAGGGCTCTGCATCAATTCATCACTGACACTCCCTATGATGTACACATCAAAGGGTTGATTGAGCATGGATAATTAAATTTCACTCCTATCCACAATATGTAGAATCCATTTAGAATAATGTTATGAAATTCCAATAATTCAAGACATATATTAGACCTGATATCTATATATGCTAGCCATCCTATCCAATAGGGTCTCTTTATCTATAAATCCAAAAAATGGGAAACCTAGTGGTAATGAGCCCTTGATATAATTTTTCATCAATCCTCTAAAAAGGATGAACATACTTACTATCTATGAAAATAAAAAACTTTAACTGAATCATTTCCCTCAATGGTGAGAAAATCAAGTCCAAAATAAACACCACATCTAACTTGTGCATTAAACAAATCCTAGAAAATTATAAGGGAAACAAAACAACCAAAATAGAAGCTATAACATGAGTCCTATTTTTACAACCACTCAAACCATTAAAATCATTAAATCCCAAAATGTTTTCAAATTTCATGGAGGTAAAACCAATAAAACCCATCTTATAGGGTTGGGGTCATTTTTATCACAACCTCATCCTCCTCCAAAAAAATAACTCTACTTTTGTCAAGGGGAAACATCAAAAGAAAGGCCTTTATAGTTTCTCCCATTGTGTGACCCATCTATCACATTAGGTATGTGCATAATAAGTATTTATAGAGAATCCCTCTCGATCACCCTTTATAGATCCATTCCAAGGTAGTATCAATAGGAGAGGATAAGGTCTCACAAGGTCCAAAAACAAAAATGGTATTCTAAGAAAGGAAATACCAATGTGTATTGTGACTTGAATTTAAGTATATATTCAAAGGGTTACCAATCAAATTATCCTTATAATGAGTAAATGATTAAATAATCATGATATGTAATGGTGAATTTCATCATCAATAAACTCACTAATGATTTAGATCATGATTCTAACAAAAAAGATAATAATGTCAAGTTTTTTCCAAAATATGGTATACTATAAAACACTAAAAGTAGGTGTTCTACTCATTATCAGATACAATAAAAAATATAATAATTTCCTTGAATGTTCATTTACCACCACTTATACGGTTCTCAATAAAAGAGTAGGAGAAGAGTGTGGTCGCATCCCATAGGTGACTCAAAAAAATTGAGCTTCCCACATTCAAAGAAAATACACCCAATATGAAGCGAATATAATGGATAATCATGGAAAATATTCCTTAAAAGCAAAAAACTCATACAGAGAATCATGTTTCTCCTTCAATAAATCTCCCTCAATATGGTGAGGCTTCTCTTCTAAAGAGAGCAGAATCAAGACATTCGACCATCTCAAGAATTAAACAAACAGTATACATGGAATCAGTGGCTGGGGAATATCAGGAGTTTCCTTCACTAGATCGGAATGAAAACCCATTTCAATAAAGCCAAACTAGTCCAACACAAACCAATTAATAAAAATAGATGTGGAAAAGAAAACCATATCAGGCTATACCCGCAACCTCAACTCATGTTTCTGGATAGCCGACTATCCTACCAAAACTTATCAACTCCATAAAATTTTTAGAGTCTTCAATGGAGGCCTTTAAGGGTAGAATGTACCAGTGAAATCAAAAAGAAAATCATAACCCAAATGGGGGTATGTGACTCCACCAAACTTTCCCGACCTTCAATGACATTTGGGACTCCGAGCTACATCTAATGAACTTTATATCTCGATTTCATCCCATGATGAGAACACTCAACCAAAAAGAAGTAGATAAGCTCATTTGTTTTTTAGACTTTGAATGAAAAAGTGTTTTTTTATAACAATATATGAGTTAAATTACACATATATGGGAAGTATTTTCCAATAATTTCTATACAAATTCAGATCAATGCTAAGAAAGATAATGGAAATTGACCTCTCAAACTAAAAACAACATAATATTGGTATATTATAAGACTTAATTTCTAGGATAAAGGATGGTTTCTAAAATCCATTTTGAAATGTATATGGGTTATTTTTTTATAAGGTGAAGAAAGAGGCCGTTGAAGAGAAGCTATGTCTCAAATATAGAGGTTGCACTGTATCTCATGCTCAATACCATAACATGTGGTGAATTTTAGGAAACTAATCTACTAGGGAAATACAAGATTGGAAACACTATTGTCAACATGGATACACAATAATTGTGTTTAGTAGGATGCAAAAAAATGTCCAAGCCCACTGAAATACAATGCTCGAGTAGCCTCTAGACATAATGGTGGTCGAGCTCAAGGGCTACATAAAAGAGTGGGCCAGTAGGGATGATTTATGCATAGTCACACATGCATGGGAGTAGTGTTCCTTGACATAGGATGGAATCAAGGAGGTATTGGTCCATATTATAGGGTGACAGTAAGGAGACGGCTGGTAAGGGACCCCATTACTCGCAACTGGAGAGTTGAGGGAATGAAAGATCTTATATGGAACTAAAATTATAAAGGTAAGACCAATATGGGACATGGGAGTGTTTTTACATGTTTTATCTAGGTACACCATGGAATAAGAACCTGTTTGATAAATTATAGAGGCACTAGAGATTTCACATTGTCCATACTACATAGAAAAGGCCATAATATATTGACATGGAAATTTTCTTCTTTTAATAATGGGCCTCTTTCCTCTCAATAAATATTTTTATGTTTTATAATAGAAGAACAAATTAATACTTTTAAATTTAATAATAACTTTACACATATTGTCTTGATATGAACTATTATAAATAGGAACAATAAAGGTATTGAAAACACATACTATAAACCAGAAACACATTATTTAATTATTTAATGATATTACATTTTGACTACAAAAATACCCAATTTAATAATGAATATAATAGTGGGAATACTAATGGAGGTTAAATATGTTAAAATATAAAAATCTAGGTCACCTAAATCCCCTAAAATCATTACAGTCATGAACATCACTTAAATAGAGGAATATAGAATTAGTAATATAATATTCATCTTGGAAATGATATTGAACCTTTATAGAATCGATGAAAATGATGAAGTGTAAAAAAATGGTGTATTTATAGGGAAATATAAACTTATTCCTTTATGATTGTTAGATAATAAAATTTATTAAAATAATGACCATTATTCAATAAAAGTGTTTTTCATTATTATTGTTTCTTTTTTAGATGCATTTAAGTGATTGTTAGGATTATTTAATTATATAATCAAAATTGTATTATTTTTGGAGACTATAAACAAATTTTATTAGAAATATGATTTTATGATAAATATATAAGTATTTAAAAATGTTTCTATTCAAGAAATAGTCTTTTAAAACACATTTTAAATTGATAATATATTTTAATGAATTTGTAAATATTTTTTTAACGGTCAGAATGTTTATTTTTCTATAAAATTACAAAATATTAAAAAATAAACTTTTTTATTTATAATTTAAAAATATCATAATTATCTAATTATTTTAATTAAATAGATTTACTTTTTGGACTCATCAAATCAAAATTATCTTAGGGAATGTTTTGGGATTTTTGTGACAAAGTTGATTTTTTGGCGAAAAATTGAACATTATTGCTTTATGAACACCACAATTTTATGATATCATTAATAAAAATTTTATGGAACATTTTATTGAATAAAATTTCATTAGATAAGTATAAAAATTAATTTGTAAAATATTTATTATTATTTATAAATTTACAATTTACTTTTTTGAACAAAAAGTTGGATTTTTGAAATATATTTTTTAGTTTGTGTGCATTAATTGTGTTAGATGGAGGGTAAGTTTCGGTTTTGGAAGGAACTTAAGGTATGAACACACTATACCACTCATTAATAGTCTAAAAATTGGTTCTAATTCATTAAACCCTCAATTGGTTATATTATATAATAAAATAACCATTATTTAATTCTTTAA
The DNA here is from genome assembly GCA_963277665.1 of Viscum album. Classification (NCBI taxonomy): domain Eukaryota; kingdom Viridiplantae; phylum Streptophyta; class Magnoliopsida; order Santalales; family Viscaceae; genus Viscum; species Viscum album. The sequence goes on from OY728161.1 coordinate 1,567,090,026, forward strand.
AATCCACCCCTCCTCAAGTGTAAATACCCCCATTCCCCTTTCCTCTCCACTAAAAATTTATAATCCTTGAAGATGTAATAATTTTTGGTATCAAAATCAACCATAGTAAACCAAATAAAATCCATTATTTATTAAATTATAATTATATACAGGGAATCACTTCCCAAAGGACCAAATAGTTTAGTAGTCTTGGTAAAATAGATACATACATCATTCCCATATTACATTTGAATGAAAAATTAAAACATATTTTTTGAGAATAATTTTATTCCTTATAGAATATCATTTAATATCAAATATAGAACATTTCATGGATTCTCAATAAAGGAAATAAAAAAGGGTGGGCCAAATTTCTCAGTAAGGGTTAAGTACATCAGAAGATTTCATGAATCAATAAGCATAATCAGTATGAAAAATAAATAACTGAACATAAATTACATGTAATCAATAGACTTAGAAGGTATAAAATCTAGATATAATATCAATATAAATATCTCATGGATAATAATCAATAAATAAAGGTAAATTAATGAAAACATGTTCCATTTAATTATTAAATGAGAATGAAATTCATCTAGAGATAATATCTTTGAAAAAATATCAGGTATAATTATAATTGAATTCTAAATGAAGGTAATGTTTAATTAATGGACTTCATGAATTAAGGATCATGATACCTCTATAATCAAGAGATTTCCCAAGGAATTTTAAAACTACTAATTAAAAACTCATTTGGTTTATCCAACTAATTTTATGCTAGCTTAATGATTCGCTTAATAATACTACTGGTACATCGACGAGCTATCTTGAAATAGGCCTCGCCTACATCTACATGTCTAAAGCTTCCCTCATATATCAAATAATCAATTAAATTCACGAAAAATATGCCTTATAATTAAATATTCATATTGAGTAAGAAATATAGATTTATCAATATTTTCCGAAACAAACAAATAACTTACAATACAGAACACCATATGTAAAAATGATATATGATTTAAGAAATAAACATATCTATGATAAATAATATATATTTTTAGGAGAAATCTAATGTCCATTGAAAAGTGAATAATTTTAAGGGAAAGTTAATGACCATATAAATTAATCAAGGAAGTGAATCTGAATACTTTCCTTGGTCAAAATGATCATAGATGATCCAAAGTAAGAATAAGGATGGTATCAATAGAAGATATACCCATTGGAGTAATAATAAAGGGTTTTTGTCATTGATAAATAAAAATACCATAAAAGATCATTATAAAAATTATTGATGAAAACTTCCTTTTTAAAAATCACATTTTAAAAGTAAAATTTTACAATAACTTTTGAAAATAATTTTATTTGATAAAAAAGTTAATATTTAAAAATAAACAACAAAAAATTTGTGTAGTCGTGACAGTTAGAAATTTTTGTGATACCATGCACATTAAAACAAAGATTTTTTCACCTTTTTAGTAAAATCCAAAAGGTAATGGTTTTGAAAATGAAATGAATATTAGTTTAAAGAAACTTTTAGAAAGTAAAAATGGGTAAAAATTACATTTATAAATCATTTCAAAATGAGTTAAAAACATTTTTTATTTTTTTTAGAAAATAGGGTTTTGGTAGAAAACAAATCTTCGACCGAAGGGAGAAGTGAAGTCATATTTTCATAAAAACATTTTCTAAATTATTTGAAGTACCAAAGAGTTAATTTTTCTTCCATTAACTGAAAATATCATTAATAAATAGATGATAATAAAATTTGATGTGTTTATTATACAATGATAAAATAATTTCCTTCAAGATAAATTAATGTATAAACAATCCCAATTAAAATGTGATTGTGAAATAAACATATACAATTATAATAATATTGAACTGAGATTTAAACAACGAATAAATTATATGTATCAACATTAAATTCACATAAAACAATTGTATATAAAATATAGGATAATGAAAAGTAATTTCACACCTAATCTTATAATATCAAATATTACAAAGAAGTAATATAACACAATGAAAATAAATTGAGTTATGAAATTATTTACCACATAGAAACTCTTATGTTAAATTCATTTGGATGTAATAATTCAAATTTAAACTAAAAAATACAATTAATTAATAATTAATCATGATATTAAATATCAAAGGGAAATTATATACACTATTTATAAAAAATTAGTGGTATAACATTTTAATTTACCTCAATGAAATGAAATTGAGACGAAATCCATTACAAAGATCATATCATTGAGGTGAGGATTAATCAATGAATATATTATGTCTATCAAATGTAAATAAAAATATAAAATGTATAAATACAACATAAAATAACCAAATTCAATTACACATATAATCATAGCATGACATTATAAATAAAGTAGAAGTTTAACCCAATGACTGGAAATTGAGTAAAAAAATCTCATACCTCACACTTCCTTTTGGTTGAACATGATTTAACATCTTATATAATGATATTAATCATGTAATATACTTATAAAATAACCATATTAATATTCTAAATATAATATATATTACATTTATAACATATTATCACCCTTGAATTTATAATCATTCATTATTTTCATTGTTTCATGTGTTATTTTCCTTTATTTCTCAAGCTTGTTTTGTCAGGAATGATCAAGTTATTGCACATATTATATTGTTAGATCATATCCAAAATAATAATCATGAAATAATTATAAAAGTTTTAGATCAATTATACCTTTAAAACCAGTTATGAAATATGGTTATCAAAAAAAACTATGTTATAATCATGGAGATGCTATGCTGTATGTACGCATGAGTAACGTTTCCATTTTTCGAAAATCATTATGAAATGGAGGTAAGAAATATTTTAGAATTACATAAGGATAATAATATAATATATTAAATATTATTTCTTTAAATATACTTATATATATCATCCATGTGGTGTGGTGATGAAAAGAGAGTCACATCGCTTTGTAATGGTGGTAGTCCACACGCACATGAACAATGTTATCATTTTTCAGTGAAAAAAATAAAAAAGAAATATTTTATTTTAAAAATGATAAATATGTAATTAATAACATTATTATTTAATTTATATAACATATATTTATTAAATTTATCCTTTTTATCTTCCATGTAAATCATTAGTGAAAGAAGACTCACATCGCTTCGCGAGGCGAAGCTCACCGTACACACGAGAAGTGTTATTGTTTCCCCTACAAAATGGAAAGTAAAAATGAAAATATGATATAATGAATACAGATGTATACTTATGTTATAAAAATAATATAAATACTTTATATCCATTATAATACCCAACTTTTAGAGGTGATAATGGAAAAATGGATGGCAACAGTTCATGAGGTGATAGTCCACCGTACACACGAATGATGTTTTCGTAACCCATTTGATTACAGTGGGAAATGTTTTTATAATATGACCTTAAAATAACATCATATAATTATATTTATTATAAAATTGTTACTATATAATCATTTTTTAATAATAATTTGAGGATTTTGAGGAAAAAATTAAATTAAATATCTCATTGAAGAACGTTAACTCTTTTTTGGATATCCTCCCTAGGTTTGCACCAAAATCCTTACAAGGTTATATTTATGGCAAAAATAAGGATTATAAGACGATATTAAGGATTTTTTAAGTTAATTAGTTAGATATTTTCTGAAAAAAAGTGTTTGAAGGTGTGAATAAGAGAGGAGAGTGGGTGGCCTTTTATAAGTGATGTGAGTGGCACACTTGTAATTTTTGAAAATAAAAAGGTGTACCCAAATTTTTGAGATGAAAAAAGGATTCAAGATGATGTATTCATGAGAATTAGACATGATATGTTCTTAATATGTCCATAAAGTCTATTTTATACAAATTTTTATTTCATTTTAAACCTTATCTTTTTAGTTTAATCCCCTAATAAATCCATTTTTACCTCAACCGTGGTAATTAATTTTTACAATTTCTCTATTTATTTTGGTCAAATATTTAGTGGATATTTTTATATAATAAAAATTATTCCAATTAAATACATTTAATCCATTTTTCCAAATTTAATTAACATAATTTGTAAAATTTAATTTAAAATTAACCCCACAGAAATGACGAGAAAGCGAGTTTTTAAAGAAAAAATGTTTAAAAGTTTACAAAGTTTTTTTTATCAAAATTCCATATCAAAATGAAACCAATGAAATAAATTGTATTAATATATATATATATATAATTTAAATAATTTTACTAAAACTAATTCAAAATATAGTTTTACAACATGAATAATTTAAATGAAAAGGTAGTTTTCAATTAAAATTCATCATTTTCGTTGTTCATCAAAAATATGAAACATTCTAGGAAAATACCAAAAAATTACAGTAATATAATTTTGATATTATGATTTTAAAAAATGAAGTTTTTTTTAAATAAATTTTATAAATTTGTTAAAAATAAATTTTGAAATTATGTGCACAAAGCGTGACTAAACCGTCTTTTAGAAAAAAAAAATATTTTTTCAAAAAACATTTCTTTTTCTTTTAAATGATATTATTTTATTCTTAATAAATATACAACCATTATTTTTATAATTTATTTAGTAAAATTCATACATTAAAATTTAAAAATTAGCTTTTAAAAATACTCTATATCATGGTTCATTTAGACTTGGGGTTGCGTGTTCCAAAATCTATCTAAGAGATTAAATTTAAAGATATATATTTCATGGGTTGTTTAAGCTTGTTGTTTCATGTTGTATATAATATTAAATAAAATTTTCTTATTTTTCCGGATGTTACATTCTACCCACCTTAAATAAATTGTTTCTTTTCAATTTAAACTTGATCTCAGTAATGAAGTGTTTACATTTTGAAAATTCTTTTGTTAAAAACCCACATTCTAAAAGGAGTTAATAAAATATCCTATTAATAAGAGAAAAATGTAAGTGAAAAGGTTATATAGAATAATAACATAACTAGGTTACCATGTATGAGAACATAGGTGGGAAAATGAAATCATAGACTTGTATGAGAATAGTAACACCCAAGGATTAATGGAGAGTGATAGAGTCCATTGTTCACAATAAAATGGGTGATCCAGAGAAGGTTAAATACCAAAGAAACATAAACTAAAGGGGTGTGAAAAACGTCATTAATATCATAAAAAATTATGATCATATGATAAAAATGTTGTTTTAATATCCTTTTAGTATATATTAGGAATTATTTCACTCTCTATGAATATAATAAAATATAATTACTTAATAGATTTATATTTCACAAGAAAAATTTAATCTCTTCGTTATGCTTCTATCAATTTTCAATTCATCCCTTACTTCATGAAAAAAATATCAATTTTTTTTAGGATTGATGTATTGAAATTCACTTTTAACAGATCATTATATCTATCATGTAGTGAAAAGTCTTTACATATATCTCCAACTATTTTCCAAAACCAATATGGTTAGCATAAGTTATCCCATATAATACATCAATATGTATACCTCAAAAGTAACAGCACTGGTTCATTATTAATATTTATTTTTCAAGTCATTTAATTAATGTAATATTAACTAGGATATCATGTTTTCCAGGGGTATCCGTTAAACTCTTATCATCATTCGTCCATGGGTTCTAGCCCTGCAACCTTAACATATGTGATGGGTTGTCAACCAACCTATGGGTTATACTTTTTAAAAAATATATCAATATAATTACAATAATGTTCCCGAAAATAATATGATGAACATTATTGAAATAAAATTAATCATTATATAACCTTTTTACAAAGGTTTTCAATACAACCTTTTTTTTACAAATTAAAATAATATTATTTTACTATTATTACCATTTAATTAATGATAATATTAACCCTAAAGGATATCAACACCTTTAAACTTATTCCTATAAAATATAAAGGCATTATTACTCAAATAAATGTTTCACCAAAATAGGTGATTTCCCTAAATGTATCCTAAAATATCCTTAATCTTGGTCGAATCCCATCACATAAAACCCAAAAGAGGTTCTTAATACATTGATCTATGATTAATATTAAACTTATTAACCGATAATGGTATCCACAACTATTATGTTAATGAATACATATACAATTCTAAAATTAACACAATCCTTATATGTTTTATGATTCTTATAACCAAACTACCATTGGTAAAATTATTTCTACAATATAATTCTAGAGTCCCAATAAATAATTCAACTAATTTATTTAAAAATAGGTTCTTCCTTAGTCTACGGTTTATCCTTTTGATGAGGTAATTAAATCAGATAATTCTCAGGTTCTTAATATTTAATACAAATAACTATTAATGGATCCCTAGGATGAGATTTATTTTGTTCCACTCTACTCTTCATTTTTCTAAGAAATTCATTGCTTTATGCCATTTCTTTCCACACATAAATAATTTCCCATTCATTTGAGATGACTTATTTTCAATGTAAGACACCTTAGTTTTAATGTAGGTCCTTCATTTTAATTAATTATTCAAATAATTCATATTGGTTTGTACAGAAAATATTAATTATCCTATGATTATAACATGGGAGTTTCAAACCATGTGCATAGTAAGGGTTGTAGTAGTGAAATTGGTGATGATCGGGTCAAGACCATTGTACCCTTTTCAGAGTTGTTACACCTATTCACCTCTGTTCTAAAACCAAATCCACAAGTAGTATCCATACAGTGTCATATTTCTAGGAAAACCACAAATTATATTCCTTACCAATACTTTAGGATGTTCTTATATACTTATCTTCAAAATTTATCAAAAGGTTATGATTCCTAATATATTGTTTCCTAAATCTAGTTCCCAAGGGTTCTACAAAACTTCCAATGATACCAACTCTAGAGACCGTGACCCCAGTAACCCAAAGCCTATGTTTCCTTTATAAAATTAACATAATATAGAAGGAATCTCATCATAAAGTACTAGATAATTTAGTAGTATTGGTAAACAAGATACAGACCTGATTCCCATAATAAATATGAAAACACAAATTACAATATTTTTTAGAGAATACAATTATTCCCTCTAGCATATCTTTTCATATCAAATATATTACACATCATGGATTCTTGAAAAATGAAACAAAATAAGGATGAGTTCAAATTATCATTAAGGGTTAATTAAAATAGAAGAAATCACGAATCAATTAGAATAATCAATATTTAAATGTAAATAATTGAAAAAACATGACATGTAATCAGTAAACTGAGAAGGAAGTGAATCCAAAGATAATATAAATGTAAAGAACTCAGGGATAGTAATAAAAATGGAAAGTTAAATAACTTAAATCTCACTAAATTTAATCAGTAACATGACTATAATAATTGGATAAGGAATAATCAATATAGTATGGCAAATAAATGAAAAAATATTCCATTTAATCGATTACTGAGAATGAAATGAATCAAGAGATAATATATTTGTGAAAATATCTTGGATAATAATACTTGAATTATGAATCATGGAAATTCTTAATTATAGGATGTCATGAACTCATGATCATGACACCTCTACCATCAATAACTTTCACTTGATAGTTTAAAACTACATGTTAAAAACTCATCTGGTTTGTACTATTGATTTTATAATGGATTTCTGATTTTACTCATGATACTAACAATGAATTGAGAATATATATTTAACCACTCCCATTTATATTTGTACAAATCATCCATCATATATCTAATAATCTATTTAATTAATAAAAAACGTTCCTTATAATCAAATATCCGTATTGAGAATGGAATAAAAATTAATAAATATTTCTCCAGATAAAAAAATAACTTTCAATATATAATAACATATGTATAAATGATATATGTTTTAATAAATAAATATATCAATGATAAATAATATGTATATTTAGGGGAAATTTAATTTCCACAAGAAAGTGAATAATTCAAGAGAAAGTTAATGACTACAAAAATGAATCTAGGAAGTGATTGTTAATACTTTCCTTAGTAAAAATGAACATAAACCATCCATAGTAAGAATAAGGATAGTATTAATAGAAAATATATTTATTTTAGTAATAATAATTTTTTTGTGATTTTTTAATTGAAATTTCATAAAATATCCACAAAAAAATTCTTATGGAAAATATCCATTTTGAGAATAAATTTTTAAAAGTAAAATTTCACAGAAGATTATAAAAATAAAATTTTTTAAAAATAAACTTTGAAACTTATAAAATAATCTTTATAAATTTTGAGTGGTCATGAGGACTTGAAAATTTGTTCATGCTGTACAATTTAGATGAGTGTTTCCTTTCGTTTTTTCAAAAAAAATCCAAAAAATAATTGTTTTGAAAATGACATAGAGATTCCTTTCAATTTTTTTTATAAAAATTTTAAATGGATAAAAATTTGTTTAATAAATCCTTTGTAAAAGGGTTAAAAACATTTTTTTAAAAAATATAAGATAGGGTTTTGGTAGAAAATGAATTTCCAACCGAAATAATAAGTGAAGTTGGATTTTCTTGAAAACATTTTCCTTATTATTTTAAGTACCAAAGAGTGAAAAATGGTAATATTGATTTTCAATATCATGAATATATAGAGGAGAATTAAATTAATTGTTTTTATTATAAAATTATAAAATAATTTCATTTAAATAAAATTCAAGTATATATCAATCCCTATTAAAATGAGATTGTGAAATAAACCCATACAATGATCATAACGTTGAAGTGAGAATTAATCAATGAATTGATTATGTGTATCAAATGTAAATCCATATAAAGAAAGTGTAAATAAAACATAGTATAATCGAAAGTTATTTTACACATAATCTTATAATATCAAATATAGAGAGGAAGTAATATAACCCAATGAAAACAAATTGAGTTATATTATTATTACCTCTTAGAAACTCGTATGTCAAATTAACTTGGTTGTAATAACTGAAATTGAAAATAAAAATACCATTAATTATTAAGTAAACATGTTTTTACATGACAAAGGAGTAGTTTATACACCATATATAATAAATTAGGTGCATAACATTACAATGTGCCCCAATGAAATGAAATTGAGAGGAAATCCCTTACAAAGATCATATTATTGAAGTGGGGATTAATCAATGAACAGATTATGTGTATAAAATAAAAATACACATAAAAAATTGGACATAAGATATAAAATAATAAAATTTTAATACACAGATAATCAAAGCATGAAATAATCAATAAAGTATATGTTTAACCCAATGAATAGAATTTGAGTTAAGAAATATATTACCTCACTCTTCTTTTTCTTTGAACATGATTTAAAATCCAATATAGTGGATTTAAAAATGTTATTAAATTTTACCATAACCATATTAATATTTTTAATATCATACATGATCCTTTTATAACATCTTATCGCCCTTCCATTAATAATCATTCATTATTTTCATTGTTTCGGGCTTTGATTGCCTTCTTTTCTCATTTGTGTTTCATCATGAAGGATATGATTATTGAACATATTATATATTTATATAATATATAGACTAATTATCATGAATTAATTATATTATTGTTAAATAAATTATACTTTTTAAAAACAATCATGAAATATGGTTATTAAAAATGGACAATGTTACAATCATAGTGATGGTAGACCGTATGCATGCATGAGTAACATTTCCATTTTGCAATTGTCATTATGGAAAGAAGTTAAGTAATATTTAATATTTATATAACGATAATAATATCATATATTCCATATTTTTTATTTAAATATACTGATATATATCGTCTATTTGGTGTGGTGATGAAAAAAGAGTCGCATCGCTCTGTGAATGCGACAGTCCACACGTACATAAACAATGTTATCATTTTTTGGAGTAAAAAATAAAATTATAAATTATATTTTAAGAATGATAAATATTTAAAAAATGAAGTAATTATTTCATTTATATTAAATATATTTATTAACATTAACCTTTTTATCTTCCATGTAAAGTGTTAGTGAATGATGAATCACAACTCTTTGTGAGGTGTTATTCTACCATACACACGAGTGATGTTATCGTATCCCATAACGAATGGAAAGTAAATAGGTATATATGATATAATGATTAAATTGGTATAATTATTTTATAAATATCATATAAATACTTTATATCCATCATAATTCCCATCCTTTATAGGTGGTAATTTAAAAATTAATGACATCAGTTCACGAGGCATTAGTCCACCATACACATGAACGCTGATTTTATAACCCATTTTATGGAAGTGAGGATGGTTGTAGGTAATTAAATAAACAAAAAAATATCATTATATATAATATAATTAGGTTATTATATCATCATGGTTTAATAATAATTGGAGGATGTAGAAGAAAAAATAAAATAAAAATGCTTGTTGAAGAACATTACCTCTTCTCCGGGTATCCTTCTTAGGTTTCCATGAAAATAATTCTTAGGAAGCCTTTCTACAAAAATAAGGCTTATTTAATTATAATATTAAAGTTTATAATGGATTTGTTTTTTGGTATTTTCTGAACCAAAATGGTGTGAATGTGTTAAGAAGATAGGAGAGTGAGTGACCTTTTATAAGTGAGGTGAGTGGCACACTTGTAACTGTTAACAATAAAAAGGTATACCCACATTTTTCGCATTCCAAAAGAGTTAAAATGGATTATTAAAAATAATTATTCATTATATATTCTATATATGGTCATAAAATATATTTTATACAAGTTTTTAGGTCATTTTAACCCTTATCTTTTTTGTTTATCCCCCTGGTAAATCAATTTTTACCTTAACCACAATAATTATTTTTCACTATTTCACAATTCATTTTGGTAAATAATTAAATTGAACATGTTATAAAATATAAATTATACTTATTATAAATATTTAATAAATTTTTTCCAAATTAAATTCATAGAATTCGAAAAGTTTAATTTAAAATTAATCCCGCAAACATGATAAGAAAACAAGGTTTCAATGAGAAAATATTCAAATGTTTACAAAGTTTTTATATAAAAATTCAATATAAAATTTATTCCAATGAAATAAATTAGATTAATATATAAAATTTAATTAATTTTACTTTAGAACTAATTCCGAATGTAGTTTCAATATCTAAATAATTTAAATGGAAAATATAGTTTTTTATTAAAATTCAGTTTTTTTCACTATTCACAAAAAATTAATCATTTTAGAAAAATAAAAACAATTCAACCTAAGATAATTTCAATATTATGATTTAGAAAATTAATATTATTTTTTAAAATAAAATTTCTAAAAATAGTAAAAATTAATTTTAAATTATGCGTGCAAGGCACGACTAAATCATCTCTTAGAAAAAATATAGTTTTTTCTAAAAACAATTCATTTTATTTTAAATGATTACTATTTTATTTATAATCAATATATAATCATAATTTTCATAATTAATTAGTAATATTGACTCCCTCAAATTTAATGTCTAGGATAAATAGTAATCTATATTACAATTCATGTAGACTTGGGGTTGTGTGTTTTACATGCAATCGAAGAGATTAAATTTAATTAAATATATTCTATGGATTGTTTAAACTTAGTGTTGTGTATTTAAAATACTATTGAATAATTTTCTTATAAATTTTGGGAGTTAAATTTACCTCCCAAAGAGTCCCTCAAAGGGACCCTCAAGGTCCCAAGTTTCCATCCTCATGTTTTAGAAAGAAAATATTTAATGTAAGGGAATTCTCCTCTTCTACTTTTCTATTCATGTACCTTATTTTTGGTATGTCTCTAAAATTTTAATTAATTTATTTTCCAAAAACATTTTTATCACCTCTTTACTTCCAAATTAGTTTTTCACCAATGGTATACATTCGTTCCCCCTCATTATTCCCTTCATTTAATCTATGTTGCATACTATCATTCTGTCAAATTTATTTGTTGAATTTATCTCTTTTACATGAGAAATTAAAATATTCGGAATACCCAAACCACTTCCTTTTAAGTTGGTATTCACCAATATGAAAAAATAATTTATTGATTCTAGGATTTACATGTTTGAAACCCACTTTAAATTTCTATGGGTTAAAAATTGTGTAATGTTTAAGTCTTTAATCACTTGTATTATTAATTATTATATATAAAACCCATTCTTTATTTTACATACGCTATTAATTAAACATTTTATTATGATATTTGTGGTAGACATGATTTATGACATATTATGGGTGTAACCTGATAATTCTATAATTCATTGGGTAAATAATTAATCTCTAGATATGATGTATTTTACAATTTCTTAGTGAATAAACTTGGTAATTATGATTATGACACCTTGGTTATAGAACTTAGAGATATGATTAATACTGTCTAAATTTTATATTTTAGCCACATTTCCATGTTATGATTAATTTTATTTATATCATGATATTCCTCAGATTCATATGATCATGCCTTACTGATATGCCTCTTGGTCCCATTCTAATTATATTTTTTGTTTATTCCCTTACCGGGCTTTATGCTCACCCTTTATTTAATGTATTTCCCTAAGATATGAGATGTAGTAAAAGTAACTTAGGGAAAATCTATGAAAAGAATTTCAAGTGTATTTAAAGAATGTCTATGTTTTTTATGTTCTTATTTTATTATATTTTTAGTTTTCATGACACTAAACCTCAAAATATCCAATGTGTTGTTAAATGTTTTACCATGCAATGAAAGGTTTATAAAATAAAAAGACATGTCATTATTGTTGGTATCAATGAATGTTTTAGTTTTTTGTGAATCTTGGACTAGAAAAACCATAATACAAACCCAAGGGATAAGTATGAATATAGGAAACCATTCGGGTATTTTGTGAAATTATAGAGCAAGTGGATTCTAAGAAAATATATCCTTGTCTGGATACTACAAGTGGATGCAACTCAGGCACAATCATATATAGGGGTAACATCCCAAAAAAGAGTTAACTGAGATAGACTCGATTGTAACTTGGTGCATGACAATAATCATTGTTGAACACATAGTATGATACTATTAGGGGATATGATTTGGTTAATCCCTTGATTGCACAAAACATTTTGAATGATATATAGATAATGTAAAACTTTAATTAATATTGATGTATATCATATTAGAAGAATGATTTTAGTAAATTTTAGGATTAATATTTCTTTTATAATTGTTATTATAAGATTCTTAATTGAAATAAATTTATCACTTAGGTTTTCTCCTTATAATAAATGGTAGAAAATAGAAGGAATCATGCAAGTAACAAATATAATGGAGAAGGAAATGATGAGATTCGTTGAATGGTTGGAGCTATAGTTGAAATTTTCATGATGATGATGAATCTTTTAACTCATGTCATGAACAACATCTAAAACCATGTAGAATATCTTTCTTCACAAAAGAAGTAAAAAATATCAGTTTAATCATTCATGCATCAGTGACCACCTATTTTTTGAGGAACCTATGATCCACTAATCATGAAACAATGGATAAATAGTGTAGAAAAGATATTTTCTATACTCTATTGTTTAAAATAAGGGAAAGTTTCATTGGTAGTATATCACTTAGTGGGAGAAGGTGTTATGGGGTGCAAACTGATCAAGAAAATGAAGCTAAAGGATACAGTTGATGCCATGGGATGGGAATTACTCAAAAATGTATTTTTAATTAAATATTTTTATCACACGCTATATATAAAAAAGGATAAGTAATTCATCATGTTGAAACAAAGAGAAAATGAATCACTGGGAAATTATGAGATGCACATTACAAGGCTTACACATTATGCTGTATGATTTGACATAGATTCTGATTGGAATACAGGTTGATCTTCGGTGGATTGAGATACCATATGTGGAAATTTTTTTCATTCTAAAACATTTTTATTCACTACTAGAAAATGGGGCTTTCTGTAACACCTAGATGTTTTTGTGAAATGTTGTTCTCGAAATAATTTTAATTCTTTAATAGCTTGAATTACACACAATTACTAGTTTAAACAAACCAATAGGTTCCATTAGTATAAAATTTCTATTTTAAACCTAGAAGTTAGGTTAGCAGGAATAAATACAACTAACTTACGAAAATTTATGCTGAATTCTTTCACTACTAATTATTTATGAAAAATATAAATCCATTATATATTTATATTTTTGTATTAATAATTTGACTGAATTACTATTAGTAAATTAAATTAATTAAATATATATGTTATAAACTTAATAAAATATTTTATATATTCATCCAATAGATATTTTTGTCATAGGGTAGGAATAAACCCTATTTGATGAATAAAAACATATATTTTTCGAAAGGGTAATATTACGCTTTTTAATGGAGAACCCCTTTTAAATTAATATTTTTAAACATTAATAATTTTTATATGATAAGATAAACATGTTATTTGGAATCGAGATATAAAAATTTACTTTGGATGAATTTTTAATATTTTCTAATAACTTTCAAATAGAGATGAATTGTAAAAATGCACTAAATTTATTTGAAAACAAATTTTTTCGATGAAATAATTTATATGGTTAAATTATAATATTTAATGGGTTTAAAGTATAAATATTATATATTTTTGTTGTTCAGTATAATTTATGTCATTATCATTAATTTTACATTGAATTCCAGTGTAAAAACATTTCAATCATTTGCAATGATTTAACTTTTAAAACTGGTTCTCTCTTTCCAACAATGGGATAAATTTTAAATTAATTAATGATAATTATGTGTTTTTAATTCTGAAAAATTGATAACATATTTGGAATCAGTATATCCAAATTACATAAAAATATTTATTTTATTTTGGGGCATTATGAACAGTAATTTGGTAATTTTTACTAGTATAGTAAAAGGAAAAATTTGGAAATTAAGGGTAAGAATAATATTATAAAATTACACTAAAACTTGTCTTAATATAATTGGATGAGTGTGTTTCTACCTAAATAATCCTTTGGTTGAAATTGTGTCCTTTTGAAGCCACTTGGACGAGATTGGGACATTAAATATATTTTAATTAAAGAATAATTAAATATGTCTTACAGAAATTTTAATAACTATATAATTTTTATATAAGGATATAAAAGAGATAAATTCTATTATACATAATAATTTGAAAGATAATTTTTTTTCTTTATCATTGAAATTTATTTTTATTTTTTATGAAATAAATAATTACATTAAAGATTAATACATTGATGATGAAAAAATTATTTAATTTATGAGAAATCAATAAAATATTTTTTATTAAAATACTAATAACCATAAAAGACCCAAAAACTTGACCAAATATTATTTTTCAAGTATATATAGATTATAACCATCTAAGGGTATAGTTATTGACCATTTTGAGCCTTATTGAAGAGATTGTGGCACTTATATTATGTTATTTAAAGTGATGTTATAGTTGTCACATATAAATTTAATAAGTATAACCTTTTTAATGTTGGATTTTCTAAAAGATAAATTGAAATTTATATATTCTTATAAAATTTAGTATATTTATACTCATTATAGTATTTTATTTTTAATTTTTATTGAAAAAATACATATATTAAATAATTACGAAAAATTGATGTGGTAATTATTTTATTAAAAGAGGTAACAAATAAACATTAATAAAAATATTAAAATAAATATATAATATGATAATTAATATTTTTAATGAATTTTATAAATTACCTTTACCTATTAGTAATATAATAAAATAGTTGTTTGGAAGTAAAATTGTTATTTTAATATGTTTAAAAATCAATGAATTGGATAGTGTCTAAATTGACACTATTGATTATTTATCAAAATAATATTTTATTAAATTATTTAAAAATCATAAAACATATTTAAAAAATATAATAATTATTATATCGTCTATAATTATTTAAGTTATTTATTTATGGCCTCATTTACATCAAATTTGTAAATATTTCACCCTTTTAATATTTAAATATTTGTTACCCTAATTTAAATTTAAATATAATAACTAAGTGTTAATTAAAATGATAAGGTTTAAATTGAAAAAAAACTTATATAAATTTTTTTGGTTTATTGTATTGTAACATTATCTCATATCATATTCTAAATGAAGAGATTTTAAATGTTTTTTGTGATGTTTTATTTTTTTATAAATTAATACTTTTTGAGATTCCAAAAGTGCCCCTCACCTCAATTAAAGAAGGGAACCTCCTCCCTCACATATTAACTTCACATTGAGCCTTCAATCTAGTACACACTCTTACCTTTTACCTTATAAAATTACCTAGTTACATTATAGAGGTTTTTTTATTCTTCAAAGACCAACTCTAGTGCTCTAAGAATAGATTTAGAGGAAGCACGTTGAAAAAGTGGTAATCTCCTCTAATGATTATTTCAAAATTCATTCTTATTATACTGCCTATCCATGAGGTTTTTCATTATAAAGTAATAAATACAATACAATATATATAATGAGTTGTTATAATGATTTTGGAACAACAATATTCCACTTTATATCCATCCTACAAAAAATTAAATCACCACATGTGCGTATGTACGACATACAATCTTCATGTTGTGGTGTAATATAATTTTCACAACCACATTACTTGGATGGGTATAATGATGTAAATAATAAATATATATGATTATTAAAACATCATATTGATTATTAAATATTATACCCTATTTAATTCAATACCATTCAACAATTATGGGAATGCTATTTTCGCTTGTGCGTACGTATGACCTACCGTCTCCACGATGTGATGCGATTTATTCTACATGATCTTAATTAAATCATGATTATGTAAATGTATGGAATGAATAAATATGATATGTATAATGTTAATATTATTTTGTAATGATATAAATATGACTGATGAAGGAGAACCACAACTTATTTGATAAAACATGCATAAGAAAGTAAAGCAATTAATACCCAAATAACAAGTAATAATGAAATGTGATTAACAAACGAATGATAATATGATCATATATGACATCATAAAAATTAATATGATTCATAAATAAGTAAATGAAATTATTTAAATCATTATATAGAAGGTAAGATACATATAAAGGAAATTGGTCTTAAAAGGTAATGGATAATTTTCCAATCACATTATTATCTGATATTGTTTATACATAAGTATTTACTGGGGTATATTTATCATCCACATCCATTTGTACTAAATATTTAATATTATTTCTATTATTATAAATTTTTTAAAAGTCAATTTTACCCATTGGTGAATTTATATTAAATTGTACAAAAGGAATCATTTTTCATTATTCGATATTAGGTACTTTTCAAATTTTTCAGAAAAAGTATGAGGAGAATGTTTTATAAGATTTATGGTATGAAATAATTTTTACATCTTTATAAATACTTATTTCCATGAATATTACTCTAAATTATTTTGATTTTATTTTCAAATAAATTCTTTTCTTTTAAAATTACACAACATTTTGAGAAAATAAAATGTTTTTGAAGAAGAAAGGATATTTCCCCAAGTATTAATTTCAAGTGTTATATTAAAATTACCTTACATATAAGATGGAATTATTTAATAGGAATATGTTTCAAGTATAATATTTTTATTTTTCTAACTATTTTATTGTGTTTATGATGGAACGATATTTATGAAATCCATTTGTTTTACACGAATTATGTTATGGTGGAATGATGTTTACAAAAACCCATTTATTCTTTGGGATATGATGAATGATTTATGTTACTATAGAGCACATAAGAATGATTTCCTTATGAGATGGGAGAGACCTATATCTCCCTCTAATTCATTAGGTGTATATTTATATCTCACGAGAAAGACATGGCTAAAATGGGAAATGATATTGGTTCAGTAATAAAGGGATGGAACGAGGAGTGAACTCAGTTCAATAATGGGCTTTTCTACTATGATGGTATTGGAAATTATCCATGACTAATATGAAATGATTTTATATGCTTATGTGTATACCAAAAAACTACATATACATTCATGGTTTATCCCATGGCATGATATCATGATCTTTCATATACAGGATAAGATTTTACAATGTTATGTTCTTATGTATTATGATGATGATATGATTGATATCTCTCTAGTTTACCATTATTGAGCATCTGAGCTCACCGTTTCATATGTTTATTTTCCCTAGGTCATATATAAGGGTATTAAGTAATATTTCTCAAAAATGGTTCTAGTTATGATGAAATAAGTGGGAGACAATAAAGATGTCTTATGAACTAGTTGTTTATACTTCCTAGTTTCTAAAGACACTATACCTATAAGGTCTGTTCATGGATTTGTTATATTTTTTAATAATTATTCTTCTGTTTTGAAGTAATATAAATTTATGTAATGTATGGGGCATTTTAATTCGTATTAGAGGAAAGGTATAGTTATCATTTTGAAATTAGGATGAGAAAACCTTCATAAGAACCCAAAGGATATGTCAAAGTATCTGCTTCAATTCTAGTGTTTTAGAAATGATCATGAATAACCTAGGATAAAAACTAAAGTATCCTAAATTGAAATTTTATTCTAGATAATGTGGTTTTCCCATTATGATTATTGTTTCTCACACTATGAGTCTTGGTTTTAGTTAATGGATACAACCTAAATGAATTTTATTAATGTGGAATGTGATGGGAAATGAAATGATTTTCCCCCTGAGCAGCCAAATATTATTGGAGTTGGAATAAAAAATCTTGTATATTTGATCACACAACATTATTAAGCTATAAATCATGTAGGACTTAAAAACAATAAAATGAGGGAAAAAAATTTTATTGAGTCCTTCATGAGGCAGGGCCTACATTCTTTCAATAGGTATTATGATCCGTTAGTGGATAAACAATGGATCAGAACCACATGAATGATATTTTTAGTTTTCTAATGTTCAGAAAAAGATGAATTCATCTTAGCAGTCTATCATTTAGAAGGTGAATCTAATAAATGGTGGAACCCTATCAAGAATACAATTCAAATAGAGGAAATTAAATCCATGGAATGGGACGAGTCCAAGAACTTGTTTTTCAATAAGTAATTTCCTCATTTACTTCGTACAAATAAGGAGAATGAGTTCCTTGAACATAAAAAGGATGATAGATCCATTTTTACCTATGAAGAAAATTTCACAAGACATTAAAGGTACAATTTTGGAATTATTATCTAACTAGAGAGTAAAATTGATTGATTCTTTAGTGGCTTAAAATGAATTCCTTGAATAGAATTATCCATAAGGTACTTCAATAGCTATAAAAAAATCATTATATGTAATCTCAAGGTTGATATGGAGATTGGGGTGACCCATTAGTCCTACGGGTTTGATAAGAAGAGAAAAATGGGATTCAAGGGAAAATATAAAGACCACAATGAATAGAAGACGAGATTTACCATATGATTAATGTTTGGAATGAAACATAGAGGAATTGTCTTAAAGGGACTTGTAAATTTTTTAAGTGTGGAAAATAATGTCATCAGGCAATTGAATGTTGTAGTGATGGGAAAAATATTTCTAATAATGCAAATTGAGAAATGTCTATACAGAATTCACCTCCAACTATTCATTGTTACAAGTGCAAGGAAATGGGGAATTATGCCAATCAATGCCCTAATCCAAGGGTTTTCTATGATGATCAAAATAAACAAACTCTTAAGGCCAATGAAAAATGAAAGTCACATGTGATCGCTATCGGCGATGTAAAGTTTGATAATTAAGTTGTTAAAGATACACTTACCATCCACTCTAAAGTAGAATTTTTTTTATTTGATTCTGGACCCACCCACTCTTTTATTTCAGAATAATTTTTTAAGGGTATAACTATATTACCTCAATAATTAGATATTGAGTTAGATATGACAACTCCTAATGGAACAACGATCATATCAAATGTTTATAATTATTCTTTGATTTAAGTTTGTGGTAAAGTGATTCTTGAAAATCTTATTATCCTTCCTATAGTGGAATTTTATTTGATTCGTGGCATGGATTGAATTTCTCTATATTGATCTCATATCAGTTTCCAAGAATGTGAAGTCACATTCCATATTTTATATCAATATGTAATCATTTATAGATGCAAGGATGAGTATGAACTTATAGTGGAAATTTCTTACATCTTATGGGTCTTTATTCCTATAAATGAATGTTATATATCTCAAATGGTTGTGGAGAAACTCAAAATTAAGAATACACCCATTGTATGGGAGTATGATGATGCCTTTCTGGATGAAATTATAAGTCTTCCACTGAATCTTGTGGTTATGTTTTCAATATAACTCATACCGGATGTTATTCCTATTTCAAAGACACCTTATAGAATGACCCCAGTTGAGTTTCCAGAATTGAAGAAGCAATTCCAAGAGAATCATGAAAAGGGATTCATATGACCTAGCTTATCACCTTGGGGGCACCTATTCTGTTTGTTAAGAAGGAAAATTGATCAATGAGACTCTGAATTGATTATTAAGAACATAACAAGATTAATATCAAGACCAAATATCCCCTTCCCCACTTTGATAACTTATTCTACCAGCTATGCAGAGATCAATACATTTACAAGATTGATCTTTTTTCAGGATATCTTAAATTTAGGATCAAGAAGGAAGATTGACCAAAGAAGAAATTCCATACAATTTATGGACACTATGAATTTATAGTGACGCCTTTTGGTCTTACAAATTCCCCACTATCTTCATGGATATAATGAATAGAGTCTTTAGAGACTATCTTGATCAGATTATGGTAGTCTTTATAGACGATATTATTGTCTATTCAAAGAGAAGTGGAGAACATCATGATTACCTAATAATTGTACTGAAGACCTTGAGAAAGCAGAAGCGTTATGCAAAATTATCTGACTGTGAATTTTAGCTTTAGAAAGTTTCATTTTTGGGTCACATAATCTCAAAAGAGAGGATATCTGTGGATCCCGCCAAAACAGAAGTTATTGAATGTTGGCCCAGACCAACAATGGTAACAGAGATCAAACGTTTTATTGGTTTGGAAGGATATTATCAAAATTTTGTGAAATATTTTTCATGATTATCTAATCCACTCAACAATTTGACTCAAAAAAGTGTTAATTTTGTGTGGATGGATGAATGTGAGGAGAATTTCATAGAGCTCAAAAGAAGGTTAGCTAGTGTACCTATGATCACACTTCCTTGTAGTGTAGAAAGGTTTGTGATCTACAATGGGGCATCCAAAAATGAGTTGGGATGTGTTCTCATGAAAAATTATATGGTTATAGCTTATGCCTCATGACAATTGAAAATCCATGAGAAAAATTACCCCAACTCATGATTTGGAGTTAGTTGTAGTAACTTTGCATTAAAGATATAGAGACATTATATTTATGATGAAAGCTGTGATATTTATAATGATCATAAAATTTTAAACTACATTTTCACACAAAATGAGTTTAATATTTTCTAAATAATATGGTTAGATTTTATTATACAATACGACTTCTCAATACATTACTAACTTGGGAAAGCAAACGAGGTGTCATATTCTTTGAGTCGAAAGGACCATGCTAGCATATTCATAAAGAGGATCACAAAAGATCCAATATTTATGGATTTCCAATGGATAAATATTGAAAATTTAAAGGAAGGGGAGAAATATTATCTTTCTCAAATGAATGTTCAACCACATAAAAAAGTGATGTTTAAGGAGGCATAGAAGAAAGATATAGAGTTACAAAAGAAGGTGGGGAATGTTCCCAAATTCAACCTGGAATCTAATAGAATAATATGGTTTAGGAATTGCGTTTGTATTTATCTCATACCATAATTAAAGATGAATCTATTAGATGAGGTGCATATTTCTTCATTATCTATTCACCTTGGAAGCAAAAATATTTACAAAGTTTAAAAAGATTATTTATGGTGTGATGGAATGAAAAGAGATGTTGAAGAATATGTCTCTTAGTTCATGGTTTTTCAGTAAGTTACGACTAAGTGACAAAAGTCTAAGGGGATGTTACAACCCTTACCCATACTATAATGGAAATGGGAAAAATCACTATGGACTTTGTCATCGGACATCCAAAAACATCTAAAGGTTATAATTCTCTATGGTTTATAGTTTATTTCCATAAGAAGTCAGCACACTTTATTGCTATTAGATAAGATTCATTTCTTGATTATCTTTCCAGGATATATGTAAAGGAAGTGGTAAGATTTTATGGAGTATCAATTTACATTACATATGATTGGGATCTAAGGTTTTCCTCAACAATCTGGTGAAGTATTCAGCAGGATCTGGATACAGAGTTATGTTTTAGTAGTACTTATCATCCTCAGACAAACAGTCAGTCTAAGAGGAAAATTGAAACTCTAGATGATATGTTGAGATATTTTTCTATGGATTTCAGAGGTTGTTGGGATCAAGACCTACCTTTTGGGGAATTTTCTTACAACAATATCTTTCACTACAGTATTCAGATGGATATTTATGAAGCCCTCTCTGGAAAGAAGTGTTGAACTCCAATTTTCTGGGATGAATTTGGGGAAATAAATCTATCAAGACATGATCTTGTTGATGAATTGAAAGAAAAGGTCAAATCTATTAAACAACACATAAGAGTAGATTTGAGCCAAAAAAAGTTATACTAAAAACCGAAGAAAATACCTATATTTTTAAGTGGGTAACAATGTGTTTCTATAAATATCTCCCTAGAATAGGTTAAAGAGATTGGGAATGAAGGGAAAGATGAGCCCTAGGTATATCAGTCCTTATGAAATTCTGGATTGTGTTACAAAGGTAGATTACTGATTGGTGCTTCCACCAAATATCTCTCAAGTTCAAGATGTGTTCCATATATCTCTCCCGAGAAAGTATATACCTGATCCTTCACATGTAATAAAATCAAAAGTCATTCCACAGGAGAAAGATATTTCTTATTAAGAACAACCAATAGAAATTTTGGATCATAGCAAAAAAGTACTGTGAAACAAGACCACTCACTTGGTTAATGTTTTGTCGAGAAACTACCAATTTGAGGAAACTATGTGGTAACTTTAGGATATGATTATGGAGATATATCCTCATTGTTTTGTATCCAAGTGATGAATTTTGAGAGTGAAATTTATTTTAAGGGGGGTAGAATGTAACACCCAGATGTCTTTATGAAATAATTTTCTCTAAATAATTTTAATTCATCAATAGATTACATTGCACGCAATCATGAGTTTAAATGAACCAAAAGATGAACTTAGTATAAAATTACCATTTTAACATAGTATTTAGGTTATTAGGAATAAATATGACTAACTTATAAAAATGAATGGTGAAGTCTTTCACTATCAATTCTTTATGAAAAATATAAATCAATAATATATTTTTATTCTACTATTAAGAAAATGAGTGAATTACTATTAGAAATTAAATTAATGAAATATATATGTGATATAATAAATAAAATATTGTTTGATATTAATTTAATATATATTTTTGTCATAAGGAATGAATAAACACTATTTAATGCATAAAACATATATTTTTTAAAAGGACAATTTTCTACCTTTTAGTGATGAACCCATTCAAAATTAATATTTGGAAAGATTAATAATTTTTATATGACAAAATAAACATGTTATGTGGAATATAGATATAAAAATTTACTTTGGATTAATTTTTAATATTTTTTTGATAACATTCAAATTTTGATAAATAGTAAAAATACACTAAATGTTAATTGAAAAGAACTTTTCTCATTGAAATAATTTATATGGTTAAATCATAATATTGAATTTCATTAAAGTATAAATAGAACATATTTTTATCATTAAATATAATTTATGTTATTAGTATTAATTTTACATTGGATTCATATGTAAACACATTACAATTTTTTCAACGATTTGCCTCTCAAAACTTGTTCTCTCTTACTAACAACGGGATTAATTTTAAATTAATTACAACAACTTATGTGTTTTAATGTTTAGAAAATTGATTACACATTTGGAATCAGTAGATACAAATTATTTAAATATATTTATTTTATTTTTGGGCATTATGAATAGTATATTTGGTAATTTTTATTAATATGGTAAAATGGTAAATTTGATAATTAGGTGTATGGATACTATTATAAAATTATCATAACACATTCTTAATATTATTGTATGAGTTTTTTTCAACTTAAATAATCCTGGGGTCGAAATTGTGTCCTTTGGAAGCTACTTGGATGAGATTAGGACATTTAATTTATTTTATTTAATGAAAAATTAAATATGTCTTTCTCAAATTTTAATAACTATATCATTTTTTGATATAATGTTATACACAAGATAAATTTAATTGTAAATACACATTTGAAAGATAATTTTTTTATTTATCATGTTAATTTATTTTAAATTTTTATGAAATACAAAATTACATTAAATACTTATACTTTGATGATGTAGAAATTAATTAATTGATGAGAAATAAATAAAAAATTTAATTAAAATACTAATAACAATCAATGGACCCAAAAACTTGAAAAAATATTATTATTCAAGTATATATCGACCATAACCATCCCATGGTCAAGTTTGTTACCATTAGGAGCCTTATAGAAGAGATTGTGACACTTATATTATTTTATTTAAAGTGATGTTAAAGTTTTCACATTCATAATTTAATAAGTATAACATTTTAAATGATGGATTTCCCAAAAATATAAATTTTAATACATATATTATTATTAAATATAGAAGGTTTATATTAATCATACTATTTTATTTTTATTTTTTATTCAAAAAATATGTGTATTAAATAATTACACAAAATTGATGTAGTAATTATTTTATTAATAGAGATAACAAATAAATGTCCTTAAAAATATTAAAATAATTATAATTTTTCATGATTAATATGTATAATGAATTTTATAGATGAACTTTACCTATTATTAATATAATAAAATATTTGGTTTGATGTTAACCTAGTATTTTAATATTTCTAAAAATCAAGGAATTGAATAGTGTCAAAATTGATACCATTGATTGTTTATCAAAATAATGTTTTATTAAATTACTTAAAAATAATATATCATTTGAAAAAATATATAATAAATTAAATATTGTAAAAATGTTATAAGTTGTTTATTTATGGTCTAATTGACATCAAATATGTAAATATTTCACCATTTTAAAATTGAAATATGTGTTACCCTAGTAAAAAATTAAATAGAATAACTAAGTGTTAATTAAAATGAGGTTTAAATTGATATTAAAACTGGTCTAAAATTTCTTGGTTGATGATATTATAACCTTATATCATTTCAACTTCTAAATTTAGATATATGTGAGGTTTTTTATAAGGTTTTATTTTATTATATATTTATACTTTGGGAGATTCCAAAAGTTCCCCTCACCAAAATTATAAAAGGGAACCTCCTCCTCCACCAATTCACTTAAATGTGATCCTTAATGCTCAAAAATACCCATAATGTTTCCCTTTTAAATATCCCTAGATACAATCTAGATGTTCTAGTCTTCTTTACAGACCAACTTTAGTACTCTAAGAGGAAATTTTGAGGAATCACGTCGAAGAAGAGGTAATCTCCTATACCATTTTTTCAAACCTCTTTATTCCTCTACTTCTTATTGGCTATTTTTTCATTATAAATTAATAGCTATAGATTGACTTATAGTTTGAGATGTTATTATTATTATGGGAAAACAATATTCCACTTTCTATCTATCCTACGAAAAATGAAATCATCAAGCGTGCGTACGCACAACTTACCATCTCCACACTGTGGTGTAATATTTTTTTCAAAAGTAAATTACTTATATGGGTATAATGATGGAAATATTAACTATATATTATTATTATATCATTATATTTATTCTTAAACATTATACACCATTCAATTCAATACCATTTAACAATAATGAGAATGATATAATCGCTCGTGCATACGTACGACCTACCATATCCACGATGTGATGCGATTCATTCTGTATGATCTTCATTAAAGAAAGATTATTTAAATGTATATAATGAATAAATATGATATATATAATTTTTATATAATTCTTGAATGATATAACTATGACATATGAAGGAGAACGGAAACATATACGACAAAACATGCATATGAAAATGAAGTAATTAATCCCCAAATAACAAGAAACAATGAAATGTGATTAAACAAATAATGATAATATGATCATATATGATATCATAAAAATGAATATGATTCTAAGATAAATCAATTAAATTATTTGAATTATTATACAGGATGTTAAGATACATACAATAGAAATTGGACCTAAAATGTAAGAGATAATTTCACAATCTCATTATTATCTAAGATTCTTTATACGTATGTATTTACTATGGTATATTTTTCATCCACATACATGTTTCATAAATATTTAATATTATTTATATTCTTTGAAAATTATTTAAATTCAATTTTACTCATTGAGGAATTTTTATTAAATGGTATGAAAGGAATCTTTTTTCATTGTTTGATACGAGGAACTTTTTGACATTTCTGAAAAAAGTACGAGAGAAATGTTTTTTAACTTATAGGACAAGAATATATTTTTATGTCTTCATAATAGATTATTTCCATAAAGATTACTCTACATGATTTTGATTTTATTTTACAATAAATTCTTTTCTTTTCTAATTGTGAGGAAATTTTAAAAAAGAGATTTTTTTGAGGAAGAAAGGATATTTTACTCAAGAATTAATTTGGAGTGTTATATCAAAATTATTTTCAATATAAGATAGAATTATTAAATAGGATTATGTTTTAAGTATAATATCATTATTTTTCATATTATTTTATTGGGTTTAAGATGAAATTATATTTATGAAATCCATTTGTTTTTCATGGATTATGTTATGGTGGAATGATGTTTAAAGAAACCCATTTTATTTCATGGGTTATGATGAATGATTTATGTTAATTTAGAACACATAATAATGTTTTCAATATGAGATGGGTGATACCTATATATCCCTCCAATTTATTGGGTAAAGATTTATATCTCATGAGATAGACATGGATGGACTAGGAAATGATCTTATTTCAATAATACTGGGCTGGAAGGAGTATTGATCTAAGTTCAGTAATAGAATTTGTCTGCTATGATGGTCTTGGAAATGAGCCTTGACTAATATGAAATTATTTTCTATGATTATGTATATTCCACAAAAATTTGTGTCTTATGTTATGAATTTTTGGATTATGTTCATCGATTCTTATTTAGATTCATGATTTATTTGATGGAATGATATCATGATCTTTCACATACAGGATAAGATTTTCAAATGTTATGTTATTTTTTCTTATGACCATGATATGATTTATATGTACCATGTTTACCCTTATAGAGCATCTGATCTCACCCTTTCATTTGTTTCCTTTACCTCGGTCATGGATAAACTTATTATATAATATATGTTTAAAATGGGTATAGTTTTGATGAAATAAGTGGGAGACAATAAAGATTTGTTATGAACTAGTTGTTAATGTTTCATATTTTCTAAAGACACTATACCTATATAGTCATGTGGTGTATTTTTTATATTTTTTAATGAATATTATTCAACTTTTAATTAATATCATTTCATGTAAATTATGGGGCATTATACTATCCCCTGAGAGATATATCCATGGTTTATAGAAACTTTTGGTATAACTTGTTTGGAGTAATTATATACCCAAATTTTATGTAAAACAATTGTATAGAAATGCTATCCTAGAACTTTTTGAAAAACTATTTTCATAGACTCCCATATTTTTACCTACCCACACACTTT
This sequence comes from Viscum album, assembly GCA_963277665.1. Lineage (NCBI taxonomy): Eukaryota > Viridiplantae > Streptophyta > Magnoliopsida > Santalales > Viscaceae > Viscum > Viscum album. Next base: position 1,567,117,738 of record OY728161.1, read on the forward strand.
ACTTATTGAACCACATCTACCCCCTTCGGTCGATCCATGTTCTTCCCTCACTCAAGCGATGATAGATAACTCTCCCCCTCCAGCGTTTCCCCCTGATTCAGTGGTTTCTTGATTC